>CM062814.1:628903281-630172650 GCA_031772625.1 Pinus tabuliformis | reverse complement strand
AAGAGGCTTAACCTTTACAAAGCATGATTGAGAAGCTACCTTCAAGTTGAGAGTAGCCCACAAACTAAACCCCCAAATAGGTTTAAGTAGTTCTAATCTCAATAAGCTCCCCTCTCAAGAAGAAATAGAATTTCAAGAGAATAATTTCTACTACTCAGTTTCCACTTAATTTAATTGTAGTTTGTATGCATGAAAATTTAGTCACAAAAAGAGTTGAATCCAATAGATTTGAGTATCCCTGGTTTACAGTCTTGTATAGGAAGATTGCTACAGAAACAAAAAATTATTAATGTTTAGTTAACGAGTTTAATGGTTTCCATTTAGGCCCACCTCAACTTGTTAAAATATTGGAGTAGATTGATGCCTAATGTAATCCTGTTAAAGACCAAGGATTTATTCTCTGACTGTGAGATCTAGACAACACTAAACCAAATACCAAATTTTGATAGATAGTCAAAACACTAAACTTTTTGAAAAGCTACTGATAACTTAAAAAAAACATGATTGTAAATGTAACATAACATGAATTGCAAACAAAAAATGGTCAGATCTTAATCATTCTTTAGGTCTTGATATATTTTTCAAACCCTTTCAAGCTTTAAGCAATAAGGTTCCTTTGGTTAAATCTGTTTTACTTTTAAAGTTTTATGGTTCTGACACTCAGACCACAGTCTCATTGCCTCTTGTTGTCTTTAGTCAACATGGCACTCAATGCACACTGCATGAAAACAGTCTAAGTTTGATTATGTATTTTTAAATATAGAATTGAGATTCTAAAAGATGAATGATAATATGAAATTTTATTTTGTCATAATATATATATATGATGTTTCCTTGTCGTATCGTATCCATATTTTTTGAAAATTTGCTGTATTCATTTCAAACCCCGTATCTATATGTGTTCCCGTATCATTTTTGTGCAACTTATTGTTCTTCGTGCTTTTAGGTCTTCTAGGTCTTTCTAGGATAAAGAATAATATTGGTCATGTGTCATAGTCCCATTTGGACTCATTGTAATGGAGAAAAATATTTATTTTATCATGTAAAAGCCATGGATAAGCCCAAGACCAAGTCGGCCCAAGAGCAAGGACAAGTCGGCTTAAGGGAGGGTTATTCGACCCTCAAGAAAGGCTGTAAATAGAAGGGAACTCGACCTCATTTGGACACACAACACAAGCTAGTTCGATTTGCGATAGTGAAGGAGAAGAAGAGTAGCTAGAGGACGAAGGAGAGGAGAAAAAGCCGAAGTTTGTCAAAGATTATCTTTCTCCCTATGTCGCTAGGGTTTGTGTAACTGCCAGTTGCAAGAGGATGAAATTATGGGGCAGTTGCTGGGGGCCGAAATTGCAGGGCCAAAATTTTGTTGCTAGGGCCGAAGTTGCAGTAGTTGGATTGCAGTATGGAAGTTCTGGAAACTATTAGGAAGCATATATTGCAGTATGGAAGTTCTGGAAACTGTTAGGAAGCATACAATGAAGACAAGAATGATGTCTCTATCTCTTCCTCTCAACTAGGGAGGATCTACTCACTCCTATAAAAGAATATACGCAAGTTCCTTAGGAACTTGCCCAAGCTCCTTGTTAACTAGGGACTTGTCTTCAACAACAACTATTTTCTCTTTGGTGGAGATCACAGTACTACCAACTGCTTGTAAAGCTCCTCCTTTCGTCATCATGTCATGAATTTCAACTTCATGATGGAGCCTTCTTCATCATAACTTCTTTGTAGGGCATAAACCATCTTCTATATCACTTTCTCTTCAACGAATCATAGTGTTGAACCAATAGTCATGTCATCCTTTTCTTCATTAGAAAGTGATCTTATAGTTCACATTTGGCTTTCCTTCATACAACTGCCTCTACCAAGTCATGTTTCTTTCAGGATTTTTCATCCGTTCTCATGAGTACTAGTTGTAGGTGACATCTACAACTCTCTTTCGGTAGCCTTGTTTCAACCCAACTTGATGCTCTAAAAAATCAAAATAAACATCAAACCAAAGTTACCTCTTTATCATGGCCTTTGTCATGACAAGCTTCTAGCAACATCAACATCCAAAACATGTATGAATCCATCTCCAAGACA
The DNA here is from genome assembly GCA_031772625.1 of Pinus tabuliformis. Taxonomy (NCBI): domain Eukaryota; kingdom Viridiplantae; phylum Streptophyta; class Pinopsida; order Pinales; family Pinaceae; genus Pinus; species Pinus tabuliformis. The sequence goes on along the minus strand of CM062814.1, from coordinate 630,170,568 downwards.
TTCATTACCAAGGTTCTCCCTTTCCAGGATACATATCAGGGTCTTCATACCTTCTACATGGAGATGACATAGCTAATCCTTGTCTTATAGATGCATTTTCCTATGAACTCTTCCTTCATTTTCTTCACATATTGCTTTCCTCAGGATCTTCTTTACATGGTTCTTTCAACATAGGAACCATGATTGTCAACCACCTCATATTCTTCATGAGGTCATATTACATTGATTCCATTTGTCAATATGTATAAGAGTTCAAGTCATATTGTCTACATGTCTACATGCATCTTTTTAATGGAAGAGATTCTTCTTCTTCAATCATGCTCATGAGATAGAGCATTCAACCATTCTTTCTGCAACTATATGATGAAATGACTTTATCTATCTATTACCAAATGTATATGTACCTCTTCCTTCATGTGGTCATCTAGGCTTCCTTTGGCAACTTCCTTTCCTTGCTTGAAGATGAAAGTACTTCAACCAACTTGACATGTTGCACACCTTGGTCATCATACATTACTAGTGGATCCCACAAGGTGGAATGTGGATTATTTGTGGGCCACTTGCTTTTTCTAAGTGGAGGATCTTGATGATCCTCATTTTGCAAATGCTTCCTTCTAATAATGATCAAGATCCTCATTTTGCAAATGTTTCCTTCTAATAACGATGATGCATGATGACCTCTTTATCTTCTATCTTACTAGATGACTTTGTCCAACCATATATACTGTCACTTTGGTTATCCTTATATGCTTCCAATGAAGATGTCATGAATTGCTCTCTTTCTATCATGATGAGTGCTTCAACCATGCTTCTATGGTGATGTCGTCTTAATCTTTGCTATAGTGCATCCTATCATACTTGTGATGCTTTCTATCATGATTACCATCTTCTATAACTAAGTTAAGGAGGTTATCTTAGTCATAATAAAGATCTTTCACTTCCTTCTCCTTTGATTTCTTCTTTTTTGATTCTTCTACTTCTTCTGTAACATGGGCTTCATTTCTTTCCTTTCTTTTCTTGTTCTTCTTCTTGAGTTTAGGACAATTCTTCTCAAAGTGCCCATATTCATTACATTCATAGCATTGGATCTTTGACATGTCAAGCTTCTTCTTTTTCTGAGGATCAAACTTTCCAAATTTCCGTTTCTTTCTAGCCATAGTTGCATATGCTTGAGCTTGTTCACTTGATCCATGTTGACCACTACGTGTCAACTACCCATAGCAGTACACCCCCTTGTTTCGCAAAAGGGATAGCGCTTGATCGACGTGTCTGTGCCATTAGACTATCATTTTCAGCTCGATCATATTATGTTGTAAACCCAATCTGCATGTGTAAATTGTAAATAATCTTAGCAGATCTGAGTCATGTATGTAAATTGCCTAGGCAAACCTAATTTTCTAGTGATAATCTACATTCCGGAAGGTTTTTTGTCTCACCGATCCATGATCAGCAGAGTTTTCCTTCAGCCTAACCCCAAAGCCGGAATGGATTTTATCATTAGAATCTTAGGGGAGTCCTATTGTGCTAAATCGAGTCTATGTAAAAGTGATTGGGAATAATCCTAACTATTTGGTTAGGTTATTGCAAATCGCTTGATCTGCTAGATTATATTTGTGTTGCAGAACTGGGTGGTCTATGAGGGTCTATGTCAAATGGGTTTTCCCCCCTTGAGATGTAAAAATGTAAAAATCATGATGTAAAGTGTCTTGAGGGTTAGAAAATGTTTTATCCCCTCATAAGTCCTAGGTCCTAGGTGTTTTTTTCCAAAGGCTAAGTTCGAAGGTCTAATAAAAATAATAAAAAATAATAAAATTAAAAAATTAAAAAATAATAAAAAAATAAAATAAAAAATAAATTAAAATAAAATTTAAAAATAAATTAAAAAATAAATAAAAATTTGAAGAATAAAATAAAATAATAAAATAATAATAAGTCAAAGTTTTGAGGAAATAAATGCAAAATTTTAATTTTTAATATATTAAAATGCATTTAAAATTTCGACGGATGAGATTAAAAGGGATTTTGATCCTCATTGACGGTCGAAATTAGTTTGACATGGATCACTCGAACTCGTTGTTGGGAAATTTTCCTTTAAACAGGGTGTCAGGGGTCATTTGAGATCATTCGATCTATGAGTCTTGTGCTAAAGAAAGCTCTCTTGTAGTCATTTTTTTGTGCAATAAAGAAAGACTTTGGGGTTGAAATCTTGCTGGTGTTACTGTTATGGAAATGTTGTAAGATGTTTTATTTCTGTGCAAGATTTTAATTTCAACCATTAATGATAGCTTTATGAAGAGTGATTTTAAACACAGGTATCTTGTTAGTCGCTAGGGTTTGAATGGTAGTTAAATTTCTGAATATGATGGCAGGTATCTCCATTACATTTGGATTTTAGTATCGTTTTCTCCTTCTTCGTTAATGGTTGAACTAAGCTGTGCAGGAAATCCTTTTTGAGATTACCAGGTGTTCGGGGAAGTTCTCGGCTGAACCAGCCAACTCCCTGATTGCATTTTTTGAAGAGCCCATCTAGTTTTGATCCTGGGCTTATCATTTGAATTTTTCTTATGAATGCATGAAGAGTTTTCTGAAGCATCTCATAGCAAATTTAAGATTCTGAAAATATTTCTGTGGCATATTGACTAATCTGGCTAGTTAGAGCCTCCAAACTTTGAATATTGTAATTATTTAGCTGGTTCTAGGGTTTCTAGTTTTATTTCTCGCACATTTAATTTCTGGGTGTTAGGTTTTTGTTATTGTAGGTTGCAGGTCGGAAGAAAACATTTTGTCCGAAGCCAGATCTATGCCCTGGAGGGTAAGATCTGGCCACAGAACCAGTTTCTGTAGGTGTACAGTTCTGCTGCTCAAGGTTTCATTGTGATACAGGAAAATTTTTCGAAATTTTTTTAGGGAGGTTGTGCGATTGCTGTTCACCATTCTCTCCACGCCTCATTTGCTCTGCCTGTCTGCGTAATTCCTTCTTCCATCTATGCTGCCATTGATTAACGCTCAACGATTTGTCACGCAGCTATCCCATTTCTGTTGCTCTCCCACACAGTCCATTCGCTGCCTTACGCCGCTATTTAAATTCCTCACGCGGTGACACGCTGTCTTCCCTATCCCAAGCTACCTTTGATTGCCTTCTTCAACGTGCCGCTCTAGCTTTGTCCATCCCTACGTTTTCTTCTTTCAAACCTGTAGCTTTTCTCTAAGCAAAAAACAAAACAAAAAAAAACACACACGCTGTCTTTCTCATCTGCGTAGCAACACTCAAAACCGCAGTCCCTTCACTCACCTGCAGCCATATCTGCACTTGCAATCCATTGCTGCGTCTTCCGCCGTCAAGCACGCTAAACCTCGAACCCTTCCGTCGAACTCACCTGCATGAGTGGTCAGTTCTTTTATTTCGGTTTGTATTTTAACGAGTTAGGGTCAGTACATATGTAATTTTTTAGGATTTCATTCGATGTTCTCTTTCTTATTTTTTGTATGTGTTTCGTATGGCAAGGATTAGCATAGTTTATTTTTTTTAGATGCGTTGTTTTAGTTTTATTTAGCATGAATATAATTTTTAACTTAGGATTTCAACAACAAAAATAAAAATTTCGATTTTGGATTTCTTTTTATGTTTATTTGATTTGTATATAGCTGGGTTAGCTTAGGTTTTAGTTCTTTGCTTTAGGTATTTTTTAAGTTTAGATTTGTTTTGATTTTGATTTTAAAATAAATCAAAAAAATCATAAAAATTAAAAATTAAAAAATCGTAAAAATAAAAGGCATATAGGTTAATCTTTAGGATTTGATTTATTTTTGATTAGATTTTCATTTAATCTTCAATAAAAATAAAAAATTCATTAAAAAAATATAAAAAAAGGGGGCATAAAAAGTTGATTTTTTATTTTTATTTTTATTATCCACTGGAAAAATCACAATCTTTCATTATATGATGAAAAATTACGTATAGTATATGCTGTTTAGCATATGCGTTTTGTATCAGTATGTCCATATATATCGACAAATCCATTCCTGTGAATGGCCATGTCAAAAACCAAAAAAACATCACGTAGGATGACGCTGTATAGTGTTCATATAAACATATTTACCAGTGTTCCACGGGGACGCGTCCCCAGGGTCGGGTGCGCGCACCCCTCGCACCCCACGCACCCGGGACGGGGAGTCTCTTGGGGGTGTGTTTCCCCACGCACCCTTTTTGGGGAGTCTCGGGGAGATGCAAGGGGGTGCGTTTCCCCAATGTGGGAGTCTAGACTCCCCAAGACTCCCCAAAAAGGGTGCTTCTGGGCATCCCCCTTCAGTGTGGGAGTCTAGACTCCCCAAAAAAGGTGCGCCTGGGCGTCCCCCTTTAAATTTGTCTAATAAGACTTAAAAATTAAAAAATCAAAACCATTAATTTTTATTTTTTTAAACTACAATTAAAACTAAATAACTAAAACTTAAAAGTCTAAAAAAAAAATTAAAATTAAAACTAAATAACTAAAACTTAAAAGCCTAAACCGTAAAGTTAAAAGCTCATTTCATTTCAACCCAAAGTCATTTCCATTTCACTCTTAACTATTTTTGAGTTTGAACTTTGAAACTTTGAATTATATAAATTTAGTGTTCAAACTTTGAAAATATACTAGTATGTTTTGCTTTCAATTTAGATTCTAGAATGATGAATGATGAATTTAGTTTTTAAATCAATGTAGATTGTAGAATGATGAACCATTGAATGATGAATGATATCGATCAATGTATTTGAATATTTTATTATTGATTTTTATTTTTGTTTTTCGAATCTCATGGTATGTATGAATAATAATTAATTCAATAATGAGACCTGTCACTTGAGTATGTCATATGAATGATGTATGTATCAAAATGAATGATGAGGATGGATGAATGATTCAAATTTCAATTGTCTATTTAATATTTTTATGCTTTCATTATTGAACAGTGAACAATGAATATGAACTTGAATTATATATATATATATATATATATATATATATACCTCGACGACTCCCCGCACCCCCGAAATTTCCCTAAAATTTGAGGGTACTCCCACACGTCCCCCTGTGCATCTCCCCGCACCCGCGTCTCCCCGCACCGGAGTCTTGGTGGAACATTGATATTTACACCTCGCAGGGTGTTGTGCATAAATAAAAAACTAAGTTATCTACATCATCATATATGGCCGGTAGTTCTGCAAAAATTTAGAAACCATCCACCTGATGGTAAATTTGATCTATATAAGGCTTGTGATAGTACTAGTACTGTGTGGTACCCCTCTGTTCGTGGATTATCCACTGCCCTCTTGGGAGGTGCGTGGCTTCCTTGGATAGTTCGTCGGCACTGTGGTTATGTTCCCTGTAGATATGACGAACAAGGATGGTATTAAAAAGATATTTTAAATGCATCACTTCATCCAGAATATTTAAGAGTGTGTGTGTGTGACATCTAGTATTTCTGTTGATCCAATTGATAATAATATTTGAGTCACCAAAGATCTGGATATCTCTGTAGTCATGATTTAAATCAAAATGTAATAGATGTCGCAGAGTTATCAGTTCTACGAAATTATTCGTGCCATCGCCTAGCCCCATCTTGACTTTGTAGTAATGCTGTTGTGAGAGGTAGAGAATGAAACCCCCCCCCCCCCCCCCCCCACATCCGTGTTGCTGAGCAGCACCATCGAAAAAGGCCCACGGATTGGAGTAGTCTATAGGATCAGGAGCAGTGGGTTTGCGCGGACGAGGAGGGGAATATTCAGAAGTTCGTGATAGGATGCAAGATTTTCGCTATAATGGGCTGCCATCTGGTTGTGCCATTTTCGAAGGTCATTTTATTTCTAGCCAACCATATAGCCCAACAAATGATCAGAGGTAGGCATGGTAAGTTTGTTCCTGCATGAGCTCTGTTCCAGGCTTCCCAAGCTGCTGATATACTGTCTCCTTCCCATGCTCCCGTGAACCTGATCTCAGCAACCACGTCTTTCCAGATTTGCTTTGTAGTGTTACAGGTGAGGAACAGATGCTCGGTTGATTCGTTGCTCTGTTTGCAAAGTATGCACCAATGAGGACCATACATGGATCTGTGCATAAACGAATCCCCTGTTGGTACCTTATTCCGAAGGATACACCAAAAAAATAGTCTGGTCCGAGGAGGTGATTTCAATTGCCAAATGTGCTTCCACCATTTTAGAATGTTTTCAGGTTGTTTTTCTTGAAGCAGGCACAGGTAGCCTTCCTTAGGGGAATAGTAACCAGATTCAGCCTTACTCCACTTGAGCTCATCTGGTCCTTCCTTTATGCGAATATGTGATTCACTCAATGCATTTGTAAATTCATTCCAGATGTGGTGCCAGTGGGGGGGCAAGTTTAGCTGCGTAGCAGATTTCCAAGCTTGAGAAAAAACTAAGGAATGCTCATGATCCACTATATTTGCAATAACAGTAATATTTTGTTGGTTAAGTAGAAGGGTGAGCTCTCTTGGGAGATAACATCTACCCCCTTCCCCAGTCCATGGGTCTAGCCCAATGCGAGCACTGGTTCCAGCGTTTATTCTCCAAGCAAGGTGACTGCGGATGAGAGGGAGTGAACACAATAGAGCTTTCCAAACCGAGGATATGCCTGTCCTATTCCAACCATTTTGTTCAGATTTTCATTTAATCTATAAAAAAAATAAAAAAAATATATTTAAAAATAAAAAAACTTTTGAAAAAAAGACTAATTAAAAATTGAAAATTCCTTTTGATGTCTTTTTTCTGTTGTGGGATTAATATTTGTCATTTTTATATAGTTAAATGTGCTTAAGTTTTATCTGAAGATTAGCTATCTGAAAGTGATGAATCATTTTATGAACTGGTTAGCATTTGAATTTCATGGTTGAGTAATGAATTTTGATCTTTTGAAATTTATTTGCTAAGAACATTGTGCATCAATTGAATATTTTGCATCTGGTGAAATTAATCACTGCTTGGATTATATAATGCTCGTGACATGTTTGATATTTTGTAAATATTTTTAAGCAATCATTAAATTACTTCATAAGCAGCATCAATTAATAAATTACTTGGTTTTCATTAATTCCATAAGGCACTGGTCTTAAGCATTTAAAGATCTAATCAAATTCTAAAATCGATCAAGTGCTTGTTTCCCCTGCTGTGTCTCCCAACCCAACTGGTTCCCAATTGGTCTTCCTTTTTTCCCATAGGGTCTACCCCCCTTAGCCTGCTTCAAGGAGATGGCTTAAACGGAGGGATTGGGGATTAGGGTGACAACCCTCGGTTTGAGCGTTGTCACACTGCCTGGACAATCTGTGCGACAACAATCCAACATCTCTGTTTGCCTTCAACCTAGTTTCTTCAATCTTACATAATGACCAAAGTTCACTAAATGGAGTGGCTTCCTTCTTTCCATGGATACCTTATACAAAGTTGACACATTCATCAGGTAGTGCATTGAGCACAACGATGGTCATTTCTTTATCAGACATTATTTCTCCTAATTCTTGTAGTTGATCTCTTATTTGAGATACCCTCATAAGGTATGAGGCTACCCCTTCTTCCTTAGATACCTTCATCTTGTATAATTCGGTTCTCAATGATATAACTTCTCCTGCAGTGCTTACGGAAAACAATTCTACCAACTTTTCATAGATATCTTTTGATTTCTCCAACTTTGCTACATAAGGGATGAGGGAATCCTTGATTGATTCTATGAGGATTCTTTGAGCCCTTATTTCCCCTTTCATATACTTCGATAGTGCTTGAGCTTGATCTTGAGATGGTTTGGAGATTGAACCCTTAACATATTCAATAACTTCATTCTCTACGAGGATCAAATCTATCCTCTTCTTCCATGCAAGAAAATTCGATGACCCAACCAGTTTGTTGCTCTCCCTGTAGAATGAAGTCATGTTGATAGTAGATTCAAACATAAATATAAAGATACTTACTTGTCAAGTGAAGATGGTCCTAGATGTTGATATCTTCAACTTGATGCCTTCTTGATGATGTTGATTATTGAAGATGCCCTCTTGATGATGATTTCTTCCTTCAAAATATAGTGTTTTTTCTTCAATGTGAGAGAGATGGCCTTGATTCGTTTGCTGATGAGGTGCTCTTTTGGATGATGATTTGTAGAATGTGTGAGCTTCCCAAGAATACTTCAAGTATAGAGTCCTTCTTTGAATGAGCTAGAGTTTTTGAGGTCTTCTTCTTCTTCCTTATGATGAGATGGGTAGTCCTCTTTGATGTTCCTTCTTTTGCTCGGCCCTTATGTATCCTTCTTCAATTAATGATCTTCAAGCTACCTCTTCTTGTCTTGTCAACTTAGCTCTGATACCATGTTGAGAAATCTAGGAGCAACTTAATTAGATGATTTCTCTAACCTTGATAACTGCATGTGATGGATTTTTACTTAATTTGATTAGCTTCTTCTTTCACTTGATTGTTATTGTGTTTTCCATCATCAAACAACTACCAAACAATGAAGAACAATGAGACAAAGGGACACGAGATGTAGGCTATAAGGCAGGGCCAAAACCTCTCCTCTTGAGAGGAAAACCCACAAGAATTCTTATCTTCTTATAGAACTTCAAATGACAATTCCAAGACCTAAGATCCTTGTCAAAGACCCCTCCATGACCAAGTCAACCTTTCTTCTTAATGAGCTTTCCTTACACAGCTTCCAAGTTCCAACAACAAACTTCGACCTTGCAATAACTTCTCTAGCATCTTCGATCCAAGCAATTTATCCAACAACTTTGATCCTAGCAACTTCGATCCCAACAAATTTTCCAACAACTTTGATCCCAACAACTTTTCCAACAACTTTGACCCCAACAACTTTTCTTGCAACTTCGACCCCAACAACTTTTCCTGCAACTTCGACCCCAACAACTTTGACCTAGCAGTTTTAGAATTTTGTTGCACATGAGAGAGAGAGAAATCCAAAAACTTCGACTCTAGCTTCCCTCTTGAACGTCGCTTTCTTTAGGACTTCTTCCTTTTTAAGATCAAACTTCTTCTCTTCCTTCTTTGTATGTCTTGGATGTGTGTAAGGCAGGGCCAAAACCTCTCCTCTTGAGAGGAAAACCCACAAGAATTCTTATCTTCTTATAGAACTTCAAATGACAATTCCAAGACCTAAGATCCTTGTCAAAGACCCCTCCAAGACCAAGTCAACCTTTCTCCTCAATGAGCTTTCCTTACACAGCTTCCAAGTTCCAACAACAAACTTCGACCTTGCAATAACTTCTCTAGCATCTTCGATCCAAGCAATTTATCCAACAACTTTGATCCTAGCAACTTCGATCCCAACAAATTTTCCAACAACTTTGATCCCAACAACTTTTCCAACAACTTTGACCCCAACAACTTTTCTTGCAACTTCGACCCCAACAACTTTTCCTGCAACTTCGACCCCAACAACTTTGACCTAGCAGTTTTAGAATTTTGTTGCACATGAGAGAGAGAGAAATCCAAAAACTTCGACTCTAGCTTCCCTCTTGAACGTCGCTTTCTTTAGGACTTCTTCCTTTTTAAGATCAAACTTCTTCTCTTCCTTCTTTGTATGTCTTGGATGTGTGTGTCCTTCAAATGAGGTTGAATGCCTCTTATATATAGGCTTTTCAGGGGTACGAATTGCCTCCATGAGGCCGACTTGTTGCAGCTAGGTTGACATGTCTTGGAGGGTCTTTTATGACTCAAATAAATTTCTTTTACATAATACAAGATGCCCAAAGGGGTCTTACATAGTACAATGACTTAGTTGACACCTGGACTTTATGACAAATCCCTAGAAGCACACAATGGGTGTTTGACCTATAAATAAAATGACCTTGAGCATGAAACCCATGCTTCAAATAATAATAATAAAATTTATTTTTCTCTTTTCATCAAATACATAAAATCATGATTACAATAGACATTATGAAGACTGAACCTAGTTACACATTTCAACAAGTGGCTGACTTGGGTCTTGTAGGGTTTATTGGCTTGGGTCTTTGGGTCTTGGAAGTCTCTTTTGCAAGCAGATTCTAAAGAATAAGAAAAGCATTTTCCAGGTTTTCCCCTTGGAGGGGTTTTACCTTGGCTTGGAGCCTATATCTTGTGTACTTTGTCTGTTGGTGATCTTCTTGTTTTGGTAATTGCTTGATGAACATAATCAAAGAAGTAAATAGAAGAACATGTAACATCACAAGAAATTATCAAGCTAAGGAAAATAAGTAATAATCATCAAGTCTCCATATTTTCCAAAAATCGCTAACCCTGAAATTCGCATTGGCTACACTGGCAAGCTTGCTACGACCTACTGCTGCTAGAAATCAAGGACTCCTTTCCTGCAACTAGAAAACTGGGAACTTTCTGAGAATTTTTGGAAATTCCCTCTCTATGTACTTTTCTTTTCCTGCCTTGTGTTGATTTGTTGTTTCAAAACCCTTGCTACAAATATTTTGTGCTAGATCTGCTCTGCGAATTAACTGATTTATTCACTGGAAACCCTCTCCAACACACCTACTTCCTGCTGCTACTGCTCCTGAGACAAATAGAACTTTTCCTCCACCCTGGATCTGAATATCGAATTTCTGCCTCTAGCTGGCTTGTGCAAATTTGAAAATTCGTTCTTCGAATATCCCTCTAAATCTGCACAAATCTTACTTCCTTCGCCTAAAGCCTCTAATCTAATCTTTTTTGCTCTAATACCATGTGAAAATTTCTTGAAGTGCAGTAGCTAGATATAATTCTCCTAACTTTAAAAGTTTATTTGTCTTCCGTTAAATTACTATTAACGACAAATAGCGAATAATTCACTATGCAATTCTTCACAAATAAATCGCTGTGGAAATATAAAACAGGAACTGGGAAATAGATGCGCACACACATTAAAATGACACCGTTGTTTTTGGACAATTGTCACTGGGAAAATCCTGAAGGCAAAACCAGTGCAACATATGAGGGTTTTATTATTATGCAACAATTTGAGAAGATTATTACAACTGGTTGCCCAATTGGCAAACCTCTGGCAATTTACTAGCAAAATATACTGGAGGCACTCTTGTCTCCTCTGCAACTGATCTGGCCTCTCTCTGGGCAACTCACACACCTATTTGGAATTTGCACGTCCTCTAGAAATGTGCACTGTTGCTCAGAAAAAATTTCGCACAACCCTCGAACTACCTCCAATTGGGATATCTAGCCTCCCTCTACGTCTGGAATGAATTCACTCTACCTTTTGGACACTAATTCGGCTTCCAACAACTAAAACGAATCTCTTCCGGCTACTCGAATTGGGGTTTTTGGCTAACTCGCATTGCATAAATCGATCTCTTTTGCTCCCCCTTTCCTACCTCTTGGACACTGGAAAACTGAGGAAAATTTTTGTCTGGACCTTTGCTCCCAAATCTCCGCTGCTACCTCTCTCCGATGCTCTTCCTTGACTCAAACTGCTACCTAACTAAATACTATGAATTGGGGAATCGCCATTGCCGTGCTCACCAACTGTAAGCTGTCTCCATCTCCAACCCCATCGACTTGCTTTTATAATCTCTTGTTGGAGCATCAACATGCAAGATCTAATCATGATCGATGGCTCAGATCATCTTAGACTCCATCAAGTCACCTTTCTGGAAGTCTCTAGGGAAAAATCAATTTCCTCAATTAATACCTATTAACTAATCAATTTTCCTAAGTTAGACTTAGGAATCTTTTACTTATTGATCATTTAATTTAATTGAGGGATTTCTAGGTGTTTTCTCTCGAAACCTTTTCTAGGTTTTGGAGATCTCGTGTTCCTTAGCCTCTTTGACAACTTAGAGACTAGAACACCTATCCGATGCTACCATATCCATAAAAAATAACAACCCAAGTCACAAGGCTAGCAAAGGTACCCACAAGACAACCACTTGGCAGATTATTAATTTAATTACCTGTTTTCTAATGTTGGACTTAGGAAAAATTAAAAAGGCCAATGTCAAAATATAATTAGATCTCAACCCTTCATGAAGATTTAATATCAACCATTGGAGGTGATGGTGGGCCCAGGTCGACTTATAAGAGGAAATAGGGTGCAAAAGTGACTAGTTCAATTCACATAGAGTGTGTCTTGGCTCAACAAGAGGGAGTTAGGGTTTCAGCAGACAGCAAGCATGATCAGCGACCAAGAGGGAGAGAGAGGTGGACAAACAGCTCTATCTCAGCTCAAGTTTAGTGTGGACGTACAATGTGTAGCAGTCTGCAGGAAAAGGATGTACTGCACGGCCTTACAATTCGTACCATTGTGTGCAGCCGTACATCAGCACAAGTGCGCAGGGGGTGGTTCGATTTTGCTTGGGAGCTGTTCAGAGGGTTTTGCTGTAAAAGGGAAGTGTTCCCTTGCTGTAGTAATTTCTGAAGATTATTTTTTTGCTGAGCTAATAGAAAACAAACACAGTTTGCAGGTTTTCCCTGGAGTTGGGGTTTCTTGGGTATATCCAGTGTCTTATGTGTTGAATGTGTTTATCTTCAGCTTTATTTATTTCCACTGTGCATGCTATAGTTAGAAAACAAAGCGTATTTGTGATTTAACTTTCAGAACAGTAGTTTAGTTGTTTTCTAGTTGCATACTTGGAAAATCATAAATCAATTGCTGGGTTTTAATGAAATCTATCATGATGTAGCATTGGATATATTGTACATCCTATATATTAGTTTTGTTTTCATATTTATTTGGCAATGCATTTAAAATTTGATGTTGTCATTGCTTTAGATGTTTAAAAAATTCAAAAAATGTATATTTTTGTATTAAAAGAAATTGCCAATATTTTGCAATATTTTGCTTCTCTGAATGCTGGGAGTTGTTTTTACTGACATGATGTCAGCAACATTGTCACAAACATGTTTATAATTACAAAGTTAAAACATAAAAATGGATTCCTTAGGGGTTATTTAGAATGTCCAAACGGCTGTTCAAAGGCATTATGTCAAATTGTTAGAGGCTTCTCCAGGATGTGGCATGATTTTTATTTGAATTTTCTGTTAGGTCATTTTCTGGCAAATAGGATGAGCTAGACGTTTGGTGAGTAACTTAATATGCAAAATTTGAGGTGTCCAGTGATATGCTTGATTAAATAATCCCTTGTCAGTTTTTAAATGAAATGTACTTTCAAATAGGGCAGTGGATACTAATCTTTAATCGTGAAGAATTCCTTGGAATCCCACTGGACTGCTCTTCATTTAATTTGTTTTGTTTGGAAGATTTTCAATGTAGATTTAATATGTACTATTTGAAATATCGTACAATGATGAGAGCAGGGACTCTCCATTCATGCACGTTTCCCTTGACATACTGGCATCAGTAAGAGATGACTAATATTTTGTTTTTAGAAATAAAAAATGCAACAGAAATTTGTCAACCCTTGATGAACGTTTACATTGCTTTTGTTTTGAGGATGTGATAGTAATTTTTTTTGCTTTTTAGAATGTAATTTAAGCCCATTTTATTGTATTCTTAGGAGTCTATGGCAGGACAGATAATATATAGTTGATAATAAATACAAAGCCTTGGAGGTGTGTACATTTTAGAATTGCATTTTTTTATTCATCTCCAACTATTGTCATCGATTTTCAGTTTGATGTCTTTCTTTCCGTAAGTTGCTCCTTCTATCAAGTGCTATCTTTGCCAAAGTGGTTGATTTTTGGGAAATAACTCCATGAAAAAGGTATCAATAATCATTCCTTGCAGTGAGTATATGAGTTATAGATTAAATCTGCAACCCCTTTCCAAATCATGTTGTTTTAGCAATGGGAAAGCATCCAATGGAGGACTTATTATTTTTGTAGAATGTATGGAATGTCAACATCCCATTTCATTGTCTACATATGAGTTGTGATAGGATTAATATGATGAATTATCAGTCTGAGACTATCGATTGCTGTTTTAGTCACATAAGAGACAACTGGCAAGAGGCAAAAGTGTATAATAAAGGTGCTTTATTAATGCAGGGTCATGTTTAAAAAGTATCGAATACATATTTATTCATGAAGATATTCGCACTAGGCAACCAATTCCACTTGAGTAAGCAACATACATGTGTGCCAACACGGTATGCATATTTATTTGAGAATTGATAATACTTTAAGATTCTCTCACTTAAATATTTTAATATATTATTTGGTGCCCCTGGTTAATAAAAAATACAAAAACACTAACATTGATGCCCCCCACACAAACTTTTATCTAACTTTTGATTATGGATATCTTGTACAAACAACTTTTCAACAAAATTTCTTCTGGTCTCAGTTGAAACCTCTCTCTTAGTCGAGGCAGTTGTCAAGTCACATTGTTGATTCAGTTGTTGAGATGACTTATGGATGTCAATGTCGACATGTATCTTGGGTCTACTTACTATGTTATTGTCTACTCGGGATCAGTTATGGACTGTACTCTCCCGTGACATTTATGTGTTATGCCGTTTTCAGTCTGTAGCAGGTACAATTTATTTATGGCTCCAGTTTGTGGCATTGTGCCATGTTACAATACTGACCATGTTTTGGTACTTTCTACGATTTGTGACAAAGTAGGTCACACAGCCAATGCAAAGTAAATATTTTGGCATCTTACAGAGAAAGTAATTATTGTTGCATACTGTCTGGGAAAGTGTGTTCAGCATTTCAATCATCTTATAGGTTATACCTGTATATACATATGATATGGACACTCTTAGCTTTCATCCCTAAATACATGCATACCAAACATCATGGATTTGTTACAAATTCTACTGATGATTTCAAACACAGGGCTTATACAATGAGCCATCAACTGTGTTATGCCCCTAGGATTTAGTGCATGTAATAATTGTGTACATAATTGGAAACAAGTACTACCAAAAAGTTTATGCAACAGAGAATCAATAGTATAAACAGCAGATTATGATCATGAAGCTCAAGAAATATGTATCAGAATGAAGTACTTTTTCCCAGTCATAGAAGTTGCCTTGTGGCTATGTTAGCTATGAATGCTCCCTCAAAGCATACCATTTGTTTTTAGTGCATGTTTGTATATATGGAAACAGACATGTAATTTTCTTAGTTTTTTACTGAGATTTCCTCTATTTGCATTTGTCTGCATCTTATTGTATCACAACTATGGCTCTTGCATGCGTCTTAGTTGTATATGATGGTTGTATGCACATGCATGTACATAGCTCATCAAAGAAATCAATTTCCATATTTTCTTGGTTGCAATAAATAAGTTTTCCACAAGAAAATTTCAGACATTACCTTGACAGAAAGCATTATTTATTTAGAAAAAGGCTTGGCTATATGGCATTAAACAAGTCCAAGCTTGCTAGTTTTGAGGTAGAGGTTTATTGGATCAATGATTATAATGCTACCATGTGATCAATCATTTCAGATGGATTTAGGTATCACATATAAAGGCTATTGTAATGTGACTGACATTTCTTTTCTGATAAGTGAAATTTGGGTTTTCGATGTTGAACACTATTTTTATCATTTAAGTGGCAGATTCTTTTATACAAGGTATTTGTTGTATTGGTATTTCTCATAGTCTAAGAGCTATGTTTTAACTTGTGTATCTCAGACTGCTGTTCTAGAGGAAGAGGCATATCCAGCACTGGATGAGTTGACATCGAAAATCAGTACTCTCAATCTTGAAAGAGTTAGACAGATCAAAAGTCGTTTGGTTGCAATATCTGGTCGTGTTCAAAAGGTCAGTTTATTGGACTGCTGAATCTTTTATATGTAGATTTGAAGAGTCCAAAGTGCATGTAAGAACCATACTTGCTAGGAGATGTGGGCACTGGTACTCCATTTTTGAAATCTAGGTATGTGGAGACATGGGCATGCAGTACATGAAATGAAATGTGAATTATAAAAGTTCAAAAAATAGAAATTTAAATTTCAAAATTATAGATTTTAAAATTATAAAATGAAGAACAGTGACATTGAACAATTGTCTATATCATAATATCTTGCATCAATTAAAGATATTTATGTGCAACAAGAGTCTAGACTATAGTCTTTTGTGAAGATAATATGAGCCACAAATCATCAAATTTTAAATGCTTCAACTTTACAATGAAAAATTAGCTCTAACCCAATAAATACATCATTCTCTTTGTGTTAACATGCTCTGTACATTTTCTAAGTCCTTTGTCAACATACTCTTCGAGAAATCATTTCCCTCCAGCTTTGTTGTGGTTCATTTGTGATGGGAGGTAGCTTAGTGAGGCCATCACATTGCCACATAAATGCTGTTTGTTATTAATAGTTATTGCTAGAGGAATATCTCCAATGTTGGGTGCTTGATTCATTCACATGAAGCTAATTTTATTACATTAGATGACTCTTGGTATCATATTCCAAGATCTATTGGCTTTTCATATTCAACTATTGGCTCACATCACTACTATTTACAATTATATACAATGACACAAAAATCACATTGGATTATGTGTCCAACATTCCCCCTTAAGTCGAAAGTGTGTTTGTGAGCCTAAACATCTTTTTGAATTTTTCAAAATTTTCTTTTCTGAGTGCTTTGGTGAAGATGTCCACAATTTGTTCATTTGTGAAACAATGTCTCAAATGAATATCTTGGCCTCTACATAATATTGAATCAAATGATACTTTGTGTTGATATGCTTGGTGAGATCATGGAATCTGGGATTCTTGGCCAACTTGATTGCAGAACTATTGTCAACCAGAATAGGAGTAGAATTTACTTGTTTCTGTTGCAGATATATAAGTATTTTCTTTAGCCACACAATCTCCTTAATTGCTTCTACAACTGCCACATTTTCTGCCTTTGTTGTGGAGTTTGCGGGAACTGATTGTTTTCATGACCTTCGGGAGACAATTGGTGATCTAAGACTCATGAGATAGTTTGAAGTCGACATTCCATTCCCTTTGTTCCCACCCAAGATATATTCAGAATATCTAATCAAGCTGAAGTCATACACCTATCAATATTTGAGTCCAAAGTCTTAAGTTCCCTTTACATATTTTATAACTCTTTTTGTAGCAAACCAATGCCCTTCACAAGATTTTTACATAAACCTAGAAAGAATCCCAACAACATATGAAATATCTGGTCTAGTGGTAGTAAGGTAGATGAGACTTACCACAAGCTGTCTGTATGTGGTTGCCTCTTCAAATTCATTACCTTATTTTCTTGAGCCACACAATACAACTGCCACATCCTCTGCCTTTGTTGTGGAATCTTCTGAAACTAATTTTTTGCATGACCTCCAGGAGATAGCTGCTGATCCAAGACTCATGAGATAGCTTGAAGCCAACATTCCATTCTCTTTGTACTTGCCAAAGTTTGAATCAGAATATACAATCAAGTGGAAGTCATCCACCTATGAATATTTGAGTCCAAAGTCTTGAGTACCCCTTGAGTATTTTAGAACTTTTTTGCAGCAGACCAATGCCCTTCACAAGGTTTTTGCATAAACCTTGAAAGAATCCCAACGACAAATGACATATCTAGTTTGGTGGTAGTAAGGTAGATGAAACTTTCCATAAGTTGTCTATACTGGGTTGCATCCTCAAATTTATTCCCTTATTTTTATGAGCTTCAAATTTTGTTCCATTTGGAATTTGGAGTGGAAAGAGGGCTGCATTCAACCATTCCAAACCTGTGAAACAATTCTTCAATGTACTTCCTTTATGAGATGAATATGTACTTTGAATGTTGAGTCACTTCAGTGTCTAAGTAGTAGTGAAGATGTCCCAAATCTGTCATCCCAAAGTTCTCCTTCAATTCCTTTTTTTTGGATGCAATATAGCTCTCATTGTTTCTTATCATCAACAAATCATCTACATACACTACAAGATATACAAAAGTTTTTCCAACTTTCTTGACAAACAAAGTTGCATCATCAAGATTAAAGTGTTTAAAATTCAATTTCAGAAGATGCTTAGTTAACTTTTCATACTAGGCTCGCAGTCCCTGTTTTAGGCCATATAAAGTTTTGATGGGTTTGCATACTCTCTGTTCTTGTCCCATTACAACAAAACATTTCACCTGAGACATGAATACATTCTTTTTCAAGTCTCTGTTCAAGAGAGAAGTCTTCGCATTCACTTGATGAACTTTCCATCCATTCTAAGTTGCTAAGCAAAAGAGAGTTTTGATGGTGGCCCATTTTGCTATGGGGGAAAAGTCTCCTTAGAATCAACACCTCCTTTCTATGCAAATCCTTTTTCCACGAGCCTTGCTTTGTACTTGTCAAATGAGCGATATGATTTGTACCTTTTCTTGTAGACTGTTAAAATTGGAAACTAGGGCCAAACTCCATGTGGATCACCTCATTTATGGCTTCTGATATTTTTCCTAGATTCCTCTCATTGAAAGGTGTAGGATTGATCTAAAGATCATCCGATTCCGATAAGTATTTATGGAGATATGAATTTATTTTGATTATGGACAAATTGTTAAGGTCGGCCAACAAACTTATGCAGGCTCAGAAGCCCAACAGTCATGTCTATTCAACCTCAACGTTTGCATATAAATACAAGGAGCATTCTCCTCATTTGGATAATTCAATTCACTCATCTTCTTTTTCTCTCCCCTACGCATAAAAGGAGCCTCTCTCTCTCTCACACGTGTGGCTGAAAGGAAGACGTCCTAGGGCAAAGAAGACACAGAAAGAAGGATGCTAGGGAAACAGGGCATCTCTTTGACCAGCGTTGACCAAGCATTGACCTTCCAGAAGTGCGGATTGGGTGTGGTTGCCTCTCCTAGGCAGGCCACATTTTTTGGCATGAAAATCGAGGTGATCTGACCTCTAGTTTGACTGGTATTGACTGCCCTAGTTTAAGGCTACAGTTGACTTCAAAAATCTGCAAATTGACTGAACTTTTGGGGCTGTTCAAGGGCTGTTTCTTCAGGCTGTTCGAAGACAAGTTGACCAGAAATTGACCAAGTATTTTAGAGGTCAATTTCAGCTAGTTTGACCAAGTTTGACTTTTGTGATCTAGGGTTTGCTGCTGCTGATATAAAATTACAAAATTTAGATTGCTATTTCTCTCTGTTAAACTATTGAAGATAAAAGAAGATTTGATCAAAGGGTTTCTCCACATTGGGGTTTGTCCCTGGCTAGCCGCCACATCTTGTGTCTCGTCTTGGCTTGTTTTCTGTTGATCATTTAATATTCTATCTGCACTTTGCTTAATGTACATGCGATTGCTAATCTATGGCCAATAAGAAGAAAAAAAAGTAAACTGCTCTAAGCATAGAACATACCATAATTTAACATGGTATCAGAGCTGAGGTGAAGACAAAGCCCAAGAAAGAGCAAGAGCAAGAGCAATCACCGAAGAGAAGGTTGGCAAGGCTATCTTAAAAAAATCATGGGGTCCTCAACACACTTCCCTGCTGAAGACAAACTCCGTGAGAAGTCTGACTATCACGGATGGAAGACGTCTCTCGATCTAACATTAGAAGAACAGGAAGTGTTGGACCATATGAGAGGCGGAATTGTTGAGCCTCCACCAAATGCATCCACTGCTGCTAGGAACAAATGGACCAAGGGAGAAGTCAAAGCAAGGAAGATCATCTGGGACTCTGTCGACAAGTGCTTGGTGGCCTATATTTCCAAGCTGAACACCTCCAAGGAAATTTACGATAGACTAGTGAGTTTATTTAAAGTTAATGATGCAAATCAAGTCTTGTTTCTTAGAAATAAGCTGAAGGAAATTAAGAAGGGAAAAGATGAGAGTATGCAAGCATATTTATTAAGGATCATCCTATCTATTGGGGAAGTAATTCCTGACAGGGAAATGACACTCACAACTCTTGGAGGACTGCCATCTGAATGGTATATATTCAGGACTACTCTTCTCAACAATAAAAAAATTCCTGGATTTGAGGAATTAATGGCCAGATGCATTCAAGAAGAAATGAGGATGGAAGAGCAAGAAATGACCATACTTAAAGGTCATCCCTTTGGCTTTTCTTCTCATACTAAAAGAAGAAACAATTCCGGGGCTAAATTCAAAGGAAACGCTGGACCTAAGTGTGGAAGAAAAGGACGATGTTACAATTGCAATAAAACGGGTCACTATGCAAGGGAGTGCCCTGACAAAAGGGACTTACACCGGGACGATGATCAAAATCCCTCTCAAGGCAATCAAAGGAATGGCAGGTCAAACGACAGAGGTAAAAGAAGTGCTGGAAATCAAGGAAGAGGAAAACCATTCAAGAAGGCAAGAAATTCCAGGTATGAATCTAACATTGTTAACAATAAGCAAGATGAATATTATCTACCAGTTGCTCCATCTACTACTGCTCCCTTGGACTCGCTGGGAAATTGGCTTATTGATAGTGTTGCCTCAAGGCACTTCACTGGTTACAAAGAAGCTCTCTATAATCTGATAGCGAACGAAACCAACCTGGAAATTGTTATTAGAGATAATTCAAAATATCCCGTGAAAGGCGTAGGAAATGTCACTCTTCAATTGAATCAGGGTAATACCATTCACTTACAAGATGTATTATATGTACCTGATCTAAAAAAGAGCCTGGTGTCCATTTTGGCAATGGAAGACAAAGGCTACAAGGTGGCCTTCAACGATGGCAAGGTACGTGTATGGAAAAAGAACTTTAAAGATGCTTTTACTCTTGGGTTTCAAGTTGATTCATTATATTAGGTCGGTGGAAGTCTGCTGGGTGTCATGTCTTGTGACACATCTTTTCAGTCTGAACGATGGCATCAGAGGTTTGATCACCTTTATTATAAAGCTCTACTCGATGTAAGAAAAATGATGACCGGGATGCCCAGGTTCAGATTAGAGCTAGAAGGTGTATGTCCAGGATGTCCCGAAGGGAAGCTCAAAAGGGGACCATTCCCCTCAAGCCAAAGCAAGACCTCCGATATATTGCAGTTGGTTCACTCAGAAATTTCTGGTATGATGCCTGTGAACTCCTTAGGAGGATATTTATATTACCTCACTTTTACAGATGATTATTCTCGCAAGACTTGGATATACTTCTTGAAAAAGAAGGATGAAGTGTTCTTTTGGTTTCGACACTTCAAAGCCTCAATCGAGAATCAAACCGAAAATAAGTTCAAGACTTTAAGGACTGATAATGGGACTGAATATTGTTAAAATTGGCAACTAGGGCCAAACTCCATGTGGGTCAACTTATTTATGGCAGCTGATATTTTTATTGGATCCCTCTCGTCGAGAGGTGTAGGATTGATCCAAAGATTATCCGATTTCGATAAGTATTTATGGAGATATGAATTTATTTTGATTATGTAATTATTATCAAGCTGACTAGCTCTTACATAGGCTCAAGAAGCCCAAACATCATGTCTATTCAACCTATACGTTTTTGGTATAAATAGAAGAGGATTTGATGTCATTTGGACAGAATTCTTGAGTGATCTCCTCCTCTCCACGTCTTGGGTTTTTGGAGAAGGAGTGAGACACCAAGAGAAACACATGCTGGCCCAAAGATGATGTCCTACCAACGCAGTCATGAAAACCTATCACGCAAATCATGGAGACACATAAAACGCAGCTAATGGAGGAAGTCTCAACGCTGTCCAAACAAGGAGGTTCTATACACAGAGTTCAATTCCTAGAGTTGTTAATCTATACGCAGTTATGAAGCCACAGTAATATAAGGAATACATTGTATGTAGACAGTCATATATATTATGGGACGCAATCATATTCATGATGTATGGAACACAGATATATATATACGCTTCACGTTGTAGAACGCAGTCATATAGACAGTCATATACGTACACTGTATACAGTCATATATATTATGGGACACAATCATATTCATGATCAAAGGTAAACGCAGTCATGGTTATATATACGCTAGGCAGTCATGGTTGTATATACGCTGGGCAGGTAAGGTAAGGAACACACCGTAATGTAAGGAATATGCTGTATGGAATGCTGTCATATAGACAGTCATATATATTGTATGGAACACAGTCACATATATATGCTTCATGATGGAACGCAGTCATATATATAAGCTGTGTATGGAATACAGTGATATCCCTGATTCACACAGCAAACGGAAAATAATGGGACTGCATGGAGTATTGTGTGGAGTATTGCGTGGAACTATAGCCTAGCTGCTTTCCTAGGCTGCAAGCCATAGCAAGCAGCTAAGGTTGATATGTATATGAACTCCATAATGAAGCAATAGAAAGATAGCATGATGGGTAGCATTATTAGCAGCATGATGTATGAGATCATGCGCATGGGCAACACAATGATACATAGAGCATGGATAGTATCATGATGAATGTAATCATAAGCATGAGCAGCTTGATGATGAATGAGAACATGGAAGATGCAACATGATGAGCAACAGAGCAGCTCAGTCATCTAGGTCTAGCACTGTGATAGGGTAGCATGGTGCTACATGGTAAGGTGCGGCAAATGGACGAGATGCAGCACTACGATAGGTGAAGCCGTCACCTTGGAGAATCAGTTGAAGCAGAATGTCTTCAATTGATCTCATCGTTATATGAAATGATCTATGCTAGAACTAGAGAAGTCAAAGTGTTGACTTCTGTTGTAAATGTACTATCTCTCTCTCTCTCTTTCTCTGCTGAACTTTGAAGAACATAAAAGAAGAATTGATCAAGGGTTTCCCCACATTGTGGGGTTTGTCCCTGGCTAGCGCCACATCTTGTGTCCTCTTGTCTTGGCATGTCTTCTGTGATTTATATTTATGTTCTATCCGCAGTTTACTTTATGATGTGATTGCTAATATGGAAAAGAAATTAAATAAATTGCTCTAGCATAGAACATACCTAAAATTAACATGGTATCAGAGTTGAGGTGAAGACAATGCCCAAGCAAGAGTAAAAGAGCAATCATGAAGACAGTTGGGACAGGACAAAAGGATCAATGGGTTCCACATCTCTCTCCACCAAGGGTGAAGTCGAAGCAGAGCATATTATCAGAATGGCGTTTCTGATGGCCCATCTAAAGATCACTTCATTGGGAAGTTCGGATCTAAGGGTGGAAGGAAAGGCGGATGCCCTGGTTTCAATAAGTTCGGCCATTATGCGAAGGAGTGTCCAAATGGCAGAGACACATCTCTTGATAAAGATAACAATCATTCCAGGGACATCTTTGATGATCAAAGGAATGTCACCAATCCCGAAAAGGGTGTAGGGAATGTTACCGCTCATTTGAATGAGGGTAACTCGATTCTTTTTCAGAATCTCTGATTGCAAGAAGAACTTGGTGTCCATTTCAGGAATGGAAGTCGAAGGTTTTAAAGGTGGCACTCATCGATGGAACTGAGATGTACCGAAGGAAAATCTTATAAGGAGACCATTCCCCTCATGCCACAGGTCCAAAGGTTTGGAACAACTCGAGGAGTTTGAGATTCATGATCGGGAATCTCATGTATGCAGGTGGTAGAAAGCCCTCTATGGGTTGAAGCAAAGTACCCCGGGCATAGTATGAGAGGATCAACAACTATCTGATGAAGTTGAGATCCACTAGGAGTGAAATCGATCCAAACCATTACTCGAAGGTTGTGGTTGATAGACCTCTCATACTGGCACCTATGTTTGACAGGTGCAGATCCTTTCATTTGTAGGAGACAGAGGGAGTTGGATTTCGAATGTGGAAAAATAAACCGCAAGCCTATGACTACCTCAAGGATCTTAACTTTAAGAAATTATATGGTAGTGATGTTGGACCAGATTTGGGAAATGCCTTTGAGTCTCATAAACTCCTTCGCGTTGATGTTCTTGGTGAACTTCCGTCCAAATATATGTTTGCAGTTAGCATGGTGAGCTCATATTTGGTTGAGCCTCACTGGATTGATGCCAAGAATCTTTTGAGATATCTTCTGGGCACAATCTCTCATGGATTGAGATACACTGCTGGAAATATGAAAACTGCATGATTATTCGAATGCTGACTGGGTAGGCAGTGTGGAGGATCACTAGAGCACTTTTCAACGCTGGTTCTCTTTGGATTCTTCTTCGATATCATGGATGAGCAGGAAGCAGAAGTCGGTTGTTATAAGTACCGCCGAGACCGGATACATAACTACAAGTATGACCTCGTATGAAGTTGCCTGGTTGTGGAAACTCTTTAGTGAGTACACATGATGAATACCACTGTGATTCTCTGTGACAACTAGAGGTGGGATTCGATTATTGAGGAATCCTATATTCAATGATTGCTCCAGCAGATAAACATCAGATACTGCCTTATTTGGGATATGGTAAGTCGATGAGCAAGGAGGCTCCATCACACTGAGATGATGTACAGGTCGCTAGTCAGAGCCCCGGGGAAAGATCAAATTTGTGATTTTCCTGAACGACTTGGAGTCATCGAGAGACCCTTGTAAAAGGGTCTTGCATATTGCATACATTGAGCTTTGGGAGCTCTGGGGGCTTGCAGTTCTTACTGGAGCAACATACGACCACAGGGTGACTCACCCTCCCCTGGTGGTGCGCATTGGGACAAGATGATTGGCTCTCTTGTGGGACAAGATGATTCACTCTCCTGTGAACAAGATGATTCGCTCTCTTGTGGGACAGTATGATTCACTCTCGTATGTAGCAGGATGATTAGTTCTCCTGTGAGGTCTGGATGATGTGTTTTCCATGACGATTATGTAGCAGGATGATTAGTTCTCTTGTGAGGTCTCGATGATGTGTTCTCCATGACGATTATGTAGCAGGATGATTAGCTCTCCTATGAGGCCTGGATGATGTGTTCTTCATGGCGATTGTGTAGCAGGATGATTAGTTCTCTTGTGAGGACGGGATTGATTAAGTTCTCCTGTCGAGGCATCCTACCCATGCAGTGTGGGACTCATGGGAAGTACCTCTCATATGATCAATGAGCAGGGAAATGAAGATAGGGACCATAGTAGTACCGATGGACGCATCGCTGTATCTACCGTACTCCCTACGCTAGGATGACCTTCATTGATCTGGGATCAATGATACTGGTCTGGGACCTGTGGTAGGAGTTGTACCTACTATGACGCTGACTTTGGGTCAATTGAGGTTGGCCTGGGACCAGTGGTACATACTCTGAGACTGACTTCATGTCAGTGCAGTACTGGTCTGGGACCAGTGAGAGTGGTACATACTATGACGCTGACTTCGTGTCAGTTGAGATTGGTCTAGGATCAGTGGTACACTATCTGAGATTGTGATACTGGTTTGGGACCAGTGGTAGGAGTGGTACCCACTATGACGCTGACTTTGGGTTGGTTGAGATTGGACTGGGATCAGTGGTATGCACTCTGAGACTGACTTTGGGTCAATGAAGAATGGTATGAGACATTCTCGATCAATTCTTCTTCTTCATAGTTTAGCAGAGCTAAGTTGAGCAGAGCCAGCAGACCTGAGCAGAGCTAGCAGAGCAAAGCAGAGCTAAGCAAAGCAGAGCCAACAAAGCGGAGCAAAGCAGAGCAGAGCCAACAGAGCTGGGCAGAGCAGTGCAGGGCACTAATGGCAGAGACAGGACAGTCGGTCATATAAATCAGCGGATGGAGTTCTCCCTAGTTGAGAGGGAGTGTTAAAATTGGAAATTAGGGCCAAACTCCATGTGGGTCAGCTTATTTATGGCAGCTGATATTTTTATTGGATCCCTCTCGTCGAGAGGTGTAGGATTGATCCTAAGATCATCCGATTCCGATAAGTATTTATGGAGATATGAATTTATTTTGATTATGTAATTATTATCAAGCCGACCAGCTCTTACGTAGGCTCAAGAAGCCCAAACATCATGTCTATTCAACCTGTACGTTTTTGGTATAAATAGAAGAGGATTTGATGTCATTTGGACACAATTCTTGAGTGATCTCCTCCTCTCCCCGTCTTGGGTTTTTGAAGGAGGAGTGAGACACCAAGAGAAACACACGCTGGCCCAAAATGATGTCCTACCAACGCAGTGATGAAAACCTATCATGCAGATCATGGAGACACATAAAACGTAGCTAATGGAGGAAGTCTCAACACTGTCCAGACAAGGAGGTTCTATACACAGAGTTCAAGCCCTAAAGTTGTTAATTTATACGCAGTTATGAAGCCACAGTAATATAAGGAATACGCTGTATGTAGACAGTCATATATATTATGGGACGCAGACTTATTCATGATGTATGGAACACAGATATATATACGCTTCATGCTGTAGAACGTAGTCATATAGAGAGTCATATACATACGCTGTATACAATCATATATATTATGGGACACAATCATATTCATGATCAGAGGTAAACGCAGTCATGGTTATATGTACGCTGGGCAGGTAAGGTAAGGAACATGCCATAATGTAAGGAATATGCTGTATGGAACGCTGTCATATAGACAGTCATATATATTGTATGGAACAAGTCACATATATACGCTTCATGATGGAACACAGTCATATATATAAGCTGTGTATGGAATACAGTCATATAGACAGTCATATCCCTGATTCACACAACAAACGGAAAATAATGGGACTGCATGGAGTATTGCGTGGAACTATAGCCTAGCTGCTTTGCTAGGCTGCAAGCCATAGCAAGCAGCTAAGGTTGATATGTATATGAACTCCATAATGAAGCAATAGAAAGATAGCATGATGGGCAGCATTATGAGCAACATGATGGGCAACATTATCAGCAACATGATGTATGAGATCATGCGCATGGGAAGCACAATGATACATAGAGCATGGACAATATCATGATGAATGTAATCATAAGCATGGGCAGCTTGATGATGAATGAGAACATGGAAGATGCAGCATGATGAGCAGCAGAGCAGCTCAGTCATCTAGGTCCAACACTGTGATAGGGCAGCATGGTGCTACATGGTAAGGTGCGGCAAATGGATGAGATGCAACACTATGATAGGTGAAGCCGTCACCTTGGAGAATCAGTTGAAGCAGAATGTCTTCAACTGATCTCATCGTTATACGAAATGATCTATGCTAGAACTAGATAAGTCAAAGTGTTGACTTTTGTTGTAAATGTACTATCTCTCTCTCTCTCTTTCTCTGCTGAACTTTGAAGAACATAAAAGAAGAATTGATCAAGGGTTTCCCCACATTGTGGGTTTGTCTCTGGCTAGCGCCACATTTTGTGTCCTCTTGTCTTGGCATGTCTTTTGTGATTTATATTTATGTTCTATCTGCAGTTTACTTTATGATGTGATTGCTAATATGGAAAAGAAATTAAATAAATTGCTCTAGCATAGAACATACCTAATCTTAACAAATATGAATCCAATGAGTTTCATGACTTTTGTAAAGAGGCTGGCATTAAGAGGGAGACTACTACACCATATACCCCTGAGCAGAATGGTGTGGTAGAAAGGAAGAACCATACAATTGTGGAAGCTTTCCGTGCTATGCTCCATGATCAAAGACTTCCGAAGTTTCTATGGGCCGAAGCTGCAAATACTGTCGTATATGTACAAAACTAATGCCCTCATCCAGCATTGGGTTCCAAGACTCTCGAAGAAATGTTCACCGGTAAGAAACCTGACGTATCTCATTTTAGAATTTTTGGAAGCCCTGTATATTTTCATGTGCCGAAAGAGAAAAGGAATAAATTGGGTGCATCTGGAAAGATAAGAATCTTCGTGGGCTATAGCGAAAATACTAAAGGCTATAAAATCTATCTAGCTGGTCAAAGGGAAGTCGAGATTAGTCATGATGTCACCGTTGACGAAGATATGGCTCTTAGCAAAGTAGACAATCTTCCTACTTTAAGGGGATCTAAAGAAGCTGACACCGGGGAACTGAAGGAAAAGGAAGATGAGACGATACCCGATGTGGAAGAACCTATGGATCCTATTGATCCTCCTCCGCAAGAGCCTTCCTCTTCTAGGAAGAGGCCTTCATGGATTAGGGGGACACTTGATGATGCTGAAGGACACATTGCACCCCGAGGAACCTTCCGTGAAAGTAAGAAGGCCCTTTATGGGCTAAAGTAAGCACCTTGAGCATGGTATGAGAGGATCGATAACTACTTGATGAAGTTGGGATTCACTAGGAGTGAAGCCGACCCTAACCTTTACTTTAAGGTTATAGTTGACAAGCCTCTCATACTGGTGCTATATGTTGACGACCTCTTTCTAACAGGTGCAGACCCTCTCATTCACGAATGTAAGAGGGAGTTGGCTTCTGAGTTCGAGATGAAAGACCTAGGACTTATGCACTATTTCCTAGGACTGGAAGTCTGGTAGAAACCAGGGGAGATTTTCCTATGTCAAGGAAAATATGTGGTGAAGATATTGGAGAGATTCGACATGGTGGACTGCAAGCCCGTAACTACCCCGATGGAGCTTGACTTCAAGAAGTTAAGCGGTAGTGTTGCTAGACCTGTTTTACGAAATGCTACTGAGTATCGTCAACTCGCCGTAGCATTAATGTTCTTGGTGAACTCTCGTCCAGATGTATGCTTTGCAGTCAACACATTGAGTCAACATTTGGTTGAGTCTCACCACTCACATTGGATTGGTGCCAAGAATATGTTGAGATATCTTTGTGACACAATCACTCATGGGTTGAGATACATTGCCGGAGATGTGAGACTACTTGGGTATACTGATGCTGATTGGGCAGGCAGTGTGGTGGACCGAAAGAGCACTTTCGGGTGTTGTTTCTCTTTGGGATTTGCCTCGATATCCTGGATGAGCAGGAAGCAGAAGTCGGTGGCTTTGAGCATCGCCGAGGCAGAGTACATTGCTGCTAGCATGGCCTCCTCCTGTGAGGCAGTTTGGTTGCGAAAGCTCTTCAGTGAGCTATTTGGATTGACATTGGATACCACCGTGATTCTGTGTGACAACCAAAGCGGGATCTGTTTATCAGAGAATCCTGTATTTCATGATCGCTCCAAGCATATCGATATCAGGTACCACTATATTCGAGATATGGTGCAGCGAGGAGCAATAAGGTGCCAACATATCGGTACAGATGAACAGGTCGCCGACATTTTGACAAAGCCCCTAGGAAAGGTCAAATTCCTGACTTTCCGGGAACGACTTGGTGTCATTCGGAGACCCTCTTATGAGGGTCGAGTATGATGCATTGAGCTCTGGGAGCTCCAGGGGGGCGCGGGGTACTTCTTGGAGCGACATGTGACCACAGGGCGACTCACCATCCTCTAGTGGTGCACTATGTACAGGGTAAAGGTTCAACCTTCCCCTGTGACATCTCGTGGCGACTGTGGAACAAGATGATTAGTTCTTCTGTGGTCCAGGATGATTCGTTCTCTGTGGCGACTATGGAGCAGGATGATTAGTTCTCCTGTAGGCCAGGATGATTAGTTCTCCGTGGCATCCACTAGATAGGATGATTCGTTCTCCTCTGGACAGGATGATTAGTTCTCCTGTCGAGGCATCCCACCCATGCAATCTGGGACTCATGGGAAGTACCTCTCATCTAATCAATGAGCAGGGAAATGAGGATAGGGACCATAGTAGTACTATCGATGGATGCATTGCTGTATCTACCGTACTCCCTATACTAGGATGACCTCCATTGATCTGGGATCAATGATACTGATCTGGGATCAATGAGAGTGGTTCACACTTTGACACTGACTTTGCGTCAGTGGAGGATGGTATGATACATCCTCGATCATTTCTTCTTCTTCATAGTTCGAGCATAGCAGAGTGGGGTCAAGCTGTACAGGACAATGCATTTGATGGATGGATAGTAGCAACGGTCTGACGGATTGCAGATGAAGTTCTCCCTAGTTGAGAGGGAGTGTTAAAATTGACAACTAGGGCCAAACTCCATGTGGACCACCTTATTTATGGCTTCTGATATTTTTCCTAGATTCTGCTCATTGAGAGGTGTAGGATTGATCTAAAGATCATCTGATCCTGATAAGTATATGAATTTATTTTGATTATGGACAAATTGTCAAGGTCGGCTAGCAAACTTATGTAGGCTCAAAAGCCCAACAGTCATGTCTATTCAACCTCAACGTTTGCATATAAATACAAGGAGCATTCTCCTCATTTGGATAATTCAATTCACTCATCTTCTCTCTCTCTCTCTCCTACGCATAAAAGGAGCCTCTTTCTCTCTCACACGTGCGGCTGAAAGGAAGACGTCCTAGGGCAAAGAAGACGCAGAAAGAAGGACGCTAGGGCAATAGGTCATCTCTTTGACCAGCGTTGACCAAGTGTTGACCTTCCATAAGTTCGGATTGGGTGTGGTTGCCTCTCCTAGGTAGGCCGCAATTTTTGGCACGAAAATTGAGGTGATCTGACCTCTGGTTTGACCGGTATTGACTGCCCTAGTTTAGGGCTGCAGTTGACTTCAAAAATCTGCAAATTGACTAAACTTTTGGGGCTGTTTCTTCACGTTGTTCGAGGACAAGTTTACTGGAAATTGACCAAGTATTTTAGAGGTCAATTTCAGCTAGTTTGACTAAGTTTGACTTCGCTGATCTAGGGTTTGCTGCTGCTGATATAAAATTATAGAATTCAGATTTTGTACTATTTCTCTCTGTTGAACTATTGAAGATAAAAGAAGATTTGATCTGTTGGACACCTAATCCTTAATGGGTTAGTGTGGAAGCCGAATAGACCAAAGCAGTCCAAGAGACCTTGGGATGTGAAACCCAACGGTCACTACATGTACTATAAATGTAAACCATTTGTTAATAAAATTGTATTGCATGTTTTATCTTTCATATCTCTCTTGCTGTCCATGTGTGTTTAACATGGTATCAGAGCTGTGTGGCCTGTGTAGTTTTCTTCCTCACAGTTTATGCCTTAGGTAGAAAAAAAAAATAAAATAAAAAATGCCATGTTATTATTTCTTGCGCAGCTGGTCTGAGTCGCCCTGAATAGCGCTGGCTTGGTCTTCATTACCTGTAACGTTCTATGCATACCTGATGCTCCTGAGCACTTTGCCTTCCTGCAGCTTCCTGCTTGTTAGAACTATCGTTCCTTAGCCTCGTATGCAACGATTTTTCCCTGAGATATTATGCCCTGACATGACATTCTACTGCGCCAATTGTGTTAGGTAAAAAGGAATCGAATGCTTATCTTTTGATATCTATTGTTAATATTTGCTAGTTATGCTTTAGGTTTTCTACCCTGCAATTCCCTACCAACTCGGTCAATCCTGACATTTCCTCAGCGTTGTTGATTCTCTTTCGCCAT
The DNA here is from genome assembly GCA_031772625.1 of Pinus tabuliformis. NCBI lineage: Eukaryota > Viridiplantae > Streptophyta > Pinopsida > Pinales > Pinaceae > Pinus > Pinus tabuliformis. The sequence continues at coordinate 630,139,419 of CM062814.1, read as the reverse complement.
GAATAAGTGCTGGTCTCTGTCCCATGCAATTTGTAAATAAATTCAAACAAAGAAAAAGGAAACGGTCCCTGCTCGGATTAGAGGTCAGTTTGTGAGGCAAACTAATGATATCGAAGCAGCTGGTGCTAATGGGGTTGTTTATGGTGTCGATTCCTCTGAAGATGAGGATGATGGGTATGTACATGGTTCTATAATGCCTGTTCAAATGCTACTTGTAATTCTGTTGTACGTTTAAGCGACAATTATTCATTTGTTATTGATTTCCTCGGAAAGAATCAAGAAGTTCCTCATTGTACAACAAAGCATATGGAACGTCCTGGTTGTTATCTTCGCGTCGGTCATTGTTGAGAACGTGTTGAAAGAATGAGTTGAAACTCCTGCATGGTGATGTATGAGGTTTTTGTTTGAAGACTGTGACTTAACTATTGTGCTCTCCATAAAGCCTGCATGTATTGGCAAGTTTGTGGCTAATATGTTCATATATATGCGTTTTGAACGCTGTGGCATATAATACATTACAATAATAAAGGCCTTGACAAGTCTCGGGTAACTCAACAAAGTCTACAAGAGGATTATCCTCAAGGATAAGACTGCATTCAGTTCCATCTGCATCCTAGTTAGCTACGCTTGCTGTCACCCCCAGGAACATTTTGAAGCCTACCTTTGCAATAGCTTCTGCTGTCTCTTTAAAATCAACACATCTCGTAATATTTGATTTCGCTAGAAATTCATCTATAAGCCGAATGCTAATGTTATAACCCATTTGATCAAGCTGCTTATTAACTTCTTCAACCTCTTCAAAATCAGTTAGTAGCTGGCGCACAATGGCTCCATAGGTGAGAGTGAAGAGCTCCGCATTCATGCGTCTGACATTTGCAAAGACTGCATCGCCTGATCTCGGTACGAGGGGAGCCATGATAACCTGGATTATACTTCCTTTCTTCTTCCTTCTGCTGTTGTTGGTGTTGTATTAAACTGATGCTGCCTATGTGTGCTGATGATCGGAGTCCTGAAGCTGAATATACACAGATTCTCCAAGTGATAAATTGATATGTTGTAGGCCGAGGTAACTCTGAGGCTGGCATCATTTCTTGAGGCTTTTTGGAAGTCCGGCCACAACTTCTATCACACCCGCAGTCACCCAGTACACACTGAGATAAGTGCGGAAGGGTTCCTAAGTCTCGAAATCTGTGAGAAGCTCCTGTAGTGAAATTTGGAAGATTGGTTTAGGCCTGTACAGATTGGGATTTTCACTGGACTGAGGTAAAAAAAAATTGGGATGAGTATCTGAAGCAAATCGCAGGCAGAAGCATTCTCTGGGGACAGATTTCGGAAAGGTTCTTGCAAGTCTTTGAAGCAGTTATAGGATAAACTTAGATTGTTGATTAGGGTATTATTGTTCGTTTTTGAGAACTGTTGGATTCGGAACTTTGTGGAATTATACTGGACTTTGAGAATTTTCCAAACTCCTTCGCACAAGCTGTCAAGGGGGCGAAGATTTCTCCTCAAACGAAGCCCAGCTGACTTATTTCCTGTATATGTTTGAAATGATTCTTGCTCATTTTCATTAATCACCTTACACATCTCGTTGTAAAGTCTAGCTAATTCCAGGCGATTTGAATCATTATCAAAAGCATGTGTTGACACCTCTTCTGGATCTGGAATCAAAACTTTGGGTCAACTTTCAGCAGAAACGCATAAATATCAACCTAGAGCTGATAGAGCAGAAAAAGCAGTGCTACCAATTTCTGCCAGTGGTTGATTTACAGGGCTTGGTACATGTGCATCTCTAGCCTCTTGCTCAGGTTCTTCATTGATAGACTCAAATTCCTTCTGCTCTGCAATTATTGACTCCTTATGGTATTCAGCATTCAGTGCTTTTTCTAGAAGTGATACCCTCTTTCTAATAAACTCAAGGAGCCTCTTTTGTACATCTCTTAATTGGGCAAGAAGACTCTCTGAAGATCCAGCTTGAGGCAGCTGGCTTCTCTTCTCAGTTGCCAATGTTGCTACCACTTTACCAACACCTGCAACATCACAAGCATGTTCTACAGAAGGTAACCTCACTTGACCTTCTACCATGCTGCTACAGCCATCTTCCTGTATATGGGAACCCTTGTTTTCTATAGCAGAAGAGACTCCAACATTTTTATATAATGGATCTCCCACGGTAGATATATTTAAGGGTGGAATATAGTTAGTGCATCTTTATGACTTGTGATGGGTATGCGTTGATATTAAATGCCCATGACATGGTGTTCTGATAGCCATCATTTTTGAAGGAGTACTTGAAGGATCCAAGCAAGTTTGCAGTTGCTGCTGCCCCAATTGTGGCATTATCCATTATAGTTTCTGTCTACATATATATGCATTGATTCCCTGATTCATTTGCTGCACATTTATACAAAATATTGCTGTGTACTGTGAGTGGATATTACTTTTATGCATTAAGTAATAATTGTGATCAACTTTTAAGGTGTAAATCTGACATTGAAGAAAAATGGCCAGAATCAGTGAAGTATTAGAGTTCATGAAAACTCTTATACAATCTACTGTTGATGACACATTACAAATCAGCGTAGGATCTCTCTCAGAAATTCAGACATGTCTACAAAATGCACAGGAAAATATTGAGTTTTTGCAGCTGGAAACAAAGCTACAGTAGGAAGAATTACAGCAGTGGAGTCATCATTCTGAACCTGTTTCTGTTCAGAGGATTGAAACAGACTCCCATAAACAGCAAGTCAATAATGTTACCGTTCATTCAAATAAAGCAGCAGTTATACATGCAGATGCAGAAACTCAGTCTGCACTTCCCAAGCCCATCATCACACCTTGGGAACAGCTTGTCCACAACAAGCAAAGAACTGGTCTTGGATATGACAAGGACTTGTCCTTTCATATTCCAGACTACTCAAAGCCCATTCAGTTTCAGAGTGCTGGATTCATTCATGACGGTTCACCTGCTCCTCATGACAGTTCAGCTTCAGTTGTTCCAGATTCTACTCCTCTTCCACCGCAACAACAACAACAACAGATTGTGAAATGCCAACACTGTGACCGATTTGGCCATTTGAAAGATCACTGTTTTGATCTTTATCCATGTAAGCACTGTCATAAAACCAGTCATTCTTCACACAGATGCTTCAGAAATAAACGTCCTGCAAGAACAAAGATTCATCTTGGATGGATCGCTTCTTGGCAATGGGCATCAACAGCCAAGAAGATATTCCAAACACATGTTAGAACTTGTTCCAGAGTATTGAACAATCTTGTAGTTGAGTTTTCTCCATCTTCTCACCTTGTATCTGACAGGGGGGGAAATGATGGTCATCTACAAGCTTCAGAGTCACATCAAGCGAGCCTGAGCCACAACCTGCCACACCAGTTTCAGAGTTGTAGCCAGAGACAAAGATGGCCGTGAACATGCCTTCAGTTGGCAATCTGGGACACTTCCTCTAGCAGAAGACTTTAGCTTCTTGCAAGTTTTGGAAGAATTCCAGGAACACAATTGAGAACACTTCCTCTAGCAGAAGACACCAACTTCTTGCCAGTTTTGGAAGAGTTCTAGGAATTGCATTAAGCATTCCAGAGTTGTTGGTCATCCTTAAACCATCACAGGTTGAGACTTCCCTTTTCAGGTTGAAGTTTTACCTTTTATGCGGGGTGAGACCTCCCTTTTATGGTTGAAGGTTTCCCTCTTTAAAACAATAGGATCACTTCCTCTAGCAGAAAACTTCAGTTTCTTGCATGTTTTGGAAGAGTTCCGGGAACTGCACTAAGCGTTCCAGTGTTGGTGGTCATCCTTAAACCACCGCCCTTTATACCAACATTTCAGAGAGCACATTCAGCCTAGTGCTGCCATGCATTTTTTGCACATTTTGTATTACAACTCTCTTCTTGGACTCATACATAACCCTTCGGATTAAGGGGGGGAATGTTGGACACCTAATCCTTAATGGGTTAGTGTGGAAGCCGAATAGACCAAAGCAGTCCAAGAGACCTTGGGATGTGAAACCCAACGGTCACTACATGTACTATGAATGTAAAACATTTGTTAATAAAATTGTATTGCATGTTTTATCTTTCATATCTCTCTTGCTGTCCATGTGTGTTTAACATGATCAAAGGGTTTCCCCGCATTGGGGTTTGTCCCTGGCTAGCCGCCACATCTTGTATCTCTTGTCTTGGCTTGTTTTCTGTTGATCATTTAATGTTCTATCTGCACTTTACTTAATGTATATGTGATTGCTAATCTGTGGCTAATAAGAAGAAAAATAAGTAAACTGCTCTAAGCATAGAACATACCATAATTTAACATAGACCCACTTGCATGCAAATGGCTTGGTTCTGAATGGAGGGTTCACCAACTTCCATGTTCCATTCTTTATGAGCATCATACTCCTTTTGCATTACTTCTTTCAACTCATCAAGAAAGGCAACTTCTTTAAAGGAATTTGGCTGAAAGTTAGTGGATGAATTAAATTCACAATCATATGAAACAATCCGTATCATCTACACCAACTAAATTAGAGATTATTTGCATCACCTCCATCTTGCCTAGTGGAACCTTTGGTTCCTGTCTTTTCGACGTCATCAGGACGACGACTTTCAAGAATTTTGATGCGCTGTTTGGGCACCTTTTTGAGATGGTCCAAGTTGCTCCTTTAACTAAGATGGGGTTGCATAAAGATTCAACCTTCCAATCTTCTCAATCACGTCATTCAAAGGATCTTCTTGATCTGAGGAAGTGGGAGGGACTTCATGAGAGGGAGACGATGCTTCAAGAGGAAATTCTAAAGAATGATCCAAGATAGGGATCCCCCTTTCAAGATGCTGAATATCATCATCAAATTCATGATATGTCTTTACATGGGTGAATCTATTGAGATGATCAAGATGCCACTCGACAATTTTGTTAGTCTTTGAATATTCAAGAAATAATACATCTCTAAAAAGAAGAAAATTCGTGTTTACTTCATCATAAAGACGATATTCCTTGGTGGTGTTTGAATATCCCAGGAAGATCCACTTCTGACTTCTTCCATCTAGCTTGTTTCTTTGCTTCTTGGGAATCAAGGCATAGAAGGTGGAACCAAATGCTTTGAGATGTCTTTTAAAGGAATGTGGCCATATCACATTTTACAAGGAGTCTTTTTCTAAGAGCATGAGATGGACATCTGCTATTCACATATACAACACATAAAACCACATCATCCGAAAACTTCAACTTCACATTTTTGAAAAACATGATGGAACGAACCACATTTAAGAGTCCTATTAATTCTTTCAGCTACATTGTTTTGTTGAGGATTGCATGGAAGTGTGGTTTGATGTTGAATCCCATGTTGACGAAGATAGTTTTCATATTCATTAAAGGTATATTCTCTTCCATTATTAATACAAAGAGAGCCAATATGTGATTGTTCTTCATTTTGAATCCATACATGAAAAGTTTTGGAGGTTTCAAAAGCTTGAGATTTATCTTTCAACAAGTAGACCAAACACATCCTAGTGTAGTCATCAATAAAAGTCATCATCTATTTATTGCCTTTAGAAGATAGAATTGGCATGGGGACACATAAATTAGAATGTATCAATTTAAGTCTACTACATGCTTTTGGAAGGGAAATCATGGAAGGATTGTTTGCTATTGTTGAAATTGTAACTAGGTCCAGTCATCATAATTGTCATTGTACGTATATCAATATGAATTTTATGTAAAAAGAAAAGAAGAAAAATAATAATTATTTTCTAGCATGTTCTTCATGCTTTGTTTTGGTCAAAAGAAAATGTAAAAGGGCACGTTCTTCGCGACCCTTGTAAAAGAAGAAGATTTGAACTTTTGACAGTGTCATTTGCGCCTCCAAGTTGACCAAGTCAGCCTGCCAAGAGGTGTGTCTTTGCATTAACAAACAACTATAAATAGAGTCGGTTCGTCTCCATCAAGGACATATTTCGTAGCATCTATCTGAGGCATAAAGAGTGAGTTTTCTGAGGCACAAGAGGGAGCTTTCTGAAGCATATATCCGAGACATTCCAGAGGCATATATCCGAGATTTTAGAGGCAGAATAAAGGGTGATATCTAAGGCAACATACTACTGTGAAAGAGGCACTATATTCTTGTAACAAGATGAGCTATTTGAGGCATTTTAATTCTGTGAAATGCGAGCTTCTGAGTCAGTTTATTTATGTAATGATGTGAGCTTTTATAGGATAATGAAAAAGCATCATGATTTTATCTTCATCGAAAACTAATCTAGGAGAAATGGTCCAATAGAACTCTTCAACCTGGTCACAAGCACTTATAATGGCATCACCTTTGAACTGTTGATTTTTGGGTAGCATCGGATGTGCTCTGGCCATGAAATTTGGTGGAGAGGCTAAGGCACATGAGATCTCCAAGACCTAGAAATTATTTGGAGAAATTCTACCTAAATGAAGATATTAAAATAATTAATATTTGTAATGGGTTCCTAAGTCTAAACTTAGTAAAATAAAAATATTAATGTGTATTAATATAAAATGGGTGAGAGTTTTAAGTGACGAGGATCAAGCCAGTTCTAATCTTAGCCGTTGACTAGGGACTTAATCTCGGCTGTTGAATTGTCAACAGGAAAAGTATAAGAGGAGGCTTGAGGGTCAGTTGAAGATACACCAAGCGAGATAAAGAATTTGATTTTCTGGGGCTGGGTTTGCTAAGGAAATCGAGTTAGAGATCAGTTGTAGCGAGGGGCTGTTCAACAAGGATTTCGATCCAAGGCTGAAGAATACATAGTAGAGAGGCAGTGAAGTGCCGGAAGAGTCAGCGCAGGCCCAAGAAGGGCTAACGTAGAGACCGAAGGAGCCAGCGCAGAGGGCCGTAGGGGCTGAAGCAGAAGTCGTAGAGGCTGACACAAAGGACACAGAGGACTTTAGACACAGCGCTGGGAGATTCTGTGGGGCAGACTGGGAGTTGAATAATAGATCCTAAGTGGGGAGAGGGTGACGTAGTTCCACAACAATGCTTGGAGCAGCGTTCGCTATCCAACACAAGGAATAGTCAGAGTCACTGTGGGGTTGATCATCCAGTTGTTGATTTGCTGGAATATCTGTTTCCGGAGAGAGGTACTACTGCCAAGGATATTCTGTGAAGGGTGAGCCATTTTTGGCACCCTAGTTGTATTCACGAATTTGCTTAATAGTACAAACCCTCTATACGTTGCACTGATTTTCCTGCGTTGGGTTTTTCTAGGAACGATTGTCCAAAAATAGCGGTGTCCCTTGTGTGATTGTCTCAGTTTATTTCGGTGCATGATTTGTATATTTGTGAAGGCTGCATTTCTGTTTACTTCGATAGTTATGAAATTAAATAACTTGTTAATGTAAAGAACAAGTAGGAGATAGTAAACCAGACATTGTAGTAGGGGTTTTTGATGTGTTAGATTCAAGAATTTTCACATGGTATCAGAGCAATTGCAGATCATAGGAGACTGAAGGCACCAGTCAAGAAATCTGAGAGTTTGCAGCAGAGAAGCAGTTGTCCCGAGAGATAGCGCTGTTCCAGAGCCAGAGACGCAGAAGGAAGGGTGACGCAGAGGCATTTTGAGCCAGGGGAGGGAGACACAGTGGTTGGGAGGAGCCCACGCAGTAGCTACATCAGCTGTCCAGGACAATGCAGAGGCAGAGGGGGGATAGATCAGGCCTACGCAGTGCCAAGTCATCTTTCTCAGCCAAGAAAGATTGACGCAGTGGCCAGGAGGATCTCATCCAGTTCTCATTGTGATCACACAGAGCTAGAAGCGCTGAGATTCTTCGAGTTGCCGGGGCTAAGGGAGTTGTGCAGATTTTGATTCGAGGTGCTGGTGGGACACTGGTTCTGTCAGTGCAGAACAGTGTCTAAGGAGACTGAACCAAGGTAGAGGGAAGCACTACCTCGACAGATTTCTAGCCAAGAAATCTAGATCCGAGTTGTAGCAGCAAAGGAGGATTGGAGAGGAGTGATTCGACAGTTGGCCAGAGGATTTCCAAGAGGGAAATCAGGACTCAGAGGGAGTCTAGAGAAGAGGAGCAAAGATGGCAGTGAATGGATTGAGGGATTATGACAGATTGGACGGGGCTTCCAATTTTGTCATATGGAAGGCCAGGATCCTGGCAATTCTGGATAAACATCGCATCAAGGACTATGACTTGAGAACCGTAGCTGTCCTAGTTGACCCTGATGCAAATGAGAAGTATGAGGAGGCTCAGGCTCAGGCGAAATGCATGATCCTAGACGGGGTCGAGGATCATGTCATACCACATATTGCTGAGAAGAACACATCAAGGGAGATGTGGCAGACCCTGAACACCTTATACCAGGGCTCTTTCGTGCAACAGAAGATGTTATTAGAAAATCAGTAGAGGTCATATCAGATGTAGAAAAGAGAGGAGATAGATCCCTTCCTTCTCAGGTTGCAAAGGATTCGTGACCAACTTACTTCCATGGGGTCTACATTGGATCCCGAGTTCATGGTCAGGTCTACCCTGAATGCAGTCTCCGAGAAGTGGGAGACATTTGTCCAAAGCATCTTGGGCAGAGCAACTCTCCCCAGTTGGGAGGAGATGTGGGCAGCGCTTCGACAAGAAGAGCTCAGGAGAATGACCAAGGTGGGGAGTAGTGGGAAAGGAGTTCGAATCAAGAAGGAGGAGGAGGAGGATGCAACTCTAGCATCTGCGGGACAACAGGGGGTTTAGAAGAGGAAGAAGAAAGACATCTCCAAGGTCAAGTGCTTCAACTGTGGGGAGCAAGGACATTATGCATCTCAGTGCCCGAGGAAGAAAGGCAAGGGAGAAGATTCCGACTCAAAGGTTGCTCCAACAAAGGCAGAGAAGGATGCCGAGACTGATGACGATTGTGCCATGAGTGCTCATGCGCCTCTAGAGAAGAGGTGGGGAGAGATAGAGCTATAATCGAGAGGACTATAGAAGCAGGGGCCGGATCCTTGAGGTGCCCAAAATTTTGGATCACATCCGGCTACGGGAGCCCTTAACAACAGTAACATGATGACTGGTATCGGGTGGAGCAAGGTGTGATGGAGCGGCAAGGCAATGCTAGAGTGCAAAAATCTGAGGCAGTGCAGTGGAGGTTGCAACAATGCGAGAGGCACAAAGGTGTTTGCAGCAACACAGTGGCGGTAGAGGGAGCACAGGATAGTAGTAAAGGTAGCTTCCGCATTACGAGGCTTCCAGACTGACCAAGATGTCAGTATTTGGGTGCGGTTAGTTACCTACTTATCGGTAACTGAGTTGCAGTGTAGCAGTTAGCAGTGACAGTGCTATGGGCAGCATGATGTAGCATGTTGAGAGGGAGCTGCAATACAGATGTAGTAGTGTCATGGGCAGTAGTACAGGAAGCAACAATGCAGTAGATGTGGGGCAGCAGGCCTAGCATCAACACAGAGGACCAATGCAGAGGATTAGTGTGATGCTTCTATGGTGAGGCATTATTAGAGCACATTCCATGCTAAGAGGGAGTGTTGATTTTTGGGTAGCATTGGATGTGCTCTAGCTATGAAATTTGGTGGAGAGGCTAAGGCATATTATATCTCCAAGACCCAGAAATCGTTTGGAGAAATTTCACCCGGATGAAGAGATATTAAAATAATTAATGTTTTTGATGGGTTCCTAAGTCTAAACTTAGTAAAATAAAAATACTAATGCGTATTAATATAAAATGGGTGAGAAAGTTCTAAGGGATGAGGATCAAGCCAATTCTAATCTTAGCCGTTGATTAGGGATTTAATCTCGGCTGTCGAATCGTCAATAGGAAAAGTAGAAGAGGAGGCATGAGGGTCAGTTGAAGATACACCAAGCGAGATCAAGAATTCGATTTTCTGGGGTTGAGTTTGCTGAGGAAATCGAGTTAGAGATCAGTTGCAGTGAGGGGCAGTTCAGCGAGAGATTTCGATCCAAGGATGATGAATACATAGCAGAGAGGTAGTGAAGTGCCAAAAGAGTCAGCGCAAGCCCAAGAAGGGCTGACGCAAAGACCAAAGGAGCCAGCGCAGAGGATGCAAAGGGCCGTAGGGGTTGACGCAGAACCTGTAGAGGCTAACGCAGAGGATGTAGAGGGCTTCAGAGGCAACGTTGGGAGATTTTGTCGGGAAGACTAGGAGCTGATTAGCAGATCCTGAGCCGAGAGAGGGTGACGCAGTTCCAGAGCAGTGCTTGGAGCTGCTTTCGCTGTCTAGCACAAGGAACAATCAAAGTTACCGTGGGGTTGATCATCTGGTTGTTGATTTGTCAGACTATCTGTCTTTGGAGAGAGGTACTACCGCCAAGGATATTCTTTGAAGGGTGAGCCATTTCTGACACCCTAGTTGTATTCACGAATCTACTTAATAATACAAACCCTCTATATGCTGCACTGGTTTTCCCACATTGGGTTTTTCCTGGGACGATTGTCCAAAAATAACGATGTCCCTTTTGTGATTGTCTTAGTTTATTTCAATGCATGATCTGTAATTCTGTGAAGGCTGCATTTGTGTTTACTTTGATATTTATGAAATTAAATAACTTGTTAATGTAAAGAACAAGTAGGAGATAGTAAATCAAACATTGCAGTAGGGGTTTCTGATGTGTTAGATTCAAGAATTTTCACATGAACTTAGGTAGCCAATTATTATATTTTTCGAGTAAAGGCTTAGGGTCATTACTCAAGTTTAGAGGGGCAAAGACACTAACCAAATGCCTTTCACTTCGTGACATCTTTGGTTGGTCTTGGTTTAGGCCAGTGGTAGAGTCGGTTGCCATCTCAGGGGTGTGATCAACGACCTTTCAAAGTTAGGGAGAAGGCTAGTTCTAACAAGTGATGGAGTTTGTTCTCCCCTTCTTGCAGTGGTCCTAGTTAAAGGAGGAATGTTGTCTTCTTCATGTAGACTAGGGGTATTGGACAATGAATGGAGTCGCCAAAGGAATATTTGAATTGTCGTTTATGAATCAATTCCTCAATGATTCACTAGGGATGTAGACCTGCTTCCTCCCCGACAACAGTGCCAAAATGTTACTGCTCAAACTAGCAGGGGTCCTGGGAGGGGATCCTATAGAGCAACCTCTAGGTCAAGGGGCAACAATGGAGTGATAGTCCATTGTCACCTCAGCTCAGGTTCCCGTGCTCTTTCCGGACTTTGACCGATGGGAGGAGTCTCGGTATGAGAGGAATCACTAGAATGGATGGATCAATGATAAGATATGAGGTGATTCCTAAAGCCTATTCTCAAGAGAGGCTAAGATACATAGCTTATTTGCGTGAAAAGCAAGGTGATATGCTCTCTAGGAAGGACTAAGTGGACACTTGAGCCTAGGTTTGGAGGATATGCCTTGACAAGTGGATTCCTAGACTTAAGAATCCTTGTGGAGAAATGGGTTCTATGTAATCTTTGTAGAATTTGAGTTACAAAGTTGAGGGACCATAAAGAACTCAAGTGGAGCCAAACTAGTTCAAGGGTATGAAGTTGATCAAACAAAGAGGGGCTTGTCCTAATTAGGGAAGAGAATAGGATCAAAGGACTAATTTTCTTTTGAGATGTGAATGCAATGATCCTAGTGAGGACACTAACCCAAATCAAACTAGGGAAAGAGATGGTCTTATGGCTAGGGGTTGCTATATCTCGGGATTCCACTGTCGGATTTGCCTTAAACTTGGCGGATCTCTTGAGCGAACTCCAGTGTAGTAGTGGACCAAAATTCAAGGGTTTTGGATTGCTACAAGGAATTTCACTTGATGCCTTAAGTGACCCTCTAGGGTTAGGCCTTGAATTGGGAAAAGTGAAGAAAAGAAAGATAAATCTGACCACCAAGAGGATGCGAGGATCAATGCTTTGCTTATGGGGCTTAATGGAGTCAAGATGCAGCTAGATCAAGAATTTTTGTGAGCTAAGGAGCCCTAATTGACCTACACTAGCCTCTCCTATGGAAGCAACTAGGTTAATAGGGATTTATACTTCAAATTTGCAAAGGAGATGAAGTTTTGAGGTCTTTCAACCTATTAGGTGCCTCTAAGAACAGTCACCCACTCCCTCAAATAGCAACACATGCATTAAATCACTTATTCCAGGTTCCCAGAAGAATTTTGTATTACATTAACCCATACAAGAATAATGATAACAATATACATGCATTTGACAAGTAAAATAACAATAATAGCATTAGAAGTTCACATACATGAGAGACAGAGTATATCCCATACATCAACTTGAAATTAGAAAGAAGCTCCAAAGACAATAGCGAAAATCCAAACATAATAGTGCATCAAGAGAACTCCAAAAAGTTCATCCCAACAAAAAGTGTGAAAATCTCTCTAGAGATACTAATCCAATCCAAGTGATGATGAGAGGAATGAATGAGCCTCTCATCAATTTATACAATCCATAAGGGAGTTCAAATAGCCTAATTGGCCTAATTGAGCCCCAAATAATAAAATAATCTACAACAATAACATTTCTTGGTGACAAGTCCACATAGATAGTTCAAAATAGAAAGATAAGCCACTCAAGAGGGCAAAATAGTAAACATGATGAGTCGCTGGGCCATTGAGAAGGCCTAGTGGAGTCCAAAGTGTGCCAATGTGTGGGAATAAACTTCAAACACAGTGAATAAGGGGTTGGCCCCCTGATATCCAAGCATTCCACATATGGTGTCTCCAAGTGGGTGTGGGGGCACAATGACATCCTCATGGGTCTCCAAGTGGATCAATGATGCCTATAAACCATCTGTAAGGGTTAGGATGATGACATAAGCCTTCCCTTTGTCTCCCGCTGTGTGACACATCCTCATTTGGACACTGGAACCGCTGCCAAGTGTGTGGTGTAATGTGAAGTCGACTAGGCATGGTGATCCAGGTGCATCATCTTCGTCCAAAAAGGTGGAGCATGAGCAATCACTAAATGGTGTTGGGGATCCATGAAGTGCTCTCTTCTATGGTGGAGGCGCATGGTTCTCTATGCTCACCCGACAAGCGCCAATGTGACCCTCTGGAGGGCTTGGACCCCATATAGGGAGACCAAACCCCAAATAGAGACCCACCTGCAATCCTGCATAAGATCCAATGCATCCCCTTACCTTTTAGTACAACAAATCATTAGGATAATCAAGTAAAAGAGTTTATAAATCGTGGAATCAAATGGGCACTTTATGGTGGCATGCCCTTCCATATTGGGCTTTGGCATGTACAGGTGTTTCCAAGCTCAATAAGGGGGTTAACCAAGGACCCTATTCAGTGGTTCAACCTTTAAAGAGGGTGACATGTCCATGGTACAACCATCAAGTGGTAGGTGGCACGTTATGTAATGTTGGAATGGAGTGTGGATTAGGGGAAGGCTCCAAGCCACATGCTATCGTACAAGGGTAATGATAATAGGGGAAGTCCACACTTGGGCATATAAGTGTAGGAGGGAGCAATCATGGTACATAAGTTACCCCGACCTTTGTTTTTCCACCCTTCTTCATATGCTTTTTCTTTTGATTGATTTTTCTTCATAATTGCTCGGGGCTCCAGGGAATGAGAGCATGATGTGTAGGATACAATAGTAGATACCCCCTTTAAGTTGGGGCAGTTCATTGCCCACCAGGGGTTGGGATAGTCATGGGTTCCTTAATGTGGAGGGGGCTCATCTAGGGCCCATAGGAACCAGGGTGATGGGCATAGATAAGGGGTAGAGCTCATGTTTGGCTTTTGCCCATGTACTAAGTGTGTATGCCCCAACCATCTTTTGCATTTTATGGTACCATTTCCTGTTGAGAGTGGCCAAATATATTTTTCTTTTCTTTTTAGCTGCATCAACCTTTAGGGCATCGTTCCAGGCCTAACCCAAGTTGTGGGAAGGGGTAGGGGAGGCTAACCCTTTGTGGACCCGGATGGGAAAGTGATAAATGGGTTAAAATGAGCAGAGGGGGGTGATGTATATGGTGTCAGGAAGCGGGACCACGCAACCAAAATCATGATTTCCTCATGTAGTGCCAACCCTAAAGAGAATAACCAGTAAAGGAGATCCTATGGAACTAGGATACAAGGCTAACCACCAAATTAGGAAGAGGAGACAAGAGTACAAACCTAGCCCACTCATTTTGTCGAATCTCCCCACCAATCCCTGCCCAAAAGTGTCCATGAAAAGTAAACAAAATTACACAACTATACCAATGAAAGGAAGAGGAGACAAGAGTACAAACCTAGCCCACTCATTTTGTCGAATCTCCCCACCAATCCCTGCCCAAAAGTGTCCATGAAAAGTAAATAAAATTACACAACTATACCAATGAAAGGCCATACCTTCGGCGTCGGGAGGCCCACCTTCAAACATATGATCATAATAGATGGGCGAGGGACCACATGGTTGACTCAGGTGGTGGAGATAGTGGCACATCAAGCTATCTGGTGGCTGTAAGGGGTTGCTGGCTGCTGGCTGAGGACCATCTAGGAGGAAAAAAAATTATCGTATGATGCCATCCACAGATGGTGGGTAACACTCATCATGGCTACCCTTGTACTGTGGCATGTGGCTTGGAGCCTTCCCTTGAAGTCCCACTTCGTTCCATCATTATATCACATGACACTTGCCACTTAAGGGATGTACCATGCACTTGTCACTCCCTTAGAGGTTGAAACCACTTTATAGGGTCCTTGATTAACCTTCTCCTTGAGCTTGGAGACACTTGTATGTTCTAAAGGCCATTATGGAAGGGCATGTCACTGTGAAGTGTCCACTTGGTTCCATGATTTGTAAGCTCATTTACTCAATTGCACTGATGATTTGTTGTATTGCATTGGATCTTATACAAGATTGCAAGGGGGTCTTCGTCTTGGGGTTTGTTCTCGCTATATGGGGTCCAAGCCCTTTAGAGGGTCATATTGGCAGTTGTAGGATGAGTGTAGAGAGCCATGGGCCTCCACTATAGCGGAGAGCATGTTGATTTCTGGTAGCATCGGAGGTGCTCTAAGTCTCAAAATTTGCAGGGAGGCTTAGACATATGCATTATCCAATACCCATAAATCGTTTTGGGAACTTCCACCCGGAGACAATTTTATTAAAATAATTAATTATTTTTAATGGGACCCTAAGTCTAAACATAAGAAATTAAAATAATTAATGGGTATTAATCTAAACTGTGCGTGTAACTTCTAGAAGAAGATGAGGATCAAGCCAAAATGATCCAAGTCATTGATTAGAAGTTAATTTGGGCTGTTGGTTGTCCAACAAAAAGATATAAGAAAAGGCTTAAGGGGCACTTGGAAAACACACAGTGAGAAGATCAGAAGTTCGATTTTCTGAAGCAGAGTAGCTTCCGGACAGATTTTCAATAGTGATCTTTTGCAGAGAGGGACAGGGATAGTATTCGAAGGGAAATCTTTCCCTGTCGGAGAATACTAAGCAGAGAAGAGAGAGAGAGATCCAGAAGAGGCAGCGTAGAGTCAGAGAAGCTGACGCAGAGCTACGCAGAGGCAGTGTAGGCTGATGCAGAGGTAGCGCAAAAGCCTTGAGGGAGTTCGAAATTTGTTGGAGGGTTTGATATCTGTAGCTAGAAGCTAGGGTGTGAGACCGAGAGAGTAGAAGTCAGAATCTCAGAGGCAAATCGATCAGCGGGGAAGAGTGACGTACGTCCTAGATAGTGTGACACTGGGCTGACAAAGACACTGTGCAGAGGCAACCAGGGGCTATTCATTCAAGGGCTAAATCAACCAGGACTTCCAGTGATAGGGTGAGGTAATTTCACAAATCTCTTTATCAGTGATATTCTTTGTAACTGGATTGCTGGGAAGGCATCTAGAGATTGTATTCAGAAATTGCCACTGCATAATAAGAAAACCCTCAGTTCTTGCACTGGTTTTCCTGCATTGGGTTTTTTGAGGGCATTTGTCCAAAAATAACTGTGTAGATGTAACGACCCATCTATAAATACAAAGAACGCAAGCCTAATAGCGGGTATACGGTACATGCATATGATAGCTACATATGCATGTGTCTGTTATGAAACCAGCTCAAGAAAAGATAGAAAAGAAAGATCAACGCCTTAGAATTCAGCCTCTTCGAGGGGGCAACCTCCTTTACATTACATAAATGAACAATTCTTGGATGATACAAATGACAAAACCTCCTTTCTATATATAGGAGTCTAAGGAGTCACAATATAATCCAGCCGACCTAACAATAATAATATAAAGCCACAAAAATAACAATAGAGGGATTCTATGGGGCACAGAAATAACAATATGGGGGTAATAGGGGCACAACAATATAAATAAGGGGTATAACTACAATAGTAATGGGGTAATCACTAGTATTATAGGGACCCAACATGCCCCTCTCCTTCAAAAAAGTGTTGTCCTCAACGCTTGAGTAGTTCTGGATACTTCTGCATAAAATTCTCATCCTCCCATGTGGAATCTTCAGCGGATAAGTTCTTCCACTTGATAAGATACTCTGAAATTGATCGATTTCGTAGCTGTCGAGTTCTTGTTTCTGTGACTGCTTCCGGTTCCAATATAATTTTTCCTTCCTCGTCAAGTTCTGGCAATATTGTTTGAACTGGGAGCTTGTCGCCTATAACCTTCTTTAAACATGAAACATGGAAAACTGGGTGCAATCGAGAAGCTGCAGGAAGCTCCAATTTGTATGCCATAGTACCAATCTTTTGCAACACCTTGTACGGACCATAATACTTTGGTGATAATTTATTATCCTTCTTAGCTTGCTTTAGGGACATTTGCTTATATGGTTGTAGCCGTAGGAATACCCAATCACCTACATCAAAACTTCTTTCACTGCGATGTTGATCTGCCTGTTGTTTCATTCTATTTTGTGCCAACACGAGGTTATCCTTTAAGAGTTGGAGGACTTGTTGTTGATGTTCGATGTGATGTTCCACTGCCTGAACCTTAGAATTTTCTCTTAAATATGATGTGATGGATGGTGGTTGATACCCATAAAGTGCCATAAATGGGGTCATTTTTGTTGCTGTATGGAAGGAAGTGTTATACCACCATTCAGCCAGAGGCAACCATTTGACCCATTGTGTCTGTTTATCAGATACAAAGCAACGAAGATATCCTTCCAAACATTTGTTTACTATCTCAGTTTGCCCATCAGATTGAGGATGATAAGATGAGCTATGAGCTAACTGAGTACCAAGACAAGAAAATAATTCTGTCCAAAAATTTCCAGTGAAAATGGGATCTCTGTCACTTACAATAATCTTTGGGTTTCCATGTAGCTTTTGAACTGTTTCCATAAATGCAGTAGAAACTGTACTGGCTTTAAATGGATGTGATAATGCACAAAAGTGTGCATACTTGGTAAGTCTGTCAACTACCACCATGATGACACTCTTTCCCTCAGACTTGGGTAAACCTGTGATAAAATCCATTGAAACCTCCTCCCAACGTTGGCTTGGAATGGATAAAGGTTGTAATAGACCCGGTGTCTTAATTGTTTCAACTTTATTTTGTTGGCAAACCAAACATTCCGCCACAAACTTTTGAATATCTGATTTAAGGCCATCCCAAAAAAATTCCTTCTTAACCCTGTGGTAAGTTTTTAAAAATCCTGAGTGCCCTCCTAAGGGAGAAGTGTGCAATTCCATAAGAATCTTTTGTTTTAGCTGGGAATTCTTACAGAGGTATAAGCGATCTTTGTACCATAACGAATCATTTTGCCAGCTAAATGTATCAGAAGTACTGGAATCTTGTTGTAGCTTTCGAATAAGTGCCCACACTTCTTCGTCATTCTTCCATTCCTCCCTTGCTTCGTTTATCCAATCTGGTTGGATAATAGAAATGGCACACAACAATGCTTCCACATCCTCATCCTTTCTTGAGAGTGCATCTGCCACCACATTTTGCTTCCCTTTTTTGTAGATGATTTCAAAGTCATAACCCAACATCTTTGTGACCCACTTTTGTTGCTCTTCAGAGGATAATCTTTGTTCTAAAAAGTATTTAAGGCTATCATGATCCGTTTTTACCTTGAAGTGTCTTCCCATTAGGTAGGGTCGCCATTTCTTAAGTGCATGGAGTATTGCCAACATTTCCTTCTCATAAATAGCTTTGCTTAAAAACTTTCCCTTGATTGGACGACTTTCAAAAGCAATGGGTCTTTCATCTTGCATTAGAACAGCACCAATTCCATTTCCTGAAGCATCACATTCCACAATAAAGGTTTTTGTGAAGTCCGGTGTAGCTAAGACCGGTGCTTGGCACATTGCCTCTTTAAGATGTTCAAAGGCCTTTGTTGCTTCCGGAGTCCATGAAAATGAATCTTTCTTCAATAATGTTGTTAGAGGTGCTGCTATTCTCCCATAATTCTTAACAAACTTGCGATAATACCCTGTCAACCCAAGAAATCCTCGCAGATGCTTTATGGATGTGGGGATTTTCCATTCCTTAATGGCTTTAATTTTGCTAGGGTCTACCTTAACTCCTTCATGAGATACAATATGACCCAAATATTCCACCTCCTGGACTCCAAAGAAACATTTGGATCTTTTTGCATATAATTGTTTCTCCTCCAATAGTTGTAGCACCTTGTCAACATGTTCAACATGATCCTTCCAAGACTTGCTGTAGATTAGTATATCATCAAAAAATACTAACACAAATTTTCTAAGGAATGGTTTGAAAATTGAATTCATCAAACCTTGAAATGTTGAAGGTGCATTGGTAAGGCCAAAAGGCATGACCAAAAATTCATAATGACCCTCATGAGTTCTAAATGCCGTTTTTGGAATGTCTTCAATCTTCATTCTGATTTGATGATATCCCGAACGAAGATCCAACTTGGTGAAGTAAATTGATCCATGCAATTCATCCAGTAATTCATCAATGACAGGAATGGGGAACTTATCTTTAATAGTGAGCTTGTTGAGCTCCCTATAATCTGGACACATGCGCCATGATCCATCCTTCTTGTGCACCAATACTACTGGAGCTGAGAAAGAACTTTGACTCGGTTGAATTATACCAGCCTCTAGCATTTCTGCAACCATACGTTCAATTTCACTTTTTTGGACATAGGGATATCTGTACGGCCTGATGTTTGGAGGAACACTTCCTGGAATCAGATGAATAGCATGATCATGATCACGCATAGGTGGGAGACCTTTGGGAGTCTCAAATACCTTGGAATGATTGTCCAGGACTTTTTGGAGATCTGGAGAAATAGATGATTCCAATGTGGAAACATCTAGCGAACATAATTGTGCAATTACACCTCTTTGCTCCTTTTTTAGAAGCTTTGTCATGCCATTAGAGCTGATTATCTTTCCTGGTTTCCCTGCAATACCCCTTAATTCAACTTCCTTTCCTTCCACAGAAAATTTCATGAAAAGTTCTTGAAAATTAAAAGCTATTGTACCCAAGGATTGTAGCCATTGGACTCCTAGTACAACATCAGCACCTCCCATTGGAATGGAAAGCATTGGGCTAGTCAATACATATTCTCCCATGGATAGCTTGATATTATGGCACTTTCCAGAACAATTTATTGTTCCTCCATTTGCAATCATCACTTGACACTCTGGTGCTGGATATAGGAAGCAATTCAATTCTTTTGCTACCCTACAATGAATAAAATTGTGGGTGCTTCCTGAATCAATCAACACTATTACCTTTTTCTTCTTGATTTGTCCTTCTATCTTGATGGTTTGAGGAGTGGTAATTCCCGCCAATGCATTACAAGATATGGTCGGATTTATTTGTTCTTCATCTAGGCTTTGTTCCTGGAATATATCCTCTTCTTTTGACCTTTCTTGCTCCTTTTCTTCTTCCTCTTCACAATCTATGTAGAATAATTTCTTCTCAGCACACTTATGACCTTTTGTGTATTTGCTATCACAATTGTAACAAAGCCCTTTTGCTCTTTTTTCTTCCAATTGTTGTGGTGTCAACCTTGTAGGTTGTGGAAGACTATGGGCAACAACACTTCCATCTTTATAGTTGTGAATGGTATGCTTCCTAGTTGCCATAATTTTGCTTTCCATTTTTCTTGCTAACCTGAATGCCTTCTCTAATGAATCAGGTTCCCAAAGGCGCACATCATGTTGGATATTATCCTTTAAAGACCCTATGAACACATCAATCCTATGCTCCTCTGGAATATCTTTTACCCTTATGTTCAATTTTTGGAACTCCTCAATGTGCTCCATTATTGAACCCTTTTGTTTGAGACTTATCAATTGGCTAAAAAAAGTGTTGCTTTTTGTATCCTCATAATGTGCTATCAATTCTTCCGTAAAAATTGCCCAAGTGATAAATTGTTTACGAGAACAAAGCCATTGATACCATACAAACTGATTTGGTTCCAAATATAAAGTTGCCATACGTACCTTTTGTGTGTTTTGCACATTATTGAGATCGAAGAATTGCTCCATCTGTAATATCCATGTGGCGGGATCCTTGCCATCAAACTTCCTCATATCGATTTTTGGAACATGGTGAGTCTTCGATCCAACATTAGAGTCTATGGAATCATGATTAACATTTCTTTTGTTCTCATCATGAGTTTCCTTTAGTACTCTTTCACCCTTAGTGACTATTTCTTGTAGCAACTTATCCATCTTATCATCCATGCCATCAATTTTAGCGTCCATGCCATTCACCTTAGCTTCCATGCCATCCATCTTAGCTTCTACACCTTTCTTTAAACCATCCATCTTAGCTTCTACATCTTTCCTTAAACCATCCATTTTAGATTCTGTTGCTTTTTGTGCAAGTGACATTTGTTGCACTTGTTCTTGTAATTTTGATATATCATGTAGCATTTCTTCTTCTTCTTCATGAGTCATGCTAGAGCTTTCAGGTTCCTTACTAGGTGTTTGCATTTTCTTTCCTCGGGGCATCAGTTACCGATAATAATTCTCTACTATGCCCTTTGAATTCCTTCAAAATAAATTTTCAAACCAAGCTTAAGCAAAAATTAAAGAAAATCTACACACCTTTTTTCACTTGTAGGAGCTCGATATTGCCTCTGATGTATCTCTGTACTTTCTGATCATCTAGTTCTGAATTTGTGACCTGTAGTAGCCCTCTATGTCCTCTTTCCAATGCCACAAGTCTGACCCAAATTGGATTCTCCAAGGAAGAGTTATGCGAAATCTCCCACAGTGACTTGATTATAGACTAGTTCAGTAGAGCGAACTTGTACGACGTGCCACGTGTCACTGTTTCAACCTTTGACTCTGAAAAATATATAAAAGAAAACTACAGTCCGTCCTCTTTCTGTACCTTCTTACGAAATTTCAATCCGATGCCCAGAAAGAAAGTTATGACGATTTTCCCCAGGTCACCTGTTTTGAATGTAATTCAGGAGTCTGCAAAAAGACCAACTTCCTCAGATCATATCTCCGAAAATATCGCGCAAAAACTCTGAAATTCGGACCCAAGGTTCAGCGCGATTTCTTCTCAAATGGGTTTTTTTTTTCGACTTCTGAAACGTCACAGAAAAAAAGTTATAGCGAAAATGCCACAATGACCTGTTTGGAGCAGCGAAACCCTAGAATCCAAAGCTCTGATACCAAATGTTATGAAACCAGCTCAAGAAAAGATAGAAAAGAAAGATCAACGCCTTAGAATTCAGCCTCTTCGAGGGGGCAACCTCCTTTACATTACATAAATGAACAATTCTTGGATGATACAAATGACAAAACCTCCTTTCTATATATAGGAGTCTAAGGAGTCACAATATAATCCAGCCGACCTAACAATAATAATATAAAGCCACAAAAATAATAATAGAGGGATTCTATGGGGCACAGAAATAACAATATGTGGGTAATAGGGGCACAACAATATAAATAAGGGGTATAACTACAATAGTAATGGGGTAATCACTAGTATTATAGGGACCCAACAGTGTCGCATACACTGCACTAGTATTTTATACTAAATTGATTATAAGTGCTAAATACCATGACTCTTCTGGGAAAAGAAGTTCTACTCGTTCATCAACATCACGTAATGTATGGTTAGATCAAGAGGAATATATATACATATATATTATATGCTCCAGAATAATGATAAAAATCACATTAATGGAATGGAATAAAAGTTAAGAAATAATATAAATAATTAACTAATATAAAGTTCTAAACTTTATATTAAAACAAATCTGAATAAACTTCATATTAAACTATAAATATAAATCAAACCTTATATTAAAATATAAATCAAACTTTATAAATTTAAATTAAACTTTATACTAAAATAAATTTAAACCAAACTTTGTAATATAATAAAAAAACATATATATAACCAGTGTAATAAAATTGAAAGGTAAACAATGTAAATAAAGTTAAAGATTCGTGAATGAACCTAGGGATTACCTTCTGGTCTCAAAGACGTGGGCAGAAGCGTGGCAGCAGGAAAGGAAGCGGTGGCTGCAGGCAGGAGGGCGGCCACCGCCAAACCCGTAGTTATAAACCACAGGAATGAGCTGAGAAAGGGGGTTGAACAACGGAGGTAAAACCAGGAGGAGGAATTCAGAAGGGAGGAAAGTCGGCCATTGGAAGAGCTTAAGCATTCTGAGGTTCTGGGCACGGGGGACAGTGAGCTTCTGTTGAGAAGCTTACTGGATTGAGCAGCCAAGCTCTGCTCAGTCTAGCTGGGTGGAATTGGTCTCCCGGTAATTAGAGCAGCGTAGCCGCAAGCAACATCATCTGCAGCAGTTCAGGTAGGTACCTGCTTTAAAATTCTTACTGTTTCTGTATTTCAGTTTTTCGGTTCTTACAGTAGATGTGTTGTATCTCTTTCCTATTCGGTTTCTTGTTTCCATTTATAATATAAATGGTGTAGACTACAATGTATTCATTTCAGTGTTTACTCTAGGAAACAATAAATAATTTTCTTCAGTGATTAACAAATAGGAGAAACGTAATCAGTTGCTGCAGTAGTGATTCCAGATTCCAAATTTTCACAGAGAAAATAGCCACATCATGGGATCCTTCAGCTCCACTCAATGCTTGCTCGTGTTTCATTTATTTGACGATGATGATGTACTTGGACCACTGTGCCCAGCCGGCTACACAGTTGCACCACAGTTGGTAGTTGTTCCAGGGCCCAGATGAGGATGTGTCTCACCATGGGAGACAAAGGGAGGGCTTGCATCATTGTTCCAACCCTTGTAGATGGGATACAAGCTTGTTCGATCCACTTGGAAACCCACGAGGATGGTTTTTTGCCCCTAAAACCACTTTGGAGCACCACAGGTCATTTGCTTGGAGATCAAGGTGCCACTCCCTTCATCATTATTTTTGGACCCCTTCCATCCATTTTGGCACAGGTTGGACTTCACTAGGCATTCCAATGACCCTCTTGAGAGGCTTATTTTTCATGTTATGGAGCTATTTGGTGGGCTTGTCACCAATTAGGGTGTTATTTTGCACATTAGAGACACTTTTAGGGGTTTATTAGGCTAATTAGACCCATTGAACTATTAAAGATTGATATAAATACAAGTGAGGCCTCATTTGTAACTCATCATCACGTGGATTTGGATCATTGTTTCTTTTGGAATTTTTCTATAGCTATTGAAGGATGAATTAGAGATTCTTTAATGCATTTTGATGTTTGGTCTAATGCTATTCTATTTTGGAGCTTCTCTCTTGCAAATGTGATGGATGGATATACTTTTTCTGCCATGTAAGTTTCTCTTTTATGTGAAATTTTCATTATATGTTTAATGTATGGAATACTGCATCATGATGTTGCTTGTGCTCTAAATTATGTGAAAATCTTGAATCACTTTGGTAGTCTTGATCTATTGCATGTGTTATTCATTGGGCAAGAAAAAGTGAATGTTCCTAGGGGTTGTCTTTGAAAACCTAACCCTAAAACTCCATTATTTGACAAGTCGAAGTATAAATCCTTGTTGTAGTTGGGTAGCTGCTTCATTAGGGCATGCGAAGCTGCAATTAGGCTCCTTGATAGAACAAAACCCTAAATCAATCTCATTCTTGACTCCATTCTCCCAATAGACTAGGCATTGGTCCTAGATCCTTGGTGATCACATTAACTTAACGAAATATCATTCTTTCACCTGTTTTCTTCCTCTTTTCTTCATCCCCTAAGGATAAGGAGATTTTCTAGGGCTTGGTGCAAAATTTTAGGGAGGCAGAATTTTAGGATTTTGCCTGGACAAGTTTCTTCATTTATGTCTCCTCTAGGCACCCTCCAGTTTTGAACGAATTCCGAAGGTGGAATTTTAAATAAATTGATGCCCTAGCTATCACACCAAGAGGGAACCCTTGAAAGTTTGCACTTTGCAGTTCATCATTCAAAACCTTTTCTCTTAACTATAGGTGATCATTGGATGAGCCTATATCACGAGTATACCTCTCAACCCTTAGTCTCTTATAGTATTTCTCTCAAGGGGTTTTTCGTGGAAAGTCACCCGAGATTCTCCCAAAGCTTACACTTTAATTGAATCTTTCCTCACTTTGAACCCTAGTATAAACACATCAATCACAAGTGAAGGATTTTGGAAGTTTTGATCTTAGACATTCATCATTTTTGAATATTCCTAAACCTGAGGTCATCCTTCCCTCAAGCCTTTCTTGGAGAGCCCTTCTTTTGCTTCTAAAACCAACAACCTATTATCTGAGCCTCTCCTTTGAATGGGCATTGTAAATCACATTGTGCATCGTTATTGACCTCATCATTCTAGTGATTTCCATACCGAGACTCCTCCCATTGGTGAAAGTTCGTTAAGAGCAGGGGACATTGACCGAGGTGACAGTGGGTCCTTGTCCCATTTTTGCCACTTCATCTAGCAGTAGTCCCTTTGGAACCCCTCCTAGGACCCCTGCTAAATTAAGCGGTAACAAAGCCCATTATGAAAGGGCATGCCACTATGAAGTCTCCACTTGATTCCATGATTTGTAAGCTCATTTACTCAATTGCACAAATGTTTGGTTGTACTGGAAGGTGAGAGGACACATTGGATCTTATACAAGATTGCATGTGGATCTTCATCTGGGGTTTGGTCTCCCTATACGTGGTCCAAGTCCTCTAGAGGGTCATATTGGCATTTGTAGGGTGAGCATTGAGAGCCATGGGTCTCCACCATAACAAAGAGCAGATTACCACTTCATGGGGTCCTTCAGTTTCACTTATTCCTTTCTTGTATTCCACATATTTGACGATGATGGTGCACCTGAATCACCTTTCCCAGTGAGCTCCACTCTTGCGCCACACACTTGGCAGTTGATCCAAGGTCCAGATGAGGATGTGTCTCACCATGAGAGACAATGGGAGGGCTTGCATTGTTCTTCCAACCCTTACTGATGGGATACAGGTTTGTTCAATCCATTTGGAGAACCATGAGGATGTTTCGTGCCCCCATAGCCACTTGGGGGCACCACAGGTCATTTGCTTGGATATCAAGGGGACAACCCCTTTATCACTATGTTTGGAGCTCATTCGTTCATCTTGGCACACATTGGACTCCACTAGGCCTGCTCAATCCCTTCGACCTATTGTATATATTATTTTGCCCTCTTAGGATTCTTATTTTTGTATTATGGAGCTATCTTGGTGGGCTTGTCACCAAGGAATGTTATTTTGGCACATTA
The DNA here is from genome assembly GCA_031772625.1 of Pinus tabuliformis. Classification (NCBI taxonomy): domain Eukaryota; kingdom Viridiplantae; phylum Streptophyta; class Pinopsida; order Pinales; family Pinaceae; genus Pinus; species Pinus tabuliformis. The sequence goes on along the minus strand of CM062814.1, from coordinate 630,113,843 downwards.
TTTTATTAGTTGGGGCATTATTAGGCCTTATTAAGCAAATTGAACCCCTTAGGGAGGATATATATTGATGTGATGATCATTTCATTTGATGATCACTTGGATTTGGATTGGCATCTCTTCTTGAGAATTTCACAAAAGCTATTGAGGACGAATTGGATGCATTTTGATGTATGGATTGATGTTATTCTATTTTGGAGCTTCTCTCTTGCAAATATAATGGATGGATATACATTTTATGCCATGTAAGTTTCTCTCTTATGTGAAATTTTCATTTTATGTTTAATGTGTGGAATACTGCATCATGATGTTGCTTGTGCTCTAATGTTATGCAAAAATCTTAAATCACTAAGTAGGCTTGATCTATTGCATGCGTTATCCATTGGACATGCAAAGCGAATGTTCCTAGGGGTTATCATTGACGATTTTGTTGAAAAGTGTAACTAGGTTTGGTCTTCATAATGACGTGTAATTATGATTTTATGTAATTAATGTAAAGAAGAAAAATAAAATTATTTTTGTAATGCTCATCTAATGGGTTTCATGAGCAAGGAATTTTAATTTTAGTTAAGGCTCCCATTGTGAGCCTTTAGGGTTAGTCATGAAGTCATAAAGTTCATTGAGTCAATGTCAAAGGTGTAAGACCCATTTGGGGATGTTACACATTGTGAAAGAGAATTTATTTGTGTCATAATCCCTCCAAAACCTTGTCACAAACATCCCTTGAAGTTGGCTTTCAAAAGAGAAGAAGATATTTTCCAAAACGCATGTCGGCCTAGTTTCCAAGTCAAGTTGGCTTATTTTCATGGGCAAACCACTATTAATAGGCAACTTGACCTTCATCCTAGACACAAAATTTCGTTCAAGCAAAATCTGCAACAAGAAGAGGTTCGAAAAGTGAAAGAGAGTAACCTCATAACTAGCGAGAAGAAGGAAGGGAAGGACGAAGAATTTTGGTACCGTTTCTTGGGTGAATTTTCTCGCACGTGTGGCAGAAACTATGGTTTCTGTAGGTTGACACCAGGCCATATAAAAGATAAGTGAAGGGTCTCTCTATCATTAGTTTTGCAGGCCGAAGTTACAAGTGAAAGTTCTCAAGACAAGTGAAGGAGGAATACACCATAGAAGTCCATAATTTTGCTCACACGTGTGATCTTGCAGAAATCTCAGGCAACCGAGTATTGTAGGTCTGTTGAGGAAGACCGAAATCTTAAGGGTAGCCAAAATACAAAGGAAGGCAAGCAGTTTGACCAAGTGTTGACTTGGGCAAGAAGAAGAAGTAGTGAAGAAGGGATTTGTGACTTGGTCTTGGAGAGGCAAGTAGGTCAAGGGTGTTGGTCTTGGTATTTGTCAATTGAAGTCTTTATAAGAAGAAGAATTCGTTTGGGTTTTGCTCTCAAATAGGAGGGGTTTTGGCCCTTGCTTCGCTTATATTCTATGTCTCTTATCTCTTTATTGTTTATGCATTGGTAGTTGTTCGATGAAAATAAAACACTATAATAATCTAAGAAAGAGAAGATCCTAATCATAAAGAAATCAAAGCATTCACAAGTAGTTATCATTATAGAGAAATCACCTAATCTTGATGCCCTAGATTTCTTAACATGTTTTCAGAGCTAAGGTGACAATCTCAAGGGCGGGCATATTATCAAGGGACACATAAGCACTCAAGGATCAAACCTCAAAGGACTTCAAAGCAAAGTCAAAGATCTACAAAGTAGTGTCAAAACCTTAGATCGAAGAACTCAACTAGGGAGGAAAAACTCAACTAGTTATTCAATGTTGAAAAACACAAATAATTAATGATATGAGAAAAACTCCATAGAGTGGACTCACTTGATAGTAAAGTCCCAAACTACCTAGCCTGTTATATGGCTTTATTCATCATGCTAGTATCGTGCTTACAATATCCTGCCATGGCTGGAGAATCTGAGTACAAAATGAAGAGAGACAAGAGAGAAGGGGCTAAAAGCCTTGCTGACTTCTGGACTTTTGGATGCACTAAAAGTTCTGAAATGTACTTTGTGCAGTGGAGTCTTCAATTTTTTTTAAGTGCAACTTTAGTGGTCAACAAGATTGACATTTCCTTGTGACAAGTAGGAAATGGTCTTGTGGAGGAGTTACTTTGGTGAACCTAGGTGGAGTATGTGCCTCAGAGAGGCAGTGTGGTGTCCTATTGAATGTCTCCCAACATTGTGCTCTGATCTAGTGGAGAGATAGAGCATACGTGTCAAAGCATTAGTAATTTGATAATGTTGGTTATGATGATGTTTATCAATTTGGATCCTTTCTTATAGAAGTCTTCAACTTGAGAATATCTTGATGATTCATTATGAATACCTCTGTAGTTAAGAGGGAGTGTTAAAATTGTAACTAGGTTCGGTTTTCATAATTATGATCTTGTAAAGAAAAAAAATTGTATTCAAGTCAAAAGAAAAATTAATTTTTATCATATCCCATTTGGACATTTAAAAGAAAAAAATATTGAATTTTTAAGTATGATTTTGTGTCTCCAAGTTGACCAAGTCGGCTCAGCCCCTTTTTGGCGCCCATTCGGCTTCATTGATGACTATATAAAGAAGACATTCATCCTCCCTCATGAACACTTGCACACACAACATACAAGCCGTCCATCTCTACAGTCTGAAAAGTATACAAGGAGTGAAGAAGGCCGAAGTACAGGAGAAGGGATTTGTATACCATCGTTCAAGCAAGAAGAGAAGGCCAAAGAACAGTCCACGTCTCTGCAATGCCTTCCTGTGGTATCCAAGTTTCCTGAGACACTTTTCTGTAGTCAACTGAGCTTTTTGTAGCATCATACTTCTGTGGCATCTGAGCTATCTGTTGCACCATACTTCTGTGGAATTTGAGCTACCAATAACACTACATCTCTGTGGAGTCCGAGTTACCTATGACACTACATCTTTGTGGCAAATTTATGGACAGACATATGGCATCTTGTGGACAAACTTCATGTGGATAGGTGTTGCTTGGTGGAGGGCTGACTTGGCACTTGGGTAATTGGTCTATGACTTGGATTTCTCTGTTTGAATATTTTACAAGGAAATGATTGCTGGTTTCCCCTTGTGGGTTTTGCCCTTGGGATTACTTGATGAATAACAAAGAAAAACTAAAAAGGAACAATAATTTCATCACGAGTAATTATCAAGATCAGAAATTCTACATTACAATCGAATTTCAACAAAAGGAGGTCACGTCATCTATTTATACATGTGCAAGGGGTGTGACAACCCAAGGGACACATCCCTTTACTAGCTGGCCGAGTTGACTTCTTTCTGGGGCAAGCTTTTCAATAAAATAAAAATTCATCTAGGGCCAACTTGGAGATCCTTTAGTCATGTTGGAATACCCCGTATGCTACACAAAAAATTAACATGCTTGGTTTTAGTGGCTATGCATTGGCAGCGTTCTAAATTGCATATGGATTGATCCCAAAATAGCTGACTCACATATATAATATTATAGTTTGTACCTAATTATCTGCTTGCTAAAATTCAATTTTATTCAACCAATAAGCTTGCATGTATAGCGAGTGAAGAGTTAAGTTTTATATTTTCTACTATCATTCTTTACTTTTCCAGTATGTTCTGTGTTGTTTTGCTTATTCAAATCTATTGAGTTTTCTCTGCTTTATTATTTCACTATTTTTTAGTCTCTCTCTATGTGTAGCTTTGTATATACAAATTTATGTAAAATAATTCCAAATAATGCTACTGGTGTTTGATTATACAGGTAAGAGATGAACTAGAGCACTTACTTGACGATGACGAAGATATGGCTGAGATGTATTTAACTGATAAGCTGAGGCAGCATTATCTGGATGGAAATGCCTCACCCTCTTCCTTTTATGGGGGAAGAGATGGAGTGGAGTATGAACCAACTCAGTCTGATGCAGAGGAGGAAAGGTGAGATACTGCTGTCTTGGTTCTTCTTGAAAGTAATAGGCTCCTGCAACAGAGGAGGGAAATGTCAACACTTTTTATTCTAGGGTTATGGTCTTGATTTGGGTTATTGTTCTCATGCATTAGTTTAGCTTCTCTCATTTATGCTTTCCCTTCAGCTTATAGTAGATGTTTTGGCACTCCTTTTGCATATACTGGATCATACTTTTGAGTCTCATTGACCTACTTTTGGGTCATTTACAGACATTACTAAATTTATCCTACCTTACATTGTCTTACATATAAGCACTGATACAAATCATTTTTTTCTCAGATCACTGCTTGAGAGACATACTGATCCACAAAATCTACTAAGCTCTTCTGGTAACTCTGTTGAAGGTCCGTTAGCTGCAACTAAAGCATCAAGTAGAAATGAGTACAGCAGCGCTTGTAGCAGCAGCCACAGTGGTACTAAGTCTCTTGATGTGGAGGAACTGGAGATGCTTTTAGAGGCTTACTTTGTCCAGATTGATAGTACACTTAACAAGTTATCAGCTGTATGTTCTATTCAGCTATCCCTTTGCTTTCATACATTTCTTCAGCAGTTTTATTCCTTAACCATACTCTTGCAAGTGTTCTTGGTATTCTTTTCTCCCATATCTTATGGGTTTTCTTTTTACTATCTATTCGGGTTGAATATTAGTAAAAGAGTCTCGGCTACAACTTTTGCTATAAACATGAAAGAAGGTTCTGAGTGGAAGTTGATTTCTAAATCATGATATGCCTTTCTATCAGCTACTGATGCATTTGAGATAACAAGAAGCATAAAACTCAGTTGTGTCCTTCATGCTGTTCATTTTTCAGTTCTAAGTCAGATATTGAGAAGTGAAGTGAAAATTGGCGCCTGTCTTTTTGCTTTAATGAGGTGAAGCTTTGGATTGATTTGGTTTGTTTATTTACATATGGTTGGAAAACTGGCTCTTGATTAATTAGGATTTTTTTTGTGATTGGAGAAAAAAGGGGATTAAAAAAGTCTGCATCCTTGGGAGTTCATTGCAATATGAAAAAGATGGTTATATAATCTACAATATTTACACCACTCAACTACATGCTTACCTGGTTATTATTACTCAGTATTAGGGATTGTAAACTCTGCAAGGAGTGACCATACACTCTATCCTGATGATATAATGCTGTTGCAATATGAGTCTACTGTTATCACAAAATGTGAGTAATCCATAGGAGAAAATTTTTCTCCCCATTTTTCAGCCATACAGCCAGCAGTCCTCTGCTGGCTCACAGATAGCTTTATATTAGAGCTCTCTACCTATGCTCCAGTCAGTTCTCTCTCCCATTTGGCATGCTTCTTGAAGGAAGGTGGGACATATATCAGAAGGTACATTAACCATTTCTGTAATTGTGTGCTTTCATTTAATGTTTTGGGCATACTAATGTGGATCATAAAGCCAAGCTGGATGATTGACCCGTCTAGGTTGTACCCTTGATCCCATGCTTCACCTAGGAAGTTATCCTTTGACCCTGACCTCCCTTGTGGTCCTTCCTTCAGAAGAGGCACTAATAGGAAGCATTGATCGAAGTAGCGTGGGCAAGGTAGTCTGTTCTTGACACTTAACATATTTCCCTTATTATCGACGTCCATTCTTTGGGTTTTTTGTTATTTGTCATTGGGATTGGGACCCTTTATCCTCATCTCTAGGTTAGGGGTCAGGAAATTTGCCCTAAGTGGTTGATCCAGCTGAAAGAAACATAAAAGCATATGAAGCCACAAATAAAGAAAAGAAAAATGCAAAAGATGGTTGGGACATAGTAAGCAGTAAGCACGTGATAAAAGACTAGCATGAGCTCTAACCCCTTCATTAGCTATCACCCAGTTTCTCAACATTTCATACTCTTTTGAAATAAAAGAACTCTTGAATGTCCCAGCCCTGATAAGCGAGAAACTTGTTGATTTCTAGCATACACAAACTAGAAGCATTTTCTTAAACAGATATCTACTTTCTATGATTAATTAGCATTAATTACATACACACTATCCACTATCATTAAGAAGTTATACAGAAGAAAATTCAACCATTAACACATTAAAAAGTGCAGTAAAGATAACAATGCAACAATGAGACAAGGGACTCAGAAATTAGGCCCAAGGTTAGGGAAAAACCGCACAAGGGGGGAAACTCAAAAAGCTTTCCTTATGTGAGAGAGAAAGTCCATAGTTCATCAATACATCAGAAGCAACATCAAGAGAATATCCAAACCAATACCCAAGAGAAAGAAGAAATCCCAAACCCTCCTGAAATTTCGACCCTCCTTTTTCCTTCAGAAATTTGCTGGATCAGAGATAGACAAGACAAAAATTGATGTGTCAAATGAGGAGGAAACCTCTCCTTTTTATAGACTTCCAAGGTGGGGTTGAATGGGTGCTTTATTGGGGGTCCAATTGACTTGAAATATTATAAGTCCGACTTGTAGATTTTGGAGGCAAAAATAAAATTCAAATTTTCAATTACCTTTTTTTTCATTGATGGAAATACCAACTATGGCTAAAATTTTTGACACTCCCTCTTAGCCAGGGAGGTATTTTCATTCCCTCTCATATGTCTCATCATAAGGAAAGCATCACAATCCAATTTTAATACTCCCTCTCAGCTAGGGAGGCATACTTCCTACTGCACCATAGCTCTCATCTTCGCTGAACAATGATGTCTCAATACACAACTGATGATAGGGGAGGTTGATTTACGACAACCAAGTCCATGTCAGTCACACTTGACCTTGGTAAAGATCACACACACCCTACTAGTCTCTAGGTCAAGCTCCATGACCTAAAGGAGTATATCATATGTCTCATCTCATCTCATCTCGGAAGAATGATCCACAACTAACGATAGGGGAGATGAATTTACCACAACCAAGTCCATGGCAGTCATATATGACCTTGGTAAAGATCACACACACCCTATGTCCATCGACTGATTCTCACCCAGCTTGATCCTCAATGATCAAGTTGTAGAACATTTTCATCCAACACTTAGGGGAGATCAATTTACCACAACCAAGTCCATGGTATTCGTGTCTGACCTTAGTAAATATCACACACACCTAAGTCTCCTCACCCATTGGCTAGATGGGTGACAATCCTGGCAAGCTTAATCATCTCAACATGGCCCTTGGTCAATAATGACACAAAGGTGACTTGCGAGTAGGATGCATACTGGGGTATGTAAGCCAAGTCCATGGCTTCAAGGAGTACCCTCACACCTAAGAGCCTCACTACTCATCCCCCCCCCCAACCCAGTCCATGGTTAGTCTAGAGACAGGGGCAAGAGCATATGCTCAATGTTCTCAATCAACAGTGTTCCCTCTCAAGGAAGGATTCTCAGTCATTCATATAATCATCAACAACTAACTCAATAGCAGAAAAGTGGCCATGGCGGACTTCAACACTTTATCAAACATTCTAGCAGACAACAACATCTAGCTATTCATTCAACTTCAACTGGGGTTTCCGATACAAGTAAACAATCCAACATATAACAAGTTTGTTAGTTTTTGGTAGCATCAGAAGTGTTCTAGCCTTGAAAATTGGTGGAGAGGCTAAGGCACATGAGTTCTAAATAACCCAGAAAACATTTGGTAAAATTCCATTCGGATTTAATTTATTTAAAATAATTAATATTTTTTATGGGGTTCCTAAGTCTAAACTTAGGAAAATTAAAATATTAATGGGCATCAATCAAAATATGGGTGAGAATGATCTAGAAGGCAGATCAAGTCATGTTTTAATCTTAGCTGTTGATTAGAGACTTAATCTCGGTCGTTGAAGCCTCAACAAGAAAGGTATAAAATGGAGGCTTGGGGTTCATTTGGAAACATAGAGAGAGAGAGAGAATTGATATAGAGTTCGATTTTTGGGGCTCGGAAGCTGAGAAATTCGAACCAAGTGATCATTCAACAACAAAGGGGCAGTGAGAATCTGGGAGAAGGACTTTTTGGAGAATACTGACAGAGAGGGGAAGAGAGCTTGCAAGGAGGCAACGTAGTAGTTGGGAGAGCAGATGTTGGGCCGGTTTGGGCCCACGCAGTCCTGATGCAGAGCCAGAAGGGCCAACACAAAGCAAAAAAGCTGCCTGTCACACATAATCTAAAACTGCCAGAATAGCTGGAACTGTCGGGAATTGCCAAGAGAGCTAATGCAGAGGGCAGAGAAGACGACGTAGGGCTGACACAGAGCCAACATAGAAATAGTTGGGGTTAGCCAGTATGCTGGATTAGCCGGAATTCTGTTAGGTGAAGTGAGGTAAAACTCACTTAGATTTTCCACCATTATTTTCTCCGTAAAGGATTGCTAGATGAGCATCCCTAGATTTGTATTCAGATATTTCTCCTGCATAATAATAAACCCTCGGAACTGTTGCACTGGTTTTCCTGCATTGAGTTTTTCCGGGGATTATTGTGTCCAAAAATAAGTGTCCTATGTATCTTGTTCTTTGCTCTGTTTTTTGTTTCATGAGATCAAATATTTAATTAGTGTAGGCTGCAGAAGTAATTTGCTTCAGTATTCAGAAGAATAACTTGGTTAATGCACGTTAAAAATCAAGTAGGTGAAGTAGATTCAGATTTGTTGCAGTAGGAGTCTCTTCGAGTCTAGGAATTTTCACATGGTATCAGAGCCAGGTTTTGAAACAAGAAGAGCATAACAAGTAGCTAAGCAGTGAGGCCGAAAGCTACACTTGGTAGCAATTCAAATCCCCTTGAAGGGATTGCGCAGTCCTTGCCGGGAAGCAGATTCGAGGAAATCTCTCTCAGAGTGAGATGACAGAAAGGTATGGTTTCTAGTTCGTGAGTTTGCAGAGGTATAGGGAGTGACACATAGCCTCAGCGCATTGCTTGAAGGGCGCAGTTTCTGCTGGGGCAGAAATCTGCTGGAAAAGAACGAAGACACGTAGAAGGGGAAATTTCTCCTCAGAGAACTTTCTGCCAGAAAGTTCGAATTTCTCACTCGCTGAGCAGTGCTAAGCAGTGACTAGAGGAGTTAGTTCGACAGTTGGGTGAGATGGCATCGCATGGGCTCAGAGATCAAGACAGGTTGGAAGGAGCTTCCAACTATGTCATATGGAAGACTAGAATCATAGTTGTTCTGGAGGAACATGATCTCGAGACCTACGTCAATAGCATTGTAGCTGTTCCTGTTGACAATGATCAAAAGAAGAAGTACAAGGCCGAGTAGGGGAAGCAAAGAGGCTCATTCTCGATGGAGTTCGAGATCATGTAGTCTCACACATGCAGGGCAAGGATACAACCCAAGAGATGTGGGAAGCCTTGTCTTCTCTATATGAAGGCTCTTCCGAACAACAAAAGATGTATTTAGAGTAGAAGTTGTAGCGGAATTTGATGCAGAAAGGAGAAGGGGTGAACCTCTATCTTTAGTGTCTTTAGGACACTAGATACCAACTTGCTGTAGTGGGGTCCACTCCTCAGCCAACCGTGATGGTGAGGATAGCCCTAAATGGAGTCTTGGATCAATGGCAAGTTTTCGTCCAAAGCATATTGGGCAGAGAAAAACTACCTTCATGGGAGGAGATGTGGGCGAATCTTCAACAGGAGGAGTTAAGGAGGGACCTATTTAAGGTCAACCTCAATGGCAGTAGTGGAAGTGGCTCAATGATGAAGGAGGAGGAAAACGCAACTCTAGCATCAAAGGGACAACAAAAGCCGAAACGAAAGGAGGACATTTCGAAGGTGAAATGTTTCAGTTGTGGCAAGATGGGCCACTATGCATCCCAGTATCCTTTGAAGAAAAAAGGATGAGAAACATGATCCTAATGATACTTTAGGAAAAACTGACGAGGATGAGTTTGCCATGAGTGCCCACACATCTCCAGGCAGGAGATGGGGCGTTATTGAGCTGTAGTCGAGAGGACTACATTTGGGTAGGATCCTTGAGGAGTCCACCTCTTGGATCAATTCCTTGCTATGGGAGCCCAAGATTCAGCAGTAGCGAGGTGGACTTAGTGTCAGATGATGTAGTGGAGTGTTTGGAGGAAGAATGCACTAGCTGAGGACCAAAGACTAATCAACGCAATGCAAGGTTGGTAGCAGTGCAGTTGGCATAGTGCAGGAGTCAGCAACAGCGCAAAAGATTCATAGGGTCAGAATCAGCGGCAATCAAATTCCAACATTCATTATATCATTCATTAATTTTGGATGTTTTTCGGCTGCTTCTCTCAGCAACTGAGTTGCAGTACGGATGCAATGTTCACAGTGGCAGTGCTAGCAGCATAGTAGATGCAATGTTTGAGAGGGCGCTGTTGTATAGATGCAACAGTGGCAGTGCTAGCAGCATAGTAGATGCAATGTTTGAGAGGGCGCTGTTGTATAGATGCAACAGTGGTAGTGTTATGGGCAACAGTACAGTAGCAGCAACAACATAATGTTGGTGGTAGCAGTAGTGCAGAAAGGTGCTTCAGAAACAGAGCAAAGTGCAGGTGGACATTGTTGCTAGAGCACTTTCCTCGCTAAGAGCAAGTGCTAGTTTTTGGTAGCATCAGAAATGCTCTAGCCTTGAAAATTGGTGGAGAGGCTAAGGCACATGAGTTCCAAAGGACCCAGAAACCGTTTGGTGAAATTCCACCTGGATTGTATTTTATTAAAATAATTAATATTTTTAATGGGGTTCCTAAGTCTAAACATAGGAAAATTAAAATATTAATGGGTATTAATCAAAATATGTGTGAGAATGATCTAGAAGGTGGATCAAGTCATGTTTTAATCTTAGCCGTTGATTAGAGACTTAATCTCAACTGTTGAAGACTCAAATTGTTGAAGACTCAACAGGAAAAGCATAAAATGGAGGCTTGGGGTTCATTGGAAACACAAAGAGAGAGAGAGAGAGAATTGATGTAGAGTTTGATTTCTGGGGCTAGGAAGCTGAGAAATTTGAACTAAGTGATCATGCAGTAGCGAGGGGTAGTGAGAATCTGGGAAAAGGATTTTTCGGAGAATACTAATAGAGAGGTAGAGAGTGCTTGCAGAGAGGCAGTGCAGTAGCCGGGAGAGCGAATGCTGGGCCAGTCTGGGTTGATGCAGTCCTGACGCAGAGCCAAAAGGGCTAGTGTAGAGCATAAAAGTTGTCTGTCACATAGAATCCAGAACTGCTAGGAACTGCCGTGAACTGTCGGGAGAGCTGACGCGGAGGGCAGAGAAGGTGACGTAGGGCTGACGCAGAGCCAACGTAGAAATAGACACAGAGCCAACACATAAATAGCCGGGGTTAGCTAGTCTTGTGCCAGATCAGCCGGAATTCTGCCAGGTGAAGTGAGGTAAAACTCACTCGGATTCCCCCCCAGTATTTTCTTTGTAAGAGATTGCTAGATGAGCATCCTAGATTTGTATTCAGAGATTTCTCCTGCATAATAATAAACCCTTAGTACTGCTACACTGGTTTTCCCACATTGGGTTTTTTCGGGGACTATTATGTCCAAAATAAGTGTGTCCTATGTATCTTGTTCTTTGCTCTGTTTTCTGTTTCATGAGATCAAATATTTAATTAGTGTAGGCTACAGAAGTAATTTGCTTCAGTATTCAAAAGAATAACTTGGTTAATGCATGTTAAAAATCAGGTAGGTGAAGTAGATTCAGATTTGCTGCAGTAGGGGTTCCTTCGAGTCTAGGTATTTTCACAAAGTGGCTTCTAATAGAAGCAAATATCAACAACCATGGTCGAATGCAACAGATAATAAGTGGCTTCTTATAAAAGCAAACATCATCATCCAACTTCACAATTCAACTACATTTCCAGCTTTGATTGTCACAATATATTACAGTCTTATTTGGGACATGATCAAACAGCTTTACAAGGAGCTTTTGTCTCCACACAACCTCAGGGCTAGCCATACTAGCTGCAGTATACTTTGCCTCGACTATACTGAGAGTGACATATCTCTGGTTCCTACTCATCCAAGAAATCATGGCAGATTGCAAGCTAAAGGACCCTGATGTGCTCTTTCTATCTGTAACACTCAATCTGCATTTTTATACCCATGTAGTCCCATATCATTACTAGAGACATAGCTTAGTCCATGATTGATTCTAGTCCCAAATTATACACGCCAACAAATAGCTTCAACCGCTTCACAAATCAACTATGCAATAGAAACATCCATGTCATCTTGGCTATCACAACACTCAGAAGTGTTCTTCCATCTTTAGAGTCAACAAATTCATGCATCAAATAATTTTGACTAAAAGGATTCATCAGGTCAACAGAGTCTTCCAGCTTCTTTAAATCATATCAAATCTTCAACAAGGATGTCACACTTTCATGATTCAACTCCCTCTTACACTGCGCATAAAGGTCCTCAGCGTTTGTTAGAAACATATTAACAACACATCGCAGGTTCGTCTTCAACAAATTCAGATCAACATTGTTCTTCAAAACTTCTAGCCATTTTCATCTTGGAAGTGATAACTGACTTCTCTTCGTCATACATTAGGACATGCTTTAATCAAGATGATCTTGTTTGCTCCCTCTGAGTCCAAAAGCTCATCTAATCACAAGTCTTCTTGTTTTTGTTCTTCCATCCTTTTTCATCTGCCGTCACAACCTTGGCAGTTTTCATTATGCACCTACAATCCTCACTAGGAGGCCATGGAAGAACAAATACAATCAAGCAAGATATATAGAGACTAGAGACTCATAATGAAACAATAATAGAAACAATCAAGAAAGTACTTATATCTTGAGAGTGTGTTGAATTCCTCTTGACCTTAGTCTTTTTGGGTCCAATCAATCTCTAGGGAGGTTTTTTGGGGTAGTTGCGAACCGTGGTTCCCACAGTCTCCTTGAGCTAATTTAGGATTGTTTCTAACATGCGGTATGGGGGTTTCTTTTCATCCTTAAATATTCTTTTATTCCTCTCCTTCCAAACGTTCCATATAATGAAGCTTGGAGTAAGAGCCCATGCTGTGCTGAGAATTTCATAATCCGTAAAATTTCTTCTCCAATTGGTGAGGGTATTAATAATGCTCCCCCTGTCTCTATCGGATTGCTAAAAGATTGTAGCAAAAATTTCCCATAACCAGGAAGTGAAAGTACAACGGTTGAGTAAATGTTCCATGGTTTCTTCTTGAGCCTCACAAAGCTGGCATCTTGAAGGCCCCTGAACACCTCTTTTTCTAATGTTGTCCCAAGTTAGTATCTTCTTGTGATATACCAAACACATGAAGAGTTTGATTTTCATCCACCCTTGCTGCCTCCAAAAGCTTTGCCAACTTTTGTTCGGAACTTGGGGATCTAGCTCGAGGAGAATGCCTTTTGCTTCCTTAAGATTGAAGGTGCCTTCTTTGTTGTTGCCCCATCTTAGTTGATCTTGTCCCTCTGCTACTAAGATCTTCCTTTGTTCGACTATTTTCTTGAGCTCCTCTGCTTTTGTTTTCAGGAGCTCGTTATCTCTGCAATCAATGTTTCTCTAGATTCTCCACTTCTCCGTTTGGTGAGAGTGATTCCAAAAATCCTTTACCTTAATTAATCCTTGAGAATTTGATTCCTGCTTAAGATCTATGAAGCCTTCTTTTAACAGAATTGATTCTTGTTGTCACTTGTCTTCCCAAAAAAGAGCAAGATTTCCTTCCCTGATTTCCCAGACGTTGTTTTCTTGTACAAGTCTTCTATTCTCCTAGGCTGTGTTCTAGATATATGAGCCCTTTATATCTCCTGACATTCTTATGAGATCACTGTTTTGCCAGGAGCTAGCATATTTTTCCTTCCAGATATTTGCCCATTGAGTCTCTGGATGCTGAACCCAATGCCACGAAAGTTTGGCCCCTAGAGCTTTACTGAGTATCTCATGATCATCCAAACCTGGCCCTCCATGGTTCTTGGGCTTACAAATTTTATCCCAAGACACTAAGGCCCATTTCTTTCTAGTCTCCTCCTTACCCCAGGGGAAGTTTCTTTGAATATTTCTGAATTGCTGAAGGACTCCTTTTGGAGCTGGGAGGGCAGATAACATGAAAATAGGGATTGCTTGCAGAACAACTTTAGTGAGAACTAACCTGCTCGCAAGATTTAAAGATCTGATGGTCCATTTATTGACTTTGTCCCGCAACTTATTGATCAAAGGTTCCCAAATGCTTTTAAGCATTGGTTTATCAGTGAGAGGAACTCCCAAATATATTGAAGGAAGGGAATCCCTTTGAAAGCTGAGAATTTTGGAGATATTTTTCTGAATAGCAATATTAGTATTGAAGAAAAAGATTTTTGATTTAGAGAGATTTACTTCCATACCTGAAGCCAAGGCAAAGAGATTCAGAATTTTTTTGTAGGTTGTAGCTTCTTTTACTGTGGGGATTCCTTGTAACATGGTGTCATCTACAAATTGTTGGTGAGTCAGGGCCTGACCATTTTCTGTTAGCTGCAGAACTTTAATTTTTCCTGTTGCTTTTGCCTGCTTTATAGCCCTACCCAGTCCTTCCATCATGATTATAAAAAGAAAAGGAGAGAGCAGATCTCCCTGTCTGAGGCCTCTTGAAGGACTGAAAATCTCTAAGGGAGAGCCATTAACTAATATAGAAAAACTGGAGGAGGTCATCAGTGCCATAACCCATCTGACCCAATTGTGGTCAAATCCAAAAGCAATCAACATTTTCTTTATGTAGGTCCAGTTTACCTTGTCATAAGCTTTGGCAATATCCAATTGCATGATCATGCCCGCCTGTTTCTTGCTTCTTAATGGGTGCACCACCTCTTGGGCTTGGATGATGTTATCAAGAATTTCTCTGCCTTCCGCATAACCTGATTGTTCCCCTGAAACAAGAATCGGAAGTAGAGGTTTCAGTCTGTTAGCCACAACCTTGGATATAATCTTATAGATTACATTGCATAGGGCTATGGGTCTGTATTTATCTGGTGTTTGAGCAATGTCCTGTTTGGGGATCAGGGCTATAAAGGAAGTATTGAGCGCTTTCAGAATGGTTTTGTTTGACTTGGAGTCCTCCACCACATTCAAAATGTCCTGCTTAACAATATTCCAGCACGCTTTGAAGAAGTCCACATTAAAACCATCCGGGCCTAGTGCTTTACCGTTCTGCATTTCTTTGAGGACTTCCCTGAGCTCTAGCTCCGTAACTGGTCTATTAAGGTTGAAGTTGTCCTCTCTGGTCACCAGTTTTGGTATGTTGCTGGTTACCTCCCTGATGAATTGCTCTCTATCTGAATTGTTCTCTTGGGTTATACCTTGGAAGTGGTGGACTAACACATTTTCTATGGCTTCATGGGAGATCTGAAGCTCCCCTTCCTCATTCTTGATCGAAGAGATTCTGTTGTGAGTTCTATTGGCCATGGTGGTTCTATGAAAAAACTTAGTGTTACGCTCTCCTTCTTTGAGCCATTGAACTCTGGACTTTTGTCTCCAGAATATTTCCTCTTGTTTACATAGATTCTCCCATTCTTGAAAATGTTTGTCCGCTTGATCACTAATGCCTTTATCAAAGCCTTCCTTGATTAGAGCTTGGTTGAGAACCTGCATTTTTCTCTCAACCATTTTTTTCTCCTCAAAAATATTGTCAAAGTCCTTCTTGTTCCATTCTTTAAGCCGGAGCTTGATGTGCTTTAGTTTTTCGTGAAGAAGGAACATTTTAGTCCCCTGAAGTCTGGATGTGACAGCCAGATGTTTTCAAATCTGAAGGTTTTGTTCTTGGGAGTGCCTATACCCTTAATCTCCAAGTGAATAGGCCAGTGGTCTGAGCCTCCAAAGGGAAGAACTTGCACTGTTACCTCTTTGTCTGTCAGCATAAGATTCTTAGATGAGGAATCTGTCTAACATAGAGGCAACAAGGGCGCCTCATCCTCTTTTATTATTCCAAGTAAAGAGGCCAGTATTCCAATGAGTGTCAACAAGATTCATATTATCTGAAAAGGATTGGAAAGCTAAGGAGTCTTTACTTAGAGCTCTTGTTCCTCCTTTCTTCTTTGAAAGAGATTTGATCATGTTGAAATCTCCTCCCATGATCCAGGGTATATCTGCATGTCTGTCCCTGAGACCCACCAGGGAATCTAGAAACTTGAGTTTGTCTTCTATTCCCTGAGGAACATACACATTTGTGATCAGAAAGGTGTCCCTTTCTCCTATCGGTTGAATAACAACTGATAAATATTTTCTGGAAGCCTTAGCATCCAGAATTTCTAACTTGTGGGGGTTCCATAGGGTGAGTATTCCCCCTGTTGTATTCTCTGCTTTGACTTCGAGAAACTCGAATCTACTGAGCCATTTGCTATGAATTTGTCTTAATTTTTGAATGGAACATTTCATCTCTTGGATGAAAACTATATCCGACATTTCTTGTTTCATTCTGTTACTAAGCATTCTTTGCTTTCTCCTACTCCCTAGACCTCTTATATTCCAAGATGTAAACTTCATTATTAAAGATTTGTAAAGGAGTAGTTGGCTAGATCTTTCATCTTACCTGAGTCAATCATTAGCTTTCCACACTCCATCAAGAGTTCATTCTACTTTTTCCTCCCTCTTTTCTTGCCTGGGTTTCTAGTGGCCAGTCCCAGAGTAGTTTTCATCGTTTTCACACCTCTGTTGTCCTGCATATCGCTGGTTTTTCCTCTTTCCAGCGCTTTAGCCTGCGTTTTCCATAGAAACAACTGTTGTATTCTATTGAGCTTTTCTTGAGGTAACGAATCCACTCCTCCCATGGTTCCTTGCATCAAGAACCCTTCTAGATCTAGGTTTTCTTTATCAAGAATTTTCTATAGTTCATGGTCCTCCAGGTCTGTTTCATTTTGGGTCATTTCCTGATCCATTTCTTGTTCAGCGTCACTCATTGCCGCTTCTTTCTGGTACTCAAAATTTTGTGTGTTGAAATTTGGTACCGGAGGACAGGTGGTTCCCTTAGGCTTTGATCTTTGGCCTAGGGAAAAGTGTCCAAAAGAATTTAATTTTTCTCCTAAAGTGACTTTATAATTTTATAAAGTTAAATCTAATTTAAAAGTGACTTTAAGTGATAAAGTTACTAAGTCTAATTTTAAAGTAACTTTTATAAAGTAAATGAAAAATTAGAAAAGAAAAGTGACTTTGGAAATAAATGACTAAGTGGGTCTTTATTAAAGTGGGGTGAATTAAAAAATAGAAAGTGAGATTTAAATGAGCATTTAATCTCAACCATTGATCTAAATCTGTTTCAGCCATTGGATTTAGAGATCACCCAAAAGTCACTTGGATCACCCAAAAGTCACTTGGAGTTATATTAAAGGAGGAAAAGGAGGAAAAGGTCATTCATTCTTTCATGAGCAGAGTGGGAGAAGGAGAGTAAGAGAGCAAGAGAGATTTCTGAGCAGGGAGGAGAAGGAGACAGCAGCTTGGCACACATTCCAAGGCAGCAGTTGAGCAGATTTGTACAGCTGATTCAGCACATAGTGAAAGGCAGATTTTTGCACAAAAATCGAGGAGTAGTTTGCTGATTTTTCTGCACACAAAACGGAGGCCGTACAACATTTATTGCTGTCCTGTTTGCTGTAATTTCCAGATTGCTGTGAGGCACGGGAAAGGAGATAAGTTGTAAATTTGTTTGCTGATTTTTTGCTGAATAATTCTCATTGTAAAAAGGCAATTTTCATAAATAAAGAAGAGCTCTCAAACTGGTTTTCCCCAAGAGTTGTAGGGGGTTTTTCCAGGGTCAAGTTGACCAAAAATATCAGTGTTTTAATGTGTTTTAATGGCTGTTTTTGATTGCTGATTTTTAATTCTGCAATTTCCAGCATTCTGAAAAATTTCCAGAATTTGTGTTTTCAGCAATATTTATTTTTTTTAGTTTGTTAAATGTATGGTTATGGGAATGGGCATTTAACTACATGGGAAAAATAAGGAGGAACTGAAAACCGGGGTGGGAAAACAGAAATTTCTACATTGTGGTTGTTCTCGGTCTTCTCCCTTCTCCTTTTCTACAGTACTTCCTTCCCTTGCTTGATCTTCTTTTGTGATGTCTTCCTCTTCTTGAAGCACTTGAAAACTGTTCTGCCTGAACTGTTTTCCTTCGTCTTTAGGTTGTTTCGATCCTCTTTTACCTCCTTTGTCTCGATTAACCACTTTCTGGAAGTTGTCTGTTTCTTTCATTGTGTTAGCTTTGCTCTTGTTAACTTCTTTGCTGAGCGCACAGTCTCGGAAAAGGTGTTCATGTTCGTGACATTTGCGACATCAGAACGGAATGTGTTCATAGTCTACTGTTTGCACCCATTCTTCATCATAAACTTCCAAGATCACTTCATCCAGTGAAGCTCCTGATAGATCCATTTCCACACATATTCTGGCAAAAGAAGTATATTTTCCCTTTCTAGTGGCTTCAAAGGCTTTAACATATCGACCTAATTTATTGCCTATGGCAGCTAACAATTCATCTTGCCAGTAATCAAGAGGTAGAGAATAGAGTCTTACCCAAACCGGAACTGAAGTAAAGGTTTCCCTTTCTGGAACAAAATTCATCCTCCATGGTCTCATGTAGAGTCCCGCTGCAGCATAGAAGTAAGGCCCTCCTTCGAATATTCTGTCCTTGTCTTCAATATTCGTGAACACCACTGTAAAGAATCCCTTAGACCCAAGATGTAAATCTATGCTCCCTTTAGGTTTCCAGTGGTATTTAATCCATGATAGTAAAGCTTTTTCAGTGGGCCATAGACCCATGAACTTACAGATGATGGCATATGTCCGCATGTGTTCTCTGTGCGCCTGCAGAGCTGGATCATTTAAAATGACCCTGGGTGTTATCTCTGCTTTGGGTTTGCAGGGTCCCTTTTGTTTTTTGTCTTTAGTACCTTGTTTTTTGTCTTCTGACTCTTTGTCTTTTGTGCCATTCTTTTCCTTATTTATGTCTTCCTCTGTTTCTTCTTCCATATTTCTTTTCCTTTCCTCCCTAGATCCTTTAGAATTTTCAAGAGGTTTCTTACCTCTGCTGGCCACGGCCTCCTTGTAGGAGGGAGTGGAGCTCCCTCCTCTACAGCCCTCCATAGGGTTCCCCGACTGTTACTACCTGCAAGCTTCGCTGTTCGCCCCAATCCTTAGGTTTAATATCAATCCTATTCAGGTTTTATTGTTCACTTTCAGTTCTCGATTTTAATATATTCATATATTCATGTTTTCACTTTTATTTATTCCAATTTCGACGTCATGTCATAATTGACTGATGCTGACAGCAACAATGTAAAGCAGCAATAAATTGCCAGAGAAGATTTTCTGGGGTGTAGGTGTTGTATTTGTTTTCTCTTTTGTTAATTAGAATTTAATTCAATAGCTAGAGGATAATTATAAATCGTTGTACTATGATATATCTTTATGTATTTTTCTGATATTCTTATGTGCTACTTATGCTATTGTGTCCAATAGTAATAATGCACTATCGATTGTTAAGGTTTGTGACAACTGCTTTTGTTTGTATAATTTCCAGCTACTGTTCAATAATATTTGCATCTTAGAGATGCTTACTGTTATTTTCTTCTTAATCTCTAGTATCACCACCCATGTCTTCCTGGTGGTTGCTGTCTTTGCTAAGATGAAGTGATGATACTTTCCTTTGGTCACTGTGTTGATTCCATTTTCTTCATTTTACAAACCTGTTGTAATTCTTGATTGCATGTGTTCAATTACTATGGTTGAATTCCCAGTCCCTTAATTTTTTGATCATACATAATTATATTGGTTTTAGTGCAAGCTTTGAATTCATATAGTGTCTGACTGAGATATTTCAAGTATGAGCAAAGCTGCCCTTGTTTCATTTCTTTGTGCAATGGGTCACACTCTCATCTCTGCAATATTCTTTTGACTTGATTGCATACTTTCATTTTGAGATTGAGGTAAAGTTTTATGCTTATTACATGCCTAGGAAAGGATATTCCATGACTTCTATCTGTTTCTTGGAATAAAAGTCCTGCAAGTATTACAAAGTGACTAGGAAATTACTATGAATCGTTCATAATTATATGTAGGAATTTACAGGGTAAGTTCCTTAGACAGAACACCAAAGGACACCACTCACAACCAGATCGCAGATCAATATACCAGTATTTTTGACGTGGTTAAAACCCTCAAAGAGGTAAACAGTCCACGGCCTGAGCCAACGCGGCCACTTCAGGCAATTTATTAATAAAAGAATGAAAATTTACATAAGCTTCTCTCATAGACGGATTACCCTACAAATG
The DNA here is from genome assembly GCA_031772625.1 of Pinus tabuliformis. NCBI lineage: Eukaryota > Viridiplantae > Streptophyta > Pinopsida > Pinales > Pinaceae > Pinus > Pinus tabuliformis. Next base: position 630,093,731 of record CM062814.1, on the reverse strand, counting down.
ACCCTCCATGCGCTTTAAATAGAAATCATGGACCAATCGGGTGTCAAGCCACGGATCAAGTGTCGGTAATACTGAGGAGAGAATGAACCGTCGGATCACTACATATCGTGACCGTCGGATTGTAAGTTACAAAATGTACATAGTAAAGAAACACACTTTACCTAACTCTATACTAGACCAAGTTGTACTTAACTATTTCCTATGTGTCGGAATATCCTAACATCCCCCCTTAAGAACAACTTGGGATAGGATTGAAGGATTTACAAATATGACACAATAGGAGAATGAAGGAGGCACTAGAGCCTATCCCCCCTTAGTGACAACTTCCTGAACTCCAACCATAAATCGAAGTTTAGTGAACTTCGCCTCTGTGAGAGCCTTTGTGAAGATGTCTGCAACTTGATCATCTGTTGAACAATATTGCACTTCAAGAACATGGCCGTGAATGAGCTTTCTGATGAAGTGCATGTGCAGTTCAATGTGTTTGCTGCGCTGATGTTGGATTGGATCTTTGCATAGTTGAATGGCACTTTGATTATCACACCAAAGTGTAGTCGGATGCTGCTGCTGAAAGCCAAACTCTGACAGGATCTGACGAAGCCACAAGGCTTCCTTACTAGCTTCTACGGCACCACGATACTCTGCTTCTGCTGATGAAAGAGAAATGGCACCTTGTTTCTTGCAAGCCCATGTAATAGGTCCTGAACCAAGAGTGAAAACATAACCGGCAGTAGACTTCCGATCATCAGGGTCACCAGCCCAATCAGAATCAGTGAAACCAACCAATAGAGGAGCTGCTTCGGCACTGTAATGAATCCCAAACTGAACTGTACCTCGAACATAACGAAGTATTCTTTTAGCTGCTTTCCAATGACTTTCACGTGGTTTTTGCATAAACCGAGCAACAAGGCCAACAACAAAGGAAAGGTCAGGACGAGTATGGGTTAGATACAAAAGTTTTCCTACAAGTTGACGGTATAAGGTAGCATCAACTTCAGGAGAAGTACAAGTGACTGAAAGTTTGAATTTACAGGGTAAGTTCCTCAGACAGAACACCAAAGGACACCGCTCACAACCAGATCGCAGATCAATACACCAGTATTTTTGACGTGGTTAAAACCCTCAAAGAGGGAAACAGTCCACGGCCTGAGCCAACGCGGCCACTTCAGGCAATTTATTAATAAAAGAATGAAAATTTACATAAGCTTCTCTCATAGACGGATTACCCTACAAATGACCCTCCATGCGCTTTAAATAGAAATCATGGACCAATCGGGTGTCAAGCCATGGATCAAGTGTCGGTAATACCGAGGAGAGAATGAACCGTCGGATCACTACATATCGTGACCGTCGGATTGTAAGTTACAAAATGTACATAGTAAAGAAACACACTTTACCTAACTCTATACCTAATTCTATACTAGACCAAGTTGTACTTAACTATTTCCTATGTGTCGGAATATCCTAACATTATATTGGTTTTAGTGCAAGCTTTGGATTCATATATTTCCTTACTGAGATTTTTCAAATAAGAGGAAAGCCTCCCTTGCTTTATCTAGTGAAATGGTTCCACTTTTATCTCTGCAAGTTTGATTTGACTACTCGCTTTCCTCTTGAAATTTTGCATGGGTAAGTTTTGTGCTTTCTACATGCCCACAGAATGCAAGGGTATCCTTTGACTTCTGAATATCTATTTCTTGGAATAAAAATCCTTTTGCAAGTATTGCAGAGTGATTAGGAAATGCCATGAGTCATGCATAATTATATTGGTTTTAGTTCAACCTTTGGATTCGTATAGTGCCTTACTGAGATATTTCAAATATGACTAAATCCCTCCCTGCTTTGTCTATTTCTGTAATTGGCCACACTTTTTTCTCTGCAATACTCTCTTGATTTGATTACTCGCTTTCCTCCTGAAGTTTTTCATGGGCAGTTTTGTTCTTACTACATGCCCATTCAATACTAGGGTATCTTTTGGCTTTTAAATCTCTGTTTCTTGGAGTGAAGTCCTTTGGCAAGTAGTGCTAACTGATTTGGAAATGCTATGAATTATCAAAGTAACTTTTACAGAGCTAGATTTATCTGGATTGCATATAGAGAATACATCATAGCATTAGTAGTATCAAGGAATGAAGATTTTGGTTTGGTGTGAATTGTTTCCATTGTGAGATCATGATTTATTTATCCGTTTTCTTTTTCCTCTTTTTGACATAAATAAATATTCAGTATAATTCTGGTTTGTTGATACTGTGCAACCTTTTTTTGCTTTGATGTGAGCAGCTGAGAGAGTATGTTGACGATACAGAGGATTACATCAATATCATGCTTGATGACAAACAAAATCATCTTCTCCAGATGGGTGTCATGTTAACCACTGCGACTCTTGTCATCAGTGCATTTGTTGTCGTAGCAGGGGTATTTGGCATGAACATCACTATTGATTTATTTGATAAAGAGCGTGCTGGCCTTCCTGAATTTTTGTGGACTGTTGGTGGGTGTGCGACAGGTAGTATATTTCTTTACATTGTAGCAATTGCATGGTGTAAACATAGGCGATTACTTGAGTGAGCCAGTGCTTATTTTGCAACAGGCTGTTCTTCCAAGACAATCTAATTACTTTTTCTGAATGCTAAGTTCATTTTTCAGATTTTCTTTTTTCTGGTATTAATATGTAGTAATTGTTCATTAAACATTATCCAACTAATAGTTGAATTTCATTTGAGAGATCAACAATTAAAGTCCTTGAATTATTGCTCCATGCTGGGAGTTACGTTTGAAGACATGACTAGCAAATATTGATGTTATTTTGAATTGTTTTGAAAGTGAATTCTTTCTTATTACAATCATAAATCTATTATTGAGAAGAACAGTCAAAAAGTTGAAGGATGTAGTGCTATTGTTGCTTACACAGAATTCCTGTGTCAGCTTTTTGAACTGAATTTACTCCTGTACCGAATTGCCCAATAGTTCATGGCTGGTATTCTGATACGATGAATAAAAAATGTTTATATCTAGATTTTGGGTTTTGATCCATGGATGTTTTCAACCTTTAAGATTATGATTCGCTATTAGAATTCTTTCTAATGCAAATTATTACAACTATTGTTCTACCCTAGTTTATACAACTATCTCTGTTGCCAATTTTGAATAAAATTTACTTCTTTACTTCACTGAGTTTCTAAATATTTTACAGTCGGTAATGTTTGTAGTATGAAGCTAAAAACATCTTTATCCTTGAGTTCTGATCTGTGGATATTCTCAAATCTGAAGTTTATATTTATGCATTGAATTTTCAATGACTTGTTATTTCTCTGGTTGCCTCCTAACTATAATAATATACTTGGCTCCATGCTGTTTGTTGGAGCAACCCAAAGGTTTGCTTTTCTGGCAATTTACCAAGTTTCTATTTCCTGGGGAGGCATTCTGATGTTAAGAGGGTTTCAAGCATATAAGCCTAAAAGGTTGTGTACAACAGGGTGTATTTGTTGCTGACCAGAAGAAAAAGCCTTAGAAAAGAGCTTCAGTAAAAATATCTGCTTCTTTTTATTTTCATAGGAATCATGTTTCTGCCTAGTTATCATTCACATCTGTAGAAACTTATTACTAACTAAACACTGGCCCACCTTATTGCTAGGAACTTGATGCAACTCCCATTGCAATTTCTTTTTTCAATGACCTGACATGAATGTGGAGTCAAAAGACAATTCAGTAAAGTCAGAATGCTAACCCATTTGTATTGAATCATATTGTAAGGTTGAAAATGTTAGAAAACCGTACCACTTCTATCTGATGACTTTGGTTTCAAAATGCAGTATTTATTCATAGTTTCAGGATGTTTTGCAATCATATGGTTGATATGCGCAGAGATGACCAAAGTGAGGGCCGATGAACAGAATTATGACACTAATCGATGCCACAATTTTCTCACGAATATTTTCCGCAGAAATATTACTGTATTATCAGCTTATTGTGTTTGTTGGCTCCATTAATTTTAGAGTGCTGGCAATCACCAAAGACGGAAGTTTGACTGTCGAATTCCGATTTCGACTTTGGAATCAAATATAAATGTTAAGAGTACAAACCCTCTCAAAGTTGCATGTTTGGAATTGAGACAGATTTAATCAAGAAATAATATTGTGTGCACACGACTTAAATAAGAGAGAGAACAATCATATCATTCAGAAAACATAGAGATTGTTGAGAAAAATCTTACTCAACTCACTGTGTATACAGTATATCCTTATCATCAATATAGATGAAAGTGATTTTATAATATACAATAAGAATTCCTCCATTCGTTATAGTTATTCAAATCAAGAAAGGGGCCTTTTATACACAAGTGACCATAGACTCGACGGATGGGAAGAACCATTCATGGAAACTCTCAGGATTTTCTATTATTTGATAATCACCTCCTAGCTAAATTCATCAAGTACATCACATAATAATAAACAATAACAGAAATATGCTCATTGACTATATGCTATTAAAGATAAAATAGACAATTAGGGAAAATATGACCAAGTGACTGACTTGTGGATTACATTTGCCCCGCCAATAGCTATTGAGCGTCCTCTCTCAAGTTTTAATCATCTTCCATTAGTGATATGTATTCATCACTAATGCTGTCATTGAAATCACAACCCTATAGCTTCTTTTGCATTTCATAATCAAGGGAAGGATTTGTCCTCTTCCACTCAAACCATTTACATTAATCACTCATTAATTAGCCCTAATCTCTTTCAGTTCTTACCATTGGACAACTCCACTGGAACTTGACATTCTTTCTCATTAACTTTTATTAAGGTTTCTTAATAAAGCTCTTGTAGAGAAAATTGAGGAACTACTATTTGACACTCTGTTACTTTTGTAATTTTTTCCCAATTGGATTTGCCGGTTGAAGGTTCAATACAGATATTCACGGGGAATTCTCCAGCGTCAAAATACTCCAGATAATCAATTACCAACTTTTCTATAAAATGCACAAAATCCTTTTTTTTTTTCATTTTACAACTCTTCCAAAATATTTATGCTATTCATTTTGATAATCATAAAGATTCAATTTCACTCAGGTCTCTAGGCTACCAAGGAAATTATGTTGACTTAAAATTTTCCTTGACCTCGAATATCCAATAAGTCTTGCGGAGCTTTCACGTTATTTACTTCAAGTCATCCAAGAATCTGTACAACTTACGTTTTTTCATAATAATCTCGGGAGGGTCACAACTATCTTTCTATGGGCAATTTGAAAAAGTCTCACTATGATTACTATTTTTGTCTAGGTTTGCATAGTCTTACTATCAAAGTGCTTCTAGTTCGGGCACAATGGAAGGGAATTGTGAAATTCCTTCTATTTGTAGTGTTTCTTTCTATCTACTTACATAAGATTTATTGAGTTGAGAGGCTCATTTTACAACCCAGTAAGTTTGTCTATTTTTCAATGGAGTTGACAAGTGCCCTTTAAAAAAAACAAAAACAAAAACATGTTTTAAATAGAAAAATAATGTTGCTATAATAAAGAAAAATGAATGTTCTAAAGGAATTAGAAGTAAAAAAAAATGTGAGTAACATGTTTAAATCTTATACTTTTCAAAAATATTTAAATCTTATACTTTTCAAAAATATTTCAACAAGTGAATTAAATAAACTATTTGAAGATTTGTGTTAGCTAATTTATGCCGATATCAACTTCATATATGTTTATATAAAGAAAAAATATGTTAAAATAAATTATTTTAATGCCAATTATGTATATATTATATATCATTTTTTTTAATGTATATATCATGAAAAAATTAAGTTTTGATGGTTAAAATGTTTATTTGGTCATATATATACTCTATATAGCATTCAAAACTACAATTTAAATAACGAAAAATAACACATTGTATTTGCACTCTAAAGAAGTTCACACATGAAGAAATTTGATATTTCTCGGCTCATGTTAGATCTGTACTTAAGATGGATCTATGTTGGTTAGGTATCATCATTTGCAAGTATCCTCGTGTTGTCTTTTGACAACCAAAAATGGCAGTGTTCATATACATATGTTATATTATGTTACATGTCGTCCTCATTCATTAGTTGATGTGACAGCCCATTGCATTTATTGGATATATTGTATGTCCTCTTGTTTCTTTTCTACGAAGTTTGGTATCCTACTCTTGAAATCTATCACTCTCATTTCTCCTCACATCCTAATAACACACAATTTTGTGATTTGTTGTGTTTTCTTTCACATGTAGGTTAACCATGTCAGACATGAATCTTCAAACATGATTTCCACAATGAGTAGGATGTTCTCCTTGCATAATGTTGTACCCTTGTATGTGAAATTTCTCTCTCAACCTTTCTTGTGCATTGAATGGATGATTTTAGACATGACATTCCCATAGGTCATCCTCCAAACATATGATCTTAGTATGATGTATGGAATATTCATAAAATCTCCATCATAGAGGTTGTCCTTCAGATATGTGAATTAATTATTATGCAAAGAATTTTCTTTATGTAGATCATCCTCCTTCCAAGTGGTACTTTCCGCATGCTACATATCATGGGGTGAAGAAGTACCCCTGTGAGCATCACCCGATGCAATGAGTGCTAAGTGAACTATTCAAAAATCATGAGAAATTAGTCAGTTACGACTACCTCTCATGGAAATGGTCATACGTTTGAATGACTTACTTAACGCAGTTGAATCCCAAAAATGATATCTAATATAATGCACTGCGTAAATCCCCCATACTTAAATTCAAAAAGAGTCAAGGGATCTCTACTTGAATGGTTCATGAGGCACAATACTTGCTAAGGTTTTGCAAATGGGGTAGCAAGCTAAGTGGGCTTGATTGTGGAAAAACTCCACAGTTAAGCGCGCTTGAGCCAGAGGAGTTCTGGGATGGGTGACCTCCTGGGAAGTCCTGGTTACCGGGTGCAAGCCCCGGAAGTGATGATTGATGCTATGTGATTCGTTCTCCACATTTCACTAGTTTCAATCCCACTTCTTCACCCCTGTGAGCATCACCCGATGCAATGAGTGCTAAGTGAACTATTCAAAAATCATGAGAAATTAGTCAGTTACGACTACCTCTCATGGAAATGGTCATACGTTTGAATGACTTACTTAACGCAGTTGAATCCCAAAAATGATATCTACTCTAGCCCTTGTTGTATCTTACATTGTTTTGGTTGGTTGGCATTTTGAAAGTTTATAGTAAGTGGATGCTTGTTCTTGAGATATGTGCTAGAGGAGGCACACTTCTTTTGGAGGTAGTTATCTTATGTGGCATTCACATATTTTACATAGAATGTGTTGAGGAGGATGATGTCTTGGCATATGATGCCGAGTTGTCTTGTGGAGTGCTATGCACTAGGAGGAAGAGAACTTGGCCCTAGGAACATTTGGACCATGTTGCTCACTCTAGAAGGTTGAGCATTTTGCTTGAGGAAGTCTTGCTTGAAGGGTACACGCATGCATGAGTGTTGGAGCATAGGAGTTTGTCTTGGAGAGCATGCAATGTTGCGATGAGGAGTGTTGACATGTGGAGCCTTGCCTTGGAGAGTGTGCCACTTGGGAGGTGTTGTCAAGCCACCACATGACCTGTACAGTTTCAATAGAGCGCTCATGTGGACTTACTTTAGTGGCCTATATTACATTACTAGTAGACTTAGTCCATTTTCTATTGTTGGCCTCCCTCGCCTATCTTATATAGAGGGAAGTGTCATTGTGTGAACAGCGAAGTCACTAGATCATTTGTATGTTTTTGATGTACTTGCCTTAGAGTCTTTGTGCTTTTATAAGAGTTGGAAGACTTATGCTTTTGTGAGGTAAACCCTATAGAAAACTTAGAGTGTTGGGATTTGTATCGAAGTCTTGGTGTGAGTTTAGATGTGGGGTTTGTGGGATGAAATCTTAGAGAAATATTTGTAACACTTGGATGTAGGCAAAATTTATTTGCTGCATACTTGGTGAATCTCCTTGATAGCTTTTGGAATGTAAGTGGGAGACATAATGTTGCACTAGTTGGTGTTGATGCTAACTCATGGAGTTTTTGGTATAGATGGATAGTGGGATGCCTTGCTAGTTCTTTGTATTGTTAGTTAGGGCTTCTCATTGGTAGTGGATGCCTTAGCTAGGTTTTTGGAAGCAATTAGAGAGTCCCTGCTTAGGATGAATTGAAAGGCACTTGTTGTACTAGTTGGTATTGTACTTTATCTTCATTTGTGCACTATATGAAGTGTGCTATTGTTATCCTAAATTTATATTCACACCTTAAAATTAGACTTTGGCTTCTCATTGTTATGAGTAGTTTCATCATTGTTTTAATGAGTTGAGTTTGGCAATAGTTGCACTAAAATGTTGTGTTTTAGCATTGCTAGATGAAACTAAATCATATTAAGTGTTGGTTGAGATTGTGCCCCTAAGGGCTATGTTGTTAATCTATCCTTCAAGCACATTTTCAATGCCCATCTTCTTGAGCTTGCATAGATGAAAAGTTGGATAGAATTGAAGTGTTTCTTATTGTATTAATTATTTCAAATTCAATTATAAGTCTAGAAGTTCTATGAAATATATTTGAGGAACCTCCGATAAAAGAAATGAAATTTTTGAAGTGATTTAAAAGGACATATTTTCAAAATTTCCACAGTTGATTTGATTGAGATTGCACTTTTGGAGGAGACAGAGTTGGATACTTTAGTTGGTCCATCCCTTGGAGATGTACTTGCTCTGTGATAGGGTGTTGGGTGTGAAAGCCAAATTTGTTTTGGAGAAACACTTGAACTAGAAAAGGGTGATCTACTCATTTTGTTGATGATTTTTCCTTGATGTGTGCTTCATATTTGCAAGGATGACTTTATTTTAATTGTACACCTTGGTAATAGAGGTTTGAAATGTTATTAAAATAAGTTGAGCTTGTTGGCATTATGACACAGGTTTGGCACTATGACACAGGTGTTGTCCTTGATGGCAACTCACTCAAATGAGAGATCACAGTTCAGGCTCTCAGAATGAAGGAAAAAGAGATATACGCAGGTTCCTCGTCGCGTATACACGCGGGATCGCCTATCAAAAGATGCGTATGCGTATGCACGCACTTTCATGTAAAGAAAAGTGTGTACATGTGGGAAAACTTGTTTTTAGTCCATGGTATTTAGTCCTTGGTATTTGGACCATGGTATCTCGTCCGACGTGTTGAACCTAGGTATTGGGTCTCAAGTTTTGGTTCTAAATGGTTTTGGACCATGGTATTGAGTAAGGCCTAAGACTATAAAAGGGGAAAGAGATCATTAGGCAAAGGCACTCAAGGATTGAATATCTTATGAAGAGCAAGATCTAGAATATTGGTCATTGGGTTATGGTATATAGTTGGATCTGAATCAAGGAGGAACCTGAGCACTAGAAGAAGGATAAGTTTTATTGATGTGTCAAGATCTCAAGGCTAGAAGAGAAGTGTCTTTGTGTGATTTTTGATCTATTATATTTGGCACATGACTTGATCTATGAATCTGATAATCTAGGTATAACTGATGTCTGAATAATTTGAAAAGGGTAGATTATCTTTTATAGATATGTACGCAGGTTCAATATAGCAAAGGTGTGTATACACGTTGGTTAGGTATTACGAAACCGTGTATACGCAGGTTGGCCTTAATACAACAGTGTATGCACGCAGGTTGTACCTATTGAAGTAGTGTACGTCTCATGAAATATGTTTTAACTACTTTTGTTTATTGTTGCAGTGTTCTGGGTTCAGAAGTGGTTTCTGGTTACTGTTAATATATTCTGGTTACAACATTTAGAGAAGTGATTTTTTGATTCAGTTTTGGTTGGTGTAAAGGAAATTGGTTGATGCAGATGTATTTGATGTTTGATTAATGTTATTGATGAATCCAGTATGAAAATTTATGAAACGTGGTCCTTGGAAGAAAAGAGAAGGTTGTAGCCTTCTGTAGGTCAACACCTACGTACTAGTACATCATCTAGTACAAGAGCTAAGGCGGTTGTAGCTCCCTTCCAGGAGAAGCTGGAGAACAAGAGAAAGTTGTAGCCTTCTGCAGGTAAAAGTCTGCGTACTGGTATAAGGTTTGCACCAGTACAGAAATATTGTAAAAAGAAGTTTCTTATTAAAATAAGATAGAGACAAATTGCAACAGGTGGTTTTCACCCACATTGGGTTTCCATCTTATATCTTGTGTTCATGTGTGTGATTGTCTGTATTGTTTATTGCACTTGATTACTGTTTTATGGTTATGATACACAGATTAAGATCAGCTAACTAAATTAGAAGTCTACAAAATATACACGGTTTTCCCAAAGCATAGTTGCGTATGTACGCAGGTTTAATTAACAGAAGTAACGTATAACTATTTGTTTATGGAAATGAAAGATTGTTAAATTGCTAAAATACAACAGTGTATGCACGCAGGTTGTACCTATTGAAGTAGTGTACGTCTCATGAAATATGTTTTAACTACTTTTGTTTATTGTTGCAGTATTCTGGGTTCAGAAGTGGTTTCTGGTTACTGTTAATATATTCTGGTTACAACATTTAGAGAAGTGATTTTTTGATTCAGTTTTGGTTGGTGTAAAGGAGATTGTTTGATGCAGATGTATTTGATGTTTGATTAATGTTATTGATGAATCCAGTATGAAAATTTATGAAACGTGGTACTTGGAAGAAAAGAGAAGGTTGTAGCCTTCTGTAGGTCAACACCTACGTACTAGTACATCATCTAGTACAAGAGCTAAGGCAGTTGTAGCTCCCTTCCAGGAGACGCTGGAGAACAAGAGAAAGTTGTAACCTTCTGCAGGTAAAAGCCTGCGTACTGGTATAAGGTTTGCACCAGTACAGAAATATTGTAAAAAGAAGTTTCTTATTAAAATAAGATAGAGACAAATTGCAGCAGGTGGTTTTCACCCACATTGGGTTTCCATCTTATATCTTGTGTTCATGTGTGTGATTGTCTGTACTGTTTATTGCACTTGATTACTATTTTATGGTTATGATACACAGATTAAGATCAGCTAACTAAATTAGAAGTCTACAAGATATACACGGTTTTCCCAAAGCATAGTTGCGTATGTACGCAGGTTTAATTAACAGAAGTAACGTATAACTATTTGTTTATGGAAATGAAAGATTGTTAAATTGCTAAAATACAACAGCGTATGCACGCAGGTTGTACCTATTGAAGTAGTGTACGTCTCATGAAATATGTTTTAACTACTTTTGTTTATTGTTGCAGTGTTCTGGGTTCAGAAGTGGTTTCTGGTTACTATTAATATATTCTGGTTACAACATTTAGAGAAGTGATTTTTTGATTCAGTTTTGGTTGGTGTAAAGGAGATTGTTTGATGCAGATGTATTTGATGTTTGATTAATGTTATTGATGAATCCAGTATGAAAATTTATGAAACGTGGTCCTTGGAAGAAAAGAGAAGGTTGTAGCCTTCTGTAGGTCAGCACCTACGTACTAGTACATCATCTAGTACAAGAGCTAAGGCGGTTGTAGCTCCCTTCCAGGAGAAGCTGGAGAACAAGAGAAAGTTGTAGCCTTCTGCAGGTAAAAGCCTGCGTACTGGTATAAGGTTTGCACTAGTACAGAAATATTGTAAAAAGAAGTTTCTTATTAAAATAAGATAGAGACAAATTGCAGCAGGTGGTTTTCACCCACATTGGGTTTCCATCTTATATCTTGTGTTCATGTGTGTGATTGTCTGTACTGTTTATTGCACTTGATTACTGTTTTATGGTTATGATACACAGATTAAGATCAGCTAACTAAATTAGAAGTCTATAAGATATACACGGTTTTTCCAAAGCATAGTTGTGTATGTACGCAGGTTTAATTAACAGAAGTAACGTATAACTATTTGTTTATGGAAATGAAAGATTGTTAAATTGCCAATACTAATTCACCCCCCCCCCCCAAGTATTATTTCCAACAATTGGTATTAGAGCAGGTCCTTCAGAAGAAGCTTGATCGCTTGAAGGAAGATCTATCATCATGAACAACTATGAACAAGAGGCATCCATCAGGCCACCAATCTTTGATGGGAGCAACTTCGTCTATTGGAAGGTAAGAACCACAACCTATCTTCAATCTCTTAGTACAGAAGTTTGGGATATTGTGGAAGAAGGATACACATTTCTATCAGCAACTCCTACAGATACGGCTTGTAAAAAGCAGTATGAAACAAATGCAAAGGTTGTTAATACTCTATTGGGGACTCTATCTTAATCAGACTTTGTCAAGGTTATGCAGCTCAAAACCGCTAAAGAAATATGGGACAAGATCATTCTAAGCTATGAAGGTGACGATCAGGTAAAACGTGCAAAACTACAAGCTCTCATAATTCAATATGAAACTCTCAGAATGTATAATGATGAAAGTGTGGCCAATTATTTCCTACGTATAGATGAGATTGTTAATCGCATAAAAAACTTGGGTGAAGAGATAAAATAAGTTACTTTAGTTGAAAGGGTTCTAAGATCTTTGTCTTTTAAGTTTGAGTCAAAAGTTTCTGCCATAGAAGAAAAGCAGAATCTTCAGAGTATTACCATGTCACAGTTGCATGAAATTCTAACTGCTTTCGAAATGAGAAAAGGGGGTCCATCAGACATGAGAGAAGCCACATTCAAAGCTTCAAGAAAAGGAGAATACAATGAGTCAGGACATATGTTAGAAGGAGAGGAAGAATCAAACTTTGTCAAGAACCTTCAACGGGGTTTTGGAAGATTCAAAGGTAAGCTACCTTTCAAATGCTTTGCTTATGGAAGAGTCGGTCACTATGTAGCCAAATGTCCTCATAAAGATAAGCTTGATAAAGGTAAGGAACCAGTTAAATGGAACAGAAAACAAAACGTAAGTAAGAAGAGTTATTATACACATGAAGACAGCGATGGACTTTCAAATAGTGATGAAGATGAACATGGTAATGATTATAGACTTTTAATGGCTTTTGAAGATGATGATTTCTTGGATGCTATAGATGAAGATGATCTCTATGAAGAAATTTCTAAACTTAAAATCTGTTTAGAAGAAAAGAGTATGATCATAGATACTCTGACATTCCAACTCGCTGAAAGGGAAAAACACAATGAAGAGTTAGAATGTGAAATTGTGGGACATAGAAAAGATATTGAGAAAACAAAAGCTCTTAATCTTAGATTGGCTAAAGGATCTGAAACTTTAAATGAGATTATCAAAGTGCAGCATTCTTCTCTAATCAAGACAGATATTGGATATACTGAAGAAGCATCTCAAGCACAGAAGCCATCCACCTCCAAAAGTTATCTTGATGCAGCAAGGAGAAGCGAACAGGTTGACAATCGTCAGCAAAGGCATAAAGCGGATCACCAGGTAAATCGAGGTCAATCTACTTCAACGATGAACATAAGCTACAACCAACCGCAGGTAAATCATTCTCAATTTGCCTCAAGAATGCATGTCACTGGAAACTACAATCATCTAGTCGGTAGATTTTATAATCACAGGGATTTCTTCAATGGCCAATGTTTCTCTTGTCGTAACTTTGGACACAAAGCGGCTCAATGTGTTGCCTACAAGACCATCATGACTAGAGAAGCACGAAATCAAAGGAGTGTGACTCAGAGTATGAAAAGGACCTACAATAACTTTTCTACTCTTGAAAATGAAATATAATGTTCTATTTGTAACAGCTTCAGTCATGGAGATTCTGAATGTAGGAGTAGGTTTCGGCAAACATCTCAGAAGGAGCAAGTTTCATTGGGTCCCAAAACATGGAGAAAGAAAGAACTGCAACCAAAAAGACGTGGTATAGCCTTATACGCGGAAGGATAGGAAAATCAGTGGTACATCGACAGTGGATGCTCAAAACATATGGCAGGTGATAAAGAAAAACTTTAGTCATATAGTGCCTTAGAAAAGGAAAGGAAGGTCTCATTTGGAAATGACACCCCTGCACTCATAAAAGGTAAAGGTTCTGTTCTTTTGAAAGAAAAAGTCAAAGCTGGAAATGTTATGTATGTTGATGGCTTAAAGCATAATCTATTGAGTGTTAGTCAAATGTGTGATTAAGGGAATGAGGTAATATTTCAATCAAATGGATGTATTCTTCGTGAGCTTGATACAGGAGAAACAGTGATCAAAGGCATAAGGACTCCAAATAATCTATACATACTCAAGGGAGGACAACAACCATGCTATCTAAGCAAAAATGATGAACATTGGCTATAGCACAGAAGATTGGGGCATCTAAGCTTCCCTCAAATAAGGAAAGCATGCAAATATCAAGTTGTTCACAATCTTTCTGACATCAGAATTCCAGACAATACAATATGCAAATCATGTTTGTTTGGTAAGCAAACCAAAACACATTTCCCTGAGAAGGAAGGATCAGCTAGTAAACCACTTGAACTTGTCCATACTGATTTATGTGGTCCATCAAGGAAAAAATCACCTCGTGGAGAAGAATACTTTATATTGTTCATTGATGACTTTTCCAGGATGTGTTGGATAGGACTTTTGAAGCATAAAGACGAAGCTTTCGGAAAGTTCAAAGCTTTCAAAGCCTTGGTTGAAAATGAATTAGATTGCAAAATCAAATGCCTTAGATCTGATCGAGGAGGGGAATTTACCTCAGATGAATTTTTCGACTTTTGTGAAGAACATAGAATTAGAAGGGAATTCTCTACTGCAAGGACTCCTCAGCAAAATGGAGAAGTGGAAAGGATGAACAGAACGGTTCAACAAATGGCTCGTGCTATTATTGATGAGTTTGGAACTCCTGCAACCTTCTGGGGTGAAGCTGCATTTGCTGCTGTTACTATTCTCAACAAAATAAACATCTAGGTAAACAACACTCAAACTCCTCATGAACTTTGGTATGGTAAGACTCCTACGGTAAAATACTTCAAAATTTTTGGAAGCAAATGTTACATCAAAAGGACTGATGAAAACTTTGGTAAGTTTGAACCTAGAGTAGATGAAGGCATTCTCCTTGGTTACTCTTCCCGAAGTAAAGGATATACGTGTTACAATAAAATACTTGGAAAAATTGTTGAAAGTATTAATGTAGTGGCTGATGAAGCAAGCAACAATCCAAGGCAGGTAAAATCCGAAGATTTCGAAGATGAAGAGGACTATCCTTCAACTTCAAATCAGACTAATGATGAAGAAGAAACCTATGAGGCACCAGAAGAGCAGATAAGGGTAGAAGAAAACATTCCATCTAGGTACGTACAGAAGAATCATCCAGAGACTCAAATTTTGGGGCAGAAAGAGGCAGGGGTTAAAACAAGAAGAACTATTACAGAAACTTCAAGTTATCTAGCATTTCTCTCCTCTATTGAACCACAAAATGTAAGTGAAGCAGGCAAAGATGAACGCTGGGTCAAGGCCATGAATGAAGAACTTGAGCAGATTGAAAAGAATAACACTTGGGAATTGGTTCCTAGACCTAATGATAAGAATGTCATAGGGACCAAATGGATATTCAAAAACAAGCTGAATGAAAATGGATATGTTATTAGAAACAATGCCAGACTTGTTTGTAAAGGGTATGCTCAACAAGAAGGTGTAGACTTTGAAGAAACTTTTGCACCAGTTGCTAGAATTGATGCCATAAGAATGTTCCTTGCTTTTTCTAGCTTTCAGAAGTTCAAAGTATATCAAATGGATGTGAAATCTGCCTTTCTAAATGGAGACTTAGAAGAAGAAGTGTATATTGAGCAACCAGATGGATTCATCCTTGGGAATGATCCAAAACTTGTATGCAGACTCAAAAAGGCTCTCTATGGCCTTAAACAGGCTCCAAGGGCTTGGTATTATCATTTGGACAAGTACCTCCATCAACAAGGTTTTTCAAAAGGATCAATAGATAGCAATCTATATATAAAAATTGACAATGATAAATTGCTAATACTTCTTGTGTATGTTGATGATATCATCTTTGGTAGCAATGAAGAAGCCATGAGTCAAAACTTTGCCTTGGTAATGCAGAAAGAATTTGAAATGTCCCTCCTTGGTGAGCTCACATATTTTCTTGGTTTACAAGTCCAACAAAACAAAGACGGTATCTTTCTATCACAAACCAAGTACCTCAAGCAAATCTTGAAGAAATATGGCATGGAAGATTCAAAACCAGTATGTACCCCTATGGTAACAGGATGCAGCCTCAGCGCAAATGATGAATCAGCAGCAGTACATCAACCAACCTATAGATCCATGATTGGAAGTCTACTCTATCTGACAGGTACCCGACCAGACATCATGCATGTAGTGGGAATAGTTGGAAGATTCCAAGCTAATCCAAAAGCAGCACACCTTCAGGCAGTTAAAATGCTTTTCAAATATCTTCAAGGGACACAAAATTATTGCTTATGGTATCCTAGAGATACAGATCTCACACTTCATGCATATATAGATGCAGATTGGGCAAGAAGCGTGGATGACAGAAAAAGCACTAGTGGTGGTGCATTCTTTATAGGTTCCAGATTAGTATCTTGGTTCAGCAAGAAACAAAGCTCAATTGCATTATCTACAGCTGAAGCAGAATATGTGGTTGTTGTATCTTGCTACACACAACTCCTTTGGATGATGCAAACTTTGCAGGACATTCAACTCACTTGTACTCCACCTATCTCCATTTTTTGTGATAATACAAGTGCAATCAGTGTTTCAAAGAATCCAGTCATGCATTCAAAGACCAAGCAAATACCTATCAAATATCATTTTCTCACGGAACAAGTGCTTGAACAAAAGGTCAAATTGGAGTATGTTCCCTCCAAGGAACAAGTTGCTGATATATTCACCAAACCACTGCCCAAGGAGACATTTGAATACCTCAGACAGAAGCTGGGAGTAGTTGATGCATCATCTTACTGTTGAAACTTATGTGTTTTAGAGAACAATGGTTGCATGCGAGTTTCATGAAGTGTATCCGCGTACATACGCCGATTTCTGTAGATACAATCGCATATATGATGGGTTGAAGACAAACAGTAGGCCAGACTCAGGATGAAGAGAGTCTGATATGAGTCTGACAGAGACCATCTGGCACAGGTTCAGGGGGAGCATATACTTCTAATAATGCATTGTTGGCATTATCTTAGAAGATCTTGGTTCTATTTCACATCTGTTTTTGCTTAAGGTGGAACAAGTGCAGAGAGAGGTCATGGTTGCCGGTCTGAATGATGATTAACAAATGCTGTTGATGTTAGTTGCTGATGACTATCATAGTCTTGTCTTAGATATTTAGTCTCTATGTCATGTATTTCCTTTATTATCAAGGTCATGTAACGGCCTATTTTGGTTTCCCCATTATGCCTGGGATGGATGATGTAATGTTCTTGTTTTATCATGTGTAAACTTTTGGTGTATCCCCACTTGGTTGGGTGGATGAGTCAATATTGGTATATTCCCACTTGGTTGGGAGATGGATGCATGTATAGAGTCTTTGGTGATAGGAAGGTCATTTATGTTGTATAGAGTCATGTTCTTTCTTGTTGAACATCTTTTTGCAGACTTTGCCTATAGTCAAGGGGAGCATGGACAGCACAACAAAGCAGAGATTTTAGCACGTACTCAGGGGAGCATAACCCTTTGCCCTTGATGACAAAGGGGGAGAATGACTTTGAGTGACTTGGGGTTGCTATCAAGTCCAAAGGGGGAGATTGTTGGCATTATGACACAGGTTTGGCACTATGACACAGGTGTTGGCACTATGACGCAGGTGTTGTCCTTGATGGCAACTCACTCAATGACAGATCACAGTTCAGGCTCTCAGAATGAAGGAAAAAGAGATATACACAGGTTTCTCTTAACCAAGTCGCGTATACACACGGGATCGCCAATCAAAAGACGAGTATGTGTATGCATGCACTTTCATGTAAAGAAAAGCATGTACATGTGGGAAAACTTGTTTTTAGTCCATGGTATTTGGACCTATGGTTTTGGATCATGGTTTCTCATCCGACGTGTTGAACTCAGGTATTGGGTCCCAAGTTTTGGTTCTAAGTGGTTTTGGACCATGGTATTGAGTAAGGCCTAAGACTATAAAAAGGGAAAGAGATCATTAGGCAAGGCACTCAATAATTGAATATCTTATAAAGAGCAAGATCTAGAATACTGTTCATTGGGTTATGGTGTATAGTTGGATTTGAATCAAGGAGGAACCTGAGCGCTAGAAGAAGGATAAGGTCTATTGATGGGTCAAGATCCCAAGGCTAGAAGAGAAGTATCTTTGTGTGATTTTTGATCTGTTATATTTGGTGCATGACTTGATTTATGAATCTGATAATCTAGGTATAACTGATGTCTGAATAATTTGAAAATGGTAGATTATCTTTTATAAATCTGTACGCAGGTTCAGTATAGCAAAGGTGTGTATACACGCTGGTTAGGTATTACAAAACCGCGTATACGCAGGTTGGCCTTAATATAGCAGCGTATGCACGCAGGTTCTACCTATTGAAGTAGCATACGTCTCATGAAATATGTTTTAACTACTTTTGTTTATCGCTGTAGTGTTCTGGGTTCAAGATTGGTTTCTGGTTACTGTTAATATATTCTAGGTACAACATTCAGAGAAGTGATTGTTTGGTTCAGTTTTGGTTGGTGCAAAGGAGATTGGTTGATGCAGATGTATTTGATGTTTGATTAATGTTATTGATGGATCCAGTATGAAAATTTATGAAACGTGGTCCCTAGAAGAAAAGAGAAGGTTGTAGCCTTCTGTAGGTCAGCACCTTTGTACTAGTACATCAGCTAGTACAAGAGCCAAGGGGGTTGTAGCTCCCTTCCAAGAGAAGCTGGAGAATGAGAGAAGGTTGTAGCCTTCTGTAGGTAGAAGCCTGTGTACTGGTATAAGGCTGCACTAGTACATAAATATTGTAAAAAGAAGTTTCTTATTAAAAGAAGATAAAGACAAATTGCAGCAGGTGGTTTTCATCCACATTGGGTTTTCACCTTATATCTTGTGTTCATGTGTGTGATTTCCTGTACTGTTTACTGCGCTTGATTACTGTTGTATGGTTTTGATACACAAATTAAGATCAGCTAACTAAATTAGAAGTCTACAAGATATACACGGTTTTCTCAGAGCACAATTGTGTATGTACGCAGGTTTAATTAACAGAAGTAGTGTATAGCTATTTTTTTATGGAAATGAAAGATTGTTAAATTGCTAATACTGATTCACCCACCCCCCTCTCCCCTCTCCCCTCCCGCTCTCAGTATTATTTCCAATAGAGCTTTGGGATCATGTTAAGAAAAAGATCACTACACATATATATATCCAAAACAATTGGTTGAGCATAATAGAAAGGATGCCAAGACAAAGATAATGATTCTTGATTTGATGTAAAATTATTTGATCACTCACATTAGAGAGAATATTTGAGAGGAGATTACGATGATTTGATTGTGTTGTACTAGATTGTGATCATATCTAAGAAAATGATCGTAAGAAGAAAGCTCTCATTCTTCTACATGAGTGACACAAATTCAATGGTTAGCAACTTGCAGATGATCATAGAGTTGAGGGATCAGTTGGTTATCACAGGGACAAAAGTGGAGGATGAAGAGTTGATGTCCATTGCTTTGGTCAAGTTTACTTCATTTTGGATTTGTCCAAAGATATTTGTGCTCATGAGAAGCTACCATATGTTGAGAAGCTTTGGGACAACTTTGTGCAAGAAAAGACAAGTTAAAACCTAATTCAACTAAGCAAGGTGTAGTAAAAGAAAATTCTTTAGTTGGGAGGATGAGGAAGAGAAGCAAGAAAGGACCTAGGAAGGGTATGAAGGAAGAATCAAACCCAAGGTAAGAAGGATTTGAGTCATGTGAAGTGTTTCAGAGTTCACCAAAAGGAATGTCATTCTAACCAATGTCTAGAGAAGAAGAAAAGGAAGGGAAAGCAATAGAGGTAGGTTAAAGGGATTGTGGAGACTATAGTTGGAATAGATGACTTAGCATCTAAGCTTAACACTACCTTTTCCATGGTCTCTTGTTTATGTACCAACATTGTGTTAGGTGTTGGTGGTATGTGGATAGTGAGGCTTCAAGACATATAACTTATGAGAAGAAACTTGTTGGACACCTAATCCTCAATGGGTTAGTGTGGAAGCCGAATAAACAAAAGGAGTCTAAGAGACCTTGGAATGTGGAACCCAACGGTCACATAATGTATTATAAATGTATATCTCTTGTTAATAAAAATTGTATTCTCATGTTTTATCTTTCATATTCTATCGCTGCCCATGTGTGTTTAACATGGTATCAGAGCAGGCGATTGTTGGTCCTGCTCCAATTTGAGCCACTTTTTTTGTGGTCTCTATATACATGTCAGTTCTGCCTTTCTCCTAATCAGAATTGATCAGAATTTCCACCTTATAGAGCGTCAGATTTTGCCCGTCCAACAACATTCTTGACAGCATTAATTAATGCCCTATCTGCTTGTCAGAATTGAGCGTTTTATTCCTCATTCTGCGCCATATTCTTTCCTGCGCTCTCTGTGGGCTCTCTGCCATAACCGTTGTCTGCCATTAGCTGCCACCTCTGTCTATCAGGTCTGCTACTTACATGCACCAAGTCGTTTCATCTAATTATGTCTCTGTGATTCTGAATCTGCTCTCTGTCTGCCATAATTGATTCTACGCCATTCTGCGCTCTGTCTACCATAATTATTTCTGCGCCATTTCTGCCATGCCTCAGCTCTGAAAACATTCTGAATCGCCGTTGAATGCCTTGAGGCTGTGCTGCTGCATTGAATGCCTTGAGGGAGTGTTGCTACGAGAGTTTATTAAGTTCACTGCATGAATGGTGCGTGAATCAAAGCCTCTATCTGCACGAGAGAGTGTTGATGGATTCTAGTTGATTCTCTGATGGTTCAGATCCTAGAGGTATTAACCAAAGCTCTCTGTCTCACGTTAATGTTAGCTTCTAGAACATTTCCATGAACGTTGAAGCTGTCGTGGTCTCCACATCCCACACTATTAATATATCTGCAATTTGTGACCATAAAAATCCCGTGGTATCAAATTCTATGGGCACCAGTACCAATGTTACATCACGTTGACGAGGTGAGGTGATTCATGGTTGGAAATTGGGTTATCTAAAATGTTTTATTTAAACAGATTTGGAAAAATTATTTTGATGAGATTCAGGTGAAGTAATATTAAAACCATGCTGTCGATGCCTGTGTTAAAAACCTTGTAAGGTTTCAATAATCTTGAATGGCAACTCGTCTTTATTGTTAATTCAAGGCTCCAAGTTTGAACCATGTGAAAATTGGTTTGTGGTAGCTGTCTTATGATGTGTATGAGCCATGCGTTGAATGTACAACGATGCGTTGAATGTACATGGTATCTTGAACTGTTTTGAACGTTGCCCCTATTCGTTTACACTGCCATATATATTTACACTACTCATGTACAGTCTTGGGTATTGATCGAACAACTGAAATGGGAAGCTTGGTCCTCGGTAACTTCTGGGTTGTTAAAATTTCCGTTGCATGAGAGCTGTTGAGTTGGATTTGTGGTCTAGCCATTGTGGTCTAGCTCTCACCCAGTTTCGAGTTCAGGAACTGAGCGTGCTCCAAGTGTGTTTAAACCTCCGTCAGTTTAGGGTTCAAAAACGTTAGATTTCTCAGTTGGAGGGCATAACATTGTTGTGCCTACGGAAGGAAACTCGATAAGCGGTGCACCATCTGCAGAACTAGGAAGTCGAGAAAGAGAATACAAGTAGAAGCGGGCTTATATCATAATGATTTCTACACTGGGTGGAATTGTTGTGGTCTCGGAAATAACATCCTGGATCATCTACTTTCGTCGGTGTGACTCATAAGGCTCAAAGGCCTCAAACAGTGCAGCTTCTAATGGGGGAAGGAAGAGGCCTGGGGTCTAGAACTAATTTGGAATGATCAGGTATCCATACTGCTACACAGGATTAGCAACTGTAGAAGTTTGGGACAAATACATGGAAACCTGGGATGGTTATTTGCTCCCATGTCTCCGTTCAGGGCTGGTATTACTATCAGTCCTGTTATAGATAAAATATTATTGGATAGCAGTTGTGGTATATTCTTTCTGAAAATATCGCTAATGGAATTTTGTTAAATTATTTCATGAGTATGAGATATGCAGGTGTGAAATTTGTATTTTCTATATATAGTGGAAACCATTTCCTTTTGGTAGTGCTTATTTTTGGGATAGTTTGGCTAAAGTTTAGCATGTTCAGTGGCAAAGCGAACATGACGCTTTTGTTAGAGGGGTTGGTCTAGAAAGGACTTTATTGACATGGGTTTTAGTTGGTTTTCATCAATGTCTCTCACATGTAATCTCTGTATTCTTTGGACTTGATTGATGGACTTGCATTGGAGAAAGGGAAGTATGACTTCTTTTGAAGTTGGTATGGAGATTCTTATGATTTACAGCTTCAAGTCCCCTTTTTCTTTTCTAAGAGATTCAAACAATCTCTTGATGTTCTTTTATTAGATTCATATTTTTGAAGGTCATGGTAAAATGCTATGGTATATATGACCAACACTGTACAATTTGCTAAGTATTTGGACATGTAAGGAGGTCTATCACTATTGTTTCAATGTGCTAGAGACTCATTCCAATGCCTATGACCTGAGCAAGTGTTGGAGCAGCATTCTGGGTCTAAAAGTCCTTGCTGGAATTTACTCTCATTGCTTATCTTCATTGCCAGAAAGTGGCAAGATCAGAGAATATTGATTTGTACCCCAGTCAAAGCATATGAGCATTCAAGTCCTGCGCATGACATGGTGTTATAATTATTGAAGTTTTGATAGCCATCATTTTTGATTTGAAAGTGAAGGAATATTTGAAGGATCCAAGCAAGTTTGCAGTTGTTGCTGCCCCAGTGTGGCATTATATTTAAAACTCATTATAGTGCATTGATTCCTTGCTTCGACTGTTGCATAAAGAGTTTGGTGAGCTGATTGTAATCTTTTATGGAGAAAAGTTTTGTCAGTTGTATTGTCAAAACATAATGTCGGTCATGAGTAAACTCTTATTTTTTATGTAATGGACTGTAATTGGTGCTTGTTGGTTGCACACTGATCATTTGCTGACATTTATAAAGGATATTGTTGTGTAATGTGAGTGGGTATTGCTTTTCTGCATTGAGTAGTAGTTGTGATCAGTTTTTAAGGTGTAATTCTGACATTGAAGAAAAAATGGCTAGAATCAATGAAGTATTAGAGTTCCTCAAAACTCTGATATTGTCTACTAATCATGATACATTAAAAGTCAGCAAAGCTTCTCTCACAGACATTCAGGTCTGTCTACAAAATGCACAGGAGAAAATTGATTTTTTGCAGCTTGAATCACAGCTACAGCAAGAAGAGCTACATCAAAATAGACATCATTCTGAACCTGTTTCTGTTCATAACATTGAGACAACAACCCATCAACAGCAAGTCAATAATGTTATAGTTCATTTAGATTTAGTACCCAATAAAGCAGCAAGGTTACATGCAGATGCAGAAGTTCAGCTTGCACTTCCCAAACCCATCATTAGACCTTGGGAATAGCTTGTCCACAACAAGCACAGAACTAGTCTTGGATATGACAAGGACTTGTCCTTTCATATTCTAGACTACTCAAAGCCCATTCAGTTTCAGAGTAGTGGATTCATTCATGACAGTCACCTGCTCCTCATGACAGTTCACCGCCAGCTGTTCCAGATTTTGCCCCTCTTCCACAACAACAACAACAATAACAGATCGTGAAATGCCAACACTGTGACTGAGTTGGCCATTTGAAAGATCACTGTTTTGATCTTCATCCATGTAAGCATTGTCATAAAACCACCCATTCGTCAAACAAATGCTTCAAAAACAAACGTCTTGCAAGAACAAAGATTCATCTTGGATGGATCGCTTCTTGGCAATGGGCATCAAAAACCAAGAAGATATTCCAATCACGTGTCAGAACTTGTTCCAGAGTATTGAACAGTGTTGTAGTTGAGTTTTCTCCATCATCTCACCTTGTATCTGATAGGGGGGGAAATGATGGTCATCTACAAGCTTCAAAGTCACATCAAGCGAGCCTGAGCCACACCTTGCCACACCAGTTTCAGAGTTGTAGCCAGAGACAAAGATGCCCATGAGCATGCCTTCAATTGTAATCTGGGATACTTATTCTAGCAGAAGACTTCAGCTTCTTGCCAGTTTTGGAAGAATTCCAAGAACAAAATTGAGAACACTTCCTCTAGCAGAAGACTCTAGCTTCTTGCCAGTTTTGGAAGAGTTCCAGGAATTGCATTAAGCATTCCAGAGTTGTTGGTCATCCTTAAACCATCACAGGTTGAGACTTCCCTTTTCAGGTTGAAGTTCTCCTTTTTATGCGAGGTGAGACCTCCCTTTCATGGTTGAAGGTTTCCCTCTTCAAAACAATAGGAGCACTTCCTCTAGCAGAAGACTTCAGCTTCTTGCCAGTTTTGGAAGAGTTCCGGGAATTGCACTAAGCGTTCCAGTGTTGGTGGTCATCCTTAAACCACCGCCTTTTATACCAACATTTCAGAGAGCACATTCAGCCTAGTGTTGCCATGCATTTTTGCACATTTTGTATTACAGCTCTCTTCTTGGACTCATACATAACCCTTCGGATTAAGGGGGGGAATGTTGGACACCTAATCCTCAATGGGTTAGTGTGGAAGCCGAATAGACAAAAGGACTCTAAGATACCTTGGGATGTGGAACCCAACGGTCACATAATGTACTATAAATGTATATCTATTGTTAATAAAAATTGTACTAATTTTTTATCTTTCATATTCTATTGCTGCCCATGTGTGTTTAACAAAACTCTTCAACAAGTTGCAAGAGAAAGAAGGAATGAGCATGGAGTTGGGTGATGATGCCTCTTATTTTATGAAAGGATTGGGTTCATGGTTTCCTTAGGGACACCATTAGGTGATGTTCTTGAATTGAATTATGTTTTATTTGTTTCTAAGTTGAAGAAGAATCTTCTTGCAAATTCTTATATGAAAGAGTTACATTATGTGGCCAAATTTGATGCTCAACCATTCATCATTAGAGATCAATTACATGTTGTGGCCAAAGAGGTTCAATTTGGAGGCCTTCATAAACTATAGGGATGGAGCTCTAGTGCATAGTAGTGATAGTTTTTGTGAGTTTTAATATAGGTTCTTTGGGCACTTACGTTATGGAGCACTTACTTTGTTGAAGAACTTGATGAAGTGGCTATCAAAATTCAAGATAGATAAGGGATGTGAACTTTAGAAGCATGTTGGTATAGATTTTCCAGGTAATGAGTAGAGAATGAGAGAGAACCTTGAGTAGGTCCATTTGGAGGTGTGTTAACCTATGTCCTCTCCTTTTAACCATTCTATGTATTATGTTATTTTCATTGGCAATCCCTCTTGCAACACTTGGATTTATTTTATGAAGTGTTTAGTGAGTTCACATAGTTTAAGTCCTTGGTTGAAAATTAGATAATGGAGATGATCGAAGTGCTTTTCTTAGATAATGGAGGGAAGGGAACCTCAATGAAGCTTGTTGACTTTTTCCATGGAAGTTCGAATCAAGCAGATAATAGTGCCTTTGAACTAGTAGAAGAATGTGGTTGTAGAAAGAAGAATAGTGTTATTGTGGAGGTTGCTAAGCTTATGATCGAAGACATGGATTTTCCCATGCATCTTTGGGAATAGGCTTGTGAGACAATGATGCATATTTTCAATAGGTGTTCTTAGAGGGTCTTGTAGGATGAGACGCCAAAGGAGGCATTTAGTAGTGTGAAACTACATGTATCACATTTCCATGCATTTGGTTGTCTCTTTTTTGTTCATGTTCCCAAGGAGAAGGGGACTAAGTTGGAATCCTTGAGTATCAAGGGTTTTTTCGTTGGATACAATGAGACTTCCAAAGTTTACATGATTTACATTCAAGCACAATGGAGGACTATAGTGAGTTGAGATATGAAGGTGTTGATGTTAGTAGCTTGAACAGGTACTTCCACACAAGCCTAAGTGTCTAGGCATGTGGAAGTCGCCTAATTGACCGTTAACCTTAGCAATTACTTCAATTATTAAAGTAATTGACTTCTATAAGATAAAGTGAGTTAATAATTCTTGCAATTGTTTTTTCTTTGTTGTTGTTGGTGACAATTTGAACATTACCCCTTCCATAAGGGTGAGCTTATATCAACTATTTTAAAGTAATATCAAAACATGTTCCTACATATATTTTGTATTTTTTTAAGGGAGGCTTTCATTGCTTAGAAGATTTGTTCTTTTAGTACTTGTTGGCCCATAATGTGGGAATGATGTTTTATGTTTCTTATAGAATGTTAAGGCGAGTACAATGCCATATGTGTGTGTGTGTGTAGGAATATGTTTTGATATTACTTCAAAAACAAGAAAAGAGAACCGCAAGTACTCCAAATGAAAAGGGTCTATACTACATTTGAACCTATGATTTCTTAGTGACATATATCTTGAAACTAGTTAGTTTAAATTGGTTCCTCTCTCTCTCTCTCTCTCTATATATATATATATATATATATATATATATATATATTCCAAGGAAACCCTTGCTAGGAAACCTTAAGCCCTTCCTTGCATTTTGTGAGTGGTACCTAGTGTAAGCCTATTAACACTTATTATGGCACCAGACCTAGCGTGCACACTAAGGCATGTAACATTGATTGCCAACATGGGGAATCAAACTTGATACTTCCTAGATGAATCTCAAAGCACTCAACTACTCATTCTAGTATGTGTGTGCACGAACACACACATATAGCAAATAAAACATTGTAGTGACACCTAAGGGATAGCATGCCAAGTGAATTTGATGGCATATACTAGTGTACCTCATTGAGAGGGATTTGAACCAAACACTTACTAGCATGGAACTGGCCAAATGCACCCCCTCTGATATACATAATGGCTATCCATACATGCATAACTCAAATGCATGGTAAGGCTACAAAATAACACTAGTTGTGACCTTTAACTAGCAAGAACACATTTTTTAAATCTATAACATATCACATTACTTAATGTATCCTTAGAGCATCACAATACTATAATAGGTTCATTTTGTGTCTTATTTTGTCACCTTTGTTATTTATGCTTCTTTTATTGTGAAATTGAGATGTAAAATAGGACAAAATAGGAAGGCATCCTTTTCACATCTTTATTTTTCATTCAACTATATACCAAAAGCATCCTATCATGTATCATTTTAGTCTTTTGACATGTTAAAAAGTTCATAGTTAGCATCTTTCTACATCCTTCTTTTTTACTTTTAGTATCATATTTGCATCCTTCTTATATCATTAATATCCTTCTAGTGTTATTATGGTTCCATTAGTGTCCTCTGAAGCATCTCCTTATTGTCCTTATGTTGGCATTAGTGTCTGTTGAAGGCTAGAAGGTGACTGCCTCAACAATGGGAAACTCCACCCAGTCCAAAGTTTAAAGCAATTCCTCTTTCGTTGAAGATGGTGGGTCCAACTAGGGATATATGGACCAATTTCCCGTTTTAAAAAGATTTAATAATAACATAAGGGATGAAATCAACACAATGGAATGATTTAATAACTAATGATAAAAGTTTAATACTTATTCTAACTATTGCCCGAGATAAATCTCCTTTATGTGATCTAATAGAAAGATTTCATAGAGCATGTAAAAATATAGATAATCTCATACTTTAATGAAAAGAAAGCATGCATAAGAAACTAAATTAATTAATTTAGTTGATGAAAAACTCGATCACACAATAGATCTCGTTATCTCATATATAATCGCAAATCATTCAATATCTCACATCAATAGTGACAATGATATATCTCATTTCATAGCAAACTATAATGAAATATTCAGAAAGAAATAAGTTAACTATCTAATTTAGTAACATAAAACAACAACACAAAGATAATAGTACCCGATGCATCAAAGCTTTATATCTGAAAAAGATAGCTTCCAGGCTCAACCTTTCAATTAGATAACTTATGTTCAAACAATAGTGCGAGTTCAAAAGCCACCTTCTCAAAATTCTGGACCCCTTTCTAAATGCATGAAAGGGGTTTAAATAGGCTATTAATATTACAAAAATAGAAAACTTGTAAATAAAGTTTATAAATACTATTTTAAAACTATTTAAAACTAAAATCTTGGACAACAAAATGGTGATTAGTTATAATAGTCCTCATGACTGTTTGTCAGACTCCTTTTCTATTTGTGCTTTGAGATTGCATGCATTCACCATTGGCTCGAGTTGGGGGGGTGTATCAACTACATACGCATTTGTCCCATGAAGACTGCATCATTGAGTGCTGGAAGAAGTTGAGTAGCAGTGTTTGAGAGACACCTCAGCGTAAGCCATTGACTATGCGGTTTCACTATAAAATGCCAATAGCTCTCCATGTTAGGTCTGGATAGCCTTTGAATATCTAGAGCTTTCTTCATAGACACTTCTTGCCATGATTGTTTTAAGATCTTGACATCTAGCAAAGTGTCTTTCGGACATTCCTGTATCATAATGGTTTCAAATAGAGTGTCCTTAATGTATTTGGTGAGATTGGAAGCAAGATTTCTAGCTCTAATAATGGCCATTTCGACGCTTTTCATCTTCATATCCCAATCAATGAATATAATGTCCTTTATCGACTCTTCAATTTTAAGGAGATCAGTCACTCTCCCTTCTGCAATGTCTTGCTAATCTATGTAGCCTAATACTTTTTCATCGATCCCTTCATAATATGTCCTCAAATCGGACAGTTGAGTAATAGGGAATTGCTAGTCTTGGCTAAATCATGAATCTGAGATAATTTATGACAGAAAACTAACTGCTCTTTTGTCAGTAGGGTGTCCAGTTCAGATGCCTCCTTTCATACTTCCATGATTTCGAGACTTTCCTGTACCTGTTCAATCCTTTGCTGTAGTAGTTGAATCTGTTGATATTTATCTTTGCTCTTTGTTTCAAAATGAAGCCTTAAATTATCAAAATCTCTCTGTAAATTAGTAAAATTTGATTTCCATTATTGCTCTATGGTTTTCTTTTCTCGTTGGAAAATTTGCTCCATTTGAGCAATTCTTTGATCCTTTTCTTTTATTTATAACTGAATCTCTACAGCTTTCTCGATGGTGGCACTTGCATAAGCTCTTGCATACTGAGATAGCCTATTCAGTTGTTCCTCAGGGGCAGACTGAGTTCCTTTCCAAGGTATTTGGATTGGAGTCTCGCTAGGGATTAAGTTTGGAGACTGCTCTAGTTTCCTTTTCTTCCGCGATCTGCTCATAAATGCTTTATGCTTTGGACTGTAAAACACATCCAATGGTGGAATTTCATCAATCTTGAGGACTATCTCAGTGGTAGGGAATGCAAGGATTATTTCCATATCCTCTGGTGTAGTAGAATCTTTCTCTGCTTTTGCACTAATGTTCTTCTCACTTTCTTCAGTATTAACAATAATTTGGGAATCCTCAGCAGTGAATGAGGTCTCCCCTTTATCTCCTGAAACCTTGGAGACTTCTTTATTACTTGTACATAACTTTGTGTTTGGCTCAATAATGATTGTTGCTAACTATGTAGTAGCTAACACTGGTTATGTAGCTTGTTGATTGGAACCGTTTGTGCTAGGGATTTTTTCAGTAGATAGCGGGCGATTGAATTCTTCCTAGACTTTATTGAGTTGCTTATCTTGTTCAGCAACATCAATTGTTGTTTCTATAACTGGTATTTTGGAAGAAGAGGTTGATGCTTCGACTTTTCTTGTTTCCTGTTGCAGATGTTTTACCAATATTTATGGTAAAAAGGAATTTCTCCTATGATGATATTGCTTAAAGCTTAGCACCTCTGCAGAACTTAATCTTTCCACAGCTAGCTCCTCGACCATAGAGTATTCTAGAAGCATCTCAAATAAGTCATTGAACTTATTAAGCTTGCTTGAAAAAGGCTTGAGTTTCACTTGAGTTGTTACTTCTTTGGCAATTCCGTTAGGATCATAGTGTCGGTTTGGCAAAACTGGAAAACAAAAAGGTTTTAACTTCTCAATTTCAAGCAAAGCATGCTTGAAATTGTCAAGGTCGTATGAACCACAAGAAATAGGAAAGGGGGGCCAAACAATTTTCTTGGCATCTTTAAGCACTTTAGTCAGACCATAACCAATTGTTTGATAGGCAATTTCCTTGGCTAGCAATTTATCCAGAACAAAGACTGGAAAAACATGAGGATGGGCTTTACTACCAAAAATACGGATATAAGTATAATTATCTTCCTTGAGCCATTTTCCTATAGGCTTTAGGTCTCTATTGGCTTCAACAATAACCCTAGGGGCTTTACTTCCAAAGAGTTCTTGGTGAATGGGGACTGTGACTTCGTGGCAATTTTTGTAAAAATTGGGGTGGTACTTAGATTCCCACAGGATGTCAAAGTAAATATGAATGGGGGTAGCACACTGATCAGTCCACTTCCATCCTAAAGACGGAAAATTGTAAGAGAAACATATAGAATCCATAATATAGGCACTCATGTACATTGCGCTTTTGCCTATAATTACAAATTTGCATGCTTAAATTGTTTGAAAAAATTGTTGCCCAATCCATAATGTAGCTGTCAGAAGCAACTTTAATCAAGGGCACCCATTCTTCTGAAAAATTTTGAGTATTGGCTAAACCAAAAAGGTGACACATCATAGCAGCAACCTAGGAGAAAGGGTTTACAAGAGAGGCCAATGAATACATACCCCTGTCCTCGCGCTTGTGGTTGTTAGGATCATTCCTCCATTCTTTAATAATTTCAGTAGGGTTTGAATTCTCCTGCATGAATTTTTGAACAAATTGAGTGTCGTATCTCTTCTGGGGCATTGGCAAGTGATACATTCTTCTTAAGTCCTTGGGTCTGAACGAACCAATGACAGTTTTCTTGGCAGTAACGAATTATATGTATATTATATCTACATGATCAATAACTCATCTCACCATATCAATATATGGGAGGATCTTAGGACGATTCAAAATTATACGAAGGAAAGAATTGGCTACTTCCGACCATGGATCTACGTGATTTGTTTGAGAATCATCCACAATAGCTTCTCTGCTTTCAACTATTCTCAGATTTTCATTTTTGAATAATTGGGACATTGCCTCCCAACTAGACGAGCCTGCGTCTGATGTGCATGTGGTATCCGAAATCAATGGAGCCATTTCGTGAATTTCCTTGGGAAAGAAGACTGATTCTAGTGGGGCGGCGAGCTTTCTTCTTGCTTTGAGTAGCCGAGACATGTCTTTATCCTATTAAAATATACAAGTGAAGATAAGCAAAACTTACTCGAATGTTGGTAAAGTCATATCAAATAAATGCATGCATAATGGAGAATCCCTCGGTATTAAGTCGAAATTATTGCAAATCGATTGAAAACCTCAAAATTAGAAAACACATAAAGAATCATTAAATTTTCAAACGTCCATTCACGTGGTACTAATAGATGGCATTGTATCAAAAGCGAATTGGTCATCAATTTGACAGTGGGTAGTTTTGTGTATGCTTTCGCAAAATGCAAAATGCGAAATGGCGAGTTTGGCGAATTAGCGAATTGCTGACAGAATGCAATATCGACATCTATCATATGACAGAATGCGATAACGTAAATCTTAATTGACAAAATGTGATATTGAATGTTTCAGCATTTTGGCCAATTCAGAGTTTTCGGCATTTCAATGATATCGGTTTTCGGCATTTCGGTGAAATCAGTTTTTCAACGTTTCGACATTCGGAGCTTCGGCATTTGCTATAGCACGTCTTGCGGCATATCCATATGTTTATCCCTTTTAGTGTTTTTCGCTTGTTTCCCAATGTTTTATTCTTTCAAGGAAAAGTAATTTCCTTCCTTATATTTCTAATTTTATTTTTGAGAAATAAAAGAAAATATACCTAACTTAGGATATTTTATGCAAAATGATATTATCCTAAAAAAAATTTAAAAGGGTCCCCATTATTCCTCTTATGATTTCTAAGGAAAATGGGGGGTTGTTGAATACTACAACAATTGGCGACACACTGAACGAACCAGTTAATCTATGTTATAAAATAAAATGTTAACTCTTGTAAAGAAATTTTTTGAAAGTTTATGAATAGTTGAAATCTAAACTGATATAGATAACTTTGAAATTAGATAACCTATTTTACTCAAAAAGGGTCCTTCGAGGTTTTTATAGATGAAATTTCTTTTGAATGAATCAGACTTTAATAGGTTGAAAAGATAAGTAGGAATTATTTGAAGCTTAAACCCCTGTAAAGAAATTTTTTGAAAGTTTATGAATAATTGAAATCTAAACTGATATAGATAACTTTGAAATTAGATAACCTATTTTACTCAAAAAGGGTTCTTCAAGGTTTTTTATAGATGAAATTTCTTTTGAAGTTTAGCGTATTGGATAAACTTATTAGTCATTAGTAGAGACTTTGCTGCCAGCAGGCCTCTATAGCCTCGACAGGGTTACTATTTAACCAAAAATGAACCAGTAGCCGATTCATATTATAATAAAGATTTATAGAGGTAATAATATTATTTTCTTTTATGACTTCATTTTTTTAATTTACTTTAAACTCATCATCCTGGTTTGGTGGCCAAAAATTGATAATTTCATTCACAAGTTATAATAAATTTGAACAAGCTGACTCATAATGAGATGTCCTGTTTCAAAGTCTTTCGACTATAAGCCATTATCTTGGTTTGATTGCCAATTACAATAATGTCAAGTTTATTAGTTTCTTGTGATCGTGGTAAATTGGCTCGTGATGAGACCTCTTAAATTTAAAGTTTTTTATATTTTGGAATTACACTAAAAAAATTTAAAATAAATGAATGGGGAGGTTGCATCTGCTCTTTATGAGCTTCGGATGACCATTTGAGTAAAATATGCTAAAATTTCAGAATAATTTTGCTGCTTTTTATAAAAATAACTTTTCAAATCTGACTCATAACAACTTAATTTTTCAAACTAGCAACGAGCCTAAAAGATCTTTTATTTCGAATGGTTATTCCAAGTCAAAATTTTCTAAAGTAAATTAAAGTAGATTTCAATTTATAGTTTTACTTTCTTTATTATCTCTTAAAGAATTAACATATACATGATTGAGAGAATTAACAATGTGCTACCAGAAAGAGT
This sequence comes from Pinus tabuliformis, assembly GCA_031772625.1. NCBI lineage: Eukaryota > Viridiplantae > Streptophyta > Pinopsida > Pinales > Pinaceae > Pinus > Pinus tabuliformis. The sequence continues at coordinate 630,060,575 of CM062814.1, read as the reverse complement.
AATATCTACAACACAATTTATTTGAAACTAAAATATTTACATATTATACAAAAGAACTGATGTTCTTTTAAGAAAAATATTTTTTGAGTATAAGTCCATTGACAAGAAGAGTTTTTGAAATTTGGTATGTTTTCCTTTGTCCTCGTGCACTTTATCCCATTTCAAAACTAAGTCACCAATTTCAAAATGTTTGTCTTTGACTAAATTTATATCAAATGAAGCTTTGACCAATTGTTGATGATGAGCGTGAACTACCTTAGCCTTATTTATTTCTTCTTCCAACTTAATCATTTGAGACATTCGTAATTGTAAAGATGAAGAAGATTTTTCATTGATAAATTGAACTAGGGTTGCTAAAGGGATAGTTGTTGGACACAGATTGTCGTTGATGTCAATATGGCAATATTCGAGGAGCAGATAGAGACGAGAGGAGCAGACAGAGCTGAAGAAGAGGAGCGAAGAGCAAAGTTAACGATGGGAACGAGAGATCAAGTCTACGGGGGTGTTAGCATTCTGGTGGTGAGACCCTCAGACAACGAAGGAGGAGGAGGGAACGATTACGAGCCCGGAGAGATCAGGCGCGAGGAGCCACGTCGCGCCAACGGTCATGGCTGTGCATACGATCGTGCTACTACTGGTGACAGATTATCTTCTTCCTCAGGATACAACATGAAAGGATACAAAACTTCAGGTACTATAGGTTCTGATTCACCATTGGGACATAGGAAGTTAGAACCATATGCACATGATTATGATCGAAATGGACGTGACTTTGATCGCAATGGACGACAGATACAGCACGACGAGCAGATCCAACGGTCATGGGCGATAAAGATGCACGCAGGTTAACAAGAGGGATGCGGGCCGTCGGATTAGGGCGCGGTGGATCCAACAGTGATCAGGAGCGGAAGTCGCGCGGAGGTTAACAACTGGCGGACAGGTGGTTTCGCGGGTAGGCAGTATTCCCCGCACTGCCTATGGAGCAACGGCGGTATCCGTATATGGCCGCACAATCCAGTGAAACGACGACACGTGGCCAGTGCGATGGGCGCAAAATCGCTTTCCCCGTGGGTTATCACGGGCGCGGCTTGAGGGATGAGGGCTAGCAAATGTCGTCGGATGATATGGTGGACGTGATCGAATGGCTGGGATAATCGCACACGTTTCAGGGTTGATGTGACGGAGAAAGCCGCGGGCCCGGGATTTTTGTTAAAACTTAGGATTAAGCATTGGATGATATGAATACCTTGTGACCACTATTCAACCTAATTGCAATCCATCTCGAATCCGAAGTGTTCTGCTGCGATTGTTCAGAAATTTGGGCTTATATATTTTATTATCAGAAGTCTTTCAAAGGTAGAAAATAGAGACATGTCCATTGTTTATTGGTGCTACCGGCCGAAGCCTTTTTCAAAATAATAAATTATAAAATCCTTACCTAATGGCTTTTAGACAGCTTGGCATTCATCGGCATATTTCCAGGAAACTTCTTCACTCACCAGAGAATGCTAGTGGGTCACTTTTTGGCCCAGCTTATTTCTTTGAGCACAATCTCTATCTCAAACAATCATCAGAGTGACTTTCATACTCCAGATTAGTCCCACAAGTACCCATAAATTCCTCAAAAGGACAAATAGAAGACAAAGACAGTAATGAGAAGAATTGGTCACAGCGATCAAGGAGGGAAGCTAAAAGATCAAGCGAGTCAGAGGAAACGACAGCGACTGAGGAGGAAGCCTAAGAGATGGTGTAAGTGGAAACGAATGGACAAAGGCATGGGAATGTATAAAACAGTAGAAACAGAGAACTGTTGGTGCGGTTATGATGGTGAAGAACCCGAGAGTGAGATAGCAGAAGTAGCAGAGGCAGGAGAGTAGGAGTGAGACAACCTCAGCTGAATAGAGTGCAACAACATACCTATTTATACCAAGGTTGGGTTGGAGCCCAAGAGGTTGGAGCCTCAAAACTAAATAGGACTGAAGTCATTGGGGTAGGTGCTCCTAAGTGTAGAACCACTGCAAAACAGAGTTGGTGCTGAGGTTGGAGCCTCACTGAAGTCCAAGTTGGAGCTTGGCAACTATTCACAATTAGATTTATACCTATATTTTATTTATCTCTTTGCATTGTCTTGAGTTTTAATAAAAGCATTAAATTCAGCTGTTGATTTCTATGTTTTGTGTATACATATACATATCTATATAGGTTGTTGGCAATCACTAGAACAATTAAAAAAAAAATAGTAAGAAATACTGATTCACCCCCCCCCCCCCCCCAGTATTTCCAACAATTGGTATCAGAGCAGGCTTCCTCATACTAACCTAACAGCTTGAAGAAGGATTTGCAGCCATGATGAGAAACCACGAAGCATTAGGAATACCTCCTTTGTTCGATGGCACTAACTTTGGTTTCTGGAAGAAAAGAATGACTTACTACTTAATGTCCCCTGGACCTGAAGTCTGGCATTTTGTTCAAAATGAATACAAAACTACTTCCACTCTTCCAATAGACCAAGATGAGAGGAAAGCCTACATCGCAAATGCAAAGGCCGTGAACTCCATCACTAGTGGAATCACTGATTCCGAGTTTACAAAAATCATGCACTGTACCTTGGCCAATGAAATGTGGGAGAAGCTAGTTGGCTTGTACGATGGAGACTCAAAAGTAAAAAAGGCAAAGCTTCAAACTCACAGAAGAAAATTTGAAAGTTTGAGGATGGAAGATGAAGAAGATATTGCAGCATACCTCCTCCGAGTAGCTGAAGTGGTAAATTCCCTGAAAGGATTGGATGAAAAGGTTGAAGAAAGTACCATTGTTCAAAAGGTATTAAGGTCTCTTCCAGACAGGTTTGATTCCAAAATAAGTGTAGAAATTTTGAATAATTTAACACATATTCACAGAGATTATCTTGATCATACAATTATAAGCGGAACATGTATAATACATAATCTCCTCTACGTTGATCATCAATTTACAGAAGCAGAAACATTCACAGGCACACATAGAAGCATCAATCAAACTCATTAACACAATATGTATCCCGGGGAAAGCATCTCACTAAAAACCCCACACTATCTGTATATTATATTGATTGAATAATGTAACATTAAAAAGTACAATGCTTATCACAAGCAATCCAGTACCAGCTCCACCTGTTACACACAATATAGCTCAGATTTGATCTCCAAATCTATTCCATTGCTTGCCTGCCTCTCTAGCTCAATACTTGCTCAAGAACTGATGAGAATGGCTTACCAAACTCATATTTGACCTGCAAATAATCACTCACACTCTGTTGGACGTGAGCACATGCTACAATTCTTGATATTGGCCAATTCATTGGCATACTCAATCCCTCTAATTGTGCAAATCATCATGCACAACTATAGTCACAACTGATAGCAATCTGATCCTCTAACACCTGTCCCTGTTGAACTGAACATGCACTGACATGCAACTGAGTTAACTGATGTATTCTATAGTTTCATTATGAGTTAATAACTTGTGAATTAATTAATAACTAATTCACCCAACTCATCTCTAGTCTATTGATCAGTTAGACTAAATACAACTAGTTTAACAAAGCTAAACTGAACACAACTCCATCAATTGCACCTCCAGTCCACTAAACTCAACTCACTTGAGTTCTAACTGAAGTCCTGCATGCAAATATTAGTCATCCCATAGGTAACCACACATTTCCTTCTGGGATCTGCATGTACCACATCCGTAGCTCATCCTGAAGTGCTCCAAGAGAATAAGATCAAGTTTATAGTCCAAATATTATTATGAGACAATAATATTTGACTTTTTATTTTTGACAGCCAGTCTAAAAATAGACTTTGATCACGCACACTGTGATCACTCACACTGTGGTCACCCACACTGTGATCACCCACACTGTGATAAAAAATAGAACTTGCGCCATAATTTGCCTGCGGGCCCACTTAGTGAAGGCGACTCTTTTCACTAAGCTCCATCATCTTGTTGCATTCTCAACAAGCATTTCTTGTTGCACACTTTTCAACACTCCCTCTTAACAAGAAAGGCTTCCTCTCAAACCCGATCCTGTAACTCTGGAATGTTCTCCATGCAACACATCTGGCCGGTCCACTTGCTCTGTCATCTAAGTCTCTGACTGCTATTGCCTCTGTCAACTGAAGACTCTGCATATCTGTGCTCTTCAGTATCTGATTGCTCTAGCCTCTGTCACTTTGATCTCTTACTGCATTCGTGCTGCTGCTGGTTCTATCTCCCAGCATTGCATCCGCACTGCACCTCCCAACTGACCTCCCTGTTGGGCTAGAAACTCCCTCTGATGCTGAAGCTCTACCTGCTGCTAACAAGTGCTCCCTCTCTGACATCTGCGCTACTGCAACATCTCCATGCATCTCACACCATTGCACACCTCTCTGTGCCACCTACCACTGTGCAAAATACTTGTGCCTCTCACATTGCTGCAGCCTGCTAGCTATGCGCTGTCCTGGGATTCCCTGCACTGTCGCTCTCTCTGTCGCTCCATCCGCATCTATCTCTACCCAATCAGTCAGTTCCTACTACTACACATTTGGGGCTCCCGTAGCAAGGTCTCATCCAAGAGGTTGGGTACCTCAAGGATCCTGCCCCTCCTCCTTGGGACAATCAATCCACATCACCCCACCTCCTACCTGGAGGTATGGCTGCATTCGATCCCTCAGCCCACCTGGCTCGAAGTTTCCCCCTACTGGAGGTCTCTGGATGAGTAGATGTCTCTACTCGATCTCCTCTCAGCTTCCCCTGTTGTGGCTCCTCCACAACCTCCTGAAGCTGCTGCACCAATCGTGGCTCCTCCACAATCGTCTGAGACTTCTTCTGGCTCTGCATGTTGAGAGGTAATATATGCTCCCTCTCAACCAGCAAGTCTCCATCAGTTGCCTTGCTGCTCAAGGCTTTGCATGCATCTTGAACCTCAAGAGCATACAAGTTCTTGACCCGTGAACCAATCTGCTTCACCTGTCTAGTGATGATGTGTCTAAGGAAAACCTTTCCCTCACTGAAGACTACATCATAGCCTCTGTCTTCCAGCATCGCGATCGACACCAAGTTTCTCTTCAGTCCTTGTACATACTTAACATCAGTCAAGGTAAGGCGAGCTCCATGCTCCCTCTGAAAAATAATCGTGCCTACACCTGAGACACTATACTTCTCATCATTACCCATCCCTATGAGTATCTGGAGATTTTTCTCCTCCAAAGTACCGAACAAACTTTTGTCACCGGTCATGTGGAAAGAAGCTCCACTATCAAGAAACCAACCGCTTCCCATCATGGATGAAACCATGCATGCGAAGAGTGTGAAATCCAACTCAAACTGTGAAGCAAGTGCCTCACCTTCAAATCCTTCCCCGGATCCCTTCTTGGACTTCTTCTTTGGGCAATTAGTAGCATAATGACCCAACTCATGACAACGAAAGCATCTCACCTTCGCCTTGTCAACCTTCTTCCCATCATTGGAAGAATTGGATTCGGAAAGAGAAACCTTCCCCTTCCCCTTCTTCGCCTTACTCGCTAAGGCACAGTTCTCCTCATCCTACATAGATGAAGAACTGTCTCTGGTGCACCGTCTAATCTCCTCCTGCACAAGATCCGACCAAAGTCTCTCCCATCCTGGCAGTTTCTCCCTTCCATTCACCGAGTCCTGGTAGCTATGCCAACTCTTAGGAAGGTCAAGGAGTGCTAGACTCACCATCCTCATCCGACAGTCACCCCCACACTTCCCAGCTCATCCCGGCATTGGGTGAACTTCGTGAGATACTGGGGCATACTGTCTCCATTCTCACACTGAATGTTTCTGAGTTTTATCTCTTTCTTTGGAATTAAATTTGAATTCCACCAGCTCAAAACTCAACTGCTTCTGATCTAGATTTTGTGAGAACAAAGTATTTCTTGTACAGAGATCGACTGTATGGGCATTCACCGGATATTTCACCTTCCAAAAGAAGGATGAATCCAGAGGCTACCTAGCCCGATTACAGACTCTGCCTGAAGAAATAAAATGTAAACACTTCCTGAATAATAGATCTGATGATCAATCCTCGCTTGATATCCTGTAAAAATCTCTTCTACAAATCAAGCAGCTCTGATACCATGTAGAAATTTTGAACAATTTAACACATATTCACAGAGATTATCCTGATCATACAATTATAAGCGGAACATGTATAATACATAATCTCCTCTACGTTGATCATCAATTTACAGAAGCAGAAACATTCACAGGCACACATAGAAGCATCAATCAAACTCATTAACACAGTATGTATCCCGAGGAAAGCATCTTGCTAAAAACCCCACACTATCTGTATATTATATTGGTTGAATCATGTAACATTACAAAGTACAATGCTTATCACAAGTAATCCAGTACCAGCTCCACCTGTTACACACAATACAGCTCAGATTTGATCTCCAAATCTATTCCACTGCTTGCCTGCCTCTCCAGCTCAATACCTGCTCAAGAACTGATGAGAATGGCTTACTAAACTCGTATTTGACCTGCAAATAATCACTCACACTCTGTTGGACGTGAGCACAGGCTACAATTCTTGATATTGGCCAATTCATTGGCATACTCAATCCCTCTGATTGTGCCAATTATCATGCACAACTATAGTCACAACTGATAGCAATCTGATCCTCTAACACCTGTCCCTGTTGAACTGAACATGCACTGACATGCAACTGAGTTAACTGATGTATTCTATAGTTGCATTATGAGTTAATAACTTGTGAATTAATTAATAACTAATTCACCCAACTCATCTCTAGTCTATTGATCAGTTAGACTAAATACAACTAGTTTAACAAAGCTAAACTGAACACAACTCCATCAACTGTACCTCCAGTCCACTAAACTCAACTCACTTGAGTTCTAACTGAAGTACTGCATGCAAATATTAGTCATACCATAGGTAACCACGTATTTCCTTCTGGGATCTACATGTAGCTCATCTTGAAGTGCTCCAAGAGAATAAGATCAAGTTTATAGTCCAAATATTATTATGAGACAATAATATTTGACTTTTCTATTTTTGACAGCCAGTCTAAAAATAGACTTTGATCACTCACACTGTGATCACTCACACTGTGGTCACCCACACTGTGATCACCCACACTGTGATCACCCACATTGTGATCAAAAATAGAACTTGCGCCATAATTTGCATGCGGGCCCACTTAGTGAAGGCGACTCTTTTCACTAAGCTCCATCATCTTGTTGCATTCTCAACAAGCATTTCTTGTTGCACACTTTTCAACAATAAGCGCTATAGAAGAAGCAAAGGATCTAGATACCCTCAAAATGGATGAACTCCATGGAATTATCACTGCCTATGAAATGAGGAAAGGTGGCCCAAGCTCCAAAGATGTAGCATTCAAGGCCTCAAGGTCAAAGAAGGGGAAAGAAAGGAATGACTGTAGTGATGAGTCAGATGTGGAATCCGAATTGGCTCAATTTGTACGAAAACTGAAGAAAAGATCTAAGTGTAAACGCAAGTATCCTCTTATCTGTTTTAAATGTGGTAAAATAGGTCATTATGTAGCAAAATGTCCTCATAAACATGACAGTGATGATGAAGGAAATTCTAAAAGAATGGCACATAAAACGAAAGGGTTCAATAAGAAAAACTTCTTCTCCAAGCAAGATGAGTTTGACGAGGATGAGTTTATGGTCATCAAAAGGAAATCAGATGAGGAAAGCGATCATGATGAAAGCCAAGAAGCATTATTCATGGCACTCGCAGATGATGATGACTCAGGGCTGGAAGGAAATGTAGATGAACTGTTAATAAGTGCCATTGAATAAAATGAGAAACTACGAAACAAAATCATTTCTCTCAAAGTGGAAAATGAGGAAATAATAAGGAGAGAAGATCTCTTGGAAGCAAAGCTTAAAGAAAAGGAAGAGACTTGTGAAGAACACGAGACCAAAATAGTGTCTCTGAGAAAGGAGTTGGAGCAAATTAAAAATGGATGTAAAAGCTCTCAAATACTTGAGACTATTCTGAAAAATCAAAAACCTCAACATGACAAGTCTGGAATAGGTTTCAAAGGAGAATCCTCAAGCACTAAGAATAATGCGAAAAGCTATGCCGATGCACTTTCTTGCAATCCAAAAGATGAAAAGTGCACCCCAAATCCCAAGAATGAAGAGAGACTTACTCCAAAGAAGAATGTGGAGTCGAATCATGGACACTACAGCAAATACAAACCTGTACTCCACCAAGGGCCCATCGCCAATCCAAAGAACGAGGGAGGAGTAATTCCCAGGAAGGAAATCGACTCAAACCGTGGTTGCTTCAACAAGTACAAAACCATCTTTCTTGGACACAGCTTTCACTGTAAAAACTTCGGTCATCAAGCCAAACATTGTATGGCTCGCAGAAGTGAAAAGACAAAGCTAAAGGATAGAATAATCAACTCATATGCCCCCAAAAGGCAGGGACAAATCAAAACCTTTAACTCATTTGATCCCTTGACCAAATTTGATCTGATTTTCTCTTTCTGCTACAATAATGGACACTGTGAACAAGACTGTCCACTCAAAGGAAGAAAGACGAGTAGCAAGAACTCTAGCATGGACAAATGCGGCCTAGCTCTATATGCTCAAAATAATGGAAACCAGTGGTTTATAGATAGTGGATGCTCCAGACACATGACAGGAGACAGAAGGAAGTTTGTCTCACTGAGCAAAAAGGAAGGGAATGTGTCCTTTGGAAGCGGATCTGGTAGAATTGCAGGAAAAGGAATAGTTACTCTGATCAATGGAAAAGGAAAAGCTCAAGATGCTGTGTTGGTTGATGGACTCAAACACAACCTCTTGAGTGTCAGCCAAATCTGTGATCAAGGACATAAGGTTGTTTTCAGCACCAAAGACTGTGAAATAAGGAACTCTGCCTCAGGGAAACTTGTGGCAAGAGGGGTGAGGACACCAGACAACATTTACATTCTGAACAAGATTCAAGAAAATAAATGCTACCTGAGTCAGACATATGAGAGTTGGCTGTGGCACAAGCGACTTGGACATACAAGCTTTGAAAATTTGATCAATATCAGCAAGATCAAAGCTGTACGAGACATCCCAAGGCTGTTCAAACCAAATCAAGCAGTATGTGGTCCATGTCAACATGGAAAGCAGACCAGAATTAGCCACAAGACAAAGGAACACTCTACATCAAAGCCCTTAGAGATCATCCATGTTGATGTATGTGGGCCAACTAGAAATCAAGCACTCCAAGGAGAAAGGTTCTTTGTGTTATTTGTTGATGATTATACTAGAATGATGTGGATATAATTCATAAAGTATAAATCTGAAACTTTTGAGTGTTTCAAGAATCTAAAAGCCCTTGTAGAAAATGAAAAAGATTCAAAAATTAAGTGCCTCAGAATAAACAAAGGAGGAGAATTCACGTCAAATGAGTTTAGTAAGTTCAGTAATATTCATGGAATTAAAAGGGAATTCTCGGCTGCCAGAACACCTCAGCAAAATGGGGTAGTTGAAAGAAGAAACAGAACAGTCCAAGAAATGGCGAGAACTATGCTATTAGCAGCAGACTTACAGCCTAGATTCTGGAGAGAAGCAGTAGGGACAGCTGTCTACACACTGAATCGAACTCAATTAAGACCAAATTGTGACAAAACTCCTTAATAGCTATGGAAAGGAAGACCTGCTTCGGTGAAGTACTTCAAGATCTTTGGAATCAAGTGCTTCATAAAAATAAATGATGGTTCACCAGGAAAGTTTGATTCTTGGGTTGATGAAGGGATATTTCTTGGATACTCTACAAGGAGCAAGGCTTACAAGTGCTACAATTATCGACTGAAAAAAATAGTGGAAAGCATTGATGTAAAGGTTGATGAAGATCTTCCAGTAAAGGAAATTGAAGAACATGAAGATGACTCTCTCATTGAAGAAGAATAACATAAAGAAGAAGAAATAGATGAGGAAGAAGAAGAAGAAGAAGAGGAAAGAGAACCACCTAATACCGCTTCTAAGACAAAGTATGTCCAAAGACACCATCCAAAAGAGCAGATCATTGGCGATAAAGATGAAGGTGTGCAGACCTGAAGAAGGATAACAATTACACCCAAGAGAAAAGTCATTGCCCTCCTATCTATGATAGAACCAGAAAATTTTGTAGAAGCAAGGATCCTCATTGGGTAAAAGCCATGGAAGAAGAAATGACCCAAATTGAGAAGAACAAGACATGGGAGCTGGTACCTCATCCAAAGGACAAAAACATAATAGGAACCAAATGGATGTTCAAAAATATAATGAATGAGGAAGGATAGGTTATCAGAAACAAGGCAAGACTTGTTTGCAAAGGCTATTCACAAATTGAAGGAATTGACTTTAAAGAGACATTTGCACCAGTGGCCCGTATGGAAGCTATCAGGATGTTCTTGGCATTTACTTACTCAAAATGATTCAAAATCTATCAAATGGACGTGAAATCAGCATTTCTAAATGGGGAACTCAAGGAGGAAGTCTACATGGAGCAGCGAGAAGGTTTTGATCTAGCAGCAGGAAAGGACTTAGTTTGTAAGTTGAAAAAGGCTTTATATGGGTTGAAACAAGCTCCTAGAGCTTGGTATGCAAGACTGGATCACTATATACAAAAATAAGGCTTCAAAAAGGGAGTGGCTGGAAGCAATCTATGCATAAAGATAGATCAAGGTAAGTTACTAGTTGCTCTTGTTTATGTCGATGATCTGATTTTTGCTTAGTAATAATGATGAAATGAGCCATGAATTTTCTCAAAACATGTCAAAAGAGTTTGAGATGTCAATGATAGGAGAGCTGTCTCACTTCCTTGGACTTCAAGTATCTCAAACTAGAGTAGGATTGTGTATATCTCAAACTAAATATCTAAAAGACATGCTCAAAAAATATGGAATGGAGGATTGTGCACCCATGAGCACACCTATGACCAAAAACTGCAAACTGAGCAAAGATGATGACTCCCCTCTAGTAGATGCAACTCATTACAGGTCAATGGTTGGATCCCTTCTATACTTAACAGCTACATGACCAGACATAATGCAAGCAGTAGGAATGGTGGGAAGATTTCAATCTTCTCCCAACACAATCCCATCTATTAGCTGTAAAAAGAATTCTCAGATATCTGAAGGGAACTTCTGATTTCGGTCTTTAGTACCCAAAGGACTCAACACTAACTGTAACTGCATACACCGATGCTGATTGGGATGGAAGTATAGATGATCGAAAAAGCACTAGTGGAAATGCATTCTTCCTAGGAGACTGTTTGGTATCTTGGCTCAGCAAAAAACAATCATCCATATCATTATCCACAGCCGAAGCTAAGTATATTGCTGCAGTAGACTGTTTTTCTCAAATAATATGGATGAAGGAAGCTCTAAAAGATCTCAACATATGTACAGATCAACCAATTTCCGTCTATTATGACAATACAAGTGCTATCAGTCTCAGCAAAAATCCTGTGATGCACTCAAGAACCAAACACATACCAATCAAGTATCATTCCTCCGTGAACAAGTAGTTGAACAAAACATCGTCCTGGAATATATCAGTACTAAGGAGCAGATAGTTGATATTTTCACAAAACCTCTTCCTCAAGAAGCATTTGAACATCTGCGTCAAAAGATGGGGGTTATTTCTTTATCATAACTCAAGTTCATTCATAAAGATGTAGCAGGACAGGGGGAGTCCATATGCATCCCTTTTCCATTGATGTCAAAGGGGGAGAAAGCAGAAGAATATTGCCATCAATAACAAAGGGGGAGATTGTTGGACACAGATTGTCATTGATGTTAATATGGCAATATTCGAGGAGAAGATAGAGACGAGAGGAGCAAAAAGAGCCGAAGAAGAGGAGTAAAGGTGACGATGGGAACGAGAGATCAAGTCTACAGGAGTGTTAGCATTCTGGTGGTGAGACCCTCAGATAGCGAAGGAGGAGGAGGGAACGATTACGAGCCCAGAGAGATTAGGCGCGAGGAGCCACGCCGCGCCAACGGTCATGGCAGTGCATACGATCGTGCTACTGCTGGTGACAGATTATCTCCGTCCTCAGGATACGACATGAAAGGATACAAAACTTCAGGTACTACAGGTTCTGATTCACCATTGAGACATAGGAAGGTAGAACCATATGCACATGATTATGATCGCAATGGATGTGACTTTGATCACAATGGACGACAGATACAGCACGACGGGCAGATCCAACAGTCGCGGGTGATAAAGATGCATGCAGGTTAACGAGAGGGATGCGGGCCGTCGGATCAAGGCGCGGTGGATTCAATGGTGATCGGGAGTGGAATTCGCGCGGAGGTTAACGGCCGAGGGATAGGCGGTTTCGCGGGCGGGCGGTATTTCCCAATTCTTCTGATTTTGGCCAACAATTCGTTTGATTATTCTTATAAGGTTTTTATTGGTTGATTATGTTAAGACATTTCCTTGAGGATAATAATTGCAAAATATTTCAATTTAAATCCTCTTTTTAAAGCAAATTCAGTCATTGCATTTCCAGAAAAATAAGAATCATTGTCGAAAATAAGGGTGTTAGGAATTCCAAACCTGGTAATGATGAATTGATCGATAAATTCGATAATATTTTCAGAGTTGGTTAACTTCAATGGTATTGCTTCTACCCATTTCGTGAAATAATCTATAGTAGTGAAAATATATTTATGTTGTTTGGAATAAAGAGGAACAATCTCACCTATTATGTGAAGTCCCCATTGTCCAAAAGGTTGGTCTATATTAACTGCCTATAGTGGCATAGATGGTTTACTTTGACTTCCTGAATCAATTTGACAGATTTTGCAATTTCTGACGTATGTATGTGCATCCTTGAATAAGGTCGGCAAGTAGTACCCAACATGTAGAATCTTGTGAGTTGTAGTATCTCCACTGTAATGTCCACCTACTGGCCCATCATGAAGTTCCTGGATAACATTTTCTACTTTAGTTTTCTCCAAGCATCTCAACAACACAAAATCATAATTTTTCCTGAATAATACATCATTAACAAGCTGATATTGATTGGCTTTCAACCTTAATGCTCTCTTTTTCTTAAAATCAAGCTCAAGTGGAGCATAACCATTCTTCAAGTAAAAAATTAAATCAGCATATTGAGATTGAGAATCGACAGGGAATACCTTTGTAACTTGTTCAATGTTACATGTTACCTCATCTGGTGATGTATCATTCATTCCCGTGATTAACCTGCAAAAACCTTGACCTTTGACAATCTTAGTGGGTTTAATTTCCAGATCATATTCTTGCATTGTTGTTACCCAATTAGCCCTTTTTTCTCCTAGCTCCTTTTGAATGAGTAATTGTCTTACCGTTGAAAAAGGAACGATTACCTTAACATGATCTTTCAGAAGAAAAGTTCTAAAATATTTAACAACTTTGTAGACTACGAAGGCTTGTTTTTCCGCTCCTGTATAATTTAATTTAGCTCCTTGAAAATTTGAACTGTAAAAAGAAATTGGAGCTTCAATTTTTTGTTCATTTGGTTGGGTTAAAACTGCTGCATAAGATAGATCAGAAGCAAAAGTGTATAAAATAAAATGATTGGAAAAATTGGGAGTTAATAGAGAAGGAGCATTAATTATGGCTAATTTGATGGTTTGAAATGCTTCTTTTTCATCATCCCTCCATTTGAACAATGAATTTTTCTTGGTCCTTTTCTAAAGAGGTAAAACAATGTGTGAAAAGTCCAGAACAAATCTTTTGACAAAATTAATTTGCCCTAATAAAGATTGCATTGATTTTTTGTTATGTGGAAATGGAATTTCTGAAATTGTTTTAATTCTATCTTGATCAATACAAGCTCCATGTTTTGAAACAATGAATCCTAAGAGCTTACCTTCATTAAGAGAAAAAAATGATTTCTTAGGGTTAAGAGAAATTCCATATTTTCTGCATCTTTCAAAAATTTGTTTTAAATCATGCAAATGATTACTTCTCCTTTTCGAATATATGGTAATATCATCTAGATATACCACTACAACTTAATTAATTAACCCCTTGAATGAAATGTCCATAGCTCTCTGGAAAGTGGCTCCTGCGTTCATTAATCCAAAAGGAATTTTTTTGATAGGCATATGTTCCCCACTTTGTTCTGAATGAACTAAAATCTGACTATACTCTGAAAATTCATCTAAGAAAAAAATTAATTCAGAACCTGCTACTGATTGTAAAACTTCCTCCATTGATGGTAAGGGAAAGTTATCCTTTTGACAAGCTCTGCTCAAATTTCTTAAATCGATGCAAATTTGGATATCACAACTCTTTTTCCTAACCAGTACCAGATTTGAAACCCATTGTGAATGTCTAACAAGAAAAATAATCTTGGCTTTTAAAAGTTTATTCAATTCATTTTTTATTTGGGTTTCCGAATTTGGATGAATTTTCCTAAGCTTTTGTTGAATAGGTATGACTTCTAGTACTATCGAGATAGTATGCTGTATAATAGAGGCATATTACATTTTGAGATCTTGATAATTCTAGGCAAAGATATCTTTATATTTCTTTAACAAATGAATGAATACATTTCTTTCCTCAAATGAAAGGCCAAGCCATAAATTAATATTTTGAGGTTTTTCATCAGATCCTAGGTTAACTAATTCAAACTTTAAAGTAGAACTCTAGAGTTCGCAATTGTTGACCTTTTTGAATCTATCCTTCAAATCATATAGATCTTCAAGCTTGACTACAATTAGGTAATGGATTTTTTTCACTTTTTGTTTCATCTGATTATCATGTTCATCTTCATCTACAATTTGGTCATCATATGTCCTTCAGATGTGAAAAAACTTATGATATCTTGATCATCATTGAAAATTCGCCAATTGGTGATGTTATTTGGGATGGATGGTCAAAAAATAAACTTAATAGAAAATCTATCTGGATTATAATTGTCTGATAGTATGAGCTTTGAAGCTACATTGGCCAAAATATCAGCACTTGCATTTTGCAATCTAGGTATAGGGGAAATATTGAATGCTAAAAAATGAGAAGTAAGGTCTTAAAATAAAAATCGACAATGTTTCAGATGTACAGAGAGACAGTGAATAATATTCCTGACTTGTCTTATAACAATCTCTGAATCTCCAAACATCTTAATATATTTAATATCAAGACTAATTGTTTTCTAGATACCTTGAACCAATGCCTCATACTCAGCAATATTATTCGTGCATTCAAATTCTAACCTACAAGCTAGCATTGCATTTTCCAATTCTTGAGTAATTAGTATGCATCCTGCTCTTGCACCATCGTTGGATCTAGATCCATCAAAATAAAGCTTCCAAACAAAGATTTAACTAATGGTTTATTTACAAAATTCAAACATCTAAGAGAATTTGTCTGAGAGAAATTTTCTACTTGTGAATTAACAGAATTGGTTGAAAAAGGTGATCTTTGTGCATCAAAATTTCCCAAAAATGATTCAGCCAAATAATTTCCAAGAATATTATTATTAAAAGCTACCGGCTCATTTTCTTCTTCGAAATTTGTTACTAAATATTTCATATGATTTTCTCGATCAACTCTTATTTGATTAGGCTTTCCATTATATGGAAGCCACATGTGGAACCAATCTATTGCAAAGTAACCATGAAGTTTTTCAGACCAGTCTCTGCTAAGAATTAGACCATAGAATTCTGGAATATCAGCAATCCATATATCAATGATTTGAGAAACTTTGGGTTGGATGATAGTCTAATACTAACTGAATTAATCTCTCCTAAAACCTTGACCTTTGTTCTGTCTAATTGTACAATATGAACTGCTGATTTCTGGGGTGCGATATTTAATTTCTCACAAATTGAGTATGGCATTATATTCGAAGATGCCCCATAATCTATCAAGCAATTATATACAATTTTATTGTGAATTTCATAAGTCAAGAGAAAAGGAGTATGAGAGTTAGATCTATCATCGATCAGAATAGCATCAGATGCATTAACTTTGTTGAAAGAATCGATAGGGGGTTTTCCCATTCCATTAGCAGCTTTGGCTACAACAGGTGCATGAAGAGGAGAAGTAGTAACTGCATTCAACTCTTTTAATAAAAAATTCTATTGTTGTTTCAGCTTGCTAAGTTCATGGAGAGAAATGTTGGCCTTGATCTTGTTCATATCTTCAAATATGTTATACTCAATGGTGTCTGAGACTACCAAGGTTTTAGATGAAGGTTAAGGATTAGATGAAGACGAAATTGATTGATAAGGTTTAGAAGGAGATTTTTTATTAGCAACTTTGTCTTTAGCAATAGGAGTTGAAGTTTTCTGCTTTTGAATTATCTGTGAAGAATCGACAGGACCTCTACTTCTAGTGCTAACTAGTAAGGCTTCTTGTTCATTTTCCTCATCGGAGGTAGATAGGATAAAATCCCACAACCCATGTAATTGAACCACTTTTTCTTGTGATTATTCAGCTGACATTGCTTATTCTTCTTTATCTTCTTCACAATCAGATTCTACATTAGATATTATATTGGGAGGTTGAGAAGTTGATGATTGATTTCTCTTGAAAGTTCTAAAAGGTTTTTTGGAAGAAGATTCTACAACTTGCTTCTTAATTTCAACCATCTCATTAGACATAGTTTTGAGAACTTCTGCAATCCTTCAAGATCAAAAGGGTGTTTTGGGGTTTTCTTCTTGGAATCATCTTTGAATAATACTTTCTTAGCCTTCCTATCTTCTAGATCTTTTTTCTTCTCTAAAGCAATTATTCTTTTCTCACAAGATAAGGGTTTTTTCATGTTTTCTACTAATGTAGCCTTATTATCTCTATCTACAAAAATTGTTATATTTGAAGGAAGAGAGATATGTATCATTTAATCTGTACATCCAAACCGGGCTTTGAAGCAACTAGGATTTTATTCAACAATTTGTTAAATCAGGAATTAAAATCTTTGATCTTTTCTCTTGAATTAACTTTCAAATTAGAAAGATCATTGATTAAAGATGAAATTGTTTGGTCATCACCAAATTTAGCTAATAATTGTTGTTTAAAAATATTCCAACTGGTAATTGTTCCTGCTGGTAGTGAAAAGTACCAATATCCTGCAAATCCTTGAAAAGTATAAGGAAACAATCTTACTACACAATCTTCGTGTTCAACAACATTAAGATTCACGATTAGCAAAAATTAGTGAGATGTTCTTCAGCAGGAAGACCATCATCTGGATTATATTTTAGCAACCATTGTTTTGGATGACTTGGAAGAGGATGAAGTGCTCTTGCTAACTAAACAGCTCCAGGGTTATTCCATGGTCTAGCAGCCATTGTTTGTCTTGTTGGTTGAGAAGATGATGTAGAAGTTCTAGAGGTGGATGTTGTGGTAGAGGAAACAACCACTGGACTAGTACTACTTGTAGCAACACTAATTGTCCGAGCAAAAGAAATAGGAATGGATGAGGAAACTGGTTGTGAAGGAATGAATGAGGAAGTTTGCGGCGGAGATGAATTTGTGATCTCACTATCATATGACTAAGATGTTGATGTAGCAGCTTTTTTCGATGATAGGGGAGTGGAAAATAAAACAGTGTAATGCCAAGTTTTTCACTCTATGAACGAGTTAATACACTATTATGGCTAAATAGGGAAGTGAGACTTCCTACGAAAGCTTCAGATGTTACAAATTTTTCTGCAGAAATAGAGATATCCTCTAATTTCTTTATCAAAGATTGTACTTCCAGAGATTCTGGATTGTAATCTAAAGGAATTACTTCGGGAAATGTGCTAGGAAATGTTGGGGAATTTTCTACAACTTTTGATTTATGACTTGGAGATTTAGAATGAGATCTCGAAGTTTGTTATGAAACCAGCTCACAAAAAGATAGAAAAGAGAGATCCACGCCTTAGAATTCAGCCTCTTCGAGGGGGCAACCTCCTTTACATTACATAAATGAACAATTCTTCGATGATACAAATGAAAATACCTCCTTTCTATATATAGGAGTCTAAGTGGTCCCAATACAATCAAAGCCTACATAACAATAATATTGTAGGGCACAACAATAACAATAGTGGGCTTCTATGTGGCACAATAGTAACAATATGGGCACTACATGGGTACATCAATATAAATAAGGGGTATAACTACAATAGTAATGGGGTAATCACTAGTATTATAGGGACCCAACATGCCCCTCTCCTTCAAAAAAGTGTTGTCCTCAACGCTTGAGTAGTTCAGGATACTTCTGCATAAAATTCTCATCCTCCCATGTGGAATCTTCAGCGGATAAGTTCTTCCACTTGATAAGATACTCTGAAATTGATCGATTTCGTAGCTGTCGAGTTCTTGTTTCTATGACTGCTTCCGGTTCCAATATAATTTTTCCTTCCTCGTCAAGTTCTGGCAATATTGTTTGAACTGGGAGCTTGTCGCCTATAACCTTCTTTAAACATGAAACATGGAAAACTGGGTGCAATCGAGAAGCTGCAGGAAGCTCCAATTTGTATGCCATAGTACCAATCTTTTGCAACACCTTGTACGGACCATAATACTTTGGTGATAATTTATTATCCTTCTTAGCTTGCTTGAGGGACATTTGCTTATATGGTTGTAGCCGTAGGAATACCCAATCACCTACATCAAAACTTCTTTCACTGCGATGTTGATCTGCCTGTTGTTTCATTCTATTTTGTGCCAACACGAGGTTATCCTTTAAGAGTTGGAGGACTTGTTGTTGATGTTCGATGTGATGTTCCACTGCCTGAACCTTAGAATTTTCTCTTAAATATGATGTGATGGATGGTGGTTGATACCCATAAAGTGCCATAAATGGGGTCATTTTTGTTGCTGTATGGAAGGAAGTGTTATACCACCATTCAGCCAGAGGCAACCATTTGACCCATTGTGTCTGTTTATCAGATACAAAGCAACGAAGATATCCTTCCAAACATTTGTTTACTATCTCAGTTTGCCCATCAGATTGAGGATGATAAGATGAGCTATGAGCTAACTGAGTACCAAGACAAGAAAATAATTCTGTCCAAAAATTTCCAGTGAAAATGGGATCTCTGTCACTTACAATAATCTTTGGGTTTCCATGTAGCTTTTGAATTGTTTCCATAAATGCAGTAGAAACTGTACTGGCTTTAAATGGATGTGATAATGCACAAAAGTGTGCATACTTGGTAAGTCTGTCAACTACCACCATGATGACACTCTTTCCCTCAGACTTGGGTAAACCTGTGATAAAATCCATTGAAACCTCCTCCCAACGTTGGCTTGGAATGGATAAAGGTTGTAATAGACCCGGTGTCTTAATTGTTTCAACTTTATTTTGCTGGCAAACCAAACATTCTGCCACAAACTTTTGAATATCTGATTTAAGGCCATCCCAAAAAAATTCCTTCTTAACCCTGTGGTAAGTTTTTAAAAATCCTGAGTGCCCTCCTAAGGGAGAAGTGTGCAATTCCATAAGAATCTTTTGTTTTAGCTGGGAATTCTTACAGAGGTATAAGCGATCTTTGTACCATAACGAATCATTTTTCCAGCTAAATGTATCAGACGTACTGGAATCTTGTTGTAGCTTTCGAATAAGTGCCCACACTTCTTCGTCATTCTTCCATTCCTCCCTTGCTTCGTTTATCCAATCTGGTTGGATAATAGAAATGGCGCACAACAATGCTTCCACATCCTCATCCTTTCTTGAGAGTGCATCTGCCACCACATTTTGCTTCCCCTTTTTGTAGATGATTTCAAAGTCATAACCCAACATCTTTGTGACCCACTTTTGTTGCTCTTCAGAGGATAATCTTTGTTCTAAAAAGTATTTAAGGCTATCATGATCCGTTTTTACCTTGAAGTGTCTTCCCATTAGGTAGGGTCGCCATTTCTTAAGTGCATGGAGTATTGCCAACATTTCCTTCTCATAAATAGCTTTGCTTAAAAACTTTCCCTTGATTGGACGACTTTCAAAAGCAATGGGTCTTTCATCTTGCATTAGAACAGCACCAATTCCATTTCCTGAAGCATCACATTCCACAATAAAGGTTTTTGTGAAGTCCGGTGTAGCTAAGACCGGTGCTTGGCACATTGCCTCTTTAAGATGTTCAAAGGCCTTTGTTGCTTTCGGAGTCCATGAAAATGCATCTTTCTTCAATAATGTTGTTAGAGGTGCTGCTATTCTCCCATAATTCTTAACAAACTTGCGATAATACCCTGTCAACCCAAGAAATCCTCGCAGATGCTTTATGGATGTGGGGATTTTCCATTCCTTAATGGCTTTAATTTTGCTAGGGTCTACCTTAACTCCTTCATGAGATACAATATGACCCAAATATTCCACCTCCTGGACTCCAAAGAAACATTTGGATCTTTTTGCATATAATTGTTTCTCCTCCAATAGTTGTAGCACCCTGTCAACATGTTCAACATGATCCTTCCAAGACTTGCTGTAGATTAGTATATCATCAAAAAATACTAACACAAATTTTCTAAGGAATGGTTTGAAAATTGAATTCATCAAACCTTGAAATGTTGAAGGTGCATTGGTAAGGCCAAAAGGCATGACCAAAAATTCATAATGACCCTCATGAGTTCTAAATGCCGTTTTCGGAATGTCTTCAATCTTCATTCTGATTTGATGATATCCTGAACGAAGATCCAACTTGGTGAAGTAAATTGATCCATGCAATTCATCCAGTAATTCATCAATGACAGGAATGGGGAACTTATCTTTAATAGTGAGCTTGTTGAGCTCCCTATAATCCGGACACATGCGCCATGATCCATCCTTCTTGTGCACCAATACTACTGGAGCAGAGAAAGAACTTTGACTCGGTTGAATTATACCAGCCTCTAGCATTTCTGCAACCATACGTTCAATTTCACTTTTTTGGACATAGGGATATCTGTACGGCCTGATGTTTGGAGGAACACTTCCTGGAATCAGATGAATAGCATGATCATGATCACGCATAGGTGGGAGACCTTTGGGAGTCTCAAATACCTTGGAATGATTGTCCAGGACTTTTTGGAGATCTGGAGAAATAGATGATTCCAATGTGGAAACATCTAGCGAACATAATTGTGCAATTACACCTCTTTGCTCCTTTTTTAGAAGCTTTGTCATACCATTAGAGCTGATTATCTTTCCTGGTTTCCCTGCAATACCCCTTAATTCAACTTCCTTTCCTTCCACAGAAAATTTCATGAAAAGTTCTTGAAAATTAAAAGCTATTGTACCCAAGGATTGTAGCCATTGGACTCCTAGTACAACATCAGCACCTCCCATTGGAATGGAAAGCATTGGGCTAGTCAATACATATTCTCCCATGGATAGCTTGATATTATGGCACTTTCCAGAGCAATTTATTGTTCCTCCATTTGCAATCATCACTTGACACTCTGGTGCTGGATATAGGAAGCAATTCAATTCTTTTGCTACCCTACAATGAATAAAATTGTGGGTGCTTCCTGAATCAATCAACACTATTACCTTTTTCTTCTTGATTTGTCCTTCTATCTTGATGGTTTGAGGAGTGGTAATTCCCGCCAATGCATTACAAGATATGGTCGGATTTATTTGTTCTTCATCTAGGCTTTGTTCCTGGAATATATCCTCTTCTTTTGACCTTTCTTGCTCCTTTTCTTCTTCCTCTTCACAATCTATGTAGAATAATTTCTTCTCAGCACACTTATGACCTTTTGTGTATTTGCTATCACAATTGTAACAAAGCCCTTTTGCTCTTTTTTCTTCCAATTGTTGTGGTGTCAACCTTGTAGGTTGTGGAAGACTATGGGCAACAACACTTCCATCTTTATAGTTGTGAATGGTATGCTTCCTAGTTGCCATAATTTTGCTTTCCATTTTTCTTGCTAACCTGAATGCCTTCTCTAATGAATCAGGTTCCCAAAGGCGCACATCATGTTGGATATTATCCTTTAAAGACCCTATGAACACATCAATCCTATGCTCCTCTGGAATATCTTTTACCCTTATGTTCAATTTTTGGAACTCCTCAATGTGCTCCATTATTGAACCCTTTTGTTTGAGACTTATCAATTGGCTAAAAAAAGTGTTGCTTTTTGTATCCTCATAATGTGCTATCAATTCTTCCGTAAAAATTGCCCAAGTGATAAATTGTTTACGAGAACAAAGCCATTGATACCATACAAACTGATTTGGTTCCAAATATAAAGTTGCCATACGTACCTTTTGTGTGTTTTGCACATTATTGAGATCGAAGAATTGCTCCATCTGTAATATCCATGTGGCGGGATCCTTGCCATCAAACTTCCTCATATCGATTTTTGGAACATGGTGAGTCTTCGATCCAACATTAGAGTCTATGGAATCATGATTAACATTTCTTTTGTTCTCATCATGAGTTTCCTTTACTACCTTTTCACCATTAGTGACCCTTTCTTGTAGCAACTTCTTCAATTCATCCATCTTATCATCCATGCCATCAAATTTAGCGTCAATCTTAGCTTCCATGCCATCCATCTTAGCTTCCATGCCCTTTATCCTAGATTCCACGCCATTTACCTTAGATTCCACACCACTTATCTTAGCTTCTGTTAGCTTTTGTGAGCGTGACATTTGTTGCACTTGTTCTTGTAATTTTGATATATCATGTAGCATTTCTTCCTCTTCTTCATGAGTCATGCTAGAGCTTTCAGGTTCCTTACTAGGTGTTTGCATTTTCTTTCCTCGGGGCATCAGTTACTGATAATAATGCTTTACTATGCCCTTTGAATTCCGTTAAACCAAGCTTACACAAAAATTTAAAAAAAAAAAACTACACACCTTTTTTTCACTTTATAGAGGCCTGATATTGAATCTGATGTATCTCTGTAATTTCGGATCATCCAGTTCTGAAATTGCTATCTGTAGTAGCCTTCTGCGTCCTCTTTCCAATGCCACAAGTCTGAGCCAAATTGGATTCTCCAAGGAAGAGTTATGTGAAATCTCCCACAGTGACTTGCTTTTAGACTGGTTCAGTAGAGCGAACTTGTACGACGTGCCACGAGTCACTGTTTCAACCTTTGAATCTGAAACTCACCCACAAGAAACTACATCCGTCTCTTTCTGTACCTTTTTACAAAATTTCAATCCGATTCTCAGAGAGAGAGTTATGACGATTTTCCCCAGGTCACCTGTTTTGAATGTAATTCAGGAGTCTGCAAAAAGACCAAATTCCTCAGATCATATCTCCGAAAATATCGCGAGAAAAGCTCTGAAATTCGGACCCAAGGTTCAGCGCCAATTCTTCTCAAATGGGTTTTTTTTGCGACTTCTGAAACGTCACAGAAAAAAAGTTATAGCGAAAATGCCACGATGACCTGTTTGGAGCAGCGAAACCCTAGAATCCAAAGCTCTGATACCAAATGTTATGAAACCAGCTCACAAAAAGATAGAAAAGAGAGATCCACGCCTTAGAATTCAGCCTCTTCGAGGGGGCAACCTCCTTTACATTACATAAATGAACAATTCTTCGATGATACAAATGAAAATACCTCCTTTCTATATATAGGAGTCTAAGTGGTCCCAATACAATCAAAGCCTACATAACAATAATATTGTAGGGCACAACAATAACAATAGTGGGCTTCTATGTGGCACAATAGTAACAATATGGGCACTACATGGGTACATCAATATAAATAAGGGGTATAACTACAATAGTAATGGGGTAATCACTAGTATTATAGGGACCCAACAAAGTTGTAGGAGTTTTGGAGGGTGATTGACTCTTGTGGTGGCTTCTTGGTTTTGGATTGGGTTTATATGCCATCCATAGTCTATTGGCCCTCCTTCTAGCATGAAAAATGTTGAAGGCTGGAAGGTGACTACCTCAACATCAAGGAACTCCACCCAGTCCGGAGCTTAAATCAACTCCTTTTCCGTTGAAAATGGTGGGTCCAACTAGGGATATAGGGACTACTTTCCCATTTTAAAAAGATTTAATAATAATAGAAGGAATGAAATCAACACAATGGAATGATTTAATAACTAATGATAAAAAATTAATGCTTATTCTAACTATCTCCCGGGATAAATCTCCTTCATGTGATCTAATAGAAAGATTTCATAAAGCATGTAACAATATAGATCATCTCATACTTTAATGAAAAGAAAACATACATAAGAAACTAAATTAATTAAATAGTTAATTAATTTAGTTGATGAAAAACTCGATCACACAATAGATCTCATGATCTCATATATAATCATGAATCATTCAATATCTCACATCAATAGTGACAATGATATATCTCATTTCATAGCAAACTATAATGAAATATTCAAAAAGAAATAAGTTAACTATCTAATTTAGTAACATAAAACAACAACACAAATATAGTAGTACCCGATACATCAAAGCTTTATATATGAAAAAAGATAGCTTCCATGCTCAGCATTTCAATTAGATAACTTCAAAAAATAGTCTGAGTTCAAAAGCCACCTTCTCAAAATTCTGGGCTTGTTTCTAAATGCATGAAAGGGATTTAAATAGGCTATTAATATTACAAAAATAGAAAACTTGTAAATAAAGTTTCTAAATACTATTGTAAAACTATTTAAATCTAAAATCTCAGATAGCAAAATGGTGATCAGTTATAACAATCCTCATGACTGTTTGTTAGACTCCTTTTCTATTCGTGCTTTGAGATTGCATGTGTTCACCATTGGCTCGAGCTAGGGGGTATGTATTTGCTACATACGCATCTGTCCCATGAAGACTGCACCATTGAGTGTTGGAAGAAGTTAAGTAGTAGCCTTTGAGAGACACCTTAGCATAAGCCATTGATTATGCGGTTTCACTATGAAATGTTAATAGCTCTCCATGTTAGTTTTGGATAGGCTTTGAATATCTAGAGCTTTCTTCATAGACACTTCTTGCCATGATTGTTTTAAGATATTGACATTTGGTAAAGTGTCTTTCAAGCATTCTTGTATCAGACTAACTTGAAATAGAGTTTTCTTAATGTATTCGGTGAGATTGGAAGCAAGATTTCTAGCTCTGATAATGGCCATTTCAACGCTTTTCATCTTCATATCCCAATCATTGAATGCAATGTCCTTTATCGACTCTTTAATTCTAGGGAGACCAGCCACTCTCCCTTCTATAGTGTCTTGCCAATCTATGTAGTCTGATATTTTTTCATCGATCCCTTCATAATATGTCCTCAGATCGGATAGTTGTGTAACGAGGGAATCACTAGTCTTGGCTAAATCATGAATTTGAGATAATTTATGACAGAAAACTAACTGTTGTGTTTCCAGTAGGGTGTCTAGTTTAGATGCCTCCTTTTGTACTGCGTTGATTTCGGTGCTTTCCTGTAGTTGTTCAATCCTTTGATGCAGTTGATGAATCTATTGATCTTTATCTCTACTCTCTGTTTCAAATTGAAGCCTTAAATTGTCAAAATCTCTTTGTAATTTAGTAACATTTGATTGCCATTGTTGATCTATGGTTTGCTTTTCCTATTGAAAAAATTGCTCCATTTGAGATATTGTTTGATCCTTTTCTTTTATTAATAACTGAATCTCTGTGGGAATTTCAATAGTGGCACTGGCATAAGCTCCCGCATACTGAGATATCTTGTTCAATTCTTCCTCAGGGATAGACTGAGCTCCTTTACAAAGTATTTGGATTGGAGTCTCGCTAGGGAGTAAGTCTGGAGACTACTCTAATTTCCTTTTCTTCTGCGATCTCCTCATAACTGCTTTATGCTTTGGACTGTAAAACATGTCCAATGGTTGAATTTCATCAATCTTGAGGACTATCTCAGTGGTAGGGAATGCATGGATTATTGCCATATCCTCTGGTGTAGTAGAATCTTTCTTTGCTTTTGCATTGATTATCTTCTCTCTTTCTTCAATATTAATAATAATTTGGGAATCCTCAGCAGTGAACAAGGTCTCCCCTTTATCTCTTGAAACCTTAGAGACTTCTTTATTACTTGTAATAACTTTGTGTCTGGCTCAATAATGATTATTTCTAACTGTGTAGTAACTAACACTGGTTCTGTAGCTTGCTGACTAGAACTGTTTGTGGTAGGGATTTCTTCAGTAGATAACACACAATTGAATTCTTCCCAGACTTTATTGAATTTCTTCTCTTGTTCAACAACATCAATTGTTGTTTCTATAACTAGTATTTGGGAAGAAGAGGTTGATGCTTCAACTTTTCCTGTTTCCTGTTGCAGATGTTTTACCAATATTTCTGGTAAATGGGCATTTCTCCTCTCACGATATTGCTTAAATCTTAGCACCTCTACAGAACTTAATCTTTTCGCAGCTAGCTCCTCAACCATAGATTATTCTGGAAGCATCTCAAATAAGTCGTTGAACTTATCAGGATCATTTGAAAAGGCTTGAGTTTCACATGAGTTGTTACTTCTTTGGAAATTCTGTTAGGATCATAGTGTCTGATACAAAATGGATCTAGAATAGACTTCTAAGTCTAAAGTGTTCCTCAAAGAGGAAAATGAAAGACCAAGGATGCTCCTGGAAATAGTCCCATTGCAGAGATATTTTCATTCTGAATCTACTGCAACTTGAATGGGCTAAAATGGACTTCGGATGATGAAGTTATTGCAAAAAAGAAGCTTGCCTTTGTTCCTTTGAAAAAGGAGGCATTTCTTCTAAAAATGGACTTAAGGCCTTCTTAAAGGAAATCACATCGGAAGGGCTCAAAGGGCAGACTTAAGCCAAAGGCATGAAGGATTTGCGATGAACAATATGCGATTAAAGTGATCGGCAATAAAACGGATCAGACGATCGGCAAATCGGCAGATCGACAATCGACACACCCAAAAGGGAAGGACCCCAGGCACTGCAATATGCCGATTGTGATTTGCGATTGGAGCCGATAGTGATGATAGGCGGATCAATGAATTGACATCGACGATATTTATCAGATCGGGTAATATTTATCCGATCGACGTAACTCATTAGCGGAGGAACAGACCCCGAGCTGTTGCGACTTGCGACATGCGATACGCCGATATCACAATCAGCGATCGACGATCACAACCACATAAAATGGTCGTTGACATATGTGACGTACGATTGTGATTAGTGATCAAGGCACATACCTGATGGGGATTATAAATGCGATTGCATAACTTTTTAGATCCGTATTCTCAGATTTTCTATGTATTCCTTTGTATTTGGGTTTTTTGACCTCCCGCCTGTGTGATCGCGATTTGCGATGACAGGACAGACCCGATGGGATTTAAAGACCCGATTACATAAAATTTGAAATCCAGTTTCTCGGGATTTCTGTGTATTCCCGTGTATTGAGGTTTTTAGACCTCCCACATATGCGATTGCAATATGCCGATGAAAGGTGAACTTGATAAGGTTTATAGGAGCGATTTCATAATGTTTGAAGTCCGGATTTCGCGCCTGATAGTGTATTTCTGGTATATCTCTGTGTATTGGAATTTCGTTCCATTTTCAGGTTTTCACCTGGAAGAAGGCCCCGAATCCTTTATAACTGCCCCTGATCATTGTGACACACTGCAAGCAAGCATTTTGTAAACAATGATGTGTTTGTAACGTGCAGAGCCACAGAGACAGAAGCCAGAGGGCCAGCTGAAGAGATAGAGGAATGATTAAAAGCAGAGAAACGGTTGGGGAAGCTGCAGAGTCGAAGAATGCCTCAAAGAAGCCAGAGAGATCAATTGACGAGGTAGCTAGAAAAAGCAGAGAGTGCATTTGACTGAAGGTCGCTAGCACAGAGAGCAGAGAGATTTGTGGAGTCACTTGTAGGTTGAGTGAACCAAAGAGCTCAATTGACAGCAGCGCAGAGATTGCTGAAGGTCACTGGAAGGTTGCTAAGGGGTGCTTGGAGGTCGAGCGATCCATTGATGCACACAAAGGTGGAGAGAAGCTCAGAGAGCCGAAGAGCTAGAGCCAGGAAGCCTGAGAGCTTCAGAGCCGAGGATAAGATGTTGTTCTAAACCCATTGTGTTCTGTGTAAACCAGTGGAGTTGAGCGTGGAGCTTGTAAAAGAACTTATTCCATAATCCCAGAAATCCTAGTTAAGTTGACTAGAGCTCAAGGAGGCGTAGCCCAAGAGTTTTGGGTGAACTCCATATTATATTGCTGTTATGCGTGAATTGCTTGTTGCTGCATTACAGTGCTTATTTATTTGTTGTTATATGTTTTTATATCAGTACAAGCAAATAAAATTAAAGCACATTAACAGTTAAAAACAAACACAAGCATACACCTATTTTCAATCACTTTTAATTCCGCAATTGGTTAATCACTAGATCTTGGGAACATTTAAGCTTTGGAAGTGGGAAAGGTTCTTGTAAGCTTGACAAGAAGCCTTTAGTGCCCCATTTTCAGATCAGGTGGTATCAAAGCTTGAGATTGATTAACCCCACCTTGAAGAAGGAGATATCAAAGCTGGTTATACCAGAGCAGATGGTATCATGATGCAGGTGGTATTAGATCAGAATGCTTGATTGACAGAGCAAAGATTGCTTGTCTGAAAGGTGTTTAAACAGTCATAGGTTGATTGTATGCTTGTTTGCAGACTGACTATTGTTTGAGTTTGCAGAGATGAAGGGAAAGCTATTGATAGCTAAGTCCAGGAAAGGATAAGAAGGAAGAAGGGCTACAGGCATTCTTCTTATCCCAAAGGACCTCAAGGCAATCCTTGAAGCACAGGAGGTTTGTTGCAAAAGGTTGCTTGAATAAGCTCTTTGTTGATCTTGTTTGAAGTTATTTTGTTCATTTTCATAATGACAACTTCTACAAGTAAGTCCTCAGATTCTTCTTTCTTCACAAGATTCTTTGATGGAGAAAAGAAGCAAGACTTGTTCATCATGGTGGATATGGTGAGAGAAATGTATGAGGATGGAAGGAAGAGCAGCATACTTAGAGAGCAGTTGAATTCTGTGGAAGAAGAGAAGCAGTTGCTTTCTGACAAATTGCAAGAAATGGAGAGGCGACTTCATATTGCAAATATGAACCTGAAAAGGATGCATGAATTGGAGACACAACTCTTTGTTGCCAAAGAAGACTTGGTCAAGTATCAACCTAAAGAAGAGGTAAACAATTCTTGTTTATCTTCAAATTCTTCTAAGAATGCTTATATTGGTTCTTTTGAAAAACATACAAGAGGCATAGGTTCCAAGTTAATGTCCAAGATGAAGGAAAAGGCTTAGGTAAACATGCACAGGGCATTGTTGAGCCAATAATAGTTAAGGAAAGGCCTAAGTATTTGGGTCTTGGCTATGGACAGTATTATGGAGAGAGTTCCAAAGCTGCCACAAAGGCCATTGAAACAGCTCCAAGAAGGAGTTTCATTGTAGGTCCTCTACCTCGGAAGTGTGAAGATTGTATTCAGGAGGAATGCAATAGCTTGAAACATCATTTGCAGGATGCAGGTGTTCAGAAGAACACACTTGAACTAGAGAGTTATGGAAACTCTGAAAGCCTTGAAGATATTGATGGTGTTCCAAAGGGGGCCACTTCTT
Source organism: Pinus tabuliformis (assembly GCA_031772625.1). NCBI lineage: Eukaryota > Viridiplantae > Streptophyta > Pinopsida > Pinales > Pinaceae > Pinus > Pinus tabuliformis. The sequence continues at coordinate 630,031,076 of CM062814.1, read as the reverse complement.
CATTTGATTCACCTCCTCATGAAGGCAATAAAGGTGAAAGAGAAAGGTATAAATCTGGTTCTAACCATATTCCTTTTGATTCTGTTAAGCATGATAAATTTCCACATAAATATGGGAAAAGAATTGCATGTTCCTTTTGTGGTTTGGATAACCATCATGTTTCTAGATATTGGAAGAGAATGGCCACATATAGGAAACTTTTGAAGGAAAGGAAGCAAGAAGCCAAAGTTCCATTGGACAAGGAAAATCATGCTGTCAAGAGGATGCACATGTGTTTCACTTACTGCCATAAGCAAGGGCATCTTGCTGAAAAGTGTTGGACTTTGAATCCAACAATGCTTCCACGAAACTTGAAGAAGGTGGAAAGAGAAAATGGCAGGAATGGAAAGAAAGATTCCATGATTGATGTGTTTTAGGATGATTCACATGTTGATGCTGATGTGCAGACAAAGGAAAGACCTTTGAAATGGATTGGTAAGAAATTGTTAGCGTTCTTATCTAATTAAAGATTGCATGTCTTTTGATTTAATGCATATATTTGCATTTCTTTGTTGATGAAACGAAAGTTATAGGATTTTTCCAAGAAGGTGAATGGAAAAGTTGAGTAGGAGACTCACTTTTTTGCTGCAATATTATATTTCATTTTAGCTTCGAAAGTACAGTGTGCTTAAGTAAAAATTGAAGGATGAAATGCATGCATAAGCTTGATGTGTATGAACACAGGGATGTTGATGATTTCCTTGTATTTGAACATGTATGTGTAATTAACTTGAAGGGTTGATTGCTTTGTTGTAACATGCATGCAATGTTGACTTGGGAAAAGTTAACTTGGTCTCCAAGATGGAGATAATGATGAAGTGTTTCATCTTTTGAAAAAGAGTCCTAATGGTCTTTTTCTACATGCTTTACTTGAAGGGTAATTTATTTTAAAGGCATGTTTTGTGGGCTTGGTATCTAGTCCATCATTTGTATGCAGATGTAAGACATGGAGGTGTTCACAAGATGTGAAAATCTGTTTCTTTTGTTGAAGCAGGAGTTTTAGGTCATCCAGTTGTTGTCTGTATTTTTGTTGTTGTTAACAATTGTTGTTGACAGCTTGTCAAATAGGTACAAATGAAAATTTTGTGAAGCAAATGTAACTTCACATTTTTTTGAGCCACCCTGGATCAATGATCAAGGAAGAGAAGTTCAAACTACCTTCTGTGACTGTCTCAGCAGGAGTTCTACATGAATTCAAGGAGGAAAATAGTTCTTCCTAAGAGGACCAGCACATCCAGGACGAAGAGTGGTCAAAGGCTTTGGTTCAGAGGCACTAGCCATGTAGGCAAGTGTATAAAGGCTGAAAGAAGAGGGTGAGGTACCCTCATTTACTGTTCAGATCAGTATAAAAGACTTTTGGGGACCAAAAGTTCTTTTAGTGGGAAGGCATGATCCAAAATGGATCTAGAATAGACTTCTAATTCTAAAGTATTCCTCACAGAGAAAAATGAAAGTCCAAGGATGCTCTCGGAAATAGTCCCATTGCAGAGATCTTTTCATTCTGAATCTACTGCAACTAAATGGGCTAAAATGGAATTCGAATGATGAATTTATCGCAAAAAAGAAGATTGCCTTTGTTCCTTTGAAAAAGGAGGCATTTCTTCTAAAAATGGACTTAAGGCGTTCCTAAAGGAAATCTCATCGGAAGGGCTCAAAGGGCGGACTTAAGCCAAAGGCATGAAGGATTCGCGATGAGTGATATGCGATTAAAGCGATCGGCGATAAAGCGGATCGGGCAATCGGTGAGGGCAGATCAGCGATCGGAACACCTAAAAGGGAAGGACCCTAGGCACTGCGATATGCTGATTGCGATTTGCGATTGGAGACGATAGCAATGATCGGCGGATCAGTGAATCAGCATCGGCGTATTTATCGGATCGTCAATATTTATCGATCGACGCAACTCATTGGCAGAGGAACAGACCCTGGGCCGTTGCAACTTGCGAAATGCGATACACTGATATCATGATCGGCAATCGCAACCACATAAAAGGGTCGTCGACATATGCAACGTGCAATTGCGATTAGCGATCAAGGCACGGACCCGATGGGGATTATAAATGCGACTGCATAACTTTTGAGATCCGTATTCTTGGATTTTCTATGTATTCATTTGTATTTAGGTTTTTTTACCTCCCACTTGTGCAATCGTGATTTGCGATGACAGGACAGACCTAATGGGATTTAAAGACACGATTACATAAAATTTGAAATCCAGTTTCTTGGGATTTCTGTGTATTCCCGTGTATTGAGGCTTTTAGACCTCTCGCCAATGTGATTGTGATATGCCAATGAAAGGTGGACCTGATAGGGTTTATAGGGGCGATTTCATAATGTTTGAAGTCTGGATTTCGCGCCTGATAGTGTATTTCCGGTAAATCTCTGTGTATTGGAATTTCTTTCCATTTTTGGGTTATCACCTAGAAGAAGGCCTTGAATCCTTTGTAATTGCCCCTGATCATTGTGCCACACTGCAAGCAAGCATTTTGTAAACAATGATGCGTTTGTGACACGTAGAGCCACAGAGCCAAAAGCCAGAGGGCTAGTTAAAGAGATAGAGGAATGATTACACGTAGAGAAACGACTGGGGAAGCCACAGAGCCGGAAGAATGCCTCAAAGAAGCCAGAGATCTCAATTGATGAGGTAGCTGGAAAAATCAGAGAGTGCATTTGACTGAAGGTCACTAGCGAAGAGAGTTTTGGAGTCACTTGGAGGTTGAGTTAACCAGAGAGCTCAATTGACAGCATTGAAGAGATTACTGAAGGTCGCTGGAAGGTTGCTAAGGGGTGCTTGGAGGTCGAGCGATCCATTGATGCACGCAGAGGCCGAGAGAAGCTCAGAGAGCCGAAGAGCCAGAGCTAGAGCCAGAGCAGAGCTGAAGAGCCAGAGCAGAGCCGAAGAGCCAAAGTCAGAGCTAGAGCCAAGAGCCAAGAGCCAGAGCCAGAGCCAAGAGCCAGAGCCAGAGCCAAGAGCCAGAGCCAGAAAGCCTGAGAGCTTCAGAGTCGGGGATAAAATGGTGTTCTAAACCCATTGTGTTTTGTGTAAACCAGTGGAGTTGGGCGCGGAGCTTGTAAAAGAACTTATGCCATAATCCTAGAAAACCTAGTTGAGTTGACTAGAGCTCAAGGAGACGTAGCCCAAGAGTTTTGGGTGAACTCCATATTATATTATTGTTATGTGTGAATTGCTTGTTGTTGCATTGCATTGCTTATTTATTTGTTGTTATATGTTTTTATATCAGTACAAGCAAATAGACTTAAAGCACATTAACAGTTAAAAACAAACACAAGCATACACCTATTTTCAAGCACTTTTAATTCCGCAATTGGTTAATCGCTAGATCATGGGAACATTTAAGCTTTGGAAGTGGGAGAGGTTCTTGTAAGCTTGAAAAGAAGCCTTTAGTGCCCCATTTTCATATTAGTGTCGGTTTGGAAAAACTGGAAAAAAAAAAAGGTTTTAACTGCTCAATTTCAAGCAAAGCATGATTGAAATTGTTAAGGGCATATGAACCACAATAAATGGGAAATAGGGGCCAAACAATTTTCTTGGCATCTTTAAGCACTTTAGTCAAACCATAACCAACTTTTTGATAGGAAATTTCTTTGGCTAGCAATTCATCCAGAACAAAGAGTGGCAAAACATGAGGATGGGCTCGGCTACCAAAAATACGGATATAAGTATAATTCTCTTCCCCGAACCATTTTCCTATAGGATTTAGGTCTCTATTGGCTTCAACAGTAACCCTAGGGGCTTTACTTCCAAAGACTTCTTGGTGAATGGGGACTGTGACTTTGTGGAAAATTTTGTAAAAATTGGGGTGGTACTTAGATTCCCACAGGATGTCAAAGTAAATATGAATGGGGGTAGCATACTGATCAGTCCACTTCCATCCTAAAGACAGAAAATCATAAGAGAAACATATAGAATCCATAATATAGGCACTCATGTAAAAGGGAGGAGTTTTCCTTGCTAGTACATTGCGCTTTTGCCTATAATTACGAATTTGCATGCTCAAATTGTTTGAAAAAATGGTTGCCCAATCCATAATGTAGCTGTCAGAAGCAACTTCAATCAAGGGCATCCATTCTTCTAAAAACTTTTGAGTATTGGCTAAACCAAAAAGATGACACATCATAGCAGCAACCTGGGAGAAAAGGCCTACAAGAGAAGCCAATGAATACATACCCTTGTCCTCGCGCTTGTGCTTGTTAGGATCTTTCCTCCATTCTTTAATAAGTTCAGTAGGGTTTGAATTCTCTTGCATGAATTTCTAGACAAATTGAGCGTTGTATCTCTTCTGGGGCATTGGCAAGTGATACATTCTTCTTAAGTCCTCGGGTCTGAACGAACCAATGACAGTTTTCTTGGAAGTAATGAATTGTCTATCTATTATATCTACATGATCAATAACCCATCTCACCATATCAGTATATGGGAGGATCTTAGGACGAGCAACAATTCTGTGAAGGAAATAATTGGCTACTTCTGACCATGGATCTGCATGATTTGTCTGAGAATCATCCACAATAGCTCCTCTACTTTCAACTATTCTCGGATTTTCATTTTCAAATAATTGGGACATTGCCTCCCAACTAGACGAGCCTGCATCTGATGTGCATGTGGTATCTGAAATCAATGGATCCATTTCGTGAATTTCCTCGGGCGGCAAGACTGATTTTGGTGGGGTGGCGGACTTTCTTCTTGCTTTGATTAGCCGAGACATGTCTTTATCCTGTTAAAAAAAACAAACGAAGATAAGAAAAAATTACTCGAATGCTGGTAAAGTCATATCAAATAAATGCATGCATAATGGAGAATCCCTCGGTATTAAGTCGAAATTATTGCAAATCGATTGAAAACCTCGAGATTAGAAAACACATAAAGGATTATTAAATTTTCAAATGTTCGTTCACGTGGTGCTGACAGATGGCATTGTATCGAAAGTGAATTGGTCGGCGATTTGACAATCGGTAGTTTTTTGTATGCTTTACCAAAATGCGAAATGCAAAATGGTGAGTTTGGTGAATTAGCGAATTGTTGATAGAATGTGATATTGGCATCTGTCATCTGACAGAATGCGATATTGGATGTTTCGGCATTTTGGCGAATTCAGAGTTTTCGGCATTTCGATGAAATTAGTTTTTAGCATTTCAGCGAAATCAATTTTTTGGCGTTCAAAGCTTCGGCATTTGCTATAGCACATCTTGTGACATATCCATTTGTTTATCCCTTTTAGTGTTTTTTCTTTGTTTCCCAATGTTTTATTCTTTCAAGGAAAAGTAATTTCCTTCTTTAGCTTTCTAATTTTATTTTTGAGAAATAAAAGAAAATAAACCTAACTTAGGATATTTTATGCAAAATGATATTATCCTAATTTTTTTTTAAAAGGGTCCCCATTATTCCTCCTAGATTTCTAAGGAAAATGGAGGTTGTTGAATACTACAACAATGTCCTATGAATATCATCTGAGCATCTCTAATGTTCTTCTTAGTGTATTATTTGCATCCTCAATGGTTTGTTTATCATCCTAATGGGTCGTAATAGTGTCATTTTTCATCGTCACTTTTTTTAGCATCATTCATTATGTGATATTAATCAATCTATATATTAACAAATATGTGACATTAATCAATATTTACATGTGATATTAAAATTATATTTATATGAGATACCAATTAATATTTACATTATGTAATTGGACTGTTTATATAACACACAATACATGAAAAAGGAAAATTATCTATAACTTCACAATAACTCATATATAAAAGTAAGTTTTATCTATGTAACAAGTGGTTTACCACCACCCCATTGGAAATTTCAATCTTTAAGTATTGGTATTTTATTATTTTCACAGAATGTTAAGTTTTTTTTCATTGAAATAATGCCATCGTTTCCAGTAAAGGGTATTAGAAAAATGATTCTTCCTTTAATTTGGGGTGTCTTTCCAAAAACAATTGAGTATACTCATCCCAAAAATCTTGGCAAAATTCTTTACTTTCCAATATTTTAATATTTATTCGTTGTCATTTAAAAAGAATCAATCAACTTCTATCTTCGTAAGATGAGGTTCATCCAACTCTAATATAATATATATGCTCATACATTATGCCCATAGAAGAAATAAGTGTTACGATAAATTACATAATGTTGGAAATACTAAGAGGGAGGTGAATCAATATTTCTTTCAATTAGTTGATTTTTAATTTTCAGAACTTTAAATTCACATTAACATTAAATTAAAATAGCATAACATAAATAATAAACAACATCATTCAACAATGCACAAACATAAAGATAGTATACAATAGATTTTTAGATGGAAACCCTTTTGGGAGAAAAACCATCAATCACTTTTTAATATTTGTCTTCAATGATTTACATCAATAGGAAGCTCCAACATCCAAATTTATTAATTACAACTAAAAGGATGCCCCAACACCCTGTTTACCAACTCCCATTGGAAGGATGCTCCAACGCTCTGGTTTACAGGATCCAACTTGAAGGAGACTCCACTCTCCTGCCTTGCAAAACCCTTCCACCCTAAATATAAATGATAAAAGACTAAGATAGAATATGTTGGTCAATCACTACACTTTATCATTGTGTTTGATAACCTTTTCTTTCATCATTGTCTTGTTAATTTGACAGCTTAGTAACAAATTCCAATCATGGGACTAGATTCCTCTTTTTAAGAGGAATAATTTTGACCTTTGAAGCACAAGATTTGGACAAGGGAAAGTGTATTTTTGAAGTGAAGCCCAATGTCAAAATTGTCAAAGTCAGACCTAAAGAGAAATTGGACATCCTTGGAAGCCTATAAATACAAGTAACCTCAACCTCATTTGGACATCATCCTTAGGCATTCTCTTCTTCTCTTTTTTTATTTGGCTTGTACAGGTTTGAAGTTGGTTCACACAGGTCTGAAATTACAGGGTATGAAGCTTGCACGTGTGATTAGGGTTTTTGGTTCTCAGCAGCAAGGTTGCCACAGGGAATTTTCCATTGCAACAACACACACACAAGCCTATTCGTGTGGTTGGAGCGTTTCAACCACATGCATGTACATTCTCTCTGTGCAACTGGAAATTATGGTTTCATTTTGACAATTGACTGTAGTTCACCACAGTCTAGAAAAGTCAACTTTGAACAATATCATTACTGGGATCATATTTTTGGATATTGTTTGGTTAGTTTTTCTAGATGATTTTGTATTGGCTCATTGTACTCTCTTCTGAACATTTTATGACAATCTAATAGAAGAAGAATTTCAAAGGGTTTTCCCCCTTGTGGGGTTTTTCACTGGTCTTTGACCAAATTTGTGTCTCTTGTTGATGTTTTTTATTGTATTCTATTGTCATTCCATTATTATTCTATATTCAATTACTGTTTATTGATGAAAGAATGAATTTCTATTGAAAATATTGCTAATTGAAGAATTGAATTGAGCTAAAGTAATTGAAATAACATATAACAGTGGTAAAAAATAACATGTCCAACCGTTGTTGTCAATGCTTACTGTCATTGCCTCTAACTCTTCCCTTTTTGTTAGTTGTGATATATATATATATATATATACATATATACAATACTGCTTTTGTAACTAAAGCCCTAACTCAACAACCAACAATCCATCAACATTCTCTCTGCTTAACCAAAATTCTTCAATCATATCTATCTTTAGTAACAACATACTCTGGAACATATTATCAATTGTCTTCTATGTTCTGTAAACATGCTCAACAATTATGCTTAACTACAATACCAAACCCTAAGCAACAATAATGATTAGCATCATATCAAACCCTAGTTTCTTCTAGACAACAATACATCCAACGCTCTTTCTTCTTTTAACAATGCTATAATACAAAGTTTATTAAGCTCTAGAGGTATCAATACTACAATACAATGTCTTAGTAAAAAAATATTGTCACAAAGATTTAGTCTACAATCAACACAATGTTGTTGCTATCTAGTTATAATATGATCTCAGTAAAACCATTTGTCAAATCAACTTGTTCAATCACTATATTTCACCGTTTTACACTACAAGTGTTCACTCATACAAGGGGTTGCTACAGTCATTACACTATCTCTTCCATTTTATTATTCTATCCACTTGTAATAATAACTTATATTTGACTAGTTTCTTATATAACAAAGTCTGAAATCAACCATTTAAGAGCTAAAACCCTAGTGTATAATGTTGGAATCAACAACCCTGGATGATCTATCATTATACTTTTTACGATTAACATTCATGTATATAGCAATATCAAGACAATTTGCTCTAAATCCTTAGTAGCACTGACCACTGACTTAAAAATACATATCAAAACAAGTATTCAACCTTACATACATCAACCTGCACATGCATCTCACTGTGATACCCTAGTAGCACTATTCAAGAACATTTTCAAGGTAATTCTCTACAACAATATGCTCATCATATATTCAAAGTTCATTAATACTTAGTTATATAGTCATAAGCCAACAATACATAGCACCAACTTGTTTGTTGTAAGATAACTATTTAGGTACATATATTACACCAACACAATGATCTCTATAGGAGCATGCCTTTGGGTTTCAAATGCACAACTTGATACACTTCAGGCTCTAATGTAACAAACCTTCTTCAAAAAGTTTTAGTGCACATGTAAGATATAGATAACAGATCAATCCATCTTCTATTGTATCCAATCCCTGCATACACACTTATTTTCTCCAATTTGCAAGCATGTCAGTATTCGAAGTACTCAGCCTCTGATCTAAAAGCTCCCAACAACCTCTGTACGCATTGTGCTTAATTTTTTGAGGAATCCATAGATCAAAAGAGTGCACATGGACTTACAATCAACTCCAACGTGGATTGGCCGACAACGTACACAATACCCTCATAAAAATCACTCTTAAAAATCCTTCTAGGCCCATGAACTAATGGTGAGTTGTCGCATCATCTTTTTTGGGGGTTTTGACCACAAGAAAGGGGCTTTAACCCTTGATCGAGCATAAATCCCTATTTGAGATGAATCATGAGGCATGTCATATATCGTTGGAATATAAATGACGAGGAGCATCCAATGATGGTGGCCTTAGAAGAAAATCCACTTATCTTCATTCTCAAAAACTTCAACAAGTGCAGGGCATCTAGGGTTTCCTTGCATCCTTTCAGGGAATTTTATATATTGAACTTTTCATTGATGTAATCCTTGATGTATATTTAGAGCATTCAAGAACCGACGTTGGCATCAATGACAACACCATTCAACATATATCACTTTAAACATAGTTTGTTATACAAATTATAGTGAAATATTACCTTTAGTTATAGTAGGTGAATCAATATGTTGAAGGTTCAGTGTTTCCCCATCCATGATGTCATTCTTCATTAATTGTTTGGAAAATAGCATATTCCACATAAGATGAACTCAAATAACCATCACATTAGCTCATCAAAAACCATGGCATTGATGCTCTTACGTGGTTAAAACCATCTAAAAGGGAAACAATCCTCAACCCCAACCAATGTGCCCACTAGAGGCAATTCATTGATGCAAACAAAAATTTTTCACAAAAGAGAATTTATCATAATCGATCATCAATAAAAGGTGTTCCATGCACTATAAATGGAGATCATGGACTAGTCGAGTGCTAAGTAACTGATTAATAGTTGTTAATATCAAGGAGAATATGGCATGTTGAATCATTCTATGTTTAAAGCGTATATTTACCATCAATTATAAAACTATAAATGCATTCTAATGCATACTGAAAAAACACACTTTTAATTACAGATACATTTGACCAAGTTAATCTTAACTAACTCCCAAGTGTTTGAATATCTTAACGTGTCATACAATAGTTAATATAAAATATTTTGAGAAGGTTTTTGAAATGATAATTCAACTATTATATTATAATCAGGTTTGTTAGCATTTCATGTTTTCTTAGTCTTCAAAACCATTTCTTGAACCCTAAATTTGAACAAAATAGAGGAAATATAGGCGTGTAGAACTAAATTAAGAGATATAATTTATTTTGAGATGGAACATGACCATACAAATCAATAAAGAACAAAGTATGGATTTAAATTTTACCTAGGATGTTTTCTAATTTCTATTCTTTTGATGCTCTCAAAGTTGAACCATTTTTCATTTAAATGATGCCATCATTTCCAATAAATTGTATTAGAAAAGTGATTCTTCTTTTAATTTGGGATGCCCCTCTAAAAAATTATGAGTGTACTCATCTCATAAATCTTGGAAAAACTATTTACCTTTTGAAATTTTAATACTCATGCCTTTCCATTTAAAAGGAATCAATCGCTTTCCACCCTAGCTATCAAAGTAAGATGAGGTTCATTCAACTCTAATATGTTATTTATACTCATATATTATACCGATATAAGGAATATTTGTTGTGATAAATCATATATCACTCTATACTTAGTTTGTTCTACAAATTATTTTTAGATAAATATTACCATTAACATAGTAAATAAATAACTATGTTGAAGCTTTAATGTTTCTTCATCCATTATAACACAATCTTCATTAATTGTTTGGAAAATAGGGTATTCCACATAATATGAACACCTCAAGTACAACCACTCACGTAACTATATTAAAAACCATGACATATATGCTTTTACATGGTTAAAACCCTATAAAAAGGAAACTATCCTCAACACCAACCAATGTGGCCACTTTAGGAACTTTATTGATGCAAAACAAAAATTTTCACATAAGAGAGTTTCATCATTATTGATCATCAAAAAATGGTGCTCCATGCTCTACAAATAAGGATCATGAAGCAATAGAGTGCTCAACAATAGATCAATAGCTACTAGTAGTGAGGAGAATATGAGATGTCAAATCGCTTTATGCCTAAACCATACACTGATCACCAAATTACATAGCCACAAATTCATTCTAGAAAAACACACTAAGAAACACACTTACCTAAAAACACATTGGAACAAGTAAATCGTAGCTAACTCCTAAGTGCTTAAATATCTTAACATTCCACCTTTAAATCAACTTTAGAAATGATATTAAAATCAATACAAAAATTTATATCAAATGTATTATAAATTTTTTTGAAATGATAATTAAACTATTATATTATAATGGGGTTTTCTAGCATTGCTTCTTTCTTAGTACTCAAACCCTTTTCTTCAACCCTAAAAATAAAAAAAAAGGGAAATAAAGATGTTTAAAACCCATTTAATAGACATGATTGTCCTCGAGATGGAACAAGACGATACAAATTAATGAAGGAAAAATTATGAATTTAAATTTTACCCAGGATTATTTTTTATTCTTTTGACATTCTCATTGCTGACCCATTTTTCATTTAAATGATGTCATCATTTCCAATAAAGGGTATTATAAAAATGATCCTTATTTTAACTTTGGATGTCTCTCAACAAAATTTGAGTGTGTTCATCCCAACAATCTTGGAAAAACTCTCTATCTTACAAAATTTTAATACTTTCTATTTAAAAGGAATCAATCACTATCTACCCTAGATATTAATGTAATATGAGGTTCATTTGACTCTAATATGCTATCTATGCCCATATAAAGATGTGATAAATCATATATCACTCTAAACATAGTTTGTTCTACAAATTATTTTTAACAAGGTAAATATGACCTTTAGTTGTATTAGATGAATAACTATGTCGAAGGTTCAATATTTTCCCATCCATACTGTCATAATCTTCATTAGTTGTTTGGAAAATGGGCTATTCCACATAAGATGATAAGTGATCATTCACATAACTAGATCAAAAATCATAACATCAATATTTTTATGTGGTTAAGGCCTTTTAAAATGGAAACAATACCCAACCCTAACTAATGTGGCCACTTGAGGAAATTTATTGATGTAAAAGAAAAATTTGATGTAAGAGGGTTTATAATAATTGATCATTAATAAATGGTGTTCCATGCTTTATAAATAGAGATCGTGGACCAATTGGGTGTTAATATATTAATCAATAGCCATTAATATCGAGGAGAATATGGCATGTTAAATCACACTATGTCTAAAACATATATGGACAGCGGAATTACATAACTACAAATGCATACTAAATAACCACACTAAGAAACATACTTTGTAGATACAGATTAGACAAAATTAATCTGAACTAACTTCTAAGTGTTTAAATATCTTAACATTCCAACTTAAAAATAACTTAGAAATAATATTAAAAGCAATACAATAATGAATATCAATGTGTTGTGAATGTTTTTGAAATGATAATTTAACTATTATATTATAACAAGGTTTGTTAACATTGCATGATTTCTTAATCTTAAAACCTAATTTTGAAAATGAAAAAAAAATAAAGGAAATAAAGATGTGTAAAACTCACTTAAGAGACATGATTTATTTTGAGATGGAACAATACCATACAGATCAATAAAGATCAAAGTATGGATTTAAAATTTACCCAAAATGGTTTTTTATTCTTTTGATGCTCTCAATATTGAGCCATTTTCCATTTAAATGATGTCATCATTTCCAATAAAGGGTTTTAGAATAAATATTTTTCTTTTAATTTGGTATGTCTCCAAAAAAAATTGTGTGTACACATCTTATAAATCTTTCAAAAACTCTTTAACTTCCAAAATTTTAATACATATTTCTTACCATTTAAAAGCAATCAATCACCTTCACTTTTTACCCTAGCTAATAAAGTAAGATGAAGTTCATCTGGCTCTAATATGCTATCTATGCTCATACATTATGCCCATATAAGTGTTGTGATAAACCATTTATCCTCTAAACATAATTTGTTCTATAAATTATTTTTAACAAGATAAGTATTACCTTTAGTTGAACTAGATGAATAGCTATACTTGGGGTTCAACGTTTCCCCATCTATGATAACACAATATTCATTAACCTTTTGAAAAATAGGGTATTCCACATAATATGAATACCTTAATTAGCCAGATAAAAATCCATAACATCAATGTTTTTACATGGCTAAACCCATCTAAAATGGAAACAAGCCAATGGAGGAAATTTATTGATGTGGAAGAATAATTTGCACATAAGAGATTTTATTATAATTGATCATCAAAAAAAGGTGCTCCATTTTCTATAAATCAGTGTTCCAAGGGGAAGTGTCCCCCAAGCTCGGGGGTGTTCTCTCCACATTTCCTATGCACATGGGACAAGGGGACAACTAGGGAAACGTTTTCCCACATCCCCTTTTAGAGGAAACTTTGGGGGATGTGAGAGGAAAAATTTCCCCAATGTGGTTGACATGTTTACCCAAAATAAGTGCTTGTGGGCATCGTCCCTCAAAAAAGGCTAGGAATTCCCCCTGAATTTTCCTTGCAAGCAATAATTTATGAGTGATAAAGCTTAATATTCAACCCTAGGGTCCTACTAATGCTACTTAGTTAATGTTAATGTTAAATACTTAAAATAAAAATAGTATTCTCCTTTATCTCTCATTTTCATTATTTTACTTAAATTTTTAACATTACAATTAAATGACTCAAGATGTTTGAGAGTGGTTATGATATGGTTGGATTTCATATAGAGGAAGTATAATTTTAGATTCCACTCAAAAGAAAGCAGACTTAATAGTTTTCAGGATTTCAGGATTCAGGGTATTACATGTTTCCATTACATTCTATCATGTATGAGGGTATGGAACACACATTTAATCAAGAGCATGAAGCCCTCTATGTACCTCGATTTTTGTGGCATTGATTATTGAACTCCTATGTCATGAACCTAGTAAAATTGCTCCTATCACTCAAATAAAATCTTGACTTGACATGTTAATTCTTTTTTGTCTTATTTTAATGATTATAGGGTAATATTAATGATGACGATCCCAATATATGCAATCACTTTGTTGAAACGTAGGCATTTGTTGTATCATAATTTTTTTTGGACAATAGAGGCCATGTAGAGCCTCTTTGTTGGTGTATTTTTGGTTCAAATTTGAATTGCACTCAATGTTATTTTTGTTATATGCATCCTTTATATATATAGGAGAAACTTTGGATATTTGTCTATAATGTTTGGATTCATATGGATGCACATGAATATTTACATTTTTTTTTTCAAAAATTGAATATTTATGTACTTTTTGGTTATTAGATTTTTTTTTTCTCCTCTAGTTCCTAGTTTTGGGGTCAGTCGTATAAATCATAGGTCTAATTCTAACAACATTGGATCAATTTCCATTGTTCATTTGCAGTTTTAATTTTTCAACCTTGACTCTAAATATTGATGGCCTTAGACCAAGCCTTTCATTCGTCACTTTTTACTATTTTCCTTGACTCTAGATATTGATGGCCTTAGACCAAGCCTTTCATTCGTCACTTTTTACTATATTTATGTATGAGTAATTTCAATTTACTATTCTAGTCTTCAAAATTTACTATTTTTCTTAGCACTAATCAAATTCTAGAATAATGACTGATGAATTTGAATCAATGTTTATAATATTTTACTTTTTATATTTCATTGAATCATTCATGGTGCATGAATCAATGTACTTCATTATCGAATTTCAATGTGAATCGTGTTTATAATACACACACACACACACACCTTGATGTTCCCCCATCCCCCTTGAATTTCCCTTCAATTTGGGAGTGCTCCCATATTTCCTCCATATGTGTCTCCCTATCCCTTTGCCCCCTATCTCGAAACCTTAGTGTAACATTGCTATAAATAGAGAGTTGTGGACTAGTTGAGTGCTAAATAATTGATTAATCATTGTTAGTATCGAGGAGTATAGGGCATGTCGAATCACTCTATGTCTAAAACATATATTGACCATTGAATTATTGTCATGTCCCCAAACTATTGTAAATATTTTTATTTACCTCAGTTAAAAAAGACACAAACAAAAGGATGATGATTATTATCTGTTGCATAAATTAATATTTTTTTTTTTTTCAGAAAATGGAAATGAGAAATGATTTCCTAATAACAGGGATATCATGTAACTTCTAAGGAGGGAAGTTAATTTATTTATAAAAAAAAACAGTTGCAAAACCCTAACTGCCCTTTCCCCTAACCGTGGAATGGTTTCCAGGAAAAGGAGGGGGAAAGAGGAAAAAGGACACTGTGCTGTAGAGGACAGGCAGTGGGAAAAGGGGTGGCTTACCACGTCTGGTGATGATCAGATGGTAAGGGCGCAGAGCGCATGCAACTAGCAAAGACTGTAGTCTTTGAGCAAGCTAGGGGGGAGATTGGTCTCGAAAGACAATCTCGTGGTCAGGTGGATGACTAGCTGCAGAGAGCAGAGGTGACCTTATCTCAAAACAAAGAAAGGAGATACACTTATAGGAAGCGACATAGGTATGTGGCACTGACTGGAAATTAGATAATGTTCAATTTCTGTGGGTCACAGTTCTTTTTATAATTTATATAAAAGTACTCAAATAAAAGAAGAATGGTGAGGACAAATAGTCCTGTTGTTAATTTGTTCTTCGAGGTAGTAGTAATAGTAGGTTTACTGAGAAGGGGTTTGAACCTAGTAGATAACTTTTTAGGCAATCGACTCTGCTAGATAATTTATTAAGGAATTTAGACTTCTGTGATCCATAACATTGTTTAGATAATCTTCGGCAAAATCACATAACCAATCTTTTGTCGACGCGTTTCGAACCAACCAGTGTGGTTCATCGTCAGGACAAGTTGAAGAACCAATCTGGCCTAGCTTGCTTAAATAGAGGTGCAGAGACTCCAGGGTTAAAAATACCAACGGCTAAAACCTGTATGGAGATTTCGTGTGAAACAACATTTGGTAAAGGTTGCCCGAACAAAATTATCGAGAGGCACCATACCAGCTGTAATAACCAGTTTTCGTGCATCAGAGAATGAAAGTAAACGAAAACCCTTAAAATGACAGAGAATTAGGCTAACGGCTCTAGGGATTATTAATAACAAATTTAGGAATACTGTGCAATGTATGGACAGACCCGAGTAATTGTAGTATACAGGTACTGGTTAAACGCCAGAGTTATACTTTAGACGGTTGCAATATTAAGACTAAGTCTTTTCCTTTGAAAAAAATAGATAATGCCTTCATTAGCCTTACAACGAGCATGCAATAACCCTGAAATATCACCAAACGAATGCAAAGGTCTATGCAGGGTTTAAGGTGCCACAAGAAGGGTTCCCTTGTAATAAGTTAGGGACAGGCACAGCATGGGCGTGCTAGGAGGCCTGCTCCACGAGTATTTCCTAAATGAGAAAGTACCCAAAAGAAATTTTGAGTATCGAGCTTGGATGGATAACAGGTTGGGTAGGGTCGCTACCCTTTAGCATTTAACACTTCCAATTAAACAAAGACAGAGACGTAGCAGCATGCAAGAGCTAATGGGAAAGAAAACTAAGACTATAGTTGGAAAATAGAGCTTGGACCCTCTCATTAGAAAGACGCATGCACGTGGAACCAATCAACCCAAAGATGAAAGAATAAAACACCATAGAACTGTACATTTTTGTGCAATATAAACCAAAATGCTTGACATCTTTTAACACTGGCAAGACTATGAATTAATGGAAAAGAAAACTACATTTCCTGTACAGACCAGCCGCGGCGCGGCATTTCCTTTAAACAAAATATAATAAGGAACCCATCTGTGCATTTAAATCAGCAGTTCAACATAATAATTACAGTCCAGCAAATAAGAGTATCTTTGCGCTGAAGCCAAATGTGCTCAGTACGCATTAAAAGACTATACAACCCCAAAGTGCCAACACAAAATATGCACAGTAAATTTTAAAGATTATACATCCACAATGTCTGAGTAGTGGAAACTGAAGTCGGACACCCAAGACTAGAGAATCAAATTACATAAATCATTTCAATGAGAAAAAAACCTAGAGCATTGAGGGGATGCAAACACCCTCCGCACCAGTAGTTATCAAAATACCCATTTGCTATCAAAATATGGAAGAAATTGGAAGAGATACCCTCCGAGACAATCAAGTAAGGCCACGGCCGGAAGGCTTATTCCATACCTGGACTTCTGGCATGCTATAGGAAGGTTTTCCCTTAGTCAAGCCTAGGCCACCGTCTGAGGAATAGGTGCCCAGCCTACATAATAGCAAACCCATGCAAAATAAGTTAGATAACTGTGGAAGGTATGCGAGCGGCGGAAGAAAATTCAAAGGATATTGCCCTCGTTTATGTTAAAACTTACCCACTAAAGGAAAATGCCAATCAACGTATGAGAACGCTTGTCTTGGTGCTGAGAAAGCCTCCAATATCATCCAACCTGCAACTTGTATGAAACCTAGGCAAAGCAAGAAAACTTTTAGTAAATCGAAGGGCGCAAACCAAATGGAAGCAGAACAAAACAGGACTCTGTATCAGTAAAATTACCTGGAGGGTTTGGTGGCGAATCTGCTGGCAATCAAGTAAGGTTCATGGGTTGGCTCCCTAGAGCTGAATGCATGGGCAGAGCCAGAGCAGGCCGCGGTGAACTGCCAAACCAAAAGAGCCCGTCAACCAAAGCAACTGGTGGATTAGGAGGAAAGCCCATGAAAGGTTGCCACCGTTGGATGGAAAGGGATGATCTCCGCCGTGATGAGGTGAGGTATGCCACGCATGTCGAGAGATTGGACAGCCCGCCAGCCTCGTACAAGACGGAGTTGGGCGGGGAATTAAATACACGCGGATGCGGATAAGGATGCCATGTGAAGGAAAGGAGTGAAGGAGAAAGTTACTCCTTGGCTGGGTGCCGCGTGGTCTACATGTGTGCTATCCAACATAGGTATTATTAAAACAGATAAAGACTCATATATCAGCGTGTAAATTAACAATCATGCCGTATGATAAAAGAACTAATGGTGCCAGTAGGTGTTAACCATAGTTGTGTCGGACTTGTTAGCGCTTGAAATTTCACCTCAGGCTGAGAAAGGTAAACCTCAAGGCAACATCAAACCATTTAGCCTCGTAGCTAGCCCTACGGGGCAGGAGAAGGCTCTCTCTGGTCTATCTCGTGAAATCTTCAATAGATGAGATGACCAATAAGGTAACACTGATATTAGGCTAGTAAACTGATCAAAGAGTTTGATTTGGGGTTTTTTGGGTTTTTGGTGGCAAATTGAGGAGAGGGCAATTTTGGGTGCGGGGATTGGACACAATTTCTGCAGGGGGTTCTTTGGGGCGAGGCAGGAGACAGTATTGATGCCTTTTAATTGAGGTGGATGGTCAGGAATGAAAGGTGAAGAGCTAAAGAGAGCAAACAATAACTTTGAATTCTCTTTAGACAGTAGAAAACATTGAAATTAAACAAACTTAAAAGCAGAGCATGGCAGGCATGAATTCTTACTTTAACACTTCATTTGTTTAATGTGCAGAAGTAAAAGAAAGGAAATGAGTCACATAACAAGCTTACAAGTACATTGAGAAACACACCATCAACACATGGGTCCACAAGAATCCCAAAGAGGACTGCAAAACCCTGGTCTTCCTTAGCCAAAAATTGCAGAGATACAGTGAATAATACAATGATAGCTTCTCCCTCAAGAGTCCAACCATGAAAATGAGCAAGAAAGTACATAATATAGATGATCTAACCTCTTTCCCAGCCTCCATGGGTCGAGCTCACTATCCTAGGAGCTGTTTCAACCACTTCTAAACTAAGCACTACAAACTAGGCAGTCAAAACAACTTGCCTCTATAAGCTAGGAAACCAATTCATTCATTTAATTTTCACCCTTTTCATGAATGAATCTTCTAGAAGAGTTACATAAGAGTAAAAGTGTCATAAAAGTACAATAATTACATCAAATAGGATCATAATCCAGCCCAAAAAGTCAAACTGCGTTTTTCTGAGCTGTACAGTGCATTTTGGAAAAATATGCCTGACGGGTCGCGCGCCCCTGCTTGACGGGTCACGCGCCTTTGGAGCCACTTTTGGGGCACTTGCAGGTGTCCCAATTGGGCAAGAGTAGGCTTGTTGGAAAGGTCTGTGAGTCTACTTTCCAACCAAACTGGAATTTTTGAATTTGGAGTTCATTTGCCCTGTCAAAAATCAAATCTCCCAAGACTACTTTCTGCAGTTCAAAAAAGTGACAGAAAGTCATTTTTTGCTAGTTTTTTGACTTTCTGGAGGCCCAAAACTTCACCAAATATCAAGTCCATCCATGAGCATGTGTAACTTTGCATGAAAAATCTGGAAATGCTGAGTTTTTGTCAAATAGAGTTGCCATGATGAAGGGTCGCGCGGGGGGTGAGACCCGTTAATGGGAAAAACCTGCGTTTGGCATAAAAAATTCACAAATGACAAAATTTTCTCCAAATTTCTTGAAATTTGGGCTGAGAGTCCCCAATCAAGTACCATGCTCAGTCAAAGAGGCTTTGGCCAAAATTTGGAGTGGATCAGGCGTTTTCCTTCGTTTTTGTGCTTTGGCCAACCGTCCTTGGAGCACCTTCGTTCTCGCCGGTATTTTTGACATTTCTTTAAAACCATGACACCTGTGAAAAAAGTGAAGGAGGTTTTTCTTCCTTGGCATGTTGTGGACAAAAACCTCTTTCAGTTTTCCAAAATTCATCTTTTATTGCTCTGAAACATCATTTGAGTGCGACTTGTCCTGATGTGTGAAACAAGGAATTTTGTCGAAATGGAGCGAAATGAAGGGAATAGGGGGCTTCTAAATTCTTGGGGAAATTTTTGGAAGTAGGGAGGGATGTTAGGAAGCAGGGGAAAGTGGAATCTCAGAGATTGAGTGAGGGGAAGGGGTCCAAAAGGGCAAAACACAGGCCGAACCTAAAAAATTGCCACGTTGTAGCTAGAAACTAGGGTTTGTGCAAAAATGAGGAATTTGGCGGATCTAAGGGATGGGAAGTGTTTGATAAGGTACTTTAAGGATAGGGGAAGGTGTATGAATATCAGGAAACAAGTTTTTCCGGTGATTTGACCATCCAAGAGAAATTGTCTTCAAAACCCTAGGAGAGGGAAATGACCTTGCCTAGGCACAACTGAAGCATGAATAAGGTGTAACATGACCCAATGGAACCTAATATGATGATAGCAACCCTCTGAATGATGATAGGCTCAGCTAAATGATGACATGGACTGACATTTGGACAACTTTGAAAAGTGTGAAAGCAAACCCTAGACCTAATGCCTAGTGACCAGATTTTGCTTGAAGACTCACTGAAATGACAAAATTTGACCTTGACACTTCAAAATCACTTTGTAAGAGCATATTTGATCACTGGAGAAAGGCTGGAAAGACTGACACTAACAGGACTATAACTCTAGTGTTTATACCTTGAACTAATATATATATATATAAAATAAAATAAAATAAAATAATAAATAAATAAATAAAAATAAATAAAAAATAAAAATAAAAATAAAAATTATTTAGCATTGGAGAAATGGAGATGTGACATGTGGTATCAGAGCCAGGTTACAAAAACTGTGGCCTCTGGGAACTGAAAACTGTCAACAGAATTGTGTATATACAACTTATTTCATCTTTATTGAGTAATTAAAAAAACAGATAATGTGATAACCCTTCCGCTGTTACTTGTCTTGTGTAAGCACAGGAAATAGAGGACTGACAATATGAGGAGAACAGACAGTGCGTCACACAGGTTTGTGGCGGGTCAGGGACCTGCAACGGGACCTGGAAACAGTCCCGAATTATGGGTACAACTGGGTGAGGAGGCACGCAATACCAATCTGGCAATTTTGGAGACAGTACAAGAGCTGAAAAATGAAATGGCCCGATTACGGGAAGATAATGCAAGGTTAACTATGGAACAGGAGAGGATCATAAAAAGCCTATCCGACAAACAAAATCAGCAGCCACCGAATCCCAGTGCTGAGCAACAAAGAATGTCAGGAGAACAGAATCACCACACAGAACCCGAAGAGTCAGAAGGAAGGGAGGAGGAACGCTCAGATAATGCTTCCGAACAGCAGACATCCAAAAGGCAATGGATAGAGTTGCAAGGGGAGTTCCGTAAAATCAAGCCACCACACTTTGATGGAGAACAGGAGGAAGCAGCTGAGGCTTGGTTGATTAATATGAACAAATACTTCTAGCTATACGAATACGATCACAACCTTAAGGCACGGTTGGCCATTTTCCAATTACAGGGAAAGGCCACCTTGTGGTGGGAAGAGGTTAAGATGGTAAGAGGAGTAAGCGAACAGAATATCACTTGGGAGAAATTTCAAAGATACTTTAAGGAAAGGTACCTGACTGAGCACTTCTATGACGAGAAGGCAAGGGAATTTCATGACCTGCGTTTGGGGCAGCAAACTATGGACGAATTTATCACTCGTTTTACTTCCTTACTCCGTTATGTGCCCTATATACGGGAAGAAAAAGCTAAAGTACAGAGGTTTGTCAGTAGTTTACCCTTGAGTATGAGGGAAAGAATTGAATTTGACAACCCAAAGACGATGGACGAGGCTATACGCAAAGCCTGAAATTTGCTACCAGTAGAGCAAGCAGAAGGGAGAAATCCTGGGTAAGAAATGGGTCGATAAGAAAAGCAGCAAGTTGGCTGGAAGTACCAAAGGTAATCGCGGTGGAGGTAACAAAGGATTCGCCAAAGGGCAAATCAGCAGAAACTCACAAAAGAATTCGCTCCGATTAAAGCCCCCCAATGAGTCCAGAACCAATGATCAACCCGGGAAAATAGACAACGAAGGGACAACAAGGCCCCCAGTGCAATGTTGGGGCTGTGGTGGACCCCATTATGTGAAAAATTGTCCCCAGCGAAAAGGAGCAGAACAGGTTTCCCAGGTCTACGAAGCCTCTACAGTCGGCGATGTAGGATGGAGTCTGCCAAAGATTAATGCATCTTTGGAAGATCACCAGGCGGAGTACCAGTCGACCATGGTGGAATTTGAAGGTAAACTCTTGGACCCTTCTTTTTTTTTTTTTTTTTTTCAAATTAGTCACCGGAGATTCCACAGTAAGAACATTTTTCTGCCAACGTTTCAAATCCCAACCGGGATCCATCATCAGGACAACTTGAATGCTTGATAGAAGAAGAGCAAATTTTTAGGGTCCAAGTCAGCTGCTCTTCTTGCTATCTTAGCTCTAGTTTTTTCGAGTAAAATGATTTCACTCCAGGTATCCCCTCCGTATAGGGAAATGATTCTGGAACAGTAAGAACATTTTTCTGCCAACGTTTCAAATCCCAACCGGGATCCATCATCAGGACAACTTGAATGCTTGATAGAAGAAGAGCAGATTTTTAGGGTCCAAGTCAGCTGCTCTTCTTGCTATCTTAGCTCTAGTTTTTTCGAGTAAAATGATTTCACTCCAGGTATCAGCACTCTTAGACCTTGCTGTAACTGTTTTAATTGACCTTGGTGCAACATTAAGTTATATTAGTCCTAGAATTGTGGAGCATTGTAAGTTGCAACATGTTAAGTTTAAGGACCCTTAGCTAGTTTAGTTGGCAACAAGGGTGAAAAGACGGATAATGGCCAAGGTCAAAAACTGCCCTTTAAAAATAGCAGGATAGTCAGTTATAGCGGATTTAAATGTGTTTCCCCTTGGCTCGTACGATATATTGATTGGTATAGACTGGTTAGAAAAACACTGGTCCATAATTAATTGTAAAACCAAGACTATCAATTATAAGGATGAGCTTGGAATAAAGCAAGAGATGCAGGGAATCAAACGGCCAGTGCAAATTCAGCCCATAACCGCCTCACAGTTAGCCAAATGCATTAGGAAAGGATGTCAGATTTATGCCATCCAAGTGGGCTATGCCAACTCGAAAGATAAAACAGCCACAATGGAGAATATTCCTGTGATACAAGAATTTGTCGATGTGTTTCCGGAAGAGATTCCCGGGCTGCCACCCAAAAGAGACATAGACTTTACCATCGAGTTGGTGCCAGGAGCAGCCCCAGTCTCTCGAGCACCCTACAGAATGAGCGTACCAGAATTGACAGAGCTGAAAATGCAATTACAAGAGCTGTTGGACAAAAAGTACATTCGTCCCAGTGTGTCCCCTTGGGGAGCCCCGGTATTGTTCGTTAAGAAAAAGGACAGGACCCTCCGCATGTGTATGGACTACCGTCAATTAAACAAATTGACAATCAAAAACAAGTACCCTCTACCCTGTATTGATGAACTATTCGACCAGGTGAAGGGAGCAACAGTTTTCTCAAAGATTGATTTGCGATCAGGGTATCACCAAATCCGGATTAAAGAGGAAGACATAGCTAAGACAACTTTTAGAACTCGGTATGGCCATTATGAGTTTGTGGTGTTACCCTTTGGGTTGACCAACGCCCCCGCCACTTTTATGTGTCTGATGAACAGTGTATTTCATCGGTATTTGGATAAATTTGTGCTGATCTTTATTGACGATATATTGATTTACTCTCGGACTATGGAGGAGCATCAGGAGCACCTCAGGTTAGTATTGCAAACCCTCCGAGAACACCAATTATATGCTAAGTTCAGTAAGTGTGAATTCTTTAAAGAGCAAATACAATATTTGGGGCATATCATCACTAAGGAAGGGATCGCAGTGGATCCTGAAAAGATAAGGACCATAATGGAATGGCCGGTACCCAAAGATGTGGCTGACATCCGATCTTTCATGGGACTAGCAGGTTATTACAGACGGTTTGTCGAAGGTTTTTCAAAAGTAGCCTATCCAATCACATCCTTACAGAAAAAGGGAAGAACTTTCAGGTGGACCCCTGAATGTCAAAAGAGTTTCGAACGACTCAAATACTTGCTCACCACGGCACCCATTCTAAGCATAGTCGATCCTAGTAAAGATTATGTGGTGTGTACTGATGCAAGTAAGGAAGGGGTAGGAGGTGTGTTAATGCAGGAAGGGAAAGTGATAGCATACGAATCAAGAAAGTTAAAAGAGCATGAGCAGAAATATTCTGCTTACGATCTAGAATTGGCAGCTGTGATTCACGCCCTGAAAATGTGGCGACATTACCTTATGGGAAGAAAATTTCTGTTATTGACAGATCACCACAGTCTGACCAATTATTTTAGCCAACCCACTCTAAATGCAAGGCAAGCACGGTGGGTGGATTTCCTAAGTGGTTTTGATTTTGAGATCAAGCATTTAAAGGGGAAGGAGAATCGGGTGGCTGACGCTTTGAGCTGGAAATTGCAATGCCTATACGAGATTTCTTGCAGTGAAGGGAGAAGCCCCTTCGGGGAAATGATTAAAAAAGCAGCCGAACAAGATGTTGTTTATCAGCAAATAAAGCAGCAAGTTCAGCAACCAACCAGCAAAGAAAAACAACTAGATTATGCTTTGGATGCTGTTGGAATGTTATATTACAAAGGAAGGCTGTACATGCCCAATCAGAACAATATTAAAAATCTGATATTGGATGAGTATCATAAGAGTCATTACGCTGGACACCCAGGTTATCAAAAGATGATCACTGCACTTTGGAAAGAATATTATTGGCTGGGTATGAAGAAAGATGTGGCTAGTTATTTGGCACGGTGTCTAGAATGTCAGCAAATTAAAGCAGAACACCAACATCCTGCAGGTTTACTACAACCATTACCCATCCCGGAATGGAAATGGGAAACCATCTCTATGGATTTTATAACAGGTTTGCCTAAGTCAAAGAAAAATAACGACTCCATCATGGTGGTGGTGGATAAGCTAAGTAAGTCAGCACACTTTATACCGGTGCAATCTACTTACAGAGCTGTGCAGGTCACCCATGTTTTCATGCAAAATATCTTTAAGCTGCATGGGTTACCAAAGACAATAATTTCAGACCGTGATGTGAAATTTACATCGGTTTTTTGGAAGACATTGTTTGAAGAATTGGGGACTCAGCTGAATTTTAGCATGGCTTATCACCCTCAAACTGATGGGCAAATCGAACGGGTGAACCAGGTAGTGGAAGATATGTTAAGGGCATATGTGATGCAACAACCAACCAAGTGGGAGGACTATCTACACTTGGTAGAGTTCGCATACAATAATGGCTACCACACATCATTGCTAATGAGCCCTTTTGAAGTATTGTATGGGCAGAAGTGCTGCACCCCCTCGAGCTGGAGTGGACCGGAAGACAAATTGATGTTAGGTCCTGAAATGCTTAAGGAGATGGAGGAGCTGGTTAAAAGGGTGCATTCTAATCTGAAGGCAGCTCAGGATAGGCAAAAGAACTTCGCTGACCAGAAAAGGAGGTTTAAAGAGTATCAAGTCGGTGATCATGTGTATGTGAGAATACGAGCAAAAAAGAGCACATTACAGTGGAGCGAGTGCGCTAAGTTGGCACCTCGATACTGTGGACCATTCCAGATCTTAGCAAGAATTGGGCCGATGGCTTACCAGCTCACTCTGCCTAGTCACATACGAGTCCACAATGTCTTTCATGTCTCCGTGTTAAAAAAATATGTTTATGATCCTAAACATGTGATTAATTGGCAGGATATTCAGGTGAGAATTCTCTCCGATAGATCAATTTAAATGTTTTCTCTTAAAAGAAAACTGACTCAGGATGTTGCATGTTGTAGGTAGAACCGGAAGGAGAAATCCGGGTCGAACCGCTGAGCATCCTTGACCGGAGAGAAGTCATGCTGTGGAAGCGAGATATTACCCAAGTTAAAGTGCAGTGGCAGCACTTTGGGCCTGATGAGGCCACTTGGGAGGATGAAGAACTCATGAAACAGGCTTACCCAGGGCTGTTTATAACTGAAGGACATCGGGACGATGTCTAATTTCAGGAGGGGGAGATGTCATATCCCCAGACTATTGTAAATATTTTTATTTACCTCAGTTAAAAAAGACACAAACAAAAGGATGATGATTATTATCTGTTGCATAAATTAATATTAATATATATATATATATATATATATATATATATATATTCAGAAAATGGAAATGAGAAATGATTTCCTAATAACAGGATATCATGTAACTTCTGAGGAGGGAAGTTAATTTATTTATAAAAAAAACAGTTGCAAAACCCTAACTGCCCTTTCCCCTAACCGTGGAATGGTTTCTAGGAAAAGGAGGGGGAAAGAGGAAAAAGGACATTGTGCTGTAGAGGACAGGCAGTGGGAAAAGGGGTGGCTTACCACGTCTGGTGATGATCAGATGGTAAGGGCGCAGAGCACATGCAACTAGCAAAGACTGTAGTCTTTGAGCAAGCTAGGGGGGAGATTGGTCTCGAAAGACAATCTCATGGTCGGGTGGATGACTAGCTGCAGAGAGCAGAGGTGACCTTATCTCAAAACAGAAAAAGGAGGTACACTTACAGGAAGCGACACAGGTATGTGGCACTGACTGGAAATTAGATAATGTTCAATTTCTGTGGGTCACAGTTCTTTTTAGAATTTATGTAAAAGTACTCAAATAAAAGAAGAATGGTGAGGATGGATAGTCCTGTTGTTAATTTGTTCTTCGGGGTAGTAGTAACAGTAAGTTTACCGAGAAGTGGTTTGAACCCAGTAGATAACTTTTCAGGCAATCGACTCTACTAGATAATTTATCCTCAGGCTAGAACTAAAACCTGTATGGAGATTCCGGGTGAAACAACATTTGGTAAAGGTTGCCCAAACGAAATTATCGAGAGGCACCATACCAGCTGTAATAACCAGTTTTCGTGCATCAGAGAATGAAAGTAAACGAAAACCCTTAGAATGACACAGAGAATTAGGCTAATGGCTCTAGGGATTATTAATAACAAATTTAGGAATATTGTGCAATGTATGGACAGACCCGAGTAATTGTAGTATACATGTACTGGTTAAATGCCAGAGTTATACTTTAGACGGTTGCAATATTAAGACTAAGTATTTTCCTTTGAAAAAAAAATAGATAATGCCTTCGTTAGCCTTACAACGAGCATGCAATAACCCTGAAATATCACCAAACGAATGCAGAGGTCTATGCAGGGTTTAAGGTGCCGCAAGAAGGGTTCCCTTGTAATAAGTTAGGGACAGGCACAGCGTGGGCGCGACAGGAGGCCTGCTCCACGAGTATTTCCTAAATGAGAAAGTACCCAAAAGAAACACTGAGTATCGGGCCTGGATGGATAACAGGTTGGGTAGGGTCGCTACCCTTCAGCGTTTAACACTTCCAATTAAACAAAGACAGAGACCTAGCAGCATGCAAGAGCTAGTGGGAAAGAAAACTAAGACTGTAGTTGGAAAATAGAGCTTGGACCCTCTCATTAGAAAGACGCATGCACGTGGAACCAATCAACCCAAAGACGAAAGAATAAAACACCATAGAACTATACATTTTTGTGCAATATAAACCAAAATGCTTGACATCTTTTAACATTGGCAAGACTATGAATTAATGGAAAAGAAAACTACATTTCCTGTACAGACCAGCTGTGGCGTGGCACTTCCTTTAAACAAAATATAATAAGGAACCCATCTGTGCATTTAAATGAGCAGTTCAACATAATAATTACAGTCCAGCATATAAGAGTATCTTTGCGCCGAAGCCAAATGTGCTCAGTATGCATTAAAAGACTATACAACCCCAAAGTGCCGACGCAAAATATGCACGGTAAATTTTAAAGATTATACATCCACAATGTCCAAGCAGTGGAAACTGAAGTCGGACGCCCAAGTCTAGAGAATCAAATTACATAAATCATTTCAATGAGGAAAAAACCTGGAGCATTGAGGGGATGCAAACACCCTCCGCACCAGTAGTTATCAAAATACCCATTTGCTATCAAAATATGGAAGAAATTGGAAGAGACACCCTCCGAGAAAATCAAGTAAAGCCACGGCCAGAAGGCTTATTCCATACCTGGACTTCTGGCATGCTGTAGGAAGGTTTTCCTTAGTCAAGCCTAGGCCACCGTCTGAGGAACAGGCGCCCAGCCTACACGAGAGAAAACCCATGCAAAATAAGTTAGATAATTGTGGAAGGTATGCGAGCGGCAGAAGAAAATTCAAAGGATATTGCCCTCGTTTATGTTAAAACTTACCCACTAAAGGAAAATTCCAATCAACGTATGAGAACGCTTGTCTCGGTGCTGAGAAAGCCTCCAATATCATCCAACCTGCAACTTGTATGAAACCTGGGCAAAGCAAGAAAACTTTTAGTAAATCGAAGGGCGCAAACCAAATGGAAGCAGAACAAAACAGGACTCTGTATCAGTAAAATTACCTGGAGGGTTTGGTGGCAAATCCGCTGGCAATCGAGTAAGGTTCATGGGTTGGGTCCCTGGAGCTGAATGCATGGGTAGAGCCAGAGCAGGCCATGGTGAACTGCCAAACCAAAAGAGCCCGTCAACCAAAGCAACCGGTGGATTAGGAGGAAAGCCCGCGAAAGGTTGCCACCGTTGGATGGCAAGGGATGATCTCCGCCGTGGATGAGGTGAGGTATGCCACGCATGTCGAGAGATTGGACAGCCTGCCGGCCTCGTACAGGACGAAGCTGGGCAGGGAATTAAATACACGCGGATGCGGATAAGGATGCCATGTGAAGGCAAGGAGTGAAGGAGAAAGTTACTCCTTGGCTAGATGCCGTGTGGTCTACATGCGTGCTATCCAACAGAGGTATTATTAAAACAGATAAAGACTCATACATCAGCGTGTAAATTAACAGTCATGTCATATGATAAAAGAACTAATGGTGCCATTAGGTGTTAACCATAGTTGTGCCGGACTATAACTCTAGCGTTTATACCTTGAACTAATATGTATATATAAAAAAAAATTATTTAGCATTGGAGAAATGGAGATGTGACAATTACATAATTACAAGTGCATTCTAATTCATAATAAATAAAAACACTAGGAAACATACCTTTACCTAAAGACACATTAGACCAAGTTAATCTTAATTAACTTTTGAGTGTTTAAATATTTTAACATCCCACTTTAAGAACAACATATGAAATGATTGAAGGATTTATAAATGTGACACATCAATAGGAAAAGGAATGAGATATTAAAACCTATGCCCCCTTAATGACTACTTCTTGAAACTTCTAACATAGATCAAAGTTAGAAAAACTTTGAATTTGTAAGAGACTTTATGAAAAATGTTTGTGTTTGCAACTTGATCATTTGTCAAGTAAAATAGCACTTCAAGAACACAACCATGAATGAAATTTCTAATGAAGTGCATGTGTAACTTAATGTATTTTCTACGTTGATGGTGAATTGGATCTTTGGTGAGATTGATGGCACCTTGACATAAGTCGGGAGGTTGTTGTTGGAATCTGAACTTTAAAAGGATATGTCAAAGCCTCTAGGATTCTTTCCTTGCATTAATCGTAGTTCACTACTCTAATTCTGCTAAAGAAAGAGAAAGTGCTTGTTGCTTCTTACAATCCTAAGTAATAGGTTCGAAAACATAACCTACAATAGAATTCCAATCATCAAGGTTGTCACCCCAATCTAAATTAGTGAGCCCAACCAACAAATGAGTCCCCCCTAAATTATATTGTATCCCAAATTGAATTGCACCTAAGATATAATGAAGTATCCTTTTGGTTTCTTGCTAATGACATTCATGGGTTGCTTGCATATACTAGGAAACAAGACAAAAAGTAAACAAAATATCAAGATCGATATGATTCAAATATAGGAGGCTACCAAATAATTGACATACAAGGCGGCATTGACTTCAAGTGTAGTGCAAGTGATAGCAAGTTTGACTCTAGATTGGAGGGGAGAAAGGGCTAGTTTACAATATTCCATGCAAAAGCGACGAAAAAGATCACATACGTACTTAGATTAGGAAAGAGAAATTCCCTCCTTGGTTTATAGTAATTAGAGGCCAAGAAAATAATGCAAATAACCTAAGTCCATCATTTCAAATTTCTTCTTAATGATGTATTTCACATGAGCTAAAATTTTAGTGTCACTGCTAGTGAGGACAAGGTCATCGATATAAAGAAGTGGTATTATGATATGGCTTCCTACTTTCTTAGTGTAGACATTCGGGTCAGAAAACATCTAGATAATCTAGTGTCAAGAAGAAAGCTATCCATTTTAGCATACCAAGCTTGAGGAGCTTGGTTAAGAGCATAGAAAGATTTCTTAAGGTGGAAAATAAGGAAGGAATCATTCTAAACATAGCTAGGAGGTTGTTCCATGTAGATTTAATTTTGTATATCCCCATATAAGAAGACATATTTAACATCCATCTAATAGACCCCCCATGTATGTGATGTAGCAAGGGCTAAAACAAGGTGGATGTAATTCGTTTTGGCTATAGTGAAAAAGGTTTCATTTTAGTCAATGCTTTCAACTTGAAAGAATCCGTTGAACACTGGTTGAGCCTTATGTCTGTCATCAATTACATCTTATGCATACTTAGTTCTATACACCCATTTACATCTAACAAGTTTTCTTTATTTTGTTAATTTCTAACCCTACTTGGTTAATTACTTTCTAGCACATCATATCTACTGAATAAAAAAAAACACAACTAAGATATGAACACTTAAATAAAATATAACATTTGAAGCAAATTAAAACACAAATAATATCCACTTCTTGATCCCATTATGTTATGCTAAGTTATTAGTGTACCCACTATGAAATTGATTATTGTGATACATCCTTATTAGTGTTATTAGTATACATACAAGATATGCATATACTAGCCACATACCCACACCACATGAATATGCTAGTATTCTATGATGTACTATGACAGTTGAATCATAATGTATCTATATAATTTAAGGTTGATTATAGATTAATTAATGTAACATTTTGATTAATCCTTAAGCTTGATTATTGGTTAATTAAATGATTAGCACTTATTCTTAATTAATAATTAATTGATCATATGGATTTTCTTAAGATTATTTTAATCAAGTAAAATAGGGTTCTTATGTAATACATTGATTTGAACTCATTTTTGAGATTATATTATTTTATAAAGTATTTATTATTTGTTAGGTGCTAGTTGAATGAATAACCTAACCACCCGAAGCACTTTAACTTGGGACATTGAGGTAGGTCAAAGAGATGGGAGGAGGAAAGGGAAGTGGACTCAAGAAATTTGAAGGGGGCTTTCATAAATGAGGTAGGTGGAGACTTCAAAGGGGGCATATGGACACTTGAAGGGAGAGCTAAGGGGTAGGTAAATGAAGGAAGGGCCCATACCTTGGAGGAGTTTTTGTTTTGGAGTGGAGGAGTGCATGGGAGTTTGGGGGTTTTTGAGTGGAGGAGGCCAAGAGAGGAGTTGGGAAAGAAACTCGATAGTTTGATTTTGGAGTTGGGAGTCGAGAAGCTTCTTGAAACCTAGAGGTCAGACACAATACGACTATGGTTTTTGGCTTGGGCCTGGAGGACTAGGGAATCTGTGGAGATTCTTTAGGGTAGGAAGTTCAATAGATTGTTCCTAGTTGGTAAGGTGGCATATTCAATCAAATGATATTTGGAGAAGCACCACAAAAGTAACAATAACCATGTATTCCTATCATTTATTATGTTCATTTAAAATATGATGTTTAAATATGCAATTGAACGAACATGAAAAGTAATTATGTAGTTGCAATAAACAAACCTCTTTTTGGATGATTAAGGAAGAAACAAATATTTGTTTACAAGCTTGATGCCCCAGTAAAGGTCCTCACACATGGTATCAAAGCCTCGATTTAAGGGCCTAAACCCACATGCTCACCTTTGCCCCCTTAGCGACCAAAAATTTACTTATTAGTTTCTCTTTTACCTATCTTTCCATCACTTATGCACCTGTAGAATATCCTTAGCTACAAGTTTAAAAAAAATAAATAAAAATAAATAAATAAGAAGAAAAATCAATAGGCAATATGTATTTAGTAAATACACACATTGATTAAAGGTCCTCACCCATGGTATCAAAGTCTCAATGTGCACACTTGTGGGCCCTTAAGCAACCAAAAAGTTACTTATTATTTAGTAAATATACACATTGATTAAAGACCCTCACACATGGTATCAAAGTCTTAATGTGCACACTTGTGGCCTTTAAGCAACCAAAAATTTACTTATTATTTTATCTTTTACGTATCCTTCCATCACTTATGCCCCTATAGAATATCCTTACCTACAAGTAAACTTGACAGATCAAATTTCTTCACGTGCAAACTTCTTTAGAGTGCAAAATACAATGTGTTATTTTTCATTGTTTAAATTGTATTTGTGAAGGCTAAATAGAGTATATATATAGGACCAAATAAATGTTTTAACCATAAAAACTTAATTTTTTCATGACATATTAAAAACTTAATTTTTTTCATGACATATACATAAAAAAAATTAAATGATATGTAATTGACATTAAAATATTTTACCTAACATGTACATCGAGACATTTTATCAGACAAATTAAAATGGTTTTTTATTATTAATATATTTTTAAGTATATATGAATATTAATTCGTATTAAAATATTTTATTGATAACCCACATTGAATATTTTTTATATACAACATTAAAATATTTTATTTTAACAATTATTTTCTATATATAGATATATATGAAGTTGATATTGACATAAATTAGTTAACATAGATATTCAAATAGTTTATTTAAATTTCTTGTTGAAATAGTTTTGAAAAGTATAAGATTTAAACATCCTACTCATCCATTTTTTTACTTCTAATTAATTTACAACATGTTCATTTTTTTTATTATAGCCGATATTGTTTTTCTATTTAGAACACAATTTTTTTTATTTTTATTTTAAGGGGAAAGGAAGGACGACAAACTTACATATTCCCTCATAATCAGTTGTAGTCCATCTTAAATACGGATCTAACATGAGCAGAGAGGGACCCAATTTCTTTTTTGTTGAGCAGACATTATTTAAATGTTTTGTATAGTTATTTGAAATTTTTTTTTTTAGATTTTTTATTTTGGCCCACATGAGCAAAATTTCAACTTTGATGAAGAACACGCTTACACATCATAATGGGCTGTAGAATTAAGCTCTAGGCTCAAAAATGGAAAAACAAATAGTAAATAACACTAAGTAATATATATTTAGTAAATACACATTGATTAAAGGAAAATATAAAGTAAGACTAAATTAAATAACATAATTTTCATAATTAGTTGTTTCATATTTAAATTTCTTTAAAATATATACCATTAGTCTAACAAGGTTTCAAATTTGCCTTGGAAAATCATGGAAATTCCTGCAAGATTTTAAATCCTGCAGAATATTTTGTAAATCCAAGTTAAAACTGTTAAATTTCAACATTTTGGGTGCCCCAAAGATTTTTTATGGTGTTGAATTTATTTCCACCATCAAAAATTGATTCAAACACTGAGATTCCCACTATTTTTATGTTGAAATACTTATTCACGTTAGTAGAATTTATGTCTAAGATTTGTATGGAATGAACCGTAATGAAGTAAAATATGTTACTGCGTACCTTGTTGAAAGGGTTCTCCTCTGTCTAAGAAATATTTTGACGAATGCAAACAAGGATTGAACCAAAGGTTAATGATAAATTATCCATTGTCACTTGATATTTGTCAGCAAAACATTGGTGAAGTGTAGTGAATTACGGTGATGGTTATGGTTAGAATTATATTATGATTTTTTTATTAAAATTGGGTAATATAACTTGTGATATTTTGATTTTTTATTATTATTTAAAATATGTTTTTTAGTTTATAAATTATGTTTTTGAGTGTATAAATGAAATTAGTACTTATATATATATATATTAGATTTTTGTGGATTTAAAATTGACTCAAAAAAATAAATTAAACAAAATTGATAAAAAAAAAATCTAAAATAACTTATTTTATCTTATATAAAACAGAAATAAAATATATAATATAAAAAATATATATATATATATATATATATATAATTCTTATAAAAAAAGGATGGTTAATTGAATTGCAACTTTTGGATGTAATTCAAATATGAGTTATCATGACAGTGCTAGTTATGGTTATCCTGAGTTGGACCAACATTATACTCAAGAACTTAGTGCTAGAACGGTGCAATTAATATTCAAGTTCAAAGAGAATTGTTTATTAATAGTAGCATCATTAATTAAAATACCATTTTATCCCATGCACAAAATTGAGTATTTTAACCAGGGATGATGCCATGATGTGCTCAGAAAATACCAGCCAATAGTGTAAGAGCTATCTATTACAGGGGCGGTGAAGAAGATACATCAGTTGAGGCGGAACGCAACAAGGCTCCGTCTTGGAATCCACATGGCTCTGCAGCTGGCGTGTACCTAAAACGGGCCTAGAAACAATAATGTCGCTATGCAACAAGGAAAAGGTATGCATCCTAGCGATTTAAAGTAAATAATACCATGAAATTGCAGGGTTAGGGCAGGGGAAAAAATTGAATTGGGGGTTTTTAATGCAGTCCTTATTTACAGTTATTTAGAACGAATTCCTATCAGATGTCCCCCTCTTTGAATGGTTCTGGTAGCCTACTTCCGTTTTAAACAATTTATTAGGGTTATCCCATTTTTCTCTTTTGGTCAGTGGTTTTACGGCGACCATTACCAGTTATTCAATGACCATGTAGATTGTTACAGATTTAAAAAAAATTATTAGAGATTTCACAAATTTCCCTTTGGATAGTGGTTTTACGAAGGCCTTTTCCAGCTATTCAGTGATCCCAAATTTACCTTTCTAGACAGTGGTTTTATGAAGGCCAAATCCATTTATCCAATGACCACTATTCTCAATGTCCAAATGTTAGCTTGCAAGTATCAATTTGTCTTATCTTGTCCCTCTATTACACAGTTAGTTCCCTCAGGTCCACTGACTCGCATCCTGGAGCGATGGTGGTTTGAGTGGAGTAACTTATTCTCCTTATCTCGACCCTGTAAAAATATTGCCATTAGAATAGGATACAGATGGTGGTTTTGCCAGGGATGCTATTGTATTTGTTGTTGTGAGGGACCTGAGTCCTAAACAGTCTTGATAGTGGTTTTGGGATTGACTGGTTTTTCCGGGAAGGGTTGCTACCAGATTCCGCTTATTCAATATTCTGGGGGGTTCTTTCAAACCATTTATTTTTATAAGAAATATATATCTATAAGCTGGCATGGGTTGGAGGTGACGGGTGTCCATATTTAGTCTCCTAGTACGCTCCGCCTAACGTCTGCCCCTGTACCCTATACGTGTAACTTTACTGTTTTAGGACAGTCTAGTTACCGAGGAGATTTCCAAATCAGGTGGTTGATTCGGCGGTGTTGACATTCCCTTCGGTGGTAAGGTCCAGGTAAGGTTAGGCGTGGGAACTGACGAGCCTGCTTGAGGTCAGGTGGTACTTAAATCCTGTCGTGACATATCCTACAGTTGGCACGGTAAATATTCTCATGGGAATGTACCTGGCCTGACACGTACAAGTCCTAGTGTCGTAGACATTCTCGAGGGTGGTGATTCCGAGGAGGGTTGGGACATGGGAACCGTAGTGATTGCAATCAGTTTCCTAGGTAGGTGGGAAGGTTTTAAACCTTGGAAGGACATCATAGTATTACACATAGACTGATGGACCCCTTCAAGTCTGACATGTCATTACATGAAGCTTTTATCCAAGCCACAGTGGCGGCTGAGTCACAAAGCCATGCAAATCAAAATACGATGTGGAAGGTGGCAGATTCCCCTCCGCTGACAACCCTGGGCGATGGACGTGACATGTGGTTGGAAGCCAGTTTTATGCCACAAAACAATCTCAAGAGAAAAAGAGGTGGCAAAAGGAAGGGTGGTAGAAAACAATATCCCATAAAGATTACTGCTCTAGTTCCTATTCTCTCATTTGTTCATGATGTTCTCCTTGATCGAATTACAAGTCTTCAGAAGAGGGCATTAGTAGGAAGGTGGTATTTTTCAGAGATTGAAGAAGCTGAGATGCGACAGTGGTTGGCAAAGAAGTGGAAAATCCTGTTGGGGTATGTTCCCACGGTGGTGAAACTCATGGGAGGATGGTATAGTTTTCATTTTCTGAGTGAAGAAGACCTTAGGAAAATTGCAGCAATGCCATGGGTCAAGGACCGGGGTTTTTTGGCAATGTATGCATGGTACGTAGGCTTCAATCCTTTGAAGCAAACGCCAAAAAATAAACTCATATGGGTCAAATTTCCCGGACTACCATTGGAATTTTGGACGAAGGAAGTATTTACTGATATTGGTAATGCCATCGAAAAATTTGTATACGTAGATCCTCAGTGTCTGGGAGCAAGGGATAAGAGGATTGCTTGGGTCCTTATAGAAAAAGACTTTGGTGAGGCTTTTCTAGACCACATTGAATTAAGGTGGGAAAACATCAATCTCACTCAGTGTTTGGATTTCTGGGGAATTCCATTCTGATGCCTCAATTGTCACCAAACTGGACATTTAATTGCTAATTGTCCCAAAGCAAGAGGAGGGTGGTGGTCGTCGAGGGAGCGTAAAGGGATTCACCAAAGGCTACAGAAGGAGAACAAGTCGGAGTGCTTCTCTCTCATCACGGTTATGTCAACAAACATAACGGAAATGCTTCTAGCTCAAGTAATTCTAGTAACACTAACCAGATATTTTCTTAACCTTCTCCCCATTTTATAAAAAAGGCATCTATTCCTATACCTATTCAAGTCCAATCATCATCCCCATCGTCTAAGCAGTCAGGTTCCCATATAGTTGTTGATTCATCATTTCGAGAACATCCCCAAATTTTTTCATCTCCAGTCTTTCCTCAGATGCCGCTACAGTCGCAACATACTATGATAGATATCCCATCTACCTCATATGCCACATACACACAAGCCCGAAGGCTTCATTCTCCAGCTACTCAACCAAATTCTCCAAAAGATAAAGATAAAGCACCTGCTCAATTTTCTCTAGTATCCTCACCAATTAATTCTGTTGATAGCGACCTTGATTTCCTCCTACAAAGGAAAACTCTTGACCTCAAGTCACTTACTATCCATAAGCTGAAGGGATCCGGTTCTCCTGAAATTAGTCCATCATCTACAGGGAATATTACTGTGAGGCGTAAAAACAACAGAGGCAGCAGACACTTTAGAGGCCGCCCGTGCCAAACACATACTACCTTGACAAACTCGCCATCTCTCATTGATATACCTATTTCCTCTCCCATCTCTCCCAGGGCACTTAGAGCATGCATGCCCTCCAATAGGCTCAAATGAATTCAATTCTATCATTGAATATTAGGGGTTTGGGGGCCCATCCAAAATTCCTCGCTCTAAGAGATCTTTTCATTTCATCTAAATCCAGCATAATTCTCATCCAAGAATCAATGCACTCTGCAGCCCAAACAATTGATTATTTTAGGAGGATGCTTCGCACATGGTATATTGTGGCAACTGATGCCACTGGTAGGTCTGGAGGTCTTGCTGTTTTCTGGGACCCAAGGTGGGAAAAGTTGAAGGCATTCTCATGTTCGGTGGGTATATTTCTGGTTGGTTATATCAGAGGTATCCCGGGAAGATCGCATATTCTCAATGTGTATGCTCCTTACAAAGAGAGGGAAGGTTTTTGGGATACAATGGAGGTATCAGGGATCCTTAATTCACCCTCTCTGATTTTGGCAGGGGACCTTAATTGTACCTTAGGCATAGAATAACTGTGGGGACAATCTAGGGTGGTAGACAAGATGGCATAGAAGCTAAGAGAAATATTTTTGTCCCACAACTTAATAGATGTCTCCCCACCGAAAAATGCTCCCACTTGGGATAATGGAAGAAGTGGAAACAAGGATATAGCTAAGAGACTTGATAGATTTCTTGTCCAAGAAAATATGATAGAGAAGATGGGGGATGTTAGATCTTTTATTATTGAAAACTATGTATCAGACCATCGCCCAATCACTCTTTTTTGGCGTAATACTGATACAAGGTTTGGTTTGCCTTTCAAGTTCAATAGAATCTAGCTAGAAGACTTAAATTTTGACTCCCTTACTGATTATTCTAGAAGGAAAGAAGAAATATAGAGGAGGGAATCTCCAGTACTGAAAGCTTTATAAATAGGCTTCGAGTCCTTAAAGTAGAGGTAAAAAAATGGGAAAGGAAGAAGAAGGAGGAGCTGAGAAGGGAGCTGGCTGCTATTGAGGAGGAATTAAAATCCCTGCATAACCAAATGGCTGCCCATTCTCTTCCTCCCATAGTAAGGGAGAGAATTCATGCTCTAGAACTAGGGAAAAAGAAAATTCTTCAAGTTAGGGAGACGACTTGGAGACTGAAAAGAAGAGCATTATGGATTAAGGAAGGAGATAAAAATTCCAAATTCTTTCACCGCTTTGCCAATCACAGAAGAAAACAAAATACAATTTGGCAGATAAAGGATGGTGAAATGAACAGATATAACAATCAATCAGATATTAAATCTCTAGCAGTTTCATATTTTAAAAAAGCATATAATAGAGTGGAAGTGGAGGATGTGGATGCTCAGTTGTGGGCAATTGAAGAATATCCTAAAATGTTTAATGATGAGGATAATGTGGAGCTGTTTAAGGAGGTTAAGGAGGAAGAACTGGCCCAAGCTATTAAATCAATGAAAGGAGATAAAAGCCTGGGTCCAGATGGATGGACTATTGAATTTTTTGCTCACTTCATAGACATATTTCAGGAGGACCTGCTACAGATGGTTGAGGAATCTAGGATGAAAGGCTTCATACATCCTCATCTAAACTCTACATATATCTCCCTTATTCCAAAGAAATCAGAGGTGGAAACCTTTGCTGATTATCGCCCAATATCACTGTGCAATCTAACTTACAAGATTATCTCTAAGATAATAGCCAACGGATTAAAAGTTTCCTTATCTAAATTCATCTCACCTGAGAAATATGGTTTTTCAAGTAACATAATAATCCATGACGCAGTGGCTGTTGCACAAGAATGCATGCACAATATTAAGTCAAAAAAGATGAATGCAACAGTGATGAAGGTAGATCTAAAAAAAGCTTATGATTGCTTAGATTAGGGATACCTAAGAATGGTGTTGTATAAAGTTGGAATAAACTCAAATATGGTTGAATGGATCATGGGGTGTGTGTCTACAGTTCGCTATGCAATAATAATCAATGGATTCCCATCCAAGTTTTTTGCAGTAGGTAGAGGACTTAGACAAGGGTGTGCATTATCCCCTCTCCTTTTTATACTGGCGATGGATGGATTAAGTTTAAAAATAAAAAAAAGTTGTGACCATTGGTGAATTTGAAGCACTGAAAATCAGCAGTCGTGTCACAGTTTCTCATAGTTTTTTTGTTGATGATATCTTGTTGATGGGTATGATAAACAGATTCAAATGGTATTCACTATCTTTAATCATAAAAAAGTTTGGGATAGCCACGAGACTTGTACAAAATGAACAGAAATCCATTATTCTATATGGATCATGTAACCAGGATGATATTAGATATATCCAGAACTGTTTTGGGGTAAGTGCAGAAAATCTAGACAAGGGTATGAAATATTTGGGGTATCGACTAAAACCAGGATGCTATAAAAATGCTGATTGGATGTGGCTGGTGGAAAGATTCTATTTGAAGATTAAGGGATGGGAACACATATGTTTATCTATGGGAGGACGTATCATCCTCACACAGTCAGTTCTTACTCAGCTGGGGATTTATTGGGCACACTTGTTCCCCATTCCACAAATGATTATTAATTCACTGAACCGAGTAATGGCAAGCTATATATGGTCTGGTGCAAGAAGGAACTGTAAATATCATTTGGTAAAGTTGGAAAATATCACTAGACCTAAAATTTTGGGTGGTTGGGGTGTTCTAAATCTATTTTTTTTGGATGGGCACTTATTTTAAAATCTTTATGGAGAGGCATCAATAGTAAAGGCATATGGGGAAAGTTGATCCGATCTAAATACATGAAGAATAAGGAGTTTTCCTTTTGGTTCAGACAAGGAGCAATTGGGAAAAAAGGCGGCTCACAGATTTGGAACAACTTTAGCAGGGTCAAGAATACCCTCTTCCAAAATATCTCATGGTTCTTTGGATCAGGTAATAGAATTATGTTGGGAAAAGACTGCATTATAGGAGCAGGTGAGGTTCCACCTGGGACAATGGAATTAATACAGCATATGAACAGAAGAGGCATTTATATCCTCAGCCAGCTGATCAGTGACTGGAATGGTAGCATTCCAATTTGGCTTGATTCCTCCCAACTGAATCTTACTGATCAGTATAAATTGGATTGGTTACAGCTTGTTAAAACATTAAAGGAGGCAAGGATATGTTATGACAGCAAAGGGGATTGTATAGCATGGGCTGGTAAAAAGAAGAACACAGGAGAAATAGAGGTGGCGGACTGCTATCTCAAAATATGCCTGAAGGAAATACAGAATGTGGAACACTGTTGGTTTCATAGTTTTTGGCAAATTAATATTCCAATAAAAATTGTAATTTTCCTTTGGCTAATGTGGCAGAACAAGAATCTCACATGGGAAAACTTACAAAAGAAGAACCATCATGGTCCTGGGATATGCTATCTGTGCAGGCATAATGCTGAGGATAATGAACAATTATTCTTACATTGCCATAGATCTGTTAATATTTGGAAACACTTCACCAACAAGCTGCAGATTCCATTCATTCAGTTTAATACAATTGAGGAGTGTTTAAAATGGTGGAGCACTCAAAGAAAAACTAGGCGATTGCTCACTTTGGTTGTTTTCTGGGAAATTTGGAAAGGTCGAAATCAATTGATTTTTGGTTCCAATAGATGGGGAGAAAACGTAATCTATGAACTCATAGAACAGTGGGTTGTATTGGATCAGAATGTAGACATCAAGGAAAAAGAAAAAGACAGAGAAGGGGAGAGATCAGATCACCAACTACCCGGCGGGGTTTTTTGATGGGGCAGCTCAAGGAGGAAGATGTGGGTGCGGTTTCTGGTTAAAGCTATCAGAAGAGAAAGAGTTCCGGATACACTGG
Source organism: Pinus tabuliformis (assembly GCA_031772625.1). Lineage (NCBI taxonomy): Eukaryota > Viridiplantae > Streptophyta > Pinopsida > Pinales > Pinaceae > Pinus > Pinus tabuliformis. The sequence goes on along the minus strand of CM062814.1, from coordinate 629,990,175 downwards.
TATGTGGGAGAAGGAACAAGCATGAAGGCAGAAGTTGTTGCTTTATGGGGTTTACTATGGTTTATTAAATTTTTGGATATCCCTCAAGTACAAATTTTTGGGGATTCCAAATGTATGATAGATCATGTTAAGGGGAAGAACAATATCCAGCAAAATTCTCTACAAGGTTGGCTGAGGCATATAAAAAGCATATGGAATACCTTTCAGCATCCGTCCATTCAGCACATTAGCAGGGCACATAACAAGATCGCAGATGAATTATCGAAGAAAGGATTACTAGCCACAGAAGAAGGTATGTATATCATGATAAAAATAGGATCAGACGAGACAGAAGTAGAAAATCTAAAGTTGTCGGGATAGACCACTGAAGATCATCCAAAAAAGCAGAACATCAATGCAGATAAGTTCATACAAAATCTCTGTTTCTTTTTGTTTAAAGTTTTGTACAATTTTTGTATTTGGTTTTGTATAGAAAAGATAAGAGGAATGACTACTTTAATGTAGTGATATACAGAACATGTAAATGATCTGAGACACATCCTAGTCTTATAGAATCTCTTAGTGAGATTCTGTGATATATTGTGAATGAGGCAGAGAGTATATAGTTTCACAGCTGTTTGCAAATATTAGAAAACAGTTTCAGATGTATGTAAGATGAGTATTTACTCCCCCATGTAGTCAAGTTGTGGATATCACAAGATTTATGAGGATGATATGTCTATCAAAAGTATGTACTGTTTTAATCACAATATAAAACATACAGTTTTTTCTTGCTTAAAAAAAAAACAAAAAAAAAACAAAAACGAAACCAAAACCAATTACAGGTAACCACGAAATCCATAGGTTTCAATTGATACCCAGATTGTTGACTAAGTGATCTCTAATCAAATATTCACAGACATTAAAACATACGTTATTAACTTAGAGTCCTAGACATAAATTGTATTATTCCTGAGCTTTGAATTCCTATAGTGCACCACGGTTTAATTCTTGGAATGTATACCGTTATCTTTAGTTGCAACATTGTATAGAATAAACCACAACATTCGACCCACAGGTGGAATGAAGTGCATAGCTTACCTCACTTTTTTTAGTACTTGGGTGCACCAAGGGCCTAAACAAATAGTGAGTGTTACGGTCTTACTCTCATCTTCTTAATTTGGGGTATTCATAGGTTAGTTAATTAATGAACCATATTTTTTTGAATAAATTCTAAGAGATATTTAGTGGGTATTTATTTAATGTAAAAGGGTCATCATTATTATGAAATAAAGCACATTAGGTAGTTCATACTTATTAAGTAGTTAAATTTTTTTAGTAAGATATTTTTATAGAATTAGAAACGTGATAAAAGCATACTTATTTTTTTTTCTAGGTATGTCTAAAATCTATTACTGTAACAAAATGATACAAGGAGGCTCTAGCCTCTGCAGTTCTTAGCCAAGGTTCATGGCATATTGCAACAAAAACAAAATGAAGATTGCCCAGAAGAGGGAAACCAGTCCAATCCAAAATAAATTTGTTGCCCTCGTAGGGGAAACCAGCTTGTGAACATAGAGCGATATTCTATTGAAATTAGTTTCAAAACTAACTATTTTGCTCAAAAATGCAAAAATAAACCCATAGGACTTGGTGCCAGGAACCTGAAATCTGAAGACGTGTGTTGATTTAGTTGTCATTTGGTGCTGACGGGTGTTCTTCAAGAATTAAACACCTGTAGGCATCGAGGTCATCCTCGTCTTTCGGCAGTTTACCCATGTCTTCCTTCGCCGGAGTTTCTCGATTCTGCTCTGCTGTAGATGGCTCGCCCTGAGCAGTATCATTCTTCTCCGTTGCACGAGTGGGATGTCCTTCAAAGATGGTCAGCTCCTCCTGAAACGTGATTGTAATGGTGGCCTTGATAAGAGGTCGATCCAGAGAGCATTGGTATGTGAATTGAGCTGCATGGTTGGAGTGCTGAGAGCTGGAAGGGAGAGTAGTAGCTGATGGACAGGTTTGCGAAGGCTGGGAGTGAACAACGCGAGGGTGACCTCTGCCTCTGCATGTATCAGGATAACAAGCCGAGAAGTAATTTGACGAGGGGGAGGAGGAGTCAGAAGCCGTTGAGGGCGCAGAATGGAGTATTCTGCCTCTGCTGCTACCCCTTCTGCTACGCATTCGCCGGCACAGTCGAGGCATAATGGCATGGGGAGAAAGGGACTGACTGTGAGAAGGAGGCACTGAGTGGAAATCAAAGGCAGAAGGCTCAGATGGCTCAGAAGCGAGGGTCAGGTTGAATACCAGGCTCTGTGAGTAGTGGTTTCCCTTTCCAAATTCTATACAACAGAGAATGTTGCATCGCCTACCTGTTGTCGTGTGGGTGCTTGGCTCCACGACAGCTAGGGGGCACTTGCAATTCAGAGGCAGAGGAGCAGAAACAGACGAGGATGTGGGCCGAATAGCACCTGATATCTCCATGATGCAGAGCCAAGGCAGGATGGCGCTGGTAAGTTGGTTTGAGTGTCGCATTGAATGGCATTTATGAATGTTATGAGACAGTTTTATTACGCTGTGTGTGAGCTTACGGGTGGCTTTGTGGCTATGCCACTTGCTGGCCCTTTTCTCTACCATCACATCATCCCTTGTGAACACCCGCATCCGGGAGGATAAAAGCATACTTATTAATGATGGGACCACAAGTAGTTAAAAAAAAATTAGTAAGACATTTTTATAGAATCAGAAACGTGATAAAAGCATGTAGGCTAACAGAGTCCATAATAATAGTAAATTATTTTTTAGAGATCTTTACTGTGCATGTGGTGTGAGGTCACATATATAGTAAAGATCTCCAAAAAAGTATTTACTAAGGTTATGTGATGTTTTGTCAAGGATTTTTATTGTATTGCCTAAGTCCACTAGGTTATAAAGCTCCATGGGTAATATGTTTTGCTTTTCAATGGTTTCGTTGGTTGTAGGTGCCATAAAACACCAAGGGCGGTGTTCCCCTAAGGGGGAGGGTTTTGTAGCAAACCCAAGTTAAAATTTCATGTAATAAAAGTTAATAAATGGAAAATAAGACCACGGTTAAGGGACACTTATTCCAAGTTGAATGTTGGGCAAAATATCCTAGTGGGAATCTCTTGTTGTATTTATGGCTAAGGGAAATTGGCAAAGGAAATTGCTAAGGCTTTGGAAAGGAAAAAAGGTATTTTTGGCATTTTATTTATGAAAGTAAAGAAAATTATGAGAAAATGAAAGTGAAAGGTTACATGTTGCATGTGAAGAGGAAAATGAAGGAAAATAATGGAAAATTGAAGAAATTACAAGTATGAATAATAAAATGACATCAGAGCATCAATTGGTAGCCTTTTGTCAGTTTAGTTTTGGAATTATTCTAAGAGAGGAGAAGAGCACCAAGAGGAGAAGGAAGGATAAGGAAAGAAATGATCAAGCAAGGAAAAGTTGGATCAAGCAGCTTTAGCAGGGATACTTGTAGGTAACAAGTTGCATGTATGATTTCCTAGCTAGTTTTGACATGCATGGTATGTGCATGTTGGTATTTGGTTCTTTTGCTATCATTGGCATGGATTTTGTCGGGTTTCGATAGTGGATTTTAGCCTAGCCTTTCCATTTTCGGATAGCCATGGTGTGATGACACTTTTCTCGGTTTGAGCTTTGGATCGTCAAAAGATTTTGGATCCGGGTGAGCTGGTCTCAGGAAAATTCCCAAAGGCCTAGGAATCCCTTGACCGGTAATGGCGAGATACATGGTAAAGCCTAAGGGTGGAGATGGGAAAATTCCTTAAGGTATTGAAGAAGAAATTCTGAGGCATCCAAGCTCGGTTTGGTTTTGTGATCTCGACACTGGTTTAGGTGAGATCACGATATGGTGAGGGTGGAGGTGGTTTAACCTTTGGATTACTTTGGTTGTTTATGGATTGGTTATCCCATGAGATCCCACATTCATGCTTGGAATATGGCACGAGGGTCTTTGGCTGAAAGAAATATTTGGTTCAACTAATCTATGGTTGGGTGGTACATTGAAGTCTCGAACCAGGTTGGATTTTTTCATTGTTTAATAAGATCTAAGTTTCTCTTTATTTTGATGAGTGAATGTACTTATTATTATGTGGTTTTAATGGCCAAAACCACTTTCAAGTGGGCATGGGATTATAACAAATGTGTCGCATTGATGTCATAATGCTTCTTGTGACTACAAAGGCATAATCTACACATGTTCAATATGAAGCTGATAAAGCCACCAGGTTTATTGAATGCATCTAGAAAATTCACCAGCAGGTCCATGATATCCTAGATAAAGCCAATGTGACGTAAAAACAACGTCATGATCAGCATCAGGTTCCACAAAAGTTTCAAGTGGGCGAAAAAGTTTGGTTACATTTGCAAAAGAAACACCTTACTAGAGCCCATCAGAAGCTTCAACAACTTTGATATGGGCCTTACACCATCACCAAGGTTGTGGGAGACAATTCTTTTGAGCTCAGCATTGTCCCATTCCTTGTGCTACACTCAGTGTTCAATGTAGACTGCGTTTGGGCATACATTCCACCATTGCTGGATACATCAGACCTTGCTAAGCAATTGAAACCAACAGAGCACAACCTCAACTACATTGAACAGGCCACAATCGATCGAATCATGGACACACAAATCAAGCACACTCACCACCAAAGGATCCAACTATATTGGGTTTTCAAAGTTGGCCAACTCTTGCACCGAGGCAAGTGGCTCACCAGGGACCAAGTTCAGCAAAAGTTTCCCCATCTCATGAATTCACTCAAAGCAATGGGGACCATTTCTTCCAAAGGGGGTAGGACTGATCTAGATGGATATTGGTGGCCACCCGCCTAATCCACGTGGACCCCCAATCAGGGAAAATTTTAAGGATGTAAATTTATCTTAAAGTTTAGAAACCTTGGCGAATCTCACTAGTCCCCAACATGCAAACTGTAAAAATTTTGTTGATATCCTTATTAAAATATTCAAATTTATACTAATTATATATATATATATATATATAGTCTTTGTAAAATTTTGGTGATTTTAAATGTAAAATAATTTTATATTATGAAATTTGGGCGAATCATTTTTAGAGAAAAAGGGAATTGGCGAATCTTTTTTTTAGAAAATCATTAAAAATTAGCCCACCTGCGAATATTATCCCCTAAAATTTTCCTTGCCCCCAGTAATATTTCCTTTCGGTTTCCTTAATTATAGCACAACTTTCTATTTTTGGTAGTTTTTTGAGTTCTAAACTTTTGGAGTTGTTTTGAGGTCCAAAAAGATGTCTTTTGGGAAAACGAAGAGACTAGAAAAGTGTCGAAATGTGCTTCATAGAATATTTTGATTCCTCCTCATGTAGATATTAAAAATGAGGTATTATGATATCCAAACGAAGATCATATGCCAAAGTTACGACCTCAGGAATTTGGTGGTCCAACTTACCCCAACCGGGCCCAAAATCATTAGCTTCTTCTCCTAGGGCTAGGGTTTCACACTTATTATTTATGATAAAAGGGCCTTTCAGTCTCATTGTAACACAATTCAAAAGGCATGTAGTCATCACATGTCTTCTCAAAGATAAGCTACCATCGTCCGAGCTAGTTTATTTTCATTATGCTTGTAAATAGTTTTCAACATTCGCTATTTATTAATTGAAGTTTAGTATTGTTGTATCTCTGTGTTTTTGTTTAATTCTATATTTCATTTAGTTCCTTCATAATTCCAGATCAAATAGATGCCTCTTCATTAATAACACATTGAAAAGTATTTGTCCCACATGAAGATACTTGGATTCGGAAAGAAATATAGTGGGGAAGCCAACGATGACTCTTTTTAAGGTAAAATGTAATGAGATGAGTCTCTAAGGGATCAACTCCACTAATTGTGATAAATAATTCTTTGTGTTACATCGAACAAATCTGAAGGACCTTAAGGGACAAGATAACAGATCTTGGTCAAACCAAATCCTCAAATATAGTAACTATATAATTATTTGTGCATAGAACATTTGGGTTGTGCATATAACTTCATAAGACACCTTTAGGGGTTGAAGCACTGTATCATTAGATAGCTAAGAGCTTCTCTATTAGCATAGAGCCACTGGGCTAGGATGAAGGCATATCCTTATTAGGAGAACAACACTCAGTACTTATATATATATATATATACATATCTTTTCCACACATGTAAATGTTATAATTTGTGCTATTGGCCCCTTATTGGAGATTTCCCTATGTTTCCCCTTTTAGAGTTGTAGGGTTCATCACAGCCATTTGTTGCTACTATAGGGGAAATGGATTCATTAGGATGCCAAGTTGTTGTTGGGATAAGTATCGATGAATCTCATCCATTTGAGAACACTTATGAGTAGGATGATATCCAATCCATACCTTGCAAGAAATTTCATTTTCTTTTGCTAGTTAGTGCCTCTCGCATTCGCATTAGTATAAGGGGTAGTTTTTTTCCTAAGAATAGAATTTTTTATTTATTATTGTTTTGGCGTCCAAAATGGTTATTGTTATTCATATTTGTTGATTAGATCAAATGAACATTAGAGATCTGGGTGGGGATCAAGGGATTTTGTGATGTTGTCATAGTCATAGGAAGATTATGAGAGTCATTTGCAACATCTATCCTACTAATTGGCCATTAGAAAATGGGAAATGGAACTAAACACACCATCAAGATGTGGTCTTGTAGTAGATTTAGAAGGGTATTTTGATGTTTGAGAGTAAATGAGATCTAGTTATTGAGCTCATAATATAAATTTATCTTCATTTAGGGATCCTAATATCATGAAATCCTTAGAAATATTGGGAAAGAAAGGACTTAGCAAACTAATCCACTAGAAATTGGTTCAAAATTTTGGACTTGATGAGCCTATATTATTGTCTCCATTCATGGATATGATTGGATATATGAGTGGTGGTGCATTGATACAAAGACATAAAGAGCTATGCTTTAGTTTTATAATGGATAAGAAGCTGAAAATGGGTCAAGAAGATCATTGCTAAAGATGAAAAATCATGAAATGAAGTAAATCCAAACTCAATGTAATACTTAGTGGTGCTCCCAATCAGGGTGCATTGGAAAAGACATAATATAACACTATCTTCCACCAAGAAATTGGATGAACATAATAAGTGTAATATCATGACATGAGTAGAAGGATCCTCTCTATACCACCCATAAAACTTGGTTATGTCATGCAGTAGTTTAGTAGGCATTATTTACCATGATGGGTGATGTTGAATGGGGACATTTGTCAATTGGGATATACCCGGTAAGATCAAGGTAGCCAAGAATGGAAATTAAGAGTCAGTAAATGAATTATGATGGATAAATATATGATGGGCCTTGTATCCCATTGTAATTCATAAATTGCCCCCCCGCCCCACCTACACCTTTGTCCCCAACGCCATTAATTTCCCCTAGATAGGAGTAACATTGGTTGTGGGGCTAGCTCCATGTTAAAAATTCAATTGAAGGAAAAAATGCAATACAAGTTGAAAAGATAGCTATAAGTATAATGGATATAAGTGGAAACCCATTATTAATGTTGTAACCAAGGCCTTTTCCGCCATAAAAAGTGAACCTAGATCTAGGAAACTATGTAAAAATAGTGGGCATGCTAAAATAAGGCACACTTAAGGGATGAATTAGTGTAATGTCTAGCTAAGTTCCCTATCTAGGAGCATTTGATGTCTAAGGCATAGAAATGGGAGTGGCTACTCCACTAACAAGTGGCATGGAGGTACCAATGGTGACTCCTCCAAACACATCTGAGGTAGTGAGAGCAGGTATTCTTGCACTAGATGACCCACTAACACCTAACATAACATGTGAACTACTCAAAAATAAAAAGGGAGAATGCAAAGGTGGTTCACCCACCTTGATAACAAAAGGGTCTAAAGGCTCTGTCAAAATAGGCGTAAAATACTTATGATAAAATTACAAAGGTGTGAGATATAGTTATGATAACCTTCACACAAAACCCAAGGTTCAAGTACCCTTTTAAAGATGGGAACCCTTCAAGGGAGCTAAAATAAAGATTATGTGTTTTCCTCAAGTATCACAATTACTTGCCACTTATAGTCACTTGTGTGATATTCCACAAAAATATACTAAGTATACCACTTCACAATCAAAAGTGAAGGGAAGAAACATGATTCAAGTATATGTATATAAGAAAGGAATACATGACCAAGCCCTCAACCCAAAGCTTTAGAGAAACTTTGTGTTGGCCTAAGGATATTCCACTTTAATCCAAAAACCCTTTACATATGACATCCCACCAAACAAGAAGAGAGTGAATAATCTTTTGTACTTGCTTAGCTTGACTATAGTGTTTGACAAATGTGTTAGATATAATTTCCTAGAAAGTTATCTTTGCTACTTATGTATTTGTCACTCTTTATCTAATTCCTAGTTCAATTATGTGGCCTTAGAGTATTTACTTTCCAACCTTACATCAAGGCCCTAGAATTGAGACCAAAATGTGTTTGCTATAAACAAAATGTATAGTTATTTTTAGAATAATATTTCTTTTGGTGTTTTTTGTTTAATCAAAGGTATGATGTGAACTTGAATGGTGTTTTTGACTCTTTAAATTTATTTACTTACAAAAAAATAAGATTAAAATGAAACATACAAATGTTTCTTTTCCTTTCAATGAATATTACACAAATTAGAAGGAATCAAGTGGTTCCTTTTTTAAATAGAGTTTTTGAAAACAAAACTAACTCACTTGAAAATTTTACCAAATGGATTTTCATGAATATGTTGATCTCCAAACCAAACCAACTCTAACATGCAACTTTTGCTAAAATGAAATAAAAATCTAAAAAGGATCTTGAAAATGCAATGCGATTCTTTTAAACTTTTTTCTAATTCAAATGAGATAAAATGTGAATACTGAAGAGGCTTAGGCCAATAGAGGACCTAACTTCACTTTTCCAATAAATCACACACTCAATCAAATAAGAAAAGGCTTATAAACTCTAAAAATTTCATCCACGGGACTTGGCCATGCCTATCTATGTAGCAACAAGCAACCAAATAGAGATGGCCATGAGTTCTTATATAGAAAGTTTGAGAAGATTATGGCCACATATTTTATAAAGGAAACACATGGATGGTCATGAACATCTCCAAGAACAGGTGCAAGCATAAGAGAAAGCAAGCAACAAGAAAAACCACTTAGAAATCAATCAAGTAAGTTTGCATGCATCTAAGATTTAATTTCACACACTATAGTGTCTTTAAAAACTTCCTATAATGAAAATAAGTAATAAAAATACTCACAAATAGAGGGAAACTTGATTTCTCTCCCTAGTGGAGTCATCAATTCTTTTATAGGGCACTACCGAAAGGCTAAGGAAGGAAACCATCATTGAGTGGGTGAGTCTCTATAAAAAAAAAATGAGGGATAGATAACATATTTTCTTCTCCAAAGACTAGCATGCATGTTAAAACGTAAGTGACATAAGGAAGAGAGATAAAATCTTAATTTTATATGGTTGTGAAAAGTATTAAATAACTTCTACTTTATCTTGCTCCAACTCCAGTATTTCATTTAATGACCTACAAAATCATCTCTAGTATTTAATCTAATAACTCAACCTAACTAGAATGACATGAAACCTAAATAAAAATGAAACAACATCCATAAATAAAGAGAATTTTTGGGGGGAAAGAAGATAGATCTTTATTGCTTCAAAGAGAGTTACAACATGAATGATGACCTTGAGATTCATTATGTACTCCAAGCTTCAAGATGCAAAGTCGTCCTCCTGATTCACACATCCACCTCCACTAAGTAGCATAATATGTGAAGTATATCATGATGAGATAGTCAAGTGAATGTATAACAAACTGTTTAAGCTCTAATTGTTGAAAATTGGGTAGTTCTGAAGGTCTTTTAGAATGGAGAAAACCAACCAAAAGGGATTTGGTTAGGCAAGTTACCCAAGTGGTTATGGTTTTGACCCAGGGTGGTGGACTTGAGACCCAAGTTAATTAAGTGGTTAATCTAATTTTTTATGGAGTGGTAAAATAATGGTTTCTTGATGAACAAGGAAAATCCCAAATATCACTCACACAAGTGTATAAATTGGAGGCCTATGAGAGTTCATTTCAATCATAACAATCATTCTTGTGAGAGAAAGCAAGCCTAAGAGAGACACACACACACAACTTAAAGAGGATGAAGAAGGAGGTTTGTTCTGTGTGAAATAAAGGAAGATTTCTATTCTAGTGACTAGGCCAAGTTTTTCTTCAAGAAGGATGAGTTACCTGCCTACTAGACGAGGATAGGTTTTAAAAATAGTGTTATATTTTCTATTTAAGGGGGAATATCTAGATGAGTTTCAGTTTGACTGAGGAGGAGGGATGAAGCCCTAGATTAGGGCTGAAAGGTCTCATATCAACAAGCAGGAGGGCCAAAAAGGCGTTGTGGTGTGGACAAGAAGATATGAGGAGGGTCGTAGTTGTTCTGAGTTAGGTTGTTGGAAAAGAAGGTGGGATGATAGGCCTCAAACCCTCAGGAAGTAGGGTCAAGGTGCCTCAAGGCTTAGGAGAGGCTAGTGAAGGGTGAAAGGAGGTTGTTGTTTGTTGTATGTGGATTTCCAAGTTGTGTGATTTTATTGTTGTTTGTGCATGTTTCAGGGTGATCCGAGCTCAAGATAATTTAGTACAAACCCATACCTATGTAAATATATGAGCAATGAAGTATTTTAAGGCTTGGTCGCAATCCTGGGCTAATTTTGTGACATGGTTGTAGGAGACTAGGGTTGGCCATAGGCTCACCTAGTTCTGGGAGGAGGCCCGAGGGTCCAGGAAAGGCCTATTAGACCTACCCACAAGTGAATTATGGAAAGAAAAGGAGGGATGTAAGGAAGATTGTTAGGTCAAAGGAGATGCGTGACAAAGAGGATAATTGATGTGAGCAGTTGAATGTATAGGGCTTTTAAATGAATCATTCCCTGTGAGATAAGGATGCAACAAGGAGTCTAAGAGCTAAAGAGATAAGCCCAGACATAAGGAGTTGTTTAATAAGCTTTCTAGGTGGTTAGCAAGAGGAAAATGGCCAAAGGAGTTGACCATTGTGTGACTTTCAAGGCAAAGGACAATTAGGTACATCAAAGGAAAAGGGGATTGAAAGGGTTGAAGGAAAAGGACTGCTACAACAGGTAGGTCAAGCTATTTTTTCTTTGTTGTGATGGATATATTGAGCATCTGAAGGATTAGACCTCAAGCTCTAGATTTTGTATACTACGTATACTAGTTTGTATCAAGGATTGTAAAGGGCCATGATCCCTAGTATGGGAGCCCTCTGATTGTTTACTTATGGAATAATAAAACAAGTATTCGGCTTGTTGTAGCTGCTAAAACAACCCCAAATTTTGACACTCTCAATATATGGAGTCCCCCCCACATGAACTTCTAATGCATCTTTCAATTACTCTTCTGAGTTGTCACCATATTTCCACTCTCATTAAGTCTTCTTTCACTTAGATGATGTCCAAAATTCTTGTCTCAAGTTACATCATACTCTTCCATTTCAATAATGCAATCAAAGCATGAAAGATAAAATCCCTCATTGCCAGTGTTCATATTAGAGATGCGATTTTTCCCCATCGCAAATTGCAATTCCAAACTTTAGAGGGACCTTTATTTTCTTTTGTCATCACAATTCACAACTTGTGATTTAGGTATTTCCTTATACCGCAGATCACACATTGCACTTTTATTGAATTTATGAACCCCATCTCATCATTAATCTTGCGACCTACAAAATAAAATGCAACTCCAAGTTGCACTGTTGCATTATCACTATAATTTCAATTACCATAATGTGGGATCTTGCGATCACGTCGCTCCATCACACCGCCTCAACCCAACTCAACATTTAATATGCCCTTTACCCTCACGTGCTACTAAAGGCCTATATATATGTGGGAAAACCCCATCACATTTTCACCCTTGTTGTTTTCTCTTAGCTATGGATCACTAAGTGCAAGAGTGACCCCATCACAATATTGACTGCCTTTGTTAGTTGTGACAGTGACCAACACACCTAATCAAGCTATTACTACATCTTTATGCCTTGCAGTCGTGATTTCATTATGTCTCTTCAGTTTCCCATCACTTTCCCTTCCCTAACCCTTCATCTTCCTTAGGCCTTTTACTTATATAACTTAACCTCCCTTCATTCATGTCACATGTGCCTACCCTAAGCCTCTAACCTATACACTCAAGGTTGCTCTACCTCTCATGAGCGCATCACTACTCATCAAATCACCTAACCCTATTCCGCAACTGCATCACCCAAAGACACAACCACCCTATTTAATCGCATCGATGGATCCTTGGTTAGTAGCTCTTGCCCCTTTCGATTAAGAGTTGTGATCATGATTCTAAGACCACATTCTACCCTTAGCTCACGACTATCCCTAATTGCAAGTCGTGATTGTGCATGTCACTTGGACACTTCCCTTAGCATTGTGGTATGTGATCTTGATCCAAAACTAGAGTTCCTAAGCCTATCATTGATCGCAAGTTTCCATCATAGTTTTAACCCATCCTCGTTTACCTTCTTACTTTTCAATTTGCATCTATACTACTTTTTTAAACTATGACTTGTGACTAAACCTATTTATTATCTTACTTCTAAGTCTGCGACTTGAACCAATCACATCATAACCTCATGAATTTGTGATTTTACTTTAGATAAAGGTTTACTTAAGTTTTCCTAACATTTTGATTTCCATGGATATTTTTGAATTTCCAGGTACTATTGACATAGATTCCCTCAATTTGATATCATATACGACATATATGTCTCCACCTTGAAGGAGAGCTTGGACGAATGCTTTAAGGAGCAGTATTGAATGTGTTGTCGAGATTCCTCCCAACATGATACCCATATATGGGGACACAACTTGCTACATATAAAAGACGATAAAAATGACCTAGGGGGATATATATCAAATTTTTTGTAGATTGGATGTGCCCCAAGATTAAGAGGATTGTGTGTTATATATCAGTGCAAGACAATCTTGGTTCCATATAGTAGCGGTCCACTCTCTGGTCTTCCCATGTGTAGAAACTATTTAATGGATTTTGCAGCACACTGATGAAGATGGTACCATTTTAAGAAATGATTTTGGTGAACCAATGGCCTCTTATGTAACAACAAATATGAAGGAATATTTCAAGATGTCTAAACATCACATAATACTTAATAGAAGGTGCGTTCTAAACTACAAAAACATAACTAGACACATTATGAAATATTGTTGGCAAGAATCTGGCAAGTTTCAACAGAGAGATGACGGAAACTATAAGACAATATTACTTAGAAAATCATAATAGATTATGGTTTTTATGTGTTGTAGGTTATATGGGAAACCAATTGTGGATTTTTTCTGGGATAATTGGGTTACAATGCTTGACTTATGTGCAACAGATGAAACAATCAATGTTATTTGTGCTCGTTGTGAATATGAAGGAATGGGATGGAATTGGAGCAATAATCAAGATCCCCCACCACTACATATTTACTATATGATTTTATGGGATCTCAGATATAGAGGAATGTATGAGAAGATTGCAAAATACTTTGTCTCAATAGTATATGAAATACTTTTCAATTTTGACCCCCCTACATGTATGATAGAGCTAGGGAATCTTTGCAAGACATTGCAGATTGGTTCACCCAAGGAGACACTACTTTCATCAGAGTATATGGAGCTTACAAGCCACCTCACCAATTACCAAATTCCATTACAGAAAAGGTAATGCTTCAAGAAGTGGCATATCAACTTACCATCAAGTGGACAAAGTCTCTTTTGAAACAAAAGAAATCCCCATGGCCCATATTTCCTTTATATATTGGGGCTTATTGTATTAGAAGTTTCAATGATGTCGAAGTGGAGGCTGAAGATATGTTGAACTATAGGTTCAACAAGCTAAGTTATCAGAGGTATGATGCCAATTAGAAGATTTTCATGAATGGCTACAAAGTTATCATATATCATTGGAAATATACCCCTAATATTGAAGAGGAATAAGAAAAGGTGAAGAACTTCTTCAATGCTTCTAAGGCCCTAGAATCACCTAAAGTATCCAATGCTTCTCACCATTGTGAAAATTTTGATGGTGACTCACAAGGTGTAAACTTGGAGAAAGGAAGAAATATGCTTAAAAGAAAATAGGAGCTAGAAGCCAAGAAGAAAAGGTTAAAGAAGTAGAAGTTTGAACTTGAAGCCAAGAAACAGGCGGAGGAAGAAGAAAAAAGGAAACAAGCAGAAGAGGAAGTCAAAAAGAAGTGAGAAGAGGATGAAGCTAGGAGGAAAAAATAATAATAGTAGAGGTTAAAGAGGGAATCCATGAAAAAGAAGAATGAGGAAGTAGCAAGAAAGAAGAAGGAAGAGGAAGCAAGGAAAAAGAGAGAGGAGGAAGAAAAGAGAAAACAAGAGGAAGAATTGAAGAAAAGAGAAGAGGAGGAAATAAAGAATAAATAATATGAAGAGCTCCCAAACAACTTGAAGATGAGCTTTTATCTTACACAACAGGAGGAGAGATTGGGTTGGACAATTCAAAAACATAGGAAATCATATTGCCCATGATAGTTCAATCTTCTACAACCATTATTGGAGGTCACTTCCTGGTTACCGAAATGGATGTTACTTTCAAGGAGGAGGAGGAGGTGTTAGATCTCTTTAAATTCAAGTTCAATGAGTTTAAGAACAAAATATATCAAGAGAGAAGGAATTTTTTGGCGAGAGAGCCTAAAATTCCATATTAGTCACCACGAAAAGGATTATAGTAGGAGACACTACAAGTAATCTAGCCACAATTTCTACCATAGGGAATGCACTCAAAATTGCCACCGCTTGTAATATAGAACATCTGATGGGTGAATTAAATAGGTTGGAAGAAAATTTGGGAAAGGCTCAACATGAAAATGAAAATTTGCAAGCAGAGAATCGAGCCTTAGAAATCATGTGCTCTCAATAAGAATACTTTAGAGCAACAATGCAAGAACCAATCAAATTAGTGGAAGAAGTAATAAAACAATTATATGAAGGAATGATTATACTCCGCAAGACCATTTCTCCACTAACAAGGATAAAAAAGGAGCTAAAAGGAAGAGGAATTCCCATAAAGTGTTCCTTCTTGTTGAATTTTCACGATCTTAGGTCTAGGATAGAATCTTAAAATCTCTGACGCTACCAAACCAAGAATCTCAACAAAACTACTGCGCACAATGGAATATAAACAACAGTAAATCACACATGCATAGAATATGGACAATTTTTTTCAATTTTCAACCCAACTTCGTTATATTAAACAACATATAATACAATACTCTATGGCTCTCGTACTAGGGATAATGGCCCTCATACATCCACTAGTACAAGATACAAAATTGGGACTTGGTGTCAGTGCATTGACAACCAACCTGTCCTCAACAAGATACTCTACCCTCTCTCAGCTCCTCTCAGTCATACCCTGTACCTTCTGATTCCTTCGGCTCCCGATTTGCAGCTCCTACCTCTATCAATGCTCCAAGTACATCTGGCCATTGAATCTCAGCTAACCAATCTGGTCTCTAGTTGTGCCTTCGTTCATCAAGGCCACAACAAATTGAGACTCCTGTCAAGTTGTTCACAGCTCCACTTATGAACAACTCTCAACTTCCCACTACTTCTCCTCAGCTACTCAGGGACTTCAGCCCACTATGGTCTTCTTGCGCTGCTCTGATGAAGACCAACATAGGGCACAGAGGGCTTCCACCTATTACTGCAATATGTCCATCTCCTAAAATGAACATGGGCTAGGAGGATTTCCCATCATCTATTGTAGATGTCCTTCTCCACACACACATCTCGGGCTCCACAAACTACTCCTGGTTGATCAAACCCTTGAGCTCAACAACTACCTCTCTCACAACTACCTTTGCCCATCAAGGTGTTGATCACCAGGCTTCAACTTGGACACTATCAGGTTATCCTCCAATAGACCATAAGTGCCCAATCACGTCCACACTTGGTCCACTCTCATGCTACCCTCCAATAGTCCACGAGTGACCAATCCTCACTGTAGCATCTTCTCCTAGTTAGGGCATCCAACACCTAGGAAACCCTTCCACATGACTGCTAATAGACTTCCAAATTGTCCTCTCCTAGGACATCATCCACTAGCATCAATTCAACCTTAACACATCAATACAATACATACCTAGCCCATTCCTGCACTCACGCATTCCTGTACTTGCATTCTTGCACTCGTGTGTTCCTGCACTCATGTGTTCCTGCACTTACTCATTCCTGCACTTACTCATTCCTGCACTCGCTCATTCCTGCACTCGCGTGTTCCTACACTTTACTTTTTCCTGCACTCGCGTTCCTGCACTCGTTCATTCTTACACTCGTGCATTCTTGCACTCGCGTTCCTGCACTTGTGAATTCCTGCACTCGTGCGTTCCTGCACTCGTGTTCTTATACTCACGTTCCTTTACTCGTGTTCTTGCCCTCGTGTTGCTCACACCCAAGCTACCTTTCTTGATGTGTAGACTATGAAAGATGATTCTTGAATGTGTTAAATGACTCTCCTCCACCTTATATTTATACACAATACAAGGGCTCCATGAATTAGTGAAGAGACACATCTATTGGCCAAATTTCACTTCAAGCCTACATGACTTGAAACAAATAATTATTTGTCAACTTCAAAAATTCATTTCTCCACTTGTACAACTCAGAATTTGATGATTCTTGAAGCATTGTATTTTCC
Source organism: Pinus tabuliformis (assembly GCA_031772625.1). Classification (NCBI taxonomy): domain Eukaryota; kingdom Viridiplantae; phylum Streptophyta; class Pinopsida; order Pinales; family Pinaceae; genus Pinus; species Pinus tabuliformis. The sequence goes on along the minus strand of CM062814.1, from coordinate 629,973,372 downwards.
TTTTGGCCCTCTATCATCACATGTAGAAATGTGCTTCTTGAATTTCCCCAAGCACGATTGGGTACAAAACCCCAGGCTTGGATTCTAAGCCCACAAGCCTACTTATGGCACTTTGACCTCCAACCCTCGAACACTAAGGCTTGGATTACCTCCCAAGCTACACAAAAATCAACACTTCTCAGCTACAAAATACCTCTATGAATGGAGCCAAAAGTACCTTGATATCCTAAAAGCACTACCAAGGAAAACCAAATTGAGGATGGAAAAATACAAAGCAAGACTCAAAATGACAGTGCAATCTCACGAGAAATTAACCAAGGACATAGCCAGGGTCTTGGATGCATATCAATTACGAATCATTGAATTTGATGATCATGTGGAAGAATATAAAATACCCCCTATTGGTGCAATGGAAGTGATTAGGCCCAACAAAGAACTTTGGTAGAAGGTCCATGAGTAGTTTGACATGCTGAAGCATACAGCTATCCAAGATAATTTGGAACCTACTAAAGATACAATTGTGGAATTTGTTGTAGGGCCAACTATGTTGCACACCCAACTCTCAATGCTTGCTTATCATATACAGATGGATCTGAACATCCTTTTTTTAAACCCCATAGAATTTCAAATGATGTTTGAGGGAGAGCTACCAGAGAAACTCACACCAGTACCAATTGACTACAAAGCATGGTACACGTACCTGATAGAGAAGTTTCATACAGAAGCCCCCGATCTACCCATCATGTGTCTTGTTCCATAAAGAAATAGTTATTATCTTGAAATTCCATATATTTTGTAAATAAATGTATTTTTAATTAAAATTCATATAGAAGGTCAAAGGTCATGAGGGAAGTTGAAAAGTCACGTAAGGTGAAAAGTCACCTCTTTTTGTATAAATATACCCCCATGACTAGTTAGAATGGACTTTAGTTTTTGGGCTTCGTTGGAGCATTTTGTTTTGAGAGCTTATAGATCCTTTGAGAAGTCCAGTGATAGCTTAGCATCACCACTAATGGATTTCATGGATACTTCATGTTATGGTGTTATTGATATTTCAACTTAATTTTGGGAAGCTATTTGAGCCAAAGAATGTAGTTCCATACATGTTTTATTAAGCATTGCAAGATTAATATCTTGGTGATTCAATGGTATCTATTTTCAATTTCATGTGTTTAGTTAACGAACTATTTTGTTGGTTTAGGCACATATTATACTTGAGATTGTATGTTATTCATGCTTTCGTGATTGTTGACGATTAGGAACTAATTCATGATCGATAAACAAATATTTCCTTTATATATATGTGTGTTTTAATTGAAGTTTTTTAACATTCTAATTTAAGATTCATGTCACATTATTTGGTTGATGTTATGTTTGTAGAATCTTATAAGTAAAGTATTCTTTAAAGTTTCTCTAACTTTTGTTTGTCAGAAGCTTTGTTAGTTTTCTAACACTTCCTTTTCATTTTGTCCAAAAACAAATCAGAAAGCAATATGGTGGTAGTTAGACCCACATATTAAATGGACTCCTATTTCAATGGTTTAGAGTCTATTTGGGATTCTACACCCGGGAAATCCCCTAACTATTGGCAGTGAATTTTGACATGTCAACATATTTAGTGCTAAAATGAGGGTTTCCATTGTATGGTTGGTAGACTTCCACATTATTTTTGTGAGATCTCTAAGAAAGATAGCAACTAAGCACATTTCTCTTCACCAACTCCTCCTGTGTGGGAAACTCCCGAAATAAAAAAAAACCCCCACATAGTCCTAAGTTGGTATATGAAGCTACATACGATCAATTAAGAACCATTCACCTCTTACCTATGAATACAAAAGAAAACTTGAATTCCTTCATATCACATCCATCTCGCCCCATAAGTGTTCAAATAGACCTCAAGCAACCCGTCATAGAGTGTTAGTTGGTACAATGCAATAATTTATTAATTTTTTTATGGATGATTTAACAAATTTTGTGGAAAGAATCTCATAATGAGGCAATGAAGGAACTTTTGATTTAGATAATATGGAAGGTGAGAATATGGAAGCACTAGATAACGATGGGAACCTTGAGATACTGGAGAACGAAGGGAATTCACAGAACAACAACGAAAGCTCAGACTCAGAAAGATGAAGATAAAAATATGGCTGAGAATCAGCCTCAACCTTTAGCCTGGATGGCACAATAAACGCTTGATATCCAAGGCATATTACATGATCTACCTCACCATCCTGAAAGGTACAGTACCATGTTTGACCCATACAAACTGATTTCTTTAGAAGTTCATATCAATAAATTATATCTATCAATGAGAATGATGAACATACAACATGAGGACATAACTTGTATATTACTCCCCTACATTTTAGAGAATAAGGCCACCGCATGGTATCATACTCTTCCTATGGGATTTATTAGGTGTTGGGATGAATTCAAGAAGGCATTTTTGGGAAAATTAGTTGAATAAAAGACATCTGTTATGCTTCTAAAAGAACTGGGCGTGCTTAAGATGGAAAAGAAAGAGAAATTTAAAGACTTCAATTAGCACTTCAAACCTATATCAAATAAGTTTCCTAATTTTTTGCTAACTCATGACTCTATAATGATCAACTACTACCTTGCAGCATTTCCCTATAACGTTTCTATGTTCATAAAAAGGGAAGTGAAGGCTATGTTGATTGAGAATTTTTTTGAAGCTATTATTTTCAAGAAATTCATGGTTATTATAGGAGCAGCATATAATATTCAAGATGATTCAAAGACTACCAATAAGAAATCTTAAGCCTCTTCTAGTAATTCTAGTGATAAAGACACTTTTTTATTTCAAAAACTTAATAAAATCCCTCAAAAAATTGACTAATGAAGTGTCTAATCTTAAGAGAAGGACCATTGAAATTTCTTCAAGTAGAAAATCATTTAATCCTTTCTTCAAGAATAACAATAACCAACCAACAAAGTCAGCGCAAAGCTTGAATGTTAATCTCAATGTAGAAGAGTTGGGCATGGATAATTATAGCACTTTTTATAAAGTGGCCCATTCTAAGAAGACATGCCCACAATGGTGGAATGGAATGACCGCAATAATCAATAAGGTACTTAATGATCAAACCACCAAGGATCAACTCGACTAGTCAAACAAGGAAGAAGAGGCCACTCCATGTGAAGATAACGCTAATATTGGGTCACCCATAACGACGCTAGATTATTAGAGGTAGTGAGTCCCAATTGATTGGTGAAGCTTCGATTAGAGAATCTCTTCCTACCAACCCTCCTAAGACCTATAACTTAAGGAGAAAGGGACCAATGTTTGAACCTTCTCTAGATGATAAGAGGAAGGCATTTCTTAGAAGAATCCTACCCCCCGTAGGATCTTGCTCATAATTTGTCTCCTCAATCTCCAACTGCTTAAGCTTCAAAGGGCACTTCACGAAATTTTAAAGGTAATTCCAATACACCCAAGGCATCTAACAAGGCTTCTCAACCAACATCATTAAGCCAGTCATCTAAAGATAAGAATGTATCGTATGATATGGATTACAACATAATTGAAAATTTGAGCTAACATATCACTCTTTCAATTGGTTAAGCTTCCTAGGAAAACAGAGTTTATTGTTAAGACTTTCACATCATCACCTTCAATAGGCAAAGCCATCTCTTCTTCGAAGACTTCGCCTTCTGGTCAAACTAAAGCCACAATAAGCCTTGAATCTATTGTGAATGCAGCTAATGTTAATTTGACATCATTAATGCCTCTATTTTTGTTGGCCTTTGAGATCTATGATTATAATGTTCATAATATTTTATTAGACTCTTGTGCATCAACGAATGTCATTCCATTATCTATGTGTAAGAAGATTAATGCTAACCCAAAGAAGAGAGACACAATGATTATTCAACTTGATGGATCTCAATTATAAGTGATATGAGAGCTTAACAATGTATTAATTACTTTTTCCTCGAACTTTCGGGTACACCATTTTATTGATATTGTGATCATAGATAATCTCGAGGCATATGGGTCACTTTTAAGCAAAGACCGGTTGAGTAAGCTCCAAGGATACTCTGTCATGGACTGGTCACATTTGTGGCTCCCATATAAGGGTAAAAATAATAGAATCAAGGTTAATAGTGAGCCACTCATGAAGTACATGGTTACTGAGATGGAGGCACCTAATGAACCTATTAATATTACTCAGGAGATGTTGAGGAATTTTTTTTTGGAATCAGATATTGGTTTCTATCATGCCTATCCATTGCATGTTTCACCAAATACACAACTGGAACTCCTTCCTTATCCTCCGACTGGTGAGAATGAATCTTGTATTATAGATGTATGTAGTTTTAGTTAGATGTTTACATTTTAAAAAATGCCCCTTGGACTCTTTATTATTAGGGATCGAAGACATGGGATGCAGATGGTGTTGGATGCATCCTTATGGATCCTAAGAAGAATAAGTTCCTAATTTCTTGTTATCTAGAGTTTCAGTGGACTAATAACACTGTAGGGTACAAGGAATTGATTCTTGCTCTGAAGAAAGCCATAGACCTAAAGGTAGAATGCTTGAAGGTAATCCATGTTTTTGAAATTGTCACCAGGCAGGTGTGTAACACTATCCATTTTATTCCACCTCATCTAAAAAAATACCAATAGGAAGCATGACATTTAATTTCTACTTATAAAGCCTTTAATATCCTTTATTATTAAGTATGTACCAATCATTAATAACACTAATGTTGTTAATTTAGCTAACGTGACCGCTATATTTACACCTCTTATGGACAAATTTTCTATAGAAATAGTTTACAAACCTATCATCTATAATAATGTGACTAGTTTTTGCGTTTTCAATGATGACCAATGGATCTTGGACTTTTTGATCCGAATTGGATCCTTAAACATTTCCATGACTGTTTCAAATTATGTCAGGCTTCAAAATCTTATGAATAACAAGCTTATCAGAAATGACCTCTGGACAATGGCAATTTGTGGCCAGCACGGAACAACGAGGACCCTCGGTCAAAGCGCGCTAATCGTTGGCCCATGGAGACCGCGCATGAACGCCAATTGGCAATCGGAAACCCAAATCCAAAACCAAAGGTAGTTTCTAATACGCGATATTGAAGGGCAAAACTCTTAGTGAAGGAAAGCCCCAAGTGCTTGGTCACGGGGAAAAGCATAGAACTGCACAAAAATCGCTGAAATTGTCAGAAGGTGGGTCCCGCGCCCAAAACTGGCAGGATATTGCATGCACTTTGAGCGGTAAGCGAGTTTGGCCGAGTTCAACACGATGCCACACACCGAGTGACACATGTCCAGCGGATGAGAGAGAAAACCGCTTACATCGCGTGAGTAACGGTCGAGCAACTTACCCGCGTGATATAGACGGAGACCGTAGGATCTAGAGGCTCCAGATCAACAGCGGAGAATCAACCTGATGGAAGACCGGATTTGACGGGGAAATAGACTGAGGTACATGAGATTTGGGGTCCAACATGACCAATGAGTTGGCAGAGGAATCAATTTTGCGGGCAATCTTGGAGCAATGGAAATAATGACCGTTCAAAGAGAACTGACACTCAGTTCATGAGGAAATAGGTGGCCACCTCTCTGTGAAGCGTTACACAGTGATAATGACACATAACATTGGAATTCCAACCGACATAGGAAGATGATCCAGAGAGTCAGGAAGAAGAAACGAATAGTCAGGGAGTAGATTGGATTTAAGCCATGAATAGACAAAGAGCAGGAGGGACAGAAGTAGAGAAAGAAGTGAATTGTAGAGAACAGAGAAGCTGAGCTAACCTGCAGAGCAAAGGCAGCATCGAGCAGACAGAACAGAGAGATTCCGAGAGTCTGTGAACTCCAGAGAAGGCTTGAGAGGCTCAAGAAACTCCTCTATGTATTCTTGTCAGGTATTGAGTACCAAATTGGACTCATACCACTGAGACCAATTGAGGTCGAGATTCAGTAAGGGGAGTCTGTGTACTCTAGAGACTTGGGGGATCCAAGTACAATCCTACTGATCATTCTCTGTTAAGTGAGACTCAAATTGAGCTCCTTATTGTAAATTCTCTACTTTAAGACACAATAGAAAGGCCCCCACTGAAGGCTAGACCAGGAGACGTAGCCCAGGAGGATTGGGTGAACTCCTTATTAAATTTGTTGTGTTTTGTATTTGCTTACTGTGTTTCTCTTACTGTTTCAAGTGCCTGTGTATTTCGCAATCTTATTGATCCGTTGCTTAAAATAATATAGGCACACCCCAACACATAAGTCTGTAATACCTTCATTAATTAACTGAGATCATTCACGAGTGATTTTCAGATCAAGTGGTATCAGAGCCTCTAGGTTGTTTTATGACCTTGAAGTCAATGGTGGAAGAAATGTATAGGGACTTTAGGAAACATAAATATGAAGACTCATTAGGCTCCAACCAAGACAAAGGAGTAGAAGAGTCTCTCCTCCATGACCACTCTAAAGGCAAAGGAAAAGAAGAAAAATTTCTCACACCTCCTAATAGCACTGAAAGTAAAAAGAAGACATCTTTGATTAAATTAGATGTTAAATTCGATTTACCAATATATGATGGAGAGTTGAATGCAGAGAAGCCGGATAATTGGATCAAACAAATTGATGTTTATTGCAGAGTGCAGAGCATTGACTCAAACAAGAGTAAGATTCAGCTGGCCAGCCTATGCCTCGGAGGCACTGCCTTGGTATGGTGGGAAGGCAAGACACAAGCTGACATGAAGGAACATGGTAAGATTCTTTCTGTCTGAGGTGAATTAGTTTATGTTTGGTTGTGTTATAATCTTTCCACGACTAGCCCACGTAGTTAACCGTGGGGGTTAGAGGGGGTGGAGCACCCCCTTCGTTACGCCAATTATGTCACGGGGGGGGGTCACAGGGGGTTTGAGGTGTACCTGTAACCCCACTTTATGGGGTCCAGGGCAGCGCCCCAGGAAATTTTGGTTTTGGACCCTATGTTAGGTTGGGCGGACCCACCTATGGTTTTGTGCATGATTTTCACACATGTTTTTTGGACGCGATGGTTTTCGATCCATGGTATTGGACGCGATGGTTTTCAGTCCATGGTATTGGATGCTTCGGCATGTATAAATATGTATTATTACATTGAAAGGAACATAATGAAAAATCAAGCTGGTAGTCCCGGTTTTGGGATCCAGGGGAAAATCTCTGTGTATATGTGTTTTATGTGTTATGATCTCGCATTGTTTATTTTCTGTGTTTTAGAATTCGTATGCAGGTAATTTCTGTACGGGGTTAAAACCTACATTTGGTATCATAGCTATTTTGGCTTCAAGGGGACGCCTTTGTTGCTGAGGGGTTTCGCTCGGGCCTGTGGTAGACCCTGTTCAGTGGGAGATCTACGAGATCAATTCTGGTGGTGAAAGAAGATGGCGAGCTGTGGAAATATAGAGATCAAGAAATTTAATGGTCAGAGTTTTGAGTTGTGGAAACTCAAGATGGAGGATCTATTGGTGGATAAAGATCAATGTATCGCGGTAGATTCGGGTACTAAACCAATGGGAGTGTCCGATGAAGAATGGAAGAAGTTGATCGGAAGGCAAAGAGCACAATACGATTGTGTGTCTCAGATCCATTATTGCTGAATGTATGAGGGGAAGCTACAGCCAAGGCTTTGTGGGAAAAGTTAGGGACTTTGTACCAATCTAAGTCTCTGGTGAATAAACTGTTCCTGTGGAAAAAGCTGTATAACCTGAGGATGAAAGATGGAGACTCGATGACAGAGCATCTGAATGCATTTAACACTGTGGTAAGTCAGTTAGCATCTATTGATATTAAAATTTCAGATGAAGATAAGTGCATCAGTTTATTGTGTTCTCCACCAGATTCGTGGGATAGTTTGGTTATTGCAATAGGTAGCAATGCAACTGCCTTGCAGTTTGATGAAATAGTCTCATCCTTGCTGACGGAGGAGATGAGACGGAAAAATATGGAGAGCCAAAATGGTGATGCCTTGTCTGTACGAGGGCGGACCCGGAATAGAAACAAAAATAAGTCATCGAGTGGGAGATCTAAATCTCCAGGAAAACCTGTAAAGGTGGTGTGCTGGAAATGTGGAAAGGAAGCACACTCCAAAAGGGACTGTAAATCTAAAGCTCCTGACAAAGGAAAGGGATCTGATGAGGCTTCTTCTGCAAAGGCAAAAACCACCTCAGATGAAGGTGGGGATGTGTACTTGGCTTCTTCAAGTACACATGTAGATCATGAGGCATGGTTGATTGACTCAGCTGCATCCTTTCACTTCACTCCCCATAGAGAGTGGTTCTGCGAGTATGAGAAATATGATGGTGGTGATGTCTTCTTGGGGGATGACAGGAAGGCTAGAATTGTTGGTCATAGAAAAGTAAAGTTGAAGTTGCAGGTGGAAGGATTAGAACGCTTCCAGGTGTTCTACATATTCCTGCATTAGCCAGAAATATGATTTATGTTAGCAAGCTGGATGATGAAAGTGTAAAAATAGTGTTCGAGAAGGATACCTACAAGATGGTTTAGGGAGCATTGGTATTGATTGTAGGGAGTTCGGATTGGAACTCTGTACAAGCTGCAAGGTAGCACTGTTATTGATGGGTGCAATAGTTTTGTGGTTCCTGAAAGTGGAGCAGAAAATATAGTGGTCTCTAGAGAGAAGACCATGCTATGGCATCAAAGGCTTGGACATATTGGAGAAAAGGGCCTTCAGATACTTCATGGTAAAGGTATGGTAGAAGGTATGAGTAATAGCTCTCTGGATTTTGATTTCTGTGAAAATTGTGTATATGGGAAGCAGAATCAGGTGAGTTTCCCCTCTGGTAGTAAGAGGGTGAAACAGATATTAGAACTTGTGCACAGTGATGTGTTTGGACCTGTGAAGGTTCCATCACTGGGTAAGTCTGTGTACTATGTATCATTTATAGATGACTTCTCAAGGAATACATGGATATATTTCCTTAAGAAGAAATCTGAAGTCTTTGACAGGTTTAAAGAATTTAAGGCTCTAGTGGAAAACCAGACAGAGAAGAAGATAAAGGTGCTGAGGACAGATAACAGTGGAGAGTTTTGCAATAAACAATTTGAAGAATTCTGTAAGAAGTGTGGTATAGCACGATAAAAGACTACTCCATATACACCTCAGCAAAATGGAGTTGCGGAAAGAATGAATAAGACGTTGATGGAAAGGGTAAGAAGCATGCTCAGTGGTGTCGGGTTAGGACAGGAATTCTGGGCAGAGGCGGTGGATACCGCATGTTACCTGGTCAACAGGTCACCTTCATCAGCGTTGGAGGATAAAACTCCACAAGAGGTATGGACTGGTAAGAAACCCTCTCTTACACATTTGAGGTTATTTGGATGTAATGCATATGTACATGTTCCAAAGGAGAAAAGAACCAAGTTGGATAGTAAATCTGAAAAGTGCATCTTTATTGGGTATAAGGATGGTTTAAAGGGTTATAAGCTTTGGAACCCAGTAACAAGGAAGGTTGTGTACAACCGAGATGTGGTGTTCAGAGAGGTGAAAGATGTTATTAAACATGAATTCCAACCAAAGGAACCTAAGAAGATAGAGTTTGAGCTAAAGGAGGAAGAATCAGACTCTACAGTAGAGGAGGAATCAGAAGATGAAGAGCCACAAACTTCGACTGTGAGAAGATCAGTTCAAGAAAGAAGGCAGCCAGAAAGGTATAGTCCATCTACTTTCTGTTCAAATTTTGCTTTTTCTATTACTGATGATGATCCCAGAATTGTGAAGGAAGCAGTGGATTCAGAGGATGGAAAACTCTGGAAAGAGGCCATGGTTGATGAAATGGCATCTTTGCACAAAAATGAGGCTTGGGATCTGGTGGAGTTGCCGGCTGGAAGGAAACCCATTGGCAGCAAATGGGTGTTCAAAAAGAAGACAAATGCAGAAGGAAAAGTGGAGAAATACAAAGCTTGGTTGGTAGCAAAAGGTTATTCCTAGGTGTCGAGAATTGATTTTGGTGATATTTTTTCTCCTGTTGCCAAGGTAACTTCTATTAGATTACTTTTATTTGTTGCTACTGCTTTTGATTTTGAGGTAGAACAGATGGATGTGAAGACAACATTTCTTCACAGGGATCTGGAAGAGGAAATCTACATGAAGCAACCTGAAGGCTTTGCAGTGAAGGGTAAGAAAGAACTGGTATGCAAGTTAAAGAAGTCTCTGTATGGGTTAAAACAGTCACCAAGGATGTGGTATCAGAAATTTGATACATTTATATGGGGACTTGGCTTCACCAGAAGAAAAGCATATCACTATGTGTATTTTAAATTAATTGGTGACGTGTTATTTATCTGGTCTTGTATGTGGATGATATGTTGCTAGTTGGAAATGACAAAGAAATTATCCAGGATTTGAAGATCCAATTGTCCTCCAAATTTGACATGAAAGATCTTGGTGCTGCAAACTATATTTTGGGCATGGAAATTAAAATAGATCGGGAAAAGAGGAAGCTCTGGTTAAACCAGAGGAAGTATGTCGAGACAATACTGCAGAGGTTTAATATGCAGGATAGTAAACCGGTGAAGGTTCCTATTCTTGTAGGTGTGAGGTTATCTGCTGAACAATGTCCCAAGACATACGAAGAGGAAGAGGACATGTCTCGCGTTCCATATGCAAGTGCAGTCAGTAGCCTGATGTATACAATGGTCTGTACTAGACCAAACAATGCACATGCAGTGGGAGTATTGAGCAGGGTTATGTCAAAACCAGGAAAGGAGCATTGGAAAGCAGTGAAGCGGGTTTTCAGGTATTTGCGTGGCACTAGTGATTATGTTCTGTGCTACCAAGGAAGACCAGGATTGGATAGAGTGTTGGATATTCATGGCTTTGTTGATGCAGACTAGGCTGGAGATCTGGATCAGAGAAAATCTACAAGTGGGTATGTGTTTAACCTATTTGGAGGTGCAATCAGTTGGATGAGTAAGAAACAATCTGTAGTGGCACTATCAACTATAGAGGCAGAATACATGGCAGCCACTCATGCAAGCAAGGAAGCAGTTTGGTCGCAGAGATTGTGTTCAAGTATGGGGTTAGTACCGGAAGCTATAAGGATAGATTGTGACAGCCAAAGTGTAATTTTTTTGGCAAAGAACCCTGCATTTCATTCAAAGACAAAGCACATTGATGTTCAGTATCACTTTGTGAGGGATATGATAAAAGACAAAAAGGTGTTGCTGGTAAAGGTGGACACTTTGACGAATACTGCAGATGCATTGACCAAATCTGTGAGCTCTGAGAAGTTCTCTTGGTGTAGAGAAACAATGGGCGTTTCAGGGCTGGAAAAATGACTAAGCTCTCTTGTGGCCCCCTGTGGAAAGAAAACAACGAGTGGGAAAATGTTGGGTTGTGTTATATTCTTTCCACAACTAGCCCACGTAGTTAACCGGGGGGTTAGAGGGGGGGGGGGGGGGGGGAGCATCCCCTTCATTGTGCCGATTGTTTAGTTGGGGGGGGGGGGGGGGGGGGGGGTCATAGGGGGTTTGAGCTGTACCCATAACCCCACTTTATGGGGTTCGGGGCAATGCCCCGGAAAATTTTGGTTTTGGACCCTATGTTAGGTTGGGCGGACCCACCTAAGGTTTTGTGCATGATTTTCACACATGTTTTTTGGACGTGATGGTTTTCGGTCCATGGTATTGGATGCGATGGTTTTCAGTCCATGGTACTGGATGCGATGGTTTTCAGTCCATGGTATTGGATGCTTCGGTATGTATAAATATGTATTATTACATTGAAAGGAACATAATGAAAAATCAAGCTGGTAGTCCTGGTTTTGGGATCCAGGGGAAAATCTTTGTGTATATGTTTTTTATGTGTTATGATCTCGCATTGTTTATTTTATGTGTTTTAGAATTCGTATGCAAGTAATTTATGTACGGGGTTAAAACCTACAGTTTCTGCAATCAAAAAGCAGTTCTATCCACTAGCTTACATGCAGCAAGCCATGATGAGTTGGCAAACTCTTCACCAATTGAAAGGGCAAAGTGTACAAGGTTAAACCCAAGAATTTAGGAAAACAGCTTTGATTCTAGGAATTTCATTAGACTCACCTGAGACTCCGTTGAAGTACATAGGTGGTCTATATAGCTACATGAGGCACACCATCCTCATGTTTAATCCCACTAGTATAGATGAGGTATCTGTTCAAGCTACACATCTAGAATCTAGAGAAAAGAATGGGAACCCAGAAGTTGGGGGATCATCCAAGCCCATTACAAGCAAGAATAAGGAGAAAAGAAAACAAAGATGGAAAGAGAGGAAGGCCAACACTGCACAGAAAACCAAGTCTTCATGCACTCACTATAAGAAGGATGGGCATGATGATGAGCACTGTTGGATTCTGCATCCGGAGCTGAGACCTGAGAAGTTCAAGGCAAAGAAGAAGAAGACTGTTGCAGCTATTCAGAAAGATTTGGGGTCGGACTCAGGAGATGAAACAACCGTTGTAGCCATAGGTATAAAAGGTAAAAATTCTGAAGCATCTACTAGTAATTCTGCACAATCTATTAATGATGAATAAAATGAGAGAAAAAGGCATGATCTTTTCCATATTCTAGTTATTTCCAAACATCAAAATGTTGATACTTTGTTTGATAATGGCTCACAAGTAAATTTAATTTCTGAAGCAATTGTGAAGAAGTTGGGATTACTGACTACACCTCACAAGAAACCATACCCATTAGGTTGGTTAAGTGATAAAGCACAGCTACAAGTGACTAGACAATGTAAACTTAAGTTTTCTTTCAAGTCAGCATTTGTAGATGAGGTTGAGTTAGATATAGTTCCTCTGGATATATGTGGAATTGTTTTAGGAAGTCCTTGTATGATAGAAAAGCTATTTTCTTTAGAGCTGAGAACAAGTATCTACTCATTAAAGATGGAATATAATACTTTGTAAGAGCTCATAAGCTCAAGAATAATTATACTCTCATAAACTCAGGGCAGATGAAACGAATTGTAAATTCATGCAAACAAGTTTTACTGATGGTTGTAAAGGAAAACAATCCTAATAAAACCAATGTATTTGAGGGTTGTGATGCTAAACAAAAAGCAGATTTAGAAAAAGTTGTTTCAGAATATGATATCTTGTTTCAAGAACCTAAAGTTCTGCCACCCAAAAAGGAAATAGTGCATGATATTAATTTGTAGCAAGATGCTCCATTGCCTAACATCAGAATGTACAGGTTGTCCGCTTTAAAGAATGCAGAAATCAAGAAGCAAGTGTAGGATTTGCTCGAGAAGGGGTTCATCAGACCTAGCACATCACCATGTGTGTCTCCAATCATTTTGGTAAGAAAGAAAGATTGCTTGTGGAGAATGTGCATTGATTATTGAGCACTGAATAAGATAATGATAAAAAATCGTTATCCCCTTCCTTGCATAGATGATCTATTAGATCAATTGAAAGAAGTTGTTTATTTTTCCAAGTTAGACTTGCATCATGGATATAATCAGGGCAGAGTTGCAGAACAAGATGCATGGAAGACTGCTTCCAAAACAACGCAGGGATTGTATGAGTGGCTGGTTATGCCTTTTGGCTTAACTAATGCTCCTACTACTTTCATGAGAATAATGAATGATGTACTCAAACATTTTTTTGATGATTTTGTTATTGTATATTTGGATGACATTCTTATATTTAGCAAAACGTGGGAAGAACATTTAAAGCATGCTAAGCAGACACTAGATGTTTTTAAAAGAGAAAAACTTTATGTTAAACTCTCAAAATGTGAATTCGGAAAAACATCTTTGAATTATTTGGGTCATATAGTAGGGGGTGGTGAATTGAAGATAGATCCCTCTAAAGTTGCAGTCATTGTAAACTGGCCTAAACCCAAATCTGTTATAGAAGTGAGAAGCTTCTTAGGAGCAGCACAATATTGGAGAAATTTCATTTCTAACTTTTCCTTAATTGCAGCTCCCTTACATTCTTTGACAAGATTGAACAAGGTGTTTCAGTGGGGAGGCAAACAGCAGAAAGCCTTCAACACCTTGAAAGAAAATATTAGTATAGCACTAGTACTAGCACTACCTGATCTTCAAAGACCATTTGAGATCCAAACATATTCTAGTGACTATGCTATGGGAGCAGTGTTGATACAACACGGTAAACCCATATGTTATCATTCTGAGACATTTAATTCTGCAGCAGTTAACTATCCCACATATGATAAAGAATTGTATGCATTAGTACAGAGTGTGAAAAAGTGGAAACATTACTTAATGGGCAAAGAGACAATTATACACATTGATCATCAACCACTTCAATATCTACACTCCCAAAATAAGTTGCAGCAATCAAGACACTATAGATGGATGGGTTTTCTACAACAGTTTCATTTAGTCATCAGATATAAAAAGGGCATACACAATAAAGTTGCAGATATGCTATCTAGACCTATTATAAATGCATCCACTATACTTAAGCATAATTCAGTACCGCATGAGAGCTACATTGAACAATATGCTCAAGATATAGATTTCAAAGATGTATATGCAACTTTAAGTCAAGGCAAACGAGTAGAAGAATTAGATTATCATGTTAAGGACCAACTCTTGTATCATTGTGGGAAGCTATGCATTCCACAAACTGAAAGAGTAAAGATAATTCGAGAAGCACACACTTCTCTAATATCAGGTCACTTTGGGGTAAGTAAAACAGTTGCCCAACTGCAAAGGTTTTGCTATTGGCCAAAAATGAATGAGATAGTTTCTAGATATGTAAGAGGGTGTACCATGTGTGCTAAAATCAAGCCCAACAATAGAAAACTAGGCTTGTACACTCCACTACCAGTTCCTTCTCATCCTTGGGAAAGTATTTCCATGGACTTTGTTGGAGGACTGCCTAAATCTAGGAAAGGTCATGACTATTTATATGTTGTTGTGGATAGGTTCAGCAAAATGTGTATTTTGATACCTTGTAATAAACAAATTACAGCTGAACAAACTGCAAAGTTATTCTTTCAACATGTATGGGTTCATTTTGGATTACCCACTTCCATTGTATCTGATCGAGACACCCGATTTGTTGGGAAGTTTTGGTCGAGTCTGTGGGAACTGATGGACACCAAACTAAAGAAAAGCACAGCCTTTCATCCACAAATAGATGGCCAGATAGAAGTGGTCAACAGGACAGTGATCCAGTTGCTCAGAGGCTATTGTAGCAAGCATCCCAAACTTTGGGATGAACATTTGTGTTATGTGCAGCATGCTTACAACCGAGCAAAACATTTTTCTACACAGAGATCTCCTTTTGAGACCTGTTTCGGTTTCACACCAAGGTCTCCCTTGGGTTTTGTCTTTGGTAAAGACATAGCAGTTGATGGACACAGTGATGTGGACAAGGCAACCAAGTTCATTGAACAAATCCAAGAGATTCACTAGGCAGTACAGGAACAACGGGAAAAGAGCCAAGCCAAATACAAGGCAAGCATGACAAGCATCAGATGGAGCATAGTTTCCAATTTGGTGATCAAGTCTGGTTGTATATCAGCAAGGACAAAATGAAAGGTGAAGGTAAAAAGCTAAAGCCAATAAGGTATGAACCTTTCACGATACTTGAGAAAATTGGTGAGAATGCTTTTCACCTTGATTTACCAGCTTACATGCACATCTACTCAGTTATTAATGCAAACAACTTGAGACTATTTGAACCTTCATTAATTGATGATCCTAAAGAGCAGAGTCAATTACCTTCTATTGATGATCTGTTATGTGAATATCTCAATGAATTGCAGGAAGACACAGTTCTGGACAGGAAGGTGAGGACGACGCGCCGGGGAGATGTTGAGTACCTCAGGATTGGACTCAAGGGTTCCAATCCAAGCAGTGCAAAATGGATAGAGATTGGACAAGTGAGACAACTATACCCTCACTTAGTCGATGCTTGAAAACCAAATTTTGGTGGTCCAAAAGCTTTTTCAGTGGGAAGGCCGTGATCCGAATTGGATCCTTAAACATTTCCATGACTATTTCAAATTATGTCAGGCTTCAAAATCTTATGAATAACGAGCTTATCAGAAATGACCTCTGGACAATGGCAATTTGTGGCCAGCACGGAACAACGAGGACCCTCAGTCAAAGCACGTTGACCGTTGGCCCATGGAGACCGCGCATGAACGCAAATTGGCAATTGGAAGCCCAGATCCAAAAACAGAGGCAGTTTCTGATACGTGATTAGCGCAAAGTGCTAATTGCATATCGTAGGGAAAAACTCTCAGTGAAGGAAAGCCCCGAGCGCTTGGTCACGGGGAAAAGCATAGAACCACACGGAAATCACTGAAACCGTCAAAAAGCGGGTCCCGCACCCAAAACCAGCAGGATATCGCATCCACTTTGAGTGGTAAGCGGGTTTGGCCAAGTTCAGCGTGATGCCAAACACCGGGTGACACGCGTTCAGTGAATGAGAGAGAAAACAACTTACATCACGTGAGTAACGGTCGAGCAACTTACTCGCAGAATATAGACAGAGATCGTAGGATCTGGAGGCTCTAGATCAACGGTGGAGAATCAACCCAATGGAAGACTAGATTTGACGGGGAAATAGACTGAGGTACATGAGATTTGGGGTCTGACATGACCAATGAGTTGGCAAAGGAATCAGTTTCACAGGAAATCTTGGAGCAATAGAAATAATGACCGTTCAAAGAGAACTGACACTCAGTTCATGAGGAAACAGGTGGCCACCTCTCTGTGAGGCATTACATAGCGATAATGATGCAGAGCAGGGGAATTCCAGCAGACAGAGGTAGGTGATCCAGATGGACGGGAAGAAGAAATGAATAGTCAAGGAGAAGATTGGCTTTAAGCCACGAACAGACAAAGAACAGGAGGGATAGAAGTAGAGAAAGAAATGAATTGCAGAGAACAGAGAAGCCGAGCTGACCTGCAAAGCAAAGGAAACATCGAGCAGATAGAACAGAGAGAGTCTAAGAGTCTGTGAACTCCAGAGAAGGCTTGAGAGGCTCAAGAAACTCCTCTGTGTATTCCTATCGGGTATTGAGTACCAAATTGGACTCATACCATTGAGACCAGTTGAGGTCGAGATTTAGTAAGGGGATTCTGTGTACTCTAGAGACTTGGGGGATCCAAGTACAATCCTATTGATCATTCTCTATTAAGTGAGACTCAAATTGAGCTCCTTATTGTAAATTCTCTGCTTTAAGACACAATAGAAAGACCCCCACTGAAGGCTGGACCAGGAGACGTAGCCCAGGAGGATTGGGTGAACGCCTTATTAAATTTGTTGTGTTTTGTATTTGCTTATTGTGTTTCTCTTACTATTTCAAGTGCTTGTGTATTTCGCAATCTTATCGATCCACTGCTTAAAATAATATAGGCACACCCCAGGACATGAGTCTGTAATACGAGTGATTTTCAAATCACTTTTTCACTAACGTGAATGTATTCAAAGATGTTGCCATAGATGAGGATGAACACGATGAAGTGTTACAAGAAAGAGCCAATGTATGGGAGGGAAATCCAATGCCCAAAAGTGTTGTTTCATTAGAAAAGTTGTTTGATTTGCAGAATTTATTCAAGGGACTGCCTAACAAAAAGACCTAGAGTTCAATGCTATTACATGAGAAAATTAATCTAGGGACATAATAAGACCCTAAGTTTGTTAATCTCGATACACGTTACTCTCCAAAATAAAGACGGACATTCATTCAGCTATTCGAAAAATATTGAGATGTTCTGCATGGACTTACGATGACCTCAAGACATATGACACCAGGATCATCCAACATGTGATTCTAATCAAGGATGGGGTCAAACCATTCCAGCAGAAGCTAAGGAAGGTACATCCAATGCTTGAGCCCTAAATACAAAAGGAATTAATGAAGTTGTTGCATGCACGAATTATTTTCAAAGTTGGACATTCTACATGGGTCTCTAACTTAGACCCTGCGAGAAATAAATTTGGAGATATTCTCTTATGCATAGATTTTCATAATATTAATAAGGCTTTAGAAAAGGAAAACTATATTTTCCCCTCAATGGAACAAATACTCCAAATATTCTCAAGTTCTAAGATGTTTTCATAATTGTACAATTTTTCTAGCTACAATCAAGTATTTGTAGTTGGGCCAGATAGACTTAAAACAAAATTTAAAACCACATGGGGTACCTTTGCCTTCATATGCATGCTTTTTGGATTAATCAATGTGGGAGCCACCTTTCAGAGAGCATGGAAATTACATTCATAAGACTGATTGGCCAAACGATAGTTTTCTATCTCAATGACATTGTGATGTTTTCAAAGAGGAGATCTGATCACTTGCATTATTTGAGACGAATCTTCAAGCATTGCAAGGAAGTATGGTATATTGCTAGACCCAAAGAAAATAAATTTTGTTGTGTCTAAATGTAATATACTAGGACATATCATTTCAAATATTAGTATCACAATAGATCCTGAATGTGTGAAAGCAATCACTCAAATTCCATTCCCTAATGGTAAAAGGGCAATGTAATCCTTTTTGGGAAAAAAAAAAAAAAAATCTTCAAAAAATTATCTCTAATTGTGCTCAAATTGTTAAGCCTTTAAAAGCTATGATAAATAAGAATGCTATTCACAAATATAATAAAAAAGAGAAGGAATCCTTAGCTAAAATAAAGGAAGCTATAAGGCTCGTGCCCTCTTTAGTCCTAATTTTGACAAATACTTCATGCTCTACAACTTTTCTTCAGACTCCTCATTAGTGGTTATCCTCACTCAGAAGGATGATCAAGGAAATGAATGACCCATTTCATTTATGAGTATGAGTATGCAAGGGTCAGAGTTGAACTATCCCAACATAGATACGCAAGCTTAATTACATGGTTTACAAAGTTGTCAAACATTTTAGAACGTATATCCTCAAAAATCATGTTATAGTATTCGTCCCTCACCCCGCGATTAGATCTTTGTTTGTACAACAAGAATTATGGGAATGAAAAGTGAATTGGATGACATGCCTACAAGAATATGACCTAGAATTCAAGCTTTCCCATACAGTTAAGGGTCATAGCCTATGAAATCTTGTTGTTGAAGCCGCAAATCCCCGAGAAGAAGAGATTTTAAGATGGGAGCAAAAATTAAGATGTGCAATAATAATTTTTCAACCTCACATAGTGCACCATCTTCCAAGTATACAAAAATAAGGAAATATCCGGAGTAGGGGACTTTTCCATCTCACTTATTAGCAAAACCAAAAAGGGCCATCCAGATAAAAGCCTCTTCTTACCATTTGGTCCATGGAGTTTTATTCTGAAAACATCACAATGGAGTTTTATTAAAATGTTTGGAATCTCCTAATCCTAAAGGGTTTTGAAAGAGCTTCATGATGGACCAGTAGGAGGACATTATGTTGGTGATACCACAACACACAAATTTATGCGAGTGGGATATATTGGCCAAAACTATTCAAGGATGCTCATGCATACAAATGCAAATGCTCAATTTGTCAAAAGTTTGTTGGTAGGGAAATACAATCAACCACCCAACTTCAACCCATTGCAGCAAAAGAACAACATTAGGGCTTAGATTTTATTATTGAAAGCACCCTTCATTCCTCAACGCAACATGAATATATTCTCAAGGAAAGATATTATTTTAAGCAGTTGGTTGAATTCGTTCATTGAGGAAAGTGAACGACCAAGAGGTGATCACTTGTCTTTGATAATTCTACTTATTTCTCATCTTTAAGGTTATATGATTTTCCTTGGAAAATGGAATTGTGTTAAAACACTCTACAAATTAGTACCCCTAACGTAATGGCTTGGTTGAATCCACTAACAAGAACTCAATATGTATAATAAAGAAAATAGTGCTAACCCAATAGATAACTTAGTACAATGCTTTAATAAATTCTCTTTGGGTTGATCGTGCTACACCCAAATCTTCTTAGGCACCTCACCCTACTTCCTCATATACGAAAAGGAAGAAATCATCCCCCCCTAAACTTTACCTATTGACACTCCAATTATCTCAGGAATCATGTGATGGGGATTGTCCAATAATGTAGAGCAATATTGGCACTCACTTGAATCTAGAGGAAGAAAGGTAAAAGGCCCGTGAAAAATTTACCTCCCAACAAAAGTGTATCAAAGGCGGTTTGACAAGAAATATGCAGGTTATAAGGAGTTTAGTGTAGGACACCTTGTCTTGAAGTGGGAAAATCCCACAATGACAAATGAAGCACACCAATTTCCAATACTTGTGGATCGATCCTTTACAAATTCAAGGAAAACTTGGCCTCCATACCTACTTACTTCCACTAAGTTACTTACACTATTCCTTCCACTAGCATCTCTTGAAGTTGCTTCTTTCATTGTAAATATTACTTTCTTGTTTCCTTTCATTTCATGTTATTTCATTTCCTATACTACAATATCATTTTCTCAATGCATTTCCTTTTCAGTTTCTCCAATAGGCCTTTGTACATAAATAAACCACCTTGTGAAAATGTTCATAAGTCAAAGTGCTTTAAAGAGATTGTGGTTACTACTCAACCATTGGCTAAAATTAGATCTCTTTCTACTAGTCAGTCCTAAATATCTTAATAAAGGCAATGATATCCAAATGGAAAATATGAATTAGACCATGTGGAGAACACTAGTCATTTGGAATACCCCATATCCTTAATAGGCTCTCTGCTACTCAAAGTGGCTTTGAAAATTCAAGTGGTGTATCAATTAAGTTGACCTAATGGCTAAAAAAGGGATAAGGAGAAAACACATAGTAAGAAGACCCATCTTGGAAAATCTTAAAGTCTTTGAAGTACAAGAAACAACCTCTCTATTCATAAAACAAGTTGGGATACCATAAACACCCTGGCGTAATGAAATCCCAAAATATGCAAATTGCATGAAAATAAAAAACAATAAAAAGGTAAAGGCATGAGAAAGGCTTCCTGCACAGAGAGGTGATTCAATCAACTTTATCGAGGCTATGGATGCTCACTCATAGTGATGGATGCTCACTCGTAGTGAAGCAATGCTTCTGATTTCTTAAGTGATTCTATCAAGGCTATGGACAATCACCGACAACAGAGCAACAATGGAGACTCATACTAAATTCTGGACATATATTTTAGCTCACATATTTACTATCCTAATCCCCTAGAAAATTCATTAGTGTTTGATACCTAACTTGTGAAGTGTGTCAAAAGCAAGCCAATCAAAGTGATAGAGGTACTACATCCATGAATGGGGTCGAACAACGAAACTAGTGGGATCCATAAGTATAAGACAATACCTCCTAAATATTATACTTCATTTTAAAATTAGTCCCAAAAAAATATTTTGAGGCCCTAACTGTAAATTCCCAATTGTTGTAGCCGCAACAACAACCACAAATTTCAATGCTCTCAAAATTTTGAGTCCCCCCACGTGAAACTTCTCAAATGCATTTTCAATGATTATTTTGAGTCCTAACCATGTTTCCACTCTCATTAAGCCTTCCTTCACTTAGATCATGTCCAAAATTCTTGTCTCAAGTCACATCGCACTCTTTCATTTCAATTATGTGACCAAATCTTGAATGATAAAATCCCTTATCGTGAGTGTTCATATCAGAGATGTGATTATTCCCTATCGTCTTTAAAGGAACCTCTATTGTCTTTTGTCATCATGATTCATGATTTTCAACTTAGATTATTCCTTATATCACAAATTTCACGTCACACTTTTATTGAATAGATGAACCCTGTCGCATCTCTAATATTATGATCTGGGGACTTGACCACAATTCCAAGCTACACTACAACATTATCGTTGCGATTTCAATTATCATAATGTGTGATCTTGTCATTCCATCGCACCACCTCGACCTAACACAACATTTAATGTGCCTTTCCCCACACATGCATTTAAAGGCCTATATATATGTGAAAACCCCATCACATTTTCTCTCTTGCTATTCACTCCAAGCTCTGGATCACTAAACACAAGAGTGACCCCATCGCAGTGTCGACTACCTTTGTCAATTGTAACCACAACCAATGCACCTGATGAGGTTAGTATCACATCTCTATGCCTTGAGATCATGATTTCATTATATCTCTTCAACTTCTTGTCACTTTGGCTTCCTTGACCCTTCATCTCCCTTAGGCCTCGCACTTAGATAAATTAACCTCGCTTCATTCATGTATCATGTGCCTACCCTAAGCCTTTATCCTATACACTCAAGCTCACACTACCTCTCGCAAGCGAGCCACCACTCATCAAATCACCTAACCCTCTTCTGTGATTGCATCACTCAAATACATAGTTATTACGGGAATAAGTACCGTAGGGCTTTGGGTCAGAACCCCAACAGAGCAAGAGTAATCTACAGCAAGAAACACACATACAACTCAGGCAACATGCTTAAATAAACAAACCATGTATGGATGAACATACCCGTATGTCCTTCGTTTGGGTAGTTTCAGCAGGGTTCAGACCCTCCGCAACTCCTCATGATCTTTGAATCTGCAAGTCAACCAATCCGAACATACATAGCAGCATATAGATAAAGAATTTTAATGAAATCAACTTTATATCATATAAGTAAGATGATTAGTTATACATCCAAATGACATTCATACATGAGTTACAACAACATCTGATGCATAAACAAGGTCAATCTCAGGAACAAGACAACATTTCTTTTTATTGTAGAAAACTATAATAAACATGGAAAGAGTTCACCTAAGTCTTCCTCTTCTAGCTCCAAGTGGAACCATCCTCCAGGTCCGTCCAGTCCCAGTCTTCAACAGCCTCCTTCCATAACCAATACCATGATGTCTCAAGCAAGTGAGAGAATATCAAAACTCAAGGAAACAAGGGTTTCCCGAACTTGGGGAAGTGCTTGAAGCACAGGGATACTTTAGACTTGATCAGGGGACAATATCAGTATAGCAATTCTATCTCTTCTCTCCTCCCTAATGCCTTCCCATAGAAATCTTATTTATACTTCTCCCAATTAGTTTTTTATTTGGGAAACAGTTGGGAACAATTAGGCCACGAACACTAGGAGGTAATCAACAGGTAAAACCCGTGAACTCCGCCCATAGTTAAGGAAATTTAATTTTTTTAAGTGTTTAACACATATACGCGGGTTGGGTATTGACTAACCTGCGTGTACACGCTTTTATCAAAGGTAAAAGTAGCGTACAGTGAGTAAAAAATTGTTTTTAAAATATTTTTACCAAGTCTAGAAGGAGGGGTTGCCCTAGGCCATAAACCAAGCATCACAAATATCAAGGGTGACATTTGGAGCTATAACAGATGCCCCCTAATATATGAGGTCAGAAGGGGTACATGATGGTCGAAATGTACTAAGTATATGGAAATGAAACCTATCGAAAACTAAGAAGGACTTCACCAGATTTCAACCTGCCAAGCCATCAAAAAGAAGATCAGAAAGAAACAACTGTCTAAGGCGGGCATACCCATGCTCAGAGAAAGTAAAGCATGTCCGCATATCAAGTACAAGTGAATCCACTATGTATACAAGTAAAGTACATAATGAATCATTTGATCGTGATCGAACAAGTACATGTCTGAACATCACATATATAAGAAGATGATCAATGAAGCTGAAGGATGAAGCTGATCACTGATTTCAAAAACTGATCCCAATAGTACCAAATGAACATGATGGAATAAGATGATACTACATCGCAACTCGGATTCCATCATATAAGATGTCACTGTGAAGAACTGCAACATATAATGTGGATGGTGTCAATTAGTAGCAACAGGAGAAACTGACAAGTGAACCAAAGAATGCTGATGCAACCCAAGGTCTTCAACAACCACTGTTGTACATTTCTACACAATGGGAATAAATGATCTGAAGTCGACCATGTGAGAAATTGTTTCATTACTGGTTATTGATGTATACCATTAACAAACGCGAGACTACTCACCGATAATGATAAAGAGAGTCAAGGTACCCAGTACAATCTAACAAGTGTGAATGAATGAGCCGAGGTCAAACACTTGCAATAATCTATCAATCATGGAACAATGATGGTTTCCCACTATCGATAGCGAAGTATCTGCCACTGATGATTGCAAACCCCAAGGTACTGCCAAATGGACTCTAGATCTTTTCCCCAAAGCAATGAGTCGTAGTTGATAGGAAAAGATCAACTGGAAGGAAGGCATTAAGGCATCCTTCATAAATCTAGCACGAGTGTAACCCGTAGGCCAATAATGTGGAAGGAATCAGACAAAAAAAGATGTAGTAACCCAACCGAAGCACGTTTCCGGCGTACAAAAGATGTAGCTAGTGCACAATAGAAACCCTCTGAACCAACCAATAACGAAGGTTGTCACAAAGGTGAGGAATCCACCAATAGGGTCAAATGGAAACCAAGGCACTACACGAATCCCAATGTGTGATAATGAAAGCTGATGTCGAACACAAGGGAAACCACTTAGCCAAAGACCCATGATACTGATCGATGTTGAGCATAAGGTGACCTATCAATAATGAAAATAGGGCCAGGGTGCGGCTCTAGGCCTGCCCTCATAACAATATGTCGTCGTCAATAAGGACAAGACCCACCAGCAAGAAGTCAATGGAGACCTTCTCAAACCGGCACGAGCAAAGGACCAATATAATTGATGTGATGACAAACAAGACACTGACAACCAGGGATGGCTGACTGAAAAATAGGTCAAGAGACACCGTAGAGAGGCTGACTTAGGCTTACTTCCCTTGAAAAAAAGCATGACTCAATGATGACTATGTGACAACATATGATAACTCTGTATAAGTTCATCATGCAGGAGGCATGAACGAACTCTCCATATGATTGGAAGAGATAACCAATCAGAGGAGAACTGACTCAATAACAAGGTTAAGATGTACCTAAGTCAAACTAAATCCCACCCAAATTGGAGGAGAGACTTTCTTTTGAGTGCTTTGTTCAAGGGCAACACAACTAACTCTAGTTGCCAACAATATATGGAAATGTTGTCCCGTTCCCGCTCTTTTTGGAATATATAATTTTTTTGTCTTTTTATTTAAGCTAGAAAAAGAATAAAAGAATGTTATAGTACAGAGGAAAGAACGAGTGTCAGTGAAACAGATGATCTAGTTCTTGGGATGGGAACAATCCTATTCTCAATGCAGGGAGGTGAAACCAGTCAAGGACACTCAAAGGGATGTTCCTTCCATGGATCAAAAGGCATGTCAAGTTGCAGAAGCTAAGTGATTGCAAGTTTTAGTTTTTAGAAGACATGGTCAAATAAGTGGCTTAAACACGAGTCCAAGTGAAGCCGACTCAAGGCCAAAAGGTGCAAATAGTCAAAATGCAATGCAATAGTACAACTCAACACAAAGGAGCCTCTAGGGTATAAGGCCAGAAATAAGCGTGTAATGCAAGGAGAATGTGTCTTCAACGCACAAGTCATGGCGAGACTAAAGAGGACTCCCGAGCCTAAGAACAAAAAATCAGCATGGGTGCCAAGTGACAACAAGGTACTATCTAGGGCACCCATGATAAGGTAGGCTCTACCACACAAGTCATGATACTTCTAAGAAATGAGAAGGTTCTGCACCATAACTTGGTGGGATCGATCCTAAGACCAAAATGGGAAAAGAAACTGATAAGTGCATAATGCAGGTGAAAAAACCTAACCTATATGCCAGTTTCAAGAACCAATACCTGTCAGAACGGATCAACCATAAAAATTTCCAAAGGAGAAATCTTCCAAGTTCTGTAGACATAAATAGGAACACTATCCAAGAAGTTAATACATCCCACATATAAACTTCATATAAACTCTTGTGTTATAGAATAAAAAACTTGAAAATGCGTACCTTATATATACAATATGGTACAGGGAACCACGCAACCTTGCGGTTTACGCATAATAGTTCTTCTAGACAAACCCCCTGCAGGGCTCAGGCCAAGGACTCCTTTGGTAATCAAAACTCATGGCTTCAAAGAGTTCCTCCTGTGAAGGAAAATCAAGTTCTGAGAAATCATGAGAACTATAAGGATCAAAAGAGGGAATTAAGGGGTCCCATGTCCCTATATGAATAATCTCTCGGTCAACTGTCGGGACTAAGTCCCAAGAAGGAGAATAATAAGTCAAAGGATCCTTCTTAGAAGCAATTGAACATTGAGGATTCAATGCCACATAATTCACCCGTGGCGCGGTAGAGTCTACTTGAACACTTGGAACAAACCAAGGGGTATTCTACAGTAAATTCGAATTAGGGTGGTGATTATCATATGTAAGTTGATCAATAGTGATAATATTCCCTTTATGAGGAAAACACATCACTCGAAAGAGTGAAGACACCACCGCATTCATAGCATAGACATAATCATGCCCAAGTAGCATATTAAAGTCTAAAGGGAGATCAACCACCATCATATCGATTAAGACAGTCTTCCCACCTAAAGTAATAGGCAATTGAGGAAGAACACCCATAGATTCACCAGGTCTTCTATCATAGGCTAACAATTAACTCTGAGCTATCGACAACTTTGGGGAACCCAAATCTTTCCAAGTCAAAGAGGATATAATACTTGCAAAGGATCCTTCATCCACCATACATCGATAGACGTTTGGGGAATTAACTCTGACCTTTATTTGGAAAGGTGCAGCGGAAGGAAGACGAGGCTCGACAAGGCTATCCCAATCAAAGGAGATACTCCTAGAACTTGGAGGGGGAACATTCGAAGCAACTGGAATGCCCCCTATACCAAAAGACTTTGTACTAGAAATCAAATAGACTCTTTTGTTAGGCACTTCACCCCCCAAAAGAGGAGTGTAATCAGCCATAGATTGCACTGGCTCAACCACATTATCAACCAATGGTTGATGGGACTAATGAGAAACCATATCATATCCAAGAGTAGAATAACTTTTAGACTCAGACCATATCCTTTTTACCTCTGGAATACCAGGGCATAAATGAGTAAGATGGTCTCCCTTGCATATCTTACAAGGGAACTTAGGTTTAAAACTTCTACGTCCAGGTTTCTTATCAACCTCCATTCTACCAACATGACTAGCAATGGTTTTTGGAGAGTCCTGAACATGACTTGCAGAGGTCAGTGACTCTTTGCTAGTATGACTTGCAGTGACTAGACTTATGCCCCCAGCATGACTTGCAGCGACTGAAGGTTGATCTTCAACATGACTAGCAAAGGTTGATGATGAATTGCTAGTATGACTTGCAGTGACTAGACTTGTGCCCCTAGCATGACTTGCAGCGACTAAAGGCTCATCTTCAACATGACTAGCAGAGGTTGATGATGAATGGATAGAATTATTCTTCTTCTTCGTCTTCCTTTTTCTCCTATTTTTAGATTTCTTATTACAAGAAGGAGGAGAAAGAGGAATCCTAGATTTCTCTTTGAAAGAAGATGAACAATTAACATCCATGTGATGCCCCTGAAATAAAGCATTCATCTGAGAAGCTTCAAGAACATTTGGAATATTCGAAGTGGACCACAGCCAAACTGGTAGTCCAACATTCAATCTAGTAATATTCAAAGTGTCCATCAAGGGAGTACCAACGTTTCCAAAGAAAGGAAAAGCACAAGGATCCCCTTTTGGGAGGGTACCTTGGTTGGTTTCCACAGGAATATGGGCCATATCTAACTGATTCGCAGATCCTTCCCTTACGGGAATGTACAAATGACTTTTCAAGGAAGATAGATACACAATCAAAACCTTTTACCTTGAGGAGGAAACTCCACAAATTTCGAAAGAAATATCAAAAGCCTTTCAAGATCGGCGGAGTCGTAGGTCAGTCACTCAAAATCTAAAGTCCAAAAGTGACTAGACCAAAATACCTAAAGCCAACTATATACAAGGAGCAAATAAAACTCGACTATAAAGTCCCTAAAGATACAACCAATCAGGCAACTTCCAAGTATTTCTGCTCCAAGTGATGAGGACCGGACACCAAAATATAATAAAGTGAAGCAAGGGACCTTCCGAAGATAGTTTGGGATAATGACTGCCCAGGCCTACCAACGAAGGTATCAGAGGTAGTTATGTTGACCTCCAGACAACATCCTTTATTGGTGCAAGCCCCCAAGCTTCGCAAGGGTGCCCTCCAGAAGTACTACTGAACGTGATGCAACGTCAACCTCAGGTGCCACAGGATTCTCCTCCGCAACCACCTGTGTGGATTCCTAGGATAGGAAACTATGGACACCAACTCATATCAGAAGTCGGGCGGAACAGTCTGGAGATAGGATCTGACAAGTAAGATAGGGGGTATATCTCGTCCTTATCTTCACTAACTCTCATGCTTTACTCCCAATCACGGATCTTTCCCGGTCTCCCTAATGCTATTGGATTTTGCTCTTTAATCAAACTTCTATGTTTTACAATTTAGAGCGGCCTTGGAGAGTTAACTCTCCTCTCGCCTAGTCCAAGGCCCTAATAAACCTAAACTTGTTGGTGTATTCTGATGACAATACAAAAAAGTTCTAGTTTATTTTAATTAGCGCTTGATTTTAAAGGTTGTTCTTTTAAGTCAAGGGTATGGGAGTGAAACTAATGATGTGTGTATGACTCAACCGAAATCAATGAAAAAGTAACTACATGAATGCAATCATTTTTCCTTCGATGAAAAGATATCTCTACGTGGGTTCTACGAAACTTCTAGAAAGCAGAAAACTTTTTCTTTTCTTTTCTTGCAACACACTTCACACATGCAAAAACTAAAAAGATTACTAATGCTTTAACAATGCAAACTATCCTAATGCAAGGCGTAATGAAGATGCAAGATCCTAAATCACTCTAAAAATGAAAGCAATTGTTTATAACCATTAATAAGCCAACTTAAGTATTGAAGATAATATAAATTTTGAATGCAAAAATTCTCTCCAAACAAGAAGGACAGATTGCAAAAGATCACAATTCACTTTCAAAAAATGAAAAAGGAACCAAAAACTTGGCTAAAGAAAAGAAAAACAATGTTTTTTAAGACTTTTTCTTTTTCAAGAAACAATCAAAACAACTTTTCGAAAGCACTCTAAATGCCACCAAAGACTCAAAGACCGAAAGCAAAGCACAAGGAAACTTTGTAAGTTACCAATTCAACACGAACGAAAACTTGAACAAAAAAGGCTTCAACTTGCACTAAACGACCCAAAAGGTAGTAAAGAGCTTTGAAAAACTAACCAAGAAGTCAGGAAAGAAACACTTTCACATTTGTCAAAAAGAAACTTTCAAAAAGCAAGAAAAAGTGTAAGGCCACAAAATGACAAAAACCAAAGCAAGTAGACCAATAATCAAGCTTGACACAAAGATTGAAAACAATCTGATGTTCCAAAGGAACAAAACAATCAAGAACCTCTATAAGAAGTCTTGTGTGTCCAAACACAAATCATAAAACTCACTCAAAAGCAAACCTAGGCCAAAAAAATTTCGAAGCAGAAGAGAATTCAAAACAGTAAGTTCACTGAATAATTAAATTCTAAAGACAGAAGTTGACCGCTCAGAAACCAAACAAACCAAGAAGCAAATCTTTCTAGGAAGAAAGATTTGAAAAAAGCATGTAAAAAATGGTATATGTGGCTGTGTTCCAGCACAGGTGCATGTACACGCGCTTCTAACAAAAGAAACTCACATATACGCAGTTTCAGTTCATAGAAACAGGCGTGTGTACACTTCTATAAATAGACAAAGGTGCATATACTAAGTTTTGCAAGAAAAATAAAAAACAAGGCCTAATAAAAAAGATTAGACTTGAAGTCTGAGTTCCTACAGGAGTAGGCAATACTGTCACAGCAAGAAAACCAAGAACTGAGCCCTGATTGACACTAAACAACCCAAACTAGGAATAACAAGATTGTTATCCCCAGTGGAGTCACCAATTCTGTTACGGGAATAAGTACCCTAGGGCTTTGGGTCAGAACCCCAACAGAGCAAGAGTAATCTACAGCAAGAAACACACATACAACTCAGGCAACATGCTTAAATAAACAAACTATGTATGGATGAACATACCCGGATGTCCTTCGTTTGGGTAGTTCCAGCAGGGTTCAGACCCTCTGCAACTCCTGATGATCTTTGAATATGCAAATCAACCAATCCGAACATACATAGCAGCATATAGATAAAGCATTTTAATGAAATCAACTTTATATCATATAAGTAAGATGATTAGTTATACATCCAAATGACATTCATACATGAGTTACAACAACATCTGATGCATAAACAAGGTCAATCTCAAGAACAAGACAATGTTTCTTTTTATTGTAGAAAACTATAATAAACATGGAAAGAGTTCACCTGAGTCTTCCTCTTCCGGCTCCAAGCAAAACCATCCTCCAGGTCCATCCAATCCCAGTCTTCAACAGCCTCCTTCCATAACCAATACCATGATGTCTCAAGCAAGTGAGAGAATATCAACACTCAAGGAAACAAGGGTTTCTTGAACTTGGGGAAGTGCTTGAAGCACAGGGATACTTCAAACTTGATCAGGGGATAATATCAGTATAGTAATTCTATCTCTTCTCTCCTCCCTAAGGCCTTCCCAGAGAAGTCTTATTTATACTTCTCCCAATTAGTTTTTTAGTTGGGAACAGTTGGACCACGGGCACTAGGAGGTAATCAACAGGTAAAACCCATGAACTCCACCCATAGTTAAGTAAATTTAATTTTTTAAGTGTTTTAACACATATACGCGGGTTTGGTATTGATTAACCCACGTGTACATGCTTTTATCACAGGGCAAAGTAGCGTACAGGGAGTAAAACACTGTTTTTAAAATATTTGGACCAAGTCTGGAAGGAGGGGTTTCCCTAGGCCATAAACCAAGCATCAAAAATACCAAGGGTGACATTTGGAGCTATAACAATAGCCACCTTGCTTAATCACATTGGCAAATTCTTTGTTAATATATCTCACCCTTTTGGCTGAGAGTTGCAATCAGAATTATGCGACCACATTCTACCCTCAAATCACGGTTATATTCAATATCAAGTTGTGATTGTACGTATCGCTTGGAGCATATTAGCACCCTCTAATTAGTCTCTAGGCTAAAAAAAGGATCACAAGGGTAATCACAAACCTCTTTTAGGCTAACATCTAGCCCCCCTAGCCTTGGAGAGGACTCTCTCGCTATGTTCTGCTATCAATCAACTAGATGACTGATAGGATCTAGTTTTTATGTTGATTATTTTACTCAGTGAAACAAATTGATTTCATTGAGTTGCAGGTGGGTGTGGGAAATCACATCCATTGAGCATGGTGTCACCTTAGGAATACTCTTCAGTGAAAAGCACAAGGATGGTTATATCTATACAAGGGCAAGTTAGACAACATGTTGATGTATTGATCTAATTTTGCAGTAGAATAGGGTGAAGAAGGACTTAAAAGAAATAAATAAACCACTTGGCTAACAAGATGCAAAGCACAACCATGTGAATTCTGAATCAATTACTAGCTAAACCAAACATGAGATCTATGTGAAATAGCATGGAAAAATAGAAAAAAATATTCTACACATGAGGAAACACATTATCAGTAGAGATTGTCACATGAATCCTTGCTAATCAAACCAACCTTCCTTATATTTCACTGAAAATTATTATAATGAGTACAAAAAAGGAGTCTTTACTCCACACGCTAACCAACAGAAATGATTTCCATGTATTTACGTCATTATATACAATGAGGAATTCAGATCACCACTCTAGGTGATCAAATTCACTTCATAAAAGTTGAATGGTCTAGATGCAATGCATCTATATAGAAATAGGAACTACTATATCGAAACTATCACAACCTAGAAACATCGTGATTTAAAACTTGAAACAACTTTAGAAACATCATGTTTGGAACTCAAACTAAAGTAACTTATCGACACTTATCCAACTAACAAAATCACTTCTAGAAGGTCCCAAAATACAAATTTACAAAAGAAACCATGATTGATATACTTACGTAGTAGTTGCACAACAAAGGGCATACATCTTCAAAATCGACATGGTTGCAGACTGTTCTAGATAAAACTGAGCAGATGGATGCACTTGAGATGATGGTGTGTTGGTGTTTAACCTTTGAAATACCCTCTTCAACCTTTACAGACTTCCCAAATGACTGATCCCAACTTGCGCAACAGAAGTTAAATTTTGAACTTGTATTGACATTTCCCACTCCAAAATGATTATAGTGACCAGTTAACCATCTCATTCACCTTATAGCACCCAACATGCCTCACACCTTCCAAAACCTTCACCATATTGGGTTTTCAACAACCAGTAGAAGAGGTTGAGTTAATATTTGTTAAGGTTATTGTCTAAAATCCATCCTCCATTTGATCCAGAACTTATAACCTTGTTAACAATTGAGACCAGAACGTTGCTGAGATAGAATCCAAACGATTAGGAGAAATATGTAAGAGCAATCAACATGGATTGCATCCCTACAGGGGATTGACTGTAGAAAATTTCAATCAAGCCCACTATTGTAAACATTTCCGATAAACCAAATACCAAGAACTGCAGTGTGATCAAGAATATGGTTAGTGGAAGAGACACTATATTGTCTCGAGCAACATGTTTCCTCTTGGCCTCCACGAGAGCGATGGTGACCATTGAAAATGTGGAGATGAATAATCCAATTCTAATTCTATGAAGCCGAGAAATGCTAGTTTCCTTTCCTGTCATGCCTCATAAGAAGGGCACGAGCACAACACCATACAGTGGCATAAGGATTACCAGCATTATGTATGGAATTGCTTGAAGCGATGTTGGTGGTATGTGGAAAGTGTTGCACCTGCGTCTGTTGTCCACGGTGTTACCCTATTGAACATAAAATGTTTGCAACTGTGCAAGTAAGTAGTTCATGACGATCATGCAAGAAAAAATCAGGATGACTCATGTGACAAGCTTCACATGTTCTCCTTGTGTCACTGTGCATAACTTCCAGGGGCTCCCATTTTCATTCTAATAAACTATAACATCTTTGTCCAAGAACCTGAATTGGTCTATGTGGAAGAGAAACTGACGATTAGGTTGGGTATTTTTGAGGATTGGTTTCTCCAGATGGTAATTATAAGGATATGGATCATGTAATTCATGAAACATCCTTGGATCAGATGGACATCGAAGTCTTCTCTTATGTGCAGTAGCCACCAAGACTTGGGCAGTATGAGTGAGAACACTGCCTTGAGGAATCCTATTTTGGTAGAATGGTGTTCCATTAGTAATATTGAGTAAGCCTAACACCATGACAAATGCAGAAACTCCAAAACCCACACCCATACCACATCATATTTGGATCCAAACAAGGGATGTTAAAGCAATCATGTCGATGCAAAAGATGAGATAAGAAAAAATGAAATATGTTGACATCTTCCTTCACTCCTTTTCATCATTTGCATCGAACTAATCACCACCATGTGCAATCATATTAGGCTTCAGACATCCAATTCCCAAAGCCACTAAATATAGTTCGAGAAACAGAAAGAACGCCTGCACCCCTTTGGGTTTCTTGCAAGTTTTCATTTCGATTCATAATGTTGCAGCTCTCTGGTTTTAATCTAGGCACATGAGATTGTACTTCCATTACAATATATCCAATTAATTCACTTAAACCAAAGGCTATGATTGTCAGGAAATTTCCAAGGTAGGAGTAAGAGATAAATCCTCCAAGGATGGACAAAAGAAAGATTGTGCCCACAAAATTTGTAACAATGTTGGTCGAATTTGGTAGGGAATGATGCATGTCATTAAACACATATGTTATAAGGTTATTCCCCATTGCAGCAATTTCCATGATCTCGAAAGCCTGTAGACCTAACAATCTATGAGATTCTGAGGTTTGTGCGCAACAGTTGTGCAATGCCCTCTTTCACTTGAGCTTCAAATGCCTCCCTTCAACTGTTTGCAACCTTCTTTGAAACCTCAAACTAGTTCAGAGTTCGAATTTCACTTTGGATGAAGGAGAAATGAGGGATGACTTGAAGAATTTTTTAATTTTATGCCACCACAAGCCCTCCCATGTCATAATGTTGAAATTTGAAATCATGGAGGTATGAGAATTACAAACCACTAACTAACCCATGACATGACCCATTCAACTCTAATAATTACCCCTCATGGACTATTAGACCTATAAAAATTCGAATTAGGGCTAAAAGACCCCTTTATGACATGAAAATTTACAATGACCTTAACTCATATGACTCTCTTTTCATACAAACCTTTAGACTATGACACATAGTGACTCATATGCTAAAATTAACAAAGAGACCCCCAAGATGAATAGTAAGAGGCAAACACACTTTGATTCCTAGACTATCGAACCTTAACAAACCCTTCCTATAGCATTGCAATATGCGATCCCGGTTCATGACTAGAGTGCCTAATCCTCTCTTCAATCGTAAGTCGCCATAGTATTTTTAACCCTTCCTCGTCTACCTTTTAACTTTGCAATTTGTGACTATAATAGTTTCTTAAACTGTGACTTGTGACGCACCCTATTGCTTATCTGCCTTCTAAGTCTATGACTTGAACCAATCACATCATAACCTCATGAATTTTGTATTTTACTTCAAAAAGAGGTTTACCTATGCTTTTCTAACATTTTGAATTCCATGGATATATTTGAGTGTCTGAGTACTATTGATATAAATTCCCTAAATTTGATATCATCTACAACAAATATGTCTCCATATAGAAGGAGATTTGGGATAGATGCTCTAGGGAGAAGTATTGAAAGTGTTGTCAAGAGTCATCCTAACATAGTAACCATATATGGAGACACAACTTGCTACGTAAACAAGATGATAAAAATGACTTGGGGAATATATATCAAAAGTTGCCAGAAAGGAGGTGCTCGAAGATGAAGATGATTGCAAGGTATATGTCAATGTGAGACAATCATGGTTCCATAAATTAGTAGCCTATCCTCCAATATTCCCATGTGCAGAAACTATCGAATGGATTTCACAGCATATTGATGAAGATGGTACCATTATCAGAAATGATCGTGGTGAACTAGTGGCCTCTTATGCAACAACATATATAAAGGAATATTACAATATCCCTAAACATCACGTAATATTTAATACAAGTTGGGTTCTAAACTACAAAAAGAAAACCACAAACATTCTGAAATCTTGGTGGAAAGAACCTAGAAATTTCGACAGAGAGTCGACAGAACCTTTAAGAAAAAATTACTTAGATAAGCATATCAAATGTTGGTTTCTATGTGTTGTAGGCTATATGGGAAACTATATGTGGAGTTTTTCCAAGAGAATTAGGTTACAATGCTTGACTCATGTGCAACAGACATGACAATCTTCAATTGAGAAGATATCTTGGCCTCCTCCATACATATGAATATCAAATTGGGAAAAGGAACTGCTAAAGGGAAACAATCATAGTTATAAATGGATTCATATTTGATAGATGATATTTGTTCCTTTTGTGAGTTTGAAGGAATAGGATGGAATTGGAGCAGTAATCAAGATCCACCACTAGTACCTACTTATTGTATGAGTTTACGGGATCCAAGATACAGAGGAATGTATGAGAATATTGCAAAATACTTTTTCTCAATAGTCTATGAAATACTTTTCAATTCTAACCCCCTAAATGTGTGATAGAGATAGGTCATATTTTCAATACATTGCATATTGGTTCACCCTAGGAGGCACTACTTTCATTAGAGTATATGGAGCTTACAAACCACCTCATCAGTTACCATCTTTCATTACAGACAAGGTAATGCTTCAAGAAGTGGCATATCAACTTAGCACCAGGTTAACAAAGTCTCTTATGAAATATAAGAAATCCCCATGGCCCATTTTTCATTTATATAATGGGGCTTATTGTATTAAAAGTTTCAAAGATGACAAAGTGGAGGTTGAAGATATGTTGCGCTATAGATTCGATGGGCTATGCTACCACAAGTATGATCACAAGTATATCTGCACCAATCACTACAAAGATATCGGATATCATTAGCAATGTACACCTATATTTGATGAGGAAGAAGAAAAGGTAATGAATTTCTTCAATGCTTCTAAGGCCCTATAATCACCTCAAGTATCCAATGCTTCTCATCATTATGAACATTTCGTTGGTGACCCGCAAGAAGGTGTAAACTTAGAGGAATGAAATAGTATGCTTAAAATAAAATAAGAGTTAGAAGCCAATAAGGAAAGGTTTAAGAAGTAGAAGGTTGAATGTGAAGCTAAGAAATAGGTGGAAGAATAATAAAATAAGAAACTAGCAAAGGAGGAAGTTAGAAAGAAACGAGAAGAGGACGAAACTAGGAGGAAAAAAGAAAAAGAGAAAAGGTTAAAGAAGGAAGCCCTGAAAAATAATAATGATGAAGCAGCAAGAAAGAACAAGGAAGAGGAAGAAAGGAAAAAGAGAAAGGAGGAGGAGAAGAAAAAATAAGAGGAAGAATTGAAGAAAAGAGAAGAGGAGGAAAGAAAGAAGAAATAAGATGAAGAGTTAGACAAACAACTCGAAGATGAGTGGTTAGCTGACACAAAAGGAACTATAGATTAGATTGGACAATTCAAAAGTAAAGGAAATCATACCTCCCATGAATTTTCAACCTTCTACACCCATTACTGGAGGTCACTTCCCAATGACCGAAATGGATTTCACTTTCGAGGAGGAAGATCGGGTGCTAGATCTCTCGAAATTCAAGTTCGATGAGTTTAAGAACTAAATATATCAAGTGAGATGGAAATTCTTAGAGAGAGATACTAAAAATGACATATCAATCAAAAAGGAAAGGTTTATAGTTGGAAACACTACAAGTAATCCAATCGTTATTGCTACCGCAGGGAATGCATCCTTCGTTACCACTGCTCAAAATGTAGAACATCTAATGGACAATGTAAAGACGCTGAAAGAAAATTTGTGAAAGGCTCAACATGAAAATGTCAGGATGTGAGTAGAGAACCAAGCCTTAGAAATCATGAGCTCTCACAATGAATACTTTACAGCAAAAGTGCAAGAACTGATCAATTTAGTGGAAGAAGTAATAAAACAAGTTTATGAAGAAATGATTTTACCCCACAAAATCATTTCTCCACTAACAGTGATTCAAAAGGAGCTCAAGGAAGAGGAATTCCCATAAATCATGCCTTCTCAGCTAAAAAATACCTTTATGAATGGAGTTGAAAGCACCATGATGCCCTAGAAGCACTACTAAGGAAAGAAAAAATGAGGATGGACGAAGACAAAGCAAGACTTAGAATGACAGGGCAATCTCATGAGAAATTAACCAAGGACATAGGCAGGGTACTAGATGCATATTAGTTACGACTCAATAAATTTGATGCTCTTGTGGAAGAATATAAAATGATCCTATTTGGTGCAATGGAAGTGATTAGGCCCAAAGAAGAAGTTTGGTAGGAGGTCCATGAGAAGTTGGACATGAAGCAAGTAGTTATCCAAGATAGTTTGGAACCTACTAAAGAGGCAATTGTGGAATTTATTGTAGAACCAACTGTGTTGCACACCAAAATCTCAATGCTCACTTATCAGATACAAATGGACCCGAACATCCTTTTGTTGGATTCCATAAAATTCTAGATGAGGTTTGAAGGGGAGCTACTAGAGAAAGTCACACTATTAATAGCTAACTACAAAGCATGGTACACATACCTGACAAAGGATTTATATTCATAATCCCCTAATCTACCCATCATGTGTATTTTTCCATAAAGACATAGTTATTATCTTGAAATTCCCTATATTTTGTAAATAAATTTATTTTTGAAATTAAAAATCATGTAGAATGTAAAAGGTCATGAGGGAAGTTTAAAATTCACGGAAGGTGAAAAACCACCACTTTTTGTATGAATACACCCTCGTGACTAGTTAGAATGGACTTTACTTTTTGGACTTCATTGGAGCATTTTGTTTTGATGGCTTATAGATCCTTTTGAGAGTTCAAGTGGTAGCTTTGCATCTCGACTAATGGATTTCACGGATACTTCACGCGATGGTGCTATTGATATTTCAACTTAATTTTGGGAAGCTCTTTGAGCCAAGGCACACAATTCCATACATGTGTTGTTAAGAATTGCAATACTAATCTCTTAGTGATTCAATCCTATATGTTTGTGCTTTCATGTGTTTGGTTAACAAACTATTTTGTTGGTTTAGGCACATATTATAATTGGGATTGTATTCCATTCATATTTTCGTGATTGTTGTCGATTAGGAACTAATTCGTGATTGATAAATAAATATTTCCTTTATAAACACGTATTTTAATTGAAGTTTCCTAGAATTCCTCTTTAAATTTGATGTCACCTTATTCAATTGATGTTATGCTTGCATCATATTATATGTAAAGTATTCCATAAAGTTTCTCTAACTTGTGTTTGTCATAATATTTTCTAACACTTTCTAGCCATTTCGTCCAAAACACATCGTCAAGCAATATGGTGGAAGTTGGACCTACATACTAGATGAGACTCCTATTCCAAACGATGTAGAGTATTTATGGAATTCTACACTAGGGATATCCCCTAACTATTGGTGGTAATTTTTACCTGTCAACAAGGCCATATATATCTTGTGTGCTTTATTGGTTTCATTGTGAAATTTTTCTTTGGTTGAGAACTCCCAAAGTGTTTGTGTGCTAGTCTAACCATAGACTAGACCTAGGGTGTAAGGAATTTCAACATGGTATCATAGCTACTTTGAAAAGCATGTGGATCAGAGTGTGCATAGCATGCAGCTTAAGAGGGAGTTGTGAAACTGCTAAACATGGAGCAAAAGGTTTAGCACAAAAGGTGCTTTGGTATGGACGAGGAAACTTTGTGTGGATGGCAGGTTAATTGTGAGTTAGTATTTTCATTAGGTTATGGAGTTGCACATCTAACAAAGGAGCCATGTGCACATGAGGTATTTGACCTAGGAGGATGAGGGATCATGCAAAGTTGAGTTGTAGTGGTCTAGAGTGGATTAGACCCAGTGTTCAATTTCAATTCATGACTGAATTTGGAAGTACATAATTTCAGTAGAAGCACTTTCTAAGAGTGAAAGCAGAGTAAGCGGTGGAGGTTGTGTGGGCTCAGAGGGAGTCTAGCTTCATTAGGAGACTGCAAAGGAATGCTAACTGCCTAGTGGAAGTCAAATCTTCAAGTTCAAGTGAGAGAATGAAGTTTTTAACCCATGTAAGGAAAGTCACGAACCATGTGAGAACACTCATGGTGGTGCAATGAAAGACATCCCATGCAAGGATAGTTATGGAGCATGCAAGGAAAAGTCATGCTACATGTGAGGATAGTCATGCACCATGCAAGATAAAATTAGGGCTTTTAGAAAAGAATGCATGACACATGCGAGGACAGATATGACCACGCAAGGAAAGTCATGGCTCATGTGAGGATAGTCCTGCGTATGTAAGGAAAGTCATGGAGCTGGAGATTTCAAGGTGTGATGGAAATACCTTCCTCAGTAAGAGGGAGTGTTTAAAATTGGGTAGTTCGAAAGGTCTTTCTGACTAGATAAAACCCACCAAAAGGGATTTGGCTGCGCAAGTTACCCAAATGGTTTGAGTTTTCACCCAAAGTTGTGGGCTTGAGACCCAAGTTAATTAAGTGGTTAATATAATTTGTTGTTGAGTGAGGTAAAATAAAGGTTTGCTGATGGACAAGGAAAACCC
This sequence comes from Pinus tabuliformis, assembly GCA_031772625.1. Lineage (NCBI taxonomy): Eukaryota > Viridiplantae > Streptophyta > Pinopsida > Pinales > Pinaceae > Pinus > Pinus tabuliformis. The sequence goes on along the minus strand of CM062814.1, from coordinate 629,933,710 downwards.
CCAAGGTCACTCACACAAGTGCATAAATTGGAGACCTATGAGAGATCATTTCAATCACAACAATCATATTTGTGAGAACAAATAAGCCTGAGAGAGAGTGTCATATATAAAAGAGGATGAACAAGGAAGTTTATTCTATGTGAAAGATAGGAATACTTTTGTTCTAGTGACTAGGTCGAGTTTGTCTTCGAGAAGGTCGAGTTGCTTGTCTGCTGAACGAGGAGGATAGGATACCGAGATAGTGTTTTATCTAATGTTTGAGGAGGAATATCTAGTCGATCTTATTTTTTACTAAGGAGGAAGGTCAAAGCCCTGGATTAGGGCTAAAAGGCCTTAGACTAGCAAGTAGGGGGTTGAAAGGCCTTAGGGTGTGGACAGGAAGATATGAGGAGGGTCACAACTATTTTGATCTAGGACACACACAAAGAAGGGGGATCAAGAGGCCTCAAACCCTTCGGAAGTAGGGCCAAGGTGCCTCAAGGCTAGGGAGAAGCTAGCGAATGGTGAAAGGAGGTTAATGTTTGTTGTAGGTGGATTATTGAGTTGTGTGATTGTATTGTTGTATGTGCATGTTTCAGGGTGATTTGAGCCTAATATAAGGTAGGATGGAACCATATCTATGTAAATATCTAAGCAACAAAGTATTTTAGGACTTGGCCACAGTCTTGGGCTAATTTTATGACAAGGTCGCAAGAGACCAGGGTTGGTCGTAGGATGGCTTAGTCTTAGGAGGAGGAACGATGGTCCAGGAAAGGCCTACTAGATCTACTCGAGGGTGAATGAGGGTAGGAAAAGGTTGGAAGGTGTGTGACCAGGGCTAAACATGATAGCTAAAGAGTGGTTGGGTTGAAAACAGACAATAGGAGGGTTGTAAGGAAGATTGTTAGGTCAAATGAGAGACTTAAAAACAAAGAGAATTGATGTTGATAAATGCAATGAACTGAAGGGATAAGTCCATTGCGAGAAGCTAAATGTACATGGATTTGAAAGGAGTCATTTCCTGTGAGATAAGGAGGCAGTAAGGAGGTTGAGGATTGAAGAGATAATCCCAGATTGAAGGAGTTGTTTAAGAAACTTGGCAGGTGGGAAGCAAGAGGACAATGACCAAAGGAGTTAATCACTATGTTTTTCAAGGCAAAGGACAACCAAGTACATCAAGAGAAAAGAGGACAGAAAAGGTTGAAGGAAAAGGAGTGTTAAAGGAAGTTAGTCAAGTTATTTTATCTTTATTGTGATGGGAAAATTGAGGGTCTGAAGGATTAGATCTCAAGCCCTATATTTTATATACTATGTATACTAGTTTTTATAAGGGGTTGTAAAGGGCCATGACCCTTGGTAAGGGATCCCTACGATTGTTTAGTAGTGGACTGATAAAACAAGTTTTGGGCCATATATATCTTGTGTACTTTATTGATTTAACTGTTGTTATGTTTTCGATGTGCAAAGTGGTTTTGGTTGAGCACTCCTAGTGTGTTTGTGTGCAAGTCTATCCATATACCAAGCCTATGGTGTAAGCAATGTTAGCACTAATCACATTAATATTGATGCCCAACACTAAACAATGGTATCAAACTCATGCCCAAAACTAGTAATCAAATGAAAAAATAATCATCCTATTAAATAAAGAACCAATTTTACGATTAACTTAGCTTAATAAAGTGTTTAAATAGCCCTAACATAACCATGTTATGTTGTATTATTATTTGTGCTTACCAATAAAATCACCTAAGTGCCACTTAACAAATTTGAAGGGATAACAAATACTTATAATTTAAGTTACCAAAACATAACTCAAGCTCATTAAATAAAGTGTTTAACACATTTTAATGTACAATTATACCGTGGTAGTCTTTTAATGAGGTAGTCTTTTAATGTACATTAACAACAACTTCATGAATCAACTAAACTTGGATAGAACCATGTGAAATAATGGAAGTACAAACACGTGAAGCATGTGCAGGAACAATTGAAATGGCAATGTAATGAAGCGGTGTAAAGGACACATTAGGGTCATGAGGTTCATGTGTTTATCGAGATTATTCCATGTGACTATCGTGAAATAGAGAAAAACAAGCGTGCAAAATGTTAGTATTTAAAAAAATGAGATTTCCTGAAGTACAACCTTTAATGATTGGTATTAAGTACAAATGGATATGCAAGTCGTCGAAAGTTAAAAATATGCTTTAAAACAACTTTAAAAAGTAAATAAGATTATATAAATCCAACGCTAGTCACGAATCTGTATGGGGGGTTTTGTTGGATTAGTGGGCAAAATCGTTTGATTTTGTTAGGATCTAAGCTAACCAGTGTATGATTCGATGGTTAGTTGTATGAGTGGCATAAGAGTATTGTGTAGTCTGGAGGGGGTTTTAAATTTGTCTGGAAAATAAAAGAATTTTTGGCAAGATTTTGATAAAATCAGAGATAAATTTTGGGATATCTAGGTTTCAACTGTCAAGTTTCAAAATTTTGGGTGTCCTAAGGGTTTTTGATCGTGTTGAATCTATTTTCACCATCAAATACACGATTCAAACGCTCCTTCTATCAGATTTGTTGAGAAAAAAATAGTCGAATTCCGATGGTTTTTTGTTGTCTAGGTAAATTTGTTGTCTCGATAGACAACACCTAAAAATACTATACTGCCAAACAAACAACAATAAAGTGACATTAGAATACATATTTAACCATAAAAATGCATTTCAAAATGTAAAAATTAGAGGAAAACAACTATACCCCTGAACTCTTGTATTAGTTCGATGGAAATTTTGAAATATGATATCATATTATAAGAGTGAATCAATGTAGGTGGACTCCAAACACTCTCCTTGGGATGGGTCCTTTTACTTCTTGAAAACTCTCTTTAACTATTGTATATGAATATCATATTATACAAGTGAACCAATGTAGATGGACTTCAAACACTCTCCTTGGGATGGGTCCTTTTACTTCTTGAAAGCTCTCTCTAATTAATGGCGTATGAATAAATCTTGGTTCCTAGAGCACAAATAATCACAAGGGAAAGGAATAGTAGAAATATGAGAGTCAAATGATTGATCTCCAATCTCATTCGTGCATCATAATCTTGCAATTATTCTATTCTTGGAAATGCTACCCCCATTGACTTGAGTTATAAGTAAAATTGGAGCTTCAATGATGAACTAGTTCCAATGTGAATGCTTCACATTCAAATGGGATCCCAAATGCTTAATAGAGACCCTTGGGAGGCCAAAATTACTTAGCATAAGTGAGATGAGAGTTTGAATTTTCATGGTACGTCATTGTAGAGTGACTTATACGAGGCCTATTAGTCACTAATATACTACAGAGAGTTTTTTTCCACTTCAGCAAGGTCACATGAGTATTGAAGGATTTCCTACATGAATCAAGTGATTAAATGAAGATATAATGCTTGGGTCTCTAACTCCATTATTTACAATACTTTATTAATGCATGTGTCTATCTTCCTTGAATAAGGTCCACTAAGTAGTTAGTTAATACACCCTCATTTTAAAGAGAGTCATCTTTATCAATAAGGCCCATATTAGTTAGTAGGTCCTAGGTAGTTAATGTTTTGTATGAATGGACATATATTGAGTATAAGGTTATGAAATATCTTATCAATAATTGTTATTATATTTTGAGCTTTGTGCTAGAAGGTTATTGTCTCGAATAAAAGTTAGTGTAACTCTATATTGTTCATTATTAAGAGATATTTATCAAGGTTTAATTAGTTTGTCTTATGTTCTTTGGTTTTACACTAAATTTTATGTGATTGCTCTAAAGTTTCGGGGTTAAGTACTTCAAATGGTTTCAGAGTTCTTTCTTGGGCCAAAAATTGTGACATTTTTTTCTCTTTTTGAAAATTATTAACAAAAAGAAAAGGATATTAATATTCAAATCAATTTTTGAAACTCTTTGTGTTAAATTGAAGAAACTAACAACATAATCTAATTCCTCTTGAAAAAATACCCAAGTTAGAAAAAAATATTGTTTAAAATAGAATCAAGGAAGTGAAGTTATCATTGATTTAAAAGCAACTTTTTTTAAGGATTTTCTAGTGACAATTGCAATTTTTGTTGTATTAGATACAAGAGAGTGTTAGGTTCACTAGTGCATGATCGAGGAAGTATTGGTCTAGTGGAAAGATATGCAATCAGAAGATGTCAAACTAACAATGATTCTACAACAATTTCGTCACCTCCAGCCTTAATGACAACACTTCTTTCGGGGGGCATGTTAGGGTCCTACCCTCATAGGCCACCTTCCTTGAATAAGACCCACTAAATAATTAGTTAATAGTCACTCATTGTAAAATAGGTCATATTTATGAATAAGGCCCAAATTAGTTAGTAGGCTCTCATTATAAGTGTGTCAATACATAGTTAAAATTCTATATGGATAAATATATATTGAGTAAAAGGTTATATAATGTTTTATCTAGAATCATTAATTGTATTTGGAGCTTTTCTCTAAAAGTTTTTTCTGTTGAAGAAGCAAGTGGACATCGCTCTATTTTTTATTATCAAAAGATATTTGTGAAGGTTTATCCATTTTATGTTATGATCTTTGACTTTGCATTATAGTGAATATCATCACTTTAAAATTTTGGGATTGAATACATTATAGATAATCATACTATTGAACAAATAATCAATTTTATTTGATTTAGCTTACTAAAAGTGTCTAAATAACTATATCATATGATTATTATATTATTGTCATCTAATAATATTTCTTATGATAATTACCTAAATAATGTTTATAAGCAACATTAAGATAATAACAAACACTTATAATTTAAATTATCAATAAATAACTTAAACTTTTTTTTAGAAAAGGGAGGGGCTAGTTCCCATCAGAAGCGTTATAGGGCCCTCTTTTTATTACATTTATACATATCAAACAAGCTGATAACTGTCACATCTGAATCCATCATATCAACCAAAATATTCGCCAAATCCATCACATCAGCCGGAATAATCACCATGGAACAGCATAGGCTGCAGTGCTGCAGCACGAAGGAGGTTCGAACGCGGGCGGGGTGCGAGTTAGCCGACTGCCCATCCACTGAGCCATGCACTCATGTGCAATAAATAACTTAAACTTTATTAAATAAAATATTTCATGCACATTTTGAAATGTAAATTATACCATAATAATCTAGATATATTATTCAAAATAATTTATCTTACAATTTTTCACATTAATATCATAGTTGATTCATACAATGCATACCATAATTGTTTTATGATTAATCATATATACATATATACATCTTAATACATGCTTTACAAAATAATATAAAAATTTAAACATAATTACTCTAAAATCTCATACCAATACCACCACTTTGTTCTATAATTAACCATATATGCATTTCAAATTACAATCAATAACACATAGTATGAAAATTTAAACCTAAATACATTTCAAATTACAATCAATAACACATAGTATGAAAATTTAAACCTAAGTTCTTAAAAAAATCTCATACCAATACCCTACTTACACTATATGCTATAGAAATTCAAATATTTTACTAAAGAAATTAAATAAACTATCAATGTTTTTGAAGTTGGTATTGCTAACTCTCCATTACATCCAGCAATTAAAAAAAATCAATATTCCTCCTTTCATTCTCACTTTTCCATAACATCACGGAATATCATATATACTTTTCTTTTCAATGTGCCTTATTATTATATGCTTTTCTTTCCAATTCATCTCCAAATAGAATTTTAGTAATGCTATCACTATCTATTCTATTCATAAATTACAAAGAATATCCAAGTACTTGTGTACATTGTAAACTTCATGTGAACTCATACTATGTCATGGATATACCATACAGAGATATATTTGCAAGTTAAATCACATTAACGTCATTTTATTCGAAGCATACTACTGCAAATACAACGGATCCCAAAACCTAAGGGTGATGCAATTAAGAAAAAAGTATAAGTCACATTAAAATAGTAATCACTATGTGAGATGTATGAAAGATATAAATTCACCATTTTAATAATAAAAAACTAATTATAAAAGAGACAAATTAAGAAGAATAAATATATATATTTGGGGTAGTTATATATAGTTGGTGTCATATTTTTTTGTTATTTGAGTTTTATAAATTACATTTTTGAAATATAAATTTCACAATTTTAAGATTAAAATAAGGTGATGATTGAATTTACTATACAAATGGGTAATAAAAAAAATTTTGGGTTATTAAAGAAATAGTTTAGGGAAAAAATTAAGTATTTTTTGCATTTTGTGGATGATATGTAGTGTAAATTTGTTAAAATTGATTTCCTAATTTACAGGATCATCTATTAAAGTACACAATAGAGGTAACTAATTACGAGATTGACCTAAGTTTTCTTAATAAATTTCAAAAGAGTCAACCACTTGAGCTAGTTCACTGGTATTAATGTGAATTCAAATTTATATAAAAGGCTCACAAGTTATACGTTAGTGTTTTAGAAATACAAAGTCATGTGCACATAGACTTTTGATAGACATTTCCCACACATGAGAAATTATACTACAAGATAAAATAGTTGGACATAATCGTTAGCCCAAGAGTGGTATACAATAGTGATACCAATGTTTGACACACTAAGGAGATGCTTCTAAAATTAGGCACTACTCATGGTAAAAAAAGTAATGGTTTATGACCTAAACCATGCTTATATGGCTCATAGGTCATGCATAAGGCCCCAAACCATGATATTGGCACTGCCTATGGTTTGTTTTGTTTAAGAGGAGTATATGGGTTTGATTAAAATAATCTTAGCTCAAAAATGGGGTCTTAGGCCCCAAGTGATATATGTTAGGTACATTGACTATACATTAAGTCATTGGTTGCAAGACAAACCCTCTAAAGGAAATATTTAGACCACGATCAAGATAAGGGCCCAATTCAAGGTTTAGCACACAAATGATGGGTTTCTTTGCAAAGGACATGGCATAGGGCCAAAATAATGACCCCAAGGGTCATGCGTTGTAATGTACCCTCTCCCAATCCCAACCCCAAACACTATTTAAAAGGAGGTGATCATTATGTTGACTTGAAATCTAAGGTAGCATTATGGAAATAGGGTCTATTTTTTTATATTTTTCAACTTCCTTAAAAGTTCATGTGGATGGATTAATTGCATTCGTCTCATTGAGACAATTCCGATAATATAAATTTTGTCCCAATCCAACCTCCAGATTGAAAGTTATGGCCACTTAAAGCTAGCCAATCAGTTAGCGCCATGTCATCACCCCGCCACATGGTACCCTCATGGCACCCATGTGTCTATCCTAGTCAGCCTTCTCACCACCACTTGGCATTCCTATATTAGTTTTCGACCTGTTCATACTCAAGGTCACCACATACAAGTATTCGTTAATATAATTAAGTTGTTGACCTGCTCATACTGCCTTCCTTATTTAAGTGCACTAGCGGCCTCTCTCCATGTGTCGTCTCTTAACAGGTAGCAGTAGCAACAACCTGGGTTCGCTCTTGCCACAACACCTTGGCTATAATCTTCTTGGAAGTAACCAACCCGGAGGAAACCCAGCTACACTACACTCTTAATTCCAAGGTTTTGAGGTCCACGTCACCCTAAAGGAAACTCACCTCAACGGAAATCCATATTGGGAAAAACTCTTCCTCGTGAAAGCTCTTTCTTAGCGAGAAATCCTTCGTAGAAGAAATACACGCCCGAGGCCCACTCCCGCCACGTCATCTCGGAAGAAACTCTTCTCAGTGGAAACCCTCCTTAGAATAAATCCTTTCTCGACAAAAACTCTCCTTGGAGGGAATCCTACATTCGGTCCCACTCCTACCATGTCATCCCATAGCTCCTACTTGAGGAAATCAATGCAAAACTACAACAACAAGAACCCTGTAGTGAGGCATGTAGCAATGAGAACACATATCTTATTAGGTATATAGCACAGTTGTAATTATCATGTCTAGTCCAAGGAACATAAAATAAAGTTAACAAGGCTTATGAGACAATTTCATCAACTACACAAAAATAAAAGGCTTATGTATGCCTAAACTCTAAGAAAGTGGAAATGCAGACCCAAGAACTTGGGCATGCCTCACAGGAAGACTTGAAAGGAAACAATACAAGGTAAGTAGACCAATAGGTCCAAGGAGTGAGGAATCTTCTTTATTCCTACTCAGAGATATAGACAAGAGCTAGCAGTAAAATCAAAGATTATACCACTGTAAATAATAAGGAGTTTCTATGTTGGTCACTACCATAACATAACCAATACAATCGTACACTATTCCAATACTTTTAAAGTAGTGCCAACAACATATCACTATGTCAGTAAACAGTATAATTACATATCATGCCTCATACCACATTTTTATAATTGATTTCACAAGAACCAACACTCCTTAACATTAACATGAAATTATCTTGATACATTTAATAGAGAAAATATAGTAATAACAAGCATAAACATAATTTTATACTTATCTTGTGAAAGTTTTGGCAACTAAGAGTGGGACTCTAACCCTCTGCCCAACCATAGACATTTTCAATCAAGTCTTACTTACAATTTTCACCCCTGAGCTAGATTCCAAAGCTTGAGGTGGAGTTCTTCTGAGGACTTTGATCAACAATATAGCTAAAACTGTATGTCACCAACCACACTACCTTCATCCATTGGTGGAAAGCCTTTACTCTCTCTATGATGCTTATGCCAAGCAAACTTTCAAGAGGGTTTTTCAGTTGGTTTTAACCCTCTCAGGCTTACAAAAACAAACTACTATGTCTTATTATCTGTTTTGGGTTCTCAACTCTAATCTTGGAGGAATTTCCTTTTCTCATGGCAAGCATACACATAGAGGACCTTTTTGTTATTTCTACATGCTCTCAGAGAGCTCCTCTCTCTACATAAGCTCCTTGCATCCATGAGCGATTTCCCTGCATCAATGTCCCCTATTCCATGGAGAAGCCTCTCCCTTTTTCCAACTGACTAATTGTCCCTTTTCTTGCACGATTGCACAATTTTCAACCTCGCGGACTATGCAACTCATGCTGGCTTAATGCTTTTGTCTTGTTCTTGCTTGTACTCAGAGTTAAATGAAATCTACTATTGTCCTTATTTCTTCACTTAATCTATAACATAGTCAGCCACTCAAAAAACTAGGACTGATATTTAAAACAAAAATTCCCTCAAGCAATGTCCACCTCAATTAATGGAATTTGTGTTCCTCTCTCATCCATTTAAAAAAAATTCAATTATTTACAAGAGAGAAGTATTAACTAGGGGACGTCACAATCCCCTCCCCCTTGTGGGGAACACCGTCCTCGGTGTTCAATGACCGTATACAGTATACAATCACTGCTTCAAAGACACAACACAACTGATATGGAGCTTATATATATATATATATATATATATATATCTATATATATATATATATATATATATATATAGATATATATATATATATCATTTCAACTTTTTACAACACATCTTATATGCACAATGGCTTACCAACCACTTGGTAATTGTTAGTTTATAAATTCATCCATCTTCAAATAGCCCTTTTTGAAGTCTTTTGGTGCTTGATGTATTTGATTCGACTTATATTTGTTCCGTTTCCTCGGAGTTATGTCTTCCTCCAATATCTAGTGTTGTTATCCTTACACTCCTTTTTCCTTCAGCAAACAGTTCCTAGTTCATTTGTTTCCGGGCACACCCCCAATGTGCTTTTGATTCAAATTAGCTGGTCTTCCCTTCTCTACTTACTAGTCCCTTTGGAAATCTGGTCACTCCTCCCCTCGCCCGCCCTTCGTGCCTCCTCACATCGGAGGTGTATCAAAACCAAGGCAAGTCCTTGCCTTAAAACTATCATACCGGTCATAACATGCTTTATGGAAATCAATTGGAACCATTGGTTCTAGTGTCCCACAATGGCCCCATTCCTGAAAATATTGACTTCAACATTTTATTGTTATTCCACCTTGAAACCAACTTATTTCACTCGAACTATGCAATCCCATATCCATTCCTACATCATAGGCACACAGATTTCATGAGACTCATCATAAAGAATGTATAATAATTTTAAATCATATTTCATGAGGTGAACTTGGAATTTTTACTTTGATTCCTCTCACAACAAAACTAGGTTAGCTTATAATACAAACCATCATAAATTAGAATATTGAATTAGATTCATAATTTAAAGTTCATAAATCAATGAAATATTGATACTTATCTTGAAATCCTCTGTATTCCTTGCTTTACACACACTAGATCAGTTGCCAAATCTGGCAAGAATCTAGTGGCATTCTCCCTTCTCATACACACACTGGATTGGTTGCCAAAGCCATCAAACACCCATTGCCTTCACTTATCTTTGACCTCGTACACACACTAGATCAATTTTCAAACTCGAAAGCACCCAATGCCTTGACTTCTCTTTAACCTCGTACACACACTGGATTGGTTTCCAAACCAACAAGCACCTAGTGCCTTCACTTCTCTTCGACTATCACACAATGGATTAATTTCCAAACCTGACAAGCACCCAGTGGGGGAAATATATATATATGATTAAGCCCAGTCACTACCTACTGAATATGGGCACTACCAATCCCTGTAATCTTCCGTCAATAGGAATATAGGTGTATCCCACACCTTCATAGGCCCAAGAAGTCCCATACCTTCCTGTTACATACATTACACAACACAAGCACAAAGACGTAGTGTACAAAACAACACATACACATACACACATGATGCAGTACAATGAATACACATGTAAGACACAACACATACATAATACACTTGGCATAATATGATATGTATACAACAATGTTTAAAAACCTAGAGATCACACTGTCTCTATCCACGGACACCAAGAAACATTGCCTCTAGTGTCTTTCCCTATATGTTGCAAATCACAATGCTTTCATTCTACTGATATATCCTTCAGCGTTTCCTGTTCATAATATAACACAGGCATAATTTATGAATCATATTCACATGTTGGACTTTAAGCTTATGTGGTTGTTATTTGGTGTAGTATGATCCAGATTATCCACAGTATTATATTCATCATGTCGACGTTTTGAACCCCAAAGGGGGTCCACCATCAGGACCAAAAAATGGTAGATTATGTCTTGATGATGGACCCCCTTTGGGGTTCGAAACGTCGACATGATGAATATAATACTGTGGATAATCCGGATCATAATACACCATAGTCACATGCTATTAAAATCATAGATCAATTAGGGATACTTTTTCCCACTTGATTCTTCATTAACCAAGAACCTTTTTATGTCATTCACATATGCATTAGATAAGTTTAAGCAGTCCTTCTTCCGCAAGAAGGGCCCCTAACAAAACCCTATTACACAAAATGGAATTTTATATTTGTATGCAATAGGATAATCATATATATGATACATAAGCATCTATTCAACAAGGTGAAGGTGAAGAGAACTCCATTTTACTGCTTTATGGTCCATTATTTCCATGGACCTAACCAGCCTATTTGGTTATCATGTTTTTGTTCACTTAGTCATAGGAATAACAAACACTAACTTATGCCAAATAAAATCAGGGCTTAGATAACTCTCTATACATAACAAAGCCCACGTTAGTTCATGGAATTCTCTTCTAGAATTCCTCCTTTCACCTTTCTTTGTGAGATTGTTGTTATGTGGAAATTTTCCAACAACTTATGTTTTAACTTGTGCTTGTTGTCGTATCCAAGAGTAACACTCCAATATGTTCCAACATTGACCTTTTCTAGCTCATACACCTAACTTGAAGTTCCTCATTACATGGAACTCGCTCATCTAGTTATTATTCATTCCAATTACATGTGGCCATCTTCATCTCTCTCACCAGAGCTTCGTAGCCTCCCTGTTGCCTTCCATTGATTTGACTTAAGGCCCTAAAACCCAAGTATGTAAATTGAAGGCTTGTCATAAAATAAATAGGTAATGCAAGAGGCACAATAAAAGCTAACAACGCAAAAGAGAATAAAATCCATGATCGCAATCATAGAGGAAACCACACATAAAGCAACTTGGTCATGTAAAAATCTAAAATCAAAATAATGTCAATCATGAAAATGATAAATTAAAGCCATCACTTATAGGCGTTAGAATAAAAAAAGTCCCCAAAAATCATTTTTTTTTATCCTCATGAGTCTAGTGTTCATGGCACTTCCAACCATCATACAAGTACACATTCATGCATGTACATATGTATGTTCACATACCAAAATCAGTTGAAGACTTCTTTACAAGGCTCACGACAACCTTAAAGTCTTCAATTCCCCAAAAGTTCACAAAGAATCTCTTTAACAAATATAGGCATATGTCAAGGAGCTTGAAGGAATGCCCCCTCCTCTTTCTCAGCATCTTGCATAATTGATTGGCATGTCCCTGTGGCTTGTAGGGGCTATTTTATTTCTTCTTATTTATGTAGGGATAGTCCTTTCTCAGTTGCTCTTCTCCAAAACACCAACAAGAAAATATCCTCTTCTCCTTTTTAGCCTCACAACGCCTCTTCCTGCCAATGCGAATTTTCCTTTTTTAGGGTTTAGCTTGATATGTCATTCTCGCAACTATTTTTTAGTTCAACATTCCAATCGACTAGTTCTTATTGTTTCTTGTTGAGCTTTCTGATTTCTGCCTTGCATATATTTATCTCATCTTCCAAATTCTTGAAGGTTATTTTCCTTTAGAGGGATGTCCTTATTTCTCGTTCTTGATGGACTTCGTCCATATCTTGCTATATCATGCCATGATACATGTTTCCTTTCACAACGACTAAGTCTTGCTATGTTCTTCCACATACACTCAACTATTATTGCATTAATAGATATAAAAAACGCATACTAGTTTCCTTTCCTTGTTGCACCAAGCACATTGCCATGCAACTGCACATGTCTCAATTTATGTATTAGTCACATGTCTCAAATCCAGGACATAAATATCTCAAAATTATTTTTTAGAAACGAGAATTTCTACATGCACATGCACATATCAACTCATTAATTTCATTCAGTCTCTATATTGAGACTAGGGTAGCAACGTAAATTCATCCTTTATACCAAAGCCAATAGTTAAGGCATCTGTTAAAATTAGCCTTCAAAATTAAAATGAGTGTCAGCCTTCATTGGCTTCATTCAGTCTCTTTACTGAGACCATCATCACTAATTGAGAAGTCAACTCTTCCCACTAGAATTCATATCAGTAGATGAATATTCAACCTCCTTTTCCAAGGCCAATAATCAGCAAATCATTTCATAAAATTGATCGTCATATGCAATAGTCTCATAGACATATTCAACCATGTCCTTATTATCTGAGCCACATTCTTCAATTACATTGTCATGTATACTAGAAGAATACCCCATTCCTTAAACAAGGGAGGCATTGACCATGAAGACAAGCATTCATAAGGAAAACATAATGACCGCAATCATCATAAATAAATAGTCAACCTCCACCAAGGTTATTTTCCATATAACAATCAGGCAATGGGACTCCCCCATCCCAATCAATATATATATATATATATATATATATATATATATACTTTCATTCAATTAGAGACAAGCCAATCTATCCATGCTATAACAACACATGGATTTCCCCACATCCCTCATATCACAGTAACATGCACATGCACTATAATTCCAAGTATACAATATCGCATCACTCAACTCACAATGATGGTCCACTACAAATAACCATACTCATCACCATGTAGGAAGTTTTGCAAAATTAAAGAAAATGACAAATCTCCAAGGTCACAACCATCGGTTGTCCAAACCTTCAAGATGAAAGCTACTATACACATTTAGTTAATACACTCAAAGTTGTGTTCCACTCACTTTGAGAGGTCCAAATGTTCAACCTGGAAGCTCTGATACCACTCTGTAATGCACCCCCTCCTAAACCCAACCCCCAAAACCAGTTAGAAGGAGCTGGTCACTATGCTGACCCAAGATCTAAGATAGCGTTACAGAAATGGGGTCTAAAAATTTCAATCTTTTCAAACTAATTTCAATCTTTTCAAACTTACTTAAAACTTCATATGGATAGCTTAAGTGTGTTCGTCTTATTGAGACTATTCTAGTGATACAAATTTTTTCTTGATCTGACCTTCGGATTGAAATTTATGGCCATTTAAAGTTAGCTAGTCAATTAGCACCATGCCATCACCCCGCCACATGGAACCCATGTGTCTATCCTATTCAGTCTTCTCAATTTCACTTGGAATTCATGTATTAGCTACCAACCTATTCATACTCAAGGTCACCACTATACAAGCATTCATTAATATAATTAAGTTATTGACTCGCTCATACTCCCTTCCTTATTTAAGTGCACTGGAAACCTCTCTCCATGTGTCTTCTCTTTACAAGCAGCAATAACAATAAATCGATTCTTCTCCTACCACAAACCCTGGATATAATTCTCTTGAAATAAACCAACCCAAAGGAATATCCCTTCAGGACCTTCTTCATGTGCCATGACTATTGAAGCTTGAGGTGTGTTTGTTCTCCTTGAAATAATTTGAGATCTTAGCTCCACAAGTTCTCCTTCTCCTCTTTTAAGCTTCAACCTTGTAAGAATAAAAAAACCACTTGCAAACAAAATCAAACCTTCACAATAACCTGATGCTCTAATACCAAAATGATCTGTTTATGAAACTTGAAGGTGATATACAAATTGCAAGTGAAATTTTATGTATTTTGGGTAATGGATCAAGTTACAAAACACATAAACAATTGATTTTTAAACTTAGTTAACAGCCAAAACAGAGACAAAATACCATATCAGAAACACATAACAACAAACATGATAAAGGAGTTCACCCCTCTCCTGGGTTACATCTCCTGGTCCAACTTCCAATGTAGGGCCTCTTTTATTAAGTTCTAAAATTTGTGTTTTCATGGCTTTACAATACTCAAAATAAAAATAAAAAAATGTCTTCAGTGGATCCAAAACTGTCAAAAACCCCCATTTGGGTTCTTTTTTCACCTCATTTGGCCAAAAACTGAGAAAGTTATGCCTATTACAAGTTTTTCCCAATTTCCATAGTCGGAACTAGCGCGCAAACCTGACCTACAATCCCGCCCAACGGGTGAAATTGTTAGACAGTTAAACTGTCCATTAACTCCCACTTTCCAAAAAATGTGGTCATATGGGGGCCACATTCCAAGTGTTGGGGCTAACCGCCTGCCCCCGCTGGCCGATCCCCCAACATCTAGCACTTGATCGTGTTATGCACCCATAGAACTGGAGGTCAGTGCAAAAATTTCGCCCCCATCATTAAGGGATGGATCACTGTTACGTGAGGGTCTATGTGACCCGGGGCTAGCTCCTCCACTATCTCTATCTCTGGTTGCATGTGGCCGCATATGGCCTAGGGTTGGCCCCATTCAAACTCTCTGCCAATGGTCTGCTCTGGTGAAAATAGGTGGGTTGTGACCGTGGCTTAGGGTTGGGGCTACGCCCTAGCCCACGATTCCTCCCCTTGCTTGTCGTGGGCATGGTGACCAGGGTTGGGGCTTAGCCTTGGCCCTACCCCCGAATGTGCAACCACGAAACTTTAAATACGCATTGGTGACTATAGGTTGTAAGAATCACTGGTGGCGCAGTGGTGGAGAATTGTGTTGCCACCCTGGAGGTCCAACATTCGAACCCTACCAAGGCCCGATCCGCCCATACCAAATTTTAATACACCACCATGAAGCCACGTGGCAACCATCAATTGGCCCACGTGACTCTCCTCCATTGGTCGAACTCTAGCCTATCACAAACCATCATTCACAATCCAATCACATTAGGTTACATGCCAATCAACCATTGGCCCAAATTTTACAGTCAATTTGCCCATTCACATGCCTAGTCAGCGTACAAACCACTGATTGGACGTACCTGCAACCGAATTACAAAACTTTTAATTATTTGGCAATTCAATCAGAACGCGATATCAAGAGTATACGATATCAGTTTTGAATGATTCAAGTTGTGTTGGATTCATATCACTGAGATCTACACAATGGTATAGGTTTTGTGCTTTATCGCACAATTTGATTTTTGAGCACTAAATTGATCCCTTGGATCAGTATAGCCCTAGATGCTACTGTTGTCAACCATGTTGGTTGTAAGTCCCACCTTCTTAAGTCCCTATAGAAGGCTCTACAATAAATATAAAAATTCAAGCAATACACCATTTCTTAGCTCTTAGAGTAGGGAAATCCCATCCTTTGGTTCACCCATGATCATTCTTTCTCACAACGTCCATGGGGTGGAGGGAACCCAAAACAAATTAGCCCCCAAAAGGCTAAGATGGAGCCAAAAACATGATATAATTTTTCTATAAGAGACTATAACTTTGGGTGTGAATATTATTGCATTACTTGGTTCCAAGTGAAAAGAATGGTATTTTTCCTCTTTGGATGCAAATGGAATGTTAAGTGAGCTGGTTACGATATGGAGCCCATATTTATTTGCTCTATCATCCTCTACTACATATCAATCCATTTATGTTGGTCTAGAGCAAAAAAGCTCTAGTCTTCGCTTCAACGTTTAAAAAATATATGGTCCTTATTCTATGAAAGAGCCTTTTTGGGACTAGTTGTTAAGTTATGAAAGACTAGATGCCCAAATTTTCCTTATTGTTAGGGTTGATTTTAATTTCAGATTGTCTCTCTGCTAAGTATGGGGCTCTAGGCCACAACCTTACCTTCTTCGAAGTTATTTTTAGTCTCTTTTGGAAAATCATAATCTCCAAGATCTCAAGCTAGTTAAACTATTTCCCACATGAAGGAATTTTTGAACAAAGATACTAGACATATTTAATATCAATTATAGTTGGATGATGGACAATTTCATAGTAAAGACATGGGTTTCCTCTAGGGGGTCATTGAATCATCTCAAAATTGTCCTCATGATAGATAAAGGCTTAAATAATCCCCCTACACATTTCAAACTTAATCGGGATTAGTTTAGCATGAAATAATTTTGATGTTAGGTGGAACAAACATGGTCACCTCTCTCCTCAACCTCTCCTCTATCATATACGATCCAATTTGTAAGAAAAAATTTGAGGGTGCACTTAGCACTAAAGAGGTGTGAAAAAGTCCCTAAAGGAGATAAAGCTAAAATTTGAGGATTTTTTCTAGGAAAAGGAAAATAATAAATTTGAAGCCTTGGATATCATGCAACTACGAGGTTTGGAGGATTCCATACATTTTATACTAAGGCTCAAAGAGCCCAAGTGGAATTTGGGATGTCAGACCATTTAGATACAAGAAGATGAGAACCACATGAAATATTTCCAAAGGTATTCAAATTATTGGAAACTTTTGAATACTATTGGAACATTCAATCGAGCAACAAAGACATTATGTACACATTCTTAGATATGGTAGAGGAGGGAATAAATTGTTTTAGTAAAATATTTTCAAATCCTTTTTGTTGTCAGGAGATTTTGGAAGTGGTAAATATTTTTCCTCTAGTGGGTTTGGATTAAATGCACATGAAGATGTCAATACTAAACAAAGAAAGAAGAAGTCATATATTCTCTATCAACCATGTAGAAAGGTAGGAGCCAGGCCCGGATGGTATGTTCGTGGAATTTTACCCTAGTTTTTGCAATTTGATTAAATATGATCATGTTAGTGATTAGAGAGTTTTAGAGCTCGAAAATAGTAATTGGATTGCTCAATAAGACACATATTTCCCTAATTCCTAAGAAGCGGGATGGTAGCAAGCTTGTTGATTATAAACCAATGTGCTAAGGGAATTTTGAGGTGAAAAATGGGCCTCCAAACAAAAAATAATTACTAAGAGTATCAATGTTAAAAAAACAAGTAAGATTCAAGATTATGATATCATCCCCATAGGTAAATATTTTTGGAAGGAGAGGAAGAAAACTACTCTTTTCAATTTTTCCAGCTTATCTCCTTATAGGTTTACTCAAATGTCAAGTGTAGGCACTTGTTGGATGCAAAATTAATTATGCATCCATTATGTTAACTTTCTCTTAGATTTATTCAAACCACTGGATGAAATTTAGATATGTTCTAAGTATCATATTATCCTTTCTTAAGAATTGAAAACAAAAGAATTTATCATAGTACTCTTTATATATTGGAGTATGGCCATTATGAATCAACCACTAGATAAATTATTGCCATCTTCAAAGACAAAATTAGTTTTGATTCTAGAGAAAAAATAATTATAATGTTAGAGATGAAGATATTAATTCCAAACAATTATCAACCCATGAGAACTACCTATAGCATCATAGGGAAGGAAACTTCAAACTTATAGATAGGATCTTGGATATTTTTTAGCCTTTTCATTATCCATTGTAGTTTGTTAAATCAAATAATGTTTGGTTTATTAACCCTAACTAGCCCAACTAAGGTAAAATTTATTGGAGGTCTATTATGATCATTGTTTAAACTTATTAGGGAAAAATCTTACTCTAAGGCCCCATAAATTATTTTCTTTTTCCTTTAAGAAGGTACATTTATAATTTTTGTGGGATATGGAGAGGAAAAGTTTCTTACCATGTGTGATAGCATTAAGAGAATGAATAGAATCAGAAGATAAACCTTTCATTTCTCTATGCATTTGAATTAGATGAACATAAGTGATATAATTTATAAGTAGACATTGGATTTCAAGTCTCCTTGGGGATGGGTATTTTTGACATTGGGAGCCCCTTTCAGAACAATATTATCTCTAGAAGCTTGAAAGGGTAGTGAGGGAGAAACAAGATTGGGAATTATCAAAATAGGAAGGGGACAAGAATTTCAAGGATAGATCACAAATCTCCACCACCTAAAGAAATATCTAGGGGAGGGAGAGGATTAAAAAACATCTTAAAAGTGGGAGATTAGGATTTAGAATAAGGAGGAGACTTGAACCCAACAATCTAGATAAACCAATTTATAAATCTTTTGGGAATATCGCGAATTTGAGTCTACCCTTTCTCGATTACAACTTATAGGAGTTGTTATATATTGAAGTATTCGTGTAGCTAGAGTTCTCCACCTTTGAATTTTATCCTTACCTTAACCTCCTTCCGGACTGCTAAGGCCTCTAGTGGAGGTGAAAATTGGGAGGGTGAGTCTCCACGCCCTTTTCAAATCTAGCTAAATTCATTGTCATAGATTAGTGTTTTCCCTAGAAATGGGTCAAGGACCAATTCAATTCATATTACAAGTGCCATTAGCTTCATTTCTAGCTGA
The DNA here is from genome assembly GCA_031772625.1 of Pinus tabuliformis. Classification (NCBI taxonomy): domain Eukaryota; kingdom Viridiplantae; phylum Streptophyta; class Pinopsida; order Pinales; family Pinaceae; genus Pinus; species Pinus tabuliformis. The sequence continues at coordinate 629,914,446 of CM062814.1, read as the reverse complement.
ACATCAATCCACTTTAAAGTGTACATATACATGATAGAAGGAACATATTAAAGAGAGATTTTAAATATTGAGAGTATTTCAAATTTATAGCCTCTATAGTCTTCTTCCAAATCTAACTCTATACAATTTTGAGCTACTTTCCTTTGATTTCTCTCTTTGGACCCCTCATCAAGACATATGACCCTACCAATATTATTCCGTAGAGCCCTAAGGGTCAAACCATTTTGAATCTCTAAAGGGAGAGTGAGGAGGTTTGTCTAAATAGGATTGGTAGAGGATCATTCCCTCATTAAATTGAATCACAAAGATTAGGGATTTTGGGTCAAAATGAAATTTTTCTAAACCTAGGTTCATTCCCAAATCTTAAGTGCATCCTTAACAAAGCTGAAGGCAATCCATGCCCTAGATAACTCATTATGATCAAGTAAATATACAAGCAAAGGGAGCTATACCTTCCTCATCTAATTGAAGAGAGTTTGCACAATAATATAATAACCATAAAACTTACCAACTAGGAGATAATTCAACTCATTAATATATCCTCACTTAGAACCATATTAATATCTTAGAGTGAAGTATAACTCATTTCTTAGCTTCAAATTTCCTTTCCTTGGATGTCTCCTTTGAGTTTGACACTTCCTTGGATACCTTAATGAGGTTATACCTTATTTTATCATCACTATAATGTTCCTTGGGGGGATCATAAGCCATTAAATGTCGAATAACATTTTCTTGAATAAGATTTGGGGCTCTTCAGGCTAGAGGATCAGGGCGTTATCTAGAGAGTTCAAGGCTATCAGAAGCAAAAATAGAAAAGTGAGTTCTCTTACATGATTCCAGGGAACGAAATTGTAGTGTTGGCTTATTGAATGGATTTGGAGTGTTAATGCATCCATCTAGTTTATGACTACCATATTGAACCTTGAAAAACCTTGCAGTGAATGCCTTGGCGTTCCTACACATGGACTATGTCTATATAAATAAAAATTTCGATGGACACTTGACCTTCAAGTTACAACTTTCAAAATCTTCCTAGTCCCTTGAACCTCATCTTAGTGGGGCATGTAGAGAGTGGATCCAATGTGCAATGTCCCACCTAATGGTAGATTAAGAGGGTGTTTACATTTACAATGCCCCAAAACTTATTGATAAAAGCTAGTGACTGTTGAGTTTGACTTGGAAGTAGGGACACTCAACCTTGAGATCATAAGGTTTTGGGGGAAAAGATAATCTAATTTCATGTGATTTTTGAAATTAGATCATTTATTTTCTGAATAAAATATTGCATCGTTTCCTTGATAATTTAGTGGATAAAATGGATATTCCACCAATTATTCATCTTCCAAGGATTTTCTCTTAAATACATGTCAAAAATCTTAATTTATATGTGGTTATTAGTATTTAAGAACCATTTAAGTATGATAAAATGACTATTGCATGAAAAATGTGTGTGTGTGTGTGTGTGTGTGTGAATTTCCAGGTAATCAATGAATATAAAAGTTAGTGGTTCTATTGTAACATCCTTTCATACTTGAGTTAATGGACATTCTTGAATATATTTTTTAATAATAATAATAATTTAAGGTCACCACTTAGCTAGACACCAAATTGATGCATGAAATTTATTTGTTTATAAAGACAAGGAACCTCCTTCATAAATATTTGAATGTCAACATGTGTTAAATACACAAAGTATATATATATATATATATATATATATATATATATATATATATATATGATAAGGAACTTCAAATTGATATATGAGATTTCATTGTTTATAAGACAAATAAAATACCTTTTAAAAAAAATAAAATGTCATTAAATGTTAAACTCACAAATAATATAAGTTTTTGATATGTGTGTGTGTGTGTGTGAATTTCCATTTAATCAATAAATATTAAGGTGGGCTCTCTCTCTCCCTCTCTCTCTCTCTCTTTATATATATATATATGGAGGCCAATTGGGGTTGTCTTTGGTCCCTGGGAGGAAAAAATGGGATCCTCCCTACGCAGGTTCAATTCTCACAAGTGACATTATGACGAATGTTGATAGTATTCCTCATATGCAATATACAAAGTTGTACTTGTGAGATATATATATATATATATATATATATATATATATATATATATCTATATATATATATATATATATATATATATATATATAATATATATATATATATATATATATATATATATATATTCAATCAATATAAAGGTAAGAGGTTTTATAGCAACATTTTATCATCCATATATTATGATGAGTAAACAAATCTTTCTTTTTTTATTTTTATGATGATAAAATAAATATATAATATTAATACATTTTAAAATCGTTATTTAGGTATATACTAAATTCATATATATGATTTCTTTATTTAAAGATATGTAAGATCCCAAATTTGAGTGTTATCTAGAGATTGATGATGGCGGCCATGGAAATCAGCTCCAACTCTTACATTGTTTGTAGGAAGTATGTTTTTGTCTCCAATGCATCATCTGTTAATCTAGGTTGTCATTGATCTCAATATGGCACTAGCTGAGATGGAAAATATTGTTGAGATGACCGGTTCCAAATGATGATGTCATAACTCTTGTTTCATAAGAATGTCATTAATTAGTATGTCAAGTCACTAATGAAGAAGTCTTAAGAAGTGTCAAGTGCCAAGTATTTAGAAGCCCTTGATGACATATGGAGTGTATAAATTCTCTACAAATCTCGCAATGAGATATTAAAAAACAAATGTGATATCACAACAAATCATTAAAAATCCTAAAGATCCATGCCTTGGAGAATTCGGTTTGTTTTTCAAAAAAATCGTAGCAGAATTATGTGGAGGTATTATCACAAAATGTGAGGGAGGGAGCGCATATTGGAGATCTGCGAGGGAGGGAGCCAATGTATATGTATGAGGGAGCCAGTGTATATGTGAGGGAGCAATGTATGTAAGGGAGCCAACATTTACATATATGCAACATGGAGAGGTATGGTAAGTGTTTACAAGCAGCGTGGAGTGGAATGGGCCGGATATATGTGCAGAGGAGGGGTCGTAATATTTGGAGAGGCCTATCTGAGCAGCTTCTAGCGTGGGAGGAGTAGCGCAGCGTGGGAGGTATGGAGGGCCTTTTACAGGTAGCAACATTGCCAGCTATTAACACTTGTCCATGAGATGCTGCAAGCCTGACTGCGTGTGAGAGACGCTAACCAAACCGCTACGACCCACGTTCGACCAGAAACACCTCCGGCTCGATCTATGGCGTGTTTCAATAGCCTCTGAATTGATGTCGACCAGGGCCAAGGTGCGAAGCGAGCAAGCCCAATGCCCCTTAATGCAAGCGGAGGTTGCGTTCCCACCAGTCGTTGTGCCTCCCTGCGCTCTCAACCATACGCAGCGTTAAGAAATCCTCGGTGAGAGGAATCTAGCTGAAGCTTGAAGCGTTAACAAAGAGAGGTTCGGTTCATTGATGAGAGGTTGAGGAATTTGTGCTGGCAGAAGGCAGATGTGTCAGGCTGCAGAAATGCAGAACATGGGCAGAATAGACAGAAGGGAGTTACAAGGGTAGGAATGCTAAAAATAGAGTTGGCTTTGATACCATGTCAGGCCAGGAGGTAACTCCTCAAATGAAATTGTATTATTCACTTAGGTTGTTCATTATTATATACAAGAGGGAGTGACTGTTCAATTTCATCTCCCGATGACTCTCCATTTCCTCTATTATTTATTTACACTAATTAAAATTGTTCACCCAATCCCTATTATTAGGTGTCAACAAGTATTAATTAACGATATATATATAAAAAAAAAACACACCATAACCTCAAAATATTAATGTTATTATTTTTTTAACTTAAAAAACAATTAAAACTTTAATTATAAGAAAACATTGCAAAGAAATACAAAAAATAAATGTTTGGAAAGCCATTAAAAGACAAATATCTTAGGATGAAAACCAAGAAAAAGAATACGACAACTTGAAAAATGGTTAAATAATCAACATTTAAAAAAAATTGTGCATACTTAGGACATAAGAAAATTTAAAGTATCAAAAATATGCCTAAAAAATTGATGTTTTTCAAAATCTGCATGAAAATCACCAACATTTAAAAAAAATTATCCGCACTTAATACATTATAAAATTTAAAGTGTAAAAAATAAGCCCTTTAAAAAAAGCGGTTGATGTTGCATCAACACTTTTCAAAATCGACATGAAAATCACTAACATTTAAAAAAAATGTTCATACTTGATACATTAGAAAATTCAAAGTGTGAAAAACATGTTAAAAAGAAGTGTACTATGAATCAATGATTTTCAAAATCGGATAATTTTTTGCTACCTCAAAAAAATGGGTACTCGGTACAATTCTCATTTAATAGTTTACATTGTTCGGACGTAATTATCTAACTTTTCAGCATTTACTTCTCCATTATATATTGGCAATTCAAACTTGACATTAAGCTTAAGTAAATGAGACTTCGCATGTCCTCTTGGAAATTTAGGAGGAGCAAGTCTATGTGAAGAAGGAGGTGAAGATGGAGGTGAAAGAGGAGGAGGAGGTGGAGGATTTCACCCATTACCACCATCATCGTTTGGTTGATTAAAACTTTTTCCTTGCAATCGTGTTGTTCTATTATCGTACAACACTTTCACCATCTCAATCATATCAAAGAAAGCTTTTCTAAAAGCTCTCTTATCCTCAAGCATAAGCTCTTGTCCTTGTCCTTCTTCATGTGTCATGACTTAAGGAGCTTGTGGCCTCCTTGAGCCAATTTGAGGGTTAAGTTCTTCAAGTGTTCCTCCTCCTCTTCTAAATTTAGACCTTGTAAGCATTCAAAAACCTTGCAAATTTTGTCAAACCTTCCCAAAAACCATGCTCTGATACCAAACTGATCCAAAAATAAAAAGTGAAGGTTTCATGAAATAATTTGCAAGCTAGTTTATGTCTTTTAAGCAATGGATCGTGCTTGAAAAAGCACACAAACTTAAGTAAATTTTGCAGAATTTTAACAGTTAAAAGTGAAAAAACATGCAGGCATCAAACATAGAAAAATTGATATTGGAGTTCACCCCTCTTGGGCTACGTCTCTTGGTCCATCTTCCAATGTGACCTCTTTATTATATGCTCAAATGCTCAATATATCAACATACAAACTTCAATCTTCAAAAATAACACTATCATCGTGTCCAAATTGCTAAAAAACCCCTTGTTTAGGCTCTTCTTGAGCTCAAAAAGGTTGAAAAATGAGCAAGATATTACCATTTCTCCAATTTGATCGACAAACTTTTCTACAAATTGTCTCAGCCTTGCTAATTTGGAAACAAAATTCCATGCAGTCTATTGGTGGCACCCAAAATTTGTTGGGCGGAGGTCATGGGTTCGACCCACACCTCCCACTAGTAATTGTGTTGATTGGTTATTAAATAATACATTTTTTTTAACTCTTGGGCCGAAGTCCCCTCCGAATACTGCGCACCTGGTCGTATGGACACATGGCACTAAGGAGTGCGGGCCAAAGGCCACGTGCTCTCCCCTGGCCCTGCGCCCTGTTATGTGTATATCATATGCCCTAGGCCTTGGGCACGAAGAGGATGCCACGCGCCCTACCCCTGAACGTTACGCTGACGGTTACATTACATTACTGGAAACCGTGAGCCATCCGTCGACCCGCCCATGCCCCCAACCACTCCACCTTATTAATTTAAATATAAACCATCAAATAACATATAATGAGAAACATGTTTGGTCCAACGGTGTGGCTTTGACTTTGCTAACAGTAGGTCAGGGGTTTGAACCCTGTGGAGTGTAACCAACCAAAATTTTGATAAACAACAGAGGGCCACATGGCCTTTCACGATCGAGTCATGTAGCGCCCTCTTATTGGACCATGTGGCACAATGGGATTGGTTTGGATTCAACCAATAAAAAACACCCAAATGTTTCCTCTTGTGCATGCCACCTGTTAGTCTTTGATTAGGTTTTGTACTGCTCAGTCATTGGAATGACATCAACATTACATCATCGTACGAACTACCATGTGGCATCCATATCTACACAGTCAACCCTACACTTTGTAACCTCCTCATACAGTGCCAGATTGAGGCGATTCAAGTGTCATTGGAATCAGAACGACGAGCTCTATGATTTGACACTAGTTTTGAGATATTTTGAGCACTTTAATTTTTGAGCATATTTTTGATCCCCTGGATCATTCAAGGAAGATTGGAATATATAAATATTTTGGCTTAGTAACCAATTTTTTTAATAATACAAATTCCTACAAGTTTCGTTGAAAAACAAATATATGTTAAAGTCACAAATAAATAAGATACACACACACACACACACACACATATATATATAATAATAATAATCTAATTTTAAAATTATAACTAAGTTAGACATCAAATTGGTATATGAGACTTAATTATTTAAGAGATAAAAGACCCACATTCGTGCAAAAATTTGATTATTGCTAAAATTTACAAACATACATACTTTACCTTTTTTTATATATATATATATGTAACTTAACAAAAAATATTGATTAATTTCTATATAATCAATTTAATAACTTTATTATAATATTTTTTCATATATTTTAATTAATAAACATTTCCATCTTTATAATAATAATAAATTACTTCTAGTTAAACATCAAATTAATGTAAAATCTTCCATGGTTTATAAAACAAAGAATCCTTCTCACAATTATATATATATGAGTGTGTAAAAGTAAGTGAATTTCCTTTTTAATAAAATATGAAGACGAGTAATGCATCTATAAAAATATATATAGCGAATCATATATATATATATATATATAAAAGAGTGTGTAGTTTATTACAAATATTTATTTATTTTTATGAAAATAAAATAATTATATAATAATAAAAATAAAATTTTAAAATCATTGTATAGTTAAATATTAAATTAATGCATAAGAATTTTTTTATTTATAAGACCAGTAATATTTTTGATAAATTATAATTAATATATTTATATATATGTGATTAATTTAGATATCAAATGGGTGTATATGATTTAATTGTTTAAGAGATAAAGGACTTGTAATTTTTTAAAGATTTAACTATTAAAGTGTATAGAGGTATACATATTTTATCTTATTTTGTTTTGAATCCATAACTATATATATATATATTATTGAATCCAAAAATATTTATAAATTTCTATATAATTAATAAATGTAAAAAATAATAATTTTATTATAATTCTTTTTATTTTCAAATTAATAAATATTTTATTTAAGTAAGTTTTTTTGGTAGAAATTATATAAGAGAAATTTTTGGCAAATGTCTTTTGAACCAACAAGTGTGATTCATTATGAGAACATGATCAAACACCTTTATTGATTCGAAACACGTAGGCTAAAAATCTAATATAACTTTTAACCAAATAATTTATTTAATTCATTATAAATCACAAAAACGCTCAATACAAAAAAATATTTTATTTTTAAATTTTATAATAAAATAATAATAACAAAATTTTAAAATTGTCACTTAACTAAACATTTATATATAAGATTTTATCAAATTAAAATATATTTTATTTTTGTTTATGGTAATAAACATTTATATATAAGATTTTATCAAAGTAAAATATATTTTATTTTTGTTTATGGTAATAAGATATTTTATTTTTGTTTATTGTAATAAATGTCAACCGTTTATTTTTAAACACTAAAGCAGATATTAAATATAAGATAGTAATATGATGAGGGAAATATTATTTACATTTAATAAAGTAATTATTTGTATTATTAAAATTGTAATTTGATTTAATTTAAATATTAATTTTTCTAATAACATTGAATTTATTTATATATTATATATTAAAAATTAAATATAGGATTTCCCAACATTCGAACAAAAAATAACAAATACATTAAAAATTAATTATTTAAAAAAAATATTTTTAAGAAACAGGATAGCTATCGATGTTCAAGCACGATACCTTGTGGGGTATGCGGCTAAACAGCTTTTAGCTGTGTTTGGTTACCGACAAATAATTGTCCAGTGGCTTCCAAAAGTACCTGCGATCTAATCTCACTACCACCCAAAATGAAATTACAAAATTACCGACTGTCTGAAAAGTAATGTAGACTTCTTCTGAAAATCTTGCCAAATTCCTCCTGGCAATTCGGTTTGCTGTATACAAGGCCTTTATATTTCCTTAATATAAACTATTTGGTTTTTTTTTTCGTCTAAAAAAAGAAAAGTAATGTAGACTTTATCATTGTTTATTGTGTGTATATTTTGGTAGCAGTAAGCATTGGGATGAATTTTTATTATTCTGTTTACTGTGTTAATAGGTTTGTAACATCTTGTTTTATTATTATTTAGGAGAAGGGATTTTTTTTAATAACATAATTTCAAATATTAATTTAATGTATAATTTAAATTTTAAAATTATATCATTAATATATATGTGCATTGATTGAAATTTTACTTGGAAAAAAATAATATAGATAAATTAAAATTTAATAAGATGTTATTGATAAATCAATTTAATATTATAAGATGTTTTTTTCTTTACTAAAAAAATATATAAAGAATTCAGAATCTAAATTGAAAAAAGAGGGAGCACTTTTTTTTTTGTTGATAAGTGGGTGAATCCTGAAAATCATTTTTACCCCGTGGGAGGCCACAACTCAAGGGCGTCTAAGCAGTCAAAGTCACCTGGGGATCGCACCGCACCAGCGGAAACCATGCTGGATTTTTTGATATCCGCGAGACTAGAACCGATGACCTTTGCTTAGAGAGTGCCTGAATAGTGCACTCCTTCACCCACTGTTTTAAATCTCTTTGAAAAAAAAAGAAGAAGAAAAAAGAAAAAAGAAGGAGCACTTTTATAAACACTGTCCATCCTTAACTTTTTTGACTGGATTCCAGATACAGGTTAATATATAAAGGATTAAGAATCTAAATTAAAAAATATATATATATGATTAGCTTTTTAAATAGATTTTATATACAATATCCAGAAACATTATGTATCTCTAATCATTAGACTTTGATAGACATGAACAAAATTTTCAGCTATAATTTTGTTTTAGAAGAAAAATGAATATAATATAAGTAAGCTTTTTTTTATAAAAAGTATTCATGACTATCTTTTTAAATGGATTCTAGATACAAGTTTTTCGAGAAACAGAAACACTATGTATTTCCAACAATTAGACTTGTATATCCAACAATTTGATTTTGATAGGCATAACAAAATTTTCAGTTAAAAATAGTTTTGTTTTAGAAGAAAAATGAATATAATAATAAAAAGCATTTGAAAATTTTGGATTTTTTTGGGACAAACATATGAAATGTGATGTATAGAATTGAAGTGGTACTGGCTCTTAGCTTCAGAAGTAAAGAATTAGGTATCTCGATATATAATTATGTAAATTTGATTTTGAAGAGAAAGAATAATGTTTAAATGTATAGTTTAATTATTATATGTTTGCTTTTTAATTAATTTTATGATACTATTATGTAAATTTGATTTTGAAGAGAAAGAATAATGCTTAAATACATAGTTTAATTATTATATGGTTTTTTAATTAATTTTATAATGTTATTTTTCGCAAGATTATAGTTTTTTTTGCTATTTAAAATAAATTTTTAAATGTATAATTTTTTAAAATCACATATTAATAATTATATTATAGATTAATTAATATTTATATAGATACTTTGTTATTTTTTAAATTGGATAGGATTCTATTTTACGATAAAACACTAAATAACTATATATTAATAATTTTGATAGTTATAAATTGAATAATTTTAATAATTATAGATTAAATTGGATAGAATTTTTTCACGATCAGGGTGTGAGCCAAGCTAGGGAGTAATGTGGGATCTCAGTCGCAGTAATGGTAATTATGTTCATAAAGGAAGGGGGTGGTGTGGCCACCCCCACACATGTAATCTCATGCAAGGAATGTCTGGAAATTATTATGAGTGAGGGTGGAGGCATGCAGTGGTGATTGAGTTTGGAGGAGTTGTAGATATAGCACGTAGAGGTAGGCTGAGAGGGAATTGCAGAAAACTCATTGCAGGTAAGATGACTCCAAGGGGGTGGGTTGCAGACACTACATGGGGCAAGCTCAAGGCCTCCTTACAGGCTTGAGATCGTGCGTCCTCTTCTCTCTGCCTCTGCTCCAGTGAGTAAGTTCAGGTCGACCCCTTTCTTCATATAATGTCTTCCATGAAGTGTGCTTGTCTCAATTGGTTATGGATGGTCGGTAATGGTTTCCTTATATGGTTATGGGATGAGTCTGGTCGTGTGGTCAGTTGTTGGCTTTTCAGTTCCTTTACAACCCACTTACTTGGAGATTGGTTGAATTATGTTCGCCCCTCTATCCAAATCCTCAAGCCCCCTCTTCCTTGGGGTAGGGAGGCTAAAATCTTTTATGTTTATGTTTATATAGTAATTGCTTGGGGCTAGGGTATTGGGGGCCTTCAATGCACCAGGAGAGGCTTGAGATTCACCAATAATAGTCTCTCTCTTTTGGAAAAAATCAATGCAGATCTGAAGAACCTAGGGTCTATGGGTAGCCAATCTGCCTATGAGTTGGATTGTCGTCAGGAAGTGATAAACTCATCTCCCCATTCATGCATGCAGCCTTTTGAATGACGCAGTACTGGAGAGGCCATGGTCCAAGGTCATAATCTACATTATGAGTTTTACAGCCAGTATGGAGGTAAACCCCATTGCAGTTGGGATGTTCGGTTTGTTAGTGTCCTTGAGTTAAATCAGGAGAGGATTTTATGGGTCTAGCATATTGAATTCTTGTATGGTCGTTGTATGTTAGATCCTGAAGGTAAGCTTCAACCGTAAGCCTCCAAGCTTTATACCTTTCTTCGACCTCCAGAGCCACCCCATGTCCACTTCCTAATGTGGGCCAATGGCTCTTGGGCCCTCTCCACAAAGGTATTTAGGAAAACCCTCAACAGAAATTTGAGCGCAGGTATGGTGAGACCATCGTCTTTTGCGTAGCAGTGGTTTTGGTTCAAGCTGAGGGCGTGGACATGGACGCACTTAGTCTAGACCCACCAGGGGTTGTGGGTGTTGGATTTCTCAATGTCTGGGAAATTTTGCAGCTAGTGCATACAGAACGAGCACCCATCCATCGACCCACCAAGCCATTAACAAATGGGAGGCAAAAATTTATGCTAGGATGGATCCCAACGACCAAGAAATTTTGGACGATTTTAGTGTCATTATCCCAGACCTGCGTAATTCGTGGGGAAGACACCCTTTTTTCCTACAAACACTACACATTTATTGGATGACGAAGACTTTGTTGGCTAAAGCTTTGATGTTGCCCCTTACAGGTAGCCCTTTGATGTTTCCCCTTACAGGTAGCCCACGATCCTCAGAGGAGATGCAAGATATCCATAGGGAACTCTAGTTGATACAATGTCAAATTCAACAACAGAATGCTCATCTTGCATCGAGAGGCACATTCAATGCATGCCACCCATAGAACAACAGGATAGATCTAGTGTCAAGGATCCAACGCCAATTGAATATTCTAATGATTAAAGTCTCTTAGATGCACATGCTAGTTTTTTTGGTTATTTGGCATCTAAGGCTTTATAGATATTAGAGGATATAAAGACAATTATGTTCATTTAGCTCTGTTGGAGAGTCTTAGACATTTTCGATTTTGGACTGGCTATAATGCAACCATAGGGTCACGGACTTGGTTTCCACATGGGTAGGTTGAGACCATCTGGGCGTGATCTGGGCATAGATTTTTATGATGTAATTCCTACTACAGTTCGAAGTAATAGAAAGGTACTACCTAAATTCAAAAAAAAATCCATAGAATTTTAGGCTTTACACATTTTTTTCTATAACATCAATTGGTGTATAATTTGAATAATTATAAACTAAATATTTTTGATAACTATAAATTGAATTCCTTATAATTCTAAGTTTTACACAATTTTTTATATAACGTCAATTTGATGTGTACCTAAAAGTAATTTGCAAAAATAAATATTTGAAGTATAAGTCATCTATTTATTGTTTTTTTTCCATTTATCTAGAGAAATTGACTATTGAGCTGGTGAGCATTGTAAATAAGGGAATTGAAAGCTCAAATCTGAAACAACCATCACCAATTGAAGTGCACCTCTAAGAACATTCATATATCTATCTTTCACTAAGTAGGAAATATTGGATTTTTTTAGAAAACATTAACAGTTATAATTGTGAAATTTCATTATTTTAGTTTTTATTATTTTTATTAATATTTTATAGTAAATTATTAAGAATATTATCATTCGATTTTATATTAAATATTTAAAATATATATTTTTAATGGAATTTTTTAATAAAATACAATATTTAAAACATAGAGATTTTAGTTGGAGGATTTTGATTGATAAGATTTTGTTAAAATCAGCATAGGTTCATTTTACTTTTGTATTTGTTAAGGATTTAGAGGGATCAAATTTTGGGAGAATTTTTTTTTTAAGTGTAAAATTTGAGGAAATGATTACACATTGAAAGATTGTATCCCTCCTAATATTTAATAGATAGAGTGTTAGAAATAATGAGAGAGGGGGTGAATCAATATTTCTTTAGAATTGTTATATTATGCTAGTTAAGATCATTAATTAAATCAGAACATAAGATCCGCAACAAAAAAATAAAACTATTAATAACAATGATAAGAACTTCAATCATCTACAAACAACCAGGATCCAACCTTGGTCTCACTGAGGCTCCAACCTCTAATGAGGACTTCAATCCTCACAGACAATCTAGGCTCCAAACTAGTTTCTACGATGCTCCAACCTTGTACAGGGACTCCAATCCTTTAGGGCTCCACGCCCCTCAATTTATTTCAATCCTTCAAGGTGGCTTCAATACCGCTTCAAGTCTTCCAAAAGCTTCTTCAACAAGACTTGAAAGATATCTTCATCAATACTCCAACAATGCCTCAAGGATGTCTCGAATACTGCTTCAACAATGCTTCACATACTGCTCCAAGATCTGCTTCAACAAATGATTCTAGAGTTGCTAAAATTGACCTCCAAGATACTTCAAAATTTGGTTCAATTCAAGGTAAACTCTAGCAAGACTTCAATATTCATTGAAAGTGTCCCTAAGGCTCTTCATGTTTTAATAGGTCCCAAAAATACTCCAACAGGGTATTCAACAATGCTTTACCAGGGTGTTCTACAACAATGTTCAGTGCTCCAAAAATATATTCAGTAATGCTCCAAATATGTCATCAATGATGCTCCAAGTGTATAGAAGGATGTCCGCTACAACAAGTGATCTATATTAGCTAAAAAATTCTACTTCAATAAGGGTATCATATCTTCACAACATGTCTGATCCAACACTGTCTTCAAGTCTCCATCAAGACATCCAAGAACAACTCCAACAATGCTTCAACTTAGCTCCAAAGGATCAACTTCAAGAGCCAAATCCAATCTCTAAAAGATGCAAAGGTACTGCCCTCAAAAATTTGCTCCAAAAGTGTCTCAAGTCTACTACACAAGTGGCTGATTAAGTTTGCTCCAAGACAGAAAGTCACCTTTCTGTGAGCTACAAAATGTCACCTTTTTTCTGAGGTCTGTGAGCTACAAAAGGTTGCCTTTCTCTGAGGTCAGCGAGCTACGAAAAGTTGCCTTTATGTGGTCTGCAAGCTATATAAATGCACCTTTTTCTAAGGTCTGCAAGTTACAAAAAGCCGCCTTTCTCTTAGGTCTGCGAGCTACATAAAATAACCTTTCATTAAGGTTTGCAAGCTTCATAAAATCACCTTTTTCTGACTCGGTATGTGAACCATAGAAAAACACCTTTCTGTGAGGTTTGTGAGCTATAGAAAATCACATTTTTTCTGAGGTCCACAAGTTACAAAAAATCACCAATATGCAAGGTTTGCAACTTGTTTAAGGCAGGGACGATAATATACTCAAAAAAATTTATTAAACAAAGTGAACTTATGATCCAAAAGTAGGTGAAAAAATCAATGAATCCAACACAAGGAATCTTAAAAAAGAGAAACCAAAATTATCCAAGAAAAAATTAGATCCAACTCCAAAACCGAATTCTTCTTTTAGCTTTCCACCAAGTTCATAAGTTATGAACGTCTTCTTATTCACTTAGATCTAATCCTTGTCTTTATTTTCTTGGTCAAGATGGATGGTTGAATGGAGGATGTATTTCTTCTATTTATACTCATTTGACCATAATTTGAATAAACATGCCTCTTGGGGAGGTCGACATGAATGGAGACAAAAATATATGGTTCTTTAGAAATTCAATATCTCTCCAAAGAATAGGAGTTAGAGGATGAGTAAATACTTATTGGAAAGTGCTTGAATTCCTCTACAAGCTTATACCACAATCTTCTCAAGATGGTGTCTCCTTTGACATCAATAACAAGAATTATTCCAACAATCTCCCCCTTTGTTTTTGATGGCAACAATCTCCTCATATAATGCTTGTGTCATCGTGTTTCTCCCCATGTCATCATGCTACTCCCCTATCATATTCTCTCCCTTTGACATCAATAGCTAAGGGATGCTCATTTTGACCCGTCAGCTTCTCACCATGATCTTGTGCTTCTTGGATAAGCAACACGATTGTCTTCTTGGATGTCTGCATAGTTTTCTCCTTGTGGTTTTTCTACTTGCTGTTGCCCCAATTTACTTTGTTTTTGTAAGTGAATTCGTAAGTCTAGGTAATTCATCATTCCTACATTCATCATAAACTGCTACATATTGTTCTCTTTCATACATTCATGAATCAATGTAAGTATGTGACATAATTTTGAGAAAAATCCATACTAAGCATATCATCAAAAGGTTCATTAACTGCTTCCATGCCCCCTAATTTACACAAACCATTAATTAATGTAAAATAGGTGATGACTGATAGCTTGATACCTTTCCTTATTAATTTATCTTGCAATTTGGAGGTCTTTTCCATGTCACTTTTGTGGATCATTTCCCAAACTAAGTGCTTTGTTATCATTTCATCATGGCAAAAATGCATAACATTGATGAGCTCCCTTAATTCAAATTTGGATGATTTTTTGTCTTTGGTTCTACTTGCTTTCTTCTCCAAACTTTTGTAGGATTTTAGATGAATTTTGTTCTTTGACTTGCTTAGGAGCCCACTTCATTCCACTTATGTAGTCTCGCACCATGTGTCAAAAATTGTTGCATTAATAACATTCTAAATTGAACCTCAATAGTGGTGCAACTAAATAGTAATAACCATTGGGGATTTTGTCTTGCCTACTTGCAATCTTCTTCTGAGGGCTTTGATGATAACCTTTCCAATCACCCTTGCAGTATGCTCTACAATTTCTAGCTTTATAACCAAAATTAGTGCATGAATAATAATAACCAGAAAATATTCTTATGTATCTAGATGAATAACACTCCTGAAGATCTTTTGAAGTTGCTCTTTCTTGGAGGAGGATCAGCCCTTTACTGATCCTTACAACTATTTGCATTGTATATGAATCCCTTGAAATCATCTGCATAAATTCTTGGTGAAGTGGTTCTTCCAAATCCATCTTGATTTCCTCTCTTGCTTTCACTGGTATTAGAAATATGAAGGATATGGTTTTCAAACTTAGGGTTTTGGCATGAAGTCTCACCTATATAACCTACACTTGATTTGTCAAATGATTACCTTTGGCAAATGAGGATGTTATCTAATTCTTGAGAACTTTTCAAGTTCTTATTGAGCTTTTCCTCTTCATTTATCAAAGGAAAGGATCTCTTCTTCAAGTCTTTCACAATCTTCTTCTTTCTTCATTAGTTGGATCTTCATCACCTCTTCTACTCTCTTTGCTTCTCCTGGCTGAATTTTTAGGGAGTTGACTTCTTCTTCATGTCTCATTTCTTGTTGATGCAAATTTGCTTCAAGCTTTCTAAAGTCCTTAGATCTTTCTTCTTCTTGGAGCCTTAGGAAAACAACTTCTTCCTTTGTATGGTCAAGGCCTTGATTCTTTTCTTCAAGCTCTTTATTTTCTTTTCTTAATTAATTTATTTCTTCTAGAGCAGCCTTAGTTTCACTTCAAGGTTTACTTCATCCTTTTCTTGAAAGTCTTTTCATCTTCATTGTCTTTTATTGTTTTGGTGTCTTCATTTATTTCCATTAATTTATGATCATCCTTGTGCTCTTATTATGGTTCAACAAGCACATAGCTAGATTCTTCTTCGAGTTTTTGTAGTTTTTCCATGTCTTTTAGCTAAAAAGCATTGACCTACCTTGATTTTTACACAATTTTATAGACTAGTCAAGATTGTATCCATTGCTTTTGTATTGTATTCCTTTGACTCCTTGGTAGTGTCTCCATTAACAACTGATTCCCATACCTGATATCCTAGGGCCATCAAATAGAACTCCATTCTTTTGCTCCATAGTACATAGTTCATTCCATCGAACAATGGAGTTTTTCTAACTTGATTTACATATGTTTTCATGACTGGGGAGGAGATATCTTCATAAGTTTTGGATCCTTTCCTTCTTGACTTTTCCATTTGTTTTCATAATATCTACCTTTTAGTTGTCAGGTTGTGCTTGAAGGAACTGACTATGATACCAATTGTTGGAAATACCAATAGGGGGAGGGTGAATCAATATGCTTTACAATTGTTATATTATTCTAGTTAAGATCATTAATTAAATAAGAACACAAGATGTACAACAAGAAAATAATTTTATCAATAACAATGATGAGGAATCTAATCCTCTACAAATAAGTAGCTCCAACCTGTACAAAAAATTTCTAACTCACTCAAGTATCCAACCTTGATCACAATGAGGCTCATGCCTCTTATGAGGACTCTAATCCTCAAAGACAATGTAGGCTCCAACCTATTTTTCTACAAGACTCTAACCTTGTATGAGGACTCCAATCCTCTAGGGCTCCAACCCTCTCAATTTATTTCAATCCTTCAAGGTGGCTTCAATACTACTTCAATTCTTCTAAAATAAACTTCAACAAGACTTGAAATATCTCTTCATCAATACTCCAACAATGCCTCAAGGATGTATCCAATACTACTCTAGCAATGCTTCACATACTACTCCAAGATATACTTCAATAAATGCTTCTAGCGCCACTATAATTGGCCTCCAAGATACTTCAAAATTAGGTTCAATTCAAGGTCAACTTTAGAAAGGCTTCAAGATTCATTTAAAGTGTCCCCAAGGCTCTTCATGTTTCAATAGTTCCCAACAATACTCCAACAAAGTCTTCAACAATGCTTTACCAAGGCGTTCTTCAACAATGTTCAATGCTATAAGAATACCTTCAATAATGCTCCAAGAATGTATTCAATGATGCTCCAAATAGAGAAAAGGATGTCTGTTATGAAACTAGCTCACAAAAAGATAGAAAAGATAGATCAACAACTTAGAAATCAGCCTCTTCGAGGGGGCAACCTCCTTTACATTACACAAATGAACAATTCTTGGATGATTCAAATGAAAAAACCCCCTTTCTATATATAGGAGTCTAAGGGGTCACAATATGACCAAAGGCGACCTAAGAATAATAATATAAAGACACAAAAATAACAATAGTGGGCTTCTATGGGGCACAATAATAACTGTTGAGATTGCAATAAGATGATGGAGCTTAGTGAAAAGAGTCGCCTTCACTAAGTGGGCCCACAGGAAAATTATGGCGCAAGTTCTATTTTTGATCCCAGCAGGGATGATCACAGTGTGGGTGACCACAGTATGAGTGATCACAGTGTGGGTGACCACAGTGTGAGTGATCACAGTGTGAGTGATCAAAGTCTATTTTTAGACTAGCTTTCAAAAATAGAAAAGTCAAATATTATTGTCTCATAATAATATTTGGACTATAAACTTGATCTTATTCTCTTGGAGCACTTCAGGATGAGCTACGGATGTGGTACATGCAGATCCTAGAGGGAAATACATGGTTACCTATGGGATGACTAATATTTGCATGCAGGACTTCAGTTAGAACTCAAGTGAGTTAAGTTTAGTGGACTGGAGGTGCAGTTGATGGAGTTGTGTTCAGTTTAGCTTTGTTAAACTGGTTTTATTTAGTCTAACTGGCAAATAGACTAGAGATGAGTTGGGTGAATTAGTTATTAATTAATTCACAAGTTATTAACTCATAATGCAACTATAGAATACATTAGTTAACTCAGTTGCATGTCAGTGCATGTTCAGTTCAGCAGGGACAGGTGTTAGAGGATCAGATTGCTATCAGTTGTGACTATAGTTGTGCATGATGATTTGCACAATCAGAGGGATTGAGTATGCCAATGAATTGGCCAATATCAAGAATTGTAGCCTATGCTCACGTCCAACAGAGTGTGAGTGATTCTTTGCAGGTGAAATACGAGTTTGGTAAACCATTCTCATCAGTTCTTGAGCAGGTATTGAGCTGGAGAGGCAGGCAAGCAGTGGAATAGATTTCGAGATCAGATCTGAGTTGTATTGTGTGTAACAGGTGGAGCTGGTACTGGATTGCTTGTGATAAGCATTGTACTTTGTAATGTTACATTTTCTCAATCATTAATATACAGATAATGTGGGGTTTTTAGCGAGATGCTTTCCCCGGGTTACATACTGTGTTAATGTGTGAATGCTCTTGATGTTTTATTGTTATTGATGCTGCTATATTGATGATCAACATAGAGGAGCTTATGTATTGTGTATGTATTCCGCAATAGTACATGATCAAGATAATCTCTGTTGAATATGTGTTAAATTATTCAAAATTTCTACATGGTATCAGAGCTGTTGATCATCAGATCTACTATTCAGGAAGTGTTTACATTCTATTTCTTCAGGCAGAGTTTGTAATCGAGCCAGGTAGCCTCTGGATTCATCCTTCCTTTGGAAGGTGAGATATCCGGTGAATGCCCATACAGTCAATCTCTGTACGAGAAATATTGTGTTCTCACGAATCTTAGATCTAAGGCGGTTGAGTTGGTTGCTGGTGGAATTCGAATTTACAACAGTGTTTTCTTGGTGACAACGCAACAATGTCTTTCAACGGATTGCGATTGGAGTATGCTCTTGAGGGCAGCTCAAACTATATTGCATGGAAGGATAGGATGGAGGCAGTATTGGATGATAATGGGCTGAAGGAGTTCATAGAGACGGATGTCCCAAAGCCTATTGATGCTACTCAAGCTAATGCTTGGCAAAAGAAGACCGCAAAATGTCGAAGGATTCTGTTGGAGGGCGTGAAGGATCACATTGTGTCCAGCCTCCATGGAAAGGCCACTCCATATTTGATGTGGAAATCATTAACAAAATTATTCTAAAGCAAGAGCGATCAGAGGAAGCTGGCGCTCAAAGATAAACTCAGAAACATCAAATGCGAGAAGGGTGACAATATTCCCAAGTATCTCACGAAGTTCACTCAGTGTCGAGATGAGCTGGGAAGTGTGGGGGTTACTGTCGATGATGAGGACTTGGTGAGCTTATCTCTCCTTGGTCTTCGGAAGAGTTGGCATTCCTATCAGGACTCTGTCAATGGTCGGGAGAAATTGCCAGGATGGGAAAGACCATGGTCAGATCTTGTGCAAGAGGAGATCAGGCGGAGTACTAGGGACGGATCTTCGTCAAAGGGAGCTGATGAAGAGAATTATGCTTTGGCTGCCAAAGCAAAGAAAGGGAAGAGCAAGAAAGCTTCTCAGTCTGGTGCGAAAGGCAAGAAGCAGGATATGTCCAAGGTGAAGTGTTTTCATTGTCACCAGCACAGACACTATGCCACTAATTGTCTGCAGAAGAAGAAGAATAAGCAGGCTGCTGGATCTTTAGCAGGAGAGGCTCTAGCCTCACAGTTTGAGCTTGATTTTTCATTGATCGCATGCTTGGTTTCAAGTGTGATGGGATCAGTGTGATTCTTGGACAGTGGTGCATCTTTTCACATGACGGGAGATAGAGATTTGTTCTCTGATCTGGAGGACAAAGATCTTGGAGTGCACATCGAGATGGGCGATGATGGTAGATACAGTGCGACCGGTATCGGTACCATTTCCTTTGAGAGGGAGTCTGGTAAACCCTTCGTATTGAAGGAAGTCATGCATGTTCTAGGATTGAAGAAGAATCTTATCTCAGTGGCGATGTTAGAAGACAAGGGGTATGATGTTGTTTTCAGCGAGGGAAAGGCTTTCTTACGTAGCAAGACAACTGGTGAGACCTGGAAGATAGGGGTTCGAGTGAGGAACCTTTATCAGTTGCATGTAGATGGATGCGCAGCAATGGCGGGCAAGGCAGAAGGATTGGTGAGCCGGGATGATGGCGAGTTGTGGCACAGGAGATTGGGTCACCTTCACCATGGAGCCTTGAAGATACTGCAACAGATCACTACAGGGCTTCCTAAAGGCACACTTGCGCAGTCAGATCAGTGCAAGGGGTGTACTTTGGGGAAGTTTGTGAAAGCCACCTTTCACGAGAAGGATAGTTGCGCCACGACGATCCTTGAGAGAATTCACACAGACGTGTGTGGACCTTTATCAGTTGCTTCGAAAGCAAAACACATGTATTATGTGATTTTTGTTGATGATTTCTCTCGTAAGTGCTGGATCTTCTTCATGCAGAAGAAGAGCGAGACATATTCAAAGTTCTGTGAATTCAAAGCACTGGTCGAGAAGGAGTCGGGGAAGAAGGTGAAGGCTGTTAGGAGCGATAATGGTGGTGAATACATCTCGGACGAGTTCAAGGATTTCTGCAAGGCAGAAGGGATTCATAGAGAGCTCATAGCTCACCATAACCCACAGCAGAACAGGGTAGCTGAGCGGAAGAACAGAACGATTGTGGGTGCTGCACGGGAAATGTTGCATGATCAGGGCCTACCCCTTCACTTGTGGGCGGAAGCATGCAATACAACAATTTATGTGCAGAACCGTTGTCCTCATAGGATACTTGGCATGAGTACACTCGAGGAGGCTTATTCTGGTAAGAAGCCTGATCTTTCTCATTTGAGGATTTTTGGTGCTAACGTTTACATGCATGTGACGAAGGATGCCAGGAAGAAGTTGGAACCGACCGCAGAGGTTGGGATATTTGTGGGGTACACTGATACGCCCCACAACTATCGTGTGTATTTGCCAGACAGTGGTAAAATTGTTGTGCGACGGGATATAAAATTTC
Source organism: Pinus tabuliformis (assembly GCA_031772625.1). NCBI lineage: Eukaryota > Viridiplantae > Streptophyta > Pinopsida > Pinales > Pinaceae > Pinus > Pinus tabuliformis. Next base: position 629,893,284 of record CM062814.1, on the reverse strand, counting down.
AGGAGGAGAAAGCCATGAAGTGTTCGCTTGAGAGGGAGCTACACTTGCATGCAGATGAGGAGCTATTAGTTCCTAAGGATGAGCTTCAGGACGTGGATCAGCCACAGGATGAGGTTCATGGAGTGGAAGAGACCACTCATGCAGCGCCAACCATCAGAGGGCGAAAGCGCTTGACAGAAGCTGAGCGACTGGCTCAAGATGCAGAGAAAGTTGTAGGACCACCTACAGCCCAACGCAGGTAGAGACAGTCACCTGATCGGTACACTGGATACATGGCTCTTATGAGCAAGTGTGTTGTGATTGAGCCATCCTCTTTCGAGGAAGCTGTGGAGGATCCCGCATGGGTAGACACCATGGTGGAAGAGTATGATTCTATTGTCAGAAACAGTGCATGGGAGATTGTTCCTAGACCGGAAGGGAAATCAGTGGTGGGTTCGAGATGGATCTACAAAGTTAAGCAGGCCGCTGACGGGAGTGTGGAGAAGTACAAGGTAAGATTTGTTGCCCGAGGCTTTTCACAGATAGAGGGGATTGATTACGAGGAGACCTTTGCACCTGTCGCAAGGTATTCCTCCATACAGACAATTCTTGCTCTCTCAGCGCAGATGGGATGGCACATTCATCAGATGGATGTGAAGACTGCGTTCCTCAACGGAGTCATTGAGGAGGAGGTGTACATTGAGCAACCCGAAGGCTTTGAGGTCTTCAGCAGCGAGTCGCATGTGTGCAGGCTCAAGAGAGCGTTGTATGGGTTGAAGCAAGCACCACGTGCTTGGTACACACGGATAGACAGCTATTTCACAGGACTTGGATTCTCCAAGAGCGAGGTGGATCCTAACCTATACCAGATTGTGGTGGAGGGTAAGTTTCTTATCATTGTACTGTATGTTGATGATTTGATTCTAACGGGTGATGAGCTGTTGATACTGTCATGCAAGAAGGATCTTGCTACAGAGTTTGATATGAAGGACTTGGGCCTCCTTCACTATTTCCTAGGATTGGAAATATGGTAGAGCAGTGGTGGACTGTTTGTTTCTCAGAGCAAGTATGCTCGGGAGATATTGGAGAAGTTCAACATGCATGGCTGCAAGCCTGTCGATACTCCTCTTCCTGGAGGTTGGAGGAAGGAGGATGCCACTTCGGGAGAAGAAGCGGATGCCATTGTTTATCGACAGTTGGTGGGGTCGCTGATGTATTTGGTCAATACACGACTTGATATATGCTATGCAGTTAACCAACTTTCACAAGCTATGGTTAAGCCTACCAAGCTCTTCTGGAAGGCGGGCAAGCATGTATTGTGCTACTTGAGAGGCACATCGGGATATGGAGATTGGTACAGACAGGAGGATGCAGATTGGGCAGGGAGCTCAACGGACGACATTAGGTACTATCATATCAGAGATTGTGTGCAGCGGAGGATCATGTTGCTTTCATACATTCCAACGAAGGATCAGGATGCTGATATTCTGACGAAGGCTCTCACCAGGAGCAAATTCGAGTACCACCGAGGCAGGATAGGGGTTGTTGATAATCCATATCTTGTTGAGAGGGAGTGTTGAGATTGCAACAAGATGATGGAACTTAGTGAAAAGAGTCGCCTTCACTAAGTGGGCCCGCAGGCAAATTATGGCGCAAGTTCTATTTTTTATCCCAGCAGGGATGATCACAGTGTGGGTGACCACAATATGAGTGATCACAGTGTGAGTGACCACAGTGTGAGTGATCACAGTGTGAGTGATCAAAGTCTATTTTTAGACTGGCTGTCAAAAATAGAAAATTCAAATATTATTGTCTCATAATAATATTTGGACTATAAACTTGATCTTATTCTCTTGGAGCACTTCAGGATGAGCTACAGATGTGGTACATGCAGATCCCAAAGGGAAATACATGGTTACCTATGGGATGACTAATATTTGCATGCAGGACTTCAGTTAGAACTCAAGTGAGTTGAGTTTAGTGGACTGGAGGTGCAGTTGATGGAGTTGTGTTCAGTTTAGCTTTGTTAAACTGGTTGTATTTAGTCTAACTGGCAAATAGACTAGAGATGAGTTGGGTGAATTAGTTATTAATTAATTCACAAGTTATTAACTCATAATGCAACTATAGAATACATCAGTTAACTCAGTTGCATGTCAGTGCATGTTCAGTTCAGCAGGGACAGGTGTTAGAGGATCATATTACTATCAGTTGTGACTATAGTTGTGCATGATGATTTGCACAATCAGAGGGATTGAGTATGCTAATGAATTGGCCAATATCAAGAATTGTAGCCTGTGCTCACGTCCAACAGAGTGTGAGTGATTCTTTGCAGGTGAAATACGATTTTGGTAAACCATTCTCATCAGTTCTTGAGCAGGTATTGAGCTGGAGAGGCAGGGAAGCAGTGGAATAGATTTGGAGATCAGATCTGAGCTGTATTGTGTGTAACAGGTGGAGCTTCTAAGCATTGTACTTTGTAATGTTACATGTTCTCAATCATTAATATACAGATAGTGTGGGGTTTTTAGCGAGATGCTTTCCCCGGGTTACATACTGTGTAAATGTGTGAATGCTCTTGATGTTTTATTGTTATTGATGCTGCTATATTGATGATCAACATAGATGAGCTTATGTATTGTGTATGTATTCTGCAATAGTACATGATCAGGATAATCTCTGTTGAATATGTGTTAAATTATTCAAAATTTCTACAATAACAATATGGAGACAATAGGGGCACAACAATGACAATAAGGGTTACAATGACAATAGTAATGGGGGAATCACTAGTATTATAGGGACCTAACATGCCCCTCTCCTTCAAAAAAGTGTTGTCCTCAACACTTGAGCAGTTCTAGATGCTTTTGTATAAAATTCTCATCCTCCCATGTGGAATCTTCAACGGGTAAGTTCTTCCACTTGATGAGATACTCTGAAATTGATCGGTTTTGTAACTGTCAAGTTTTTGTTTCTTTGAATGCTTCAGGTTCCAATATGATTTTTCCTTCCTCATCAAGTTCTTGAAATATTGTTTGAACTGGGAGCTTGTCACCTATAACCTTCTTAAAGCATGACACATGGAAAACTGGGTGCACTCGGGAAGCTGCAGGAAGCTCAAATTTGTATGAGGGACATTTGTTGATATGGTTGTAGCCATAGGAATACCCAATCACCTACATCAAAACTTCTTTCACTGTGATGTTGATATGCTTGCTGTTTCATTCTATTCAACGCCAAGGTGAGGTTATCCTTTAAGAGTAACTGGAGAACTTGTTGTTGATGCTCGATGTGATCTTCCACTGCTTGAACCTTAGAATTTTCTCTTAAATATGATGTGATGGATGGCGGATGATATCCATAAAGTGCCATAAATGGGGTCATTTTTGTTGCAGTATGGAAGGAAGTGTTATACCACCATTCATACAGAGGCAACCATTTGACCCATTGTATCTATTTATCAGATACAAAGCAACGAAGATATCCTTCCAAACATTTGTTTACTATCTCCATTTTCCCATCAGATTGAGGACAATAAGATGAGCTATGAGCTAACTGAGTACCAAGACAAGAAAATAATTATGTCCAAAAGTGAAAATTGGATCTCTGTCGCTTACAATAATCTTTGGGTTTCCATGTAGCTTTTGAATTGTTTCCATAAGTGCAGTAGAAACTGTACTCGTTTTAAATGGATGAGATAATGCACAAAAGTGTGCATACTTGGTAAATCTGTCAACTACCACCATGATAACACTCTCTCCTTCGAACTTGGGTGAACCTTTGATAAAATCCATTGAAACCTCCTCCCAACGTTGGCTTGGAATGGATAAAGGTTGTAATAGACCTGGGGTCTTAATTGTTTCAACTTTACTTTGTTGGAAAACCAAACATTCCGCCACAAATTTTTGAATATCTGATTTAAGGCCATCCCAAAAAAAAATCCTTCTTAACCCTGTGGTAAGTTTTTAGAAATCTTGAATGCCCTCCTAAGGGAGAGTTGTGCAATTCCCTAAGAATATTTTGTTTGAGTTGAGAATTCTTACATAGGTATAACCAATCTTTGTACCATAACAGATTATTTTTCCAGCTAAATCTATCAGATGTACTGGGATCTTGTTGTATCTTTTGACTGAGTGCCCACACTTCTTCATCATTCTTCCATTCATCCCTTGCTTCATTTATCCAATCTGGTTGGATAATAGAAATGGCGCAAAGAAATGCTTCCACATCCTCATCCTTTCTTTAGAGTGCATCTGCCACAACATTTTGCTTCCCTTTTTTGTAGATGATTTCAAAGTCATAACCCAACATATTTGTGACCCATTTTTGTTGCTCTTCTGAAGATAATCCTTGTTCTAAAAAGTATTTAAGACTATCATGATCTGTTTTTACCTTGAAGTGTCTTCCCATTAGGTAGGGTCGCCATTTCTTAAGTGCGTGTAGTATTGCCAACATTTTCTTCTCATAAATAGCTTTGTGTAAATACTTTCCTTTGATTGGACGACTTTCGAAAGTAATGGGTCTTTCTTCTTGCACTAAAACAACACCAATTCCATTTCCTGAGGCATCACATTCCACAATAAAGGTTTTTGTGAAGTCCGATGTAGCTAAGACCAGTGCTTGGCACATTGCCTCTTTAAGATGTTCAAAGGCCTTCGTTGCTTTTGGATTCCATGAAAATGCATCTTTCTTCAATAATGTTGTTAGAGGTGCTGCTATTCTCCCATAATTGTTAACAAAATTGTGATAATACCATGTCAACCCGATAAATCCTCGTAGATGCTTTATGGATGTGAGGATTTTTCATTCCTTAATGGTTTAATTTTGCTACGGTCTACCTTAACACCTTCATGAGATACAATATGACCCAGATATTCCACCTCTTGTACTCCAAAGAAACATTTGGAGTTTTTTGCATATAATTGTTTCTCCTCCAATATTTTGAGCACCCTATCAACGTGTTGAACATGATCCTTCCAAGACTTGTTGTAGATTAGTATATCATCAAAAAAATAAACAAATTTTCTAAGGAAGGGTTTGAAAATGGAATTCATCAAACCTTGAAATGTAGAAGGTGCATTGGTAAGGCCAAAAGGCATGACCAAAAATTCATAATGACCCTCGTGAGTTCTAAATGTTGTTTTTGGAATGTCTTTAGTCTTCATTTTGATTTGATGATATCCTAAACAAAGATCCAACTTGGTGAAGTAAATTGATCCATGCAATTCATCCAATAATTCATCAATGACAAGAATGGTAAATTTATCTTTAATAGTGAGCTTGTTGAGCTCCCTATAATATGGACACATGTGCCATGATCCATCCTTCTTGTGAACCAATACTATTGGAGCAGAGAAAGAACTTTGACTAGGTTGAATTATACCAACCTCTAGCATTTCTACAATCGTATGTTCAATTTCAATCTTTTGGGCATAGGGATATCTGTAAGGCCTGATGTTTGGAGGAACACTTCCTGGAATCAAATGAATAGCATGATCATGATCACGAATAGGTGGGAGGCCTTTGAGTGATCCAGGTGGATGTTGGTGGCCACCCACCTATCCCACTTGGACCCTCACAACTGTCTCTTTCAGCTTTTCAGTTTCCGTAATTGTAGCACAATTTACTATTTTTGGGTCCTGAATTTCTGGAGCCGTTTTGAGGCCCTAAACGATGTTTTTTGGGAAGTCTGGGAGCAACATGCATCCATAGACCATGTTTCTCTTCTCGAATAGATCTTTCTAACGAGCTATTGTACGCGTCAAACGAAGATCGGGTGCCAAAGTTACGACCCCGGGAAGTTGATGTACCAATTTACCCAAAACGAGGCCCACAATTTGGCGTTTCATCTTCTAGGGTCAGGTTTTTCGATATTTAGGGTTTTCCATTGTTTCTCAACAATAAATAGGCCTTCGAGCCTCATTGTGACACAGTTCAGAGGCATGTAGCCGCACATCTCTTCTTAGAGATAAGCTACCATCGCCCTAGCTGGTTTATTTCCATTGTTGTTTGTAAGCATATTTCAGTATTTTACATTAATGAAATGAAGTTTTATTTCTGTGGCATGTCTCTGTTCATGGTTATCTCTGTAATTTTTTGCGTTCCTGTTTAAATCCAGATCAAGGGTATCAGAGCGGTCTGCTTTTTTCTCTATTTTTATTTGCATGTCCCCAACGAGGTCGGGATATAAGGAGTTAGGGCTTGAGCTGGTCGAACCTTTCCAAGACCGGCATCGCAAATCTCGACGGCCTCCCATGGCGGATGAAAAGAAAGACGAGGGGGCAGTAAATCCTATCAAAATCTTGCTCGAAGAAGCCCTCGAGTGATAAAGGAACGCGATGATGGAAAACTTTGCCTAGATCCTTCAACATGTACCCAGAGGCGATGCATCGGCTTCCAACAGCTACTCTGGAAATGCCACACCCTTTAAGGTACAAGTTAATTTTGAAATCCCCATCTTCAAGGGTCAAATAGATTCAGATGTCGTAGATAAATGGTTAAATCTGCTAGAAGGATATTTTTCTGTTCATGAATTTTCGAGTCGAGAAAAGATCATTTTCGCTCTTCTCAATGCAGCCCCCCATGTCAAGGACTGGTGGGAAACCTATTGCGAGCAGAAGGATGTAAATACAGGATCACTATTTTCAGCCGCACCCACTTGGAATTCATTCCGAGATGCCATCAAGGAAAAGTACTACCCTATCAAAAGCTATGAGGACAAATCATAAAGTGGACCACGCTGCGGCAGGGATGGGACCAAGATGTGCCGGAGTTCACAAACATTTTTCATACCCTTTGCACACAATTGGGTATCAAGGATTTTGAGTTACATTTGGTACTCAAATATTGTGGCTACCTACACAAGTACATCTAGGAAGAGATGGAGTTCCTGAACATCTCCTCGCTCGGCACAGCGTACTGATACGCTGTCAAAATCAAGCAAAAGTTCAAACAGAAGAAGCAAGACTTTGGATCTGCAAATCTGAAGACCAAAGGACAAAGCCAAGGCGGGGTGACCCAAGACAACCCGTCGAAACTGCAAGAAAATAAAAACACCACAAAGTCGAAGAAGGACACGGGAAAGTGGTGTGAGTTCCACAAGAGCCCCACTCACAACACAAGTGGGTGTCAGACCAAGGAGTCGCTCATGGCTAAGTTGAAGGCTTCATAATCATATGCATGTTCCAACCCTGAGTTAGAACCTGACAAGGGGAATGGCAAAGGGAAGCAGATCATTGATGCGGAGCCCAGCGTCACTGTTGCCACCGCCAAGATCCAGAAGAATGAGCCTGAAGATCTACAGGAGGGGGAGCGCCTTTTCCACTCACAGATGTGTGTGAAGGGTTTGCTGCTACAATTCATTGTCGACAGTGGTAGCCAAAAGAACCTCATTTCAGCAGAGGTCATGAAGTGGTTGTGCCTACCGACTACTCCACACTCGCAGCCGTACAGTATCGGGTGGCTTCACGAAGGACGAGATCTCCGAGTTCGCCAGCAGTGTCGCCTGCCCTATAGCATCAAACCCTTCACCAACGAGGTATTATGTGATGTTGCACCTCTGGATGTTTGTGATGTATTATTAGGCCAGCCATACTTATGAAGGTGACATGTTGTGTATGAGTCAAGGCCTTGCGCTGTTATTATTACTTTGGGTAATTCATTATACAGGATACCGGAGGTAGCCCCACCTACCGCCACCTCTTTGATCTCTGCTAAGAAATGCAGCAAGATCATCTCCCAGACTAGGAAATTCATTTTCTATCTGGTTCGCTCCCAAAGTAAGGGGAAGATCGTCACCACATCCATGACCTCCACGAAGGGTTCCTCCACGCAACAACAGCAACAGAGGGATACGGTCACGAAAGAACACAAGAACAACTTCTCCTCACCCACAGGGGTACCACACAAGCTTCAAGTGGGCAACAAAGTCTGGTTGCATCTGCAGAAAGAACAGCTTACAAGAGCCCATCAGAAACTCCAACCAGGTCGACATGGTCCTTACACCATTACCAAGGCTGTGGGAAATAATGCTTTGGAACACATCATTCCTCCATTCCTTCACCTGCACCAAGTGTTCAATGTGTACCGCCCTCGACCATGCTTCCCACCATTACTGGACACATCCGAGATTGCAGAACAGTTCACCAGGGACCAAGTTCAGCAGATGGAGGAACTCAACGCAATGGGGACCATTGCTTCCTAAGGGGGGAGGAATGATCCAGGTGGATGTTGGTGGTCACCCACCTATCCCACTTGGACCCTCGCAACTGTCTCTTTCAGCTTTTCAATTTCTGTAATTGTAGCACAATTTACTATTTTTAGCAGTTTTTGGGGTCTTGAATTTTCGGAGCCGTTTTGAGGCCCTAAACGACGTTTTTTTGGAAATCTACGAGCAACATGGGTCCATGGACCAACATGGACCCATGTCGCTCTTTTGAAAGTTATAATTCTCGGATAGATCTTTCTAACGAGCTATTGTACGTGTCAAAGGGAGATTGGGTGCCAAAGTTACGACCCCGAGAAGTTGATGTACCAATTTACCTAAAATGTGGTCCACAATTTGTCGTGTCATCTTCTAGGGTTAGGTTTTTGGATCTTTAGGGTTTTCCATTGTTTCTCAACCATAAATATGCCTTCAAGCCTCATTGTAACACAATTCAGAGGCATGTAGCCGCCACATCTCTTCTCAGAGATAAGCTACCATCGCCCTAGCTGGTTTATTTCCATTGTTGTTTGTAAGCATATTTCAGTATTTTACATTAATGAAATGAAGTATTATTTCCGTTGCATCTCTGTGTTCATGCTTATCTCTGTAATTTGTTGCATTCTTGTTTAAATCAGATCATTGGGAGTCTCAAATACCCTGGAATGATTATCCAAAACTTTTTGGAGATTTGGAGAAATAGATGATTTCGATGTGGGAACCTCTAGTGAACATAATTATGCAATTATTCCTCGTTGTTCTTTCCTTAGAATCTTTGTCATTCCGTTAGAGCTGATTATCCTTCCCGGTTTCCCTACAATACCCCTTAATTCAACTTCCTTTTCTTCTGAAGAAAATTTCATGAAAAGTTCTTGAAAATTAAAAGCTATTGTACCCAAGGATTGTAGCCATTGGACTCCTAGTACAACATCAACACCACCCATTGGAATGGAAAGCATTGGGCTATTCAATACATATCCTCCCATGGATATCTTGATATTATGACACTTTACTGAGCAAGTTATGGTTCCTCCACTTGCAACCATCACTTGACACTCTGGTGCTGGATATAGGAAGAAATTCAATTCTTTGGCTATCTTACAATGAATAAAATTATGGGTACTGCCTGAATCAATCAACACTATTACCTTTTTCTTCTTGATATGCCCTTCTATCTTGATAGTTTGAGGAGTGGTAATTCCAGCCAATGCATTACAAGATATGTTCAGATTCATTTATTCTTTCTCTAGGGTTTGTTCCTGGTGTATATCCTGTTCTTTTGACATTTCTTGTTCCTTTTCTTCCTCCTCTTCACAATCGATGTAAAATAATTTCTTCTCAGCACACTTATGACCTTTAGTGTATTTTCTATCACAACTGTAACAAAGCCCTTTTGCTCTTTTTTCTTCCAATTGTTGTGGTGTCAACCTTGTAGGTTGTGGATGGCTAGGGCCAACAACACTTCCATCTTTATGATTGTGAGTGACAGGCTTCCTTGTTGCCATAATTTTGCTTTCCATTTTTCTTGCCAACCTGAACGCCTTCTCCAATGAATCAGGTTCCCAAAGGCGAACCTCATGTTGGATGTTATCCTTTAAATTCCCTATGAACACATCAATCCTATACTCCTCTGGAATATCTTTTACCCTTATATTCAATTTTTGGAAGTCCTCAACGTGCTCCATCATTGAACCCTTTTGTTTGAGATTTATTAATTGGCTAAAAAAAGTATTGTTTTTTGTATCCTCATAATGTGCTATCATTTCATTCGTAAAAATAGCCTAAGTGACAAATTGTTTACGAGAGCAAAGCCATCGATACCATACAAACCGATCTGGTTCCAAATATAAATTTGCAATTCGTACCTTTTGTGTGTTTTGGACATTATGGAGATCGAAAAGTTGCTCCATCTATAGTATCCATGTTGCGCGATCCTTCCCCATCAAACTTCCTCATATCGATCTTTGGAACATGGTGGTTCTTCGATCCCACGTTAGAGTCTATGAAATCATGATTAACATATGTTTTGTTCTCATCATGAGTTTCATTTACTACCCTTTCGCCATTAGTAAGCATTTCTTGTAGAATTTTTTTCAAATCTGTCTTCAAATCTTCCATCTTAGCTTCCACGCCATCCATCTTAGCTTCCACATCATTCATCTTAGCTTTTATGCCTTTTTTTAAAACATCCATCTTAGCTTCTACACCTTTCTTTAAACCATCCACCCTAGCTTTCACACCATACATCTTAGCTTCTACGTCTTTCTTTAAACCATCTATCTTAGCTTCTGTTACTTTTTGTGCAAGTGAAATTTGTTGCACTTGGTCTCGTAATTTTGATATATCATGTTGCATTTCTTCCTCTTCTTCATGAGTCATGCTAGATCTTTCAAGTTGCTTACTAGGTGTTTCCATTTTCTTTCTTCGGGGCATCAATTACTGATAATAATGCTTCACTATTCCCTTTGAATTCCTTCAAACTAATTTTTCAAACCAAACTTATGCAAAAATTTAAAAAGAAACTACACACCTTTTTTCACTTTGTAGGAGCTCGATATTGAAACGACTATAACTCTGTAATTTCAGATCTCCAAGGTCTGAAATTGCGACCTCCAGTATCCCTCTGTGCCCTCTTTCCAATGCCACCAGTTTGATCGAAATTGGATTCTCCAAGAAAGAGTTATGCCCCACCTCCCAAGATGACCTACTTATATACTTTTTCAGTAGAGCGAGCTTGTACGAAGTGCCACATGTTATTGTTTCAACCTTCGGACCTAAAAACAATACATAGAAAATTACAGTCCGTCCTCTTTTTGTAGCTTCTTACGAAATTTCAATCTGATGCTTAGAGAGAAAGTTATGACGATTTTCCCAAGGTCACCTGTTTAGAATGTAATTTGGGAGTCTGCAAAAACCCTAACTTCCTCAGATTATATCTCCAAAACTATAGTGATACAAGATCTGAAATTTGAACCCAAACTTCACCAAGATTTTAGCTCAAATGGGTTTTAATTTCAGAGTCTGAACCTTCGTAGAAAAACAATTATAGCGAAACTTCCACAATGACCTGTTTGAGATGAAATTCTGGAGCTTCTAAAAACCCTAACTTCCTCAGATCATATCTTCGAAAATATAGCGAGAAAATATTTGAAATTCGGACCCGAGGTACATACTAATCTCTTATCAAATGGTTTTTTTTAGCTTTTGAAACTTTGTAGCTAAAACGTTATAGTGAAAATTCCACGATGACCTGTTTGGAGCAGCGAAACCCTAGAATCCAAAGCTCTGATTCCAAATGTTATGAAACCAACTCACAAAAAGATAGAAAAGATAGATCAACGACTTAGAAACCAACCTCTTCGAGGGGGCAACCTCCTTTACATTACACAAATGAACAATTCTTAGATGATTCAAATGATAAAACCTCCTTTCTATAAATAGGAGTCTAAGGGGTCACAATATAACTAAAGCCGACCTAACAATAATAATATAAGGACACAAAAATAACAATAGTGGGATTCTATGGGGCACAAAAATAACAATATGGGGACAATATGGGCACAAAAATAACAATAAGGGTTACAATGACAATAGTAATGGGGTAATCACTAGTATTATAAGGGCCTAACAATCTCTGCTCCAACAGGTGATCTATATCAACTCAACAAGTCTGCTTCAATAAGGGTTTGAGGTCTTCACAATACGTATGCTCCAAAACTATCTTCAAGTCTTCAACAAAGCATCCAATAACAAATCCAACAATGCTTCAACTTAGCTCCAAAGGATCAACTTCAAGAACCAAATCCATTCTCTAAAAGATGAAAAAGGTATCACCCTCAAAAATTTGTTCCAAAAGTGTTTCAGGGTTGTTCCACAAGTGGCTGATTAAGTCTGCTCCAAGACAGAAATTCACCTTTTTGTGAGCTACAGAAAGTCACCTTTCTTTGATCCGCAAGCTACAAAATTTCTCCTTTATTTGAGGTATGCAATCTATAGAAAGTCGCCTTTCTCTGAGGTCTACAAGCTACATAAAGTATCCTTTCTCTAAGGTATGTGAGCTATAGGAAATCACCTTTCTCTAAGGTCTGTGAGCTACAAAAAAATTCCTTTCTGTGAGGCTTGTGAGCTACAAAAAAACATATTTCTCTAAGGCCTACAAGCTACAGAAAATCACCTTTCTATGAGCTACAAAAAATCACCTTTCTACGAGGTCTGCAATTTGTTCAAAGGGGGGCCAAGAATCTACTCCAAAATGTATGTTAACAATAGAGAACTTTTGATCCAAAAGGAGGCTAAAAAATCATCCAACACATGGGATATTTAAAAAGAGAAACCAAAATTCTTCTAGAAAAAATCAGATCCAACTCCAAAAAAAAATTCTTCTTTTAGCTTGCCACCAAGTTCATGAGTTATGAACTTCTTCTTCTTCACTTCAGATCTAATGCTTGTCTTACTTTTCTTGGCCAAGCTAGATGGTTGAATGGAGGATGTATTGCTTCTATTTATAATCGTTTGAACATAATTTGAACAAACATGTCTCTTAGGGAGGCCGACTTCAGCTCATGTGAGTCGACGTGAATGGAAACAAAAAAATATGGTTCTTTAACGTAGAAATTCAATATCTCTTCAACAAATAGGAGTTAAAGGGTGAGTCAATACTCGTTGGAAAGGGCTTGAAGTCCTTTATAAGCCTATGCCACAATATTCTCAATATGGTGTCTCCTTTGACATCAATAACAATAATTCTTCCAACATAGAGAGTTAAGATGGATTTATGTTGATTTTAATTTCAATTGTTTTTTATTAAAAGTTAGAGGCATTGAAATATTTATTATGATTTACATTAAAATATACTTTTTGTTATTAATTTTTTTCTTGAATGTCATATGTTAACTCATGTTGATTATGTAAGGAATTACACATCTTCCTCATACTATATTATAAAAAGTGCATCTCCGAATAATAATAAAAAAAATATTTTACTTTCAATAATTTTTATATATAAAAAGTTGATTTTGAAATATTTTATTTATGACAAACATTTTTTTTTATTAATATATTTTTAATGTGATATATGTCAACTCCATATTAAGCACTTCTAAAGTTACATATCACCCTAATACTAAGATATAGAAAACACCTACACCCATTTAGGAATAATAATTTTTTACCTTCAATTAAATGTTATATGTGTGTGTGTGTGTGTTTTACCTACATATATATATATATATATATATATATATATATATATATATATATATATATATATATATATATATATATATATATATATATATATATATATATATAAGTGTATAACAGAATATTTTATTGTTATTAATATTTTTTTAAATGTCATATGCCAACTCCATGTTGAGCATGAAGGGAATTACATGTGTCTCTCATACTAAGTATTATACTATTAAAATGTTATAACATATTCTATTACATTTCTATTAAAATATATGGTCAAAACATATAGCTAAAGTACATAGGACAAAATGCTACAAGGAAGATACCTTCAGAGGTTTTAAACCGAAGAGGGCTAAAAAACCATCCTCCTACCAGATCCAACAATGAACCTTCTAAAATTTGAATGCAATACTTCCTAGGATTTCTAAGTTTAGAGTGAGATATTAAAACAAAAAAATTGTAAGATTAGAGCGAGATCAAGCTCCCACTAGATCCAAGGGAATCAAGAGAGCGTTGGGTGCCACATTTTGGAGATTTCTTTCTGCGATCTTTTCTACTTCTGTTAGAGGAGGAGAGGAGTGAAATTTTTTTTAAACATCTAAATAAGAAGGGGAGGAAGAGGAAAGAGTAGCATCCTCCTTCCTTTCCAAATATTGATTTCATCTTTTCTAAAATTGAGTTTTTGGCTTATAAGGGTTCTAGATTTTCCCATGATGGAATCTCTTTCGCGATGTGAGAATTGATGTTCTCTAACTACACTTGATCTATAGTTGTCAGGTCAGAATGGAGTGTTGGATGAGGTCCTAGATGGACTTATGAATCCTCATCTTCTTCCCCCAAATATTTCAATTCTCCTAGGTGGTGTTACTTAGGTTTGATGATTGATTGAGTCTTCCTATATTGATGTTTATTTTTCTTTCTTGAAACTTATTTGAATGATCCTTACTCATCATTATTTTGATAAGATGACATTGGCTTATAAGTGGATGAGATGCTTGAGCATTGAGACAAATTTTCACAAAGTGCCCATACTCATGGAAAACATTGCATTTAATAGGAATTTTCTCATAATCCAGGGCTTGGAGATGGCTCCAACCTTCTATGTCAATCTGAATTTCCTTAAAATACTCTTTGCAAATTCCATCTCTACAACCCAACTTGTCTCCAATATCTTTAAGGATATTATCACCCCAACACGGGTGGGACTATTGCAAATCAATTCCAAACACCAAAACTCCAGAGGGGTAGATATGGAAATCTAATCTAGATAGGTATAGAAGAAATTTCCATGTTGGGGTTAAAGTTTAGAGTCCAATGAGAGAGAAGAATTCCCTTGGTGCCCATGAAGTATGGTCCAAATATGAAGATTTGAACCCTATCCTCTTTCAAAATAAAAGCATAAAAACCTTTTCCACAATACAAAATACTAGATGGCTCATGAGCTACCAAATTTTTAGAGATCCAATCCAAAATTGAGCTAGGAATGGGCCAAAGGCCAAGAAACTTACCAATTAATATTTTTCTTAAATGATAATGATGTTATTTTTCACCAAAGAGAGCCCCAAGTTAAGGGAAGGGATTGCTTTCATCAATTTTGCAAATTTGCTTTGCTCAAGACACAACCAACCCATTGAAAAAGTACCACTGAGCAGAGAGGCATGGCCTGCAACAATGGGATTAGCAAGATCCCCCATTAAGAGACAATAATGTCAGGAGTTCTTCAAAACTTGATTATTCTGGAGCGACAACCAACTCTTGTACCACAAGCTTGCAAAGCAACTTGGCAACACTATCAATTTAGATCAAGCTAGAGTCCACATGCTTTTGAATTGATGGTGAATAAGTGCACTATTAAGGCATTCCATGTGAAAATGTCATCGTTTCAAAACCCTTGTGGGTGTTTATCCCACAAAAAAAAATTAGATCAAGATAGCAACAACCAAATCCAACTACATGCAAGCATGAAAAGTCAAAACTCACAAAGAAGAAACCGTAGATCCAAACTTATAGAGCAAAGATCAACCCAATGTTTGCACATTTGAACTACAAAGTCATGGTTCTATGCAACTCTCAACCGAGGCGGAGCGACAATGGCTAGGAAACCCAAGCCACACATGATGTGAGACACCAACTCTCCATATCCAAATTATAACAATAATAAAATTTTGACTTTTAATTACTTTAAAATTTACCACGCAATTGCCATATAAAATTGATATTGAAATATTTTTACTAATGTGAATGTTGAAATATGTTATTATTTCAAAATATCTTTTTGTTATTATATTAAGGAAGGAATTACACATCTCCCACTTGGGGAGATGTGTAATTCCTTCCTTAATATACCCTTATTATGGATTATTGAATATACTCTTGGTGTTATATGGCAGCTAGAAGGTTTGATCTTGGCCTTTGTTGAGATGACTCCAACAAGTTAACCATGAAAAAAATATGTTTTTTAAATGTTATTTGTGAACTCCATGCTAAACATAAATGTAACTAGCCTAGCCATATAAGGACTCTTACAAAAACTTTGATCTTGGGTCTTGTCTAGATTACTCTAACGAGTTACCGATTAACTATGGTTAAAATAAAAATATTTTTTAAATGTTATCTATCAACTTCATGCTAAGCATTCGTTTAACTAGCCTAGATAAACTTAAGACACTAGTGCAAGTAAAAAATAGAACTATAGTTTAGCAAGAATTCAAATCCTAGGATTTGATTTTTTTATTAAATATTAATCACATACATAGACTTAATTAGATAGTGTATGACATATTGTTGATTCAATTGGCTACGATGTGTAAATGAAGATCAAATGAAGAACCTCATAATATTTTACATAACATGATTTTACTATTTTATGAAGTGAGTGGCATCTATAAAAACTAGAATTTTATTTTTTCTCAATTACTCTTTCTATATAAATTAAATTACTTTCATTTTACTTATATATTTGAATGAGCAATAAAATATTATATATAATTAATATTGAAATATTTTTTTCATTATTAATAATAAATTTTTAATTATCAAATATTAAAATAGAAGAAAATATATATCTTTTTATATTAAAAACTAATTAACATTTAAATGTACTATTAATATTTAATATATATAGAATTACTCTTAAAATTTATATTAATTTATAAAAATATAAATGATTTGAAAATAATAATATCCTAACACTCTGATTTGAAAAGTTTTTGTATTTTGTAAAGTATTAAGAGTTACAAGTTATGGTTAGGAAATGGAGGATTGGTTGGGTGAAATTTTTTTGTTTGATTCGAAATGGAGTTATATTTAAAAGAAATTTTAATTTAAAAAAAATGTTATAATTTAAAGTCATTTTTTAAGTTTGAATTAAAGATGGTTTTTTTAATAAAATAAAATTTTAAAGGATATCGATTATTTTTTATTTTTTATTTTTAAATTAAAAAAATGAATATCTCAAATCAATAAAAATTAATAATCATCCATTTTTATTTAATATATAAAATATTATTTTAACATTTCATTGAAAATTAAATATTTTTTTTAAAATAACAATAAAGGTTAATAATTATCATCATCAATTTTTATTTAATAAATAAAATTTCATTTTAATATTTTATAATTGAAAATTAAATATTTTTTAAATTGCAATTTAAATATTTTTGAATTTGTTTTGTTTTCTACTATTTATATTAATTTAAATAGAAATATATGTAAATTTCAAAAAAGTTAATTATTTTATTTTGAATTTGTTTTCTAATTATTTATATTAATATAAAATTAATAATAATAATAATAATAATAATTTAATGTGAAATTAGGAGAAAATTATTTCAAATTGATTAAATATACAAAGATAATAAATTTATTTTTATATTATAGAAAACCAATTTATCATTACAAAATTGTAAGATTTATATGTTAATTAGGTTTATTTTTCGTGGTTGAGTAGAATGGTAGTTATTTTTTTACCCATGTTCAATTTCTTGCAAGTGACATGATGATGAGAAATATTGTTATAATAGCTATGTGAATTATTGTATTGACCTTCATTCTTGCTCTCTCAGGTTGAGAGAAAATAATTTCCCTTCAAAAAAGGATATAACTAATTTATAAATATTAAATAACAAAAATGAGAGAGGATAATTTCCATTAAAAAATTATGGTGATGATGACGATGGTGATGGTTAATGTCCATAAAGACCAATATGGGCTATCCTACCTTAAGAAAATATGCAATTAACTTACGCTCTTTAATATTTTATTTCTATGATCATATAGTTTTGTTGGCTTAACGAGTCATGAAGGCTGGTAGTGTGGGTAGTGTTGCAAATGTTTTGAAAAAGAGAACAGATGTGACTAAGGATCGGCACTCCAAGAGAAAGTGCTTTCATCTTCAACTTTCTAAGTATTGTAAAGTGGGCAAATTCTTTCAGTTCAAGGTATTTTGGGAATAGACTAACACCTAGTTTCACTTAGAAGATCATGAGAATTAGTTCTTATCTTTGGAATGTTCATTTTCTTCTTAGCATTGGTCAAGACAGAAAGATAATTCTAGTTAGCAAGAATGAGGTTGATCACCTCCTTATAATATCTTAGCTTTCTTTTTCTCTCAACTCCTTTTCATCCCACAACTTATCCTTAAATCTAGAAGTAATGGTATTTTTAATTTCATTCTTATTCATCAATATGATCTCCTCTTTTATCCTTATGCTAACCTTGCTTGTTTCAAAGGTGGTGGTTTTGACTAGAGTTGAAAGCAATTTTGGGGAGCCTTTTCGCATTGATGTTGTACATCTTCTTCTTGTACATCAGATACCTAAACATAGCCATGCTTTTAATGGGGGAGAGGCTAGCTTCAATCAAAAGAATATAGTAAAGAGTATTTCCATTAATCTTGAGATTGTAAATTATAAATTGCTTTTAGAACATTTCAATCTTTCTGTACAGTTCTCTAAATATATTACAACCCCAAACTTCACTCCCATATAAAATAACATAAATAACAAGAATATGTAAAAAAACATCTTTTATTCCAAACAAATTTATAAAAATTATATAACAAAAATTACATTAAAACATATTTCAATTAATATTTATTCAAAATCAAAATTCAACTTTATCGTTTATGAAAATTTCAAATATATATCACTTAATTTATTTAAAAATTATATTTTCATAATTTAATATTTATATTTAAGATTTATTTTATTAACATAATTTTATAAATAAAAATTTATTAAAATCTAAATGTACATATGAAACACGTGCATTTTTATGTAGTGATCATAAAAACTTATTAAAAAACACTGCCATACCCGGGAAATTTAATGAACATGCTAAGAAAAATTGAACCACACAACCAAGATTTCTTTAAAAACACAACCCTTTTTCAACACTACTGAGCCAAGAACCTTCTGGTCCCAGGACAAAATTAGAACCCCAATTCCATACAAATCTCCAAGGAAGTGACCAAACATCGTCATGTGCGCTCCCAATGGTCCAGATTGCGCCACTCTGTTATGTTATCTTGCGCCCCTCTATTAAATTATAATCCGAAACCCTCGTCACCGACCAAAAACTTCATTGGTCATTACACGGAAACGTGCTCTGTTCAAACTTCAACTGGAGTGGCCAAAGGTTGCGAGGTTTTCATGAATTCCTTTCAAAAATTTCAGTGCCTTCGAAGATTAGTATTTATTTTTTACTAGATTTCTGTGCTTTTAAGGATTTAACAAATTTTTAAAAAGATTTCAATGCTTTTGAGGATTTGACAAATTTTAAAATATTACAGTGCATTTGGTAACGCATGACGCTGAGAGACGTTTCTGCAGTTCCGAAGGAAAGCATATTTAGGTGATTTTCAGCTGGGAAGAGCAAACTCGATGCCAAAGGATTCCG
Organism: Pinus tabuliformis; assembly: GCA_031772625.1. Taxonomy (NCBI): domain Eukaryota; kingdom Viridiplantae; phylum Streptophyta; class Pinopsida; order Pinales; family Pinaceae; genus Pinus; species Pinus tabuliformis. The sequence goes on along the minus strand of CM062814.1, from coordinate 629,874,011 downwards.
ACGAGGTTTGGTTCAAGAAATTTGAGTTGATAACAGCTTTTCTGCGAGAAAAACCGTAACAAATATTGGTCCATTAACCAGTTGTGACCGCTCACAGTATGAATATTTGAGGTTTCAACGCTTTTGCCAGAAGTTTTTCCCGCAGAGTTTGAAATTTTTGATAATTTTTATTTGCGAAAGTTTTCTTTAAAGATGTATTACGTGCGTTTTTGAGATTTCGACGCTTTTGCCCGATTTTTTCCGCATATTTTGAAATGTTTGGATTTTTTTTTTCACCGCAAATGTTTTCATTAAAGATTTGCGTATTTCATTAAAGATTATAATGATGCAAAGTATTTGCACAAAATCTTAATGTTTTGCTCTGGAAATTTTGATTGTCAGGGAGCTCTCTTTACAGGTCCGTGCGCCGGATGTGAAGAGTATTCGCCATTGAATGAGGTGCAGAGGAGAGTATTTTGGGTCCATTGAGGAGGCAGGTTCTTTGAAGCATTCAGACGGGGAATTGATTATGTTTTGAGCTTAGTACATTTTTTTTTTCAAAAAGAAAAAAACTTGTGGCCATTGAGATTCTCTGATTACGGGGATTAACGGAGCGCTAATCGTTCCCACTTATTTCCGGCTGCTTTAATTGAACTTTAAAGTAGTCGGAACAGTGATCAAGCTCGGAATAGGAACTAAATCCGTGTGTCGCGGATTCGCCTGTAAATTTCATGCGTAGTAACCGGCCCGGCAAGCGAGTACATTTTGTTTATCCGAGTAGTAAAATCTTTGTCGAGTTCGATTCTATCGGAAAGAATTTTTCATGGCGAATTCTGGGGTCGCAAGACGGAGAGGCTACAGCCGATCATTCAATTTTCTTCATACTGCCGATGCCTTTAAGGATTTATATACTGATCGTTTCTCGAAGGAGTTACTATCTGCATACGTAGAAAAACTTGCCAATCTCCTGCCCAAGGCCTCCTCATTTAGGGGAACGGAGAAGTCAAAAAATAGTAGCTGTCCAGATGGATGCGTCTCACAGCCGTCTTATCATGAAGACAACAGCTGGGGAGCTGTGGCTTTGTCCATTGTTAAGATTGTGGCATGCTTTCTCGCGATGATGATTACGACTTTCTTCTGGGCGATAGTAATGCTAATACTGCTTCCCTGGCCTTACGAGAGAATCAAGCAAGGAAATGCCTATGGCCACGTTACGGGTAGAATGCTGGTAGGCTTCTTTTCCCTTGTTATGTTTAGGTTCTTCTCCAAACTTTCCATTTGCTTTCATTCTTAAATTACTATTTCCCTGTCCTTCCGTCACCGTGTCCTGATAATCTTGAAAGTTTTATTAATGAACATATAAAACTTTTTGTTACCCTCGACTGGTTTGAGACTACTCTCCATTTATGACTTTGGGAATTTTGATTTGAGAAGGGATTCTTGAAATGAAACAAATATCTGTTCATGATTTGTACAAAAAGATGCAATTACGGGAAGTTTTTTTAATCATGTATCAGGAAATTTTTGCCAAGCGACAAGAAGGGACGATTTCTATAGTTTGCTTTTGGTTGGAAAACTGTGAAGAAACGGCTCATTGCGATGAATAAAACCTTAGGAGCTTTCCATTTCCACCTGAGATCGTACCGTTGTGAAGATGTGGCTCCGAAGTTCATTAATTTTGGTCCCCTGTTCCATGGCTTTTGTTGATAATCAGTACTTGTCTTGATCGCACTTCATAATCTCTAATATCGGATTTCAAATTTGCTAGGTTAGGGTCTGATGTAATATTTGCATTATTACACACTATTTGTTTCGAGGAAACAATAATGGTCTACCTGTTATTAGGAAGCGTTTACGAACTTGAGGTCATTCCCCAAATGATTCTCTTTCAAGCTTGCACAAATACCAGAAATGCCAATGATTATAGCTGACTGAGACCCATAGGGGCACAGAGAAGTATAGATCTTGGCATGCAATGGTTTATTGAGTATTTTAATTTAATCTTTATAATTATGTTCATATAGAGATCGATTTTATTTTTTTCAAGTCTGTAACTTTTTATAATTATGGCACTGACAGAATTTCTGTTAACAAGAAACAGAATATAAATTGTAAAGTAAAAAAGCTCCTAACAGTGAACCCAATAGGCATAAGCACAAGGAGTGCTTTAATACTATTTAACATCCACAAACATTAAAATGTGAGAAGACTGTACAGTTTCAAAGCACAGTTTTATACAACAAATGAACAAACAACATTATTGAAATGAAACTCCAAATACGAAGAACAGACCCAGCAGTCTACTCATTAAAACCTATATCCTTAAGAGCTCTAGTACAAGTCATGCCAATCAGAGATCTATTTAGCGGACCATGACAGGTATCTCCGTGCAAGTTGCTTGCCCATCTTTCCCATCCAAGTCTAACAACTTTCAATTTTGGCTAGGCAGATTTTCTGATGCAGGAGCATCCTTCGCTGACTTACTATCCTGCACACTCATTAAAAAACCGTTTATAAATATGGTTGATTTCTTTTATTTTCTAATCTATATTACGATGCTTGTAGTTGATTTTTCTCTTTTCAAAAGTCTGGTTTACATGACTATGTTTGCTTCCACTTAATTCAATCACGCCTTGAAAGGAGCACTATCTTATTTTCTTGGCATATCTGGCATGGCAGGGAGGTTGAGCAGTCCATTTCTTTCATTGAACCTTCAATTATTGTAACCAAGTATATGATGTTGTAGGACCGCCGTGAGGATTCATACGGATCTTAACAGGATATGCGAGTCTGATGAATGGTAATCATACACTGCATTTGGATTGAACGAAATCGTTGCCATTGAGTTGACTGATGAACTCCCACGCTGAAAACAAAATGGAGTAATGACAAACCAAAAACAAAAGAAGAAAAAGATAAAAGACAAAGGTGCAGCGAATGAATGATAATAGCTGGGTTGGATCATAGACAGCTGGGCTGTTGGTGACTGTTTTGTCCTTTTCATTGCTGAATTAATAAAACCAACGGCGAAAAATAAATCGGTTGTGGTGACTGTTTGTCCTCTTCTTTCCTGAATTAATAAAACCAGCGTGGAGAAAATCGCATGTCAAAAGGAAAAGGACAGCTTATGCTCAAGAAACCAATTCACTGGTCGCAAGTGGCTATGTGAGAGATATAGGCGTTTTCTGTGTCCTGCACAGAGTGGTATTTATGAACTGTTTGAAGCACGCATCAATTACGAAAGAGAAATCATGTTATTAATTATCCATTGCTGTGCGAGTGGAGCTAGGCTTGTAAATTTTAATTATCGGATTGGAAGGTTGCAATAAAATTAAGATTTTGATTGTTGTTGAATCCAGTATCCTAGGTGCCTTAAATTGCCTCCACATTTAACATTCCATTGTTGATGCAAACAAAAAATATTGTTGAGAATAATGGATTATTAGTCGCTTCCTTTTACCAAGGCTGATTTTGGTGAATATGCTGTCGATGGATTTGTAGGCAGAAAATCCTGTGGGTTTTACTGCTTACGTCATCCTCTTCCAACTGGCCACTTTCCTCAACGTCCCTTTATATCTGGTCAATAATGTCGGGGGTGTCTTCCAATTGTGGGATTAAGTCTTCCAGAATCATGAATAAAGCATGCCCTTCATCAAAATCTTCCCGCCCTTCTCCGTTCCATCAGAGCCTCAGTGTAGTGTTTCTTTGAGTTAACTATACTGGCTTAAATGGTCGCCGTACTGGACACAGGAAAGCCATCCTGGAAATCTAACAGAGAAGTCTTCCCCATAATATAAACTGAGAAAATGATAACATAGGTTTTCTTTCTCATGGCAAAGCTAGTTTTGCAAGTCTAGACGCTCAGGGTTTAACCTGCTCTTGTAACTCAGACCTCCATACCGCACATTTCTTTCTTTTGTTTGTTATCAGAAAACTGCATGAACTCCTACAACAGATTGCTACCTAGTTATTTGTCCAACGGACAGAAGATCCCATCCTTGCTTTGGCCCCACGAGGAGCCTTGCTTAGGCCCCATGAGGAGCCTTACTTATTTCCATTGCTATTTTAAGGAGTGTCTTGTACTATGCGACCATCATTCATGGATTTCCTTTCGTTTTTATTAACTTTGGGAAAGATTCTGATCGCTGTTCAAGTCCTCTTCAGACTTGAGTCAATTGTGCTATTAGCTATGTCACATGACAGTGGGTCGGATTAGGTGGATTTCCCTTTGTTATTGTTAAAATTGTGCTATTAGCTATACGCTAGATGATTCCATTCCCTTTGTTTTTGTTGAGTGTGATCGTGGGAAGGGTTCTGACCACTTTTTCGGACTTGACTCAATTGTGCTATTAGCTACGTCACATGACAGTAGCACAGGAAATCGGTCGATTCCAGAATGGGACACAGAGCACACATTTTGTAAATTAAAACGAATTTTAATATAATTAATAATTATAAATAAAAAATAAACATAAAAAACGAATTTTAATATAATTAATAATTATAAATAAAAAATAAACATAAAAATCATATTGGTATAAGTTTTTTTTATAAATAAATACCCATGGGATTTGAACCAGTGACCTATCACAAGGAGTGCTTTAATAGTACACTCATTCACCATTAATCTAAAGCCCATTGGTATAGTTAATTATACATATAATATACATATTTTATTAAATAATAATTTAAAGAATATCGTTATAAATTATTAAATATTATAGATTTAATTAGATTTAAGCAAAATTTATATTGTAAATAAATGTCTTTCGAATTAATCACATCATTTAAATATAACTAATAAGAAAGACATTTATTACAAATTTAAATTAAAAAATTTAATAAAAAATATTTTATAATAATAATAATAATAATAAATTATCAAATATTATAAATTTAAATTAAAAAAAAAAAACAAATAATAAATAGTTATTACAATAATTGTATATATTTTTTTATTGTGATAATTATTTAAATCAGTAACCTATATTTTGAATCTTGGCCTATTAACTTATTTTTTAATATTTAAGAAAATTAAATTTTTAATTAAATAAAAGCATGGGGGTTTAGGCAGTGCATTATATTAGATATCATTTTTGAGATTCAACTGCTTTAAGTAAGTCATTCATGTATGATAAATAAAAGCAATTTTACTTGTTTTATTATATATTTAATTATATTTACAAATAAATTTTGAAAAAATAGACATCGTAAGTTGTAACCATAAAAAACTTTAATACTAATTTATTAAAATTTAAATTAACTAAATATCATTGAAAAAACACTTTTTAAACCTCTGTTCCCACCTTAATGTCCGAAAAATATCCTAGCATATCACTCTGATCCACAAAATATAAACATGAGACGCCCAAAAAAACGTACCGTGACTTAGATTATGAGTTGAAATGTCTCTCGCAATGTTAATGTGTTGGTTTTTTATTTATCCAATTGAAACATGTGTTAGTTTATAATGGCACAGACCGGCTGAAGTTCATTGTGCTACATCGTTTGTGTCATGGCCATATGGTCCATTTGGTACCCAGAAGCTTTATCGCAATCAATGTATGCGGTGTTAACTTGGCGACAGATCTCTTTCATACGCGAGGTTGTGATTTGAACTTAACATCAATTAAGAGATTAAACATGTAAGTTGTCAATTTGAAGAGAATTTCTCAATAGCACTTACATCATAAGTATTTTTTGTTTATCATTAATATATTTGATTATGAATAATTTGTAATTAACATTAAAGGTAAAAGTATTTATTTGGTTTGTAGGAACTTTAACCAATTTTAATATATATTAAATTTTTTTTACATTATAAGAATATTAGTACTAACTTTATCAACAGCCAAGCTCCTCATTATTTATCCACTATCATTATAGTAACGTTCACAAACATAACTAAACAGGGATTAATTTACCTCTGATCTATCTGTCCAAAGATAAGGTAAACAACCTTTATACACAGAGATGCTAATCTTCATAAGCTATGCTTAACCGCTAGTCTTATAATTAGCATAAACCGAAAATACAAAACGCAACCTAAAAGTAATGTAAGAAAAAGGTCACGAAAAGAGGATTCTTTTTGGGTTGTCTTTCACATCCATATCCACTCGCAGTGTTTTACACTCAATGTTTATCGATACCATGCTCCTAATCATTTCATTTATGATATTTCTACTGTGATCACTTTTGCTGTAGTCACTCCTGTTGTGATCATCTTTGCTGTGGTCACTCCTCCTGTGATCATCCTGTTGGGATCCAAAAATAGAACTTGCCCCATAATTTGCCTGCGGGCTCACTTAGTGAAGCGACTCTTTTCACTAAGCTCCATCTTGTTGCATTGTCAACAAGCATTTCTTGTTGCACACTTTTCAACAGGTTAGTCTTATGCTTCCAATCCCCCAAGACTATTTGAAGACATTATTCTTCCAATCCCCCAGACTATTTGAAGACATTATGTCTCTTTCATGCTCTCTGTAGTGACTTTGGCTGCTCCCTGCCTTAAGATTACTGATTGCCTAGGTTACCGTGTATGTCTAAAACAATAAACGAAACCACCTTTAGCAGGCCTACTGTGCTATGCTGAAGAAACGGCTACCCATGTAATTAAATATCATACAAATAACAAGACCATCATTAGTAAGCCTAATGTGCCATGCCTATCGAACTGCATGTCCCGTAACTAGATAATAAGAAAGCCAAAACCGGAAAAGGACTTTATTCACACAAAGACTCTTGGTAAAGGATTCCTGTTTAGCAAGTAATACTGCTCTGTTCCTTCACCTCACCTTGAAGTATTGGTCTCTTACGTTCTTCACCTTCTCTTATCCCCTTTATTTACAATATTTCATGGTCATATTGTTAATCTCATATTTCAGATCTTATACACTATATTAGCAGATATTGTTCTGCATCTTCTAGACTATTGGAGATATGTTTATGCAACTTATACTGTCTTTGTGTTGTATCCTTTTTCCTTTCTGGTAACTGGTACAGTAATTTTCCCTGTTGGATGCGGATCTTTGCGTAGCAAGCTTTTTGTCTTTCGTTGGCAATTGATACTTTGAATTTTTCTATTCTGGCTTTAAATTATTCTTTTGAAATACTCTGATTTATTGCAGTTAATACCTCAACTTAAATGACAAACAATATTTCTAATTTGAAGCTTGGCTATCAGATGTGGATTTTAGGAAACCCAATTGAAATAAGAGGAGCAGAGTACTCAAATTTGAAGGCTATTTATGTCAGTAACCACGCATCACCTCTTGATATTTTCCTTATCATGTGGCTTACACCCATAGGCACTGTTGGAATTGCCAAGAAGGAGGTGATATACTAAAATGCCTACTATGTTTTAATTTCTGCTTTTATGTTCCACTGTATTAGCAAGAAGGTTGCGACAGTTTTATGTGATAATCACATTATTGCTGCTGTGTTTGCCTTTTTTTTAGAAGGAACTCAAAACTATTTATATAGACAGTTGGCTGAGGTCTCGTATTTTGCATTCGGATTTTGAAATTAGGAGCATGGTCTTAAGTATCTTTGGTATTTTATCAGGGTATTGTGATCTAATGTAAAGTTGGCACGATTAGGAGGCCATAATGCTTACATTTTGCTGTTATGTTTCAAACTGTATTTGTGTTAGCAGCAAAGGGGGGGCACAAGTTTTCCATGGTTATTATACTATTGTAGTTGTCTTTGCCCATCTGTTAGCAGAAATACAAAACAATGATATTTGTCAAGATAATTTTTCTGTAAATGACATTATTTTGTAGATGGAGTCGACATTGAGTATTCTAGGTTATTTAAATAGATTTTTAGTTTAAAGTTGAGGTCAGCATTAGGAGACCATCACAGTTTACATGATAATCCAAATGTCGTGTGAGTGAAACTTGTGAAAAACGATTTTATAATCATTAGTCTCCCATAGCGTTCGTGCAATAGCAGATATCCATTGAACACTTGGTACATCTAAGTGGTTAAATTATATTGCATTTCAAAATCTTAGTGAAGTAGAGAAGGGGAGAATTCTCCAGGTTACCTGACTGTAATAGCAGCAGACTTGTTTTTTTCTACGAGTCCCAACAAAAGGAGAGATTCAGATATGTAACTGGCTCTCTGAGTAACTTCTTGTCTGGGAGCATTATGCTATTCTCCGAGAACTTACGTTTAGCTTGAAAATGTTTTAAAAACAAACCAATTGCATAGAGGTTTTAAAAACAAACATGCAAGAATTCCGCTCTTTCAAAGTAAAACTCTTCTCATCCAAGTATGATTCGCAATGGGCCCCTATGCCAAGGCTTACCAGATGGACAAGATTGGATCATTTCAAGATAGAGAAGACAAGTGAACATTTGAAGGTAATGAGTTTTTGTTGCTCATTATATATTCTATTCTTTATCTGACCACTTGCGTTCTTTGCATGAAAGATGAATGGAATGTAGGGTGAGCAGGTAATCTTTGTTTTTTTGAAAGCATATATATTTTTAAATTTATTGTGAGATATAATTAAAGAAGACATTGAGGTGAAGATGTATGGTAGCAGTGCAGTAGAGCAAGCTTGAAGATGAAGAAGATGAAGGAACACATAACATGTTCATGATGGAGAAGCGGTAGTGGCAAGAAGGGTTGATGCTGTAGAGTAGAGAAATGAAAAAGAGCAACATGTAATGCCCCTACCTTATACGTGTTGATATGTTGAATGAGTCTAAAGATGACTCAGGATGATGGATAAGTTGGCATTAAAAGAGAGTGATGAGATGCTTAAACAACAAAGGTTTGTGATGTCGAGTTAGGAATCATAGGCATTGATTTAGAATTACAAAGGAAATTGATGATGGTGCATGGGAGGAACGAAATAGAGGCAATAACCACCATAGGGCTTGAGTTGCAACCAGTGATAGAGAAGTTGATGATGCTAAAGAGAAGTTGGCAACATTGAACGTGGGCATGTGGAGTTGTCTATGGTTGAACGATGAAAAGTTAAAAAGAGAAGGGAAGGAGAAGATGAACGATGGATGAGGAGTAGATAAAATGGAGTATAATATGCCAGAGGAGTTAAAAGAAGAAAAAAGAAAGAAGATTACAAGGCATCCAACAAATTCTAAATTGTTAGATCTAAGACTTTTGTAATCCATAATGTAGAAATCAGTGTTTCGGATTAATCACATCGTTAGGATTAGGTCGACCTTTCAAACCAACTAATGTGGTTCATCCTCAGGACAAGGTGAAAAATCAATCGATCTGAGAGAATAAATAATAGGGATGCATCATTGTTTAGGTTTAGCCATTTAAAATTAGGGGTAAGTGAAATTATTACTGAGGAGAGAAAATTCTTTAAGAATACATGATAAAGAGATGTTTGTTAAATTATTTAATAGCTAGTTTCTAACTAAATATTAAATAATTTAATAAACATAACATATTCTTAAATAACTTTTTCTCTCCTCAGCAATAATTTCACCAACGGCTAACCTTGAACAATGATGCATCCCTGCTATTTATTCTCTCACTCTGTCCTGAGGATGAACCACATTAGTTGGTTTGAAAGTCCTGAGGATGAACCACATTAGTTGGTTTGAAACGTGACCCAATCCTAACGATGTGATTATTCAGAAACACTGATTTCAACTTTTGAATTGTAGACAACTTTTGAGCTAGATGTTCAATTTTTTGAAGCAAGGGAGTTTGATCCAATAGCATTCCTAGTCGAGTAAACTATCCTGTTTACATTTTTTGTAATATTCCATTTTTTGGATATGGTCAAAATGGATGGAATCTACTATTCAGAAACACTGATTTCAACTTTTGAATTGTAGACAACCTTTTGAGCTAGATGTTCAATTTTTTTGAAGCAAGGGAGTTTGATCCAATAGCATTCCTAGTCGAGTAAACTATCTTGTTTACATTTTTTGTAATATTCCATTTTTTGGATATGGTCAAAATGGATGGAATCTACCCGTGGTATTTGCCCACGGTATTTTTCTTCGTTTTTTGAGGGAAAACAATAAAATAAAGTTTCTAGAGAGTCCATCATGCTTATAAAATGGGATAGGAGCTAGGCATTGGGATCATCCTGAGTTGTCTATCTTATTGTGTGTTTGTTGAGAATTTGGCGTGCCCAGGTCTAGCTTGATCTGGGGACGAAAACTCAGCGGTGTCATTTGTGTGGTGGATCCATCCAAAATTCACAAGTGGACTTCAGTGTCTTAGATTAGTCATTGTTGAGCAGCCGTACATGCCATTGGTAGGGACTTCAGTGTGACTTATATGAGCATGTATCTTTGTTTTAGTTATTAATATAAATAAAAGGCTGCAATTTTAGAGCCCTTTGTGTTCGATGTTTTGATTGCAAGTATTTTTAATGAGCACACTCGAGTGTGTTAGAGCTATTAAAAATTTTGACGTTTGAGACCTTACATTGGTATCCGAACTAATTTTCCTGTCAGCCTAAGGGTTTATCACAGAATAATTTTGAGACCGATCGAGGATTCCAAAAGAGACTATTTTTCGGTGATCCGCCGTAATCACCGTAGCTAGTTATCTATCAATTTCATGGCTTATTCACGTCCACCCTGGTTGATATTTACAGAAAGATTGCCATATCCATCAATCGGTTTAATTGTGACTTAACATTGAAGATTTTGCAGGCTTACGGGGCAGATAGATATATTTATTAAAGGTTGAGATCTATAGCCCCTTTCAGAGATCAAGCTTATTTTCAATCCAAGAGGTTGAGATCTATCATTCACTTCAAAGATCGAGCTTATTCCAGTACAGATCTGTGGCCACTCGTAATGGTTTAGAAGCTGAGGGTTTTATCTTGCAGATTGAAGTTTTGTGGAGGTCGATTTTTGCCAGATCTGAGGTTAGCTAAATCGTTCAGAAACTTTGAACACCTCAGAGCTCAAATATTAACACAGAAGTCGGAGAACTAGTTAGATCAACCTCAAATATGAGAGTGAGAATCCCTCATTTGTGAATAATATTCCAAATTAATAAAAGAGGCCATGGGATTTATGCTGAGAATTGACGGCCCTTAATCTACAAGGACGGATTCTACCATTAAAAAGGGGAGGCCAAGACCTGAGTATTTAGGGAGATCGAGCACCTCACCTTTGAAGAAATAAAAATCGTTGATGTGTTATAAGTAGCTGGTTTGGTTGATTGGTTAATTGGGTTAAATGCGAGGTGCGACTGGTGCAATTTGCAGAGCCAGTGTGTTAGCTATTGCAGAGATGATGTCATGCGTGGAGAAGGAGGTGTGATTTGTAAATTAATGTGTCACATATAGTTGAAGCCGAGATTTGTGGTTGTTGGCAGAGCCATTATATAGTTGAATACAGTGTTCGTGGGAGCCATATCGACTCACTGTATGCGCTAGGGATCTTAATCCTCGCGTTACGTCATAGTTTGGAGAGCTCGTTGAAGCGGACCGTCCATCTGCACAAGTTAAATTTAACCACGCTCACCTCCATCCTGCCCCGACCAAACATCTGCTAATGAGCGATTTCCCTGTTTCCGCCCTTAATGAAAGTTGTCTTGGTGGAACTGCTTCCTGCGGATGATCTCCCACCATAAACTTTGACCTGGGATTGGACTTCACCACGTGCTGGATCCAGTTGGCGTGAGCCCGATACAACTTTACTATGCCAGCCATCCAAAATGAATGGCTACGTCAATAGCGCCACCACACATTGGAATCAGCGTTGCAAAATAATTCCAGTTCCTCTGAGGGGTTAAATTTGACGGGTCCCCTGCCTATCAGTGAAATTTTTTTATGACAGTTTTATTTTTAAACGGCTCGTAATTTGACTTTTAATAATTATTTTTACTAGTTTTATCTTAACCGAGTACGAGGTTTCATTAAGAGAGTAAGCAGTGAGAGACTAGGATTATTGCCATTTTTGCGTGATTGGTGGCTTATTGAATCAAATGTAATGAAGGTATGCTCAGGGGTGCCTTTGCTTCACTGGCGTATGAAACCTAATAGTATATCAAATCATTCTACGTTGGTTTCCCTCTGAGACATAAGTTTTTGTGTCCTCAAGAGTCAAGCCTATTGTCTTATGGTTCAAAATTCAAATATTGTAATTATTCGTTCAAAATTCAAATATAATAATCATTGTTCAAATCTATGTTCAATGATTTCCCTTTTATCATCCTAAAATGTTACAAGGATTTATGGCTCAAATTTAAGATCATGAATCTCTGCTCAGTGACTTGGCTTATATCATCCTAGTGGTACATGGATCTACAGGTGAAGAAGCCAAGCACCCACAGGCGGGTTACCAAATTTCTCATTTTCCACAATATTGACCAACATCTCCCAAGGTTCGAAAGCCAATTTAAGTGCCATTAGAGTAATTAGCTGCATATCCACCATTTCAATATCCAATAGCAAGGGTACCCACCTCTGAGCAAGCAGCCGTAACAAAGTGAGCCCCACCACCTGAATGAGGGCAGAGAAAGTGTTGGTTCACTAAAGAGCAACTCCTGTGCAAATTTAAGATTCTGCCTCAATTGTAAATTGATATTGAAATGTATCCAATGTGTTTGTAGTAAATAGATTGGTTCTGGTAATGATGAGTGAGAACAAATCAACAGCAGTGGGAAAACAAATCAGGGGTAGTTAAGTTATTCGACACTCATACTCGTTGACTGTAGTTCGACATTGTAGTCAAGCTTACACTCCTATCCATAATCTTAGTGGTTTGTGTGCAAGTCAAAGACATGGAGTTGTGGGTTGCTCCTTTAAACTTTAGTGTTTCTATTTCACACCATGACCTTCGTATTTTAATTTTATAACTGTATCTTAACCATCACACCTCTAAACACAAAACAATCCATGGCTTCAAAATAGGAGTTATGGAATTGAAAGTATAGGCCGGAGATTTTAATCATGCTTTCACAACAACTACATATTTACTGTGAATAGAAAATTAACCGTTCCCGAAATAAAAAACTCTAATTATCAGAAGCGCAAAGGAATCAGGGAAATAAAATATAAAACCACATTTATAGCGCTTTAATCCAAGGATAAGTTTTATGATTTTTCAAGCAACAACGGCATTTCTAACAAGAGAATCTAAGATGACATGCCTGCTTTTGTGAAGAAGTTGAATGAATACCATAGCGGATCTCCGTTACCAATTTCGAATCTTAAACAAACTTTTTTAAATCTTGTGATTTTGCTCACTATTAAAGCAAAATTTTCACGGCCGGTTTCAGCTGTATGTACTGAAACAAACGATTTTGAACTTTCTTTTAAATTTTTTAAAACGAGCGGCTTTCACCCAATTTTTTTTGGCATTTTTGGGGTTACATAGTGAAAGAGGTCTAAGGCATTCCTCTAAGAAATGCATTTCATTAGAGCCAGACTATGCTCGTCCATCAAAATCCATAGTACAAATATTGTGAGGCCATTTATCTTAACCATTATGTATTCACATCAACTTGATTTGATTGACTCGCAACACTTGAGCAGCGGGTCAATTCGTATCTTGAACACTATCGTTACAAATTTTCAATAGGATCGTTACAGAGATATAAAATATATATGTAGTATATATAATTGAAACTTGTCATTTTATGATATGCCAGTGATTATGACGTTTTTTAAAATTATTAGCAAGTTGATAATGACGTGTTTATTTTAAATTAAACAGTATTTTAAAAACCGTGAAAACGTGTATACGGGCGTCAATTTTAAAGGCTCTGGTACCGAATGCCGAACATCACATGGTTTCGTTGACTGCCAGGCTTGAGAATCGAGAGAGGCAGCATTGAATATTTGATCCAACCTGGAGCCGTGCCTTTCGTCGACGGTTTTCTCTTCATTTTAAAGGTGGTAAGACCGACAGGTCATTTCTTCGTGCGCGGCATTGGGTACGCAAAGCCTTCCTTACAACCTAACTTCTTGGAGTCAACATTATCTGCTGAACAACTACATAGCCACCGAGGACGTAGATGTAAGTTGCCGCTGTCGTGGAGCAGATGCAAACGATTGCTGCAGGGCCCATGTCAAGAGGTGAAGCCCAGGCACGGTGCACCTATATTCACTCCTAAAATTATTTGTTAAGGTCATAGCGCCAACGCTGGGAGGAAGAAGTTTTAAATAATATTTTAATCCAAATATCTACCTCGATATGAACCATGGCATAGACGGTGAGAGATTCAAAGTTATGCCCTTTGTTAGTGTTATGACAACGTGGACCTTATATTGTGACACACACTAGGTTGGGAACAAGGAGTGTGCCAAGGAGCGAAAATTAAATCCATTGATTTATTGCGGTGGCAAATGAGACTAGACCATTCTGAATTTTACGCTGTGGCTAATGAAATTGATTTTGGAGAGCATCGTTCTTGTTGAAGCAGTGACGCTAGAGCACCCGGTGCGAAGTCAATCGTCTTTGTACATGGGCAGAAGGGCCATAGGGAGCGCAAAGGGCCATACGTACATCAAGATCTGAAGTCATCTTGTTATGAGGCGGCATCAAGAGGAGGAGGGAGTTGGAGTCAAAGCCAACCGTATTGCAAACCGTATTTACATCTTCAAGTTTGTCATATTTGAAGGGTATATATATATATATGTTGCATTAATTGTTATCGGGATTAAATCGGCGTGCGAAAAAATTGTAAAAATCAGGAGAAAATCGGGAAAAAATCATAACATACAAAAATACTCATTTTTTAACAATTTTTTTAATATCTAAAATATCTACAACATAAAATAAACACATTGACACATAAATATGATAAAAGAACTAATATATAAGATGTTTAATATCATTTCTAGTCCCACATCACACATAACAGTGAATCATGTCCTGAATAGTAAGTCCTGACTCATGACTCCCAACTCAGCCTCAAAATATCAACAAAAAATATAATAATGTATCTCATATCATGAGTCATAATATCATATAGAATGAAATAAACCAAATAACTAAAGTCTAATACTACTGATTTCCTTTGCCCCTCTAGATGTAGATGTCGGTGGAGTTGGCAATGGACTCTGCTGTGTTCTAGAAGCTGAAGAACTAGGAGCTACAGGAGGTAGACCACACCCTCCACTAGTGACACAGGTAGCTTGGGTAGGTTGTGTCACCTCCTCCTCCTCATTTAAAAATCAAAATAAAATAATAATAAATAAATATATATATATTTTCCGCGATTTTAACGAAAAAATCGCCGAAAAAAATACATGTATTTATCAGCCGATAATATCGCCGATTTTAAAAACTCGTGATTTTACGATATAATTGTTATTAGTGCAACATTGATATATATATATATATATATATATATATATATATATATATATATATATATATATTTGTTTGACATCTTTAATTTAGCAGAGTTTGTATAGTTGTGCTATAAAAAATAAAAATAAAAATAACAAAATAAAAAAGAGAGAGAAAACAATGTGGGGAAATACTCTAGACATTAAAATAATCATCATGTCTTGGGCAAAGATCTAGTGAATATCACAGTAATTTGCATATTTCCCTGCTTTGGTATGTGGGGAGATATGACCTTCTTTACAAAATGCCCATAAAATTCTAGATGAAATAGAAGAAGCATGGGGACCTTTCCACAGTAATACCACTTTAGACTAGAACAACAAGGCTTTCTCGAAAAGAGTCTATGCCATTTTGCAGCAAAAGCACGTTACCGCTCAAACTAGCACGGTCCTAGGGGGGGATCCTATAGGGAAACTACTAAGTCAAGGGCAACAATGGAGCGATAGTCCACTATCACCTTAACTAAGGCTCTCTACTCTTTATGGACTTTCAATGATGGGAGGAGATCTGGTATAATGGGAATCATAATAATGAGTATGTCAATTAGAGGAATAAAAGGTGATTCCAATGGCCTATTCACAAGAGGGGCTCAAATGTATGGCTTTCTTGCTTGAGAAGCAAGGTGTACAACTCTCTAGGAAGGGCCAAGGAGATTTTAAGGGATAGGGTTTGACAATAAGATGTGTAAAGGAGATACCTAGTCCTAGAAATCCTTGTGAAAACCTGGTTTCCAAGTGGTCTTTGTGAAATTGGTTTCAATAAGTTGCGGGACCAAGTGGGCCCAAAAGTAGGTCAAGGGTATGGAGTTGAGCACCCAAAGAGGGGCTTGACCTAATTAGGGAGGAGAAGAGGATCAAGGAAGAAATTTTCTTTTGAGGGTTTGAATTCAATGATCTTTTAATGAGTACACTACCCAAGGGAAAGCTAGGGCAAGAAATGGTCTTTGAGCTAGGGCTTGCTATATTTCGAGATACCAACATTGAATTTGATTCAAATTTGGAGGGCGCTTAAAGAAAACCTTAGCGCAGTTGTGGACAAAAAATCGAAGTGTTTGGATGGCCAAATTGTAAGATAATTGATGCCCTAGATGACCTATGTAGGCTAGGCCTAGAAAAAGAGGGAGGAGGTAAGAAAGATATGCTTTAAAGTGATTACCAGTGGGGGATTAGTGCCTAATCCTTTGGGAGAGATGGAGTCAAAGAGATTCCAATGGTTGGGAGATATTCACTTAGTTAAGGAGGCCTCTAAAACAATTCCGCATGGAAATTAGGGCATGTGAACAATTGCTTCAAGGTCTTTACACTTCGATTTGCAATATATGATGACTTATCAAGATAAAATTTCAACAAGATATCTCTAGGAATATTCACTCATTCATACATGGCCCATGACATGATGCAACACTATAAAAAGACAAATTTCCACAATTTTGCATAAGAAAAACAATAAATTTCAGCCTAGTATAGCGAAAATCTCAACAACATGCATGTGACATAAGAAAAAGAACAAAATAGCATTAAAAGAGTACTTACATGTAAGAAAGAGTATATCCAATCATCATTATATGCCAATAGTGAAGCTCCAAGACAAAAATGAAGAGATCCAAACATCAAAATTCATCCATTCATCGAACTTCATCCACCAAGAAGGGTAGTGAAAATATCACAAGAGAGAAAGATCTAATTCAAGTGATGATGATCAAAATGATTCATCACACTTGCATTTATACACTTCCTAATGAATTTGATTTAGCTAATTAGGCCTAATTTAGCCTCTAAAATAAAATTATATGCATAATAACAAAATTTTTAGTGACAAGCCCACCAAATAGCTCAATAATATGTAAAGCTAAGCCTCTCAAGAGAGTCAAATAATTAACAAAGTGAGTCGTTGGGCCTTTGAAGAGCCCTGATGAGGTCCAAGGGGTGCCATGATGAAGAAATGGTTTCCAAACATAGTGGACAAGGGGTTGGCCCCTTGTTATCTAACCAAGAACCTGTGGAGCTCCCAAGTGGGTGTGGGGGCACAAGAACATTCTCATGGGTCTCCAAAAGGATAAAATATGCCTATAGACCATCTGTAAGGGTTGAAGCAATGATATAAGCCCTCCCTCTGTAGCGGGAGGCATCTTGGAACATCTGCCAAGTGTTGGTGTAACTATGGAGTTGGTTGGGCATGGTGGACCAGGTGTATCATCTTCATCCAAAAGGTGGAACACAACCAATCAATGAACGTTGCTAGGGATCCACGAAGTAATATCTGCTATGGTGGAGGGCCATGGATCTCAACGCTCACCCTACGAGTGCCAATGTGGCCCTCTGAAGGGCCAAGACCCCGTATAAGGAGACCAAGCCCTAAATGAAAACCCACTTGCAATCCTGCATAAGATCCAATGCACCCCCTTGCTCTCCAATACAAAAAAATTATTAGAATAATTAAGTAATAATGCTTATAGATCATGGGATGAATGGGGCACTTCATGGTGGCATGCCCTTTCATAGTGGACTTTGGCATATACAAGTGTCTCCAAGCTTAATAGGGGGTTAACTAAGGACCCTATTAAGTGGTTTCAACCTCTAAAGGGGGTGGCATGTCCATAGTACATCCTGGAAGAGGTAGGTGGCAAATGATATAATGATGGAATGGAGTGGGGTTCAGGGGAATCATCCAGACCACATGTCAAGGTGCATTTGGTAGCTATAATGAGGGAAGCCCACACCTGGGTATATGAGTGTAGGAGGGAGAAAATCGTGGTGCATGAGTTACCCCGACCTTTGTTTTTCCACCCTTCTTCATATGCCTTTTGCCTTTTTTTTTTTTGGAACTATTAGGGGCTCTAGGGAATGGAGAGCATGATGTGTAATATGTAGCAGTGGATACCCCCTTGAGGTGGGGCAGTTCATTGCCCACCAGGGGTTGGGACAATCATGGATCCCTTAATGATGGAGGGGGCTCATAGGAACCAGGGTGATGGTCATGAATAAGGGGTTAAGAGCTCATGTTTGGCTTTTGCCCACATGCTAAATTTGTATGTCCCGACCATCTTTCGCATTTTTGTTGTACATTTCCTATTGAGGGTGGCCAAATTATGCTTTTTACTTTCTTTTTAGCTACATCAACCTCCGGGGCATCGTTCTAGGCTCGACCCAAGGTGTGGACAAGGGGAGGGGGAGGCTAACCCTATGCGGACCCAGTGGACACATGTGGACTTGGACGGGAAAAGAGATGAATGGGGCTCAAATAAGTGGAAATGGAGTAATGTAGGTGGTGTCGGGAAGCGGGACCATGCAACAAAAATCGGGATTTCCCATGTAGTGCCAACCCTAAAGCTAATGGCCAGTAAGGGAGATTCCACAGGACTAGGATACAAGGGTAACCACAAAATCGAGCAATGGAGACAAAAATACAAACCTAATCCACTCTTTTTGCCGAATCCCCCCACCAGTTCATGCCCAAAAGTGCCCATGACAGGTAAGGAAAACTACTCAACAATACCAATGAAAAGCCATACCTTCGAGGTCGGGAGGACCACCTTCAAACATACATTCATAGTAGATGGGCGAGGGACAACATGGTTGGTTCAGGTGGCGGAGAAAATGGCACATCGAGCTACCTAGCGGCTGCAAGGGATTGTTGGGTGCCAGTTAAGGACCATCTAGGAGAAAAAATTCTTCTATATACACTACCCATAGGTGATGGGTAACATCTGGCTCCAACTAGGACATGAGCTATCGGGAAAGTGCGCAAAGCCACTCGAACAAGAGGTCATCATAACACCAACAATCTCTTGGTTACCGTAGACATGTCATCTGCACATATCAAAGATCAAGCACATGGGGCAGCGTGTCTTTGTGGTGTCTTATGATCACCTATGCTTAGTATTAAGCCATATAAATCAACAAGAAAGAAAAATATTTTTCAATGCAAGCTTAATCTACATGTAGCTAATCTACCATGATAATATCATATAATGTTAGTTCTAATGAAAAAATCAGTATGCAATGCATCCTACCCTAACACGCATATGGTAAGGCTAATACCAAGTGTAATCATAAAGCCAGTGCAACCAACATATCATCATATTAATATACATATGCCTGCCCTAGTATGATTACTCATGTAACAAATCCCATAGCGAATGCGGACACAATCACATGGAGGATGAGGCGGGTGGGAGGTGGGAAGATATGATCTCCACTTGAGGTAAAAGGAAGCCCTAGGAAAACGAAAATAAGTCAATCTAGAAGAGCAAGGCTCTCCCTCTAAGTACACCATGGTGGAATGAATGATCAATCTCAAGAACTCCCTATCACAATCATTGCTCATAACATAATGCATTGTGGATGCCACAAGGACATGATCGGAGGGGAACAGAGGGTGAGGGAAAGGAGGAGTGCAACAAACAGGGTGTTCAAGGTGATGTTCAAATTGGAGAGGGGAAGTTTGGACCCTGAGGGTGTGTCCAAGGAGATAAAGTATAGTCAATGAAAGGCTCGTCCTTGACACTATACTCAAAGGGGGAAAGGGCTCATGGTCACTTGGGATCATATGACAAGGGGTGAGTGAATCAATTGAGGAAGACTCAAGATGATGAACAAGAGAAAAAGGCAAAGGGGAGGGTGAAGTGTCATATTCAACGGGTTTTTCTTCCCTAAAATCATAATCCAAAGGCTCAAGAGATTTGAATATAGAATCATAAGGAGGATAGGTAGAAGCCTTATCAATTTCCTCATCATTAGCATCAAAGGTTGGGTTTTCCCTAAAAGGAGAATCAATTACTTCCAATTGCCCCTCTTTATGCAAGGGAAAGTAATAATTCTCCTTCCCAAGGGTATCGATGGATATGTCATCACAAATAATGCTCGAGGAAAAGGGAAAACCAATCTCAGCCTCATCCTCCTTGTTGGTGTCGTAAATGGGAGCACAATCAAACTAAGGACCAACAATTTCCCATTTCTCCTTTTCAATGTGGAAGTAATCTTCCAAGGGACTAATGGGATCACTTTCCTCCAAGTTCACAAAAGAGTAGTCATCGAGAGTGATATCCTTGAGAAAGGTAAGGTTAGTCTCAACTTCGCTTTCCATAGACTCATCCTTCCCAACACGTGTTCTCAAAATCATCTTGTTCATCATGTGGACCCAACGAGGCCTCATCTTCTTGCTCATCACCTAGATCCTCAAGGTTATCTTCATCTTGGTTAGTCGACAAGTGAGACCTCTCTTCTTCCCTCTTCTCTTGAAGAACAATAGCTAAGGTATTTGTTACATGATTTTGGTAAAATGCTTCTAGGAGGAGAGCAAGGGTAGGGTTTTCTTTATATTCACACTTCATCTTATGAAGCTTCACCTCTTCCTCGTGTAAATGGAAGAATACTTCATTATCATTACATTCCCTTACTAACCCCTTGCATGACCTACTATATTCATCCACCTTTTCTTGCATGATCTGGAGGCTTTCAGGATCAATCTCTTTGTCATCTTCAGAGGAGATGTTCCCCACCTCATTGCTATTGGCTTCCAATTCTATCACTGACATTTGCTCATCATCCCACTTTCTCGATCATCTTGGTCGCCCTGATCATCCAACTAATCACATTCTACGAGGCTTTGTGGTTGACTATAATATTTTTCATTGACAAGATCAATTAGGATGTCAAAGGTACGAGCATGGTAAGCAAGTTGAAAGAGACGACCGGGATGCCAGTTATAGGCACACTGCACATTGTATAACTCATTTCTCTTCCACTCACAATATTGAGACATGAAATCCCTATCCTTGTGCTTTATCAAATATTCATAATACTTAGCACATTGGTCCAGGCTTTCCTATAGATTTTCAAGATCTTCATGGCTAGGTTTGTTGAAAGGAAAACAAAGAGGAATCTCTTTTTCACAATAAGCCATTTTTCATGCTTTGCATCTTAGGATTTTAAATGGAGTCGCCAGGGTGAATCAAAGTGCCATGATAGATGCTTGCTTCACCCCACAAGCATTAACTTTGAAGTTCAATGAAGAACTAGGGCTTTGTTTTTCCAATGGAGTCGCCAAAATGATATGTCAATAATTTCGTATGAGGAACAAGAGACACGTCTCGTGTCCCCAGCGACAATGCCAAAATGTTATCGCTTAAACTAACAGGGGTCATAGGAGGGGATCCTATAGGGCAACTACTAGGTCAATGGCAATAATGGAGTGATAGCCCACTGTTACCTTAGCTAAGGCTCCCTACTCTTTACAGATTTTCACCGATGGGAGGAGACCCGATATAATGGGAATCACAATGATGAGTATGTCAATGAGAGGAATAAAAGGTGATTCCAATGGCCTATTCACAATAGGGGCTCAAATGTATGGCTTTCTTGCTTGAGAAGCAAGGTGTAAGGCTCTCTAGGAAGGGCCAAGGGGATTTTAAGGGCTAGGTTTTGAGGATAAGACGTGTAAAGGAGATACCTAGTCCTCGAAATCCTTGTGAGAACTTGGATTCCAAATGGTCTTTGTGAAATTGGCTTCAATAAGTTGCGACACCATACGGGACCAAGTGGGCCCAAAATTAGGTCAAGGGTACGAAGTTGATCACTCAAAGAGGGGTTGGCTTGACCTAATTAGGGAGGAGAAGATGATCAAGGGACAAATTTTCTTTGAGGGTTTGAATTCAATGATCCCGAGGACACTAGCCAAGGAAAACTTGGGCAAGAAATGGTCCCCGAGCTAGGGCTTGCTATATCTCGAGATCCCACCGTTGGATTTGCTTCAAATTTTGAGGGCCTCTAGAGAATACCCCAATGCAGTTGTGGACCACAAATCGAAGTGTTTAGATTGATAGATTGTGAGATAATTACTGCCCTAGGTGACCTATGTAGGCTAAGCCTAGAAAAAGAGGGAGGAGGTGAGAAAGATATGCTTTAGAGTGATCACTAGTGGAGGATCAGTGCCTAATCCTTTGGGAGAAATGGAGTCAAGGAGATTCCAATGGTTGGGATAGATTCACTTAGTCAAGGAGACATCTAGAACAATTTCGCATGACAATTAGGGCATGTGAACAATTGCTTCAAGGTATTTACACTTCGATTTGCAATTATGATGACTTATCAAGATAAAATTTCGACAATATATCTCTAGGAAAATTCGCTCTTTCATACATGGCCCATGACATGATGCAATGCTATAAAAAAGACAAATTTCCACAATTTCGCATAAGAAAAGCAGTGAATTTCAGGCTAGTATAGCAAAAATCCCCGACAACATGCATGTGATATAAGAAAAATAACAAAATAGCATTAAAAAATTACTTACATGTAAGGAATAGTCTATCCAATCATTATTATATGCCAATAGTGAAGCTCGAAGACAAAAATGAAGAGATCCAAACATCAAAATTCATCCATTCGTCCAACTTTGTCCACCAAGAAGGATAGCAAAAATCTCACAAGAGAGAAAGATCCAATCCAAGTGATGATGATCAAAATGATTCATCACACTTGTGTTTATACACTTCCTAATGAATTCAATTTAGTAATTAGTCTAATTTAGCCCCTAAAATAAAATAATATGCATAATAACAAAAGTTTTGGACAAGCCCACCAAAAGTTCAATAATGTAAAGGTACCCCTCTCAAGAGAGTTGAATAATAAAAAAAGTGAGACGTTGGGCCTTTGAAGAGGCTCGATGAAGTCCAAGGGGTGCCATGATGAAGAAATGGTCTCCAAACATCATGGACAAGGGGTTGGCCCCTTGTTATCTAACCAAGAACCTATGGTGCTCCCAAGTGGGTGTGGGGGCACAAGGACATCCTCAAGGGTCTCCAAAAGGATCAAATATGCCTACAGACCATTTGTAAGGGCTAAAGCAATGATATAAGCCCTCCCTCTACAGTGGGAGGCATTTTGGAACATCTGCCAAGTGTATGGTGCAACTGTGGAGTTGGCTGGGCATGGTGGACCAAATGCATCATCCTCATCCAAAAGGTGGAACACGAGCAATCAATGGACACTGCTAAGGATCCACGAAGTAATATCTGCTATGGTGGAGGCCCATGGATCTCAACGCCCACCCTACGAGTGCCAATGTAGCCCTCTTATAGATCATGGGATCAATGGGGCACTTCATAGTGGCACGTCCTTCCATAGTAGGCTTTGGCATGTACAAGTGTCTCCAAGCTCAATAGGGGGTTAACCAAGGACCCTATTAGGTGGTTTCAACCTCTAAAGGGGGTGGCATGTCCATAGTACATCCTTTAAGAGGTAGGTGGCAAATGATATAATGATGGAATGGAGTGGGGATTAGGGGAATCATCTAGACCACATGTCAAGGTGCATTTGGTAGCTATAATGAGGGAAGTCCACACCTGGGTCTATGAGTGTAGGAGGGAGAAAATCACGGTACATGAGTTACCTCGACCTTTGTTTTTCCACCCTTCTTCATATGCCTTTTGCCTTTGATTGAATTTTCTTTATAATTGCTCGGGGATCCAGGGGATGGAGAGCATGATGTGTAATATGTAGCAGTGGATACCCCCTTTAGGTGGGGCAGTTCATTTCCCACCAGGGGTTGGGACAATCATGGGTTCCTTAATGATGGAGGGGACTCATCTAGGGCGCATAGGAACCAAGGTGATGGCTATGAATAAGGGGTTAGAGCTCATGTTCGACTTTTACCCACGTGCTAAATTTGTATGTCCCCACGATCTTTTGCATTTTATGGTACATTTCCTGTTGAGAGTGGCCAAATTATGCTTTTTACTTTATTTTTAGCCACATCAACCTCCGGGGCATCGTTCTAGGCTCGACTGAAGGTGTGGACAAGGGGAGGAGGAGGCTAACCCTATGCGGACCCAGTGGACACATGTGTACCCGGATGGGAAAAGAGATGAATGGGGCTCAAATGAGTGGAAAGGGAGTAATGTAGGTGGTGTCGGGAAGCGGGACCACGTAGCCAAAATCAAGATTCCCATGTAGTGCCAATCCTAAAGCTAATGGTCAGTATGGGAGATTCCACGGGACTAGGATACTGGGTAACCATGAAATCGAGCAATGGAGACAAGAATGCAAAACTAACCCACTCTTTCTGTTGACTTCCTCCACCAATTCATGCCCAAAAGTGCCCATGACAAGTAAGGAAAACTACTCAACTATACCAATGAAAAGCCATACCTTCGGGGTCGGGAGGTCCCCCTTCAAACATACATTCATAGCAGACGGGCAAGGGACCACATGGCTGGCTTAGGCGGCAGAGAAAATGGCACATTGAGCTATTTGGGGGTTGTTGGCTGCCGGCTAAGGACCTTCTAGGAGAAATTTTTTCTCCTATATACACTACCCATAGGTGGTGGTTAACAGCGCCCACGGGAAGTGACAGAAGGACAAGGAAGAGGGGCTAAGCTCTTCACACTTGGATCCGAGCTACAACAAATGAAGTCAGTCATAGAACTTCGTAAGTTGGAGGAATTAGACACATGTCTGTCCAGGGTGGGGTAGCCAGAATGGAAGAAACTCAGTAGGGCTCTCAAGCCATCCATGCTTGCATTGAAACAACACAAACCTTGGGAACATCCTTGTGAAGAGGTCATGCTCACAGTTGCTTCTTGTCTCAGCAGGATCATACCTTTAACATCACCACTACTGCCCTACAATAACGATATCATGAGGGAGATATCGCAGTTGATAGTATAAGCCCTTCAAGGGTTGAACAACATCATGCTTCTTACCTTTCGGAAGCGACGTAGAATCTTAGAATTCATGGCAGAGTTCAGCTTAGGCACATTTATGCTGAATCTGGAATATGACGACTTAATCTTTCAGGTGTTCCAAAAATTTTACACTAGCATGACATCAGCTCATCTAGACTGTGTCAGAACAAGCATGCAAAAGTTTGTGTCCTTGTTCCTAGAAGGAGATGCCGACATCTGCAAGATACTAAGATCCAAATTGTTGACCATTTGGAGGAAGGAACTAATTGTATCACCAACTGCCTATGATATAGTGAAGAAGTTGGTCATGCAAAACATAAAATTGCTCAGGAGGATGTTGACTAAGAAGGAGCTTAAAACGATTGATGGAAGAAGCAAGAACAAAGGTACTAAAACCTGTAGCAAGAATGAACTAAGAAGGAGAGGACTATGCTTTATCTGCCAGGGACCTTGGGCACCTAATCATTCATGTCCAGGTGATAGAAAGGAGTCAACAAGGACAAAACAAAAGGAGATTCCTTTGGATCATGGGGATTCTTCTATAGTTGGGTCTATTGATTTTTAGGATAATGAACAACAACGTGATATTATTCAGGGATACTTGCAGAATGATAAGCATTCAGAAGTGCATGAGAAAATTCCACCTAATGGTGTTGATGAAGTAGACTCCTATACAATTGAGTCCATAGGTCTCCCAGAGGATGCCCATAAAGAATATGAGCAGTCAAGTATAGATAGCATTCCACCAGTGCATCTATGTTCGACAACTGGAGAGATTGTCTTCATAGATGGAGGAGGCCAAGGAGGCTCGAGTGAGTAGCCAACAATAGTGAACCAACATGATGAGCATGATCATGAAGGGGAGCATGACAGGCATAGTGTGCAGGATGAACCATTCCCAGAGAGTCGGTCAAAGGCTTAAGTTGAAGTTGTGATCGTTGGGCATCCGGTGCAAACAAGTATAGAGACATTTAACATGGAACTAGAATCGCCAATAGAAGACTTTCGAGAAAATATCAAGCATTTCAAGACAGATCTTATGATGTTGAAGCAGAGAGTCCGGATAGCCCGAGACACTGTCTTACAGAAGAACAAAAAAATTGAGGAGCTCATAGGGGTATGTGTCGAGTTAGCGGCCAAGCTGTCTAGTGTAGAGGAATGTCTCAAGTCCCTCAGAAGGCAACAAGAGGAGTACAGTTGGAGTACCAGAGCAACCCTCTACAAGAGTACATAGATAGGGCTTGCAACACTACCAACCCACCTTTATACATTAGGGCGAGCAAGGCAGAGTTCTCCAAATGGATCATGTTGGGTGACCGAGTGGAGCATCAGGGAGTATCAGCATAGTAGACTTACTCCATGTGCAAACATTCATGCATTAGGTCCTTCCCACGGGATGGATTGGCAAGAGATTATGAGTTGGAACTCTATTGTTGGGATGATTCCTAGGAGGACACTCTTAGCGAAGGGCATATTGCAGCTTGGGCTCTTAGGCATGGACAGTGATGGAAGCACACTCATGCATTAGATCCTTCCCATGGGCTCTTGGGCATGGACAGTGATGGATGCCTGAGATGGTATCATAACCCATAGGTTCCAGGACTTAGGTGGCATTGGGATCCAGGTGGGTCTATAGAAGGCAAGATTGTTTGGGGTCCAGGTACTAATGGAGTTGTTCAGGATCATTTGGCATGGAGTCATGGGATAGCACGGGATCTTGGTATCAATGTACAAATGCTTCTATTGTGGATAGAAGTGGATTGCTTGAGGGCAAGCAATCTTTGGGTAGGAGGATTTGTAATATTCCCTTTTTTGGATATGGTCAAAATATACGGAATCTACCCATGGTATTTACGTGGTGTTTGCCCATGGTATCTGCCCATCGGTATTTTTCTTCGTTTTTAGAGGGAAAACAATAAAATAAGTTTTTTAGAGCATCCATCAAGCCTATAAAAGGGGATAGGAGCTAGGCATTGAGATTGTCCTAAGTTGTCTATCTTATTGTGTGTTTGTTGAGAACTTGGCGTGGCCAGTTCTAGCTTGATTCCGGGACAAAAACCCCTTGGTGTCATTTGTATGGTGTATCCATCCAGGATTCACAAGTGGGCTTCAGTGTCTTAGATTAGTCATTGTTGAGCAGCCGTACATGCCATTGGTAGGGACTTCAGTATGACTTGTATGAGCATGTATCTTTGTTTTCAGTTATTAATATAAATAAGAGGCTGCAATTTCAGATCCCCTTTATGTTCGATGTTTTGATTGCAAACATTTTTAATTAGAACACTCAAGTGTGTCAGACCTATTAAAATTTTGGATGTTTGGGATCTTACATTTTCCTTGTTTTTGAAGATTAAGGAAATTATTTTCTTTAAAGAATTGTAGAGTTCAGGGACATAATTAAGGCATGACGTGAAAAGGGTTTGTAGATAATTGAAGAAGGAATCTAAAACATCTAGCATAATATAATTTGGATTTTTTCTGAGCGGTTGGACTGCACTTTAATAATATTTGCTTGCATTTTCTGGAAAGTGCAAAATTAGTGAAAAAGATATTGATGGATTTAGATCTTGGAAATGGTGAAAGTTTAGTGAATTTTTGAAACCTGCCAAAGTCCATTTTTCAGAGGCACTCAAGACTGATTTGCACTTCTTTGACAGTAGAGCAGATTTTTCATGTTTTGCTACAGGAGCAACTATTTGGATTGCGATTGCAAATATAATCATATGGGAAGGCTAGGTATGTCATAAGGAACACTTAGCAACTTGAAAGTCCAAATTTGGAATTGTAATCAAGCTTGGCAGTGGGTTTTAGTAAAACCAGTCAAAATTGTCAAAACAATGAAAGCACTGATTTTGTGGATCCATTGAGTTCATCTAGAAAAATGATTTTGAAAATAAAAGATATGGGTTTTCTGTGTAATGTTGCTGAATTTAACCTAGCACTCTTGGATTCTATATGGTATGCTCTTTGTATGGATTGGTATGCATTTCCCTGAGCCACCTAATGCTGATTTGCATTCTGATTTTAATTCCTAGATTTCATTTTTTCCAAAATTTGTATATATTTGGATTATGAGAGTTGCAATCGTTTTGAGTCAAATATTCTTTTTTCATACCCATAAAAGGTTCAATTCATATGTATACAGTATCCAATTGGAGACGAAAGGATTGGGTACCCATGTTTTGTTTTAAAATGTTGAGAATTAGGAAAAGGAGTATCTGGTCATCTAAATGTGGACGTGTGAAAAGGCCTTTTGCAAAAGCTGTAGATGCCTATGAGAGTGTAGGAGTGCAGACTTAGACTTTTCTATAAGATGTAATCAGTTTCAAATGGTTTTACAACCTCTATGTTTATAATCAATGAAGCAGAGTTGCCGACACAAATTTTTGTTGTTTGAATTTTAAATTACAGTTATGTTGTGAATGACTGTTTCCAGTGTATTTTGATGTACAAGCCATAGGCTCTACATCAAACAACGTGCAAAATTCAAATGCAAAAAGGACCATGTCAAGAGGAACATGTTGTTAGTCACGGATTCTATTGTTATTGCTATAGCTTTATTATCATGCTCATTTTAATTGACAACGTTATGCACTTCTTAGTGCCAAAAGATTAGTGTTCCACAATCATAACCAAGTTGGAGCTTTTAGCATATCAATATTCAAAGCAAGAGGGACTAGTTGCTTTGCATATTTTCCCTTGTTCTGTTTTACCCAATGTTCCACCAAATTTCTGGGATATGGAGATGTATAAGTGGGAAAACACATCTAGGGAATATTTAGAAGCACCCTCCAAATTTTAGGGAATGGCATAGCGGACACCAAGGTCTCCAACATAATGGACCCCACCCAAAATACTAAAAATTTTAAATTAGAACATACAAAAGCTTGAAACATAAACGATAAATCATTGAAATTTTATATTCTTATAAATATAACATAATAATTCATAATTATTAAGTCATTTGTAGACTATCACCTTTGTATTTCTCATCATACTTAGAAAATTGAAAAATTAGAAGATAGGACAGCCTTTCCATGTTTAGAGGCAAAATTATATTTTACCTGGTACATTTTTGTGAAAATTTCACTACTAAAATTCTATTGCAGCAACTGGAATTAATACTTGTAACTATTAATTTCTTTAGTAGTTTATTGCTATGGAAACAACAAATTAATCACACTGCAATCTTCACAAAAAAATACTGCGGGAAAATGAATTGGAAACTAAGAAAATACTGGCTCACACACACAAAATATAACAATGTTTTTTTGGACAAAAGTCTATGGAAAAACCCAATGTGGGAAAACCGGTGCAACAACTGAGGGTTTTTATTATTAAGCAACAGTAAGAAAATTATGAGTACAACTAGATGCCGAAACTGACAATCCACTACAGGAAAACTGACCACAAAAATTAGTGAGACAAATTTTGTCTCACCCGACACTGACCGAGCTCCAAAACAGGAAACACTGGGCTCCACAAAACCCCTATGTCAAATCTGCGTAGACACTTGTACACTTTGCCTGGAACTGCAACTCATCAAGTTGTCTGCCCAATTCGACCTCTGAGAGTGACTCGGTGGCCCCTTTTGGAAAATCTCTTAGCCTCCAGCCACATAATCGAACTCTGCCTCTGAAGCTTCTACACCAGCACTGCACAACCTCACTGAGGAAACTCAACCCTCCTGTAGCTAACTCTCCGAAACTGGAAGACTTCCTCCAAACTCATTGCCTCTGCCCCTCTCTGTCTCTGCGTCCCCTCTCTGGCTTGAAATCTTCCGACAGAATGTTGCTGCTCTCTAGAAAGTCGAACTGCCCTAGGAAATCAACATCCAATATGTTCCTCCATCTTACCTATCGACTTCTTATAATCTCACTGTCGGACTCCAACAGCCAAGATTAAATCTTAATTAATGGATGAGATTATTTCCTTGTTGATTCGTGTGAGTTTCTAGAGAAATCTCACTTTCCTCAATTAATTCCTGTTAATTAAACATTTTTCCTAAGTTAGTCTTAAGAAAAATTTAATTATTGATTAATTAACTTAATTAAGGCATTTCTAGGTGGATTTTCCTGAAACCTTTTCTGGGTTATGGAGTCCTAGTGTTTCTTAGCCTCTCTGACAACTGTTGAGACTAGAAAACCACCTGATGATACAAAAACTAACACTCCCTCTTAGCGAGGAAGGTGTTCTAGTGCTGAACTGCTCCAACACCCTGTCTCTGCATCATCCTCTATACATGTTGTTGATGTCTGGCCATTGTGACTGCCTGCCACTGCCCACCAACCACTGCGCAACTTTGATGTTGCATCTGTGCTGCTGCTGACACTACTATACTGTTGCCAACTCTACATCTGCACTGCAACTCCCTCTCACTGTTGCTGCGGCTACTACAATTACTGCAATTGAGAAGCATCTGAAATATTGAATCAACTATCTCTGTGCTGCATATGTCTGTTGAGCATTTGACTACTACTAGCCTTTGCATTGCACTAAAGAATCTGCACTGCTGCTAACTTTAGAGTCTACACCTAGCCACCTCCTCTACTGTCAACACTGCATCTGCGCTCCTCAGCACCTGACTGCAACTAGTCTGCAACTGTCACTCGGGAATCTAATTGCATCAACTGGCACTAATCCATCCTGCTACTGAATACTATGGGCCCTTGTAGCAAAGTAATGATCAATGAGGAAGACACCTCAATGGACCTTTGCCTAAACCTCTGGGCAACTCTGCGACTATAGCTCCATATCGCCCCACCTCACTCCTGGAGGTATAGTTGTCAACATGACGAAGTATTCCTCAACCCTAGAGGACAATTTGTCTATCTCTACGTATGTTGCTGCCTTCCCCTGCTTCTCCTGCTTGTCCTTCTCCCTTTGGGGACACTGAGTACTATGGTGGCCAAACTTGCCACACCTGAAGCACTTGACCTTAGATAGGTCCTTCTTCTTCTTCTTCTCGCCTGTCTTTGACTGGGACCCTTTGATGCAAGGGCCACATTCTCCTCCTCCTTTTCACTCTTCGAACCCTAATTGTTGTTTCCGTCGATGGAGCTCTTTATTAGAGCTCACCTCATCTTCTCCTGCTACAAGTCTGACCACATTTTGTTCCACCCTAGTAAAGTATCTCGTCCCAAGATGCTTTGGACAAAGACTTGTCATTCCTTTTAGACATTTTTTAGGGCCAAACGCACAAGCTTTGTAGGTTGAGGCGCCTCTCCAACCGCCGAAAGCTGATCCCAGATTTCCTGAATTTTGGCGAGGAAGAGATTTATGCCTTCACCCTTTTGCATCCTGATGCTTCTCAACTTCTCTTGCACGAACATCTTCCATTGCTCAGAAGGATTCTGATATAGATGAGCGAGAGCATCCCACATCCCCTTGGTTGTATTATTGGCCGATATATGCAGGACTATATGTTGATTTGGGGTAGCATCAGATGTGCTCTAGCCACGAAATTTGGTGGAGAGGTTAGGGCACACGAGATCTCCAATACCCAGAAAGGGTCTGGGCAGATTCTAGACAGATCAGGAGATATTAAAATAATTAATATTTTTAATGGAGTCCCTAAGTCTAAACTTAGGGAAAATAAAATATTAATGTGTATTAATATGAATCTATGTTAGAATGGTCCAAAAGACATGGATCAAGCCAGATCTAATCTTAGCCATTGATTAGGGACTTAATCTTGGCCGTTGAGATGTCAACAGGAAAAGTATAAGAGGAGGCTTGAGGGTCACTTGGAGAAAACACCAGAGTGATCAGTCATTCTATTCTCTAGAGCGGGGTTTGCTAAGAGAGATAGAATCTGTGATCGGGAGAGCAACTGAGGGGCATTGAGTATAGAGAGATAGAGAAGCAGAGATAGTGACGGGATAGCAGAAGAGCAGCCAGAGAAAGAAACACAAGAGCAGCTAGTGCTCACGCAGGGCCACGCAGAGGCAGCTAAGTGCTGCACAGAGCACCAGAGGGGCCAACGTAGCTGATGCAGAGGCACAGAGAGCTGACGCAGGCCAAGATAGGCTGACGTAGTGCTAGCGCTGGGCTAGGAGAGGCTGACGCAGTCCAGATTGGGCAAACGCTGGGGTTTCTGGGGTAGATTGGTGCTGAGTAGCTGTCGGAAGGATTATTTGGGGTTTCAGCCAGTAGATTTGTCAGAAACCTAGAGGTATTACTGCTAAGGAAATTCTCTATTGGGTAGGTCAGTTTCGGCACCCGGATTGTACTATGATATTGCTTAATAAGAAAACCCTTAGATAGCTGCATTGGTTTTCCCACATTGGGTTTTTCCGGGGACATTAGTCCAAAAATAATGGTTTCATGTGGTGTGTTTGTTTTTGTTTCTTTTAGTTGCTGATCTGTAATATGTTGAACATGCACTGGTGCTTATTTTCAGTATTTACTTTGTAAATAACTTGTTAAGGAAAAATAACAAGTAGGTAGGAATAAATCAGAAAAAGTGCATGAAGGGTTTCTAACTAAGTAAACTTAGAAACTTCAACATGGTATCGGAGCGTGATTGCAGATCAAAGGAGGACTAAGAGACATCAGCCGAACAACGCAATAGCAGTAGAAAACAGTTGTCCCGAGGTGACAGACGCTGTTTCCAGCAGTGCAGAAGCCAAGAAGTGTGACACAAAGCCAGCCAGAGCGACGCAGAGGACGTCGGGAGCTGCACAAAGCCTAAGAGAGGCCAGTGTTGCTAACGCAGAGGGCCAGAGGGCTGACACAGACCCATCCGGGGTGACGCAGGAGTAGTGTGAGGCAGAGAGGGGCTGACGCAGTTCATAGAGAGGCAGCTGCTGGGGTCTAGAAGGTTGTAGGAATATTGCAGAGTGAAGATGGTGAGGTACTATAGTTAGAACAGTACCTGATAGAGTAGGGCCAGAGGAGTTGTTACCGAGGGTTTCTAGCCGAGGAACCCAGATCAGAAGTGCAGTTGCACAAGTCAATCAGGGTAGGGGGGCATCTCGACAAGCGGCAGAAGGATTTCCAGGAGGGAAATCAGGACTCTAAGGGAGTCCAGAAGAGAACTTCCAGACGGGAAGTAGAGACTTAGAGGAGTCGAATAGAGAACTTCCAAGAGGGAAGTAGAGGAGCATCATGGCACTAAACGAGGTAAGAGACCAGGATAGACTGGACGGAGCATCGAACTTCACAGTCTGGAAGGCCAAAATCTTATCAGTGCTTGGCAGGAATCATGTCAAGAACTTTGCCTTGAAGGTAATAGCTGTCCCAGTCAACCCCAATGATAATGACAGGTACAAAGAGGCGATGGCGAGGGCCAAGTGCATTATCCTTGACGGGGTCAAGGATCATGTGGTACCACATATAGCCGAGAAGGAAACGACATTTGAGATGTGGGAGGCTCTCAAGAAGTTGTACCAGCATACTTTTGTGCAGAGAAGAATGCCGCTCGAGAACCAGATGAGGTCGTATCAGATGGAGAAGGGTCAATTGGTTGACACCTTCCTCGGAGGGTTGAATGAGATCTTAGACCAGTTGACTGCTATAGGAGCGACACCGGATCAGGAGCTTACGGTGAGGCCAACCCTGAATGTTGTCTTAGAAGATTGGGAGGTATTTGTCCAAAGTATCCTATGCAGAGGGACTCTCCCACCTTGGGACGAGATGTGGGCAACTCTTCGCCAGGAAGAGATAAGACGGCAGTCGAAGACAGGTAGCAGCAACAAAGGGATCAAGGTCAAGCAGGAGGAGGAGGATGTGGCCCTAGCATCTGAGGGGAAGCAGGAAAAGCAGAAGAAGAAAGATCTCTCCAAGATCAAGTGCTTCCACTGTGGGCAACTGGGTCACTATGCGACCCAGTGTCCAACGAAGAAGAGTAAGGGAGAGTCTTCCGAGACTAAGGTAGCACCAGCACGAGCAGAGAAGGAAGTTTTGACAGACGATGACTGTGCCATGAGTGCACACACGCCACTTCAGCAGAAATGGGGAGACATCGAGCTGTAGTCAGGCGGACTATAGGCGATGAGGGGTAGGATCCTCGAGGTACCCAGCCTCTTGGATTAGACCTTGCTACGAGAGCCCTGTCGAGTAGTAGGACTGGTTGAGTCGGGTAGAGACAGATGCGGATGGAGCGGCAAAGAGAGCTGCAGTGCAGGAGTCCCAAGACAGCGCAAGGCTAGTAGGCTGCAGCAGTGCGAGAGGCACGAGAGTGTTGCACCAGTGTAGGATGGCACAGAGAGGTGTGAAACGGTGCGAGATGCAGGAGAGTTGTTGCAGCAGTGCAAAGGTCAGAGAGGGAGCACTTGTCAACGGCAGAGGGAGCTTCAACATCAGTGGGTGTCTCTAGCCCAACAGGGAGGTCAGTTGGGAGATCAGTTACTTACTTCTCAGTAACTGAGTTGTAGTGCAACAGTGGGTGGCACGATGCAACATGATGACAGGAGGTGCAGTGCGGATGCAGTGCTGGAAGAAAGGACCAACAACAGCACGGATGCAGTGCTAGGAGAAAGGACCAACAACAACATGGATGCAGAGGGAGCTGTCGTACAGATGCAACAATGGCAGTGGCAGAACCATGGGCAGCAGTACAGGAGTAACAGTGCAAAGGATGTTGGGCAGAAAGGCCTAGCATTAGCACAGGTACCGATGCCAGATGATCAAAGTAATACTCAGTGAGGAGTATTGCTAGAGCACAGTCTTCGCTAAGAGGGAGTGTTGATTTGGGGTAGCATCAGATGTGCTCTAGCCACAAAATTTGGTGGAGAGGTTAGGGCACATGAGATATCCAATACCCAGAAATGGTTTGGGTAGATTCTAAATAGATAAGGAGATATTAAAATAATTAATATTTTTAATGGAGTCCCTAAGCCTAAACTTAGGGAAAATAAAATATTAATGTGTATTAATATGAATCTGTGTTAGAATGGTCCAAAAGACATGGATCAAGCCAGATCTAATCTTAGCCATTGATTAGGGACTTAATCTCGGCCATTGAGATGTCAACAGGAAAAGTATAAGAGGAGGCTTGAGGGTCACTTGGAGAATACACCAGAGTGATCAGTCATTCTATTCTCTAGAGCGGGGTTTGCTAAGAGAGATAGAATCAGTGATCAGGAGAGCAGCTGAGGGGCATTGAGTACAGAGAGACAGAAAGGCAGAGATAATGCCAGGATAGCAGGAGAGCAACCATAGAAAGAGACACAGGAGCAGCTAGTGCTCACGCAGGGCCACGCAGAGGCAGCTAAGTGCTGCGCAGAGCACCAGAGGGGCCAGCGTAGCTGACGCAGAGGCTCAGAGAGCTGACGTAGGGCCTCCTGGGGCTGACATAGGCCAAGATAGGCTGACGCAATGCTAGCGCTAGGCTAGGAGAGGCTGACGCAGTCCAGATTGGGCAGACGATGGGGTTTCTGGGGCAGATTGGTGCTGAGTAGCTGCCAGAAGGATTATACGGGGTTTCAGCCAGTAGATTTGTTAGAAACCTAGAGGTATTACTACTAAGGACATTCTTTGTTGGGTAGGCCAGTTTTGACACCCAGATTGTACTCTGATATTGCTTAATAAGAAAACCCTCAGATCGCTGCACTGGTTTTCCCACATTGGGTTTTTCCGGGGACATTAGTCCAAAAATAATGGTGTCATGTGGTGTGTTTGTTCTTGTTTCTTTTAGTTGCTGATTTGTAATATGTTGAGCATGTGGTGTTTATTTTCAGTATTTACTTAGTAAATAACTTGTTAAGGAAAAATAACAAGTAGGTAGGAATAAATCAGAAAAAGTGCATGAAGGGTTTCTAACTAAGTAAACTTAGAAACTTCAACATTATATGGTCCCAAACTCCATCCAAGATTATCTGCTTCGCCTTTTCCATCTCTTTCTTGTATTCCTTTAGCTGATCTACATTGTTTGGTACTGAAAATTTCATCTATTGCAGCAACTGGAAATTATTCTCCTAGCTGTAAATTAAATTATGCAATTTATTTGCTATGACAAACAATGAATAAAATCACAACTGCAATTTTCACCATAAAAATACTATGGAAAATAAAATACTGGAAAGTGGAAGCTGAGAAATTCTAGCGCAAACATAAGAATTTGACACAGTTATTTTTGGACAATTGTCCCAGGAAAAACCCAATGCGAGAAAACCGGTGCAACAAAAGAGGGTTTTGTTATTATTCTTCAGCAACAATTCTGAGTACAATAATTTAGATGGTCTACTGGCAATCTAATCTAAGGAAAATACTGGCAAAATTATTGTGAGAATTTTCTCTCACCCCACAACTAATTTCTGCCACTAAAATTGCCTCCCTAGCCACACATTGAACCTTCTGCATCACCCTTTGTGCAGTGCTTGTGCAGAACCTCTGGGGATTTCGGCTTTCCTCTTACTACCTCCTCCCGTGACTAGAATATTTCCTTTTGGAATGCTGCTAACCTCCTCTACCACTTGCTACTCACCCTTTGGCTCTATCTTCTCTGCTGAATCTCTGCCATTGAGAAAATCAAACTACCTGAGTATCTGCACTGGTGTATTTTCCATCACCACATCAATCTCTTCTTATATCTTCTTGTTGGGACTCCAACGGCCAAGATTAAATCTTAATCAATGGCTTCGATCAATTCTGGATCAATCCATTTGAGTTTCTAGATGATTCTCGCCTTATCTCAATTAATATTGATTAATTAACCATATTCCCTAAGTTTATACTTGGGAAATATTTAAAAGTCGACTAATAATCTAATTGAGACACTTCTAGGTGGAATTTCCGAAAATGATTTTTGGGTTTTGGAGGTCTCATGTATTCTAGTCTCTCCACCAAATTTTGTGGCTAAAACACATCCGATGCTACAAAAACTAACAACATTATCTACATAGGTCTTTAGGCAGAATTCATACAGTAGGAAGGACATCTTGGCCTTCCAGATGACCTAGTTGAAGGATCCCTCCAACCTATCCTAATCTCTAAACCTAGTTGTGGCCATCTCTGAGACTGGAATGGAAAACTCCCTCTTTTACTTGCTCGACTGCTGAATTTTCTATTCACACTCCCTTCTGGAGTGGGACAATCTGCTTGTAGCTACTGCCAACTGCAATTGGAAATTTGGATTTCTATGCTAGAAACCCTCAAAGAGAAATTTCCCTCTGTGTGTGCACTTCCTCTTCCACCCAGCGTTGATTTTGCTTCTGCAAACTGCTGCAAAACCCTCCTGCGCCCAAACAAGGAATTTGCTCAGCAAAAATTTAAGCTACTGCTGTTCCCTCTGTCTGGGCCACTCAATCTGGCAAGCTGAATTTTTCTGCCAAACTGCACTGAAAAATCGAATTGCCTAGCATAGGCTCTACACAACCCTCAAAAAATTCGTCCAGTTTCTCCCTCTGAATAGCGAATTTCTGCTTCCGCTTCTGAGCTTTCCCATTTGATCAAAATCACTTTGATACCAAGTGAAAATTTCATTATTGAAATTCTATTGCAGCAAATGGAATTAATTCTTCTAACTATTAATTTATTTAGTAGTTTGTTGCTATGACAACAATGAATTAATCACACTACAATCTTCACAAAAAAATACTGCGGAAGATAAATTGGAAACTGAGAAAATACTGGCACACACACACAAAAATATAACACCGTTGTTTTTGGACAAAAGTGCCCAGAAAAACCCAATGTGGGAAAACTGGTGAAACAATTGAGGGTTTTTATTATCAAGCAACAGTGAGAAAATTTTGAGTACAACTGGATGCCCAAACTAGCAATCAACTATAGGAAAATTGGCTAGTGAGGCAAATTTTGTCTCACCTAGCACTGATCCAGCTCCAAAACTGGCAAATAATGCCCTCCACAAAACCCATGCGTCGGCCTCTGCATCAAATCTGCACGGACACTTATACGTTCTACCTGGAATTGCAATTGATCAAGCCATCTGCCTAATTTGACCTCTGAGAATGATTCACTGGCCCCTTTCGGAAATTCTCCCGATCTTCAGCAACTAAATCGACCCTCTGACTAGCTAAATCGAACTCCGCCTCTGAAGCTTCTGCTCCAGCACTGGGCAACCTCACTGAGAAAACTCAACCCTCTGGTAGCTAACTCTCCAGAACTGGAAGAATTCCTCTGGACTCACTGTCTGTGCATCCCCTCTCTGTCTCGAACTCTTCTGGCAGAATGTTGGTGCTCTCTGGAAAGTCGAACTACCCAAGGAAATCGACCTTTGGTATGTTCCTCCATCTACCCATCAAATTCTTCTTATAATCTCACTGTGGGACTCCAACGACCAAGATTAAATCTTAATCAATGGTTGAGATTATTTCCTAGTTGATCTGTGTGAGTTTCTAGAAAAATCTCACCTTAATTAATTCTTGTTAATGAATAATTTTTCCTAAGTTAGACTTGGGAAAAAATTAATTATTGATTAGTTAACTTAATTAAGGCATTTGTAGGAGGATTTTCCTGAAACCTTTTCTAGGTTATGGAGTCCCAGTGTTTCTTAGCCTCTCTGACAACTGTCAAGACTAGAACACCATCCGATGCTACAAGAACTAACAATTTTTGCTAATATGATGACAAAAGAGATCAATAATCAACACCACCAACATTAGGTTACAACGAGGGTTTGATACTCTTGATTAAACGTCAATTCCATAACCTCATACATGATAGAATCCAATGGAAATGCTTCAATCTCACTAAGTCTTGAAATCTTGAAAACTGTTAAGTCCATTGAATTCTGAATAGAACATGGAATTCTACTTTCTCCATATGAAATCCAATGAGGTTGGAAGTCAAACATCTTGAAACAGTTAATGGTAATGTTATAAATAAGCAAAAGTTGAGATTCTCCCTTATCTTTCCTTTCCTATCTTTTTACTTTAGAATTTTAATATTGTCAATAATTACGAAGGAAGGGGTTCAAAACAACAAAGAAAGAGTGATAACATCTTATTTCATAAGGAATAACTTCCCCTAACACATTTCCTAGTATCCCTAAAACCGGGACATGAGAAACGTTTCCCTTAGAGTACCCACATCTCAGGGCATTGGTTTTAGTTATTATATATGGTGAATGAGTCATTAGAACCTTTTTCTTTACTATGTTATGCTTGGACTTTTTTTAACAGTCCAATTCACCTTATATATATATATATATTATCTACTTGTAGAGAAATCTGGGAAAAATCCATACATAAGTAACCTTTGATGAAGGAAGGAAAGTTGTATCATTTTTTGTTATCTTTGAAATAGCACAAGAAGATGAAAATCAGAGTTCAGTTCCCAAGGAAACTTCAAAAACAAATGGCCTATTGGGTCAAATATAGCTATCCCTGCTCCTACCATTCTTGGAGTGCCTTTGGTGCTTTGCCAAAAAATAAGAGGAAGCACCTCCGCTCTAATATCCATCTATAGATTTCCTTGTCTTGAAGGTCCATGTTCCAGTCCTTGCAATATTTGGGTTTGGGCAAAGATCTAAATGTTGATGCTCTAGTGTCTTCGTCATTATCTCGATATCTAGCCATTTCCTCAACTTTCGAGTAATTTCCCTTCTGAGAGACTTCTCAGAGGTTGATAGAGATACTTTCTGCTATCAAAGCAAGAGATGTTAATGCAATATCCTAATCGTTCACTTCCTGCTATTGAAGATGACTTTATTCTAGGAATTCCAAACTTAGATAGGAGATTTTAGACATTAGCTAGGATTGGCTTCCCTCTCAGAGGAGAAGGATTTCTAGACTCCAATTGAGAATTACATCCACTCATTTTTGTTTTAGTTTTTTTTTATTCACCAATGGGGAATTCTTGTTCTAGACAACAATGTGCCATTACAGCTAACACAATATCTTCCCCCTAAGTAACAGCATAATCTAGTCCATTTTCTCTTGCCACTAGAATTGGTTCTACACTAAGCAATACGTAGAGTAACTCCCAATGTAACAGTAAAAGCAAGACTATGTGATTGATAAGTGACATCAATAACTCGTCCAAGTTATTTCAAGTAATGATTCTAGTCTTCTACTAAGGGAAGACTCTAGATTAATCTTTGGAATGTTGCTTTCCATGTAGGTTGAAGTTCCATAAATAACTCTCTTTTGGATATTTTATGTTGTAAGAAGTTGTTTTGGTAGAGAAACCAGATGAAACAATTGATTTTTGGAAAGTTTCCCTCATCCCAAATAAATTGTCATAAGTGCTAAGCCCTGTTGGATCCTCCAGCGTCTCCTAGGAGGGCCTATTTATTTTTCTTCCCCTAGCAAACCAACATTTAGTTTTGCGCAGATTTACTTCTACTAAATAAATGCTCCAGCTAGGGTATTAACCAAATAATTCATTGGAAAAGCAAATTTACTAACCTCAAACACGAAAAAGACACAACAAATTCTTCCCAATCAGAGTTCTTCATTAAATTCTAAACTTACTTGGGCTCCCTTCCTAGCAAAATGGCCCAATTGAGGAATTACACACAACACTATATCTGATCCACCTTATGAAACCCTCCTTAGATGATTTGGATCTCCTTCCTACCCCTTCCTCAGACCCAACACATTCACTGAGATGCCTCTCTCAATCTTGTGTTGCTATATGGTGTCTTCTCCCTTCTCCCTAGCCTTGGTTTTATAACATTATATTGAGCTAAATCCCTGACCCTAATCTCTAAAGTGATTGACGATTGAGATTAGATCTCGCCACACTTGAGATCAAGAGCCGATATTAAAACATAATCACTAAATTAATTTACTTTACTTTTCCTAAGTTTACTTTAGCAGCTAGCTTAATAAGCCAACATAATACTTATGTGCTTTTCCTAAGTCAACTCAGGCTAAGTTGAAAAAACAACTTGCTCACACTAGAGCAAGTATCTGAGGAGACTATGGGTAACTTCTACATGCTTAGAGACGCCTAGACACTCAAGCATGTGCGAAAGTACCCGCCTAAGCTACAAACATCAACAATCCCTCTTAGCGAGGGAGATACTTATGCCACCTGGAACCGACATTGGTCCTGGAACAACATCTACTACCTTGGTTGCTCCCTTTGAATTGGAAGCCTTCCTTGCCATCTGGTTTGGAAACATCCTCAAAATCTTGTTGTCCTTGGCTTGCTTCTTAGAAGCCTCCTACTTCTGAACATCCCATAAGGTCATTTCGTACCAAGAGACCTTCTTGATAGACTTGGGGAAATTTGCCAACTACTCCTCCCTTACTGAACCCGAAGTCGGACTCCCTCTGAGTTGCTCAACCTTCATAGCTTCTGCTCCTTGCCCTCTATAATTGATCTGCTCCTCCCTATGCTAAGTCCTTTTAGCACCCTTGGGAAATCTATTGGTTTATAGTGTAGGTTTTAACCCTGTACATATAATACTTGCAAACGAATTCTTAAAAAACAGGGAATATACAATGGTGAGAACATAAAATATGCATAGAGATTTTTCTATTGGAACCCAAAACTGGGAAACCAGATTGATTTTTCATTATATTCCTTTCAATGTTACAATACATTATATACATGTCAAAACATTCATAAACCCTCAATCCATTAACCTTGCATTAGAACATAATTGTAGTTCCTTTGACCGAATCTACAAAACCATGGGCACCATCATGTGTAAAACCATGCACAGAACCACCCAAAAGATTTCTTTTTGGGCATTGCCCCAAACCCCAAACAAGGGGGGCTAACACAAGCCCCCCTGGTATATATAATTTGTGCAAAAAATATAGCACACACCCAACATATAGATCCACTAGGATATCCCTTGTGGATTTGTCTTGGTCCTTTGAGACATCCATGAAATCTACTACCATACCCCTGATTGGTATGATCTCCCTCTCCCTCTAAGGGTTGACCTCTTCCAGTCTTACTAGCAAACCTTGCTGTACTGTCCTTTGTACCTTGCTCTGCTGCCCACTACTCGTTGGTGCCTGTCATGGCAAATCTCCCACCAAACAACATCCTACAACTACTTGATCATGCCCAATGTGACACTACCCACGACACGATCCTCAACACTGCTCTATCGCACTACTTGCACCGGATCTTGCCGCTCCCTCTGCGACTAGCTTATCCATAGCCCGACTACACTTTGCATTGTGCAACCCTTTCTTGATGGCTCCTCATGCATGGCCCCAACACCCCCTTTGCATATCCCTCACATGATGCGACAACTATCTAGCCATGTCTTATTGTAGACGACCCTTCTTCCAACTTTCCAACTCTGTTGAGGGCCTCGTCTATTGTCTCTGCCTCGTCCAACGCCTTCTGCCTTCTGTCAGCAACCGACCAGTGGTAGCTCCACACTATCCAACCCTCATCTGAGGTCTACACACTGCATTTCCCATGCGGACTCGAGGATGACCCTCCATGGCTTAACACCACTCGACAACTCTGCTTGGCGATCCTTATGAAATTTTGTCCTCGACCTGTGTTCTTGTTTGGTTGGCTGCAACCTCGACTAACAGTTGGTGGCTACCACAGTCACTGACCTCTTCCTCGAGCGCTAGCTCGCTATGCCCATGACGCAATCCTTGTTGGTGGCTTGTGACGAAGTTGGCTACCGCGGTGGGGGCTCCTTTTAAGCCTGTATTTGTTACTTTGGAGTCCCTTTGCGGTTGTATTTGTCCTCATGTGTGTGTTGCCTCTACCTTGCCCCCAACTGTCTATTGATTCCTCTGTCTCGACCAAATTTGTTGGTCCTCTCTGCATTTGTAGTCGACCACTATGGTCCTAGCAGCTATCGGCTTGCTTGACCAGCAACCGACTCTTCCCGACAACTTCCTCTGTGCCCCCCTGCGATGACTGCTAGTCTCTGCCTATCTGTGCCGCCCTCGCAAGCTGTCACCTTTGGTTTTCATTGTTGTCATCCTCCACCCTGTCGGCCATCCCCATCCAAACTTGTTGGCAGCTAGGCAGTTGTCGGCCACCAAGCCCTACCCCTTAGGCACCCTTTTTTATTTTTATTTATTTATTTATTTTTTAAAACATACATTCTAAAAAAAAGTTAGGCCCCGTCACTGATTTTTTTTCTCTTTTGTAATACAGTCATTTGATTGATTTACTTTGGACCTTTGCAAAAAAAATTCACTCGTATGATCACAATCAAGCTTGGCCTCGACGATCCAATATGAACTTGGCACTCGTCATTCAGAGATTGGTATCTTACAGTTTATGCTCTAATACCATGTTAATTTTCTTACCCTAGCAAACCAACAATTAGTTTTGATCAGATTTACTTCTATTGAATAAAAGCACAAGCTAGGGTATTAGCCAAATAAATTCAGCAGAAAGCAAATTTACCAATTGTAAGATCCCAAACTTTAAAAAGTTTAACAGATCTAACGCCTTTAGTGTTCTGATTAAAAAGAAACTTTCAACAAGAACAAGAACACAAAGGGATCTAAAAACGCAACCACTTTATTTAATCAATAACTACAAATAATACATGCCAGAATGATTAACATAAAAACCCTTGCTAATGGCATGCAAGGCTGCTCATCAACAAACTCGACCAACTGAACTCTGAAGCACACTTGTGGACCCTGGATGGATCCACCAGACAAATTACACCCACGGGGTTTTTGTCCCTGGGATCAAACTAGCGCTGGCCTTTGCCAAGTTCTCAACAAAGACAAAATAGATAGATAACTCAGGATGATACCAATGCCTAGCT
The DNA here is from genome assembly GCA_031772625.1 of Pinus tabuliformis. Lineage (NCBI taxonomy): Eukaryota > Viridiplantae > Streptophyta > Pinopsida > Pinales > Pinaceae > Pinus > Pinus tabuliformis. The sequence continues at coordinate 629,830,405 of CM062814.1, read as the reverse complement.
CCTATCACCTTTTATAGGCCTAATGGACTCTCTAGAAACTTTATTTTATCGTTTTCCCTTGAAAAACAAGGGAAAATACCACGGTAAATACCATGGATAGATTTTGTCCATTTTGACCATATTGAAAAAAGAGAATATTACAAATCCTCCTGCTCAAAGATTGCTCGCCCTCAAGCAATCCTCTTCTATCCATAGTAGAAGCATATGTACATTGATACCAGGATCCCGTACAAACCAATGTGTTATCCTGTGTTTCCATGCTAAATGACCCTGAATGGATCCTTCGATACCTGGATCCCAAACAATCCTCCGACCAATCCTGCCCTCAATAGATCCACCTGGATCCCAATGCCACCTAAATCTTGGGACCTGTGGGTTATGATACCATCTCGGCCCTCCATCATTGTCTGTACCTAAGAGCCCAAGCTGCAATATGCCCTTGGCTAATAGTATCCTCCTAAGAATCATCCCATCAATAGAGTCCCAACTCATAATCTCTCGCCAATCCATCCCATGGGAATGATCTAATGCATGAATGTTTGCACATGGAATAAGTCTAGTGTCCTGATACTGCTCGATGCTTAACTTATGCTGCTCCACTTGGTCACCCAACATGATCCATTTGGAGAACAATGCCTTGCTCGCCCTGATGTATAAAGGTGGGTTGGTAGTGCCGCAAACCCTATCTATGTATTCCTGTAGAGGGTTGCTCTAGAACGAGTGTTGACGGCTGATTCGGCACATACCCCTATGAGCTCCTCAATTCTCTTATTCTCCTGTAAGACAGTGTCTCGGACTGTCCAGACTCTCTGCTTCAACATCATAAGATCTATCTTGAGATGCTTGATCTTTTCCCGAAAGTCCTCTACTGGCAATCCTGGTAGTGGCGATGTTAAAGCTATGATCCTGCTGAGACGAGAAGTAACTATGAGTCTAACCTTTTTACAAAAATGCTCCAAGAACATGAGCTGTATCAAACCAAGCATGGATGGCTTTAAGGCCCAACTTGACCTTCCCCAATCGGATTGCTCTGTCAGGGACAAAGCCATATCTAATGTGTCCAATTGTAGGAGTACATCTTCAGATTTTGTATATTGCAATTTGGATCCAAGTTCAAAGAGACGCTTTCTTTTTACATCATCCTTTCGGATATCCTTTGACCTTTGAAGGATAACATGGACTTTCTGAGAGAAAGGCCTGTTGTTCTGCTCTTGCTTATGATCTGTAATTTGTTGCCATTTTTTATCCACGGAAGTATTGTAGCCCAAAGAATCAATTGGCGTATTACTATGTTGATTCCTACAACGTTTCCAAAAGTAAAGTAATGACATTATGGCTTGGCATCAATGGATTTCAATATTTAGCCTTCCTTCTCTCTCCCCAACTTTCTTCAATAAAATCGATTTACCCCTTTTGAGAAATTGATCTATACTGGGCTTGAATTCTCACTAATAATAGAGAAACAATTTGTTGCAATAAAAATAATAACCCAATGGAAGAAATTCTTCTGCAATAATAACTGGGAAGACACTCTGCAAAATCGATCCCTGTAATAGCCCGTGGATTTTATTTTATTATTTAATTTAATTCCAATTTCAATATAGAACTTTATTTATTCACCCCACATGCAAAAACTTGGAGTGGCATAAGCTTCATATAATATCCCATAATCCTTATTTGATTAAATAGTCCCCTTAATAACCATGACCATAAGATGCAATGAGTGAGCATGGGACTTATTTGACCATGGCGAACCATGGAGTCAACCACACTTGAATCATTGCTCTACCCCTTTTGCAATAGATGGGAGACTTGGAAGTTGAATGGCCTCTCGGCCCTTGGTTCTAGTATATCAATATGTGATTTTTGTCGACTGCGTGGACTGGCCCAGGGCATGGTTAATGACTTTGGTCCTACATTGTCGATCTGCAAGATCGCCCCAAATCCTCCATTGTCACCCAATTGTGTGGATCCCGTACGCTATTTCAACTCTTGTAATCCACTGGAACAACCTCTGCGCCCTCATCACAACGTCCCCTCTTTGTGCAGTCAACAGGTGGATCGGTCCTAGCATGCAAGGAATCTCCACAACTTCAGTGCCTACGCATGACGTAAATCCCTATGTTCAGCAAGTTCCCTTGTTAGGTGTGATGGTCTAGTGATCTTCCAAGGGCACCCCCTCTACTGTTCTTGCTCGACATTTCAAGGAAAATTGAGATCCGCTCCCTTTGATCTTGGCTCTCTTGTCTTTGCATTGTACATACTTCAGATAACCCTGCCTCTCAGGTGCATTACATATTCAAAGTGCTCGTTCAAGTTGATACGGCTCCGAATAAATCCAAAATGGATATTAAAACTAAAACTCAGTACTGTCCTCACTAAATTCGTCGTATACCCAACCTCACTTCAGATATGAAACAAATATTCCAGTCACAGTTCCCATGATACTCCGTCATTAAAGATTTCATTGAAATTTCACTCCACTCCATTTCAGAAGTGATTGTCCTCCTTCTATTTACTTAAATTCAAACCAAATTTGTGACTAGGGAGATCTGACACCCACGACACTCCTACAATGGGTGCCTCATTCCAAACAAATTTGGGATATTAGAGGCGACGAGCAATGACAGATGCCCTCCTTTGCCACTATCAATTGCAAGAGGAAGTGATCAGCAGAGGCAGATTTAGAGTGATCTAGAGATGTTTCGACAAACGAAGTGGGCAACAGGCCGCCTACAAGACCATCACAAAGTAAATATGCAGGATTCTATAAATTCAAAATGCATTTAAGAGCTTCAATGGGCTTTGTTTAAGATGTGTTCAGACCCCTCCCGCCAAATAAAGATCACAACTTTCTATGGTGGGTTAACGCTCGTCATATAAGCACGATGGTACCTGGTAACTGATAAAAGTGGCCCTAAACTCGGCGATATATAATGGCCTCGCAACCTTTCAAGAGCGTGTCCTCCACCTATTACAAATTGGCCTTTCGATGTTCCTGTGATCTCCTTGCTGTAGTTGGGATCGGTGCGAATATAACCTTGACTTATATTGGTTCCATATCAACCATATGGATGTCGATGCCTCAAATATTACCCAATAACCCTGCTATTCCATCTACGTGAGGAGGGAGCGCTCTTCTACCCGTTGATCTGGAACTCAACAATTACCTCGTGCATCCTGATCCCTTAATAAGCGATCGTCAAATTGAGGGCATTGTCGACTTTATCTCCCCAACAGATAGATTGCCTGTTAGCCTTGATAACTTGGATTCAACTCCCTTCAAGCGTTGCGATTTTCATCAAAACCTGTAGGCGTAAACAGTTAATGTGGGTGTCTAGAGAAACTTTCCTATAATCACTTATGCGTGATCGTCGCCCTCCTTGCCTCAGAAAACCTTGCCCCTGTCGACTGTGAGGCAACTCGACCCTGGTGAGCCCTAGACGATCCTCATGTGGCCCAATGACTGGTAAACTGCTACGGTGTTGTACGTGTGCCCCATCGACAAATCTCGGTGATATTTGTTAGCTCCGCGACCACTGCAGGTCTGCAGATCGTCGACCTTTCCTTCAATTATGGAAAAACATTGTAGAAACGTTCGTTACAACCTTGATCCTTCTCCTCTCAATTGTATGATGATATGATCCCTTGACCCTCAACTTCAACACGAACAATCGCAAACGGTCCTTAGATCTGGTAAGGGTTCGATGGCCATGGATGATCATATCTTGTGCAATAGTCTTAAATCCAATTTGGAATCACTTCCACGAACCAAATGAGGTATTTAATCGACCAACTAAAGTGGTATCTCGTACCACCGAAGTTGGGTAAACGTCGGCTAGGGTGTAGAGAAATCTCATTGAAGTTACGGCATGAATTTTCAACCTTGGAAATAAAACTTTGATTTATTTACTAAAACGCTCAGGCTGGTAGGATGCACAGCTCTGATACCCCTGTAAGATCCCAAACTTTAAAAATTTTAATAAATCTAACACATTTTAGTGTTCTGATTAAAACTAAACTTTCAGCAAGAATAAGAACACAAAGGGATCTGAAAACACAACCACTTTATTTAATTAATAACTGCAAATAATACATGCCAGAATGATTAACATAGAAACCCTTTCCAATGGCATGCAAGGCTGCTCATCAACAAACTTGACCAACTGAACTCTGAAGCACACTTGTGGACCCTGGATGGATCCACTAGACAAATTACACCCACGGGGTTTTCATCCCTGGGATCAAACTAGAACTGGCCTCGCCAAGTTCTCAACAAAGACAAAATAGATAGATAACTCAGGATGATCCCAATGCCTAGCTCCTATCCCCTTTTATAGGCTTGATGGACTCTCTAGAAACTTTATTTTATTGTTTTTGTTCACACCTAATCTTCAACGGTTGGGTAACCTGGAACGTGAACAGTCATCAAGAAGACGAACTGATCCGTCCATTTTATGTATATAAACAATAGCTGTCTAATGAAATAATAAATCAATTTCTTCTGCCCATTCTGGAGTTACCCTAGCCTGACATGGTATCGGAGCACAGGTCCCAGGTTCTAAAAATAGTTGTAACTCCTATCTTTGTCCTGAGCGCTCCTCTGTCCTGAGCGCCTCTGTCCTGCGTCTCAATGATGTTGATTCTCTGCGCTCTCTGACTAACATGAACGCCTGAGACTGCGCACTGCCTGGTTTGAACGCCTGCGCTATTTGATATTTTTCTGTCCCATTTCTTGTAAAACTATACAAAGACTGCGAATTGTTTTTATCATACCGTTTTAGCGTCCATGTTGAATTAAGCATTGAGCTATTCAGCGTTAATGCATATCTTACTGGTTACCGTTGAACGCACTCCTAGCCGAGTCTTTTGTCATCTCATTTCATTCTCCACCATTACCACATCCCCATCCCTTTCAAACGTTACACATACTATCGCCTCAATTGTTTAGCTGAAACATTGGGCGGATATCTTTGTGAAAAACGTATTGCAGGACGATCCCTTGATCTCCTCCGAACGATTACACACCTTGTACTTCCATCTGGATCTATGAACTTTACTGTGCCACGATACATCATAGCGATTGCTATTAATGGATTCTTGTGAAACGATGGAAAGGTTATCGATGGATGGTCTTTGTCATGGCGTGTTTTGATAGCTGATGCTTCGGTCCGTGGGGTGCGTTCCAGAAAACGGTGGGGATGCGCTGGTAAATGTGCTTGTGGACACATGGTTACGTTAGCTGTGGAGCTCGCTTACCAAACGGGTGCTCTTGGATGCTCGAGACAGTAATGGTTGGGGTGAGACCTGAACAAGCGATATTGAGATTTACATTTTATACACCATTTTAATTTATCGTTATTTTGTTGCGCTGGCCTGCCACATTGTTTTTGCAGAGCCGAACGGATGTGGATCATATTTCATAGTGACGTAGTCATTACGCTCAAAGAAGAGACGATAATGAATAGTTTCAAGACAATTGATGTAGATGCACATTGCACACAGTACTGGTGACCATCATTATCATCTATGGTGTTAGCATCCATGACTGCTTTCAAGCAGATAACGCCACTTTCCCTGAGAACGGTGTCTGTCGGCGATGGTCGAACCTAGTATTGCAAGAAGCTGGACTGAATAATATTTTGTCTCTTTTAAAAAGTCTGGTCAATATACAGAGGTGTGAAAATACTATATGGTGAATGGTATCATCGGCGCAAGAGGAGGAAATGCATACTGTCTCTGCAATCTGCTAAATCAGTGAAGATTAAAACGCGCAGTATCATCCAAAAGTTTTACATATTGCGCTGCTTTCATAATAGTTTTGCATTGATATATATTGAAGTAATATATCCCTTATGCGTTTTGCATTGATATATATTGAAGTAATATATCCCTTATGCGTTTTGCATTGATATATATATTGAAGTGATATATCCCTTGCGCATTTTTTTTCAATTGCATAATATATTGATATATTGAAGTGATATATTAATAGAATGAAGTGATATATTGAAGTGATCCATTGCGCATTTCTCAAAACATAGTAGTATTGCAGTGATAAGTACAATGAAATGCTGATGCTTTTAGCAAATATTAGAGGGATTTGAAGGCTGTAACGTAAGGTTTTTTTTTAGCAGAAGTAATTTTTTACAGAATGCATTCAATCATCTCTATGGTCGGAATAGTTCTCACTGGCAAGGAGAACTATTCTGAATGGTCTCGGATGGTAAAACACACCCTCATCTACAATGAGTTGTGGAAAGGAGTGTGTGTCGGAGAAGAAGACAAAGACCCTGTGCAGCCTACATCAGATAAAGAACTTGTCATTTGGGAAAACAAGAACAGCAAAGCCTATGCATTGATCGCAGCATCTGTAAATGAAGAAGTAAGTCGTCATATTTCATCCTATTCCACTGCCTTTGAAGCTTTACAAAAGCTGAAAGAACTCTATGATACACATTCTGCACTTGAAGTTGTTCAGCTCATGATTAAACTCTTCACTCTTGAACTGAAAAATAATGATCCTCTTGCTCTTGCATCTGAAATAAAGTCTATAATGCATGATATTAAATCCACTAAGGTTGAGCTGGATATCTCTCTTATTACCTTTCTCAAAGCACTCTATCCTACCTACTCCAATTATCTTGAGTCATTACAAGCAAATGGAAATCTTAAAGATATAACCTTTGACTCTCTTGTGAAAAAGTTTGCTGAAAGAGAAAGCCTTTGGAAAGAAGACAGTCCCTGAATCTTCTGAAGAGACTGTTTGCCTTGCTCATAAAGAAAAGCATCCTGCTCAAGATTCTACAAGAGGAAGAGGTGGACGAAGAGGAAGAGGAAGATACTTCAGAGGCAGGGAGGCAGACATTCTCAAGCAGAAAAGGCAAATCTGCATTGCATTCGCTGCAAACGAAATGGATCACATGATGCTTCTACATGCAAGCTACCATGGGACAAAATTGAGCAGAGAAGAAACCAGCAGAAAGGTAAAACTGATGACACAGACAAAGGTAAAGCACCTGAATCCGCTCACTATATTGAGGCACAATGTAACATTGGAGTAAATGAAGATTTGTTTAATGCTTCACTTGCTTCTTCGAAAAATGATTGGTTGCTTGATTCAAGAGCAACCTGTCATATGACTCATAGGAAAGATTTTTTTGAAGATTTCACTGACAATGTTGATGGAGCAGTATACTTTGCAGATCAGTCAAAAATCAAGCCATCAGGGCTTGGCACAATCAGGCTTAAACTGCCTGGTCTTCCAGACTTTCTTCTGGATCATGTTCTATATCTCCCACAGCTCAAGAGAAACTTGCTGTCCTTGGTCCACATCCGTCAGCAAGGTCACTCCATTCATATGTTTGATGGAAAGCTTGAGGTAAGAAAGGCATCTGACCACTCACTTGTCATGAGGGGTATAGAAGAAGAAAGACTTCTTAAACTGCAAGGAACCTCTGCTCATGCACAACATTTTCATATATTTCTCATCATGAAGAAGGTACACTTCCGTCAAGTTTATTATGGCATGCTAGATTTGGACATTTAGACTATGATAGTCTCCGCTTGTTGAAGAAAAATGGTGTTGCTGGTTTGCCTACAATTCCTAGAAAACATAAGCAATGTGATGCTTGCATTCTAGGAAAGCATAGCAAACACTCTTTTCATGATTCACATTCAAGAGCACATAGGAAGCTTGAACTCATTCATTCAGATTTATGTGGTCCAATGCCTGTTCCTTCTGCAAATGGAAATAAATATATCATGACATTTATTGATGATTACACCAGAATGTGTTGGGTTTATTTATTGAAGAACAAATCTGATGCTTTTCAAACATTCAAGAATTTTCATAAGTGGATTGAAAATGATGCACAATCTCATATTGGGTCTATTCGCACTGATAATGGAAAAGAATATACATCAAATGAATTTGAAAACTATCTTCGCCAACATGGGATCAAACATCAAACAACTGTACCTTATAATCCCCAACAGAATGGTGTAGCAGAAAGAATGAATAGAACAATTTTGAATATGGTACGATCCATGCTTTTCTTCAAAAATGTAAAGATAATGTTTTGGGCTGATGATGTTCTATGTGCTGCATATATAAAGAATAGATGTCCATCTAGTGCTATAAGAAACAAGACTCCTTATGAATTGTGGTATGGACATGTTCCTTCGGTAAAACATCTCAGGATTTTTGGTTCCACCTGTTATGCTTTAATACCAAAGGTACATAGAAACAAACTTGGTGCTAGAAGTCGTAAGTGTATCTTCCTGGGGTATTCAAACACCTCTAAAGCATACCGTCTCTATGATGAAGTAAATAAAAAGTTTGTTGTATCTAGAGATGTCATTTTTCTTGAATCATCCAAATCTGACAGTGTTGTTGAGCGGCAACTTGATCGCTTGGATAGATTCACAAAAACGAAATCATTTCAAGAGTTTGAGAATCAAATTCCACATCTTGAAGGGGGGATTCCTATACTAGATCAACATGTGAAATCTTCTTCTGAAGAACAATCTCCCTTGCATGAAACTCCAACACCGGATGATCCTTTAAGTGATGTAATTGATAGAATTGGGAGACTCAATCTTGATTCAGTCCCAACTCAATCAACAGAGCAGCCTGGACCATCTCAGAAAGGTCCCCCAAAGTGGCTGACAAAGACACTTGAAAGTGTTCATCTTGATGAAATTGGAAAAACAGGAACCAGAAATACAAACCGACAAGATGGAGGTGATGTAGATAACTCTAATTCACCTGTTGATATGGATGTTACTTATGATTGTGAATTGAACTTGTCTACAGATTTTGAACCAACTTCCTTCAAAGAAGCTGCTTCTCATGATGAATGGAAAGAAGCGATGCAGAAGGAGTATGATGCCCTCATAAAGAATGGCACTTGGAAGCTGGTTGATCCTCCATTTGGAACCAAACCAATTGGCTGCAAGTGGGTCTACAAGAACAAGTACAAAGCTGATGGCTCACTTGACAAGCACAAAGCTAGGCTTGTGGCAAAAGGTTTTGCACAGAAGGAAGGGGTCGATTATGAGGAAACTTTTGCCCCCACAGCAAAATGGGCCACCATCCGGACACTCTTTACACTAGCTGCCCAGAACGGTTGGAAAGTCCATCAAATGGATGTAAAAACTGCATTCTTGAATGGAGATCTAAAAGAGAATGTTTTTATGTCCCAGCCTGAAGGATTTGCTGTGAAAGGACATGAACATAAAGTATGCAAACTTGTGAAGTCCTTGTATGGCCTCAAACAAGCACCACGAGCCTGGTATGAAAAACTAACTGAGCATCTTTTGAAACTCAACTTCAAACATTTTGATCTTGATGATGCAACTTTATTTGTCAAGAAAGTTGGCAAAACAGTTGTATATCTTGTGGTATATGTAGATGATCTTTTAATGACAGAGAACAATGAAAGCTATATTGCATCCATAAAGAAAGAATTAGGAAAAAGTTTTGAAATGACTGATTTGGGCTATGTTCATTACTATCTTGGCATTGAAGTAACCCAACATCCAAAATCCATATTTCTTTTTCAAAAGAAATACATTGGAGATTTGTTAAACAGATTTGGCATGACAGAGTGCAATCCTCTTTCTACTCCAATGGAACAAAACTTGAAGCTCACATCTATTGAAGGAAAGGAATTTGAGGATGCAACAAAGTATAGACAGCTTGTAGGAAGTCTCATCTACCTCACTACTACCAGACCAGACATTTCATTTGCTGTTGGAATCCTCTCCAGGTTTATGCAAAAGCCTTGTGAGGGACATTGGTCTGCTGCAAAAAGAGTTCTAAGGTACTTGAAGGGAACTCAAAACCTTGGAATCAAGTATACACAAGTGGACGACTTCAGCTTGATTGGATACTCTGATTCAGACTTCGATGGAGACAAAGAAACTGGGGTATCTACTTCAGGATATGATATGAGTCTTGGATCAGGAGCTGTCTCCTGGAGATCACGCAAACAATCAGTTCCAGCAGATTCCACAACAGAAGCAGAATACGTGGCAGCAGCTGAAGCAACGAAAGAAATTGTGTGGCTCAGGAAAATTCTTGAAGATTTGCAGGTAAAACAAGTACAATCAACTCCACTCATGATTGATAACACCTCTGCAATAAAGTTGGCCAAGAACCCAAAGTTCCATGATCGTACCAAGCACATCAATACTAAATATCATCTGATCCGACATCATGTTGAGGCCAAAACAATCCATCTCCGTCATTGTTCCACAAATGAGCAAATTGCAGACATCTTCACCAAAGCGCTTGGAAGATAAAAGCTTGAAAGATTCAGAACGATGCTTGGACTCACCAACATCCCTTCAGATTAAGGGGGGAATGTTCACACCTAATCTTCAACGGTTGGGTAACCTGGAACGTGAACAGTCATCAAGAAGATGAACTGATCCGTCCATTTTATGTATATAAACAATCGCTGTCTAATGAAATAATAAATCAATTTCTTCTGCCCATTCTGGAGTTACCCTGGCCTGACAGTTTTCCCTCGAAAAATGAAGGAAAATGCCATGGGCAGATACCATGGGCAAATTCCACAGTAAATACCATAAATAGATTCCATCCATTTTGACCATATTGAAAAAAAGGGAATATTACACCAATCTCAAGCACAAAAATAACACAACGAATTCTGCCCAATAAGCATTCTTCATTAAGTTTTGAATTAACTTAGGCTTCCCTTTTGGGAAAATGGCCCAACTAAGGAATTACATACAATCAAATCCTCCTTGGCTGATTTGGATCTCCTTGCTTCCCATTCCTCAGACCCAACACACTCATTGAGATGCCTCTCTCAATCTTGTGTTGTTATATGGTGTCCTCTCATTTACCATAGCCTTGCTTTTATAACTTTACCTTGAGCTAAATCCCTAACCCTAATCTCCAAATTGATTGACGACTGAGATTAGATCTTGCCTCACTTGAGATCAAGCGCTGAGATTAAAACATAATCACTAAAGTAGTTTACTTTACTCTTCCTAAGTTTACTTTAACTCAATAAACCAAGATAATACTTATGTGTTTTTCCTAAGTCTAACTTAAGCTAAGTTATGAAAACAACTTGCTCACACTAGAGCAAATATCTAAGGAAATTGTGGGTAACTTCTTCATGATCCAGATTTAAACAGGAATGCAACAAATTACATATATAACTATAAATACATAGATACAACAGAAATAATATTTCATTTCATTAATGTAAAATACTGAAATATGCCTAGTAACGGAAGTGGAAATAAACTAGCTTGGGTAATGGTAGCTTATCCCTAAGAAGAGATGTGGTGGCTACATGCCTCTGAACTACCTTACAATGAGGCTCAAGGGCCTTTTTATTATTGAACAATAAGAGCAAACCCTAAACAACCAAAACCCTAATCTGAGGAGATGTAACACCAAGAGTTTATGGGCTTCTTGGGGTTAGTTGGACAACCAACTTCCCAGGGTTGTGACTTGGTCATATTATCTCCGTTTGACGCGCATGATACCCTGTTGGAAAGATCTCTAAGAGGACTACGACGAAAAAGACGATTTTATCAAAAAATTGTTGGCAGTAGATTGCCAAAAAAACGTCATTTAGGGCCTCAAAACGACTCTGGAAGTTTAGGACCCGAAAAACTACTAAAAATAATAAACTATGCTACAATTAAGGAAACTGAAAGAAACAATGGTGGGGGTCCAAGTGGAATTGGCGGGTGGCCACCAATATACACCTGGATCATTCCTCCCCCCTTAGGAAGCAATGGTCCCCATTGCGTTGAGTTCCTCCATGAGATGAGCAAACTTCTGCTGAACTTGGTCCCTGGTGAGCCACTTGCCCTGGTGAAGGAGTTGGCCTGCTTTGACAACTCAATACAGTTGGATATTTTGCTGGCGAGTGTGCTTGATTTGCTTGTCCATGGTTCGATCAGTTGCAGCTTGTTCCATGCAATCTGGGTTTAACACTGTTGGTGTGAGTTGTTCTGCAATGTCGGATGTGTCGAGTAATGGTGGAAAGTATGGCCGAAGGCAGTCCACATTGAACACTGGGTGCAGGCCAAGGAATGGGGGAATGCTGAGCTCAAATGCAGTGTCTCCCACAACCTTGGTAATGGTGTAAGGACCATATCGGAGTGGTCTGAGTTTCTGATAGACTCTGCTAAGGCGTTCCTTTTGCAAATGCAACAAGACTTTGTCGCCCACCAGAAACTTGTGTGGCACCCGATGTTGATCATGTCGCTTTGTACTTGGCATTTGATTTCTCGAGTGTCGTGGACCTGCTGGTGGATATGTTGGATGTGTTCAATGAAGTTGTTTGCCTTATCTATTTCAGACTGGACATGAGCCGAATCTGCCTGAGTAGCTACAAATGGCATGGCCACATCAATGGGACATAGCGGCTAGAATCCCAAGCCCACCTGAAAAGGGCTGTGGAGAGCCCGATTATAGCTGTGCTGAACATAGGGAAGGCTCTCATCCCATGTGCATGGATGCTTTGAGTTGTACATGCGCAGAATGTGTACGATCATCCTGTTGACAACCTCTGTTTGGCCATCAGTTTGGGGATGGAAGGCTGTGGACTGAGTGAGTTTGGTCTCCAGCATCGACCAAACACTGGACCAAAATGTACTGAGGAACCTGCTGTCCCAATCTAAGATGATAGATTGTGGGATCCAAAAGTGTACCCACACTCGTTCAAAGAAAAGTTTAGCAATGGCTTCTGCTGTGATATTTTTCTTGCAGGCCGCCATAATGGCCATCTTCGAGAACCTGTCAACGGCCATAAAAACACAGTGGTTTGGTTAATTTTAGGTATGTTCTATGCTAGAGCAATTTATTTAAATTTTTCACAATTAGCAATCACATTAGCATTAAGATAAACTGCAGATAGAACATGAATATAAATTGCAGAAGACAAGCCAAGACAAGAGGACACAAAATGTGGCGCTAGCGAGGGACAAACCCCACAATGTGGGGAAACCCTTGATCAATTCTTCTTTTATGTTCTTCAAAGTTCAGCAAAGAAAGTGAGAGAGATAGTACATTTACAATAAAACTCAATACTTTGACTTTTGATATCTACAGAGACCAGTTGAAGACATATTGCTTCAACTGATTCTCTAAGGTGACTTCTTCACCTATCATAGTGCTGCACTTTGTATATTTGCTGCACCTTACCATGTAGCACCATCATGCTGCTCATGATCACTATGCTGCCCATACATCATGTCATCATTTATTATCATGCTGCCCCATTCTCGTATCATCATGCTGCTCTTGCAATGTGCCCATCATGCAGTTGTCCTTCTGTTGCTTCATCATTTAGATCATATACATATCAGCCTTAGCTGCTTGCTATGGCTTGCAGCCTAGCAAAGCAGCTAGGCTATAGTTCCAGAATCCTCTACACAAACATGTTGTCATTAGCTTCCTTACAGTTCTATCATGCCCAAACAGTCCTTGAATAGGCTACGCTGTCACCTACAATAATGTGATAACAGGTTTCTTAGGGCTGCGTGTTACAGTAGCTCTAATACCTTTTCATACAGCGTTACTATGTCTCATTGACCAGCGTATATATATGTCTTCATACACAGAATATCATAGTCTTATTGACCAGGGTATATATATGTCTTTATCCACAGCGTACCATTGTCTTATTGACCAGCGCATATATATGTCTTCATCCACAATGTATCATTGTCTTATTGGCCAGCGTATATATGATTTCATACACAGCGTATCATTGTCTTATTGACCAGGGTATATATATGTCTTCATCCATAGCGTATCATTGTCTTATTGACCAGCGCATATATATGTCTTCATACACAGTGTATCATCCAGCGTATATGTGATTTTATACACAGCGTATCATCTAGCGTATATATTTCTATTGACTGTGGATATATATATATATATTGCAATTGCCAGCGACAGCGTATAAGTGCTTCATGAACAGCGTTAAGATATTACCATGACTGCGTTATACTGTAGCTTACCTCTTCATCACTGCGGCTTGATGACTGTGGCACCCTTGACTACGTATGAGTCTTCATGACCAGCGTATATATAACCATCAACAACGTATAGTGTATAGGGTTTCCTTGAACAGCATATAGAGATTCATCATTTGCCAGCGGATAGATGTCTTCTTGACCTATGTTGGATTAGGGCATCATCTTGCAGCTAGAGCTCTTTCTAGGCCAACGTATTCTTAGTGATTCTCCTTCTCCAAAAACCCAAGACGTGGAGAGGAGATCACCTTGAGAGTGTGTCTAAATGGCATCAAATACACTTCAATTTATACCAAAAACGTATAGGTTGAATAGACATGACGTTTGGGCTTCTTGAGCCTACATAAGTTGCTGGTCGGCTTGATAATAATTCCATAATCAAAATAAATTCATATCTCCATAAATACTTATCGGAATCGGATGATCTTTAGATCAATCCTACACCTCTCGACGAGAGGGATCCAATAAAAATATCAACTGCCATAAATAAGTTGACCCACATGGGGTTTGGCCCTAGTTTCCAATTTTAACACTCCCTCTCAACTAGGGAGAACTCCATCCATTGATCCATTTGACCGGCTGTACTATCTCTGCCATCAGTGCCCTACACTGCTCTACCTAGCTCTGCTTGGCTTTGCTCAGCTCTGTTGGCTCTGCTCAGCTCTACTGACTCTACTCAGCTCAGCTCTGCTCTGCTCAGCTTTGCTGGATCTGCTCTTCTCTACTTTGCTCTGCTCTGCTCGGCTGGCTCTGCTCTGCTCTGCCTAGCTCTGCTCTGCTTTGCTCAGTTGGCTCTGCTGAACTATGAAGAAGAAGAATTGGTCGAGAATGTCTCATACCATTCTCCACTGACCCAAAGTCAGTCTCAAAGTATGTACCACTAGTCTCAGACCAGTCTCAATCGACCCGAAGTCAGCGTCATAGTGGGTACCACTCCTACCACTGGTCCCAGACCAGTATTGCAGTCTCAGAGAGTGTATCGCTGGTCCCAAACCAGTCTCAACCGACCCGAAGTCAGCGTCATAGTATGTACCACTCTCACTGGTCCCAGACCAGTTCTGCACTGACCCGAGGTCAATCTCAGAGTATGTACCACTAGTCCCAGACCAGTCTCAACCAACCCGAAGTCAGCGTCATAGTAGGTACAACTCCTACCACTAGTCCCAAACCAGTATTATTGATCCCAAATCAATGAAGGTCATCCTAGTGTAGGGAGGACGATAGATACAGCGATGCGTCCATCAGTACTACTATGGTCCCTATCTTCATTTCCCTACTCATTGATCAAATGACAAGTACTTCCCATGAGTCCCTGACTGCATGGGTAGGATGCCTCGACAGGAGAACTTAATCAATCCCGTCCTCACAGGAGAACTAATCATCCTGCTACACTTTGTCTTGGAGAACACATCATCCAGACCTCACAGGAGAACTAATCATCCTGCTACACAGGAGAGCGAATCATCCTGTCCCACAAGAGAGCGAATCATCTTGTCCCACAAGAGAGCGAATCATCTTGTTCCAGTGCGCATCATCAAGGGAGGGTGAGTCACCCTGTGGCCGTATGTTGTTCTAGTAAGAATCGTAAGCCCCCAAAGCTCCCAGAGCTCAATGTATGCAACATGCAGGACCCTTTTACAAGGGTCGCTCGATGACTCCAAGTCGTACAGGAAAATCACAGATTTGATCTTTCCCTGGGGCTTTGTCAAAATGTCAGCGACCTGTACATCAGTTTCAATGCGACGGAGCCTCCTTGCTCATCAACTTGCCATATCCCAGATAAGGCAACATCTGATGCTTATCTGTTGGACCAATCATCAAATACAGGATTCCTCTATAATCGAATCCCACCTCTGGTTGTCATAGAGAATCACAGTGGTATTCATCACGTGTATAAACAGCTCACTGAAGAGCTTCCGCAACTAGACTGCCTCTCAGGTAGCCATGCTAGCAGCAATATACTCTGCCTCGGCGATGCTCAAAGCCACCGACTTCTGCTTCCTGCTCAACCAGGATATCGAAGCAGATCCCAAGGAGAACCAGCACTGAGAAGTGCTCTAGTGATCCTCCACACTGTTTGCCCACTCAACATTTGAAATATTTTTGTAGTGTATCTCAATCCATGAGAGATTGTGCCCTGAAGATATCTCAAAAGATTCTAGGCACCTCCAGTGAAGCTCAACCAAATATGAGCTCACCATACTAACTGCAAAACATATGTCCGGACGGAGGTTCACCAAGAACATCAACGCGAATGAGTTTATGAAACTCAGTTGCATTCCCCAAATCTGGTCCAACATCACTACCATGTAACTTCTGAAAGTTAAGATCCTCGAGGTAGTCACAGGCTTGCAGTTTATCTTTCCACATTCGAAATCCAACTCCCTCTATCTCCTACAAATGAGAGGGTCTGCACTTGTCAGACATAGGTGCTAGTATGAGAGGTCTATCATCCACAACCTTTGAGTAATGGTTTGGATCGGTTTCACTCCTAGTGAATCTTAGCTTCATCAGTGTTGAAATTTGGTACCGGAGGACAGGTGGTTCCCTAAGGCTTTGATTTTTGGCCTAGGGAAAAGTGTCTAAAAGAATTTAATTTTTCTCCTAAAGTGACTTTATAATTTTTATAAAGTCAAATCTAATTTAAAAGTGACTTTAAGTGATAAAGTTACTAAAGTCTAATTTTAAAGTGACTTTAATAAAGTCAATGTAAAATTAGAAAGGAAAAGTGACTTTGGAAATAAATAACTAAGTGGGTCTTTATTAAAGTGGGGTGAATTAAAAAATAGAAAGTGAAATTTAAATGAACATTTAATCTCAACCCTAGATTTCAATCTATTTCAGCCATTGAATTTAGAGATCACCCAAAAGTCACTTAGGGTTAGATTAAAGGAAGAAAAGGTCATTCATTTTTTCATGAGCAAATTGGGAGAAGGAGAGCAAGAGAGCAAGGGAGAATTCTGGACAAGGAGGAGAAGGAGGCAGCAGCTTGGCACACATTCCAAGGCAATATTCCAGCAAGTCCGTACAGCTGAGTTAGCATACAATGAAAGGCAGATTTTTGGGCACGATTTTCAAGGAGGCCGTACAGCAGTTTGCACAGAAATTGAGGAGCAGAAATTTGAGTTTGCTGGCATGATTTTCAAGGAGGCTGTACAACAATTTTCAGCACAGAAATCGAGGAAATCGTACATCAGAATTTCTGGCAACTTGCACGATTTTCTAGGCAGGCCATACAGCAGAATTTAAGGCTGAAAATTGGCACAGAAATCGAGGAGGACGTACAGCATTTATTGCTGTTCAGATTTTGCTGTTTGCAAGTTTTTCCAGTTGGCTGAGGCACGGAAAACGAGATAAGTTGTAAAAGTTTACTTGCTGATTTTTTGCTAAATATTTCTCACTGTAAAAAGCATTTTTCAGAAATAAGGAGGAGCTCTCGAACTGGTTTTCCCCAAGAGTTGTAGGGGGTTTTTCCAGGGTCACCTTGACAAAAAATTACTGTGTTTAAATGTGTTGAATGGTTGTTTATATGCGCTGATTTTTATATTTCTGCATTTTCCAGCATTCTGTAAAATTTCCAGAATTTGTGTTTTCAGCAAAATTTATTTTTCAGTTGTTAAATGTATGGATATGGGAAAGGGCATTTAACTATTTTGGAGAAATAAGATGAAACTGAAAACCGGGGTGGGAAATGAGAAATTTTTACATAGTATCAGAGCTTGAGTGTTGAAGTGCAATTTGGGACAACAAGGAGGAAAATTACAGCCTGCTGATTTTTCACTCAAAAAATTCCAGCAAGCTGATTTTTCACAAACAACAGTTTTATCTTTACTACAGCAGTGCTATTTTTCAGTTTTAGGACAACAGGATGTCATTGGGATTGAGGGTGGAGGATAGGCTGGATGGGCATACAAATTACAGCGTTTGGAAGGAGAGAATGCAGAGTATCTTTGAGGAGGCAGAAGTCTGGGACATCATGGTGCATACCACACAGAACCCTGTTGTTGTGCCTACTGATGCTACTCAGTTGGCTGAGTATAATAAAAAAAACAACAAGGGTAAGAGACTGATTCTAGACGGAGTCAAAGACCATTGCATTCCTCATGTGAGAGGAAAGAGAAATGCCCATGAGATGTGGACAACATTGTCCAATCTCTACCAGAGTACCAATGAGAACCGGAAAATGGTCCTGAAGGAGAAGCTAAAGACCATTAAGATGGGTAATGACAGTGCAGCTGGATATCTCACAAAGATTACTAATGTGAGAGATGAGTTGACAGTAGTTGGAGAGGACATTCCACCCACTGAGTTGGTGCGGATTGCAGTGAATGGCCTCCCCCGTTCATGGATGAACTTTGTTGATGGGGTTTGTGCACGTGAGACCCTTCCCACATGGGAGAGGTTTTGGGATGATTGCATTCAGACAGAGATCAGGAAAGGTCAGCTTGGGGCAACCAAGCCAGTTGAGCAGGATGAGGATGTAGCACTGTTGGCAGGAGGCAAGAAAGGCAAAAGGAAAAAGCAGGCTTCCACAAGCAATGGTGGGGGCAAAGGCAAAGGTAAAGGTAAACAGGGTAACACACAAAAGGACTATTCCAAGGTGAAGTGTTGGAATTGTCAAAAGATGGGACACTATGTAGTTGTGTGTCCGGAGAAGAAGAAGAAGAAGGGGAAGAACCAGAGCGTTGCAGCTTCAGCGGAGGTTGAGGACTTTGTAGTTCGTTTTCACTGAGAGTTTGGGTTCACTACATATGAGTCCTCTAGTGCAGGATCACCTGCCACACAGGTTCAGAGAGAGCATGCTTTTCCCTCGATTAGCGGAGCATCTTCGGGTATCTGGTATGTGGACAGTGGGGCTTCACGTCACATGACAGGAGTCCATGAGTACTTCTCAGAGCTTTCAGAGAGTGGCACTGATATAGAGGTAGTACTCGGTGATGACAGAGTTGTTAGAGCAATCGGGGTGGGGACACTGACATTTCAAAGGGAGTCCAAACCTCCCTTGAAGGTGACAGATGTTCTTTATGTGCCAGGGATGAGGAAGAACCTCATATCTGTCTCAGCTTTGGAGGACAAAGGATATGAGGTACTGTTCAGGGGAGAACAGGTGTTGATGTATCCCAGGGGCACTCCAGCTGATTCAGCTAGAGTGATAGGTGTACGCCATGCAAAGGTGTACAAGTTTGCATTCCAGCCCCTTTTGACATTGAGCAGTAGTACCGACAGCAGAGCTAGCAGTTCTGAGCTGTGTGAGATTTGGCACCGCAGGATGGGGCATATGTATCATGGAGCCTTGAGGACATTGCGGGAGATCACTACAGGTGTGCCAAATTTCAGTACCGATCACTTTGATACTTGCAGAGGATGTGCGATGGGCAAGTTTGCCAAATCCCCTTTTCCCAGCAGTGACAGCAAAGCGACTGGGATACTTGATTTGATTCATTCCGATGTGAGCGGTCGAATGTCTCATGTTTCCTCGAGTGGATATGAGTACTATGTTTTATTCATTGATGATCACTCCAAGAGGACCTGGATTTATTTCTTGAAGACCAAGAGTGAGGTCTTCAAGCGGTTTCAGGAGTTTAGAGCTCTTGTGGAGACACAGACAGGTCGGAAGATCAAGTCCCTGAGGTCGGACAATGGGGGAGAGTACACCCTTGGAGAGTTTGTTGACTATTGTGCGGAAGCAAGCATTAGGAGGGACTGTTCCTTACAACCCCCAACAGAACGGGGTTGCGGAGAGGAAGAACAGATCCATCATAGGGGCTGCCAAAGCCATGTTACATGATGAAGGGTTGCCATTGTTCTTGTGGGCAGAGGCTTGCAACACAGCGGTTTATTTGCAGAACAGGAGTCCGCATCGTGCCTTGGGGCACATGACTCCGAAGGAGGATTTTTCTGGGAAGAAGCCTGATATTGGTCTTCTTCATATCTTTGGATGCATTACATACTCCTACATACCCAAGGAGAAGAGGAGCAAACTAGAGCCCACCGCAGAGAAGGGTATCTTTGTGGGCTACAGTGAGACCTCAAAGGCCTTTCGGATTTACATTCCTACACAGAGGAAAGTTGTTGTCAAGCGGGATGTGAAGTTCGAGGAGGACAGGGCCTTTAGGAGGTCACGGGAGTTAGAGTATCTGGATCAGCGAGACCCTCAGCAGCAATTGAGTCAGTCGCAGGGATCCAATGGGTAGGGATCAGGAGGATCCAGAGGTACATCTATGAGAATGTCAGGTCCGTCAGTGAGCAGTGGCTCGCCGAGCCAGAGGAGTGGTGCTCCAGGCAGCATGCAGAGCAGTCCACAGAGCAGTTCACTAGGGAGTCCACTGATGGACAGTTCACACGGTACCTCAGCTTCTACAGGTTCAGGTGCAGGCAGGAGGACAGCAGACAGACAGTCAGGAGTTCAGGCTCCTGATGATGATGAGGAGGAGTTTCATTCTCCAATGGGAGAAGTACGCTCAGGGAAGAGGAAGCCCAAGTGGCTTCAAGACACCTTGAGAGATGCCACATCTGTTGCTGAGCCTAAGAGGCCGGTCAGAGAGAGTAGACCACCTGAGAGGTTTTGTAGCTATATGGCAATGGCTACCAGCATCCTTGACTCTGAGCCTTCTAGCTATGAGGAGGCAGCTAGCCAGCAGGTCTGGAGAGAGGCCATGCAGGAGGAGTATTCTTCTATCATGAAGAATGATGTTTGGGAGGTGGTGCCGAGGCCTGAGGGCAAATTCGTGGTTACTTCCAAATGGCTTTACAAGGTAAAGCATGTTGCAGATGGCAGCATTGAGAAATTCAAAGCGAGGTTTGTGGCTAGAGGGTTCTCCCAGGTAGAGGGAGTTGATTATGAAGAGACCTTCGCTCCCGTGGCTCGATATACTTCGATCCGCTCCATTATATCGATAGCAGCAGAGATGGGTTGGAAGATCCACTAGATGGATGTGAAGACTGCATTTCTCAATGGCTTCATACAGGAGGAGGTGTACATTGAGCAGCGACAGGGCTTTGAGGTGCATGGGAAGGAGTCCCATGTGTGCAGACTGAAGAAGGCCCTTTATGGCCTGAAGCAAGCTCCCAGAGCTTGGTACTCCAAGATAGATACATACTTGCAGGGGATGGGTTTCACAAAGAGTGAGGCAGATCCGAACCTTTACTTTATTGTGATAGGTGAGGAGCCTCTCATTCTGGTGCTGTATGTGGATGACTTAGTCATTACAGGTGCAGAGAGACTCATAGAGCACTGCAAAAGAGATCTTGCGGTGGAGTTTGAGATGAAGGACATCGGCTTGATGCATTACTTTTTGGGTTTGGAGGTGTGGCAGGAGGAGGGGCATTTCTTCCTCTGGGGCAGGGGAAGTATATTGTGGACATCCTTAGCAGATTCCACATGGAGGATTGTAGACCCATGTCGACACCGATGATCACCAACTGGAAGAAGCTTCATGCTTCGGATTCCGAGTTGGTGGATCCCACATTGTACAGGCAGCTGATTGGTTCCTTGATGTATTTGGTCAACACTAGACCAGATATTTGTTTTGCAGTCAATACGACGAGTCAGTTTATGTGTGAGCCTAGGAAGGTTCACTGGGTGGCTGAAAAACACATTTTGCGGTACTTGCAGGGGACAGTGGATAATGGTCTGGACTACAGGCAGGGGTGAGATTGGCAGGTTATATTGATTCTGATTGGGCAGGTTGTGCTTCTGATAGGAAGAGCACTTCAGGGTGATGTTTTGGGTTGGGTTCAGCAGTAGTGTCATGGTTCAGCGGGAAGCAGCAGTCAGTAGCATTGAGTTCAACGGAAGCAGAGTATATGGCAGCCAGTCTAGCTAGTTGTGAGGCCATCTGGCTTCGCAAGATGTTGTTTGGCTTATTTGGTCAGCTGTTGAGACCTTCAGTGATTTACTGTGATAATCAGAGTTGCATTAAACTCACGGAGAATCCAGTATTTCATGACAGGTCAAAGCATATCGGGATCAAATATCATTTCATCAGAGACTGTGTTCAGAAGGGCGCTGTGAAGCTTGAGTATATTCCCACTGATGAGCAAGTTGCAGATATTCTTACCAAAGCCTTACCACGGGGCAAGCATGACTACTTCAGAGAAAAGATGGGTGTGGTGAGGAACACCTTCCTTGGTAAGAGAGAGTGTTGAAATTTGGTACCAGAGGACAGGTGGTTCCCGAAGGCTTTGATCTTTGGCCTAGGGAAAAGTGTCCAAAAGAATTTAATTTTTCTCCTAAAGTGACTTTATAATTTTTATAAAGTCAAATCTAATTTAAAAGTGACTTTAAGTGATAAAGTTACTAAAGTCTAATTTTAAAGTGACTTTAATAAAGTCAATGTAAAATTAGAAAGGAAAAGTGACTTTGGAAATAATGACTAAGTGGTTCTTTATTAAAGTGGGGTGAATTAAAAAATAGAAAGTGAGATTTAAATGAGCATTTAATCTCAGCCCTAGATTTCAATCTATTTCAGCCATTGGATTTAGGGATCATACAAAAGTCACTTAGGGTTAGATTAAAGGAGGAAAAGGAGGAAAAGGCCATTCATTCTTTCATGAGCAGATTGGGAGAAGGAGAACAAGAGAGGAAGAGAG
Source organism: Pinus tabuliformis (assembly GCA_031772625.1). Taxonomy (NCBI): domain Eukaryota; kingdom Viridiplantae; phylum Streptophyta; class Pinopsida; order Pinales; family Pinaceae; genus Pinus; species Pinus tabuliformis. The sequence continues at coordinate 629,807,773 of CM062814.1, read as the reverse complement.
ATTTCTGAACAGGGAGGAGAAGGAGGCAGCAGCTTGGCACACATTCCAACGCAGCATTCCAGCAAGTCCGTACAGCTGAGTTAGCATATAGTGAAAGGCAGATTTTTCGGCACAATTTTCAAGGAGGCCGTACAACAGATTTTCAAGGAGGCAGTACAGCAGTTTTCAGCACAGAAATCGAGGAAATCGTACAACAGAATTTCTGGCAGCTTGCACGATTTTCTAGGCAGGCCGTACAGCAGAATTTAAGGCTGAAAATTGGCACAGAAATCGAGGAGGACATACAACATTTATTGCTGTTCAGATTTTGCTATTTGCAAGTTTTTCCAGTTGGCTGTGAGGCACGGAAAACGAGATAAGTTGTAAAAGTTTACTTGCTGATTTTTTGCTAAATATTTCTCACTGTAAAAAGCATTTTTCAGAAATAAGGAGGAGCTCTCGAACTGGTTTTCCCCAAGAGTTGTAGGGGGTTTTTCCAGGGTCACCTTGACAAAAAATTACTGTGTTTAAATGTGTTGAATGGCTGTTTATATGTGCTGATTTTTATATTTGTGCATTTTCCAGCATTCTGTAAAATTTCCAGAATTTGTGTTTTCAGCAAAATTTATTTTTCAGTTCTTAAATGTATGGATATGGGAAATGGCATTTAACTATTTTGGAGAAATAAGGTGACACTGAAAACGGGGGTGGGAAATGAGAAATTTTTACAATCAGACAGCTATCAATCCTCTCAACTACACCCGAGGTGTTTTTCTTTAAGCCATAGAGGGCTTTCTTCCACCTATTTACATGAGATTCCCGATCATGAATCTCAAACTCCTTGGGTTGTTTCAAATCTGTGAACTTGCTGCATGAGGGGAATGGTCCCCCTCATAAGATTTTCCTTTGGTACATTTCATACATGTATCTTCATGCTCCTTTTGAATTCAGGCATCCCTGTCATCATCTGACACACAAACCTCCGGTGTTGTGTCAATGGACATGGTCCGTAGTGGACTTCTTGCAACTTGATACAACCCTGAACTCAAAAACATCTTTAAAAAATCTATGTAACTTTTCATCGATGAGTGCCACCTTGAGACCTTTGACTTCCATTTCCAAGATGGACACCAGGTTCTTCTAGCGATCACGTACATAAAAGAGATTTTGTAAATGAATCGAGTTACCCTCATTCAATTGAGAGGTAACATTCCCTACACCCTTTCCGGGATAGGTGGCATTGGTTCCAAGTATAATTTCACGATTGTTTCCATCTCTATTAAATTAGAGAGTGCACCCATCTATCCGATGAAGTGCCTGGGGTTCCTTGCTTTCTTTGAAGGGTCGACCATTTCTCCTTGATGAACTGTATTACCTGTCATTCCCTTGACCCTGGAATGATTTGTTTATCTTCATCAAGAGAAGTGTCTCTGCCATTCAGACACTCCTTCGCATAATGACCAAACTTTTTGTAACCAAGGCATCTGTCTTTCTTTCCACCCTTAGATCCGAACTTCCCAATGAAGTGATCTTTAGGTAGGTCATCAGAACCTTCCACTGCGCCATTCTGATAATATTCTCTGCTTCGACTTCACCCTGGGTGAATTATGAGGAACTCATTGATCCTTTTGTCTTTGGTGATTTCTCTTTCACTCTTGCTTGGGCATTGTCTTCACCTCAGCTTCAATACCATGTTAATTTTAGGTATGTTCTATGCTAGAGCAATTTATTTAAATTTTCACAGTTAGCAATCACATCAGCATTAAGATAAACTGCAGATAGAACATGAATATAAATCGCAGAAGACAAGCCAAGATAAGAGGACACAAGATGTGGTGCTAGCCAAGGACAAACCCCACAATGTGGGGAAACCCTTGATCAATTCTTCTTTTATGTTCTTCAAAGTTCAGCAGAGAAAGTGAGAGATATAGTACATTTACAATAGAAGTCAATACTTTGACTTTTGATATCTACGAAGATCAATTGAAGACATATTGCTTCAACTGATTCTCTAAGGTGACTTCTTCACCTATCATAGTGATGCACCTTGTATATTTGCTGCACCTTACCGTGTAGCACCATCATGCTGCATCATGCATCATCATGCTGCTCATGATCACTATGCTGCCCATACATCATGTCATCATTTATTATCATGCTGCCCCATTCTCGTATCATCATGTTGCCCTTGCAATGTGCCCATCATGCAGCTGTCCTTCTGTTGCTTCATCATTTAGATCATATACATATCAGCCTTAGCTGCTTGCTCTAGCTTGCAGCCTAACAAAGCAGCTAGGCTATAGTTCCATAATCCTCTACACAAACATGCTGTCATCAGCTTCCTTACAGTTCTATCATGCCCAAACAGTCCTTGAATAGGCTACGCTGTCACCTACAACAATGTGATAACAGGTTTCTTAGGGTTGTGTGTTACAGTAGCTCTAATACCTTTTCATGACAGCGTTACTATGTCTCATTAACTAGTGTATATATATGTCTTCATACACAGCATATCATTGTCTTATTGACCAAGGTATATATATGTCTTCATCCACAGCGTATCATTGTCTTGTTGACCAACGCATATATATGTCTTCATCCATAGCATATCATTGTCTTATTGACCAGCATATATATGATTTCATACACAGCATATCATTGTCTTATGGACGAGGGTATATATATGTCTTCATCCACAGCGTATCATTGTCTTATTGACCAGCACATATATATGTCTTCATACACAGCGTATCATCCAGCATATATATGATTTCATACACAGCGTATCATCCAGCGTATATATTTCTATTGACTGTGGATATATACATATTGCAATTGCCAGAGACAGCGTATAAGTGCTTCATGAACAGCGTTAAGATATTACCATGACTGCGTTATACTGCGGCTTACCTCTTTATCACTGCGGCTTGATGACTGTGGCACCCTTGACTGCGTACGAGTCTTCATGACCAATGTATATATATATAACCATGAACAACGTATAGTGTATAGGGTTTCCTTGAACAACATATAGAGATTCATCATTTGCCAACGGATAGATGTCTTCTTGACCTGCGTTGGATTAGGGCATCATCTTGCAGCTAGAGCTCTTTCTAGGTCAGCATATTCTTAGTGATTATCCTTCTCCAAAAACCCAAGACGTGGAGAGGGGATCACCTTGAGAGTGTGTCTAAATGGCATCAAATCCTCTTCAATTTATACCAAAAACATATAGGTTGAATAGACATGACGTTTGGGCTTCTTGAGCCTACATAAGTTGCTAGTCAGCTTGATAATAATTCCATAATCAAAATAAATTCATATCTCCATAAATACTTATCAGAATCGGATGATATTTAAATCAATCCTACACCTCTCGACGAGAGGGATCCAATAAAAATATCAGGTTTCAGCTGCCATAAATAAGCTGACCCACATGGAGTTTGGCCCTAGTTTCTAATTTTAACACTCCCTCTCAACTAGGGAGAACTCCATTCGTTGATCCATACGACCGGCTGTACTATCTCTGCCATCAGTGCCCTGCACTGCTCTGCCCAGCTCTGCTCGGCTCTGCTTAGCTCTGCTGGCTCTGCTCAGCTCTGTTGGCTCAGCTCAGCTGGCTCTGCTCAGCGTTGCTCAGCTCTGCTGGCTCTTCTCTGCTCAGATGGCTCTGCTCTACTCTGCTTAGCTCTACTCTGCTCTGCTTAGCTCTGCTCTGCTCTGCTGAACTATGAAGAAGAAGAATTAATCGAGAATGTCTCATACCATTCTCCACTGACCCGAAGTCAGTCTGAGTATGTACCACTGGTCCCAGACTAGTCTCAACCGACCCAAAGTCAGCGTCATAGTGGGTACCACTCCTACCATTAGTCCCAGATCAGTATCAAAATCTCAGAGAGTGTACCACTAGTCCCAAACTAGTATCGCGGACTCAGAGAGTGTACCATTGGTCCCAGACCAATCTCAACCGACCCGAAGTCAGCGTCATAGTATGTACCACTCTCACTGGTCCCAGACCATTTCTGCACTGACCCGAGGTCAGTCTCAGAGTATGTACCACTGGTCCCAGACCAGTCTCAACATACTCGAAGTCGACGTCATAGTATGTACGACTCCTACCACTGGTCCCAGACCAGTATCATTGATCCCAGATCAATGAAGGTCATCCTAGCGTAGGGAGTACGCTAGATACAGCGATGCGTCCATCGGTACTACTATGGTCCCTATCTTCATTTCCTTGCTCATTGATCAGATGACAAGTACTTCCCATGAGTCCCTGACTGCATGGGTAGGATGCCTCGACAGGAGAACTTAATCAATCCCGTCCTCACAGGAGAACTAGTCATCCTGCTACAATGTCTTGGAGAACACATCATCCAAACCTCACAGGAGAACTAATCATCCTGCTACACAGGAGAGCGAATCATCCTATCCCACAAGAGGGCAAATCATCTTATTCTAGTGCGCATCATCAGGGGAGGGTGAGTCACCCTTGTTGGAAATAATACTGAGAGGGGGGGTGAATCAGTATTATCAAATCAATTATTTTTCATTTCACAATCAGATTTGGATACGCTACTTCAGTTATGGGAAACCATGTATATACGCTACTGTGTCTAAAGCAACCAGCGTATATCAGAAAACTTAAGATTAATTAAATGTTGATCTTTAATCAGTGCATCAGAACTTCATTAATCACAAGAACAGTAAACAGGAGCAGTAAAACAGAACAGATCATCACACACATGGACACAAGATATAAGGTGGAAACCCAATGTGGGTACTGCTGCAATTCGTCTCTATCTTCCTTCAATAAGAAACTTATTTTTACAATATTTTTGTACTGGTGCAGTCTTATACCAGTACGCAGGCTTCTACCTGCGGAAGGCTACAACCTTCTCTCGTTCTCTAGTGTCTCCTGGAAGGGAGCTACAACCCCCTTAGCTCTTGTACTAGCTGATGTACTAGTACGTAGGTGCTGACCAACAGAAGGCTACAACCTTCTCTTTCTTCTAGGGACCACCTTTCATAAATTTTCAGACTGGATCCATCAATAACATTAATCAAACATCAAATATATTTGCATCAACCAATCTCCTTTTCTTCAATTGAATCAAACAATTACTTCTCTGAATGTTGTAACCATAATACATTAACGATAACCAGAAACCAATCCTAAACCCAGAACACTGCAGCAATAAACAAAAGTAGCTAAAACATATTTCATGAGACGTACGCTACTTAAATATGTAGAAATCTGCGTGCATACGCTTCTGTATTAAGGCCAACCAGTGTATACGCTGTTTTGACATACTGAACCACTGTGTATACGCGCCTCTGATGTACCGAACTTGCGTACAGATCTATAAAAGATAATTTACCCCTTATCACTTATTCAGACATCAGTTATACTCAAATTATCAGATTTATAGATCAAATTATGCGCCAAATATAACAGATCAAAATCACACAAAGATACTACTATTCAAGCCTTAAGATCTTGACCCATCAATAGAACTTATCCATCTTTTAGTGCTCAGGTTCCTCCTTGGTTCAGATCCAGCTATGCACCATAACCCAATTCTAGATCTTGCTCTTCATAAGATATTCAATGCTTGAGTGAATGCCTTTGCCTAATGATCTCCTTCCCCTTTTATAGTCTTAGGCCTTACTCAATACCATGGTCCAAAACCATAGAGAATCAATACCATGGACCCAATACCTGGGTTCAACACTTCAAACGAGATACCATGGTCCAAAACCATAGGTCCAAATACCAAGGACTAAATACCATGGACCAAAAATAAGTTTTCCCACATGTACACGCTTTTCCTTGCATGAAAGTGCGTGCATATGTATACGCGCTTTTTGATCGTTGAACCCGCGTGTATACGCGACTTGGTTAAGAGGAACCTACGTATATCTCTTTTTCTTTCATTCTGAGAGCCTGAACTGAGATCTTCCATCTGAGTGAGTTGCCATCAAGGACAACACTTGTGCCATAGTGCCAAACCTGTGACATAATGCCAACAACCCTGTGGCTGTATGTTGTTCCAGTAAGAATCGTAAGCCCCAAGAGCTCAATGTATGCAACATGCAGGACCCTTTTACAAGGGTCGCTCGACAACTCCAAGTCATACGGGAAAATCACAGATTTGATCTTTCCTTGTAGCTTTGTTAAAATGTCAGCGACCTGTACATCAGTCTCAATGCGATGGAGCCTCCTTGCTCATCGACTTACCATATCCCAGATAAGGCAGCATCTGATGTTTATCTGTTGGAGCAATCATCGAATACAGGATTCCTCTATAATCGAATCCCACCTCTGGTTGTCACAGAGAATCACAGTGGTATTCATCATGTGTACAAACAGCTCACTGAAGAGCTTCCGCAACCAGACTGCCTCTCAGGTAGCCATGCTAGCAGCAATATACTCTGCCTCGGCGGTGCTCAAAGCCACCAACTTCTGCTTCCTGCTCAACCAGGATATCGAAGCAAATCCCAAGGAGAACCGGCACTGAGAAGTGCTCTAGTGATCCTCCACACTGTCTGCCCACTCAGCATTTGAAATATTTTTGCAGTGTATCTCAATCCATGAGAGATTGTGCCCTGAAGATATCTCAGAAGATTCTAGGCACCTCCAGTGAAGCTCAACCAAATATGAGCTCACCATACTAACTGCAAAACATATGTCCGGACGGAGGTTCACCAAGAACATCAACGCGAATGAGTTTATGAAACTTAGAGGCATTTCCCAAATCTGGTCTGACATCACTACCATGTAACTTTTGAAATTTAAGATCCTCGAGGTAGTCACAGGCTTGCAGTGTATCTTTCCACATTCGGAATCCAACTCCCTCTGTCTCCTACAAATGAGAGGTTCTGCACCTGTCAGACATAGGTGCTAGTATGAGAGGTCTATCATCCACAACCTTTGAGTAATGGTTTGGATCGGTTTCACTCCTAGTGAATCTCAGTTTCATCAGACAGCTATCAATCCTCTCATACTACGCCCGAGGTGTTTTGCTTCAAGCCATAGAGGGCTTTCTTCCACCTGTTTACATGAGATTCCTGATCATGAATCTCAAACTCCTTGGGTTGTTTCAAATCTGTGAACCTGTTGCATGAGGGGAATGGTCCCCCTCATAAGATTTTCCTTTGGTACATTTCAGACATGTATCTTCATGCTTCTTTTGAATTCATGCATCCCTGTCATCATCTGACACACAGACCTCCGGTGTTGTGTCAATGGACATGGTCCCCAGTGGACTTCCTGCAACTTGATACAACCCTGAACTCAACATCTTTAAAAAATCTACATACCTTTTCATCGATGAGTGCCACCCTGAGACCTTTGACTTCCATTTCCGAGATGGACGCCAGGTTCTTCTAGCGATCAGGTACATAAAAGAGATTCTGTAAATGAATCGAGTTACCCTCATTCAATTGAGAGGTAACATTCCCTACACCCTTTCCAGGATAGGTGGCATTGGTTCCAAGTATATTTCCACGATTGTTTCCATCTCTATTAAATTAGAGAGTGCACCCATCTATCCGATGAAGTCCCTAGGGTTCCTTGCTTTCTTTGAAGAGTCGACCATTTCTCCTTGATGAACTGTATTACCTGTCATTCCCTTGACCCTAGAATGATTTGTTTATCTTCATCAAGAGAAGTGTCTCTGCCATTCAGATACTCCTTTGCATAATGACCGAACTTTTTGTAACCAAGGCATCTGTCTTTCCTTCCACCCTTAGATCCGAACTTCCTAATGAAGTGATCTTTAGTTAGGTCATTAGAACCTTCCGCTGCGCCATTCTGATAATATTCTCTGCTTCAACTTCACCCTGGGTGAATTATGAGGAACTCATTGATCCTTTTGTCTTTGGTGATTGCTCTTTCACTCTTGCTTGGGCATTGTCTTCACCTCAACTCCGATACCATGTTAATTTTAGGTATGTTCTAGGCTAGAGCAATTTATTTAAATTTTCACAGTTAGCAATCACATCAGCATTAAGATAAACTACAGTAGAACATGAATATAAATCGCAGAAGACAAGCCAAGACAAGAGGACACAAGATGTGTTGCTAGCCGGGACAAACCCCACAATGTGGGGAAACCCTTGATCAATTCTTCTTTTATGTTCTTCAAAGTTTAGCAGAGAAAGTGAGAGAGATAGTACATTTACAATAGAAGTCAATACTTTGACTTTTGATATCTACAGAGATCAGTTGAAGACATATTGCTTCAACTAATTCTCTAAGGTGACTTCTTCACCTATCATAGTGCTGCACCTCGTATATTTGCTGCACCTTACCATGTAGCGCCATCATGCTGCATCATGCATCATCATGCTGCTCATGATCACTATGCTGCCCATACATCATGTCATCATTTATTATCATGCTGCCCCATTCTCATATCATCATGTTGCCCTTGCAATGTGCCCATCATGCAGTTGTCCTTCTGTTGCTTCATCATTTAGATCATATACATATCAGCCTTAGCTGCTTGTTATGGCTTGTAGCCTAGCAAAGCAGCTCGGCTATAGTTCCAGAATCCTCTACACAAACATGTTGTCATAGCTTCCTTACAGTTCTATCATGCCCAAACAGTCCTTGAATAGGCTACGCTGTCACCTACAGCAATGTGATAACAGGTTTCTTAGGGCTGCGTGTTACAGTAGCTCTAATACCTTTTCATGATAGCGTTACTATGTCTCATTGACCAACGTATATATATGTCTTCATACACAGCATATCATTGTCTTATTGACTAGGGTATATATATGTCTTCATCCACAGCGTATCATTGTCTTATTGACCAACGCATATATATGTCTTCATCCACAGTGTATCATTGTCTTATTGACCAGCGTATATATGATTTCATACACAGCGTATCAATGTCTTATTGACCAGGGTATATATATGTCTTCATCCACAGCGTATCATTGTCTTATTGACCAGCGCATATATATGTCTTCATACACAGCATATCATCTAACGTATATATGATTTCATACACAACGTATCATCCTGCGTATATATTTCTATTGACTGTGGATATATACATATTGCAATTGCCAGCGACAGCGTATAAGTGCTTCATGAACAGCGTTAAGATATTACCATGATTGCATTATACTGCGGCTTACCTCTTCATCACTGCGGCTTGATGACTGTGGCACCCTTGACTGCGTATGAGTCTTCATGACCAACGTATATATATATATATATATATATATATATATATAACCATGAACAGCGTATAGTGTATAGGGTTTCCTTGAATAGCATATAGAGATCCATCATTTGCCAGCGGATAGATGTCTTCTTGACCTGCGTTGGATTAGGGCATCATCTTGCAGCTAGAGCTCTTTCTAGGCCAGCGTATTCTTAGTGATTCTCTTTCTCCAAAAACCCAAGACATGGAGAGGAGATCACCTTGAGAGTGTGTCTAAATGGCATCAAATCCTCTTCAATTTATACCACAAACGTATAGGTTGAATAGACATGACGTTTGGGCTTCTTGAGCCTACATAAGTTGCTGGTCGACTTGATAATAATTCCATAATCAAAATAAACTCATATCTCCATAAATACTTATCGGAATCGGATGATCTTTAGATCAATCCTACACCTCTCGACGAGAGGGATCCAATAAAAATATCAGCTGCCATAAATAAGCTGACCCACATGGTGTTTGGCCTTAGTTGCCAATTTTAACACGTTTCCATGCTTAGTAGAAGAAAGGCCCGACATGTAATCCATGGAAATGGATTCCCAAGGTCAACTAGGGTTAGGTAGTGGAGTATAGAGGCCTTGCTTCTTAATGGTCGGTTTGGCAATGGCGCAGGCAGTGTAGGATCTGATGTACTTTTCGAGTGAAGATTCGACCAACAGAAATACGTCTGCAGTACTGCCACCGTTTTCTCGACCCCGAAATGCCCAGCAGTCCGACTGTAGTGTGTTTCCCAAATCATCTTGGCACGCTCGCTTGAAGGAACACAAAGGTGACCCAAGTGGCATAACAAGGCATCTTGGAGGTGAAAATCTGGAACATGTTGACCCTCCAAGAGTGTCTAGTATGTGTGGCCAAATTCTAGGTTGCTTTTGTAGAGAAGTGGCCAATCAGAAGTCTCGTGCCCACAAGAGTTGAGCACGGTGGTTAACGCCATGATTGGTGGTCGACTGAAGCAATCTGTAACATTATTGGTGTTGTCCTTCTTATACTTGATATTCAATGGAACTGTTGCAGGTATGTGGACCACTTCTGATGTCAATCATTCTGCAACTTCCCTTGTGTCTGTATCAGTGTTTTTAAAACCGGAACCGGTGACCGAACCGGTCCACCTAGCTAACCGGTTTACCGACCGGAACCGGTCTAACCGGGACTGGTTTGGTCTAAACGAACCGGTTTTTAAAAAATACATTAAATAATTAATTTTTAATGAAAAAAAACTATTTTTAAGATGTAAAACCATGATTCCAAGCCAATAGAGACAAAATATGCAAAGTTTGCTCATTTATATACCATGCAAAGGTGAATATATCAAAATGGCACCGAGTGCAATACATATCATCGACAAAATAGCAAAATACATAAGAAATGAGGCTCTAAATGGCCTATAGAGTCCAAAAACCATGCTGCAAGCTATGAGGCCATTGGCCTACTACAAGTCTACAGTGTACACATGATCAATCATCAAGATCATCACCACTACTAGACACATGATCATCATCAGGAGCTACATAGACATCATCTGGTTCAGAGTCTGAGGATGCCTCTGCCTCATCTGCAACATCAGTATCAATGCCACCAATGACAATAGAAGTGGACCTAGTGGAAGCACGAGTTTGTCAACCTGCACGACTAGTGCCTTCCATTGGTTCCTTGCCTTTCCTTGATGCCGCTACTGATCCTGGTTCTGATGCCGCCACATAATCTGCCTCATCCTCCGCTAAAGCCATGTCGATATCAAAATCAGCCTCAAACACAGGATCTTCAGTCTCCTCCACCCATTTTGATGTTGGATCAATATCGTCCAACACAATGGGATCTAGATCAGGTGATTTGCTCATCATTTGGTTCCTCCTCAGTCGAAGGTTGTATTGCACAAAAACAAGATCATTTAACCGTTTTTGTTCCAAACGGTTTCTCTTCTTCGTGTGTATGCGCTCAAAAACAGACCAATTGCGCTCACAACCTGAAGCACTGCAAGTTTGACTGAGGACTCTAATTGCAAACCTTTGCAATTGAGGACACTGGCCACCAAATGACTCCCACCAATGTGCTGCAAAGAAAAAGACAATAATTAGTAACTTAGTTTATAATTTGAATTGTAAAGAACGTAAACAATTTTAACTTGAAATGAAAAACAAAATGGAAATTGGAATTGCTTACCTGGTTGGTCCACATCTCTTGCCATCTTTGCCAAGTTTTTGCCAAAAGTACCACTTGCTTGATTGAAAATAGTAAGCTGTCTATGTATATCCAACTGGTCTACATGGTTAGGGACCATGCGCTCCAAGCAATCAATCAATCCAGCTCTGACCTCCCCATCATGCTGATCTCCTAGCCGATTTTTATAGTGATACCTTGGGTTCAAAAAATACCCGGCTGCATGTATAGGACGATGGAGTTGATTGTTCCATCTGTTATCAATGATCTCCCATATACGGCCATATTTAGCTAACCTGTCATTGTAAGCTGCCCGTATCTGCTCCTTTGCCTGATCCATAGCTTCATAAATGTAGCCCATGGCCAATCTTTCCCCATCCACCAACCTTAGCACCTTAACAAGGGGCTCGGTAATTTTCACAAGCTCTACAGACCTTTTCCAAAAATAAGTGTCTAACACTTTCTTTTTGGTGTCTTTTCCATCTGGTCTACGAGCCCACCGAGATTCAGACCATTCATCAGAGGAAAACATTTTCTGCAAGTTTCTATGTTGACCATTGAGACATTGCAACGTGAGGAAGTGAGTTGCAAATCTCGTAATTGCAGGCCTAACAAGCTCTTTGCCTCCAGTGTGTTTCCTCATTAGGCTCAATACCCATGAGTGGTTGTAAATGTATTTTGTAATGCACTTGGCATGCTCTACAGTGTTTTTTACCCACTCCACCTTGCCTATATCCTCAAGCATGAGGTCTATGCAATGTGCAGCACATGGAGTCCAAAATATGGTCTTATATTTGGCCTCAAGCATCTTTCCAGCAAGAACATAGTTTGAGGCATTATCAGTGATGACCTGCACAACATGCTGCTCCCCAACTTCCTGAATAATGTTATCCAAAAGCTCAAATAGAAGGCTTGCATCCTTTACCCTATCAGATGCATCAACTGATTTCAAAAACATGGTTCCTTGAGGGCAAGAAACAAGGAAATTAATGATAGTGCGGTTCTTTCCATCGGTCCATCCATCTGACATAATGGAACAACCTGTTTTGACCCATGACTCTCTAAACTCAGTCAAATACTCATCAATGGAAGATATCTCTTTTTGCAAAAGAGCTCCCCTCAAGTCATGCATACTAGGGCCTTTGAAGCCCTTTCCTGCAGCTATAACAGAGTCCCACATAGCTTGGTAATAAGGTGAGCGAGCAGCATTAAATGGGATATCTGAATCATACCACCATCTAGCAATGTATTGGTGAGAAGTTTCTTTGCATTGTTTTTTCCAATGCTGATCCAAAGTGGGTTGAGAACTTGGCTGGGAGGAAGTGGGATTAGATTTAGAAGAAGCAATGGTGGCAGAAGATGAGAAATAACTTTGGATGTTTTGTCTCTTTGGTCCTCTTGATGGTTGGCCAACTCCAACAGAAGGATGAACATAGTGAAAGGGGTCATTGGTGGAAGGGATAGAAGTGGAGTCTTGAATCTCAGAGTCATCATACCCACTCTCTTTCATGGCTTCTAATAATTCCCTCTTCCTTGCAATTTCATCTTGGATGGCCTTCTCCCTAGCCTTATCCTCATAAAATTTTTCAAGCTTGGCAATGTATTCTGCCCTAATAGGACCTAACAGTGCATTTGGTGCATCACATGGCTTTACTTGGCCTCTTACCCCAGCCAAGTGTTGTTTCAACCTAAGAATACCCCCACCTCCAATAGATTTATGGCATAATTTGCATATCATTTTTCCCTCAACTACATCACAATGAGCCCATGCACTGTCCTTTCCTTTTGGAGCCATGTTTGCTTGAAATAATAACAATTTGCAAATAAATCTGCCATTTAAAAAAAAAATTGCAACTAAGGAACATGGAAAACCAATGATAAATGTAGGAAAAAAAATGCACATGCAAGCTAAAAAATTTGATAGCATAGAGCTAGAGAGTTCATAGGCTTAGCATAGATGATAGATCATTGAAATGAGAAGTTTATAGCACAAAAAAATTAATTCATGGACATCAGACCCAAATGAGGAATTATCAAGTGCAAATCCTTACCTGGAAATGCAAAGTAGCTCCCTTAGCCTCCTCTTGATGATGGCAACTCCACTGACAGCTACACACTATCTCCAAAATAGCTCCAACTCCAACTCCAAGATGACTACTTCAGCAAAAACTCCACACTCTCCAAGCTCACAAACAAACTCACAAACACTCACAAACACTCCAAATCAGTTGTGTGAGACAAATGAGGGTGAGAGGGGTGTCTTATAGCAATTGTGAGGGTCTTTTTGGAGGGAAAATCCCTTTCCCTCACCCCCAAAAACCCTAAACCGCCCTCAGCTGCCATAAACCGTCCGCTTTTTACCTTTACCGGCGGCCTGTCCCTAAACCGGCCGGTTTAGGACGGAACCGGCCGGTTAGCAAAAAACCGGCCGGTTAGGACCTAAACCGGCCGGTTTTGACCGGTTAGGTCAAAAATCTGGGCAAATTAGGGTGCTGACCGGGTTTTTTCACCGGTTCTGACCGGTGGGCCTCCTAACCGGCCGGTTAGGCCGGTAACCGGTCAGACCGGAATGGTTTTGAAAACTATGGTCTGTATGAACTACAAGGGTCGGTGGTCTGTGTGGATGACCGTTTCCTTCCCCAAAATGTAATGCTTCCATTGTCGACAGGCCTACACAATGGAATACATCTCTTCGTCATAAGTGGGATACTTCCAGACTGTGTCTGAAAGTATCTCACAGTGATATGCCACTGGATGCCCGTGTTGAGTAAGCACTGCCCAATAGCATAGTCAGAGGCATCTGTCTCGATCTCAAATGGTTGTTGCAAGTCTGGTAATGCGAGCACTGGTGCTGAGTAGAGGCGATGTTTCAACTCTGTGAATGCCTTCTGTTGAGATTCATACCAAAAGAATTTTGCTTTTGCTCCTCCCTTGGTGGCTTGACTCAAGGGCCAAGTGATATGAGAAAATCCCAACACGAACCTGCGGTAGAAATTGGCAAGACCCAGAAAGTTGCGGAGCTCTGTCATAGTGGTTGGAGATGGCCAATCCCGAATGACTTGGGTCTTGGCTGGATCCACATGCACCCCCATTCATCAATAATGTATCCCAAATACTGAACTTAGGTCATGCCAAAAGTGCATTTCTCCAAATTGGCACATAGCTTGTGTTGCTGCAGTGTTTGGAGAACCTGTCAGATGTGGTGGAGGTGCTCTTCCCAACTCTGGCTGAAGATCAGGATGTCATCCAAGTATACCACTACAAATGAGTTGGTGAATGGCCGCAAGATGTCATCCATTAGCCTCATGAAGGTTGTAGGAGCATTCGTCAACCCTAAAGGCATAACCAACCATTCGAAAAGGCCCTCTTTAGCTTTGAAGGCAGTCTTCCACACATCAGAGGGTTCGATTGGTACCTGGTGATATCCTGACTTTAAGTCGATCTTGCTGAAATATTTTTCCCCCTTCATTTGGTCCAAAAGGTCATCAATTCATGGGATCGGGTACCTATTCCGGACAGTGATCTTGTTCAGCACCCAATAGTTAATACAGAGTCTCCAAGTCCCATCCTTCTTCTATACCAACATGATCGGGCTCCCACAGGGTGATGAACCTGGTCGGATGTTACTTTTCTGCAGCAGCTTCTAAATCTACCTCTTGATTTCGTCGTTCTCCAGAACGGAGCACTAATAGATTGGTCCATTGGGCAACAGCGCACCTGGGGTCAGATCAATGGAGTGCTTGACTTGGCAGTGCAGAGGAACCCCTGCGGGGGAGGTGAAGATGTCCTCGTACTCCTCCACGACCTTGTCCATCTGTAGTTGTCGTGTAGAGGGGCCCTGTCTGGAGGTCGTGGCCATCATCTTCTTCTTTCCCTGAGGGCGTATCATCAGGAAAACAAATTTCCCAGTTTTGGAAATGAGCTTACTGCATTGTTTTGTAGTAACCAAAGAGATGGTGGTAGGTGGTGCTACCTCCGATATCCTGTACAATTTATTTCCCAAAGTAACAATAACAACATGAGGCCTTGATTCATACACAACATGTTGCTTCCACAAGTATGGTTGGCCTAACAATACATCACAAACATCAAGGGGAGCAACGTCACATAATACCTCATTTGTGAAGGGCTTGATGTTGTATGGAAGGTGACACTGCTGGCTCACGCGAAGATCCCGTCCTTGGTGAAGCCACCCGATGCTGTACAGTTGGGGATGTGTTGTGGTCGATAAGCCTAGTCGCTTCACGAACTCTGCCGAAATGAAGTTCTTTTGGCTCCCACTGTCGACAATGAACTGTAGCGAGGAACCCTTTACCCACATCTGGGAGTGGAAGAGGCGCTCCTCCTCTGGATCTTCGGGTTCCTCCTTCTGGATCTTCGTGGTGGCAACGGTGGCGTTGGGCTCCGCATCGATAATCTGCTTCCCTTTGTCATTCCCCTTGTCGGGTTCTGACTTGGAGTTGAAACATGCATCTGATTCTAAAGCCTTTAGCTCGGCCACCAGTGACTTCTTGGCCCGACACTCACTTGTATTGTGAGTGGAGCTCTTATGGAACTCACACCACTTTCCCATGTCCTTCTTCGGCTTCACGGTGTTGTTCTTTGCTTGCGGCTTTGGCGGGTTGTCCTAGGCCACCCCACCTTGGCTTTGTCCTTTGTTCTGCGGTTTGGGGGCACCTTTCCCTTGCTTTGGATTCGCAAATCCAAAGTCTCGCTTCTTCTGTTTAAACTTTTGCTCGATCTTGACAGCGTATCGATATGCTGTGCCAAGCGAGATGTCCCGGAACTCCATCTCGTCCTGGATGTACTTGTGTAGGCAGCCGCGGTATTTGAGTACCAAATGCTACTCAGTATCCTTGATACCCAACTTTGTGCGAAGGGTATGAAAAATATTGGTAAACTCCGGCACGTCTTGGTCCCTTCCCTGCCGCAGCGTGGTCCACTTTATGTATTTATCCTCATAGCTTTTGACAGGGTAGTACTGCTCCTTGATGGCATCTGGAATGAATTCCAAGTGGGTGTGGCTGAAAACAGTGAGGTCGTACTTTCATCCTTCTGCTCGCAGTAGGTTTCCCACCAGTCCTTGACGTGGGGGGTGGCTTTGAGAAGAGTGAAAGTAATCTTTTCCTGTCCAGAAAAATCATGAACAGAAAAATACCCTTCTAGCAGATTTAACCATTTATCTACAGCGTCTGCATCTATCTGACCCTCAAATGTGGGAATGTCAAAGTTAACTTGTACCTTAAAGGGTGTGGCGCTTCCAGAGTAGCTGCTGGAAGTAGATGTGTCGCCCCTAGGTAGCCACTGAAGGATCTGGGCAAAGTTTTCCATCATTGCGTTCCTTTGTCGCTCGAGGGCCTCTTCGAGCAAGATTTTGATAGGATCTCCTGCCCCCTCGTCTTTCTTTTCATTTACCATGGAAGGTCGTCGGGATTTGCGAAGCTAGTCTTGCAAAGGTTCGACCAGTTCAAGCCCTAACTCCTTATATCCTGACCTCGTTGGGGACAAGCAAAGAAAAACAAAGAAAGAGCAGACCGCTCTGATACGACTGATCGGATTTAAACAGGAACGCAACAAATTACAAATATAACCATAAATACAAAGATGCGGCAGAAATAATACTTCATTTCATTAACGTAAAATACTAAAATAAGCCTAGTAACAGAAATGGAAATAAACTAGCTCGGGCGATGGTAGCTTATCCTTAAGAAGAGATGTGATGGCTACATG
This sequence comes from Pinus tabuliformis, assembly GCA_031772625.1. Lineage (NCBI taxonomy): Eukaryota > Viridiplantae > Streptophyta > Pinopsida > Pinales > Pinaceae > Pinus > Pinus tabuliformis. The sequence goes on along the minus strand of CM062814.1, from coordinate 629,790,662 downwards.
CCTCTGAACTACATTACAATGAAGCTCAAGGGCCCTTTTATTATTGAACAATAAGAGCAAACCCTAAACAACCAAAACCCTAACCCGAGGAGATGTAACACCAAGAGTTTATGGGCCCTGTTGGGGTTAGTTGGACAGCCAACTTCCCGGGGTCGTGACTCGGTCATATTATTTCCGTTTGACGCACATGATACCCCATTGGAATATCTCTCCGAGGACTATGACGAAAAAGACGATTTTATAAGAAAATCATTGGTAGATTGCCAAAAAAACGTCGTTTAGGACCTCAAAACGGCTCTGGAAGTTTAGGACCCAAAAAATTGCTAAAAATTGTAAATTGTGCTACAATTAAGGAAACTGAAAGAAACAATGGTGGGGTCCAAGTGGAATTGGCGGGTGGCCACCAATATCCACCTGGATCACTTCAGGCCTAGACAATTAAGCCCATGCAGAAGTACTTGTCCAAACTACAAACATCAACATGGCCTGGTACCTTGCGTTGACAAAATAAATCATGTCCTTTCCTCCAAAGCTCAGCTATCTTGCATTTCTTGGGATATCAAGGCTTTCCCTCTTAGATGTTTTATCAGAAATTACTAGTCACTTTCAAGATTGGGTGGAACCTATGTGGGTGGAGAAAAGTTTTGAAAGAGTTTTAGTCCCTTGTTCATTCAACCAATTAGGCTAGGGAAGAGTGGCTCTTTAAAGATTCATCTTCCTTGAATCTTAGTTCCACGCTGTTGCCCTAAGGCCAAGAGACTTGCAGGGAGATTTTAATTTGTGTCCAGATGGGTGAGCCTCCTCCAAGGAATCGAGTCTAAATTTCTTCTCTTATCCTCACCTGGGAGGTATCTCTTGAGAAGATATTCTTCTGAAGTGCTGGCTCACCTGTTGTTAATTTGCAGACTAGTTTTGCTCCTGGGGTTTGTCCTACATCAACAATTAATGTTGGACATTACTTGTGATTTACATAAGTTTTCCAATGAATCACTTATCTGTTAGTCAACATCAGTAACGAAGTAATTTTGTCACCCTATCTTATATTTTAGAGGTAAATTTTTAGTAACAGAAACAGAGCAGCTTTCTGTTTGCGTTATTTATGTTCTAATCAATGTTATGGCCCAATTAGGAGGCAGTGTTGGTAGGTGCATAAGTTTTTTGTCGATCCATTTTCTCTAGATGCACTACAGAATCAGGTTCAGATTGTTAAGTAATTGTTCTTTGCCTGAATGCCTGTTATTCTTATATCCCTTTTTGAGGATGATTTAGATCATAAAAGTAAGTTTACACATTGGTATTATTATAATAGGGCGTACTGATATTATTTTCACTTTTTCATGAATTATAGGACTGATCATTCCTTGCCGATAAAAATAAAAACTAGTTGTCAACTGAGAATTATTTTCTTTGCAAATTCAACCTTTTAAATTACTTTCTTCCAGCTTCTAAATTAGTGTAGCGCACGTGCTCCTCATGCTTAGCAAGACGTTTTGCTATGTTTAAGATACAAGAAAAGGAAAACACCATTGTCAAAAAAATCAGATGTCACTTTGTTCTCTTTTGATCAAAGTTTGTTATTTTAAAGTGACCTTTTTGATAATTATCTGTAATATTATATTTTTAAATAAAATTGATTTTTTTTATTAATTTGATATTTTGTTTAAAATTTAGTAAATTTAATAATATTTCAGATTTTCGGATTACTTAAATCACAGTATTTTATTGGATTCTATCATGAATGAGCATATAGGATTAGTTACTAATCAAGAATACTGAGCTAGAATGAGCATATAGGATTAGCTATTAATCAAGAATACTGAGCTAGAGCACTAACTTTTATACATCAAGACGTTGATGATGCGGATGGTTAAACCCCATTATCATTATTTTAGCTAACAATTATTAAATTTGAAAACTTTTTTCACTTTTTTGAGAAATACCATGCTGTTTATTGATACATGATTTATCAATTATCATGTTATATTGTTATGTAGAAAAGTATAAAATTTTAATGATTTATCATTTATATTTCAAATCTTATATATTTTAATTTAGATTTTTAATATTTTTTTTAGCTAAGTCTACCATGTTGAAGACTAAGTTTCTAGAATATTTCCTAAAATATGGGGTACATATGTCCTAAATGCATCTCAGTGTTCCTGCATCACCATATCTTGGAAATTTGGTGGCACATTGGTTTAAATGTGTAAACATAAAATGAGGATAATGACTTATGAAATTATTGATGCACCTCTCTTCATTTCAAAGATGGTATCTAAGATAAAGCTTAAAAAACCAAAGATGGTATCTAAGATAAAGCTTAAAAAAATAAAGATGGTATCTAAGATGAAGCTTAATTTTTTTAATGTACAAAACCAGGTCAACATCAGAAGTTAAAATATGAGGCTTGAATTTGAAAAAATTATCATTAAACTGTCCCACTCAATTGGCTCACTTGATAAATTAAAACTTGAGGAAATGAGTCCTCTTAACAACCAAAACTTAACCCTGGACATCGATTATAAATCCATAAATGAAACTTAATTTATAGTATGAAAACAAGGTTCAGATATACTACAAAGGTTGGCGAGAAAGACGATTGATTCAAGCACACCTATAAGAGCTGGAACAAATCTTTGCCAGTGAAGCAGTCGGAAGCACAATTGACCCCTTCTACTGTTTTAAGATGAACGATGAGTATTTTCTTTGCAATTATGACTTTTGAGATTGCTCTCTTCTAACATTACATTTCCAGCTTGTCTCTTTTGTAAATATCCATTCTTATGTGAAGTAGCGGAGACAAACTTACCTGGATGGCAAGAAGGTTTGAAAGCTTTTCTTCGAGTGTTTCAGAGTTTAAATCTGTAAACACAAAATCAGAATAACGGATTAGGGATCTATAGATAAAGCTTTAATAAATAATACGAAAACAAGGTACAGGCATGCTACATCACTTGGTGAGAAAAAATGTTGACTCAGGCATTACTAAAAGCGCTGGAACAAATCTTCGTCAGCGAAGCAGTCAGCAGCGCAATTGAGAACGAGCCCCTACCAGCTTTAGTTTGTTTCGAGATTGGAGAGACCAAAACCCATCGGAAAGAAAAAGAACATCTAAAATCTGCTATTCTAGAAAAGTAAAAAATTAAAAAGCGCCGTACTTTAGGGCACAATTGAATTATGTGATTCTGAAGTTTGAAGAAGATAAAATCGTGTACTTTCTATATGCCTCCGTGCTGTTTACAATTTTTATTTTTTATTTTATGGGGATTTTTTATATATTTTATAAGATTAATATATATGTTTTGGTTTTCAAGGGATTGCAAATTTAACAATAAGGTTCGAAGCCATTATAACAAAAATTATCATGTTAGTTGCTGAAACTGAACATGGCTGGGAGGATAACATTCATTGCTTCCAATAGGCTGAGATAAACCCAATTGACCTTTTAAAAAGGACATGGGGGTGGGCTTTGATCCACTTATGTGTGCACTAGTCATGAGACCATGTCACTTGTGGATGGGTGGGGAGGATAACAATCATTCCTCCTAACTACCTGAGATAAACCCACCATTTAATATAATCTCCTTGGGTACAACCAAAAGTTTGACCACTACCTCAAGGTACCCCATGGCTCTAGACTAGGTCCTCATAGGGATTGAACCTCGCCCATGGTGAAAAATTCCTCTCTTTACACCCTTCAATCGAAGCCTTTTGGCATGTTCAGAAAAAGTTATGTGCTTTGTTGTAATACCCCTTGTTAAGAAAGTGGAACTATGTTCGGTTTACATGCCACTACTTGTAGTATACTGAACCCTTTATCATTTGTGTTTATATAGCAACACATTCGCGAACCTTTTGAATGACCACAACCGTTTTCGTAGATACATGCTATTGAAATTAATGTAGATGTATTTCTTCATAAGAGGTTATAGGTTCAAATCAGATGGTTAGAGTATGTACATCTTTGTAGACATTGGTAGTCAAATCATCGAGTGAAGAGCTCCCTTACCCCACAAACAAATAAAGAGTCTCATACACCAATTTAGTTTTTGGCTTGGACAACTAGCACTGTTTACATTGCAAAACAAAGACATTAGCAATTACGAGTAGCATATTTCTCATCTTCATACTATTGTCTACGATGCTATCCTGGGCCTTTAAGACACACTCTTAGCCTGGTGCATTGACCTACATTTTTTGATGTAGATTTGCCGTTAATTGTTTTCCAATAATCTAGGTCACTTTGCTTGATCTTAGACTTGTGTGATCCATATTGATTATGAGATGGTTTTGTCTGATCCATATTGATTATGAGATGGTCTTTTGGATTAATCACATCATTAAGTTTTGGTCCACGTTCCGAACCATCTAATGTGCTTCATCCTCATGAAAAAAGTGAAAAAATCTATCTATCAATATGTTTAAATAGCGGAGATACACGAGGTTCCAGAATTAGCTGTTAAGAAAAATAAATAATTAAATTAAAATTTGTAAACGTTAGGATAGAGTCTAGGTCATTTTATAAAACTAGGGCATTTTGATGAAGATCTGTGACTGATTTGGATTGTTATAGTTGAAAAAATACCATTATTCTAGAGTTTAGGTTATTTTATAAAACTAGGGCATTTTGATGAAGATCTGTGACTGATTTGGATTGTTATAGTTGAAAAAATACCATTATTCTAGAGTTTAGTGTACATGTATACAATGGCAGCCTACAGACAATGGGCTTTTTAAACAAAGATGCGATAAAATAATTCATTTCTGTTGTTGCCTGTTTCTCTATTTGGATTAGTAAACTGTAATATAACTCATGGCTGAAATTTCATCATGCTTCATACATCCGGCGAAAATAGTCTGGTATTAACTACCAGACCATTTCTCTGATTCATAGTTTGACCGAATGTGTATGCTTCTTTCTTGTTTATAAGATTCTGATGATTTTTACTGTCTGGAAAAAGGATTCTGACCAGACTCTTTATGGCCAGATAATATGGTATCCTTTGTTTGGACAATTATACGTTTTAGCAAATCACCTGCGCATTGATCGATCGAATCCAAGTGCAGCTATTGAATCCATGAAACAGGTATATTTACTGTATCATTAGCAGGGATTCTTAAATCATATTTGATTTTCTAAACTCAATTTTTTTTTTGGTCACTACACCAACATCATCGGTATTACCTTTATGTGCAAAGGCAGCAAGGGCTGTGGTGGATAAGAACTTGTCATTGATCATCTTTCCTGAGGGCACACGTTCAAAAACAGGGAGATTGTTGCCATTCAAAAAGGTGCTTAACAATCTGTTTAAAGTTTGCCTGACTTCATCTTCTTATATTATGGTTCTTTGTCATGTTTTAACTCCTCTTGTGGATAGCTATGAAACTCATTTGTCTTAAAACTATCAATCTCACATACATGCAGGGATTTGTGCATCTAGCCATTCAATCCAGGCGACCTATAGTCCCCATTGTCCTGACTGGTACGCATCTTGCATGGAAAAAAAACAGTTTGCATGTTCGACCAGCACCATTAACAGTCACATACTTGCCTCCGATACGTACAGATGATTGGACCATAGACAAAGTTGATGATTATGTGGAAATGTTGCATTCAATATATGTTGAAAATCTCCCAGATTCACAGAGACCTCTGTAATCAGCAACATTAATTTCCCATTGATTCTTTTTCCTCTTAAAATATCCTATATCTGCATCAATTATTGCAATAAGCAGTGCTACGGGAAGGGAAGAAGGTTGAGGATCCAGAAGCTGAGGCGCTGCTAGTATTGTCAAGTTTTTTGGAGAATTGTCTGCCAGGAAAATATTGCAACATAAATCAATTACTCACATTAATGCTTTTTCAAGTCAAACAATGGAATTCATATGTTTCTTGGAACCTTGATATTGCTTGAAAACCATTTTCAGCATTTGAATATCTGAAGCTTTGATTCAGCTTCAAAACCGGTTCAGCCTCTGGTTAAAGGCATTTTTTCTTGATTCTAATATGTGACATGAGAGAAATTATTTAGTTTCTTGTTTGTATTATTTAAGCATTAACTTCCTTTGAAGTAAAAGGGAATCGATATGTAATGGCGTCTGAAAAATCGGGTTTTGAGAGAAAATTACCTTTACTGCTGTGTTTTTAATGTGGGCCTTAAACTTCTGTATGCCTGTTGAGTATTTCAATGTAATCACATCAGAGATATAGTAATCTTTCAGCTGCTATTATAGTAAAAAGGGTACACGATTTCATGTATTTTTTGTTCGGGCTATGCAAGGGCTTATTCATCCTTTTCTTTCATAGAGTTGGTTATTCTACCCATGAGATGTATACCAGTTGGTTTGTGTGCAGTATAGTGACGATCAGGTAAATCTCATGGAGAGGGGTTGAGTGGAAGAAGTAAGAACCAGCTGTGGGGATATAAACTGTCCCACATGATGTCCAAACTTGACTGAGCCTTGCACAATCCTGATGACAGCATCCTATGGTTTGGCAGACCATTCTTCCATCTAACATTGGGGCTGGCCTTAACCTAGCTTAGGGAAAAAGGAAGAATTAGCTATTCTATGGGTGGTATTGTTTTAATTCAAAATATTTGGTTCATGAAAGAGACGTCATTGTTAGAATACTGCAAGTTGGTAGTAACTAATAATAATGAAAACAACAAAATAGCTCTGGTTCCATGGTCCTTTGCTATCTCTGTCCCGGAACATGTATCTTCCTTGCACCATTTGAAACTGGACTTCACATTTCATCCACGGAGAGATCTGATTGTATTTGTGATATGTGTAGTAATCTGCATAAGTGGATAAACATTTACATAAGAAAGCACCTGGTTGGCTTGAGCTTATAATGTTGATTCTTAAATCACCTTTTTCCAAGTGTAATTAAACCTTATTGCTAATCTAAATGTATTGGTACATGAAGCTAGTGATAAGGGATTTGTACTTGGCTCGAATTTGTTGGACCAACACAGGAACTCATACAATTAGCATCATTATTGGAAATGATGGTAAGTGGAATATTAAACTGATTCCAACATGTTGAAAGAACAAATTTGTTGCTTTTGAAGAATTTATAAAGTTATTACAATGAAATTATGAATACAAATTGCCAGTATGGAAATTTGCATTCTTTTAAAAAAATACAGGGATTTTTCTTTTAAATAGCGAGCAAACTACCTATGAAATCTATGGGGATGGATTCTCATGGTCTAGAGGGCACAAGCAAAGGCTGGTGTAGTCCAAGCTTCTATTAGAAGGCTTGGCTTAGTCTCAAGGTGAGTAACTCCAAACGTAGTCTTCTACTTGTTTATGCATGGATAACCAATAAAGTACCATTGCAAGTATTGTGACACTTTTTCAACACCAAAATGGCCTTTATAAAAGGGGTAAGCTTCCTTGAGAAGAAGAAGAAGATGGGTTGTATTGTTAAAATGCAAAGTTTATTCAACTTATATAACAACACATCTTTGATGGTGTAGTCTAAGAAAAGAGATTTGATTGACTATTGTAAGTTGTTGTGTTGACAATGTTGGACCCACCAACATTTAGGGGATCTCCCACGTATAAAGTCCCAGCTAGACCTCACACCGTTTGGTGTAGGAGTCTCATCTAGTACGATGGCCCAGTCACCATTATCTTAAAGATATGCCTTAGCTCTTGATTTTCAGCACATGAGAGTGGTATACTTAGTCTTCAAACAACGAGGTTCATGTGCCTGGTGAGTGCATAGTGTAACTTGTGTCTAAGTTCTTTCACTGCAGAGGGAGAGGGTGAGAGTGAGTCTCAAGTTGAAAGGGAATAGTCCCAACTCAGTTAGAGGCACACAACATAGCACGATCTGCACAGCTTCTGGCGAAGTAGTCCACACAGATGCGGCAGTCATAAACACAAAGCGAACAGATAACACATTCAACACCCAACGGAGTAGTCCACACGAGTGCGATGATCGTTATAGCAAGTTTACAAGAATGAATCTGTCTAATCTCCGGTGGAGTAGTCTACACGAGCGAGACAGTGCTAACAACTGATACAACACATTTCCAACAACATATGCACTAAAACAACCAAAATAGTTCAACTATCTTAGTACAGGTTAAAGCAACATGCATTACAAGCGTCCGAAGAATAGTCTTACAAACGAATACAATACATGTGTGAAAATGTGTTGGTTGTTAACAGGCTTCTGAATTAAGCAAAAGTTCCAAGACACATTCGTACACCATACATCACTAACCCCAATAGTGGGGCGTTGGAGCCACTACTTGCTTCTCAAAGAAAAGACTACAGACTCCCAAGGCTATGTGGGAGGAGCCAAGGTGAAAAATATTTTGCATGTACAAATAAGGGGTATATGTCGCCAAGGGTGAAACTGACCCTTGTGACTATTCGGCTTCCCTCATAACTGTTCGACTTACATGACTCTTTGACTTCATCCGTGGGTCTCTTGGACTTCCACATTACATTACATCAATTACAACAAGTATGACCCAAAGTAGTGATGTGGCCGAGGCAACTCATGACACAACTCGACATGACACTGCTGGTATGCACATGTTGGTTATGATGTTCATGTCGAGCTGTTGTGCTGCTGAGTGATGAGTGTGCTCGTGGTGTACCATAGCTTCACCTCTGCGTGGAAAAGTGTGCGGAGTCTTCAACGGTCTTGGTGTTCACTTGATGGTTCATGCATGTGCATGTGTCTCCTTCACTTGCTACTTAGTATGCTTCATGTGTTCGTCCAAACACGACCAAGTCTTCTAAAATGCACTCCTTGTTCATCCCATTCGCCGTCACACCATGTCTCATCCATGTACTTGTTTCTACATTCACTCATGACGAGACGACACCAATTCCAGAAATCCCCTAGTCTACCATGATGCATTGTCTTTCGTTTCCGGGTGCAAGTGACCAGGAGAGAGGACAAGGCTTTGAAACAACGTAGAGCACAGGTTAGGCCGGGATGGAGGGTTTGAGACACTGTCGGGAAAAACTGCGCAGAGGTCACTAGGAGGCTGGGATGAGCGGTTCGGGACATCAATGACATCTGCAGGATATGGCTCAGTTGGGAGGCGATTTTTCCGAGGAAGGTAGTGTGGGCAGCAGGAGGCACTAGCAGTGAAAACTGCGCAATTTTCCAGAGGAGGCCAGGATTGGGCTGTAGAAGCCTACTGGTTAGAACTTCACAGATCTGGGAGGCAGTCAAGCAGGACATGTCTACGCAGTTTTCGGGCTAAGCAGGGTGTCGGGCAGTAGATGGACTGTCCATGACAGCTGCGCAATTTTCAGGAGTGGCAAGTAGGTCAGCAGGGGGATTGCCTGACAAAACTGCCAATTCCTTGGGACAATGCAGTGACAGGCAGTGGGTGCCTATCCCTCATGTCTGTGCAATTTCTTCAGGTAGTGCATGTAGGCAGGCTGACAACTTCTACGCAGTGTTGGGGATGAGTGCAGCCCTGGGTCACTGCTTAAGTCAAATTCTCCAGTTGACCAGTGGGAGGCTTGATGGATAGGCTTGTTGGAAGCACAGACTGAGGTGGCTTCTTGGGCAACTTCTGCGATGTCTCGGTTGTCATTCAGCTAGGTTGATTCCAGAATTGTGCAGTGCAGACTGCCTAGAGGGCAGCCTCAAGCTCTGTGCAGTTCTGGGCAATAGTGCTTGGTCACTGAGGGATGAGACTGCACGGTGCATCTCAGTGGAGGTTTGATTGATGGAGAGTGGTCTGGTCGACAGATTTTCGGAAAAATGGCTGTGTGTGTGAGCGAGTGAACTCGTGTATACATGACCTTGCGAACACACACTCAACATGACTCGATGACCAGACACCTCAAACCAACAAGACAACATGTGCTTAGTGTGACTGACTAGAGGGTGAGAGCGACCGAACACTTGTTTAAGACTTCGTGTGTGAGTGTGATAGATGTTTACATAGCGAACACAACTCATACACAAAGACAAACCTTCAACATCACCAGAACAAGGTCGCAAGCATGACATTGTAATCATCATGTTGAAGACGACAGTTGGTCAAACAAGTGAAAAGGAAGCAGGACATATAGAGGAAACACATGAAATGACTTTTTTTGTTTGCACATGTGCATGTTATTGAAGACCAGATGATATGACAATGGAAATCAGTCTTGCAAACTCAACTAAGAGGTGTACTTCAAAAGGTGTTCTTTACTTACCATACTTACCCTTGAGATGATCATGCATCCGTCGGAGTTTGCATGCGGTCTTGATCTTTTTCCATCACTTGGTCTCTTGGTCCTTCTCCTCAACTCCTTGGGAGTGATCTCAGCATGTTACATTTTCCTGTAGTCACTGAGAGATAGATCATGGTAGTTTCAACGGGCAGTGACTGTTGTTGGGATGAGGCTCATCTGCGCAATTTCTGAATGCAAGATAGATAGGGCAGCTTGGACAACACAACGCAGTTTTTAGGCACAAAGCACTGCTGTGGGATGGGGTCCTCGAGGACACCTCTCTGTAGTTTTTGAGTGCAGTATAGCCTAGGCAACTGAGAGGCAATACTGCGCAATTTCTGGATGCAAGGCACTACTGCGAGATGGGTTTTGCGCAGACACATCTACGCAGTTTTAGGTTGCAAGGCAGACTGTGCAGCTGAGGGACAATACTGCGCAGTTTCTGATGATAGTGGGTTTCGACTAGGAAGGACATTGGAGGAAACCACTGCATAGTTTTGGATGCCAAGGGAGGCTGGGGTTTCTATGCACTACAAAGTTCCAACAGGCAAGGGAGGAAGCTTGAGGGTTGCAAAAGCAAAGTGCACAGTTTTGAGAAGTTGGATGAGGCTAGGTTTCTCGGGATAATGGCGAAGTGTGAGATTAGTGAAACATATGTAAACAATGATAGGACCCAATTATGATCACACACGAACACTTAGTGATACAACGTAGACCATCTAGAATGTATAAAACATACTCTACTCGATGCAACAACCTCCGTGATAAGAGTCTGTGACATTAGTGTGAAACATGTCTATGTGATGATAACAACTCATACGCACACAATCTCCCTTGAAGCGAAACAACATTCCCTTTGCATGACAAACGACAATCCCTATGCCCAAAGATGACACATGCTATAAAGATGAGAGCGTGAACAACTCTTAAGATCAAGGAGGGGAGCTTGAAATCATCAGCTTACCAACAAGTGACCAAGGATGATCGATCACAAGATCCAAGGTAGGCTTTGAAATTTGCATGCGAGCCAAAATTTTGGAGGGTGGTTGTAGCCGCTACAACATTGGCGACACACTAGTAGAACTCCAGCTCTCTGTATGGACCTTGTTTCGTGAAAAGCGAGTCTAACCCTTCCGGAAGTATTGTTTGATTCTTTGATCATGATGGCTTCCGCACTAGCTTGTGTGAAAGATGTAGTCCCTACCATTCTCTTAATCGGTCAGCACACATTCCAAGCCAAGTCAACTTAGTTGTTTCGATTGGGGATGAGGGGTATATTGATGCACAAGTAATATAATTGTCAGAGTTTAAGTTTCATCTCTAGTGTTGCTCCACTGCCAACAGGCCTGGACAGTACCTCGACGGAGTCACGCAGGAACACAAGCATCGCTTCACTGCCAGCGAGCCTGGTCAATACCCCGACGGAGCTACTTGTATCACCTCTCTACGCATGAAGCCTTTCTCTTCTTTTTCCTTATTCATTTTTCAATTTTTTTCAAAGAACTATGCATAGGCACTTATTTATTTCATAGGCGGAAGAGGGATCCCGACTTATTGAGAGCAGAAGAGGTTGTTCCTTCAGAGAAGTATGTTATATATACCTCTGACATACTTGTTAAGGTTTTCCCCCTCACCTTACTCTACTTGACTGAGCTGACAAGGGTTAACCCAAAAGAACTAATTAGAGTAGGCGGTACTAGTTAACAGTGCAAGCGTTGTGTTTTCACCAAGACTTACTCTGAACAGAATGTATTTTCCATCAAGGCATCATCGACTGAAGACAACAAGCTCTTCATAAAGAGAGAGGACAACAAATAACCAAGTGTTGATAGTTGTACAAGTCCTCTTAGATTTTCTCAGCTTGTCTCGAGAGCCAAACACAGTTTCATGAGAGGCTAACCTACGGGTACAAGCAAGCAAAGAAAGAAAAAGCAAAAAGCATAAGAAAAGTGAAAGCAAAACAAGCAAGCAAGCAAACCAAATTAAGTAAGGAAGCAAAGAAAACATGCAAATCAGAAGGCAAAACAAAGCAAGAAAGCAAAGACTACTCCTACTCCTACGCTAAGTAGTGCATGGGCCTACTCACGTAAAGTGATATTTCCAATGCAGCCACTAGTGCATTGGTTGGCCCATGTTGGCGAAGGCATGGTAAACAAGAAAGATATGCATGTAAACCAATGAACAAGAAAGATAGATCAACGAAGACCAACACGCTCCGAGTTCTAAAACATCCACAGAAAAGAAAAGAGCAAATGCACAAGACAAACATTTTGCAGATGTACCATGGTGTTGTGATGTACTATGTGAAGATGGTAAACATACACACTCTTTGGACTGTGACATACAAGCAAACATGAGAAAGACAAACAACTTATGCTTTGCAAGCATGCTCATTGTGTAAGATTCCTCCAAGGCATGAGCGATGGGATCATGTGATTCGAGTGGAGGAAGTGAACTCTGCGTATTAGATTGATCTTCAATGCGAAGCAGAGAGTGATGAGGAGCCTTTGGTGTTTCAAAAATTTTATGATCGGAAGTGGAACTAACCTCAGGACAACGAGGGCCTGACATAACCATCATCTCAAGCTGAAGTGCCTCGACAATCTGCAGGGTTTCCACTTCATCAATAGATAGATCATAGGAGACCAGTGGCTTAAAAATATTAACAACGAGTGAATCAACGTCGCGATCAAATGAAGAAGTACAAAGATCACGACAACCACGACCAGAAAATTCAGGATGTTTGTCAGAATCCTCATGATTTGATGAATCATGCAGAAGGGTAGATGAGAAACAAGGATGTTCACCCTTTGTGTTTTGAGAAATGATAGATGATAGATGGGACAAATTTTCAGAGGAAGATGTGTCTTCTCCGCAATGTAATGACAGGTTGACATCCGGTGTGTCCTGTGAATGATCAGAAGTAGAGACATCTAGAGATGAGTTTTCATAGGGAAAATCAAAAGTGGGAGAATCACAAGAGATGTCAGGATAAAGCTGATGAGGCGCAGATGGAAGGGAGTCATCCTTCACCGCAGGTTCTTCTTCAGATTCTCGCACACACTCATCATGAATGATAGCGCAGGTTGGTTGCACAACACCAACTCCGTCGACAACTTGATCCTCGTTCACAACAAGTGTGGAGTCTGGAACAGAAGAACACAAGACAGTACAATCGGAGGATCAACAGAATGCGGGGATGGAGGTTGAGGTAACAAGTCCACATGACAACTAGCAGGCTTGCAAGCCAAATCTGCGCAGATATCAAGAGCAGGTGGGGTAGGAGGATGTGACAGTTCAACAGATGTGCGCGCACCTTCTCCCACCTCGCACTGCAGAGCTAGAGCTGTTTGATGAGAAGAGGATGGAAAGTCACTTGTGACAACGACCTTGTTCATCTTAGATTTGGCAGCTCTAACACCGAGGTATGTTGGGAGGGGTTCGAATGATTCTAAGAATTGTGGATTTTCGGATATGTAAAGAAGATAGTTAAATCTTCCATCGAGGAATTCCCAATCAATTTCATCTTCAGGAAATCGATATGCAAGATTACGAAAGCGCGTGTGAAATTGTTCAACGAATTCATTAGGTGCTTTCTGTAATTTTAGAATTTCTTTATTGAGTGCTTTACATCAAAATGATGGAAAGTAGGGTCTATCTCTACAATCAACTGAGTGAGAGAGTGAATAGAGTTCTCGAGCGGTGTGGCACACCATAGCAGTGGGTGCCCTCGAAGCATGCATGCGAACATCGAGCAGGTCATGTAATCTTCATGGCTTTTATACTCGTGACAAGTCACTGTAAAGGCAATTTTGTGTTCAAGCCAAGCCATTCTGCCTTCACCTTCATATGTGTGTTGTGACAAGGAATTCCAGAGCTCCTCCGAGATTTCAAAGTCGTTTCCATAAGACATACACTTCGAAGGAGGAATTATGTGTTTAGTCATGATAAGTATGCGAAGATTCAAAATAGATGTGAGGACTCAGCTTGTCATTTGGCCCTCCTTCTAGCGCCAGAAATGTTGACGGTGTTGGACCCGCCAACATTCAGGGGATCTCCCCGGTATGAAGTCCCAACTAGACCTCACACCATTTGGTGTAGGAGTCCCATTTGGTATGATGGCCCGGTTTCCATTATCTTAAAGATATGCCTTAGCTCTTGCTTGTCAGCACATGAGAGTGGTATACTTAGTCTTCAAACAACGAGGTTCGTGTGCTTGGTGAGTGCTTAGTGTAACTTGTGTCTAAGTTCTTTCACTGCAGAGGGAGAGGGTGAGAGTGAGTCTCAAGTCGAAAGGGAATAATCCCAACTCAGTTAGAGACACACAACATAGCACGATCTGCACAGCTTTCAACGGAGTAGTCCACACGGATGTGGCAATCACAAACACAAAGTGAACAGATAACACATACAACACCCAGCGGAGTAGTCCACACGAGTGCGACGGTCATTATAACAAGTTTACAAGAATGAATCTGTCTAGTGTCCAGTGGAGTAGTCCACACGGGTGAGACAACGATAACAACTGATACAACACATTTCCAACAACATATGCACTAAAATAACTGAAATAGTTCAACTATCTTAGTACAGGTTAAAGCAACATGCATTACAAGCGTCCAAAGAATAGTCTTACAAACAAATACAATACATGTGTGAAAACGTGTTGGCCTGTTAACAGGCTTCTGAATTAAGCAAAAGTTCCAAGACACATCCGTACACCATACATCACTAACCCCAATAGTGGGGCGTTGGAGCCACTGCTCACTCCTCAAAGAAAAGACTATAAACTCTCAAGACTATGTGGGAGGAGCCAAGGTGAAAAGTATTTTGCATGTACAAATGAGGGGTATATATAGCCAAGGGTGAAACTGACCCTTGTGATTATTCGACTTCCCTCATGATTGTTCAACTTACATGACTCTTTGACTTCATCCATGGGTCTCTTGGACTTCCACGTTACATTACATCAATTACAGCAAGTATGACCCAAAGTAGTGATGTGGCTGGGGCGACTCATGACACAACTCGACATGACACTGTTGGTATGCACATGTTGGTTGTGTTGTTCGTGTCGAGTTGTTGTGTTGCTGAGTGATGAGTGTGCTTGTGGTGTACCATAGCTTCACTTCCGCGTGGCATAGTGCACGAAGTCTTCACTGGTCTTGGTGTTTTCTTGATGGTTCGTGCATGTGCATGTGTCTCCTTCGCTTTCTACTTGGTATGCTTCGTGTGTTCATCCAAACGTGAGCAAGTCTTCTAGCATGGACTCCTTGTTCATCTTGTTCCTCATCGCACCATGTCTCGTCCATGTCTCTGTTTCTGCAATAACTCATGACAAGACATCAAATCCAGAAATCCCCTAATCTACCATGATGCATTGTCTTTCATTTTCGGGTCCACATGACCAGGAGAGAGGACAAGGCTCTGAAACAGCACAGAGCACATGTCAGGTCGGGATGCGAGGCTCTGAGACACTGTCGGGAAAAACTATGCAGAGGTCACTAGGAGGCTGGGATGATCAGTTCAGAATAGGAGTGACATCTGTGGGATATGGCTCAGGTGGGAGGCAACATTGCACAGTTTTTTCGGGGAAGGCAGTGCGGGCAGCAGGAGGCACTGGCAGTGAAAACTGTATAATTTTCCAGAGGAGGCTGGGATCAGGCTACGGGAGCCTGCTGGTCAGAACTGCGCAGATCTGGGAGGCAATCAAGAAGGACATGTCTACGTAGTTTCTGGGTTGAGCGAAGTGTTGGGAAACAGATGGATTGTCCATGACAATTGCACAATTTTCAGGAGGAGTGGCAAGCAGGCCGACAAGGGGACTGCCTGACAAAACTGTGCAATTTCTTGGGACAGTGCAGTGACAGGAAGTGGGTGCCTGTCCCTCATGTCTACGCAATTTCTTTAGGCAGTGCAGGCAGGGAGGTTGCCAACTTCTACATGGTTTTGGGGATGAGTGCAGCCCTAGGTCACTACTTAAGTCAAATTCTCTAGTTGACCAGCGGGAGGCTTGATGGATAGGCTTGCAGGAAGTGCAGGCTGAGATGGCTTCTTGGGCAACTTCTGCGTTGTTATGGGTGTCAGTCAGCCAGGTTGATTCCATAATTGTGCAGTGCAGACTGCCTTGAGGGCAGCCTCACACTTCGTGCAGTTCTGGGCAACAATGCTTGGTCACTGAGGGCTGAGACTACACAGTGCAACTCAGTGGAGGTCCCGCTGATGGAGGGTGGTTCAGATGACAAATTTTCAGAAAAATGGCTGTGTGTGAGCGAGTGAACTCGTGTATACATTTCCTTGTGAACACACACTTAACATGACTCAACGACCATACACCTCAAACCAACAAGACAACATGTGCTCAGTGTGACTGACTAAAGGGTGAGAGCGACAAGTGCGACACTTGAGATAGATCATTGAATGACCGTAACGACACTTGCACGACATTGTTTACAACTTCGTGTGTGAGTGCGATAGATGTTTACATAGCGAACACAACTCATACACAAAGAAAAATCTTCAACATCACTAAAACAAAGTCACAAGCATGACATCGCAATCAAAATGATGAAGACGACAATTGGTCAAACAAACGAAAAGGAAGAAAGACATGTAGAGGAAACACATGAAATGAATTTTTGTGTTTGTACACATGCATGTTATTGAAGGCAAGATGATTTGATAATGACAAGCAATCCTACAAACTCAACTAAGAGGTGTACTTCGAAAGGTGTTCTTTACTTACCATACTTACCCTTGAGATGATCATGCATCTGACGGAGTTTGCATGAGGTTTTGATATTTTTCCATCACTTGGTCTCTTGGTCCTTCTCCTCAACTCCTTGGGAGTGATCTCAACATGTCACCTTTTCCTGTATTCATTGATAGATAGGTTAGCGCAGTTTCAGCGAGCAGTGACTGTTGTCGGGATGAGGCCCTAGGAAGTCCATCTGCGCAGTTTCTAAATTCAAGACAAATAGGGTAGCTTGGACAACACTGCACAGTTTTGAGGCACATGACACTACAGCGGGATGGGGTCCTCGGAGGACACCTCTGTGTAGTTTCCGAGTGTAGTGAGGCCTGGGAAGCTTAGAGGCAATATTGTGCAATTTCTGTATGCAAGGCACTACTGCAGATGGGTTCCGAGAGGACACATCTGCGCAGTTTCAGGTTGCAAGGCAGACTGTGCAGCTGAGGGACAATACTGCACAATTTCTGATGATAGTGGGTTCCGACTGGGAAGGACATTGGAGGAAACCACTGCGTAGTTTTGGATGCCAAGGGAGGTTGTGGTCTTTGCGCACTACGAAGTTCCAACAAGCAAGGGAGGAAGCTTGAGGGTTGCAGAAGCAAAGTGCACATTTTTGGGAAGCTGGATGAGGCTAGGTTGCTCCAGAAAATGGCTAAGTGTGATATCAGTGAAACATATATAAACAATGATAGGACCCGACTCTGATCACACACGAACACTTAGTGATACAACGTGGACCATCCAGAATGTATAAAACATACTTTGCTCGATGCAACAACCTCCATGACAAGAGTGCGTGATGTGAGTGTGAAACATGTCTATGTGATGATAACAACTCATACGCACACGATCTCCCTTGAAGTGAAACAACATTCCTTTGCATGACAAATGACAATCCTTATGCCCAAAGGTGACACATGCTATAAAGACAAGAGTGTGAACAACTCTTAAGATCAAGGAGGGGAGCTTGAAATCATCAACTTACCAACAAATGACCAAGGATGATGGATTGCAGGATTCAAGGTAGGCTCTGAAATTTGCATGCGAGCCAAAATTTTGGAGGGTGGTTGTAGCAACTACAACATGTTGGAGGGATTCCAAGATTGAACCGAAGTAAGAGTTGATGGATTAAAGGCCTTTCTAGACATAAATTTTGCATCCCATATCAAAGATGTAAAATTTCGTGGGAGATCTGCTAGGTAAATCAATAACCTTATTCGAGTTTACTATTTTGTGATTAATGACTAAATGAAACTGTTGGACATAGGATATTTCACTTTTCGTGCATTTTAGATCTTGAATTTAAAATTGAAGCGGTTGATGTGATGTCTTCATTGCTCAAGTGCCCCGACTACCACATAGAACTCCTTGTAGTTGTTGTAATTAATCGTTTCTTGAGATGTGGGTTTTGAATGGTTGACAAGTGGGTGTCCTCCATGGTCAAGAACTATGCCAATTGCATATTGAGAGGCATCAGTCTATAGCTCAAATGCCTGTTGCAAGTTAGGGAGTGCAAGCTGAAGTGTAGAACACAGAGCATCTTTCAATTTTTTGAATTCTTTGTCTTGCATTTGGGTTCTACACGAGGATTCTTTGATTTGGGAGTTGATTTGATTAGGCAAGCTATATGGGAATAGTGGTGAATGAGTTTCTTGTAGAAATTCAAGTCTTTGGGAAAGTCTTGAGATTAGAAATGTTAGGGATACGCCATTCTTTTAGATCTTTGACCTTATATATATATATGAACACCTAACATGTCAATCACGAAGTCTAGGTATTGGATAGAAGTCGACCTTGTAATACCCTAGTTTTGATCCCTAGACTAGTAACATATGTGTACATGATGAACGACTAAAAGCTTAATGATGTAATATGTAAAACTGTGCATTGAATTATAATTAAAAAATATATATCATAGGCTATAGAAATATAACAAAAAAATGGGAGACCATGACTCCACAAGAGGGGAAACAAAGGGTATTTAGGAGGCTCAAAAGGGGTTAAAGAATGATAGTATTATATTATTGATAAGCCTAAGTCCTTAACTTTGCTTAATTAGTATTCTTTAACCTTGGGAATAGTTATAAGAGAGGATAAACATGTACTTTCCATGAAGATATGTGGTTCCTCATTCACATGAAATTTTAACTGTGTCTTTTTTGGCCCTCCAAGGGAGAGAGAGAGTTCAAATGTTTTTCTAGGGAGGAGTTAAAATTTCCCATGAACTCGAATTATTAGGGATTTTAGAGTATCGAGTTGTTCAAAGGACCAATCTAATCTATTCAAACTACAATTCCAATTTGAATCTTCTTGCTGTTTGATTTACCATTTCGTCGAAAATTCAAGTTATTAAAGAGTTAAAGTTGTCATTCACCTAGGAAATTTGGGAGATATCAAATTGTCATTCTATTGGGGAAATTTGAGAGAGTTACTCTTTAAGCTAGAATGACCATAAACTTACTATCATTAGGTTACAGAAAACTACATCCGTGAATTATGTGTTGATTGGAGTAGAGAAGAAGTTTTCTACTTGTCTAAGTGTTACGACTAGCAGAAGAACACAAAGGACTACCACTTTAGCAGAACATTAATTTATTTAACTATTTCCTAAAGTTAGACTTTGGAAAAAGTAAAAGTTCCTAACTTAACTTATGCTTTAATCTCAGCCATTGATCATGACTTAATTTGAACTATTGAGAAGGAGATTAGGGTTGAGATTGAGATTATAAGAGGAGGTAGAGCGAGTTAGTGGCAAGTTAGTTGAGCACAAGCAGGTGTGAGAGCGAAGGAAGAGCAAGAGTTTCAACATCTCACAAAATGCAACATCCGAGCAGAATAAATTGAGTGAAAGTCAAGATCTTACAACCAAACATAGTATTCCATTCGCACGTGCGCATAAGAGAGAGGAAGTGTGCTCGTACATGTGGTCCGAATTGTTGATCTCTGCAATAATTTCGTAGATCCAGTACCCAGGAAGGTAGATAGATTTAGTTACAAGGAGATTGGGTGTTTTATCGTGATAAATTGCAAAGTTTCTCCCTTGTTGTAATTCTCAGAAGAAAATGTTGGCATTATGATACATATGTTGTACTTGATGGCAACCCACTCATCTCAGATAATAAATTATAGTGTAGAGAAAAGTTCACGCACTTTTATGCAGAGAAAAGTTTATTTCATGTAGAGAAAAAGTTCATGCACTTTCATGCAAGGAAAAGCGCGTATATGTTGGAGAACTTACCTTTGGTCCATGGTAGTTAGTCCTTGGTATTTGAACCTATGAGGAAAAGCGCGTATATGTTGGAGAACTTACCTTTGGTCCATGGTAGTTAGTCCTTGGTATTTGAACCTATGAGGAAAAGCGCGTATATGTTGGAGAACTTACCTTTGGTCCATGGTAGTTAGTCCTTGGTATTTGAACCAATAAGGAAAAGCGCGTATATGTTGGAGAACTTACCTTTGGTCCATGGTAGTTAGTCCTTGGTATTTGAACCTATGGTTTTGGACCATGGTACCTCGTCAGTGTTGATCTCACGCAATTTCATGGTTGGTTCATGGTATTAGTCCGACAGTTTTTGATCCTATGGTTTTGGCCCGTGGTATTGCATCCAAAAGTGTTGATCTCACGTACTTTCATGGTTGGTTCATGGTATTAGTCCAACAGTTTTTTGATCCTATGGTTTTGGCCCGTGGTATTGTGAAAGGCCTAAGACTATAAAAGAGGAAGGAGATCATTTGGCAAAGCATCTTCTGAATTATCGAATATCTGATAAAGTGCTAGATCTGGAATATTGTGATTGGGTTTTGGTGCAGATCTGGATCTGAATGAAGAAGGAACCTGAGCGTAAGGAGAAGGATAAGTTCTATTGATGGGTCAAAATATTAAGGCTGGAATAGTGTTATAAGGAAATATTTGCAGATCTGTATGCGGGTTGGCTTTGGTGAAATCAGAGATTGATGATGCAAGTGTAGTTGATGGGTTTTTGATGTTCTTGGATCCAGTTTGAAAATTTATGAAAAGTGGTCCTTGAAAGAAAAGAAGTAGGGGGTTGTAGCTCCCTTCCAGGAGAGACTGGAAAACGAGAGAGAGTTGTAGCTCTCTGCAGGTTGCAGCCTGCGTACTGGTAAATGACTGCACCAGTACAAAACCATTGTAAAGGAGTTTCTATTTGAAAGAAGATAGAGACATATTGCAGCAGGTGGTTTTCACTCACATTGGGTTTCCACCTTACATCTTGTGTTCTTTGGTGTGACTATCTATTTTCTTTGTTCATGCTCATTATTTTATGGTACTGACATGCAAAAATAATTCAAAGAATAAATAAGGAAGATTTATTAAAAGAACTTGATAATACTGATTCACCCCCCCTCTCAGTATTATTTCCAACAATTGGTATCAGAGCAGGTCCTTCAGAGAAGCTTGATCGCTTGAAGGAAAATCATTCATCATGAGCAACTACGAGAGGGAAGCATCAATCAGGCCACGAATTTTTGATGGGACAAACTTCAATTATTGGAAGGTAAGAGTTACTGCCTATCTTCAATCTCTTGGTACAGAAGTTTGGGATATCATAGATACAGGCTACACTTTTCCTTCAGCTACTCCTACAGATACGGCCGAAAAGAAGAAATATGAAACAAATGCTAAAGCAGTCAATACTCTGCTGGGATGTTTATCTCAAACAGAATTCGTGAAGGTTATGCAATATAAATCCGCAAAAGAAATATGGGACAAGATTGTCTTGAGCTACGAAGGAGATGAACAGGTAAAGCGTGCTAAACTTCAAACCCTCAGGATTCAGTATGAGAATCTCAGAATGTATAATGATGAAAGTGTGGCTAACTATTTCCTTCGGGTAGATGAGATTGTTAATTGCATGAAAAACTTGGGTGAAGAAATAAAAGAGGCTATTGTGGTTGAAAAAGTTCTAAGATCATTGTCCCCCAAGTTTGAATCTAAAGTGTCTGCAATAGAAGAAAAGGAAAATCTACGAATTCTTACTATGTCTCAGCTACACGGAATTCTAACTGCTTATGAAATGAGAAAGGGAGGTCCATCAGACAGAAGAGAAGTTGCTTTCAAGGCTTCAGGCAAAGGAGACTATTATGAAGCAAGTCACGTGCCAGAAGAAGAAGAAGAAGAATCAAATTTTGTCAGAAATCTTCAAAGGGGAACTGGAAGGTTCAGAGGTAAGCTACCTTTTAAATGCTTTGCTTGTGGAAGAGTAGGTCATTATGCTGCAAAATGTCCTCATAAGGATAAAGGAAAGGAACCTGCTAGATGGAACAAGAAACAGATTGCAAATAAGAAAAGCTACTACACTCATGAAGATAGTGATGGTCTATCAAATAGTGACGAAGATGAACGAGGTAATGACTATAAACTCTTAATGGCATTTGAAGATGATGATTACATGGATGCTATAGATGTGGATAGCTTTTGTGAAGAAATTTCTAGACTCAAAACATGTATAGAAGAAAAGAATAGGATCATTGATACTCTACAACTTCAAATTGATGAAAAAGAAAAATATCTTGAAAAGTTAGAAGGCGAAATTGTTGGTCTTAGAAAAGAGATTGAGAAAACAAAGGCTATTAATCTTAAGTTTGTCAAAGGATCTGAAACTCTGGATGAGATCATCAATGTACAGCGCTCTCCTCTAAACAAGACAGGTCTGGGCTATAATGGAGAAACTTCTCAAGCATCCACCTCAAAGAGTTATCTTGATGCAGCAAGAAGGAATGAGCAAAAGCACAATGGAGATCACCAAGTAAAGCAGGGACAAATTACAAACAAAGACTATCAGGCAAATCAGGGGCAATCTGTCTTAAGGATGAACAAAAGCTACAACCAGCCACAGGTAAAATCCTCTCAATTTGCTTCAAGAATGAATGACAATAGAAATTACAATCGTTTGGCCGGAAGATTTGATAACCGCAAAAATTTCTTCAATGGACAATGCTTTTCTTGCCATAACTTTGGTCACAAAGAAGCTCAATGTGTTGCATATAAAACGATCATGACTAGAGAAGCTCAAAAACAAAGAAGTATGACCGGGATTACAAAAAGGACCTATAACAACTTTTTGGTTCTTGAAAATGAAGTTGAATGTTCTATTTGCAATAACTTTGGTCATGAAGATTCTGAATGCAGGAGCAGGTTTCAGCAGACAAAGGAACAAGCCTCAAGCACCAAAACATGGAGAATAAAGGAACCACAAACATAAAGATGTGGGATAGCATTTTATGCAGAGGGACAGGAAAATCTATGGTCCATTGACAGTGGATGTTCGAAGCATATGACAGGTGATAAAGAAAAACTTGAATCATATTCTGCTCTAGAAAAAGGAAAGAAAGTTTCTTTTGGAAATGATACTCCTGCAACTATAAAAGGAAAAGGCACTGCTCAGTTAAAAGAAAAGGTCAAAGCTGGAAATGTTTTGTATGTTGATGGATTGAAACATAATCTTCTAAGTGTCAGCGAGATGTGTGATCAAAGAACCGAGGTGATATTCAGATCAAATGGATGTCTTGTTCGTGATCTTGATACAGGTAAAACAGTGATCAAAGGTAAAAGAACTCCAAATAATCTATACATATTTGAAGAAGGACAACAACAATGCTATCTGAGCAAGGATGATGAGCACTGGTTATGGCACCGGAGGTTGGGGCATCTAAGCTTTTCACAAATAAGGAAAGCATGCAAATATCAAGCAGTTCGTGGTCTTCCAGATATCAAAGTTCCAGACAACACCATATGCAAATCATGTCAGTTTGGAAAGCAAACCAGAACTACCTTTCCGGAAAAGGAAGGATCAGCTAGCATGCCTCTTGAGCTAGTACATACAGATACATGTGGTCCATTCAGGAAAAGGACACCTCGAGGAGAAGAATACTTGATATTATTCATTGACGATTTCTCCAGGTTTGTCTGGTTAGGACTTATGAAGCACAAAGATGAAGCATTCGAAAAATTCAAATCCTTTAAAGCCTTGGTTGAAAATGAATCAGGATACAAAATTAAGTGTCTTAGATCCGACAGAGGTGGGGAGTTTACCTCAAATGAATTTTTCAATTTCTGTGAAGAACATGGGATAAGAAGAGAATTCTCTACAGCTAGAACTCCTCAGCAAAATGGAGTGGTGGAAAGAATGAACAGAACTGTCCAACAAATGGCTCGTGCTATGCTTGATGAATCTGGAACTCCCGCAACTTTCAGGGGTGAAGCAGCACATGCTGCGGTTATTATTCTCAACAAAACAAATGTCCGAGTGAACAGCACTCAAACCCCTCATGAGCTCTGGTATGGTGAGACTCCTTCGGTAAAGCACTTCAAAATCTTTGGGAGCAAATGCTATATTAAAAATACTGATGAGCAACTTGGCAAACTTGAACCTAGAGCAGATGAAGGCATCCTTCTTGGTTATTCTCCACACAGCAAAGCATACAAGTGCTATAATAAAAGACTTGGAAGAATTGTTGACAGCATTGATGTAGTGGTTGATGAGAAGGGATACATTCCTAGGCAAGTAAATCATGAAGATATCGAAGAAGATGAAGGCCATCCTCAAAGACAGAATGATGAAGAAGAAGAACATCAAGAAGAACCAAAGGAGCAGATAAGGATAGAAGAGAAGACTCCATCCAGATATGTTCAGAAGAATCATCCAGAATCTCAGATTTTGGGACAGAAAGAAGCAGGTGTACAAACAAGAACAATTGCAGAAGCTTCAAGCTATTTGGCATTACTCTCTTCCGCTGAACCACAAAATGTGAAAGAGGCATGCAAAGATGAATGTTGGGTCAAAGCAATGGATGAAGAACTTGAGTAGATCGAAAAGAACAACGCTTGGGAGCTGGTTCCTAGACCAAAGGATAAGAATGTTATAGGAACAAAATGGGTCTTCAAAAATAAATTGAATGAAAATGGAGAAGTAATTAGAAACAAGGCCAGACTTGTTTATAAAGGGTATGCGCAGCAAGAAGGAATAGATTTTGAAGAAACTTTTGCTCCTGTTGTAAGACTTGAGGCCATCTGAATGTTCCTTGCTCTCTCAAGCTTTCAAAACTTCAAAGTATTTCAAATGGACGTGAAATCAGCCTTTCTGAATGGAGACTTGGAAGAAGAAGTATACATTGAGCAGCCAGATGGTTTCATTCTTGGAAATGATCCAAATCTTGTATGCAGATTGAAAAAGGCTCTCTATGGCCTCAAACAAGCTCCAAGGGCTTGGTACTATCATTTGGACAAATATCTTCATCAACAAGGTTTTTCAAAAGGATCAGCAGACAACAATCTTTATATAAAAGTTGAAAATGACAAATTGCTGATACTTGTTGTGTATGTAGATGACATTATCTTTGGCAGCAATGAAGAAGCTATGAGTCAAAGCTTTGCCTTGGTGATGCAGAAAGAATTCGAAATGTCCTTGCTGGGAGAACTGACATATTTTCTTGGTTTGCAAATCCAACAAAATGAAGGAGGGATCTTCTTGTCTCAAACCAAGTATCTCAAGCAGATTTTGAAGAAATATGGTATGGAAGAAGCAAAACTAGTATGTACACCCATGGTCACAGGATGTAACCTCAGTGCAAATGATGATTCAGCAGCAGTGCATCAACCAACTTACAAATCTATGATTGGAAGTCTACTTTATTTGACAGGTACCCGACCAGACATCATGCATGCAGTGGGAATAGTTGGAAGATTTTAGGCAAATCCAAAGGAAACTCATCTTCAGGCAGTAAAGAGAATCTTCAAATATCTTCAAGGGACTCAAAACTATGGCTTATGGTATCCTAGAGATACAGATCTCACACTTCATGCTTATACAGATGCAGATTGGGCCGGAAGCGTGGATGACAGGAAAAGCACAAGTGGTGGTGCATTCTTTATGGGTTCCAGATTAGTATCTTGGTTCAGCAAGAAACAGAGTTCGATTGCCTTGTCTACAGCTGAAGCAGAATATGTTGCTGCTGCATCTTGCTGCACTCAACTCCTTTGGATGATGCAGACCTTGTAGGATTTTCAAATCACTTGTACACCACCCATCTCCATCTTATGTGATAATACAAGTGCAATCAGCATTTCAAAGAACCCAGTCATGCATTCAAAAACCAAGCACATATCAATCAAGTATCACTTTCTCCGGGAACAAGTGCTTGAACAAAAGGTCAAGTTGGAGTATGTTCCTTCTAAGGAACAGGTTGCTGATATACTCACCAAACCATTGCCTAGGGAGACCTTTGAATACCTCAGGCAAAAGCTGGGGGTTGTTGATGCATCATCTTGTTGTTGAATCTCTTCTGATTGTTGGTGTACGCAAGGTTCATCTGAAGTATATGCGTACATGTGCTAGGTTGCGGATTGGTCAAAGATCAAATAGCACAGGTTCAGGGGGAGCATATCATGCATTGTTGGCATTATGGAGGAAGTATAGAAGGAGATCATGGATGCTGGTCTGAATATTGCTGCAATATGTCTCTATCTCTTTCATGGTCATGGATTATGGTTCTTCTTTGCAGATCTGGTTTATAGTCAAGGGGAGCATGTTCTTAGGGGGAGCATAACCCTTTGCCCTTGATGTCAAAGGGGGAGAGTGATTGGTTGTTGTTGCCATCAAGTCCAAAGGGGGAGATTGTTGGCATTATGATACATATGTTGTACTTGATGGCAACCCACTCATCTCAGATAATAAATTATAGTGTAGAGAAAAGTTCACGCACTTTTATGCAGAGAAAAGTTTATTTCATGTAGAGAAAAAGTTCACGCACTTTCATGCAAGGAAAAGCGCGTATATGTTGGAGAACTTACCTTTGGTCCATGGTAGTTAGTCCTTGGTATTTGAACCTATGAGGAAAAGCGCGTATATGTTGGAGAACTTACCTTTGGTCCATGGTAGTTAGTCCTTGGTATTTGAACCTATGAGGAAAAGCGCGTATATGTTGGAGAACTTACCTTTGGTCCATGGTAGTTAGTCCTTGGTATTTGAACCTATAAGGAAAAGCGCGTATATGTTGGAGAACTTACCTTTGGTCCATGGTAGTTAGTCCTTGGTATTTGAACCTATGGTTTTGGACCATGGTACCTCGTCAAAAGTGTTGATCTCACGCAATTTCATGGTTGGTTCATGGTATTAGTCCGACAGTTTTTGATCCTATGGTTTTGGCCCGTGGTATTGCATCCAAAAGTGTTGATTTTACGTACTTTCATGGTTGGTTCATGGTATTAGTCCAACAGTTTTTTGATCCTATGGTTTTGGCCCGTGGTATTGTGAAAGGCCTAAGACTATAAAAGAGGAAGGAGATCATTTGGCAAAGCATCTTATGAATTATCGAATATCTGATAAAGTGCTAGATCTGGAATATTGTGATTGGGTTTTGGTGCAGATTTGGATCTGAATGAAGAAGGAACCTGAGCGTAAGGAGAAGGATAAGTTCTATTGATGGGTCAAAATATTAAGGCTGGAATAGTGTTATAAGGAAATATTTGCAGATTTGTATGTGGGTTGGCTTTGGTGAAATCAGAGATTGATGATGCAAGTGTAGTTGATGGGTTTTTGATGTTCTTGGATCCAGTTTGAAAATTTATGAAAAGTGGTCCTTGAAAGAAAAGAAGTAGGGGGTTGTAGCTCCCTTCCAGGAGAGACTGGAAAACGAGAGAGAGTTGTAGCTCTCTGCAGGTTGCAGCCTGCGTACTGGTAAATGACTGCACCAGTACAAAACTATTGTAAAGGAGTTTCTAATTTGAAAGAAGATAGAGACATATTGCAGCAGGTGGTTTTCACCCACATTGGGTTTCCACCTTACATCTTGTGTTCTTTGGTGTGACTATCTGTTTTCTTTGTTCATGCTCATTATTTTATGGTATTGACATGCAAAAATAATTCAAAGAATAAATAAGGAAGATTTATTAAAAGAACTTGATAATACTGATTCACCCCCCCTCTCAGTATTATTTCCAACAGAAAACTTTTGTTGATAAAAACATTTATTGTTGCAGTTTTTCCTCAGAGTTGGGGTTTCCTGGGTATATTTTGTGTTCTATAGTTGATGTGTTCGTCTTCTAATTTATTTTCCGTTGTGCATGTTAGAAAATTGTGTTTGTGATTTAGGTTTTCAGAATATCAGTTGTTTATATTTCTAGGTTTTTACACTTAGAAAATTACAAATTAGTTCACTGGGTTTTAAATAAATCTAACATGATATGAGAACTCAGTCTATGATTGAAGAACAAGCATAGATTTTATCTTCATGAGCAGATTCTGCGATTCATATGGAGCAAGTATCAAATCGATTTGGCCATTTGAGTTATAAGCAGTGCACATTGATTTTACCAGTGTGATTTGTATTTAGCAACTTGATTTGGCAGTACGGTATATCAGAGCCTCAGATTTGAAGACACATTGGACAGTGTGTCCAAATTATGTTCATGGCGTGAAGGGATAACAATGGTATTAGATAATAAGGGGTTTGGGATTTTGTTGATAACATCCCAGTGGCACCAACATAATAAATTCGATGCCAAAGAAAGAAGGATTATCCTGGAAGGAGTCAAAGACCACATTATTCCTCACCTAACTGGGAAGAAGAAAGCCAAAGAAATGTGCACTGCCATCATTGGTATTTATCAGGGTTTGAACAAGGCCAGAAAGTGAGTGCTGAAGGACAAGCTTCGAAGCATTAAAATGTCCAAGACAAATTTAGTGGTTTCTTACCTCACCTAGTTTTCCAAGGTGAAGGAAGAGTTGGCAGGTGTGTGTGAGACAGTTCTAGATAGAGATATGGTGAATTTTGCTCTATTGGGTTTCACCAAGTTGTGGAAAGCCTTCAGATATGGGATATGTGCCCAAGAAAACTTCCCAAATTGGGAGTGTTTGTGGGGTGATTGCGTCTAGGAGGAGATTCACAAACAAGCTAAGGCTGGATCTTGCCTTAAAAGCAAGGAAGATGAAAAATTTTCTCTAGCTAGCAAAGGGACTAAGTCCAAGGGTAAAAAGAGCAGTGGTGGTGGAAAACTGAGTTCCAAGGGTGAGAAGAAGAAGAAGGATCTTAGCAAGATCAAGTGCTTTTCGTGCCACCAATCTGGACATTACACTACTAAATTCCCAAATAGGAAGAAAGAGTCCAAGAAGGACCAAGTAGCAGTGCGTCCTATCATATGAAAGGAAATAAAAAGTATTTTAGCAAATTTCCAGAGAAGGACATGCAGTTTGATATTGAGATGGGAGATGATGGGAAGTACTGGGTTGAGGGTACTGGTGCAGTTGTTTTGAGAGGGAGTCTGGAAACCCTCTATATCTCAGAGATGTTCTCTATGTACCGGGGCTCAAGAAGAATTTCGTTTTAGTCTCGGCATTGGAGGATAAGGGGTACAAGGTGACCTTCAAATAGGGTAGGGTGTTTATAAAACCCTTAGACTCCAAGGTGCCAATGAAAATCAAGGTTAGGCACAAGAGCCTACACAAACTACAGTTTGAGACAACTGCAACACTGACTAGCAAAGTAGGTCATGACTCAGGTGGCGAGCTTGGAGAGTTATGGCATAGGCACATGGGACATTTGCACCATGAAGTGTTGAAAATTCTTAAGGAGATAGCGACAAGGCTTCCACAGTGCAGTGTGGATCAACATGAGGTGTGAAAGGGTTGCACACTTGGCAAGTATGCCAAGTCATATTTTCCTAGTAAAGATGATAAGGCCAAGGGCATCTTGGACCTTGTTCATTTAGATGTATGTGGTCCTTTCTTTATAGTATCCCTTAGTGGGTACAAGTACTACGTCAACTTCATAAATGATAACTCAAGGAAGACGTGGATATTTTTCATGAAGAAGGATGAGGTATTCTCGAAGTTTCTAGAGTTTAAGGCCTTGGTTGAGAACAAGATAGACAAAACTATCAAGGCATTGAGGTCAAACAATGGTGGGGAGTACACCTCGAACACATTTAAGGAGCTATGTGCCAAGGAGGGCATCAAGAGGGATTTGACCACACAATATAATCCTTAGTAGAATGGGGTGGTTGAGCACAAGAACAGGGCCATAGTTGGAGCAGCCAAAACCATGTTGCATGACAAGAGGTTGCCTAAGTTTCTTTGGGCAAAGGCATGCAACACAATAGTTTTCTTGTAAAACTGGAGCCCACACAGAGTGTTGGGGCGAGTTACACCAGAAGAGGCGTTTACAGGGAAGAAACCAAATGTGTCTCATCTCCGCATATTCGGTAGCCTTGTATATTAATGTACTAGAGGAGAAGAAGAAGTTGGAGCCCACAACAGAGAAGGGCATCTTCGTGGGTTACAAAAAGACATTCAAGGCATACAGGGTGTATATTCTAGCACAAAGGAAGATAATCATCAGGAGAGATGTGAAGTTTGAGGAGGATAGTACCTTGAAAAGGTCCTTAGAGCATGAGTAGACTACAATGCAGGTGGAGCAATAGGCTCAACTAATACCACAAACCACAATGGTGCATGGGTGCGATGAGGACGAAACGAACATGCAGATGGAAGAGTGAGTGGAGCTCACTCAGGAAGCAACTCTGAGTATAGGGAGAAGGAGAGTGATATGGGAAGATCTATTGATTCAGGAGGCACAAGAGCAAGTTGGTGCTCCAAGTACTTCGATTCGACAAAGCAGACAACCACATAGGTACACATGATACATGACACTTATGATCGAGTTGAAAGATGTTGAGCCTTCAAGATAACCACTCAGCAGGTGTGGAGAATAATGTTTGGAAGGTGGTGCTGAGGCCAGAGGGCGAATCTATGGTAGGCTCTTGTTGAGTCTACAAGATCAATCATGGAGCTGATGGGAGTATTGAGAAGTACAAGGAAATATTTGTGGCCAAGGGATTCTCACAGATAGAGGGAGTTGACTATGATGAGGCCTTTGCCCCAGTTTCCAGATATTCGTTTGTTAGGGTGGTTGCAGCTATTGCGGCATAGATGGGATGGAAAATCAACCATATGGATGTGAAGACAACCTTCCTCAATGGGGTTGTTGAGGAGGAGATTTACATTGAGCAGCGAGAGGATTTGAGACCTACAACAGAGACACACACATGTGCAGACTTAAGAAAGCCTTAT
This sequence comes from Pinus tabuliformis, assembly GCA_031772625.1. Classification (NCBI taxonomy): domain Eukaryota; kingdom Viridiplantae; phylum Streptophyta; class Pinopsida; order Pinales; family Pinaceae; genus Pinus; species Pinus tabuliformis. Next base: position 629,759,612 of record CM062814.1, on the reverse strand, counting down.
ATGGGTTCAAGCAAGCTCTACAGGCATGATATGTTCAGATAGACAATTACCTTCAGGGATTGGGTGTAGACCCCAACCTCTACTACATTGTTGTTGGAGGTGAGTCGCTTATTCTGGTGTTATATGTGGACAACCTGATTTTGACAGGTGTAGACAAGCTCATCTAGGAGTGCAAGAGAGATCTTGCAGGCAAGTTTGAGATGAAGGATATGGGGTTGATGCACTATTTCCTTGGGCTGGAGGTTTGGCAGGGTGATGGAGAGATCTTCGTGGGACAAGGCAAGAACACCCTGCAGATTCTGAGGATATTTCACATGCAAGATTGCAGGTCCATGACCATGCCTCTAGTCACAAATTGGAGGAAGGTGGATACATCCAGATCAGAGCGAGTAGATCCCACACTTTACTGGAAAATTATTGGGTCGTTGATGTATTATTGGTGAACACATGGCCAAACATATGTTTTTTAGTCAACTCTTTGAGCTAGTTTTTGGTTGATCCTACTAGAGCACATTGGGTTGCTGCTGAGCATGTGTTGAGATATCTCAGGGGGATAATAAAGCATGGATTGTGGTATAGACAAGTTGATGAGTTGAAGTTTGAGGGATTCACTGATGCAGATGGGGCTGAGAGCTCCATAGATAGGAAGGGCACATTAAGATGCACGTAAGTGTTGGATCAATAGTTGTTTCTTGGTTGAACAAGAAGCAGAGATCAATCACATTGAGTTTAGCCGCAGCTGAGTACATGACTACCAATTTGGCGGGCTGCGAAGCTATTTGGTTGAGGAAGCTTCTCATGGGCTTGCTCAGGACAGAGTTGGAGCCTATAATGATACACTGCGACAATTAGAGTTGCATCAAGCTCTTTGAAAATCTAGCATTTCATGATCGCTCTAAGCACATCGACATACGTTATCACCACATCAGAGATATTGTTTAGAGAGGTATAGTTTCACTCCAATACGTACAAACAAAGGAACATGCAACATGCATTCTAAGAGAGAATTTGGTTGTACTGTAGAACACCTTCCTCTCTAAGAGGGAGTGTTGATTGGAGTAGAGAAGTGTTCTGCTTGTCGAAGTGCTAAGACTAGAAAAAGAACACAAAGGATTGCAACTTTAGGAAAATATTAATTTATTTAATTATTTAAGTGCAAAGTTTTGGAGGTAGAAATTCAATTTCCAAATCTAGGGTGGACGAAAATTTAATTTTCCTTAATAGCAATAGCAACAGGCAATAGGATTGTCGGAAAGGGTTTCCGGTGAGCATATCAGTTGATTCACAGAGCATATCTAGCATAGGAAATTCGCGGCAAGGGTTTTGTAGTTGCAAATCAACGCAAGGCAGGAAGAGAAAAGCACACAAAGGGAATTTCCAAAAAAACTCTTAGAGGGTTTCTAGTTTTCCAGTAGGAGGAAAGGAGGTCGTAATTTCCAGTAACAAAAGGTTGTAACAGACTTTCCAATCTAGCTAGTGTGAATTTCAAGGTCAACAATGTGTGTTAGTACTAGAGAAGGACATTTAGAGGTAGAGCAAGTTGCCTAGAAGAGTATTAGGAAGTGTGAGTTACGGGAAGTACACTAGAGGCAAGTGCGAATTATCCAGGAAGAAGATTTGCGCATTTCCAGTGAGGTAGGTTGTGTTAGATTTCTGAAAGGAGAAGGAGATCTCTCATTTTGTTTCTCCATTTTTTTGAGTTTTCACAGAGATGGCCACAAGAAATCTCAAAGACTAGGACATATTGGATGGAGCCTCCAATTTTGGCATTTGGAAGGACAGGATGCAATTCCTTCTTGACGAGCATGGCTTGAAGGAATATGTGACAACAATGATAACTGAGCCGATAGATCCACAACAATTAGCAACCTTCAAGAAGGAGTGGCCAAAGCAAAGAGAATGGTACTAGATGAAGTTCATGATCATATTGTTTTTCATATTGGAGACAAAAATACAACAAAGGGCATGTGGGATGTCGTCGTGAAGTTGTACCAAGATCTGTTTGAGAATCGAAAACAATTCTCAAAGAGAAGCTGAGGACAACTAAGATGCAGAGGGGTGAGAACATTACATCTTATTTCACTAGGATTTAGATGGTCAAAGATGAACTTGTAGCGGTTAGAGAGAAACCAAGATAGTGAGCTAGTCCATACAACACTTAAGGGGTTTACCAAGGAGTGGCAAACATTTTTTCAAGTAATTTATGGGCAATGTTACCCACCACTTTGTGGGTGATATCCATGGGAACAATTGTTTCTCCCAGAGGGTCCTCAACTGGTAGTCAACAGCCCCTTGCAGCAACCAGATAGCTCAATGTGCCATTTTCTTTGCCATCTGAGCCAACCATATGGTCCCTCGCCCATCTGTTATAATCGTATGTTTCAAGGTGGGCCTTCCAACCCCGAATGTATGGATTTTCATTATGTAGTTGGGTAATTTTGTTTACTTATCAAGGACACTTTGGGCATGGATTGGTGGGGAGATTCGGCTAAAAGAGTGGGCTAGGTATGTATTCTTGTCTCCTTTTCCCAATTTGATGGTTAACCTTGTATCCTACTCCCTTGGGATCTCCTTTACTGGCTACTAGCTTTAGGGATGACACTACATGGGAAAACCCGATTTTGGTTGCATGGTCCCGCTTCCCAACATCATATGCATTACTCCCATCTGCTCATTACAACCCCATTCACCACTTTTTCCAATATGGGTCCACAAGCAGATCAATTCCCTCTCCCCTTGTCCACACCTTGGGTCGAGCCTGGAACAATGCCCTAGAGGTTGATGCAGGTAAAATAAAATGAAAAAAAACATAATTTGACCACTCTCAACATGAAATGTACTATAAAATGAAAAAGATGGTCGGGACATATAGATTTAGCACGTGGGAAAAAGCCAAACATGAGCCCTACCCCTTATCTATGGCCATCACCCTAATTCTTATGGGCCCTATATGAGCCCCCTCTATCATTAAGGAACCCATGATTGTCCCAACCACTAGTGGGCGATGCACTGCCTCGCCTTAAAGGGGTATTCAATGTTATACCCTACACATCATGCTCTCATTCCCTAGAGCTTTGAGCAGTTATGAAGAAAAATCAATCAAAGGAAAAAGGCATATGAAGAAGGGTGGAAAAACAAAGTTCAGGGTGACTTATGTACCACAATTTCTCCCTCCTATACTCATATACCCATGTGTGGGCTTCCCATATTATAGCTACCCTTGTACTGTAGCGTGTGGCTTGGAGCCTTCCCCTAATCCCCATTCCAGTCCACCATTATAACACATGCCACCTACCACTTGATGGATGTACCATGGATATGTCACCTCCTTTAAAGGTTGAAAAGACCTAATAGAATCCTTGGTTAACCCTTTTATAAGCTTGGAGAAACATGTACATGCCAAAGGCCACTATGGAAGGGCATGCCATTATGAAGTGCCCACTTATTTTCCATGATTTGTAAGTTCTTTTACTCAATTTCTCTAATGATTTGTTGTACTGGAAGGCGAGGAGACGCATTGAATATTATGCAGGATTGCATATGGGTCTCCACTTGGGGTTTGGCCTCCCTATATGGGGTCCAAGCCCTACAGAGGGTCACATTGGCACTTGTAGGGTGAGCATTGATCTAAAATCTCGATCGAAATTGATACTAGTTTATTAACTTTTTAAAAATGTTTTCATGTATTTAAAATCACCGTTAAAAAGAGCTCAATTTAAAATACATAGGCAACTTGAAAGGAAATTGCAGCAAATAAACATTAACAACAAAACCACACAAGAGACAATGACACCAACACGTTGATAATGGAGTTCGGCTATCTTCAAGCCTATGTCTCCGAGCCCAGTCTTCAGTGGGGAGGCCTCTTTATTAAAATGCTCAAAATGCCTATACATCAAAATCTAAGCTCCAACTCTTCAAAATAATGCCACCAGTGCGTTCAGAAGGCCTCAAAACCCCTATTTCGACTCTTTTCACGCTCAAAACGGTCTCCAAATGGCCACAATTAGCCAAAAACACTCTCTGCTGCAACTCAAAAGGAAATGACACTGTAAATCTTACAACAAATCAAATTGTGGTTCAATGGTTGAGCGCCTAGGTTATAAAGCCCCAGGTCGAGGGTTCGATCCACAAATTGTGTGCTTTGTTTTGATATTTCGGAGGTTGGTTTTACATAATGTCAACGGACCTGCCACCCCACACCATACCCAATACAACGAATATATCATGTTTATGGCCCTTGTCCTTAACATTGGCGGTTGTCAAATATGACGAAGTTTGGTATGGCGGGGCCGCTAATCTTGGCAGGCTCTGCCATTTTTTTGTTTAATAATAAACATTATACCATTTAAATATATGTGGCACCATATAATTATCAAGAGGCAACTGTGTGGTATGACGGTGAGGCATGTAGTTTGTCGACAATAGGTCAGGGGATCAAATCCCTCCAAGTTTGGTTCTCGATCCATAATTTTAGCCAATAGGATAAGCCTATATAACCTTCACGAATTGGGCCACGTGGCACCAATTCATTGGTCCTCGTGCTACCACTCTCATAGTGACACTTATCGAGTTCTAGACGTGCCACTTGTCAACCAGAACTGTGATTCTGAAACCTTGACTGCTGGAACCATGAGTTGACCGTTGACTGTCGGAATCTTGAACGTTGATTTTGACTTTGACTTGTTGACCTTTGACTTTTTGCCCTGCTTGGAGTGCTATGGTGATTTGGCCTTTGCACAAATTTCTTCTTTTAACTGTTGTCCTCATTCCTTGAAATCATCACCCTTCATAATTTGACTTTTCAATATTACATGAGTGAAGGAGTGAGCTGCAATTAACTAGTTGAAGGCGACTGAGAATGCTGACCCATCCTTAGCTTATAAAACCTCATCTCTCATGCATTGACAACAAATTTCCAACTATAATATGCTTAAGAGAAGAGGTTAAGAATATTGCATATCTGTACCTACCTAATGGTTGTTGGAGAGACTTGCATGTTGCTGCTGAGTTGATGTTGATTTGCAGGTGTTGGATGGTGATGTTAATGATCCTGATGCTGCTGCTAAGCTCTGGAGGAGCTTCTTTGACCTCTGGATCTCCATGCTGAAGCTAACTGCAAATCTCTGGCTACTTCATCATCATATCCCCTCAAATTTTCAAAGAAACCCATCCAATTGTGCCTTGTGAATATCTCTAGTACAGGAGGGTGCTGATGAATCCACACTGTGTTGATGGGTTCCCCCTGTCATTTTTCTCTAATGGATGGAGGTTTGTATAGGTCTGATACCAAATTTAAAAATTATGTGTATGCAATTCCCTTATGTTGCAATCACTTTCAACAAACTAGAAGTTTTTTTTTTTTTTAATGTTCCTTTCACTTGGAAAAAAGTGGGGAAATGTAGAGCCTACCTCCTTAACACTACTTGATGAAACCAACTTCTATTTTTCCCTTTTAAAATTGCTCACTGTCAATCCTGTAGGTGTTGTTTTGTATCTTATAGGATCTCAAGGAATCTTGTAGGTTTACAGGACAACCTTTTGTTTTGTCTGTATCTCCCAAACAATAGAATGGATTGACCTGAAAATTTTTGGGCATGTTTCAATCATCATTATGCACCTCCCCACAATAAAAAAAATTGGTCAATGGATGCACAAATCTCGAGAAAAACTAAAAATGGTTGAAGGTGATTGAGACCAATTTCTTGGAAACCGTGCACTGAAATTTGCTGAAATTGTTTAGGCATGTTACCATCATCCATATGCATCTCCCCATGAAACAAATTTTTAAATGGATGCATGGATATCAAGAAAATGCAAAAATGGTTGTAGGTGATGGAGGTTGATTTCTCGAAAAATGTGCACTGGAATTTGCTAAGTCAAGTAGAGGAAGGATTAGTTTGCTTAATTTGCTAAGTAAGCTTATGAGTTTGAAGAAGCTATACTTAAACAATACTAATTTTCAAGGATTAATTAGTCAATTTCTAGGAAAAATCCACAATCCTTAGGAATTACATTAGTTCAAGAGAGGGTTATGTTAACACCTAGAATGAGACTCAAGTGAAATTATTTAGAAGCAAAAGATCTATCACCTCTTAGTATCCTCCCACTTTGGGTTGATCCATGCCAACATTCACAGGAGAACCCAAAACCAGCGTATGGCTTATGGATTGAATCAATGAGTGCGAATTAGGTTAATAAGTAGGTAAAACACAAAGGAAACTGAGTCGTAGGTGAAACTATTTGCAATCAAAATATGTATCACCTCTTAAGATCCTTTGACTTTGGGTTGGTCCATACCAAAACTTAAGGGATAACCCTAAAACTAGTATATGACCTATGGATTGAATTACCGAGCATGAATCAAATCAATAATTAGGTAAAACACTAAAAATAAAATGTTAACAACATTGGGAAAGATTCAAAAACTAGTGTCTACCAATGCATCATGGATTCAAATATGAGGTAAAGAAAATGTTCATTTGAAGGTAGAAAATTCTAGTGAGTCATCCATGTTATATAAATAACAGGTCAAAATATTTTGAACCCTATAATGAATTCCTAGACACAATCCTACCTTGATTGTATGGACCTAATTAAATCTTTGCGGTGAAGGATAATTGCTCATATTCATACTAATATTAGAGAAACTAGGGGAGGAAGCCCACATAATATCATGAAATTAACCTAAATAGACTAAACAAGAGAGCTATAAGTATTCATTAATGGAGAAAAATACATGAGAAATATTAAAATTTGTAAACCAATTCTAGCCCATTTGATAATCATAAGTATATCAAATTTCAAATCTCTAAATACGAATATTAAATCCTCCAATATCCAACGCCTTTACAATCTTTCATCATTGTTTAAATTAAATTCTCCTCGAACTAGTGCATGATTGTATGCAACTCACCTTGAAGTGGGAGATATGATTGATATGTCATGTCATATATAGCAATCATTGAATACTAATGGATATGAATTAACTTGAAATGGATTCCATGCATTCACCCGTAGGTGGTGAGACTTATTTGAGCATAAATCAACTAAAAATATGCATAGACCAAGTTGCTACTACATTTGATTCCTTCTATATGATGAAAAATAAACCAACCAAGTAAACCTTCAAAATATGGTCACACTTTTCTTAACATTGTTGTAAATTTTCATAGGTGAAAAATAACTCCCATAACAATTTAATATGCATCCCAAATCAAAGGTTGAAAAGAGACTTAAAAAAAACTTTTCCTATGCAATCACATCCAAGATTAACTTATTGATGATGCAAAAACAAATTACAAAGGACATAAATATAACATTGTCTCTCTCAAATTTTCATGTTAATAATAAGCTATAAAATTCTTGGAACATACACAAAGTGTAGCACTTTCCATACCTAAACTAATCACATCCCATTTATTCAAACCACTTTTTATAAGTAACACATTTCCTCAATTTTGACTGTGTTAAAATTACAGGGGCTTCACTAGGGAGCAATACCATACCAGGTGCATTCATATTGGGGGATATATATTGAGGAGAAGATGACACAATATATTGAGCATATAATAGGGGGTAACATGTTTTTATATTGGCAAGTATAAAAAAATGGAGCTCAAAGTTAATGAAAAAATATAAAGGGGTATAAAAAATGTTAATGAAAAAATCCATACCTACAATATTTATCGAAATTAGGGTTTTTTTTTTTTTTAAATTAGGAAAGTGTAATGGGTTCATTATTGAGTGAAGTTCGTTGGTTAAAATAAGAAAATCATCTCTTGAAACATGTAAATTAATTTGTTACTTAAAGAATCAAATCCATATTGCATGACTCATAAATGAAAATCAAATGGAAAATAATAGAAATTACACTGTTTTTTTTCTATTAAATACAATTTTAGGTATGTTTTTTACATGATAACATCCCTTGTAAATTTCAATTGAATTATGAATATATGTATTATCTTGAAAAATCAAGAAAACACATGACAAAATGAACATATATCAAATCTCATCCATTCATTCTTTTTCCATTTTCATGATTTTTTTTAACATTTTTTTTCAAATTATTATTATAATAATAATTAATAATCAAATAAAATATTTATATTTTAAATAAAACATTAAATATAAATAATAAATTTTGATTTACATTATAAAACAATAAATAATTAAATAATAGAGGAAAGATAGTGCATGCTTTTTTTTAGTTTTTCATTATTATATTTTCTTTTACATGATTGATTTAAAATAGAGGTTTAATATTTTACAACCATTAGAGTTTTTTTTAAATTCAGATACTTTCTTAAACACAATATAATGGGATCAAATTTAAGAGAGAGGGGGGAGAGAAGGTGGAGTAGAAATGACACATTTGGAGGGTGGAGAGAGAGAGAGAGTTATGGGGGGAAGAGAGAGAAAGAGAGAAAGAGAAGAAGGAAGAGAGAGAGGAGGGGCGGGAGAGAGAAGGGGAGAGATGGGAGAGGGATGTGAGAGAGAGGAGAGAGAGGGGGAGAGAGAGGAAGGAAGAGAGAGAGAAGGCGGGAGAGAGAGAGAAGGGGAGAGGGAGAGAGCCATATGGAGATGGATGGGGAGAGAGTGGGAGCAAAGAACAAAGACATAGAGAATAAAGGTGGACAGAGAGAGGGAGTGACAATGGAGAGATGGAGAGAGAGTGAGGGAGAGAGGAGAGGAAGGGAGAGAGAGAGACAGAGAGAGAGAAGGAGATAGGGAGGTAGGTAGTGATAGAGATAGGGAGAGAGTAATGGGGGGAAGAGACAGAGGGAGGTGGGAGAGAAAGGGAGAGAGAGAGGACTCAAGAGAGAGAAGGGGAGAGAGAGGGAGAGATAGAGTTGGAGGGAGAGAAAGGGAGGAAAGAAGAAAGACAGAGGGAGAAAGGTGGAGAGAGAGGGAGTGACAACAGAGAAATGGGGAGAGAGTGAGGGAAAGAGGAGAGCAGGAGGGAAGAGAGAGAGGGAGAGAAGAGGAAGAGAGAGAGAGAGGGAGATAGATAGTTATGGAGAGAGAGTACACATATTTGGGGGGTGAGATACATAAAGAGAATAAGAAAGAGACACATAGATACAAATATAGATATATATAGTATCATATAACCAACCTAGATCCATCTTAACCTCGGAGCTATCAAGTGTGGAGGGGATCAAATATCTCGAGGTGGAAACATTTCCTCAAGTTTCGTATTCACAAAAAAAGTTTGCACCTTGAGAGATTTGATCCCACTCGGCCCCATAAATTTGATCCCTCTTGACCCTTGATAGATCCAGAGTTAAAATAAATCTAGATTGATCAATAGAATAATCTTTAATTATATCATAAATCTTGTAAAATTAATAAATTATATTCCTTTATAATTTTTTCAATCATATATATTTTATTTATTTTTTATTGTTTTAATTTATATTCATTATTATATTTTTTTTTCCAAACTCGTAAATAATTAAACAATTCGTTAATTTATATTCATCATTATAATATTTTTCCAACCTCGTAAATAATTAAACAATTCGCGGTAAAAGAGAAAACTTAATAATACCCACAATAAAATCTGATTGATTCATAAACAATTTTGAATTTTGTTATAGGGGTTATTGCTTTGCAAGGCTTTTTTTCTCCAAAAATAAAAGTAAAAAATTTATCTCTTTTTCATATTACTTAGTCTGAGATTCTTTATTTTTATGCATTTGGGATATACGAATATTTTAATTTTCTAGTTGGCAGTTCAAACTGATCTCTCGTCCCGTCCCCTCTCAACAAAGTCAAGGTCTGTTGTGGCTCGGTGAATCTCTTGTTTGAAGGTTTGCTGCAGCTAGAAATTGTTTATATTCTGGAAGATTCTTCGGAATACCAACCTTACTAGTAACTTTCCTTTTTTTTTTAAAATATTTGTTTCTCTTTAAACGATGTTTGGTTCTCTTCGCCAGCCCTGCTTGATGCCAACCATCGATGTTGATTCCGGTTAATGATAATGATTTTCATTTTCATATAATGATGATGCGAAGTGGGTAATCCCTATCATTGTCATAATAATAATAATGACACGATGAGGAGGATCAGGAGACAGTTGTCCATCACCATCCCTCACAATGAAACAACAAAGCCAGGTTAAATTCATTCCATTTGGCCTCTGGAGTAGTTTAAAAGAGCATTTTAGTTTTTAAAAAAAAGCACCCATCCTAAAAAAGCAGGCCGCTCCGAACGGTCATTTATTCAGAAAAGCAGACAGCTCCGAACCGTCATTTATTCAGAAAAGCAATCAGCTCCATCTATAAAAGGAAGACACTACTTGGTTTTGATCGTTCTATCACAATTTTTGTATTTTGTTCACACCGGTCTTGGATTGATTTATGCTTCTCCCAGCTGTATTTATTTGTTTTCATGTCTTTTTCTGGTATTGCTCCGTTTCCGTTTGTCTTCATGTTTGTTTCTCCGTTTCTATTTGTTTTCATGCTTGTTTCTTGTATTGCTTGGTTTCTTTTTCGCTTGCTTAGACTGTATATTTCTGTGTTTTCTTTGGTGGATAGACTCTGTATTTCTATGTTTCTTTTCTGGGTGCACCCTATTTCGTTTTTCAATTTTATCTTCTTGATTTCATATCAAGATCATTGCAGGGCTAGAAAAGAACCTATGACAGGCTGGAGTGCATAAAAATGAAGAGGTGACAGGTTGGAGTGCATAAAAATGAAGAGGTAACTCAAATTGGAGCTCAATCCTTCAACATAATCCAAATTTTGGTCAGGTAATATTTTCGTTTAATTTTATTTTGATATCTTAATTGAAGTTCTTAATCAATTTTATATTCAACCATGTTTTTAACATAGACCTACATATTTCACAATCCTTTTAGAATTCGGTGGGGCTAGTTTGAAATTCAATTATCAGTGAAATATTGTTTGTTGTGATGATGTTGAATCTCTATTTTTGGCTTAGGATAGGGTTTATGATAGGTTTATTTTAAATTTTTGTCAACCTCGTGTTATTAGGATTAGGTTTAGCTTGAATATGTTTCAGGACGTCAATTTCATTTTGGATTCATAATTATCAATAATTAGTTTTTGGATTCATTATTAGTTTCTATGGAATTTGGATTCATGATTTAACATGCTTTTAAATGTTTGTGTACCAGGCAGTTATTTTCGTACAAGATGTGATGTAATGGATATACTCTTGCGGAAGGTGGGGTACTTTTTATTTGGGTACATGTGTTTTGGACATCAATTTTATTTTTGGATTCATAACTATAAATAGCTGGGTTTCTGTGGAATTTGTATTCATGATTTCTCATAATTAGGTTTGTGTGCCAGGGAGTTACTTTTGTAGCAGGTGCGATGCAATGGATATGGATATGAAGGATGTATTGTTGTTGCAGGTGGGGTACTTCATATTCAGGTACATGTTTTCCTCTTCCCCTATTCACATTCGGGAATGTTTTTTTTTTTTCTCCAGTTTTTATATTGTAATTCGAAGCTATAGACTGTTAGCGATTAACAGGCAAGGAATGTCGAATATGATTGAGAATGCATTAAATTAATGTTATTAAATGTGATGCCCAACACATTTAATTAGTTTTATTGTATGTTTGATGAGATATGATTTTCTGGAAGTAGTCTGTCAAGATATTATATATTTTATAGTAGCCTGTCAAGATCATTTAACTTTAATTTAAATTGTGCGTTGGGTTTGATTCAATGTCTACTCTCACATTCACATTTAAATCATTGTTATATGTTCATTTCTCTCTTAAAATATAGAGAATTACTCCCACCTCATATTTAAATGGCGTCCATATGATTTTTTGGGGTTTCAGATATGGAGAACTTGGGGTTTCAAATATAGAGAACTATCTTATTCTACCAGAGAAAACCATATAAAATTTAAACGGATTCATTAGGCCCGGAGAGGAATTTGAAGGCGTGGTCTTTGGCTGCCAGAGCACATAAAAACATCCCTTACTATCTGTGTGTCTGGCACGCTCGGTGGAACGTAGTAGGATCGATCATGTGACCAAGTCGATCAAATTTTTAAATATAAAGAATTGAATTAATTGAAGTAAATATACGGAATAGTATAATTGTATTTGAGATAATTATATTTCTTTCTTTTCTTATTTTTCTTATTGTTGCTTATGATTGTTTTTTTTTTTTTCAAAGGTGGCAAAACCTATCAAACGCAGGTGTCAAACCAACAGTGAGGACAGCCATCTCTGGCTGCTATCCGCGAATGTCGGTTTGACTCATCACTGTTACAAGGAAAACCACGCCACCTGTAATAACCCGCTGGTGGTCCGTAAGGGAGCAGGCTTTCACTCCTGCCAAATGCCTCTGGGTCTTGGGCCGTTAACCTGTTTCCTTACGTCCGAGGAAGACGAGCTCTTACCCAAGCAGAAACAGTTTTACGGCATACTCCAAGCCGATGATTGTTATTTTTATATCTGTGTTTCTTTACTTTTAATTTTGAATTGTTATTCTTAGCGAAATAATTAATATAACTCTTTGGACTTATTTTATTTATTAAAAATAAAATTATAATATATAAGTGATATTATAATTATAATTATTTTATATAATCAATATAAAATAAAAGTTATATTTATATACTTTTTAATAATTTAGTAATATTTGTATAATCAAAATAAAATAAAATCTATATTGATATATATTTTAATATATTTTTTAATACTTTAGTAATAACAAACATTTTATTACATCTATTATATAGCTAATACTTTTACCCTTTTTATATATTAAATGTCATATTTATTTAAAATAAATTTATAACATATAATTAATATTACAATTATAATTATTTTATATAATTTTACCCTTTTTATATATTAAATGTCATATTTATTTAAAATAAAATTATAATATATAATATATAATTAATATTATAATTATAATTATAATTGTTTTATATAATCAATATAAAATAAAATTTATATTGATATATTTTTAATAATTTAGTAATAACAAACATTTTATTATATTATATAGCTAATATTATTTCTTTTTTATATATTAAATGTCAAAATAGGTGAATGGATATTTTTCTAAAAATTGTATGGTGTAATGCTAGATAATGGATTTTTTAATAATTTAGTAAGAACAAACATTTTATTATATTATATATATATATCTATTATATAGCTATTTTTTTTTTTTTAAATGTCCGTTATATTAAGTGTGAACATAGGTGAATGAATATTAATGTCCGTTATATCAAATGTCAAAATAGGTGAATGGATATTTTTCTAAAAATTGTATGGTGTAATGGCATATAATGGTTATATTAAATGTGAACATAGGTGAATGGATATTAATGTCCGTTATATTAAATGTCAAAATAGGTGAATGGATATTTTTCTAAAAATTGTATGGTGTAATGCCGTATAATGGATTTTTTAATAAGGATGTTTATAAACATAGTTCAATTTTTAAAAATTAATATATTTAAGATTTTAGTAGGTCTTTTTTATATATTAAATGTCAAAATAGGTGAATGGATATTTTTCTAAAAATTGTATGGTGTAATGCTAGATAATGGATTTTTTAATAATTTAGTAAGAACAAACATTTTATTATATTATATATATCCATTATATAGCTAATATTTTATATATATATATATATATATTTTTTATATATTAAATGTCAACATAGGTGAATGGATATTTTTCTAAAAATTGTATGGTATAAATGTCCGTTATTTTTCTAAAAATTGTATGGTGTAATGCCATATAATGGATTTTTTAATAAGGATATTTATAAACATAGTTCAATTTTTAAAAATTAATATTATTTTTATATAAATATTTAAGATTTTAATATTATTTTTATATAAATATTTAAGATTTTAATAGGTCAATGACTTTTTAATAAGGATATTTATAAACATAGTTTAATTTTTAGAAATTAATATTATTTTTAATATAAATATTTAAGATTTCAATAGGTAAATGGATCTTTTTCTATAATAAGGATAGGTAAATGGATCTTTTTCTACAATAAAGATATATATAAACATAGTCCAATTCCTAAAAATTAATATTCTTTATATATATTAATATTATTTTTATATAAACATTTAAGATTTATATATATATATATATATATATATTTAAAAAATAATATTATTTATATATATTAATATTATTTTTATATAAACATTTAAGATTTTAATATATATATATATATATATATATATATATATATAATCAAATTTTATAATTTGTAAAATTTATCAAATATAATTTATATACATTCACTTTAAAATTTATATTTATAAAATATAATTTATATACAGAATCTAAAATATCTAAATTATATATATATAATATAATATAATATAATAATTGATAATATAATATAATAATTGATAAAATTTATCAAAGATAATTTATAAATATTCACTTTAAAATTTATATTTATAAAATATAATCTATATACAGGCTCTAAAATATATAAATTATACTTATTAAAAGACTAAAAAATTAAATAATAATAATAAAATTAATTTAAATAAAATAATAATAATAAAATTAATTTAAATTAATTTATCAATATAAATTAATAAATAAAATATAAAATTAATTTAAATAAAATAATAATATAATAAAATTAATTTATCAATATAAATTAAATTAATAAATAAAATATATGAAGCAAGGACTGTCTTTTAATATATACATTCACTTTAAAATTTGTATTTATAAAACATAGTTCAATTTTTAAAAAATAATATTATTTATATATATTAATATTATTTTTATACAAATATTTAAGATTTTAACATATTTTTTATTTTAATCAAATTTTATAATTTGTAAAATTTATCAAATATTATTTATAAACAAAATCTAAAAATATAAAATATATTCATTTGTAAAATTTATCAAATGTAATTTATATACATTCACTTTAAAATTTATATTTATAAAATATAATTTATATACAGCTCTAAAATATATAAATTATAATTATTAAAATATTAAAAAGGTTAAATAATAATAATAAAATTAATTTGTTAATTTTGAAGCAAGGACTGTCTTTAATATATACATTCACTTTAACATTTATATTTATAAAATATGATCTATATACAACTAAAATATATAAAATGTAATTATTAAAATCTTAAAAATATTAAACAATAATAATAATAAAATTAATTTATTAAAAAATAAAATATAGGAAGCAAGGACCGTCTTTGATAGGAGAAATAGGTTTCGATTAGCATAACCTTATCAAGTAGTTGTTCTCAAAGGTTTTCCTTTGCCCCCGAGTGTAAAGCTTCCAAAATAAATGGTAAAATGATGCCGAGCGATCCCCCCCTCTAAGGGATAAAGGCCCACTTTAAGACTTCGCTCACATAATCATCGCTTGCTCGACGTCAGGTTATTTATACTCACCAGGGCGAGCTATTTATTGCTCGACAGCTAGCCCCCACCCAATAAGCAAAACAGAGGAATTCCTCGTTACAAATCAAATCTCGGGTCCTGACGGTAAGGACGGGAAATCGGAATAATAAATGGAAAATTTTAATAATATAATATTTAGTTAATTAGTACTTGTGTAGTATTAATTAAATTCTTATAATCACCTATTAATAAATTATATATATGTATATATAAAAGTTAATTTGCATAGTAAAAATATTATAAAATCACATAAATATTTATTACATATTTAGATTCCAGATAAATGCCGAGGAAAAACATCTTTCCTAATAAAGAAGGAATACAATACACGTCATTTACCAATGGATTCACACGTTATTAGGACAGCGATATTTTCTGATAAAAGAGAAAGCGAAAAACGGCGGCGAATCAAATGAACAACACTCTTTATAGCCTGGTGGTATAGACGGAAAAGTCTAAAATTATGTCCTTTGGTTGTTGGTCCCAAAGGGAACTGCCGTACATATTTTTTATGGTTTAAAATAATATTAGTTTTTAGTGAGGACAAACAGGCACGACCAGGATGGCAGCAGTGAGGACATAGTGTATATTGTTTGGACTGGACTTCGAAGCGTCCATCTCGCACATTGGACGGTTGAGGAGCCATTCCATGCACAGGGCAAAACATGGGAAGAAGGGGTAAGGAACAAAATATGAAGACCGTGGCAGAAGAAGAGGAAGTTGTCATGGAAATCACGCTGCAAATAAAAGAGTTTTTAAAATTGATCCAGCTTTCGTGTATCCTGGCCATGGCCGCTCTCATATGAAGGAGGAGCAGCGGCAGCTACTTCAGACGCCGAATTTGGATGCAATTTCGGCTTTCCCTCGCCCTTCGGTGTGCCATTGTCATGTCTTTTCTGCATACGGTCCTGGCCATGGACGCTTGGCTTACTTTGACCATGACCGCTCCCATATGAAGAAGGAGCAGCGGCGGTTGCTTCAGATTTTAGCTTCAATTACTTTAGAGGATGCAATTTCGGCTTTCCCTCGCTCTTCTGTGCGCCACTGTCATGTCTTTTCTACGTAGAATCGGCTAAATTCGCAACAGCAAGTTCTGGTAGGTAATTTCGACATTTTCAATGAGTACGAGGACACAAAGGATGAATCTATTTTCTTTCACTGGAAGCATTTTTAGCCTTTAGGGATAGTTTTTGAATAGAAAGGGTTAGGGATCACTTTCTTGATTGTCTTTTTGACGGCTTTTGTTAGTGCATATTCCTTTTACAAGGTTTCTTCTTCCTGACCCAGGATTGACACAAGGGACCTTCAATAGAGGCCTTCAGTGTTTGTGGATTTAATGAAGAAACGCTCACCACCTTTCATCTTAAACCTGTTTGAAATAATCTGGAAAAATTACATAAATGAATTTACATTCATATTAAGTTAAAGTGTTTGTTGTTACAACAGTTTAAATTCCTTCGTCGGAAGAGAGTGAAACACAACAATAGTACTTGTGGAAACAACGAGCGATTGAAAACAATGAAGAGGTCCAGTAAAACAGAGGCATCTTAAACCTGTTTGAAATAATCTGGAAAAATTACATAAACCTGTTTGAAATAATCTGGAAAAATTACATAAATGAATTTACATTCATATTAAGTTAAAGTGTTTGTTGTTACAACAGTTTAAATTCCTTCGTGGGAAGAGAGTGAAACACAGCAATAGTACTTGTGGAAACAACGAGCGACTGAAAACAATGAAGAGGCCCAGTAACCTCCCAGTAGGTGCACTGTCATTTGTAATCAAACCCTTGGACAGTGTGTGTTACGTGTTACCTTGCGTTGTTGGCTCGTACAAGCCTTGCTTTATGAGATGAACGAGGAAGCGACGACTCAGGATTATCGATTTGAGGGGTATCACATCATTTCAGGCGCAATTGTAAGTAGTAATCGAGTACAGAATAAATAGGTGAATAATTTTTGGCGGTAATCTACCCAGCTTTCACATTTGTCCAGAAAATTATGGGCAGGGTTATGATAAAAATATATTCTTTATAAATAATTAATTATCACACAAATCTATAACATAGTAAACTTTCCGCATATACAGATATAGTTAATAGCATTAGAGATAAATAATTATTAATATTATTTTTTAATAATTAAAAAATAATTAGATAATAAGAGTTAAAAGAAGAAATAAAAAATATATTCCATATAAACAATAATATATCACAAAAATCTATAACATAGTAACTCTACGCAACAAGGGCTGACTCTTAACATAGCAAACTCTCCACAATAAAGGGTGACTCTTAAAGAGACGGGTGACTCTTAAAGAGACTTTAAAGAGACTTTTAACATAGCAAACTCTCCACAATAAAGGGTGACTCTTAAAGAGACTGTTATTATGAACCAAAATTGAATTTCAATGTGATAATTTATTAAAGAGATTGTTATTATGAACCAAAATTGAATTTCAATGTGATAATTTATTAAAGAGATTGTTATTATGAACCAAAATTGAATATCAATATGACAATTTATTTATTCTTCTTCTTCTAAGATAGACACTCTTAAAGAGACTGTTATTATGAACCAAAATTGGATATCAATATTGTAGGAATTTACAGGGTAAGTTCCTCAGAAAGAACACCAAAAGGACACCGCTCACAACCAGATCTCAAATCAATACACCAGTATTTTTGACGTGGTTAAAACCCTCAAAGTGCAAGGAGGGAAACAGTGCACGGCCTGCGCCAACGTGGCTACTACAGGCAATTTATTAATCAAAGAATGAAAATTTACATAAGCTTCTCTCATGCACGGATTACCCGAACAATGACCCTCCATGCGCTTTAAATAGAACTCATGGACCAATCGGGTGTCAAGCCACGGATCAAGTGTCGGTAATACCGAGGTGAGAGTGAATCGTCGGATCACTACATATCGTGACCGTCGGATTGTAAGTTACAAAATGTACAACGGTAAAGAAAGACACTTTACCTAACTCTATACTAGACCAAGTTGAACTTAACTATATCCTATGTGTCGGAATATCCTAACATCCCCCCTTAAGAACAACTTGGGATAGGATTGAAGGATTTACAAATATGACACAATAGGAGAAGGAAGGAGGCACTAGAGCCTATCCCCCCTTAGTGACAACTTCCTGAACTCCAAGCATATATCGAAGTTTAGTGAACTTCGCCTCTGTGAGAGCCTTTGTGAAGATGTCTGCAACCTGATCATCTGTTGGACAATATTGCACTTCAAGAACATGGTCATGAATGAGCTTTCTGATGAAGTGCATGTGTAGTTCAATGTGTTTGCTGCGCTGATGCTGGACTGGATCTTTGCATAGCTGAATGGCACTTTGATTATCACACCAAAGTGTGGTTGGATGCTGCTGCTCAAAGCCAAACTCTGATAGGATCTGACGAAGCCACAAGGCTTCCTTACTAGCTTCCACGGCACCACGATACTCTGCTTCTGCTGACGAAAGAGAAATGGCAGCCTGTTTCTTACAAGCCCATGTAATAGGTCCTGAACCAAGAGTGAAGACATAACCGGCAGTAGACTTCCGATCATCAGGGTCACCAGCCCAATCAGAATCAGTGAAACCAACTAACAGAGGAGCTGCTTTGGCACTGTAATGAATCCCAAACTGTACTGTACCTCGAACATAACGAAGTATTCTTTTAGCTGCTTTCCAATGACTTTCACGGGGGTTTTGCATAAAACGAGCAACAAGGCCAACAACAAAGGAAAGATCAGGACGAGTATGGGTTAAATACAAGAGTTTTCCGACAAGTTGACGGTATAAGGTAGCATCAACTTCAGGAGAAGTACAAGAGACTGAAAGTTTGACTCCAGACTGAAAGGGAGAAGGGGCTGGCTTACAGTCTTCCATGTGAAAATGACGAAGAATATCACAAGCATACTTGGACTGGGAAAGGAAAATACCCTCCTGGGATTGCAAGACTTGAAGACCGAGAAAATAGTGTAAGTGTCCTAAGTCTGTCATTTCAAATTTCTTTTTAAGGCTGGACTTCACATGGTTTATAAGGTTGGGATCACTACCAGTAAGAATAAGATCATCAACATAAAGAACAAGGATGATAAGAGAGTTGCCCACTTTCTTGGTGTAGACAGTATTGTCAGAATGACACCTAGAAAAGCCAGATTCTAAAAGAAAGCTATCCATTTTGGCATACCAAGCCCGAGGAGCTTGCTTGAGACCATAAAGGGATTTCTTAAGTCGACAAACAAGGCTGGAGTCTGTTTGTATGAAGCCAATGGGTTGTTCCATATAGATTTCTTCCTGCAAGTCCCCATGCAAGAAGGCAGATTTAACATCCATCTGATGGACTTCCCATTTTAAAGAGGCAGCAAGGGAAAGAACAAGGCGGATAGAGTTCATTTTGGCAACAGGGGAGAAGGTTTCAGTGTAGTCAATGCCTTCAACCTGTGAAAAGCCCTTAGCAACAAGACGAGCTTTATGTTTATCAATTTTCCCATCTGGTCCATACTTGGTTCTGTAAACCCATTTACATCTAACAAGTTTGCGTCCCTTTGGTAGAGGAACAAGATCCCATGTATCATTTGTCAATGATGAATGATATTCTTCATTCATAGCTGCTTCCCAATGTGGATGGCCTGAAGCTTCTGCAAAAGTGTCAGGATCATGATTTACTGGAGCTTGAGCCAGTAAAGAAGAGGCTCTTTCAAACTGAGAACGTGTACGTCGCTGATCTGTAGGATCACCGGCAAGATCACCTGCTGCATCCCGAGTAGCACGGACCCATCTTGGAAGTTGAGGATCCTGAGAAGGTGGGGGAGGATTATCATCCTCACTTTCATCATCTGAAGAAGAAATGTTTTCAAAAGTAGAAGAGATAGGAAGAGGTGGCACATCCGCCGGACTAGGCTCGCAGGCCGATTTATTTTCATCAAATTTTACATCTCTTCTAATGATAACATTTTTGGACTTAAATGGAATAAGTCTATAACCTTTTACATCTTCAGAATATCCAACAAAAGTACATTTCTCACTCTTAGGTTCTAAAGCTTTATGCTTTTCATCTGGAATATGGGCCCATGCTTCACTTCCCAAAACACGAAAGTGACTTACATCTGGTTTAATGGAACTCCAAGCTTCTTCTGGAGTGATATTCTCTAGAACCTTAGTAGGAGTGCGATTGATTATATAATTTGCACAATTAATTGCTTCGGCCCAAAAACTAAGACTGAGTCCTTTAGATTGCAGCATACAATTAGCCATTTCCTTTAAGGTGCGATTTTTCCTTTCAGCTACACCATTTTGTTGTGGAGTGTATGGAACAGTATGTTGCATTTGAATTCCATTTTCGGTGCAAAAGTTGATGAATGTGTTTTTAACATATTCTCCACCATTATCAGTTCTTAGCTTAAGAATTTGATGTCCAGATTGTTTTTCAACAAAGGCTTTGAAGGCCAAAAATGTGTTAAATACTTCGCTCTTGAGTTTTAAGAAGTATACCCAAGTGCGTCTGGAGAAATCATCAATGAAAGTTAAGAAGTACTTGCAGCCAGAGAATGAAGCAACAGGAAGAGGACCACATAAATCACTGTGCACAAGCTGTAAAGGGGCTGAGGCGTGCCAAGAGGCACGTTTGTCAAAACTGTCCCGATGATGTTTTCCGAGTACACATCCGGAACAAACACCATCTCTGCAAGATACCATAGGAAGACCTGTCACCATATTTTCTTTACATAGATGCTGAAGGGAGCGATAGTTTAAGTGACCAAATCGCTCATGCCAAAGTTTGCTCACTTCATCATTATGAGCAACAAATACTGAGGGAAGATTGGATGACCCAAAGTTGTGAAACTTATACAACCTTGTGGAATCATCAGCAAGACCAGTAGCTAGAATCTGTTTAGGATCTTTTAGATCCTTGATTACAACATCATGAGGTGAAAATTCAACAATTTTACCTTCACCTGAATGAGTTATCTGATAGACAGATAGAAGGTTGCAGGATAAGGTTGGAACACATAATACATCATTAAACTGACCATTGTCTAGATGAACAGTTCCAGTCCCTACAACATTAAGAGATCTATCATCACCAACATATATATTTTTGGTGTTACAATCATTTAAAGAAGAAAACATGGCTTGGTTTTTGGCCATGTGATAAGAGGCTCCAGAATCAATGAGCCACTCATGAGAATGAGAAGAAGAAGATACATTTAATGCATAACCAGACTGAGATGATTGACAACGACATGCAGAAAGTGCCATTCCGGAAGTTGAAGTTGAAGTAGGCTCCACATGGATGTTATGTTTCTTCATTGCGGCTTCCAAGGCTTCCATCTTCTTAAAGCATTTAGATTCTAAGTGGCCATCTCGATTACAAAAGTTACAATGTCTATCAGTCTTCTTCCATTTGTTTTTATTGGTCTTATCATTTTGCTGAAATGATCTTTCATTTTGAGGCTGCGTGGTTTAGGACCATTCTTTTGAGGATATGACTTCTTAGGATTCTTTGAATTTGGTTGCTGCTGGGCGGCTAACGCTTTCGTGGAAGAGTTTCCAAGATTAAGAAGACCAAGGTGTAAGAGTTTTTCTTGTTCTCTTATTAAGGAATCACAAAAGGAGTCAAAGGAAGGGGCCTTGTAGTCTTTTCCTTGACAAATGAAAGCTTCCCTTGTAGAATGGAAAGTGGAAACAAATACAGAGTAGGCTGGTCCCAACTTAGTAAGGATGGAATAAATAAGGTTACCATCTTCTTTCTTAACTTTAACACCTTCCAAGAGATATCTAAGGGTCTTGAATTTGGACAAGAAATCTTCAATGCAAGAAAAATTATTAGGATCCAAAGTAAGCAACTCATTTTCAAGTTGATGGGCTCTAATTTCATTTTTAATCCCAAAAACTTTAGCGAGTTTTTCTAATGCTTCATGAGGAGTCTCAAGTTCTGCAATGTGGAATCTAAGATCAGGAGAAATAGACATCCCTATCAAACCACGTGCTTGATCTTGTCTATTTTCCCATTTTGCAGCCTTGTCTTCATCTTTTGGTTTCTTCTCTTGGTCTGTGGCTATTCTGAAGAGACCTTTACTTCTAAGTAAATCTTCCATGTAGGCTACCCATTGGAAGTAGTTAGTGCTGTCAAGAATGACTTGGCATGGACTTTCCATTTTTTAAAAAAAACTGAAGCTGAAGATGCTGAAAGTAAGTGTTCCAATGGATAGATCTCGAAAAAATAGGCGGTTTTAAAAAAAACGGCTCTGAAAAAGGCTTTCGGATGAAGAAGTTATGGCTTTTTGAAAAAAAATTGTTGACGTTGCCGGCAAAGTGCGCGAATGTGCGGGAATGAAAAAATCCGCCCCCACAAAAATGGAGACTTGAACCCAAGACCTCTACTCTCTTAAAATAGCTTTGAACCAATTGATCTATACAAAAAATTTGAGAGAGAGAGAGAGAGGGGGGGGGGGCCTTGGTTTGCGTGCTTGCCTTGAGAAAGCTCTTTTTCCCTACAAAACACAAAACACAAAACCCAACACGAATATGCAAAGAAAAACGAACCTTGCGGCTCGAAGTTAGCTTTAGCCAAAAAACTAGAAATTTAAAAAAAAAAATCTCAAAGTTAGCTTTAGCCGAAAAACTAAATATTTTTCTCAATGTTTCTGATTTTCCGAGATCACACTAAGGTGCAGGGAAAAGAGCATACGCATGAGAAAAATCCTTCCTTTCTGTTTCTGATTTGCCCAGATCGCACAGAGTCGCAGGGCAAAGAGCATACGCAGAAATGAAAGGTATAGATCCGGTTAAAAAAAAAAGCTAAATAAACCGAAACCGAAATAAGCAGAGAGAAAATAACAGTAAACTGCAAAAAACACTGTATACCTCCTGATCTGAAAAATGACGCAGCTAGGGCTACCAGAAACCTTTTCGCGTGAAACGAAAGGGGTTCCTCACTGGAACAGATGCTCCGAACGCAACAGAGCAGTCCTCTCGGCCCGAAAGCAGTCAGAAACAGCAGATCTAGGAAACGACAGCCGCATGCAGTTCTACTGGCTTCAGATTTGGATCACCAACGGACGCGGCCCTCAAATAGCTCTGATACCATGTAGGAATTTACAGGGTAAGTTCCTCAGAAAGAACACCAAAAGGACACCGCTCACAACCAGATCTCAAATCAATACACCAGTATTTTTGACGTGGTTAAAACCCTCAAAGTGCAAGGAGGGAAACAGTCCACGCCCTGCGCCAACGTGGCTACTACAGGCAATTTATTAATCAAAGAATGAAAATTTACATAAGCTTCTCTCATGCACGGATTACCCGAACAATGACCCTCCATGCGCTTTAAATAGAACTCATGGACCAATCGGGTGTCAAGCCACGGATCAAGTGTCGGTAATACCGAGGTGAGAGTGAACCGTCGGATCACTACATATCGTGACCGTCGGATTGTAAGTTACAAAATGTACAACGGTAAAGAAAGACACTTTACCTAACTCTATACCTAACTCTATACTAGACCAAGTTGAACTTAACTATATCCTATGTGTCGGAATATCCTAACAAATATGACAATTTATTAAAGAGATTGTTATTATGAACCAAAATTGAATATCAATATGACAATTTATTTATTCCTCTTTCTTCTAAGATAGACTCTTCAAGAGACTGTTATTATGAACCAAAATTAAATATCAATATGACCAATGTTATTTGGGAGCGGGAGTGGGAGCGAAAACGGGAGCTGGAGCGGCCATTTCAGAAGCTACCAAAATTAAATATCAATATGACCAATGTTATTTGGGAGCGGGAGCGGGAGCGAAAACGGGAGCTGGAGCGGCCATTTCAGAAGCTCGAAAACGGGAGCTGGAGTGGCCATTTTCAGAAGCTCCCGATTTGGGAGCGATTTTTTAAAAATATATATATTTTTTAATTTTTGATACATATATGTCAACAAAAACATGTAGAATGATGAATTAGATATAAAAAACATAAAAAAACATAGATTGATCATTGAACCATATCACATCAATCATCTAGATTCTAGAAATTATAATCTTCATCAACCATGTCCACAAGTTAGTAAAATACATATTACAATTGCAACATATTGAGTCTCGTGAATCATGATTCATCAAATTCAATCTTAAAGTTTCAACTTCAAGCTTTCAAAATTGAAAATATATAACATTTATCATTATTGATCACCAAAGTTGTACTTGTAAGCTAAGTTTAACCATTACAAGAAGTAATATCTTAGATATTTCTAAGTCCTAACTTCTAACTGTTAACATGAAATGAAATGTTATAAAATGAAACATGAATAATGAAATGAAATGAAACAACTTTAGTCTTTCACGAAGCATCATATTCATAATTCACAATCATTACCAATAAGTTATAATTGCCAACTTCAAACTTCAAATTTTCATTGTCATAGTCATATATTGTTTCCAAAAAATATCATTATGATATGAAAGAGTCAAGAGTCAAGAGTTAAGGACTCAAGACTCAACAATTATGAAAACTAATAGAAACTAGAAAAGACAAGTAAACTGTAAATCTACATGTGGCCCTTGCCACGAGAGTCTCCGGGAGTATAAGCAGGTTGTGGTGGTCTTCTAGGAGTCTCCCGCACAGACCGATGACCAGAACTAGAAGGCACATGCCCTCCACGTGAGGGTGTAGATGGAGGTGGCGACAGCAAAGGAACAAGACTCGGACCTCGAGCACTGCTACTGGATGGTGGAGGTGGAGGTGGCACGGTTGCTGCAGCTGCAGCTGCTTCATCTTCATCCCTTATAAGTTCCTCTTCTAGTTCTTCAAGATGCACTATACCATCCTCCAAATTGTCATCCTTTGGGTGATTGTCCCAAATTCTATATATGGGATCCTCATAAGCCCGATCACAGTAATGACTCAACAACCTCAAGTTGTAGTGCACATAAACCAAGCTTTCTGCTCGGTTTTCATTGAGTCTGTTTCTTTTCACATTGTGTATGAAGCTGTAGCTGCTCGAACACCTCTCTGCAGAAGAAGTATTCACAACCTGGGATAGAACTTTTTTTTCCAATTTTGGCAAAAGTCCATGGCAGCCATATGTTTCCCACCATGTAAGAGAATCAAATCTGTCTCTGTCTTCCATTGCATGGAAGGTACCAAACAAACCAGTGCCACTGAAGTATTTGCCTATTTCAAGGCGCACAGCTGCACATTCGTTCCTGTCAGGTATCAACTTTTCTAATGCTTGCAAATATCCACTAGTTACCTCTGCATCTAAATGGGGTTTGGTCCTAATCCCACCCCCTGTGCAATTTGGCCCAACCAAGATGTAGAGTAGTATTTTGGCGTAAGGATATACGCCAAGCAATGTAGTGGAACATTAAGTTTATCCCACCGTATACACAATCATGAATCAGCTTGTACAAGTTGGGATCTCTGTTATGAAAAATATCTTTTATTTCCCCAACATGGTATCCATTTGCTCATACACCTCGCCA
This sequence comes from Pinus tabuliformis, assembly GCA_031772625.1. Lineage (NCBI taxonomy): Eukaryota > Viridiplantae > Streptophyta > Pinopsida > Pinales > Pinaceae > Pinus > Pinus tabuliformis. The sequence goes on along the minus strand of CM062814.1, from coordinate 629,733,683 downwards.
ATCACTGGTTTGTCTGTATTTGCAAACCGAATCATGTGATAAATGGGCTTGGTGAAATCCAATACTTGCCTCACACTTGTCCAAAACTGACCATCAAGAGCGGCCACCTCCACCAGTTCAAAACCTTGCTTGTCAGCTGCATTTGTAGCCCTTTCCTTTAATACCTGTCAATGTGGACTTGATACCATGCTAGCCAATGACTCTCTTACCTTCAAAACGCCTGAAGGTGAGGTAATAGCTACCAAATCTGGTCTTCGCAATCTTCAACAACTCCAATCTCGAGTGATTGTAGAAAAGGTCATGGGTATTGCTATGATTTGTAATAAATTTTATCATTTGTTTGCCTTTCTTGTACAAATCACCAATCCATTGGTATTGTGCATTTTTGTTCTTGACAACATCATGCATCAGAATGTTCAATGTGTGAACCAAACATCCAGACCAAAATATGTTGGGGTATTTATCATCAATAATTGCTCCTGCTGCCTTACAATTAGGAGCATTATCAGTGATGACTTGGATGACATTGTATGGCCTGGTCAATTGTTTCAAGTAATGCTTCTGCAATGTTGATGCCAGTCCTGAACTTGTCTGAGTAATCGTGTGCAGTTAGAAAGATGGCACCACTAACAGACACAGCAAGAACACTTATCAACGGCTTGCCTTTTACATTTGTCCATCCATCAGATACAATGGACACCCCATGGTCAGTCCAAGAACTTGTTATTCTATTCAAAGAATGTGATATTTTTGCTTTTTCATGATTAAGTCCAATGGTTCTTTACCTTGTCATACCTAGGGCTCTTGTATCCTTTAGGGGCATCATTTATGGCAGAAACCATTTCGTGCCAATAAGGTGAGCGAAGAACATTGAATGGTATCCCACATGCATAGAGAAACCTGTAAACCTTTGAATCCACATCATTCCTACACCTCTCATCAAGGAAATCTGATATGGTTCTACGCCTTAAACTTGATGACCCTGTGCCTCCATATCCACTGCCTTGGGAGGATGCTGAAGGAGTTCTTTGTGCTTGTGATTGTGAGCTTGGTTCAAAGAAACCCCTTGATTTTTTTGATTTATATTGGGCTTCCTCCTCTTCCGTTATGTATTTGGCTCTATCCGCTGCTGACACTACTGGACAAGTTTTGATTCCTATTTGTTTGTCTCCATCCCATGGCCTTTTCCCGCAGAGGTGTTCTCTGGCACAGGTGTATGAACCTGTGTAATCATGGTTGCAATGGGGGCAATGAAATTTAGTGGTTCCACCCCCTTTCCCTGCTTTAGGCCTGTTAACATATTTCCACAATGGTGTTTGGTCTTGTTTAGTTTTTTAAGAGTCAGGTTCACCCTCCTCCAGCTCCTCCTCACCGGGGTTTTCATCAAATCCACTTTCTCCAGCTTCTTCATCCCTCTCTTCATTTTGGCCCCTCCGTTTCCTACTCTCCAACAACGTAATAACCATAAAAGGGACCAAGAAGAGGAAAATCCCAAGAAATATAGCCAGGTCCATGATGTTTGATATTTGTAGGCTTTTGAATATGCAAATTAAGTTAATTTATTTAGATTAATTAATTTAATAATTTTAATCTATTAATTTAATTTAGATTTATGATTTTTTTTACTGAATATAGTTAATAAACTAAATTAAACTACCTAACTAAATTACACTAACTAAACTAACTAAATTACTAAGTTACTTACCTCTCTACAGGCTTGCTCCTTGCTCCTCGGCACTTGCTCCTCGTTTCTCCTCGCTCCTTTGCTCTTGCTCTCATTCAAGTGATAATGAAATGTTTGTTTGCCCCATTGGGTTTTAAAAACAATTTTATAAATATATATATATATATATATATATATATTTGTTCTTCGCGTCCGCGGCTTTTTCCCCCCCCGGATCGCTCCCGGAGCGAATATTTAACACTCGGGAGCGATCGCTCCCGAGCGTTAAATATTCTCTCTGGGAGCGATGCTCCCGAAATTCGCAGGAAGCGCAAATTTTTTTATTGGGAGCGCACTCCTGAGCCGCTCCCGCGCGGATTGGGAGCGGGAGCGAGGGGGGGGAGCGCTCCCCCGCAACACTGAATATGACAATTGATTCATTCATTCTTTTTGTTCTAAGATAGACTTAACCAAAACAAAAATATTTCCAAAACAAAAATAGAATATTTTGATGGTAACATTCTTACCTTTAAAATGAACATTACGTTCCTACATATCTATTTTGATATTACTCATAGATATGATACACCTACTTTGAGAATGTTTATATCATTCTGTTGAAGACTACTTTCATGATACTATCATGAAAGTTTTAGCTTATACCCATTTTCTATTTATTTCTTCATTTGCTTTAAGATAGTTTTCGTAATACACGAGGCTTTACCTTAGACTTATCTACTCTCTGTTATTTGAGTACTTAAGATAGCTTAGGTTGTTTGAAAACTACTAGAAAACTACTTTCATGATACTTGAAGACTACTTTCATGATAGTATCATGAAAGTTTTTAGCTTATACGCCCATTTTCTATTTATTTCTTCATTTACTTTAAGATAGTGTTCTTAGCTTATACACCCATTTTCTATTTATTCCTTCATTTACTTTAAGATAGTTTTCATAATACACGAGGCTTTATCTCTTTTATTTTTTATTTATTTCTTCATTTACTTTAAGATAGTTTTAAGATAGTTTTCATAATACACGAGGCTTTACCTCATACTTATCTTTTCTCTCTTATTTGAGTAGTTAAGATGTCTTTATTAGACATTTGAGTAGTTAAGATAGCTTTATTAGACATGAGGCTTTACCCCATTCTTATCTTCCCTCTGTTATTTGAGTAGTTAAGATAGCTTTATTAGACAAAGCCTCATACTTATCTTCTCTCTGTTATTTGAGTAGTTAAGAAATCTTTCTCTGTTATTTGTTATTTGAGTAGTTAAGAAAGCTTTATTAGACATGAGGGGAAGTATATTTATTGCTTTTCTACGTAAAAATCAATATATGATTGAATGTGTAGAATTTTGTAAAACTATAGTTCAAACAATTATCTATAATAAGCAGAATTTTGTAAAACTATAGGTCAAACAATTATCTATAATAAGCCATCTTTACTAAATTTTGTAAAATAGGTCAAACAATTATCTATAATAAGCCATCTTAATAGTAAAGATAGCTTTGATAATACGTGAAAGTGAATACATAAAGATAGCTTTTGATAATACATGAAAGTAAATACATTTTTTTTTTTGGTTCTTTGCACCAAAAAGTGTGTAGAGCTTTATGCCGCTTGTAGCCACATGTACATAGAACTACTTTTTCAATCTGGGAAATCGAAAATTTAGGGTGGGTTAGAGGATTTTGACTGGTACATTATTGATTAGGTGAAACCACTTGTTTGTGAATCCAGGTAGGCCATTGAACGAAGAGCCTAATAAATCTTATTACTTGGTGGATTTCCTAAAACTGGGTGAGAGGGGGAGGATATTTCATTCATCACCATGTAATGCCTGATAACTACCAATTCCTTTGTACTAGCTAGCCAGTTCTCCCTCCCTCCCTCCATTACTAAGCAGTTGACTCCTATAAAAGACTAAGGGTGTGAGATATGCATAATTGTTAAGTTATGGTATGTTCTATGCTTATAACAGTTTACTTTTTTTTCTTATTATATTCCACCGATTCGCAATCACATGTACATAAAGTAAAGTGCAGATAGAACATTAAACGATCGACAGAAAACAAACCAAGACAAGAGACACAAGATGTGGCGGCTAGCCAGGGACAAACCCCACAATGTGTGGGGAAACCCTTTGATCAAATCTTCTTTTATCTTCAATAATTCAGCAGAGAGAAATAGTACAATAAATCTGATTCATATCAGCAGTAGCAAACCCTAGATCAGTAGCATCAGCATTAGCGGCTTCATTATCAAACTAGGGCAGACCATATCTCACAAACCGACAGTCGGATTGACTTCATTCCACCACCAAAAGTTTCAGCTTCCAGAGGAGGTTCAGATGAACCTACAACGCAGTTCAGATGAGGAGATCTTCTAGGCCACGCAAGTCAATCTTTACTTCTGCAGTTGCAGCTTCAGTTTCAGCAGTTTCCGGCTTAAAACTAGGGTAGTCGATATCTTGCAAACCGTTGGTCGGATTGACTTCATTCCACCACCAAAAGTTGCGGCTTTCAAAGGAGGTTCAGATGAACCTACAGCGCAGTTCCAAAGAGGGGATCTTCTAGGCCACGCAAGTCAATCTTTACTTCTGCAGTTGCAGCTTCAGTTTCAGCAGTTTCCGGCTTCAAACTAGGGCAGTCGATATCTTGCAAACCGTTCGTCGGATTGACTTCATTCCACCACCAAAAGTTGCGGCTTTCAAAGGAGGTTCAGATGAACCTACAACACAGTTCCAAAGAGGAGATCTTCTAGGCCACGCAAGTCAATCTTTACTTCTGCAGTTGCAGCTTCAGTTTCAGCAGTTTCCGGCTTCAAACTAGGGCAGTCGATATCTTGCAAACCGTTCGTCGGATTGACTTCATTCCACCACCAAAAGTTGCGGCTTTCAAAGGAGGTTCAGATGAACCTACAGTGCCGTTCCAAAGAGGAGATCTTCTAGGCCACGCAAGTCAATATTTACTTCTGCAGTTGCAGCTTCAAATTCAACAGCTTCCGGCTTCACATGTGTGAGAGAGAGAGACCCATTTCAATGCAGTAGAGAAGAGACTCATATCTGCGCAGTAGAGAGAGAGAGATGTGATGAGATGAGTGAGACCAAATGAGGAAAAGTCCTCTTATATTTATACACAACGTTGGTGGGTGAATAGATGCGACTGTTGGGCTTCTGAGCCTACATGAGTTGTAGGTCGGCTTGATAATAATTCCATAATCAAAATAAATTCATATCTCCATGAATACTTATCGGAATTGGATGATCTTTATATCAATCCTACACCTCTCGACGAGAGGAATCTAATAAAAATATTATTAGCCATGAATAAGATGACCCACATGAAGTTTTGCCCTGGTTTCCAATTTTAACAATAATCCAATGACTATTTATTTCATGATATTCTAATGATGAATTCATAATGCGGAAACATTTTGTTCCCACAAAAAAAGATGAACTAAACCTAACCATATATAAGGAGGTGACATTCTTACTTGTTCTCATCGCTACCCATTTTTCTTGGCCTCACGAATGGTCTAGGACATTGGACAAGAGTCCTGTTAATGCAACTAGCTAATGTCGAATATATTTAGAAAGCATTAATTATTCAATGTTTTAAATGGGATCCTCGTGTGTTTCACACCACGTCTTTCACTTTGACCTTAATTATGGCTTTTTCACACATGTCGCATGCGTGAACTTATTACCTTTCACAGCCTCGTAGCAGGACCCATTATTATCAATAATTTCAAGCATTCAGTAATGGTTGCAAGAGTGGTATGTATCAAGATAAGTGTTTGTGGTAGAGGTGAGATAGATAATACCTAAATGCATTGTCTAAAGCCCATCCTAGGGAAGTAAGAAACCCAAGGGATAGAAAAAGGTCAATTCCAAGGATCATCATTAACATTAACAAGGGCATTCAACAGTCTGACAGATAGACAATGCATACATAGTGATTTATGTTGGCAGACGAATAGCATTCGATCAAAAAAGGTCAATTCCAAGCATCATCATTAACATTAACAAGGGCATACAATAGGCTGACAGATAGACAATGCATGCACAATGGTTTATATTGACATATAAATAGTATTCGATAGATAGGCCACAAAATAAATGACAATGGTGAATAAGAACTGGAGATTCACCTGAGTAGATCCTGCATCCAATTTCATATACTTTATTTGTTCCCAACTTTTTTAATACTGGTCTTGGATCATCCCAATGAGACAAATGAAATATGAAATGCACTCAGTTTCTCACTGAAAAGTTAAGCCACAGTGGCCATAAGTGATTCATCATAGGTTTCAAATGACTTGATGAAGCCCTACCACTATAGAAAATATTGAACTTGCTCAATTTCCATTGAAAGCAAACAAATAGTGGAAATAGGGCTTGAGCCTCTAAATGAGTAATAGTGTAATTACATATAAAATAGTAGTTTCAAGCAGGGGATATAAGATAATAGTTTCAAGCAGGGGAGATGGAATGGGAGGGAAGACAAATTGATAAGGTATAAGGTGGGTATGAGTTCCCAGGAACCAAGGATTTAGGCGGGTAATCGAAGGGAGCAAGCACTTCATCAATAACAGAAGCTCCTCCCATGTCCAATCTCTTTATCGTCTCCTTGGATATATTGAGAGATCCCTCCCATCACTTAGAAGAAGAGATTCCCGCCACCTATTTCTTTCATTAAGTAGTTTGAGATGCTTCTAATGTGGTGCCTGCTACTCGTTTTTAGGGATCATAAACGATTCTCTTTTGAAGAGAGTTCTAGGGATCATAAGCGATTCTCTTATGAAAAGAGTACTTACCTAGAGCATGTGGCTAGACATCGAAAGCCCAAGAACTGACTAATAAAAACCTAAAAAACACCCACCTCTACTAGGATATGGAGCCCTTCATTAGTGCCATTTCCAGCCAATTCTAGAGGCCTTGATGAAGGAGGGAGTAGAGGCACGTGGGTTGTTCATCTTGATCAAGGTCACATTGAGGAGTCTCTAGTCAAGTGGAGGGTGTCTTGTCAATCAACAAGCGGTAACAATCTGAGGCTTTTCAATATTGCCCATCGTTCCTTCCCTTGCCTATAGAGAGCCTTCCCAGCTAGCTTGCCTCCCCATCCATATATCTTTAGGAAATATCCCCTTGTCTCGCATCACCCTGCTCATTTCCTGTCACGCCATTAATGGCACCATTAGTGGCATCATCTAAAGTGGCAGAGTTAGAAGGGAAAAAAGATAGCCTAAATATAATAGATGTGTAGCCATCGATTCATTCAAATAGATCACGCAAAATTAGATCCTCTCATTTTAGAGCCAGAATTGGTGCTAGTTTAAGATCTAAGCCTATCCCTAGAGATAGTTTATTAAAAGAAAGAGACATTCCTTTTAACCCAGTGAACCTCGTTTCTCTTGATGCATCTAATTGGCATTCATATTGTAGTCATTTTTAGATCGTTGACTTCTAGCGTGTTTTCCTAGATTAGATGGCTTATTCATCCTGCTTACTTAGCAGATTGGGTCGATTAAATTGGGGAGTGGGATGGAGGGTTTCGGAGGGAGGGGGCGGGGTATTTGACCTCTTAACAAGTTAAGAAGAGGGCTTAGCAGAGTGGGTCGATTAGATTGGGGAGTGGGATGGAGGGTTTCGGAGGGAGGGGGACGAGGTATTTGACCTATTAACACGTTAAGTGTGTTAAGAAGAGGGTTTGACTGCGTGAGGGAAGAAAACAAGTTGATCATATAATGTATATGAAACGGATTAGTTCTAAATGGTCCATATGAAGTTATATATGAAGTACCAGTAGCATTGGTGTTTTTAGTTGATAAACCATATTCAGATTTTGAACTTCATTAGTAAGACATAGATCCTGATGATCTTGATGATGATGTACATGATTGAGATAGGGATTGTCAAGAGTGGGACCATTGATTGAAATGAAAAGGGGCCGCAAGAAGAGTCTCTACTTTCCTTTTCTCTAGTTGTGCGAGCGAAGTTGGGGTTCATTGTCCACATCACTTAATGCGTTGGATCTGACATGCATGAATGAATCACGGTTAGTCATGAAATGTGCGTTAGGCATGGGTGGATATTTCCACAACATAATCCCATGATGCCACCAATCATGGGATTATACATTCACTTTCCAATCCATACAAGTGGTGATCTAACAAAAGGATGTGGTGCTCACTACCCTGTTGTTGGCTATATAAAATGACGTCATAACTACAATAGGGAAGCTTAGGATTACTCTCTCTATCCAATAACCCTTTTTAGGGAATTTCATTGAATCCGTTTAACATCCATTACGACAAGGAAATGGCGAAATTAATTAATGAAATTGGAAAACAGCAAACACTGAAATTGGAAAACAACAAGCACTTGACTGATTGACCATCTTACCTACTCTCGATTTTCTTCCCACACCTCTCGATTATCTTCCCACACCTCTCAATTTTTAAATTGTTAAATTCTTACTAGTGTACATTTGTAAGGGGTATTTAGCAAGATGCTTTGTAGGGTATGTTTGTGTATATTTGTAAGGGGTATTTAGCAAGATGCTTAGTAGGGTATGTTTGTAAGGCGTACTCAGCAAGATGGTGGATAAATTGGATATGTTTGTATATGGGGTACTTAGCAATATGGTGGATAAGTTGGATAAATGGATGAAACTACTCATCTTGTATCTAGTTTTAAGAGGGTCCCTCTTGAACAATAAATAAATCTATCCAAGTAAAATAAATAAATCTATCCAAGTAAGGTAAGGTAAGGGAAGGGTCTTGTTGGGGTACATTGCACTCACTAGTTCATGAGGACCTCATTGGGGCCTATAGTCTGACCATTATTAGACTCTCTTCCATATGTTATTAGGGTAAGGTAAGGTAAGGGAAGGGTCTTGTTGGGGTACATTGCACTCACTAGTTCATGAGGACCTCATCGGGGCCTATAAGGTAAGGGAAGGGTCTTGTTGGGGTACACTGCACTCACTAGTTCATGAGGACCTCATCGGGGTAGGTAAGGGAAGGGTCTTGTTGGGGTACATTGCACTCAACAATTCATGAGGACCTCATCGGGGCCTATAGTTTGACCATTATTAGACTCTCTTCCATATGTTATTAGGGTAAGGTAAGGTAAGGGAAGGGTCTTGTTGGGGTACATTGCACTCACTAGTTCATGAGGACCTCATCGGGGCCTATAGTCTGACCATTATTAGACTCTCTTCCATATGTTATTAGGGGAACATATGGCCACTTTTCATTCACTACTAGACATTCCCTATCGTTTGGCAATTTTCTAATTTTAGGGTTTTTTTAATTGCCAAATGATAGGGAATGTCTAGTAGTGAATGAAAAGTGTTAGGATGACATGTGGCACTAATTGGAGGATTACATGGCTATTTCCACTCTATAAATTCATGCTACCTTTTGCATACACATTCCTAGAGTGGGTATGCTATTCCTCCCTACTTTATAGTATTTCTCTCTCCTCCTCCTGTTAGTTGATTTTTAGTTCTATTTTGGAGTTTAACTGAGTTTAACGGTTAGTATTTTGCACGTGAAGGTTATTAATTAGTTCTAACTAATTTCTAATTCCACGTACTTCCAATTCACTCCATTTTGGGGTATTTGGCTAATTTTGGGTCTCCCAGTTTAATTTTGACTTATTTTGCTTTTGACTTGTTTGCAAAATAAGGGAAGTATTTTTGAGTAACTTATTTTGCTTTTGACTCCTTTGCAAAATAAGGGAAGTATTTTTGAGTTATAATGAGTACATGGACCCAAAGCTAATTTGAATTGTTTGGCCTCCTTGAGAGTCTATACGTTATATTCATGTTCAACAATAACATATCATCATATTTTTATGAGGAATTTGAATTATCTCATTGTTTGGCCTCCTTGAGAGTCTATATGTTGTATTCATGTTCAACAATAACATATCATCATATTTTTATGAGGAATTTGAATTATCTCATGGTTCATTAGTCAATTTCTCAACAATTTTATTCTCTTTTCTTTAGATAGTCTAGTATTTTTTCACATTTAGCTCTTATGATTGTGCTTAAAATCTAACTAATCCTTTCTAGTCAAATCAATCTATCATCTATCATATCTAGTAGAGAGGTTTACCCACCTAGGAAGGCCAAGGACAAGGCCAAGGACAAGTAGGATGAATCACAACTCTCCTAACAACAGAAGGTGAAGATTTTCCCTTTCTATTTCATCTCATTAATGTGAGAAAGTCAAAGTGTGGAGAGGTTTACCCACCTAGGAAGGCCAAGGCCAAGGACAAGTAGGATGAATCACAACTCTCCTTCTATTTCATGTCATTAATGTGAGAAAGTCAAGTGTGGGATTTTAGTGCCTCATGTAGGGAAGGCAAGAGTGGGAATTTCCATTTTGGACATTGGAAATATTTCATTTTGTAATGGAGAGATTCAACCATCAAGAGAGGAACAAGGTATGTTAAGTGACTCACCTCTTGTGAGTGAGAAACAAGATCGGGGAATGGGATCTTTCAAGCCATTTTAACAATAATAAAATCTAATTATTGAGATGACCTAAAATAAAATTGGAAGCGTATTCACCCATTTTCCATCTTGATGTACAACCTATGTTCCTCGAAACTTCTAGGAACCTGACGTTTTGGGCCGTACTCGTACCCAAAGCTCCGAAACTCGATCATCATGTAATCATCTATGAGAGTTAATATAGACTTGTTTTTCCTTCTAAATTGTCACCTATGGGTAAGATAATGTGTTATTCTCACACACACACACACACACACATATATATATATGACATTTCGGTTGAAGTTTCGGTCGACATTTCCATTTTTGGGAGGTGGCGTTTCAGAAACTCCAAAACATTTCAGCGTTTTGTACAACTTAGTGTACGACAATTATGTTATATATCTAAATAATTTAGTGTGTTATTCTTTTGCTTGTCAACTATTTCCATTCTACATTAGTCCCTTAGATTGTGGTCTCAAATATTTAGGTTTCTGGATCAAGCCTATCAGCCAAAAGATAGCTGACTGGGTTTGGCTTGTAGCCAAACTGGAAAAGCGCCTTAACATATGGAGCCACCGATATCTATCCAGAGCTGGTAGACTTGTATTGGTTAAATCTGTCCTGGAGGCCACACCGGTCTTTTGGATGGCTCTTGCCTGGATTCCGAGGAGCATCTTGGCAAGATTACACCAAATATGCAACAGATATCTTTGGAATGGGAACCAGGACAAGCGCATATTTGCATGGGTAGGATGGAAGAAGATAGCTATACCCAAAAAATGGGGAGGCTGGGGATTAAAAGACCTGCCTACATTTGCACAAGCCCTTGCTGCAAAAATGGGGTGGACTTTACTCACAGGTCACAATCTCTGGACCAGCATTACATACCACAAGTACATCTGGCCTCTTCACATAATGGATTGGATCCGACTTCCAAACTGGCCTAAATCTGGCATCTCATCTGTGTGGAAAGCACTTCTAAAATCTATGCCTCTCATCAGGGATAACCTGGTTTGGAAAATCAACGATGGATCTATGGCTCGTATTGGTACAGACCCATGGAATGGATGCGGAGGCAGACATATACTATCCGAGGCCCTCATACAACACCTACATTCTCAAGAGATCAAAGTGCTAGCTGACATTGCTGATCCTCAAAATTCATCCATTTTAGATCAGCGCTGGAAATCTGCATTACAGATCAATCTTCCACCCCACTGGCACCAGGAATGGACTGACTACATTAATGCTTTGACAGAGTCACACATCAGGATTAAACAGGGGCTAGACGAGCTAATTTGGCATCAATCCGAGAACGGAATATACACACCAAAGACAGGCTATTTAACGCTGATATCGCACAAGGTACCGGATATGATCTCATTTTGGTGGAAGACATTATGGAAGCTCACTGCGCCCCCCAGGCAAAAACTCTTTTTTTGGTGTATCCTCAAAGGTATAGTCCCCACTGGGGAATATCTCATGCGCAGAGCAGTATACGGGCCTACCTGGTGCACCCTATGTAAATGCACTTCTGAATCGAGTCTCCATCTGTTCCTGAATTGCACAACGCTGATGAACCTGTGGCAATCCGTATCCACATCTATACATTTCACAGGCAAATGGGAAGGCGACGATATTAACAGAGCCTGGGAATCATGGTTTTATCGACACAAAAGCTCCAAATTACAAAGCCTTCCCATTATTATCAGCTGGTACCTCTGGCTGGCTCGAAACCGGGCTATTTTTGATGATAAACCAGTGAGCTGGCCTCATCTAACTGCACTCATCATATCTGCCTATAACGAATTGCCTGAGCCTCCGCAACCTCGTACTCGAAGACCCCGCGACCCTCCGCATATTGATAAACGTTCTCCATGGGCTTTTTTTGATGGCGCTGCCCAACAGCAGGGGTGCGGGGGTGGTTTTATTTTATACATCAACGAACATCATTTCTATAAAGTCCGAATGGGTTTGGGGATAGGCTCAAACAATTTTGCAGAAATCATCACTCTTCGTCATCTCATGCATTTCTCATTGGGGCATAATTGCATGCACATTCATATATTTGGAGACTCGAAGATCATCATAGATTGGTTCAACAATATTACTGTTTGTCACACACATACACTCAGTAACATATTGGATGAAATAAATATATTGAAGGCACAATTTATTGACATTACTTGCAATCATATCTACAGGGAACACAACAGCAGTGCCGACCAACTTTCCAAGGAGGCCACGACACTACCCAGAGGAGAGTGGATGATACAGGAGCAGCAAGGATCAAATGCATATCAATACTATCATCGTCCTTATATAGATCCACATTATCATAGGGCAGCTAGCCCATGAGATACAAAACAGGATATTGATATTTTTTGAACAACTTTTTGTATATAGTTGACAGAACTACTTTTCAGAAGCCCTGCGTGGCAAATATGTATATATAAATAGAACAACAAAAAGTGCGTGATGATTTTGGATATATATCTGATATATTAGACCATATACTGAGCCCTCAAAAGGCTGACAGACTCTATAGCATATGCATAGTGCATCTACAATATGTAATTTTTCAAGTTAATGAAAGATTACGATTTTTCTAGTGGAAAAAAAAAATAAGTGTGTTTCGATTTTTCGGCCAAAGTTATGTTTCCATTTTTGGGAGGTGGCGTTTCTAAACGTTCCTATTTTAGAAACTCCCAAACATTTCAGCGTTTTGTACAACTTAGTGTACACCAATTATGTTATATATCTAAATAATTTAGCCCTACCAACATACTGCCATTAATTTAATATCGAAAGAAGATATCTCTTAAAAATGTACCCAGCATTTTAATATCGAAAGAAGATATCCCTTAAAATGTACCAATATAAATTTGACCATGGTACACATTAATGAAGGCATTATCCAAAAAAATGATTTGAGATTAATAAATGAGGATATCCCTTAAAATTGTACCAATATAAATTTGACCATGGTACACATTGATGAAGGCATTATCCAAAAAAATGATTTGAGATTAATAAATGAGGATATCCCTTAAAAATGTACCACTACAACTTTGACCATGGTACACATTGGTAAAAGAATCATTTCCAAAAATGATTTGAGGTTAATAAATTGTGTTACGAAGCAAAAAAGGACAATGAAAACAATGTTAATGGTAGGGTTCTCACCAGTGTTCCACGGGGACGCGTCCCCCAGGGTGGGGTGCGCGCACCCCTCGCACCCCACGCACCCGGGACGGGGAGACTCTCGGGGGTGCGTTTCCTCACGTCCCCCTTTTGGGGAGACTCTCGGGGGTGCGTTTCCTCACGTCCCCCTTTTGGGGAGACTCGGGGAGACGCAAGGGGGTGCGTTTCCCCAATGTGGGAGACTCGACTCCCCGAAAGGGGTACTTCTGGGCGTCCCCCCAAAAATGGGGTTCTTCTGGGCGTCCCCCCGAAAATGGGGTTCTTCTGGGCGTCCCCCCGAAAATGGGGTTCTTCTGGGCGTCCCCCCTTCATTTTTGTCTAATTACCCTTTATAAACCAAAAAAAAATTAAAAAAAATGAAAATTAATTTATTAAAAAAACATAAAAAATAAAAATAAACTAAATTAACAATTACAAATAAAAAATTACATGAACAAGTTAGGGTTAACTCCACTTTTCAAGTTTTCATTCTGCCGCCATTCATTATGCTCTTACCTCAACGCATTTTTTTCTTCCATCTGCTCTCACTGCGCCCACGAGAGCTTCAGCGCATCCTCACTCTTCTCCACGCAGCGACTTGCTGTTAGCACTTAGCAGTCGTTGCAAACTTGCAGTGGCATCCTCCCTCTTGCTCCACGCAGGCGGCAGGCGGCAGCATATCAACGATTCAGCGTAATCTTGAATATATTGAAGCTGGGCCTCTTCATTTGACTACCGAATAAGTTAGCAGTCGTTGCAAACTTGCAGTGGCATCCTCCCTCTTGCTCCACGCAGGCGGCAGGCGGCAGCATATCAACGATTCAGCGTAATCTTGAATATATTGAAGCTGGGCCTCTTCATTTGACTACCGAATTCAAACAAGAAAAACTCGTTTCTGAGGTGATTTTGTGAAGTAATTTCGTGGATTTTTTGCTATCTCTGAGGTGGTTTCGTTGGGCTTCTCTGGTCACAAGTCTTGCGCTTTTCTGGTCATAATTTCTGGTTTGTTTTTTGGAGCAGTATTTTCACTTTGGAACTGCTGTCATACTCTTATCGGACCTCAGTCTCAGCGCTGGGAAAAGGTCTGCTACAGCCTACAGACCTCAGTTCATCCCTGAGGCAAGGAGCAGATCTCTGCAACTTCGGTCCTGAGGCAAGAAGTAGACCACTGTTATCCTCAGCCATGTGAAGACTTAGTGTTCAATTTAGAATCTAGAAGACTAGAATGATGAATGATGAATTCAGAATTTTCAATTTTCAATTTAATTTTTAAATCAATGATTCAATGTAAATTATAGAATGATGATTGATGAATGATGAATGATATGGATCAATGTACATTGTATTTGAATATTTGAATTTCATATTGAATTTTATTATTGAATCTTATGGTATTGAATCTTGATGAATTAGCATTATTGAACAATGAATATGAACATGAAAATTTCAAAATTATATACATATATATAAATTTATAATATATATAATTAAAAATTATATTATATATACCTCGACGTCTCCCCGTCTCCCCTAAATTTCCCTAAAATTTCAGGGTTCTCCCACACGTCCCTTTTGTGCGTCTCCCCGCACCCGCGTCTCCCCGTCCCGGAGACTTGGTGGAACATTGGTTCTCACACTACTATTCATAATTGCTTGTCCTTTGATCTATGTGCTCATTGTGCTCTTCTAAGAGCCCTTTTTATCTTCACCTTAGAAAATTGTATCTTTTTGGTTTACTTGTCATAGCTTCCACAGTGTCGGGTGAGAGTTATTGGGCGATAGAGTTATCATCAATGGTAGGAAACTCCAATTACATGGCCTTCTTTGTAATTATTTTGTTGTTCTCAAGTTGTGCAATTGTCCAAGAAGGAAATTTAATCAGAATCATCAACAATTTTAATGTCATTCACATTTTCAATCTGATAGAGTTACTCTATCATCAACGGTAGGAAACTCCCGCTACATGGCCTTCTTTGTAATTAGTTTGTTGTTCTCAAGCTGTGCAATTGTCCAAGAAGGATATTTATCATAATTATCAACAATTTCCATTTCATTCACATTTTCAATCTGATAGATTTAAATATGATAGACTTAACATCTAATCGACAATTTCCATGTCATTCACATTTTCAATCTGATACAGTAAATCTGATAGACTTAACATCTAGAGTTAAATCGGATAGACTTAACATCTAACCTTAGGAAACTCCCATTACATGGAATTCTTTGTAATTATTTTGTTGTTCTCATTTTCAATCTGATTAAATATGATAGGCTTAACATCAACGGTAGGAAACTCCCATTGGCATTCTTTGTAATTAGTTTGTTGTTCTCAAGTTCAATCTGATAGACTTAACATCTAACTGTAGGAAACTCCCAAACTCCCATTACATGGAATTCTTTGTAATTAGTTTGTTGTTATCATTTTCGATCTGATAGAGTTAAATAAGATAGAGTTAACATCAATGGTAGGAAACTCCCATTGGCATTCTTTGTAACTAGTTTGTTGTTCTCAAGTTCTATCTGATAGACTTAACATCTAACCGTAGGAAACTCCCAAACTCCCATTACATGGAATTCTTTGTAATTAGTTTGTTGTTCTCATTTTCAATCTGAGAGAGTTAAATATGATAGACTTAACATCAATAGTAGGAAACTCCCATTGGCATTCTTTGTAATTAGTTTGTTGTTCTCAAGTTCAATCTGATAGAGTTAAATCTGATAGACTTAACATAAACGGTAGGAAACTCCCATTACATGGCATTCTTTGTAATTAGTTTGTTGTTTTCATTTTCAACCTGATAGAGTTAAATCTGATAGACTTAACATCAACGGTAGGAAACTCACATTACATGGCATTCTTTGTAATTAGCTTGTTGATAGAGTTAAATCTGATAGACTTAACATCGGCAGTAGGAAACTCACATTACATGGCATTCTTTGGAATTAGTTTGTTGTTCTTTTTAATTAGTCTGTTGTTTTCAAGTTGTGCCATTACATGGCATTCTTTGTAATTAGTTTGTTTTTTCCCATGGAAAATTCGTAATTTCATTAGTTAAAGAAATTACATTCTGTAGATGCATATGCATATTCCGATATTTCTATCAAAGAACACTGCATCGGTAGAGGCAGTAAACAATAGCTACCCTCTCCACGCAGGGAAGTAGCCTAGACAGAGTCTGAAAGAGAGTCAAAATGATACAAAATAACAACTGAGTATATATTATCTTGATCCTCGCAAGGAGATAATATCAAAAACATGAACAGTACCAAAATAAAAAACATGAACAGTACCAAAACTATGGCCGCATATCAAAACAAAAACAACATAGGAAATATGTACAAAATATGTTTCAGTTCCAATCTTTAATTCAAAATGTCCATAAATGGCCTGTGATAGAACTGGTGGTGTTCTCCATCAATCTGTTCAATGATCAGCCAGTTGCCTTGCTCCCGGATCGCGCCTTCTTTGGAAAGACAGTCAGCCTCTGTGTTCCGCTCCCTGTATATATGTTTACATGAAAAATGGTCAAATATGGATATCAATCTTGAAGCCTCATCAAGAATGTGTCTCAATGTGAAAGTCCTACAAGAAGATACTCTATTCAACCAATCACAGATAATCTTAGAGTCACCAAACAGCTGTAATGCATTGCATCCCTTCTCCAATGCAAAACGAATGATATGATAAGCTGCTAAAAGTTCTGCGAAGTTATTTGTGCCCCTTCTAAGGCCCATAGATAGGCTGTAAGAGTGCCTCCCAGATAAGTGTAGAATGGCTCCCCCACCATAGCCATCAAATTGTGCTGCCCCATCAAAGTATGCCCAGGGTCTACTGGGGTCAATCTGTTCTCGGGTGATAGAGGGGGGAGTAGGGGGAGAAGGGTCATCAGGGATGAGATCATAGTCTGCTTTGATCATGGCCACCAAACTAGACCATCTAGGGGGGATGTTATGGAAAATCAATTGATTCCGAGCTATCCAAATAGCCCAATAGAACAACAAGGGAAGGTTTCTCAATTTATGAGGCAAGACAGATTGGTACCACATATCCGAGGCCTCAACCAGAGAGTCTGAAAACCAATCACAATTAGAGGGGACAGCAGCAGACACCAGATGCCAAGCACTACGCACAACGTGGCAATGTAGGAAAATGTGGGAAGCAGACTCTCCTGCATTGTTGCAAAAGTAACACCAGTGAGGGCCATAAAAGGCTCGTTTCAGCAGGTTATCCCCCGTGGGGATCTTGTTTTTCAAAATACACCACATAAGAACTCTGGATCTAGGAGGCGCTTTAAGCTTCCAGAGGAGTTTCCACCACTGTAATATGACCAGAGGCTTACGCGGATTAGCCAGGACCAAATAACCCTCCTTGGGTGTATATCTCCCAGATTTCGCCAGGGCCCAGATAATCTCGTCCTCCCCCTCCGTGATACGGATATGTGCCTCCATAAGAGCCTGTGTAAAGTCCCTCCAGTGCTGCCTCCAATGTGGTGGGATATTACGCTGGCCAACAGTTTTCCAAGCCTGTTGAAGGAAGGAGGAGTTATGTACGTCTGCAATATGAGCGAGGTGTGTGATATGCTGCTCCTTTAAGTGTGCTAATAGAGCTGGAGGCAGTCTATGCATGTCCCCACAACCAATCCACGGATCAATCCCAATGCGCACACTGTCCCCCGAATGAATCCTCCAGGTAATGCCAGAGCGGATGGGCTCCAAAGCCTTTAGAACAACCTTCCAAATAATCGATATGCCTGTGTAGGGACCAGCCGGCCTTCGGATCCAATCCACTACTCAAGCCGGAGCAATGTATTTCGAGTAAGCAACCCTGGTCCATAAACTGTCCGAAGCCACCAATTGCCATCCAAGCTTCGCAGCCAGCGCAGATGAAAATTCATCCAGCTTCTTGAGGCCCCAACCCCCCCATTTTTTAGGGAGAGTGAGCGCATCCCAATTAACCCAAGCAAATATTCTCCCTGGCTGTTTACCTCTCCATAAGAATCTGCAGCAAATATTTTGGATCCTGGACAGAATGCCTCTAGGGATCCAGGCCAGGGACATCCAGTAAACAGGAGTTGCTTCCAGAACGCTTTTGATGAGGGTCAAACGACCAGCACGAGAGAGAAACCTAAGGTACCATATGCTGAGCCTTTTCTCCAGCTTGGCTAAGAGCCAAGTCCAATCTGCAATCTTGTACCCAATTGGTTTCAACTTGTAACCCAGATATTTCAATCCCTCTACTAGTTCCAACTGCGTGAAGTGGAATCTGTTAAGTGCATAATTAATTTCGTGCTGAGAGCATGCCATGACCGTCAAAGTGGATTTTCCTTCATTAATGAGCATACCTGTGGCCTTCTGGAATAAGGAGAATATATCTCTGATCGATGTAATGTCCCCAACGCTACCATTGAGAAAAACTAGCACATCGTCCACAAACAGAAGGTGTGTAAGAGTGCAATTCTTCGTGATCTTTATACCCTTGAGTCTAACCCGCTTTTGTTCCTCCAAAATGATCCTACTGAATCCTTCCATAACCAGAAGAAAGAGCAAAGGTGATAGAGGACACCCTTGCCTCAGTCCCCGAGCTGAGGTGAAGAAGGGGGTAGCACTACCATTAACCAAAACAAGGTATGTTAGTGATGCATCCCATGATCCATTTAATGAATGAGAAAGGAAAACCAAGATGGGTAAGAAGCATCCTCAGGTATAACCAGTTAACCCTGTCAAAAGCTTTAGTTAAGTCCACCTTCATAACCATACCTTTACCTTTTTTGCAGTGTAGGGTGTGTAATACCTCCTGTGCCGTCCCTATCACCTCATGAATTTGCTTGTCCTTCAGGAATGCAAATTGTTCAGGGAGGATATGCTTTGATAAGATAGGCTTCACACGATTAGCAATAATTTTAGCAATAATCTTGTACAAACAATTACAAAGCGAAATGGGACGAAAATCATCAAATGAAGAAGGATTATCTGTCTTCGGAATGAGGGCTATAAAAGTGGAGGTGATGGCAGCTTCCAAGCGCCCCGAGGTCCGAGACTCCTCTACGACACTGAGAAGATCCGACCCAATCACTTCAAAGAAAGTTAGATAAAATTCAACAGACCAGCCATCAGGTCCAGGGCTTTTGTCTTTACTGAACCATTTCAAAGTGGCTTCCAGTTCTTCCAAGGTGACATCCCGAATCAGATCCTCCTCATCATCAAGCTCCACATATCTGGGGAAAAGCTGAGCGACTCTGATAATTTCTGCTAAATTAGTGTCTCTGGGGTCTCGGAAGGCAGATTTAAAATGAGAGTTTGCGAGTGAGGCAAGCTGAGGGAAAGTGTTAGCAGTACCTCCATGACCATCCTGCATTTGCCAAATAGTATTTATAGCTTTCCTACCATTAGCAAACTTATGATAAAATTTTGTATTTGCATCCCCTTCTCGAACCCAGATGGCTCTGCTCCTCAATCTCCATTTTTCTTCTCTATCCTTGAGTATATTTCCCCGAGTCGAGTAGAGGGTAGAGATGATGTGCTTGTGTTCTTCTGAGCTAAATAGACCACCTTGCTCCTGCTCAAAAAGCCCTAGCTCGACCTCAATCTGTCTCAGTTCTAGGTCCTCCTGTAATCTTTTATGATGAGCCCAATTTCTGGACATCTTTTTCAGCTCAGCTAGATTATGGATAAAGCCAGCCGTAACAGAGCCCCTTTCCCTTGGAGGGTTCCTTTTCCAAAAATCGGTGACCATGCCGATGTATGATGCATCCTTAAGCCAGGTAGAACTGAATTTAAAAGGCCCTTTTGGCTTGTCTCTACCATTATCCAACTCTAGAAAAATAGGGAAGTGGTCCGAGAGACCACCCGAGCCAACCCATTGCCGGATGTTAAGCCCCAATTCCATGACCTGTTCCTTGACAAGAAATCTGTCTAGCCTTCTAGCCAGTCCATTCTCCCCCACTCTATTGTTCCTCCAAGTAGCTTGCAGCTTTGCAGCTGGGATGTCTATGAGATGGTGTTGATCCAATATGGAGGAAAAGTAGTCCGAGAGGGGATCCCTTTGAGCTCGGTGTCCCCAGGATTCCGCATGGCCAATAGAAAAATTGAGGTCCCCTCCGACAATAAGGTTCTTAGCCGAAAAAAGTTCTAGCTTTAGTAGGCGGTCCCAGAATTTAGGTCGGTTTTGGAAAGTCCCATATATGTTAACAATCCTGAAGGAGAGCCCCAACTCCGCAGAGAGAACATCGGCTCCAATGAATCCCCGACCACCCCAGCCATTGATTTCCTCTATAGTATGGGTATTAATGCCCACAGCAAGGCCTCCAGACCGGCCATGGGCATCTAACCCAGAAAATCTCCACCCTGGCAGAATATGTTCAAGAGTTCGAGAAATGTCATTTGCAGGACCCAGGGTCTCCTGAAGGAAAATGATGTCCAAAGCTTCCGCAGCTAGTAATCGGCGAAGTGCTAGTTTTTTATCGGGCCTAGCAAGCCCTCTGCAATTAAAGGATAGAATCTTCATGGAGGGGGTTCGGAGGGGGTAGTTCTTGCTCTAAGAACCCCAGAAATGGTTGATTGCTTGCCCATCGCAATGTCAACATCCGCTTGGGCTTGGCCGATTTTGAAATCAGAGGGGTGGCCACGGGAATCCTTGAAAGAGGGTAGGGGGTGGAGGATATCAAGACCCACTTGATCAGGGGCCATGTTCCTTAAGCGAGACTGGGTGATGTATCTAGGAACCAAAGCCGACGACAAGGATGTCAAGGGTAGAGGGGTAGAGGTGCAAAAGGTAGAAGGGTAGGAGTGGGGAAGAGAGGGGAGGGGGGGGCTAACTTCGCATGCATTATGAACAGGGACTTCAAATGAGAAAACAGAGCCTGGATCCAAAATCTGCTCAGCATTAGAATTATGAACAATAGAAAAGTAATGAGTGGGAGGTAAATGGGTGGATTGCATACCTGAAGTGATGGAATCCCCTGAGGCAGCAGCGACCGAACTAGGAACAAAAGGTGTGGATCGCTGGGGCGGCCGACCACGCTTCCTCGGAGCACTAAGAGCAGGTGTCGGAGATCTCAAAACAGGTCCCGAGAGAGTGGTAGTACCTCCAGAACGAGGGGTAGCCAACCTCTGAATATCCACAAATGCATGAGGCAGTTCCTCTTCGTCAGGGTCTCCATGAGACTGAGCCTCCTACTCAGGTGCATTCGGAGGGGTATGTCTCACAAATTGTCTACTGTTCCACTTGTTCAGAGGATAGTGTTTGGATAAATGCCCCACCTTGTGGCAGCGGCGACACCTGAATGGGACTCCCTCATAGTCCAGCAACTGCCTCCTCGCAACATCCCTCCATTGAATATTAATAAATTCCGGAAGCCCATCTGTGAGGTCCAAATAAACTAAAATCCTGGCGAATGCCATTTTCCTGGTGGAAATATATGAGTCATCATAGGTAAGAAACTTGCCCATGGCATCCCCAATTTGTTTGAATATCTGCTTAGTCCAGAAGTGAATGGGAAGACTAGGGAGATGAACCCAAATCGCTCCCGCCCCCGCCCTTTCAAGTTTTGGGTCAAACAAAGGCGTCCATCTTCGGAGGAGGACAGGAGCCTGGTCTATGTGCCAGATTGTGGAGAGAACCCAGTTAGTGTGGGCAAGACATTTGAACCTCAGCGCGAACCACCCACGAACAAAAGTCTGTACCCTAGGAGGTTCCGACAGGTGGTGACCCCAAACCTCCATAGTCCATTTTTGGAGCCGCTCCACACTGTAGTGTCGGCCCCTCACACGCCCCACTAGTACCTTCTCCGCCGAATCCATGGCTTCACTGAACGTCGTGTCCTCGGCAAGCTTGAGAAAGATTTCATTACTACACAGAGGGAGGCGCTTTTTTCTCTTGGAAGTCCCTTTCTGTTTGCCGCTCGTGCCACCAGCCAAATTATCCTCCTGTACCACCTCGTGTGAAGCCTGGACCTTATTTGTCAGAGGGCCTTTAGCTCCAAGGTTGTCGAAATGCCCCGAAATGATCCCGATACCAGTGAAATTGCCCGTAGAAGGGTTTCCCGAGATCTGTGGCGGTGAATGTACCTGCAGCCTACCCACCTTAGCCGAAGGGCCCTCCTCCAAGGGTTTTTCCGCAACTATCTTCGCAGGAATGGAACCCTGGTCTAGCCCTAGGGTTTGAGTCGCCGGGGCACTCCAAAGCGCGGCCTCCGCTTGAGAGTCTGTGAGAAGCGGCGGACCAGTGTATTCTCGAATAACAGCCGCTCCAACCGGAATTGAGATGGAAGGAATGTGCCGAGAGAGTGTAGGGAGCGCAACGACCTCAGCTGTTAGTTCATGGTCGAATACTAAAAGTCATCCACTGTGGTCCCCGATTGCACCCAAATCGGTTGGTTTTCCGACGGAAGAAGCGGAAGAAGTAGTTTTGTCCTCCATGTTTGTATATGACCTGAGCTGTGACAGCTGCCTGCTGGACTGTCGGAGAGGAACCACAAACCGTCTAGGGGAGACCAAAACTAACTGACAATTGCTATGGGTTGAAACCGTGGTTGATGTCGAGGAAACCGTAACCAGTTCTAGAGGGCACCCGCCGGGAAGATTCGTCACAGAACCAGGTGCTCAACGGGGCTCGAAACCCTATCCCCAATCTCCAGCGTTACCCAATTCCATCACCGCTCCCCTAATTAGTTTGTTTTTCCTGAAGTTGTGCAATTTTCTAAGAAGGAAATTTATCAGAATCATCAACATTTTCCATGTCATTCACATTTTCAATCTACTTCTCAGTATGTTTATTAGATTTCCTTGATTTATCAGAATCATCAACAATCTCCATGTCATTCACATTTTCAATCTACTTCTCAGTATGTTTTTTAGATTTCCTTGTCACTAGCTAATGACCTTTTGTGCAATTTTCCAACAAGGAAATTTATCTGAATCATCAACAATTTCCATGTCATTCACATTTTCAATCTACTTCTCAGTATGTTTTTTAGATTTCCTTGATTTATCGGAATCATCAACAATCTCCATGTCATTCACATTTTCAATCAACTTCTCAGTATGTTTTTTAGATTTCCTTTTCACTAGCTAATGAGTTTTTGTGCAATTTTCCAAGAAGGAAATTTATCAGAATTGTCAACAATTTCCATGTCATTCATATTTTCAATCTATCATTCACATTTTCAATCTACTTCTCAGTATGTCTTTTAGATTTCCTTGATTTATCAGAATCATCAACAATCTCCATGTCATTCACATTTTCAATCTACTTCTCAGTATATTTTTTAGATTTCCTTGTCACTAGCTAATGACCTTTTGTGCAATTTTCCAAGAAGGAAATTTATCAGAATCGTCAACAATCTCCATGCCATTCACATTTTCAATCTACTTCTCAGTATGTTTTTTAGATTTCCTTGTCACTAGCTAATGACCTTTTGTGCAATTGTCCAAGAAGGAAATTATCAAAATCATCAACAACCTTTTGTGCAATTGTCCAGATTTCCTTGTCACTAGCTAATGACCTTTTGTGGAATTGTCCAAGAAGGAAATTATCAAAATCATCAACAATTTCCATGTCATTCACATTTCCAATCTACTTCTCAGTATGTTTTTTAGATTTCCTTGATGTTTTCTAGATTTCCTTGATTTATCAGAATCATCAACAATCTCCATGTCATTCACATTTTTAATCTACTTCTCAGTATGTTTTTTAGATTTCCTTGTCACTAGCTAATGACCTTTTGTGCAATTTTCCAAGAAGGAAATTTATCAAAATCGTCAACAATCTCCATGCCATTCACATTTTCCATCTACTTCTCAGTATGTTTTTTAGATTCCTTAGACTTCCTTGTCACTAGCTACCTTTTCCTTTTCCTCTTAAGGACTATATGCATGTTTTATTCCTTACTTTTGATAGATTGTCACTGCCATCATCCTCATCACAAGTCTCATTTGTTTTCTTCTCATATTTATAAGTCTCATTTGTTTTGCCAAAATCGAGACTTTCTTAGTAGAATTTCAATGGATCCTCCTCTGTAATAGCTCCATATTTACCTCTCCATCTTCCTTGGTTTGAATGAAATTCTTCATCTTACCAGCAAGATTAAAGTGAAGTCTGAGAGTTTGATCAGCGTGCTTATCTTCAATACTTACATCCTTTTTATCTCCAACTCCTTGCACTTCACACTATAGGGAACTAGTGTTATAGCAGGTTAAGTGTGAGAGTTTGATTAGCATGCTTATCTTCAATACTTACATCCTTTTTATCTCCAACTCGTTCATGCACTTCGCCCTATAGGAAATTTCCTAGTGTTATAGCGGATGGTTATCATATGTGTTTTGAATATTCCCTTGCGTCATAATTTGGAGTAATATATTCTTCTTTAAGATCAAAGAAACTCAAACTAGTGTTATAGTGGATGGTTATCATATGTGTTGTGAATATTCCCTTGCGTCATAATTTGGAGTAATATATTCTTCTTTAAGATCAAAGAAACTCAATCCCTGCGCTATCTCAGCTAAATGTTATATACTTCTAAGCTAAATGTCATATACTTCTAATATTGATTCTAAATGTCATATACTTCTAATACTGATTCCCAAAAATCTGGAAAACAAAATGCTTCTTTTTATTTCTAACAAAGAAATTTGACCACTTAGCATACTGCCTACAACCCTACAAACGTTTATGGGGAAGAAACGATCATATACGACTTTGCGAAAGAAATCATACATTTTAATATAGGTGTTTTTATCTTCATAAAAATACTCCCACCCTTGGGAGGAAATTCTAGGCGTCCATTATCAAATGCTCATGTTCCTTTTGAGTTCACATATCCTTTCCATGAAATAATTTTGGGTTTTTTAAAGATTAAATGAAACCCCCCCCTCCAAAATATTGGGGAACACTAGTGTGTTGGGTCTATCTCATATTTTATATCTTCTCATGGTATAATCATTCATCTCATATTTAACACGGTCTATCTCATATTTTATATCTTCTCATGGTATAATCATTCATCTCATATTTTATCTCCTCATGGTATAATCATTCAATCATTCAATGCCTTGACAGAATGCCAAATGCATTTGCCGAATACCAAAACAAAAAATATGAATAAGGTCACCCAAACATACCAAACATAACGTGATATGTCTTATGAACTTTTTCCATTAGCTATGAAAGCCATTGGTTTAGAATGCCGAAAATAGCACCATGTGCATCCAAGAAGGAATCAACTTCATATATCTTAAGGAGCTTAGTTTGCTTTGGAAGGTGCGGCATTTTTTAGAATCTAGAAATTTTTTTAGAATGTAGAAGGTGTTAAAAGGGACATGTTTTCCCTTCTTTCAATTTCATGAGCCGCTATTTAAAATAATAGTGGAAATAATAAAATAAGATTAGATTACATCATCAAATTTTAGAGGGAAAAACGAAAAATCTACATTTTTAACTTATCTTCTTTATGGTTTTACTCAAATAATTCCTAATCAAAGGATTACTCATGAGCCACTATTTAAAATAATAGTGGAAATAATAAAATAAGATTAGATTACATCATCAAATTTTAGAGGGAAAAAAAACTACATTTTCAACTCATATTTTCAACTTATCTCTCTATGGTTTTACTAAAATAATTCATCATCAAAGGATTACCCATGTTGTATACTTTCAAGGACCCTACTACTACACGAAAAATGAGAAATACATGAAAAAACATTATTGCAATAACGTTTTTCATGTTTTTCCCATTTTTCATGTGGCAGGGTCCATCAAAAGTATACAACAAGGGTATTCCTTGGATGAGGAATTAAATTCTGCATCCAACGAGTGCCCCACTTGAAATTTGAGGAAAACAGTAGGGAGATAAATTGAAAATACGAGTTGAAAAAATAGTTTTTTTTATTTTTTATTTTTTATTCTAAAAATGGTGAATCATCTCCCATGATTGACATCATCATCTTGAATCCTATTGGTTCTTATAAAGTTGATTTTGTTTGTACACTTTGTCTTGAAGCCCAATTTAGACTTCAAAATTTCTCTAATGATGAACTCGTTGAAATCAAAAGCCCTCGTCATAAATCCAATGTTCAGCAACTGTGAAGCCCAACCTTTGTTCTCCTTCCTCGGTTGTTCTTGCATTTCGAAACACCGTTTAAGCCCAATCTTTGTTCTCCTTCCTCTCTTGTTCTTGCATTTCTAAATACCATTTATATGCATGCAATGGATGAGTGGAAATCTCTGTTATATTGATCGAACGAGTTGATTCAAAATGGTTCACCTTACCTTTTGGGAGCCATATTTCTTCTTATTTTTCTTCGTTCTTTTACCTCTATGTGCATCCCAAGTTCTTGTTGAAATTCCCTCTATGTGCATCCCAAGTTCTTATCAAAATTCTCTATCCTTTTCGAAGGATTATGGAAAATTCCATTTGTTCTTATCAAAATTCTCTATCCTTTTCGAAGGATTATGGAAAATTCCATTATTTATTAAATTGCAAAGTCTGCACAATTTTTTCTAAATTATTCCACCTCTATGTGCATCCCAAGTTCTTATCGAAATTCTCTATCCTTTTCAAAGGATTATGAAAAATGCCATTATTTATTAAATCTCAAAGTCTCTCCACAATTTTTTCTTTCTAAATTATTCCATTGTCATTTAGATACTATCACAT
The DNA here is from genome assembly GCA_031772625.1 of Pinus tabuliformis. NCBI lineage: Eukaryota > Viridiplantae > Streptophyta > Pinopsida > Pinales > Pinaceae > Pinus > Pinus tabuliformis. The sequence goes on along the minus strand of CM062814.1, from coordinate 629,706,661 downwards.
ATCTTATTAAAAATGACACATGTCAAATCATACGTTGCAGCCACTTAGTACACCTAAATATTATGTGACATGCAATTAGAGATAGAAGGTAGGGTGGAAAAATGGATTGATGAGTGCCTATACATCCATGTTAGAAATCATAAGATAGAGGATGTATAGCAAATTATCCAACAAACACTAATCCAATAAACAAGTGGAAATTAGTAGCTTCACAAAAGAATCATAAGGTAGTCATTTAGATACTATCACATATCTTATTAAAAATGACACATGTCAAATCATACGTTACCGCCACTTGTACACCTAAATATTATGTGACATGCAATTAGAGATAGAAGATAGGGTGGAAAAATGGATTGATGAGTGCCTATACATCCATGTTAGAAATCATAAGGTAGAGGATGTATAGTAAATTATCCAACAAACACTAATCCAATAAACAAGTGGAAATTAGTAGCTTCACAAAAGAATCATAGGGTAGAGGATGTACAATAAATTATCCAGCAAACACTAATCCAATAGACAAGTGGAAATTAGTAGCTTCACAAAAGATTTCAAGAGAGCAAAACTCAAGCAGAGCAAGGTAAATTATCGAACAAATGCACTAATCCAATAGACAAGTGGAAATTAGTAGCTTCACAAAAGATTTCAAGAGGGCACAACCAAGTAGAGCAAAGTAAATTATCCAACAAACACTAATCCAATAGACAAATGGAAATCAGTAATTTCACAAAAGATTTCAAGAGAGCACAACTCAAGTAGAGCAAAGTAAATTATCCAACAAACACTAATCCAATAGACAAGTGGAAATTAACAACTTAACAAAATATTTCAAGAGAGCACAACTAAAGTAGAGCAAATCGGTGTAGGTTGCCTTACTTAAAATAATGATTAAGTACGCTTGAATTTTGAATTTGACGATTATAAAAATGAGGGCTGTGGTATATTTATACCACTCTTACTTAGGTTAAGGCACTATCCCTATGGAGGAGGAAACACTGACCTTACCCTCGGTGTAGGTTTCCTTACGTAAAATAATGATTAAATACACTTGAATTTGACGATTGTTAAAATGAGGGGTGTGGTATATTTATACCACTCTTACTTGGGTTAAGGCACTATCCCCAAGGAGGAGGCAATACTGACCTTACCCTCTGTGTTGGTTACCTCACGTCTACATTAAGAACCTCCACTACTTATAAAGTGGGATGGCATATGGTCACAAGTGAACATTAGTCAAAATATTTCAACACCCCCCCTTAAGTTGAATAAGGGGTCACAAAGATGACATTACATTCATATAAAGTATAATAAGGCATAATAATGTTGTATCCACCCACTACCACCCATATCTTAACTCATTAAGAGCCTCAACCACCTATAAAGTGGGATGGCATGTGGTCACAAGTGAACATTGTTAAAAATATTTGAACACCACCCCTTAAGTTGAAGGGGTCACAAAGATGACATTACATCCATATATGATCATAGAAGATCAACGTATCACCTCCCTATAATGCTAGAACACCCCCCAAAGTTGAACAATGGGCCACAAAGATTACATTACATCCATATATGATCATAGGAGACCAACGTATCACCTACTTATAATGCTACAACACCCCCTTAAGTTGAACAAGGGGCCAGAAAGATGACATTACAATGATTACATCCATATATGATCATAGAAGATCACCATATTGCATCCCTATAATGCTAGGTTAAGGTCATCAAAAGCCATTCTACACATAAAGAAAGAATTCACGATTTAGTAGTGGAATTGATCACCCTAAAAAGGGTATTTCGTGGAACAAACTCATATTTTGCAAATAAAGGAGGACTAATTGAAATAAGGGTCCATGATGAGGGTGACTATAATTATTGGGAATGTCTAGTAAGAAATTTAAGATGGCAATGACCCACTTGGAGCAAATATGCCAGCAATGAAGGAGAGGGATCATTATCATCATCCAATATCAGCAACTTGAAGTGGTATCTATCATCAATGAATTGGATATTAGTATGTTGCAAAATTAGGGAGGGCCTCTCAATATGTTTCACATCTAGAGAGACTTCATAATAGGATTTATTAGCAGAAGAGGGATCATCATTGCACTACACATCAAGAGAAGTGAAGGTTGCATATTTTCATTACTATTCTGAAGATTGGATGAGTCCTTCGCAATAGAAGAGGGGTTGGATGAGTGGGTGGGTCCAAAAGTCCTAACAGTTCTCCAAAACAAGAGCTTGAAAACGTACCCATGGGTGTACCATGGTGTGATAATATCCGCCACAACAATTCGAGAGTCAAAGAAATAACTTTGATAAAGAAGAAGAGACATGTTAAATAGAAACTTGTCGAGAGTCATCAACAAGTAACTTTGTTAAAGAAGGGGCATGTTAAATAGAAACATGATAATAATCATCATTGAAAAAAAGTGATCCTGGTGGACAATGAGGAACATTCTCATAAAATATAGCCTCACGATGCTTAGTCACATGGTGATTGGCGAGGTCATGAAAATGATACCCCACCCCTTGTGAAAATTCCTTGAAATGCAGCAACTAGAATTAATTCTCCTAATTGATTAACAATTTATTATTTTTCTGATTAATATCGAATTAATCACACTGCAATTTCTTCACCAAATAAAATACTGAAGCAAAAATAGGAATTAAGAAATGTTAGCACACACATAGAAAATTGACAATTATTTTTGGACAAATGTCCCTGGAAAAACCCAATGTGGGAAAACCGGTGCAATAACTGAGGGTTTTATTACTATGCGATAGTGAAATTCTGAGTACAATAAGATGACGCCAAATTGGCATTTTCTATCTGAGAGAAATATGAGAAAAATTACCCGACAATCCAAGCAATCTAGGCTCAAACTAACAACTTGCCACACACTCAGCCCGAAACTGATGCTAATGAAGCTGTCCTAATTGTTGTGGAATGGGGAAGTGTCTTGGCCTCTGGAAACTGAAACAACCTCTTCTCTAGCTAAATCGAATTGCCTTCTTGAGGCACTGCGTAGTCCCTGTGTAGCCTCCCGGAGAAATAATTCAGCTTCCTCTCTTGCCTCGCTTGCCTTCTTGAGGCATTGCGTAGTCCTTGTGTAGCCTCCTGGAGAAATAATTCAGAGTCCTCTCTTGCCTCTCCTACGTTGTTGAGGCACTGCGTAGTCCTTGTGTAGCCTCCCGGAGAAATAATTCAGCCTCCTCTCTTGCCTCTCTAGAACTGGAAAATCTTCCTTTGGATCACTGTCTTTGCCCCTCTCTAACTCTACATCCTCTCTCTAGCTTGAACTTTGTTGCTGGCTAGCTCAAACTGCCCAAGGAACTCACATTGTTGGCTCTCATCCATTGTTCTATGTGTTTCTCCATCTACCTATTGACCTCTTCTTTCTCTTCTTTTAATCTCTAGTTGGGACTCTAATGGCCAAGATTAAAACTTAATCGATAGTTGAGATCATCTGTAAGTCGATCTGTGTGAGCTTCTAGAGAATTCTCACCTTTCTCAATTATTTACTATTAATTAACCATTTTTCCTAAGATAGACTTGGGAAAAATTTAAATGATGGTCACTTAATTTAACTGAGTTATCTCTAGGTGGAATTTCCAAAAATGATTTCTAGGTTTTGGAGAACTCCTGTGTTTTAGCCTCTCCTCAAAGTCTCGTGACTAGAACACCATTTGATGCTACAAAACTAACACTCCCTATTAGCAAGGAAGGTGTTCTCCAACTCTATCTACATAACATCTTCCCACACCGCTGATGTTTGACAATTGTAGCTTCCTGCTATTGTCTAGCAATCACTGTGCTAACTCTGATTCATCTGCCACTGACTGTAGCTGAACCATGTTGCATTTGTGCTGTTGTTGACACTGCATTGTACAACCTATACTGTTGCTAATTTTGTATCTGCACTACAACCCAACTAACATCCCTCTCGTTGTTGTTGCTACTGCAACTACCTCAACCGAGGAGCATCCAAAATACTGTATCAACTGTGTCTTTGCGCTACAACTGTCTCCTGAGTCTCTGAATGGTATTAGCATATGCATTGCCCACTAGGAAATCTACGTCGTTGTTGACTCTGCATTGTGCCTCCTACACTGCTATGAACACTGCTTTGTGCTCCTCAGCATCTGACTGCCACTAGTTTACATCTGTCACTCTAGAATTTGACTGCATCATCTAACAGTGATCCTCCTGCTACTGAATATTGTGGGCCCCTATAGCAAAGTTAATGATGTTGTAGCAACTCGAATTAATTCTTCTAATTGTTAATTAACAATTTATTTGCTACAACAAATATCAAATTAATCACATTGCAACCTTCCCAAATAAAATTGTGGAAAATAATAGCGTTGGAAACTGAGAAATAGCTAGGACACACACACATAAAAATTGTCACACTTATTTTTGGACAAATGTCCTCGACTTGGGAAAACCGAGATAACAGCTGAGGGTTTTAATTATTATGCAGCAGCGAAATAATCTATAAGTACAACTGGATGCCGAAACTGGCAATCCACTATAGGAAAATTGGCCACAAAAATTAGTGAGACAAATTTGTCTCACCCGACATTGATCCAACTCTGAAACTGTCTCTGAATGGGCTCCACGAAACCTCTGCGTCTGCCTCTACATCAATTTTACGCAGGCACTACGATGCTCTGCCTGGAACTACAACTGATCAAGTCACATGCCCAATAATTGGCCCCTTCCAAATATCTTCCCGGCCTCCAGCAACTAAATCGACCCTTTGTTTGGCTAAATCGAACTCTACCTTTGAAGCTTCTGCGCCAACACTATGCAACCTCACTGAGGAACTCGGCCTCCTGTAGCTGACTCTCCGGATCTAGGAATTTTTTCCTCTGGACTCACTGTCCCTGTCCCTTTTTGTCTTTGCTTCCCTCTGAAGCTCAAACTCTTCCGACAACTATTGGGTCTCATGAAAAATCAAACTCTCCAAGGAAATCGACCTATCTATGTGTGTTCTCCATCCACCCATCGAATTCATCTTATAATCTTCTGTTGGACCTCCAATAACCAAGATAAAGACTTAATCAAGGGCGAATATCATATTGGAGTCGATCTGTGTGAGTTTCTAGATGATTCACATCTTATCTCAATCAATTCTAATTAATTAACCATATTTTCTAAGTTTAGCCCTAGGAAATATTAAAAAAATAGGCTAATAATCTAATTGAAACACTTCTAGGTGGAATTTCTAGAAACGATTTTTGGGTTATGGATAACTCCTGTGTTTTAGCTTCTCCACAAAGTTTTGAGACTAGAATACCTCCGATGCTACTAAAGCTAACACTCCCTCTTAGTGAGGAAGGTGTTCTAACGCTGCACCACTGCTACAACACCCTGTCCCTGTATCACCCTCTATCATGCTGCTGATTTTTGGCCACTATGACTGACTGCCACTTCCCACCAACTATTGTGCGGCTTTGATGTTGCATTCGTGCTACTATTGACATTGCTATATTGTTGCCAACTTTGCACTGCAACTCCCTCTCATCTGTTGTTGCTACAACTGCAACAACCACAATTGAGAAGCATCCTAAATACTGAATCAACTGTGTTTGTTGCATACGTCTCCTGAGTCTTGACTTCTACTAGCCACTGCACTGTCCACCAAGGAATTCGAGCTGCTTCTAACTCTGCACTGTGCCACTCTACACTGCTTCCAACTATGTACTACGCTCCTCAACACCTGACTGCTACTAGTCTGCAACTATCACTCCGGAATTTGACTGCATCATTGACACTGATCCATCCCGCTATTAATATTATGGGCCCCTATAGCAAGGTAATGATCCATGAGGAGGACACCTCAATGGACCCTACCTAAGTCTGCATTTTACTTGGAATATAGTTCCATATCGCCCCACCTCTCTCCTAGAGTTATGGCGGCAAACATGGAAAACTCTTCCTGCAACTTGGAGGATAGCTTGTCTATGTCAGTAGACGTTGTCGCTTGGTCTTGCTTCTCTTGCTTGTCCTTCTTCTTGAGAGGACACTTCGTACTATAGTGGCCAAGCTCGCCACATTTGAAGCACTTGACCTTAGATAGATCCTCCTCCTTCTTCTTCTACCCCTATCCTTGACTGGGACCTTTTGATGCTAAGGCCACATTCTCCTCTTTCTTCTCACTCTTCACGCCGTTGCTGCTGCTTTCGTTGATGGTGCTCTTAACTAGAGCTCACCTCAACTCCTCCTATTGTAGGTCAGCCCACATCCTGTCCATCCAGGCAAAGTGTCTCTACCTAATATACTTTGGAAAAACACCTACCAATCCTTCGAGACACTATTCAGTGCCAAGCGTACAAGCTCTATGGGTTGGGGTGCCTCCCCAATAGCTATTAGTTGATCTCGTGCCCCTTGGATCCTGGTGAGGAAGGGATTTATGCCTTCACCCTTCTGCATCCTGAGAATCAAGAAACATATTTAGCATCTCATGGAGAAACATCTTCCGTGGCTCATGGAGAAACATCTTCCGTGGCTCGAAAGAACTCTGATATAACATGGAGAGAGCATCCCACATCTCCTTGGAAGTATCTTTGCAAGCTACATGTGAGACTATATGATCTCGAACTCCATCCAAGATCTTCTGCTTCACCTTCGCCATTCCTTTTCTGTACTCCTTTAGCTAGTATTGCTACCTCTTGGAAAATCAAAGTAGTTATATTAGGGTTTGATTCTCCTTTCTTGATAATTGCTTGCGAGTGTGTTGGCTTCTTTTACTTTTTTTATTATCTTATCTTTCATCAAGTAATATGGTTTATTATCTTATCTTTCATCAAGCAATTACCATATTATGTGTCTATGAAGTTCACAAAACAAGAGACACAAGATATAGACACTATGCCAGGGAAAAAACCCCCTCGAGGGGAAGGCTCAGTCAAGATAATTCTTCCTTTCAATACTATTCTTTGAGACTCTTCACGATAGACAAAGACCAAACTTTCACTCCACATCGAGTCAGCCTCCCAGATCTTCGACCCCTTCCAGCAACTTCGACTCGGCAACGACTTCTGGCAACAGGCAGCGTCTGACAATAATGAAATTTGGAAGACTTCCTCCCAATCTAGGGCACGAAACAGAGAGAGAGAGGCACCAAAAGTTCGATATTCTTCTTCTCCTTAGACTTCCCCAAACTCGCACTTCCTTCGGCTTCCTGGCAACAGAGTTCGCACATTTCTAGCTACTCTTGAGATATCAAACTAGCTTGAGAGATGATACTCCAAATGACTTTGACTAGCTTGTATTTATAGGCTTCTTGTGGGTCGAATTACAGTCCTTTGGCCGACTTGATCTCTCTTACGCCGACTTGGTGTGGAGGATACATAAATCATATTTGACTCAATACAAAACCTTTTTATATGATTCAAAAGCCCAAGAAGGGTCTCTTTGAATGTATAGTGACTCTATAAACTCAATATTAATTCTATGAGTCCACAATGGGGACTTTGACTAATATAATGATGACCTTGACTAATATAATGATGACCCAAGCATGAAACCCATGTTATAAAAATTGTTTTCTTTATTCTTTTGACAAGTATATTTCATGATGACTCAAGTACATTTCATGATGGATAAAGTACATTAATGAAGACCGAACATAGTTACATTTTCAAACACTCCCTCTTAACAAGGGAGGTATTCATAATGTACAAATACAATACCCATGTTTTAATCAGTCATTTTTACAATAATAAAAATACTTTTATTTATTATTTTGACAATTATATTTCATGATGACTCAAGTACATTTCATGACGAATGAAGTACATTAATTTCTCTCAAGAATTTTTTTCCAGTATTTTCTTTTCAGGATTTCCAGTTTTTGGCATCCAGATTGTTTCACTGCTGCATAATAATTAAAACCTTCAGCTGCTGTACTGGTTTGCCCAAGTTGGTTTTTTCGGGGACATTTGTTCAAAAATAAGTGTGTCAATTTTTGTGTGCGCTAGCTATTTCTCAGTTTTCAACGCTATTATTTTCCGCAATTTTATTTGTGAAGGTTGCAGTATGATTTATTTGATATTTTCCATAGCAAATAAATTGTTAATTAAAATGAGAAGAATCAATTTCAATTGATGCAATAAAAATTTTGGTAGTTCAAATTTTCACATGGTATCAGAGCCAAGTTTGATAGACAAGAAGGTTTGATAGATGGGAAGCTCAGAGGCAAAAGAAAAAAAATTATTGTTTAGAGAAAAAAATTGTTGTTTAGAGGGGGCAGTAGGTCGAAATTTTCAAGGGTTGCGCAGTGCCTAGCCAGGTTGTGCAAATTGTTGGGCAAGGGTTCGATTTTCCAGTTGCAGTTGCACAAAAATTCGATTTGTCCGGAAAAGCGATTCCAACAAGTAGAGGGAGCAACGACAACTCAGTATTTTCGCGGAGAAGATTTCTTGTTTGGGCACAAAGGGTTTTGCAATAGGTTAAGGGAGTGCGAATATCAGATCCAACAGCGGCGCAGAGGGAAAAAGGGAGATTTTCGACCATATTTAGAGATGGACACAACTTGGCTTAGAGATCAAGATAGGTTGGAGGGACCCTCCAGCTATGTCATCTGGAAGGCTAGGATGCCCTTCCTTTTAGATGAATATGGCCTGAAAGCCTATGTGAAAATGTGGTAGCAGTACTCTAGGATGCGTCAGCTGAAGGAGTACATAAAAGAAATGACAAAGGTGGAGCAGATGATCTTGGATAGAATTCAAGATCATATAGTCTCACATGTAGCTGACAAAGGTATTGCCAAGGAGATGTGGGATGCTCTCTCCATGTTATATCAAAGTTCTTCAAAGTAGCAGAAGATGTTTCTCCATGAGAAGTTGAAAAGCATCAGGATGCAGAAGGGTGAAGGCATAGATCCCTTCCTCACTAGGATTCAGGAGGTCCAAGATTAGTTAGCAGCCATGGGGGAGGCACCCCAACCCCATAGCTTGTACGGTTGACACTAAACAATGTCTTGGAGGATTGACAAGTGTTTTTCCAAAGTATATTGGTAGAGACACTTTGCCTAGATGGGACAAGATTTGGGCCAACCTACAATAGGAGGAGTCGAGGCTAGCTGTAACGATCTATCTATGAATATAGAGAACGCAAGGATAATAGCGGGCATACGATGCATGCATATGATAGCTACATATGCATGTGTTGCATACACCGCACTAGTATTATATGCTAAATTAACTATAAGTGCTAAATACCATGACACTTCTTTGAATAGAGGTTTTACTCATCCATCAATATTGCTTAATGTATGGGTAAATATTAAAAGAGGACTATATAAATTATATATTCCAGATTGTTGATAAAAATTATATTAATAAATTAATAAAATAAATTTTAAAATATATATAATAAATTAATTAAAAGGGGCACTAAGTAGAAAGTTCTAATGTTTATATTAAAAGAATACTTTAATAAAACACAATGTGATATATTAAATCATAAGACATATATGATATAATGTTTATATTAAAAGAATATTTGAATAAAACATAATATGATTTATTAAAACATAAAACATATACCTACGTGACCTTTAAAAGAGATAAGGGAGATGATACGTGACATGGAGCGTGTCACCAGCAAACTGAGCGATGTGCTACAGATGGAAGAGCAGCCACCACTAAGCAACGGGATAAAAACCACGAAACAGAGATTTAGAGGGGACGGAGGGGAAGAAATTTGGAAGGAGGAGGAACATCATCTACTGAAATCATCCACAAGAAGAGCTTGAGTTGTTTTGAGGTTCTGGGCACCGGGGAACAGTCGGCTTCTACTAAGAGGCTTACTGGATTGAGTAGCCAGGTTCTGCTCAGTTTGGTTGTGTGGATTCGGTCTTTTGGTAACTATAGCAGCGTAGCTAGAGGCATCTTCAACCACAGGGGCACAGGTAGGTACCTCAGCAGTTCTGTTAGTTGATTTTGTAAGATTTCAGGAAATTGTTTACAGGTTCATGATATAAATCCCTTTACTATATTTGCATTTGTTTATGGTCTTTACACAAGCTCTAGTTAAGAGCACCATCAATGGAAGCAGCAGCAAGGGAATGAAGGGTGAGAAGGAAGAGGAGAGTGTGACCCTAGCATCAAAGAGTCCCAGTCAAGGGAAGGGGGAGAAGAAGAAGAAGGACTTGTCTAAGGTCAAGTGCTTCAGATGTGGCGAGCTTGGCTACTACAGTATGCAGTGTCCTCTCACGAAGAAGGACAAGCAGGGGAAGTAGGACTAGGCGACAACCTCTGTTGAGATAGACAAGTTGTCCTCCAAGCTAAAGAAAGAGTTTGCCCTGTTTGCGGGTATACCTCTAGGAGAGAGGTGGGGTGATATGCAACTATAGTCCCAGTACTGCGCATACTTGGGCAGGGTCCTTTGAGGTGTCCTCCTCATGGATCATTACCTTGCTACAGGGGCTTACAATATTTAGTAGCCAAATGGATTGGTGTCAGTGTTGCAGTCAGGTTCCAGAGTGGCAGTTGCAAACTAGTAGTAGTTAGGTGCTGAGGAGTGCAGTACAGAGTTGGCAGCGATGTAGAGCCAGCAATAGCGCAAACTCCTTGGTGGATAGTGCGATGGTTGGTAGAAGTCGGGACCTTGGAGACAGGTGCAACATACACAATTGATTTAGTATTTAGGATGCTTCTCAGTTGCAGTTGTTGCAGTTGGAACAAGAAAAGATGAGAGGGAGTTGCAGTGCAGATGCAGATGCAGAGTTGGCAGCAGTATAACAGTGTTAGCAGCAGCACAGATGCAACGTCAAAGTTTCACAGTGGTTGGTGGGCAGTGACAATCAGTCACAGTTGCCAGACATCAGTAGCGTGACAGAAGGTATACAGAGATAAGGTGTTGTAGCGGTGGTGCAACACTAGAACACCTTCCTCGCTAAGAGGGAGTGTAAGTGTCTCAATTAGATTATTAGCCTATTTTTTTAATATTTCCTATGTCTAAACTTAGGAAATCCAGTTAATTAATCAAAATTAATTGAGATAAGGTGTGAATCATCTAGAAATTCACACGGATCAACTGTGATATGATATTAGCCATCTATTAAGATTTAATCTTGGCCGTTGGAGTCCCAACAGAAGATTATAAGAAGAAGTCGATGGGTAGATGGAGAACACACACATTTTAAGATTGATTTCCATGGAGAGTTCGATTTTTCCAGAGAGCAACAGTTAGTTGCCAAAAGAGGTCGAGCTTCAAGAAGGAAATAGAGACAGAGAGGTGTAGGGAAATTTCAGAGAGGCCGAAATTTCTCCAGAAGGTTGCGCAAAAGCTTTAGAAGGCAGTTCGATTTTACTAGGCTGAAGTTGGTTTTCAGTTCCATAGGCCGGAAAGTATTGCCAGAGTGCTAGAGGGTTAGTTTCCCAGTCAACAACAGGTAGGACGACTTGATTTGCAGTTATTCTGGGCTGAGTGTATAGCTAACTGCGCTAGGGTGACGCAGACGCTGTGCAAGGCTAGGTGGATGACTGGCGTTTCAGTGGCAGTCAAGTTCTAGGATTGCTTAGAGTGAGGGAAATTCCCTCAGGAAATTTTTTCCAGTATTTTCTCTACATGACTGCCAATTTTTGACATCCAAATTGTACTTAGATTGTGTCACTGCGACATAATAATTAAGACCCTTAGCTGCAGCCTGCTGCATTGATTTTCCCAAGTTGAGTTTTTCCAGGGATATTTGTCCAAAAATAGGTGTCAATTTTTATGTGTGTGTTAGCTATTTCTCAATTTTCAACCCTATTATTTTCCGCAGTTTTATTTGTGAAGGTTGCAATGTGATTTATTCAATATTTGTCGTAGTAAATAAATTGTTAATTAACAATTAGAAGAATTAATTCCAATTGCTGCAATAAAAATTTCAGTAGTTGAAATTTTCACACTTAGAACCTGAATATCTAAGCTTCTATAGGTCTGCTCCCTCTAAAGCTAGACTCCCGCAGAATCTCAAACTCTCACGGATCTAGTATATCACTCTCAATTTTCTTCCCACACCTCTCTATCATTAACTTGTTAGATGCTTACCATTGTATATTTGTAAAGGTTACTTAGCAAGATGCTTAGTAGGGTATATTTGTAAGGGGTACTTAGCAAAATGGTGGATAAGTTGGATAAATGGATGAAACTACTCACCTTGTATCTATTTTTAAGAGGGTCCCTCCTGAACAATAAATAAATCTATCCAGGTAAGGGAAGGGTGTGGATGTTCGAATGAGTGTTGTCGATCTTGTTGGGTTACATTGCACTCAGTAGTTCATGAGGACCTCATTAGGACCTACAGTGTAGTTCATGAGGACCTCATTAGGACCTACAGTGTAGTTCATGAGGACCTCATTAGGACCTACAGTCTGACCATTATTAGACTTTCTTCCATATGTTATTAGGGGAACATATGACAACTTTTCATTCACTACTAGACATTCCCTATCATTTGGCAAATTTTCTAATTTTAGGGTTTTCTAATTTTAGTAGGGGTGCCATCCAGGACGACATGTGGCACTAATTGGAGGATTACATGGCTATTTCCACTCTATAAATTCATACTACCTCATGCATACACCTTCCTAGAGTGAGTATGCAATTCCTGCCTACTTTATAGTATTTAACCACCATTTTTCTCTCTCCTCCTCTTGTTAGTTGATTTTTAGTTCTATTTTGGAGTTTATTAACTGAGTTTAATAATTAGTATCTTGCACGTGAAGGTTATTAATTAGTTGTAACTAATTTATAACTCCACTTACTTCCCATTCACTCCATTTTAGGGTATTTTGCTAATTTTGGGTCTCCCAATCTAATTGCAAAATAGGGAAAGTATTTGTGAGTTATATTGAGTACATGCACATGGACCCAAAGCTAATTTGAATTGATTGACATCCTTGAGAGTCTATATGTAGTATTCATGTTCAACAATAACATATCATCATATTTTTATGAGTAATTTGAATTATCTGTGGTTCATTACTCAATTTCTCAACAACTTTATTCTCTTTTCTTTCTTGTTTTGCAAGTAGCTAATCTAGTATTTCTTCACATTTAGATCTTATGATTTGTGCTTAAAATCTAACAAATCCTTCCTAGTAAAATCAATCTTATCATATCCAGTAAAGAGGTTAGAAGGCGAGGATTTTCTCTTTCTATTTCATGTCATATTGATGTAAAGTGTGAGGAAGTCTAGCATGGGAATTCAATGCCTCATATAGGGAAGGCAGAAGTGGGAATTTCCCAATTAAGTGGTTTAAGCAATTTCTCCCATTTTGATATAAAGGGGTGGGGTGGGGTTGGGTTAGGCACCACAGGGCACTCGTAGGAAAAACCTTGTATGTTGGAGTGTCACTAAAATTCTTATGTTAAATTCAATATTTACAACAATGAATAGGGAGAAGAACCTCATAATTTGATTAGGCTAGATACTTTTTTTCCACTGGAAAAATCCGTAATTTTTCATTAAGATTGGAAAAATTACATATTGTAGATACTTTACGCATATGCGATTCCCACTGTGTGTATAGCAGTGTTCCATATTTACATAAATATATCAAGCAGAGCACTGTATAGCTCTCCGAGAGATAGATCTGTCATATAAGACTGTTTACATTTTGCCTTAAAGGCACAAAAATTATGCAATTTTCTGATCATCGTAGATAGATACTGTCTGCATGACAAAAAACAAAAATCCTTTCAGTAATTAAGATTCTGGTGCATGCTGGTATTCTTGGTCTATGTATGGCCGGTGGAAATATCTGTATTCGTTTCGTCCCTTCACCTCTGTGATCTCCCATATGCCTCTGTCCATCAACGCGGCCTCCTTGGATAGTTTGTCAGCATGTCCGTTATGTTCCCTGTAGATATGGGAGCACGAGATGTTGTTAAAAGCTGCCTTGAAAACTAAAACTTCATTTAGGATGATGCTGAGTGTGTGTATGTGACAGTCTGATATGCCATTGAACCAATTTATTACAGTCTTTGAATCCCCAAAAATATTAATGCTGGTGCAATGGTGATGTAGAGCAAAATGGAGTAGATGTCTCAAGGTAATGAGCTCTGCAAAATTATTAGTTCCTGTGCCCAGGCCCGATTTAACAGTGAAATAATGATGTTCATTTAAATGTATTATGAAACCTCCCCCACAACTTTGATGATTTGCAGCCCCATCAAAGAAGGCCCAAGGGATGTTTTTATCAATGCAAGGGGGCGGATGAGGATGGCGATCTTTTGGGGGCAGAGGGTCTGGGAGTTCTTTATAGGCAGCCATGATAGCGGCTTCGATCAGTGGCCAGATGATGGGTCTGTTCTCAAATATGGAGCGGTTTCGAGCCTTCCAGATCTGCCAGTTTACAAGAATCGGAAGAAGAACACATTTTGATCCCTTATGTTTTTGAGCCCAATTTTCCCAAGCCTCGATCAGGCCCGTTCCTTCCCAGTTGCCAATGTGGGAGATGTGATTTGTGAGAGATCGCCATAATTCGAGTGTAGCATTGCATCTCAGAAATAGATGCTCAGTGGATTCCGATGCGTCCTTGCATAAAACGCACCAAGATGGCCCGTGTAATGCTCTGTGCATTAGGTATTCTCCTGTAGGAACCTTATTCCGCAATACGCACCAGAAAAAAAGTTTTGATCTAGGCGGAGCAGGTAGTTTCCAAATGCTTTGCCACCAGGTCGGGCTATGATCTGGTTTTTTGTGGCTGCTGAGTGTGATATATCCGGCTTTCGGAGAATATTTTCCATTCTCTGCCTGGCTCCAAACTAATTCGTCTGGACCTTCTCTGATTCTTATATGGGATTCGGTTAGTGCAGATCTGTAATCTTGCCATTCCTGATGCCATCTGAGTGGCAGATTTATTTGATGCGCCGTCTTCCATGCTTGATGAAAGATCCCTGAGTTTCCGCAATCGGCAACATGTGCGATGACATTTATATCTCGGGAGTGTAGGTACTGAATCAGATCTCGTGATAGGGTATGCCTACCCCCGCTGCCAATCCATGGGTCCATGCCTATTCTAGCCAGAGATCCATCGTTTATTCTCCAGACCAGGTGGTCCCTGATAAGGGGCAATGAGAATAGCAGGGCTTTCCAAACAGTTGAAATGCCTGTCCTATTCCAACTAGGAAGCCTTACCCAATCCAGAATATCTAGTGGCCAGATGTATTTATGGTATGATAAACGAGACCATAGATTCTGGCTAGTTAGCAGCGACCAACTCATTTTAGCTGCCATTGCTTTTGCAAATAAAGGGAGGTCCTTTAGGCCCCATCCTCCCCACCTTTTTGGGAGTGCAATCTTCTGCCATCCAATCCAAGCAAATATGCGCTTGTCCTGGCTTCCGGCCCAGAGGTATTTGTTACAGAGTTGTTGGAGTCGGGCGAGAATATTTCTGGGAATCCAGGCAAGTGCCATCCAAAAGACTGGGGTTGCTTCCAGCACTGATTTAATGAGGACGAGGCGCCCAGCTCTGGATAGATATCTGTGGCTCCAACAATTTAGCCTTTTCTCCAATTTGTTGACTAACCAGACCCAGTCTGCAATTCTTTGACTCGCAGGTTTGAGCCAGAATCCCAGATATTTTAGGCCCCTGTCCAATGGGTGTATGGTGTAGGGGAAAGCCTGATGAGCAATTTGGGCTTCGTTTACCGAGGATCTGGCAAAAGAGATCGTAGATTTTTGCTGATTTACCATCATGCCAGTGGCTTTCATGAAGAGTTGGAGGATGCGGGAAAAGGTTAGAGAGTCTCTGATGCTACCATCCAGAAGAATGAGGACATCATCCACAAAGAGTAGATGTGTAAGATAGCATTCATCAGAGATCTTGAGGCCGCCGAGGGATCCCTCTCTTTTAGCAGATATGATTTGACGGCTCAAGCCCTCCATGACCATGAGGAATAAAAGAGGGGAGAGAGGACATCCTTGACGGAGTCCCCTTTCAGAGTGGAAGAAGTGGGAGGCCGATCCATTGATGAGCACACTATAAGATGGGGTCATGATGCAGGCCATGATCCAGTTGATAAGAGATATTGGGAAACCCAGATGAATGAGAAGCATTTTAATGTAAAGCCAGCTAACCCGATCAAATGCTTTTGACAGATCAATCTTGAGGAGAATGCACTTTAAGTGTCTAGACCAAATGGAATGCAGGGCCTCTTGGGCAGAGCCGATGGCTTCATGGATTTGTCTATCCTCCAGGAAAGCAAATTGCTGAGGGGCAATGTGTTTGGAGAGGATGGGTCTAAGACGGTTTGCAATAATCTTAGATATGATTTTGTATAGACAGTTACACAAGGAGATGGGACGGTAGTCATCGAAGGAGGAAGGGGAGTCGGTCTTGGGAATGAGGGCTATGAAAGTTGAGTTGATGGCATGATATATACAGCCCGATGCTCTGCTTTCCTCCACCACCCTCAGCAGATCTTGACCCAAAAGTTCAAAGAAAGTCAGGTAAAACTCAATGGACCATCCATCCGGTCCAGGGCTTTTGTCTTTCTTGAACCATTTTAAAGTGCCCTCTAATTCTTCCATGGTGACCGGAGCCGTAAGATCTTCAGCGTCTTCCTCATTTACAAATCTAGGGAAATGATTTGCCACATTTATAATTTCAGCCAGATTTGATCCTGGTGGGGATTTGTAAATGCTTCTGAAGTGGTTAGTACCAAGCTGGGAGAGCTTATTGAAAGAGTCTGCAAGACCCCCCTCTGGCAGAGGCAGATTCCATATAGTATTTGAGACTTTCCTTCCTTTTGCATAGTTCTGAAAGAACTTTGTGTTTTCATCTCATGGATTCCTCCCTTAGCTTGAGGATGCTTGCTTTTTGGTTTTCTAGCTCAATCAATCGAGATTTTTCCTCCCCCGAGATGAATCCCAAATTCCGGTCATCCTGAAGAGCAGAAAGCTCAGCTTCAATGTTGGTGATCTGTTCGGATTCCTTTCGGTTCTTTTCCTTTGCCCACTCGATGGTTTGATGCTTTAGCAAGGTGAGGTTATTACAGAAACCTTTTGCCAGGGAGGCCTCTCTGTCAATGGGATGAGCCTTCCAGAAATCATTGACCAATTTGATGAAACCCTGGTCTTGAATCCATGAGTGATTGAACTTAAAAGGGGCTTTAGGTTTCGGGTGAGGCCCAAAAATCTCTAGATGTATGGGGGAGTGATCAGATATACCCCCAGAGCCTACCCATTGCTTATAATGATGGAATTGCTGAAGCAGAGGGCCCTTCATCAAGAATCTATCCAGTCTGCGCCCTAACGCTGCCGAGCCCACCCTTCTGTTCCTCCAGGTGGGCTGAGGCTTCTGCATGGGGACGTCAATAAAGTTTTTCTGATCCAGAATGTTCCTCATGAAATCCGTGATGGCATCCACCTGTGCCGAGGACCCCCATGATTCACTGAACCCCAAGGAAAAATTTAGATCCCCCCCCCAGAATGGTGTGATCATGGGCCAGTAGAGAAAGATTAAGGAGGTGCCTCCAAAAAGTCTCCCTCTGGTGACAGGGACCATATACATTCAAGATTCTGAGGGATTTTCCAAGCTCCGATGAAAAGAAATCAATACCCAAAAACCCCTGTCCACCCCAAGCTGCATCAATTCTGATGGTTCTGGGATTGTATCCGATAGCGAGACCCCTTGATCTTCCAATAGCATCGGATGCCATGAATTTCCATTTTGGGGCTAGGGCTTGTAAGGAGAGGGTAACGTTCTCAGCCGGATTGAGAGTCTCTTGAAGTAGAATAATGTCAGACTGTTCCACCTCAAAGAGCCTCTAAAGGGCTAGTTTTTTGGGGGGACTAGCCAAACCCCTGCAATTGAAAGATAAGCATTTCATGGGGGAACACTACTCGAGGTTGGAATTGCTCTAAGGACCCCTTCGAGTGTAGATTGACGACCTGATACTACCTCTGCCCCAGCCCGTTTGATAGCTTTTGAGAGTTCGGTTTTCCTGCCTCTGGTGGTCATAGGTCCCGTCCCTGATTGGATGATTCCCAACCCTACCTGACTACTAGGTAAATCAGCTTTGTGCGCACGGGATCGGAGTGCATAAGGGTGGGAGGTCGATTTACGGGGGGATGACAGTGAAGAAAAGGAGGAAGAGGGAGGCAAGGAAGGCTCGACCGAAGAGAAAGTCGGGGGAGGGGAAGATATGATGCAATGTGCAGATGATACATGTGCTTTTGTTGTAACCACAGTCGATGAAGTATCAAGTGAACAGGGAGATAGGGTTAGAGAGGTACCCGAGACCTGAGCAGCCCCTGCTGCTGCCCGAGCCCTGGTCATCGGCGGGGAGGACGATCCGAAACCCGTCTTTCCTGATGCCGGCGGAGTAGCTTGAGTAGAGACCTGAGAGACAGGAGAGGGCCCCTGAGGCGGTCGAGTTTTAACAGGGGAGGCACCTCTGGATGGAATTGGCGATATCTTGGGAGATTCCTCCAACTTTTTATTGTGCGGACAATCCTTGAACAGGTGCCCAACCTGATGGCATCGGTTGCAGCGGAACGGGACGCCTTCGTAATCCAGGATCTGAATTCTGCTATATTTGCCCCAATGCAGTGTGATCTTTTCTTCCAGCCCTTCTCGAGTGTCCAGGTGCACTAGCACACGAGCAAGTGTACGCTTCTTTGATTCTACAAACGTGCGGTCGTGGTCCAGGTATGTGCCAAGCGCATTGCCAATCTTTATGAGTACATCCTCGTTCCAGTATTGTAGCGGTAAACCTGGCAATCGAACCCACAGGGGTCCCGCCCCAATCTGTTCTCGCTCAGGGTCAAAAAGGGGACTCCACCTCTTGAGCAGGACTGGTGCCATTTCGATGTGCCAGTACTTTGCCAAAACCAGGTCCGTATATACTTCTTTTGCGAAATGAAGAGAGAACCATCCACGGGGGAGAACACGGACATCCGACAATTCTTTGAGCAGACCCCCCCAGATCTCTTTAACCCATAGCGTCAGTCTGTTTGCTGAGTATGCCCGCCCTCGCACATGTCCTACCAGAACGGTGCGAGCCATAACCGCTACTTCCCCAATGGCTGATGAATCTCCAAACCTAATGTTTATATCTTTTGACGTTACCTTGATGCACCTGGATTTCCGCTTCTTGGTGCGAGGAGCCGAGGGATGATCTACAAAGGGGTTTTGAGTCCCCTCAGGAGAAGAGGATTTTGTGGCTTTTACTTGAACCGCCGGGGTTTCGAAACAGCCGGATGGCTGAAACCCAGACACAGGGGGAGCTGGTGATCCGGAAACGGGGGCTGGCACCGAAGGAGTTGGGAGAACAGTGGATAGGGGCGGGTGCGGATCAAAGGTAAGCTGGTGAGGCATGTAGGTAGAAAGGATATGGAGAGTATCGGGGGATAGGGGAGGAGCATCCAGACCCGGCGAGAAATCAGAAAACCGTACAGAGGTCGATGAATCCGGTATAAATTCGGGCAGAGAGACCACGGGCGAGGTGTCCTGCGGAATGGAGTCCGAAACCCCCGGGAATCGTGAAACCGACACTGAGAAGTTAGGGTTTTCGAAAATGACCTGGTCTTCGAGCGGATCTGCGGAGTAGTCGACGAGGTCGGTCTCCATGTGACCTTCCATCGTTGCTAGCGGTGAACGGAAACGGACAACAGCGATGTGGACGGCTGAGAAAAAGACGCGGGCTCAAAACAGTGTAACGGCGAGGGAGAACGGTGAGTCAGATCGCGACTGCGGCATCCACAGATGCCCTAACCCTAGTTAACCGAGACCGGCGCGCTCCATCCTCTCTCTCCGATCCCATCACCATTACATCCTCGCACCATTCTCCTCTATTATTATTTATTATTGCTTCTCGATTAGGCTAGATATTTATTATACCTAAGGATTGCATTTTATGCCCATCCTTCGAATAGAAAGACCGTTCTTCTCTCCAACCAAAGCCAACAACCAATAACTAAAGTTCATTGACCTCTTGATGATGTGAGTACTTCGTTCCTCTCCTGTTGGCTTGTTGCCTAAGTTTATGTCACCGTTCTTCTCTCTAACCAAAGCCAACAACCAACAACTAAAGTTCATTGACCTCTTGATGATGTGAGTACTTCGTTCCTCTCCCGTTGGCTTGTTGCCTAAGTTTATGTCAAACAAATTGGTTCTACAAGAGGTAGCCTACTAGACGTACATAAATTGAGTTACAGTTGTTCTCACATGGGTGAAGAAAGCTCTGTATCCTCCTTTTTTGTTATCCACATGTGCCTACAACATAGATAATGCAAAAGAAGCTAAGTAAATGGGGAGAGATTGGACATCTTCCATTTTTGAATGAAGAGATTCAACCATCAGGAGAGGAACAAGGTATGTTAAGTGACTGAGTTGTTGTGGGTGAGAAACGAGATCGAGGAATGGGATCCTTTGAGGCATTTAAACAATAATAAAATATAATTATTGAGATGACCTAAAATAAAATTGGAAGCGTATTCACTCATTCTCTATCTTCATATACAACAATTATGTTGTATATCTAAATAATCTAACCCTACCAACCCCTACCAACATAATTTAATACCAACATACTGCCATTAATTTAATATCGAATGAGGATATCCCTTAAAAATATACCAACACAACTTTGACCATGGTACACATTGGTAAAGGAATTATCCAAAAATGATTTGAGGTTAATAAATCGTGTTACGAAGCCGAAAAGGACAATGAAAACAATGTTAACTGTATGGCTTTCACACTACTATTCATAATTGTTTGTCCTTTGAGCTATGCTCATTGTGCTCTTCTAAGAGCCCTTTTTATTGTGCTCTTAGAGCCCTTTTTATCTTCACCTTAGCAAATTGTATCTTTTTGGTTTACTTGTCATAGTTTCCACGGTGTGGGGTGATAGAGTTATTGGGTGAGAGAGTTATCATCAACGGTATCATCAACGGTACGGTAGGAAACTCCAAATACATGGCCTTCTTTGTAATTAGTTTGTTGTTCTCAAGTTTGTCCAAGAAGGAAATTTATCACAATCACCAACAATTTCCATGTCATTTACATTTTCAATATGATAGAGTTATCATCAATGGCAGGAAACTCTCCTTACATGGCCTTCTTTATAATTAGTTTGTTGTTCTCAAGTTGTGCAATTGTCCAAGAAGGAAGTTTATCAGAATCATCAACAATCTCCATGTCATTCATTTTTTCAATCTAATAGAGTTATCATCAACGGTAGGAAACTCCCATTACATGGCCGCCTTTGTAATTAGTTTGTTATTCTCAGGTTGTGCAATTGTCCGGGAAGGAAATTGATTAGAATCATCAACAATCTCCATGTCATTAACTTTTTCAATATGATAGAGTTATCATCAACGGTAGGAAACTCCCATTACATGGCCTTCTTTGTAATTAGTTTGTTATTCTCAAGTTGTGCAATTGTCCAGGAAAGAAATTGATTAGAATCATCAACAATTTCCATGTCATTAACTTTTTCAATCTGATAGAGTTATCATCAACAATAGGAAACTCCCATTACATGGCCTTCTTTGTAATTAGTTTGTTATTCTCAAGTTGTGCAATTGTCCAGGAAGGAAATTTGTTATTCTCAAGTTGTGCAATTGTCCAGGAAGGAAATTTATCAGAATCATCAACAATTTCCATGTCTTTCACATTTTCAATCTGCTTCTCACTATGTGTTTTAGACTTCCTTGTCAGTAGCCAATGACCTTTTCCTTTTCTTTGTAATTGGTTTGTTATTCTCAAGTTCTGCAATTGTCCAGGAAGGAAATTGAACAGAATCATCATTTCCATGTCATTCACTTTTTCAATCTGATAGAGTTATCATCAACAGTAAGAAACTCCCATTACATGGCCTTCTTTATAATTAGTTTGTTATTCTCAAGTTGTGCAATTGTCCAGGAAGGAAATTTATTAGAATCATCAACAATTTCCATATCATTCACATTTTCAATCTGCTTTTCACTTAGACTTCCTTGTCACTAGCTAATGACCTTTTTCTTTTCCTTACTTTGATAGGACTATAGGCATGTTCTATTCCTTACTTTGATAGGACTATAGGCATGTTCTATTCCTACTTTGATAGATTGTCACTGCCATCATCCGACATCACAAGTCTCATTTGTTTTCTTCTCATATTTACTAAAGGCATTGTTCTATTCCTTACTTTGATAGATTGTCACTGCCATCATCCGACACCACAAGTCTCATTTGTTTTCTTCTCATATTTATCTCAAAATGAAGTAAAAACACATTTTTTGGGGCCAAAATCGAGACATTCTTAGTAGAATTTCAATGGATCCTTCTCTTGTACTAGCTCCATATTTACCTCTCCATCTTCTTTGGTTCCGTTTCTCCTAAAGGATCTTATTTTTATATTGTGTATTTGAACTAATTAGAGTATGAGGGTCACTTTGTAGAACGAAATTCTTCATCTTCTTCATCTTACCAACATGATTGGAGTTAAGTGTGAGTTTGATTAGCGTGCTTATCTTCAATACTTACATCCTTTTTATCTCCAACTCCTTCCTGCACTTCATACTATAAAGAACTAGTGTTATAGCAGGTTATGTGTGAGAGTTTGATTAGCATGCTTATCTTAAATACTTGCATCCTTTTTATCATCAACTCTTTCATGCACTTCGCTCTTTCATGCACTTCGCACTATAGGAAAGTAGTGTTATAGCAGATGGTCATCATATGTGTTTTGAATACTCCCTTGGATCATAATTTGGAGCAATATCTTCTTCTTTCAGATCAAAGAAACTCAATCCCTGAGCTATCTCAGCTAAATATGATATACTTCTAAAACCGATTCCCAAAAATCTGGAAAAAATGCTACTTTTTATTTCGATCAAAGATATTGACCACTTAGCATACTGCCTACAAACTTTTATGGGGAAGAAACGATCATATACGACTTTGCGAAAGAAGTCATACATCTTAATATAGGTGTAGTTATCTTCACAAAAATACTTGCCTCCCCTTTCGGGGAAATTCTAGGCTTCCATTATCAAATGCTCATGTTCCTTTTGAGTTCACATATCCTTTCCGTGAAATCATCTTGGGTTTTGTAAAGATTAAATGAAACCTTATGCATCCAAACAATGGGGGAACACTAATGTGTTGGGTCTATCTCAAATCTTCTCATGGTATAATTATTCAAATACCTTGCAGAAGACCAAAACAAAAACTATGAATAAGTTTACCCAAATCAAAGACTATCTTCTTATGTAGGTTGTTGGTAGATGATATACCAAACATACATTTCCTACACAATTAATTGAATGAAAAGCCATGCTATCTCCTGGTATGGCTCTACGAGCTCATTGATATTAACGTGATATGTCTTATGAACTTCTTTCATTAGCTATGAAATCCATTTGTTTAGAATACCGAAAATAGCAGCATGTGCATCCAAGAAGGAATCAACTTTATATATCTTGAGGAGCTTAGTTTGCTCTAGAAGGTTCGACATTCTTTAGAATGTAGAAGGAGTTAAAGGGGCATGTGTTTTCCCTTCCATTTATTTAGAATACTGAAAATAGCAACATGTGCATCCAAGAAGGAATCAACTTTATATATCTTGAGGAGCTTAGTTTTCTTTAGAAGGTGCGACATTCTTTAGAATGTAGAAGGAGTTAAAGGGGCATGTGTTTTCCCTTCCATTTATTTAGAATACTGAAAATAGCAGTATGTGCATCCAAGAAGGAATCAACTTTATATATCTTGAGGAGCTTAGTTTTCTTTAGAAGGTGCGACATTCTTTAGAATGTAGAAGGAGTTAAAGGGGCATGTGTTTTCCCTTCCTTCAATATCATGAGCTACTATTTAGCATCTTCTCACAAGAAGGAATCAACTTTATATATCTTGAGGAGCTTAGTTTGCTCTAGAAGGTGCTACATTCTTTAGAATGTAGGAGTTTAAGGGGCATGTGTTTTCCCTTCCTTCAATCTCATGAGCTACTATTTAGCATCTTCTCACAAGAAGGAATCAACTTTATATATCTTGAGGAGCTTAGTTTGCTCTAAAAGGTGCGACATTCTAGTTAAAGGGGCATGTGTTTTCCCTTCCTTCAATCTCATGAGCTACTATTTAGCATCTTCATATATCTTGAGTAGCTTAGTTTGCTCTAGAAGGTGCGACATTGTTTAGAATGTAGGTGTTAAAGGGGCATGTGTTTTCCCTTCCTTCAGTCTCATGAGCTACTATTTAGCATCAAAGCTTATAGCACACCAGTAAATGACCTCACTGAAATCAAAAACCTTTGCCATACATCCATTGTTCACCAACCATGAAGCCCAAGCTTTGTTCTCCTTCCTCTCTTGTCCTTGCATTTCTAAATACCATTTAAGCCCAAGCTTTATTCTCCTTCCTTTCTTGTTCTTGCATTTCTAAATACATATGCAATGGACGAGTGGAAATCTCTGTTATATTGATCCAACCAGTTGATTGAAAATGGTTCACCTTACCTTTTGGGAGCCATATTTCTTCTTATTTTTCTTCATTCTTTTACCTCTATGTGCATCCCAAGTTCTTATCAAAATTCTCTATCCTTTTCGAAGGATTATGACAAATGCCATTATTTATTAAATCTCAAAGTCTCTGCACAATTTTTCCTAAATTATTCCATTGTCATTTAGATACCATCACATATCTTATTAAAAATGATACATGTCAAATCATACGTTGCAGCCACATGTACACCTAAATATTATGTGACATGCAGGTAGAAATAGAAGAATGACACATGTCAAATCATACGTTGCAGCCACATGTACACCTAAATATTATGTGACACCTAAATATTATGTGACGTGCAAGTAGAAATAGAAGGCAGGGTGGAAAAATGGATTGATGAGTGACTATGCATTCCTCTTAGAAATCATAAGGTAGAGGATGTGTTGTCGCACAGATTGTCACGACAACGCTTAGACCGGGCGCTGTCACCCTGATCCTCGATCTCTCCGTTTAAGCCTGTCTCCCGCGGCTAAGGGGGGTAGACCCTATGAGATGATGAAAACCAACTGTGAACCAGTTGGGTTGGGAGACACGAAGGAGCAAGCACTAAATAGATTTTATTGAGTTAACAGACCAGTGCCTTGTGGAGTTCAATGTTTAAACGATTAATTATCAAATGTTGTGGAAAGATGAACCCATCAAAAATCATTTACCATTAGATAACTCAAGCAAATGCAAGACATTCGATAAACGCACAATGCTTTTATAGTGATCCATCGATTAAAACTTAATAACGATATTTCAGCAATTAAAATTTCGAAAGATAAATGCTTTAAACAAACACATAACCAGATGTTACATTCAAGATATTACATTCAAGCATAAAAGATGATAAACATTAATTCTACATCAAAATTTTAGCCTCAGCAAGAAAAAATAAAACGTGATAAATCCCCGAGCCAAGATTGTATCTGGCAAAATATTTCCAAAAATGATTTTATGATTTTTTCAAAGAAAACTAAAGATTAAATCAAAAATCCAAACTCTAAGAAAAAGGAACTTTTTGTATATTTTTATATCTTACATATTTTTTATTGATTTTCAAATATTTTTGTTTTTATATTTTTATTTTTTATAAAATAAAATAAAACTTAACTAAACTATCAAAAAAAACTAAATTTAAATCACAAAAGCTTAATCTTTAAATATGTCCAAGGCTAAAACTGGAAAAGATAAAAGACTAATTCTAAATGAAGATTAAATATATACAAATAAGATAAAATCTACAACTGAAATAAAAATAAAAAAGCATGAATGAAATCAAAACATAAATAATTAAATTTTAAACTACGAATCTAAAATCTAATTGGAAATTTCAACGCTTGAAACGAAACCAAAAAAGAGAATTACGCTAACCCTAGCCTAATACAAAGCATAATCTAAACGAAAGTTAAACGTAAGATATGTAAATCAAAAATTTGATGTGCGTACAGGTCGATGGCAGCGTGCTTGACGGGCAGGAAGAGCTCGACGGACCTGCCTTTTTTTTTTTTATATTTGTTTCTTTATATTTATATATTTTTCTATTTTTATGTTGGTTTTTTTGTTTTGGTAGACAGGCGTTGAGGGCGCTGAGGAGATAGAGCCTCAGGAAACAGCGTGAGACTGCAAGGACGCTTTGACAATGACGCAGCGCAGATGAAGCCGTCAGTTGCAGGTGCGCACAACAGTTAGGAAATGCGGATCGCAGGTGCAAAAGCAAATCAAATGCTTGGTCTCTATCTCCAGGCATAAACCGAAACCACGTCTCCTCCAACGCACAGGCCTGAAGCTTTTGATGGCGGATAGGGTGGAAAAATGCTGCGGACGAAGACAAGCGATCAGCAAAGAGAACAGGTAAGGTTGTGGACACGTTTATGCAGAAACGTAGGCAATGAAGGCAGCACGACAACGCTGGACGGGGGGCAGTGGATGCAATGGCAACGTTTAATCGAACAGTAAGAGCAGTACGCAGGCAAAAGATTGATTAGCAGCAGAGATAAACGGATCTGAGAAATTGGGTTTGGCCAGGGTGCGTGGAATGACTGCACGCGGGATAGACAGAAAATGGCACACGTATTACAGAAAATACGGCTATGGATGAAGGCTCTGAACAATGGGAACAAGATGGCGGAAGAATGGAGCCGCGGGAATGTAGATAGTGCAGAAAATAAGGCAAATGACAGGCGGATGTAGAGAGAAAGGCTGGACGTATGGAGAAGAGGCAGCGATTGGCGGGATTGCTGAATGATGAGAGGACACAAAGACCCCTTTTTTTTGGTAGATACGCCAGCGTATAGGCTGCGTTGGAAATTAATGGGAGCCTATTGCAGGCGCAGAGCAACACATAAGAAAAATTTTGAACAAAATTTCTGCAAATAATGAAACCCCAGTGGGCAGATAGCTGACCCTCTTTAGATAGATTGAAAACCTGCACCTGCAACCTGAAATAAATGGAAATAAGCAACCAGAACCTAAAAACGTAAATAAAAATAAATGAACCAGCTAAAATTATTTACAGCTTTGTGGCTCTACAAAAGCCAGATTTGTCAGTAACCCTCCATAATATTTTCAGAACTTCAGATTTGCTATGAAATGCTTTAGAAAAACTCTCATGCAATTCGGAAAAATAAACTGAATGATAAACCCAGGATCAAAACTAGCTGGGCTCTGCAAGAAAATTCTTGCGGGAGTTGGCTGGTTCAGCCGAGAACTTCCCCAAACGCTTGCTGGTTTTCTTTGATAAGGGTTTCCTGCATAGCTCACTTCAACCATCAATAAAGAGAGAAAAAGCAGTACTATATCTCAAAAGCAATGGAGATACCTGCCATTACTTCAGAAAATCCAATACCTTTCAAACCCTAGCAAGTGAACAAGATACCTATGCTCAACAATACTCTTTCAAAAGCTGTTACTAATCGCTGAAAATTAAAATATGCAGAAAATAAAATGGCTCACAACACTTCCAGAGAGTAACACCAGCAAGATTTCAACCCCAAAGTCTTTCTTTATTAGCACCAGAAAAGTTTACAAGAGAGCTTCTTCAGCCAAAGACTCTTAGATCGAATGATCTCAAATGACCCCTAGCATCCTATTTAAAGGAAAAGTTCCCAACAGCTAGTTCGAGTGATCCACGTCAAAATGATCTCGACCGTCGATGAGGATCAAGATATCTCTTGATCTCATCCGTCGAATTTTTAATGTATTAAAAAATTTGAATTCTGCATTTATTTACTCAAAATATTATTATCTTATTATTTTTAGGTTTTTTACTTTATTTTATTTATATATATATATATTTTATTTATTTATTTATTTTTATTTTTTATTATTATTTTTATTTTTATTTTTTTTCTTAATTTTCTTAATTTTTTAAATTTTTTAAATTTTAAATTTATTTTTTAAATGGATCCTCGAACTTAGCTTTTGGGAAAATCACGTAGGACCTAGGACTTAGGACTTATGAGGGGATTAAAACATTTCTTAACCCTCAAGACACTTTACATCATGACTTTTACAACTTTACATCCCAAGGGGGGAAAACCCATTTGACAAAGACCCTCATAAACCATCCAGTTCTGCGACACAACTATAATCTAGCAGATTAACACACTAGGATTCTCCTAAGATTCTAATGACAAAATCCATTTCGGCTTTGGGGTTAGGCTGAAGGAAAACTCTGCCAATCATGGATCGGTGAGACGAAAAACCTTCCGGAACGTAGATTATCACTTAGAAAATTAGGTCCACCTAGGAAATTTACATACATGACTCATATCTGCTAAGATTATTTACAATTTATACATGCAGACTGGGTTTACAACATAGATTGATCAAGCTGTCGATGACTGTCGAATGCCACGGACATGTCGATCAAGCGCTACCCTTTTTGCAAAGAAAAGGGGGTGTACTGCTATGGGTAGTTGACACGTAGTGGTCAACAGGATGTACAGTAAATTATCCAACAAACACTAATGCAATAAACACGTGGAAATTAGTAGTTTCACAAAAGAATCACGAGGTAGAGGATGTACAGTAAATTATCCAGCAAATACTAATCCAATAAGCAAGTGGAAATTGATGAGTGGCTATGCATCCCCCTTAGAAATCATAGAAATCATAAGGTAGAAGATGTACAGTAAATTATCCAGCAAATACTAATCCAATAAACAAGTGGAAATTGATGAGTGACTATGCATCCCTGTTAGAAATCATAGAAATCATAAGGTAGAAGATGTACAGTAAATTATCCAACAAACACTAATCCAATAAACATGTGGAAATTAGTAGCTTCACAAAAGAATCATGAGGTAGAGGACGTACAGTAAATTATCCAACAAACACTAATCCAATAAACACATGGAAATTAGTAGCTTCACAAAAGAATCATGAGGTAGAGGATGTACAGTAAATTATCCAACAAACACTAATCCAATAAACACGTGGAAATTAGTAGCTTCACAAAAAAATCACGAGGTAGAGGATGTACAGTAAATTATCCAACAAATACTAATCCAATAAACAAGTGGAAATTAGTAGCTTCACAAAACATATCAAGAGAGCACAACTCAAGTAGAACAAAGTAGAGCAAATCAGTGTAAGTTGCCTTACATAAACTAATGATTGAATACGCTTGAACTTGGACGATTGTAAAAATGAGTGGTGTGGTATATTTATACCACTCCTACTCAAGGCACTATCCCCAAGGAGGAGGCAATATTCAGCGTACCCTCGGGGTACGTTGCCTTACGTAAAATAATGATTAAATACACTTGAATTTGACAATTGTTAAAATGAGGGGTGTGGTATATTTATACAACTCCTACTTGGGTTAAGACACCATCCAAAGAGGAGGCAATACTGACCTTACCCTCCTTCTAGGGAGAGATTGACCTTACCCTACATAAAAATGAAAAATGAAGTATAGTAAAGTGTGAAGTATAATAAATTGTAATAATGTTGAAACTACCCACTACTATCTATATCTTAACTCGTTAAGAGCCTCAACTACCTATAAAGTGGCATGACATGTGGTAAAAATAAAGTATAATAAAGTGTAATAATGTTGCATCTCCCCACTACTACCTATATCTTGACTCATTAAGAGCCTCAACTACCTATAAAGTGGGACGACATGTGGTCATAAGTGAACATTAGTCAAGCACCCCCTTAAGTTGAACAAGGGGTCACAAAGATGACATTACATCCATATATGATCATAAGTGAACATTAGTTAAAATATTTCGGCACCCCTTTAAGTTGAACAAGGGGTCATATAGATGACATTGCATCTATATATGATCATAGGAGATCAACGTATCACCTCCCTATAATCCTACAACACCCCCTTAAGTTGAACAAGAGGCCACAAAGATGACATTACATCCATATATGATCATAGAAGATCACCATATCACCTCCCTATAATGCTAGGTTAGGGTCATCGAAAGCCATACAACTCATAAAGAAAGAATTCACGATTTAATAGTGGAAATTATCACCCTAAAAAGGGTATTTCGTAGAACAAACTCATATTTTGCAAGTAGAGGAGGACCAATTGAAATAAGGGTCCATGATGAGGGTGATTATAGTTGTTGGGAATGTATAACAAGAAAGTTAAGAGTGGCAATGACCCACTTGGAGCAAAGATGCCAGCAATGAAGGAGAGGGAGCATTAACATCATGCAATATTGGCAACTTGAAGTGGTATCTGTCATCATTGAATTGGATATTAGCTATGTTGCACGAAACTTCTAGGAACCCGACGTTTCGGGTCGTACCCATACTCGAAACTTCGAAACTTGGCCGAAACTCGACCATCTTGTAATCATCTATGAGATTTAATATAAGCTTGTTTTTCCTTCTAAATTTTCATCTATGGGTCTTATTCCCTTTTTCTTACAAGATAATGTGTTATTCATTTATGTATTTGTATATATTTTTTTATATATACATATATGACATTTTGGTTGACGTTTTCATTTTTGGGAGGTGACGTTTCTAAATGTACCCATTTCGGAAACTATGAAACATTTCTACGTTTCGTGCAACGTAGGATATTAGTATGTTGCACATTTGGATAAGGCCCGTCAATATGTTGCACATATAGAGAGACTTCATAATTGGATTTCTTAGCAGAAGAGGGATCATATTCATTTATGTATTTGTATATATTTTTTTATATATACATATATGACATTTTGGTTGACGTTTCCACTTTTGGGAGGTGACGTTTCTAAATGTACCGATTTTGGAAACTATGAAACATTTCCGCATTTCGTGCAAGTTAGGATATTAGTATGTTGCACATTTGGATAAGGCCCGTCAATATGTTGCACATATAGAGAGACTTCATAATTGGATTTCTTAGCAAAAGAGGGAATCATCATTGCACTACCTATCAGGGGAAGGTAAGGTTGCATATTTTCATTAATATTGTGAAGGTTGGAAGAGTCCTTCACAATGGAAGAGGGGTTGGTTGAGTGGGTGGGTCCAAAAGTTCCTAACAATTATCCAAAAGAAGAGCTTGAAAAGGTACCCATGGGTGTACCATGGTGTGGTAATGTCCACCATAAAAAAAATTTGTTGAAGAAGAGACCTGTTAAATAGAAACTTGCCGAGAGTCATCAACAAGTAACTTTGCTAAAGAAGAAGGGGCATGTTAAATAGAAACATGATAATAATCATCATTGGAAAAAAAGTGATGGCAGACATCTTGGTGGATTGTGAGGAATAATTTCACCAAATATAGCCTCATGGTGCTTAGTCACATGGTGATTGACAAGGTCATGAAAATGATACCCCCACCCCCTTGGAAAAGAATAAAGAAGAAGGGGCATGTTAAATAGAAACATGATAATAATCATCATTGGAAAAAAAGTGAGGGAAGAGATCTTTGTGGACTATGACGAAAAATTTCATCAAATACAGCCTCATGGTGCTTAGTCACATGGTAATTGACAAGATCATGAAAATGATACCCCCGCCCCCTTAGCCTCAGGGTGCTTAGTCACATGGTGATTGACAAGGTCATGAAAATGATACCCCCACCCCCTTAGCCTCATGGTGCTTAGTCACATGGTGATTGACAAGGTCATGAAAATGATACCCCCACCCCCTTGGAAAAGAATAACTATATTGTTTGGTGAGGAGTATATGAAACATGTGATATAACGTACTTTCCATGAGGTGGCTGCACCTATGCACTTGATCCAAATACCCTAAAATGTGAAATAGAGGGATTTTGCCCATGCAAACATTCATGAGCAGTCATATTGGAGACAACACAAGTAGGAATGTGGTTGATGATAAATGCTACACAAACAAATTCCTCTTGTTGAGAAATCAGAATTTGTTGA
The DNA here is from genome assembly GCA_031772625.1 of Pinus tabuliformis. NCBI lineage: Eukaryota > Viridiplantae > Streptophyta > Pinopsida > Pinales > Pinaceae > Pinus > Pinus tabuliformis. Next base: position 629,674,817 of record CM062814.1, on the reverse strand, counting down.
GAAATCATAATGCATGTAGATTAGGGTGGATTTCTCTTACTTGATAATCACTTGTGAATTTGTTGGCTTCATTATTAAATTTTTATGTTTTATTTCATCAAGCAATTATCAAAAGTACAAAACATGAAGATCACAAGAGACAAAACACAAAGATATAGGTTCCAAGCAAGGGCAAAAACCCCACAAGGGGGGAAACCCAAGAAAATCCTCTTCTTATGGAATTAGATCAAAGCGAGATATCCAAGACCCAAGACCAAGACCAAGACCAATACTACCACATAGACCCTAGTCAACCCTCCATCAATCCATCTCCAACAAGTTATAGTCATCAAAAGTAAGCGTTGGTCAAATCTATGAATTCTGGTCCATCCTTGAAATTTCATCCTACCTGAAATCTCGGGGCTTGAAATTTCAGCCTATAACAACTCTGAAAAATTGTAGAAGATACTCACACGTGTGAATAGATTAGGGCAAAAAAACAAAACTTTTTCTCTCCTTTGACTTCAGTCTCTTCCTCTCTTACTTCGTTGATTTCCTTCTTGCTTGTAGAGAAATCGAATTGGTTGCCAAAATGTGGAGCACAGTTTCCAATATATAGTTGTTCGACCATATGAAGAGAAACAACTTATGGTTTGGCTGACTTGTCCATGGAGGGCTAACTTGGTCTTGTGGTGACAAAATTGACTCATTTGACTCAAAATAAAAAAAATAAAAAATATTTTCTTACAAAATAGTCCAAATGGGACTTTGACTCATGAAAATTTTTCTTATTGACGCAGAGAACCTTGAAGGCATGAAGAACTTGCGTTGATTAGAAAATAATAATAATTATAATAATATTTTTTTCTTCTTTTGCTTTTACATTAAATACATATTGATACAAGTACAATGATGATTATGAATACTAAACCTATTTACACTTTTCAACACTCCCTCTTAACTAGTGTTAATTTTAGGTATGTTCTATGCTAGAGCAATTTATTTAAATTTTCATAGTTAGCAATCACATCAGCATTAAAGTAAACTGCAGATAGAACATAAATATAAATCGCAGAAGACAAGCCAAGACAAGAGGACACAAGATGTGGCACTAGCCAGGGACAAACCCCACAATGTGGGGAAACCCTTGATCAATTCTTCTTTTATGTTCTTCAAAGTTCAGCAGAGAAAGTGAGAGAGATAGTACATTTACAATAGAAGTCAACACTTTGACTTTTGATATCTACAGATATCAGTTGAAGACATATTGCTTCCACTAATTCTCTAAGGTGACTTCTTCACCTATCATAGTGCTGCATCTTGTCCATTTGCTACACCTTACCGTGTAGCACCATCATGCTACATCATGCATCATCATGTTGCTCATGATTACTATGCTGCCCATACATCCTGTGGTCCATACATCATGCTGCCCATGATCTCATCTATCATGTTGCCCATTCATCATTCTGCTCATGATCTCTTGCATCATGCTGCCCATGATCTCATCTATCATGCTGCCCATGATCTCTTGCATCATGCTGCCCATGATCTCATCTATCATGCTGCCCATTATGCTGCATCTTCTATCATGCAGCCTTATTTATGCAGCAATAAGTAGATCGGCCTTAGCTGCTTGCTATGGCTTGTAGCCTAGCAAAGCAGCTAGGCTATAGTTCCAGATACCTTCCAGCAAACCCATCTTTAAACTATCCTTCTATTTTCATGCTGTCACCTACAACAATCCAAAATTATGACAACAGCTTGATCCTCAGACCTATTCTTGTTGCTCCGTATATATTCTCATGTATAGCGGTTCCATAGGTCCTCACCATGACAACGTTAGGATGCACAATATTCAAACCCTTGTTTCATGATAGCCTTAGATTAGGGTTGTTTTGTACAGTGATGAGAACTTATTTATGACAGCGTATAGGTCTGCGTAAAGTTTAAACCTTCACACTGCGTATTGGCTTGGCAGCTACAGGTCTCCTTTTAACTGCAGCCAGATCTCCTTGACATGACTGCGGCTTCTTCTTCCTCCATTGACTGCGTGAATAGGTCTGTGTTTAGGCTGCTATAGGCAGCGAATGAAGGCTTCTAGGACAACGTATAAATGTCTCCCTTGACTGCGTTTTAGGGCTGCTCCATTACTACAACCAGATCTCCTCTAACTGTGGCTCCATGCCTTGACAACGGTTCTTTTCATGACTGCGTATAACTGCATCTAGGGCATCACATTGTTGTGCGTATAGTTGCTTCCCATTGCTAACGGATTAGGGCATCGTATGGTAGCTAGGGCATCATACTCTTTAGTATCTCTCCTTCTCCAAAAACCCAAGACGTGGAGAGGAGATCACCTAAAGAGTGTGTGTTAAAATGACTTCAAATCCTTGCCAATTTAAAACGTAGATGATGAATAGGCATGTCTATTGGGCTTCTGAGCCTACTCAAATCGCTGGTCGGCTTGATAATAATCCCATAATCAAAATAAATTCATATCTCCATAAACGCTTATCGGAATCGGATGATATTTAGACCAATCCTACACCTCTCAACGAGAGGGATCTAATAAAAATATCAGCTGCCATAAATAAGCTGACCCACATGGAGTTTGGCCCTAGTTGCCAATTTTAACAATTAGGGAGGTATTCATAATGACTCAACAACATACATGGATACTCTCAAATTGAAATATTCTCATAAGTTGAGTTCAGATTGATAAGAATCATAATAACCAACATTGTCAATTACAAAGTAGCAAGGCCTTGACTGGAAAGATCTATCTCTCCCCTAGATCAGAGCATGAGCATAATGTTGGGAGGCATACATTTGGACACCACCATCGCCTCTCATAGCAAATACCCCATCTGAATGTTCACCAATTATGTCCTTATAGGACTATTCTTATCTTGGATATCACCCCATCCTCAAAGAATATTGGTCCTCAGGACTACTCTTATCTTGGATTCCCAGTCCTCAAAGAGTATTTGTCCTTGGGACTACTCCTATATTGGATACCATTCCTCAAGGAGTATCAGTCCCAGATGCTTATCTAATCTTCCATTGTCCCTACCATTTCCTTCACTGGGCTTATGGTTGTTAGTCTATTGAGAAATCTAGGGGCAACAACATAGAATGATTTCTCTTGCTTTGATAATTGTTTGTGGTGTATTTTTACTTCACTTAATTAACTTCTTCTGTCACTTGATATTATTAGTGTTTTTCTTTATCAAACAAAAACCAGTCTCAAAAAGAACAATAAAACAAAGGGCACAAGATATAGACGATCAAACAAGGCCAAAAGCTCTCCAATCTGAGAGAAAAACCCGCAAGAATTCTTCTTTTGATAGAATCTTCAATTAATGAATTCCAAGACCTAGACCCTTGACCAAAAACCCCTCCAAGACCAAGTCAAAGCTTCTTCTTGATTAACTTCTCTTCCTTCAAGTCAATGCTAGTCAAACTTGTTCCTTTGCTTTAGATTTCGGCCCTAGCTCATAATTTCGGATTATTGTCGTAGACCTGTAATTTTGGCTTCTTCTGATGAAACCCTAGGTCACACGCGTGGCTTGAAAAATGGAAAAATTTGCCTCCTTTCAACTTTGCTTGACTTGACTTCCTTTCTTTGACAATTCAGCTTGCTAGAGAGACCTTCCTTGATCCAGTTTTTGGTCCTGCAATTTGCTGCAGAGGGAGGCCCTAATTCACTTCACACGTGTGAGAAGAATACACAAGAAAACAGTCTCAAAACTTGATTATTCTTCTTTCCTTTTGTCCTTCTCTTCCTTGCACTTCTGCTCTTCCTTGAACGAACTTGTGTGTTTTGTAAGTGAGTCCTTGAATGAGGTCGAGTCCTCTTTTATATAGGCTTCATGTCCATCTTTATAAGTCGACTTGTAACTGCCTTTAAGTCGACTTCACCTTCTAAATAGGCTGACTTGTTTGTTAGCATTTGACGAGGTCTTGGAGGGTTATTTGACTTTATTTTGACTCAAATAATTTCTTTTACAATATGTAACATGCCCCAAAATGGGTCTTTCATACATGACAATGACTTAATGACTTGTAGACTCGATGACCAGCTCTAGGATCTCACAATGAGAGCTTGACCTAAAAATAAATTTCCTTGAGCATGAAACCCATGCCTCAAGAACAACAATAATAAAATATATTTTTCTCATTGCATCAAATACATAAAATCATGATTACATGTGTCATTATGAAGACCGAACCTAATTACATATTTCAATGCTCCCTCTTAACTAGGGAGGTATTCATAATTCATAGAAGGTACTTGGACATTCTCAATCTTAATAATTCTCATAAGAAGAGTTGGATTGGTAACCCATCTGTTTAGCATCGTATTTTCCACCATTGTCACATAGCAAGGCGTTGAATAACAACTCTATCTCTCCACAACATCAGAGCATAATGCTGACGAGACCAATGATTTATAAACAACATCATCATTGTCTCTCAATGAGCATATGCCACCCCAACATTCATAGGGTATGTCCTTCCAGGACTACTCTTATCTTGGATTCCCAGTCCTCGAAGAATATTGGTCCTCTACGACTACTCTTATCTTGGATTCCCTACCACATCCTCAAAGAGTATTGGATTCCAGATGCTTACCCTCCATTCTTTCTTCCCAAAGTGAAGACTAGAATGATGTCTCTATCTCTCCCTATCAATTAGAGAGGACATACCCATTCCTATAAAGGAATGTACCCATTCCTACAAAAGGAATGTACCCAAGTTCCCCTCATTCTGGAACTTGTCCAAGCTCCCCCCTTTTAACAAGGGACTTACTTCCAATCTCCCTCTTAACCAGGGACTTGCTTTCCAACAACATCTTTTTGGTGGAGATCATGGCACTATTAGCTGCTAGAAGAGCTCCTCCTTTTAATGTCATGAATTTCATCTTTATCATTATGGAGCCTTCAACTCTTGGGACTTCTTTGTAGGGAATTGAATCTCCATTACTTTCATTCATGAACCATGCCGGTCATGTCATCCTTTCCTTATCGGAAAGTGATCTACTAGTCCATATCTAGTTTTTCTTCATACAACTACCTTTTCCGCATCATGTTTCCTTTAGGATATTCCATTCCTCCACATGAATACTAGTTGTAGGTGAAATCCACAACTCCCTTTTGGTAGCTTTGTATCAGCCCATCCAAATATTGTTCAAAAAAAAAAAAATGAGCATTAGATCAAATTTCCTTTTGTGGCGACCCTTCATCATGACATCCACTTGTTGCAACATTAACATCGTGCATACATATTGACACATCTCCAAGATATTCAATATCAAGGGCCTTTCTCTACAAAATTTATCAGGGTCGTCACGCCTTCTCTATGGAGATGTCATGGCCAATTCTTCTAGTTATTAGATGTTCCTTTTCTATGTGACCATAATTGCATCTTTCACGATCTCTTCTTTATTTCTTCACATATTGCTCCCCAGGAACTTCCATCCATAGTTCCTTCATTTTTTGTCAACCACCTCATATCCCATATGAGGGCATATTATGTTGATCTCATCTAGTCAATATGTGAACCATGCCTTCATTCATCTTTCCAAAGGAGGCGATCCCCTTTCTTTGATCATGCTCATGAGATAGAGAATTTACTTATGCAATCATATGACGACATGAGTCAATTGAATACATGCATACATACTTATTTCCTTCTTTTGTTCATCTAGGCTTCCTTCAACAACTTCCTTTTCTTGATAGAGAGTACTTCAACTATCACGGCATGCTGCATTCCTTTGTCACCATACCATCATCCTTATAAACAATGAATCCCATACAAGGTGGAGTTCTCAGCGAGACATTTGCTTCTTTCAAGAAAGGTGAACCTTCTAATGAAGATTCCAATAGACGATCTAAATTATCCTCATTCGGTAGAAAATCCTTTCTCAAGATGATGAATTTCTTCTATCATGCTAGATGACTTTCTTTCAATCATATGCACTACACATGCTTGCAATGAGGTTACCAAGAGCTACTTCCTTTATATGATGACTGCCACTTCCATGTAGACTTCTACCTTAGTTGTTCTTTCAAGCTTTTCTAATGAAATCCTTTCTCATGATGATGATGTATGATGAATTTCTTCTATCATGCTAGATGATTTTGCAGTGAGGTTACCAAGAGCTACTTCCTTTATATGATGACTGCCACTTCCATGTAGACTTCTACCTTAGTTATTCTTTCAAGCTTTTCTAATGATATCATGAGTTATTTTTTCAATGCTATGCTACTATGATGCCATCTCCTAAAATGATGCATCCTATCATGCTTCTCATGTTTCTCTGTTTAGGAAGTGATTTCTTCCATTCACATGTCCTCTCCAAATACTAGTCTCACATTTTCCATTTTGGTTTTCATGTGTTTCTTCTTATGTTTTCTCCCTAGAAAACCTAGTTTTGCCTGGTTTTCCTAATTTCCTATCCTCTTCCTCTATCTATATCACCTAATAATAGGGCTACAACTTATTTTTTCTAATTTTCTCTTTGTTAGATTTTGGTTAGCTCTAATAATAGGGCTACAACTTATTTTTTCTAATTTTGTCTTTGTTAGATTTTGGTTAGCTCGGAAGGTATTTTTGAGAGAGGATAACCCACCAAAAAGTAGTTTGTCGGGCAATTTACCCAAAAGTGGGGTTTTTTTTGGACCAAAGTGTTGGTTTAGGACCAAAAGAGAAATAATTAATTATTATAAGGGTAAAGAGTTTAAAACCCTAAGTTCTAGTGGTTTCCTAAATGACCCTAGAAGAAAAGTATATAAGGAGCGTCAAGCTCATTAGACATATCAATGAGAAGGACTTCATTGTGTGTGAAGGCTAATAAAAGGATGTAGCCGTAGAGAGCCAAGTCTAGAGGCCAATTAGGGCTGAAAAAGAAGTCCAGGTTTGTCCATGAAAGAGTTTGAGGGTTTTTGTTGTAGGGACTATGTATCTTTAGTACAAGGGAAGGTGGATCTGTGGCGGAAAGTAGAGGTAGGTTGCAACAGAGATGAAGATCCTAGTTGCAATGTATAAAGCGCTTGTCTTGTAGCAGGAAGGGGAAAAAAGGGTCTAGTCGCAGATGACAAGAGTCCTGATTTGGGGCAGTAAATGAAGGGTTGAGACCTACAGGATTGAGACTATAGGCCAAGACCTAGATCAGGTTCTGAGGGTTGGATAGAGGGGTCTCTTAGTTAAGCTAAGTACCTAAAAGGCTACAGGGAGAAGGCCAAGTGTTGAATTTCCACGACACTCAAGAATCTGGTTTGGGTCTTAAAACCTCAAACACAAACACCACTCAAATGCCACAACGCTTCTACTTTGCACAACAAAATAACAACCATCAGTGAATCAACTAATGCACATGACATTTTTTTTAAACCTTTTTAACCCACTACTTTTATATTACAATGTAGACTACAATAGTCCTAGGGCTCTCGTATTATGGATCATGGCCTTTACATACATCCCTGATACAAGTACACGACTAGGGCTTGGTGTCAACTGCTATTATTACCAATCTACCCTGAACAAAGTACACTTGACCTACTTGCTGATGTGGTGCCCCACAACCCTTTCAGTCCAAAGCACCTTGAACACATTGTCAGGTCTTCTCGCCTCCCAATTTGCTGATCACTTCATCTTGCCACTGCCAATGATCACAACTCCCTTGTGTGTCACTGAACTTTGGCCCACTAATCTGCCCACTACTAGCCATCTAGCTCCATTAAGAAGTTTGGTCATTGGGTCTTCTGGAACTTCCCACTTATCAGTGAAGTTTGCCCATTTGCAACCCCTAAACTAGGGCCTCATCACTCTGCCTCCTAACAACTTATTAGTCCTTCAATGATCACTGTGCATGAGAACTTGTAATGCTGCCTTCTTATAGTAGATAAGTTCTTCTACCCACTTCTACTCACCAAAAAGAAACACTATTCATAACTTCGTTTGTGAACAATACTTAGCTTCCTTCATAGAGTACTAAGGCCTTTCAGATTAAAATATTGATCCTAGGGCCTATAAATCGGCCTTTTAGATCTCTGAAATGCCTCTAACATATTTTGATCTAGGGCCCAATAGATTTGCCCTCACACTATGACATATCAGCTGCTTTTGTCATTCTTCTTAGGGCCACCATAGCTGGCCATACATAGTCAACTCCATGACTAATGCAGGGCTTCAAATACTGCCTTGTCTTCTGCAATTTGTCCTCCTTAAATTGCCTAGTTCCAAGCAACCCATTAACAGTGATAAGATGCGTTCTATATTTTCTAAGGGCTGATTACAATTGTTGTTCAAATCCTTGAACATATCTTCTCTTCCTTTTCTAAGTCACCCCTTTGATTGTCCTTCCTTCTCAAACTTCTGCCCACAACAAAGAGTCATTTTGCCTCCCTTTCTAGGGTTTCAGTCCTCTTCATTCATCACAGATCTGGGCTATTCTTTCACTGAGATTTGGACAGATCATAAGATGCCTCTTTGCATAGGAAGAAGCCCTAACTGGGGTGTATCAAAACTACTATCCAAGACCTCTTGGAAAACCCTCCAACCTTTGCAATGTAACTCCTCAAGGACACTGCCACTTAGCCTCCAAGTAACCACGGTTGTGGGCATTTTCATAATTGATTTTCTAGGCCTGCTGTAGATCTCTGCGACCCAAAATTTGGGGTTACCTCAAACTTGCGATATCCTTCTTCTAGCCCGATACTTGCTGGGTTGGTCCTCTAAGGCATGCAACCTTACTCTAGCTTCCCTTCAACCCTCACAACACTACCAAAACAATCCCATTTTAGGTGTTTCGACCCTCCAATAAGGTACAAGAGTCTGTGGCTATATCACCAGAGTACCACTTCTATTAGCCTAGAACTTTCAACGCTTTTCCACACATCTCTTTCGATACTTGGATGTGTAGACTTGCCCACCAAAACCCTCACCAAATTCAACCTGCATCCTCCTTGTACCTAGACCAGAAGATGAGAGAAAAAGACAAACACAAAACCCTTCTTCTTTCTCCTTATCCAGCTCAGCTTCTTGAGGTATGCAGTCTCCTTGGATCAATTTTCACTTTAGAAGAATGCCACGCTGGATTAGCTCATGACCTTTCCTTGAAAGTTGAAACCATATTCGACCTTCTAGCTCAACCTCCTTTAGGGCTACATCTCTACTAGCCTCCACAATCAAATGATCTCTTCACTTGATTGATTTAGCTTTGATCCTTAGGCCTCTTTAAATAGTTTCTCCTTTAGTCTCTTAAGAACCCTCTAGACTTAGTATTTTAGTCCTCTATGTTGAAGAATCTAGGGCATCTAAGTATGATGAGATTCTCCTGATGATGATAACTATTTGTGAAGCACATTTTACTTTTTCTTATTAACACAATCTTCTCTTATTATTATTAGTGTGTGATCTCTTTCTTCATCAAACAGTTATCAAAAACAAAAGAGACAAGAACACAAGATGTTGGCTCTCGGCCAGGGCAAAACCTCTCTTTCCTAGAGAGGAAAACCCTTCTGCAAATTTCTCTTATTGAAGGTTCAATTGACAAATGCTAAACCCTAGACCCTTGACCAGTGGATGCTCCAAGAACAAGACACAGTCTCTCTTCCTTTTGTCCTTCAACCAATGCCTTCTTCTGCTTTGCACTTTGATCTCTTCCTTAGTACTTCTTCCGGCAAATGGTAGCTCTTTTTCCGGCAACTGCAGAAACCCTAGGTCTCCTTAGAGACCTCTTCTTTGGATTCTTCCTTTTCCTTCTCTACTTCGCTTGGCAATCTTCCCTTTCTTTGACACTTAGGCTAGAGAATGATACCTTCCTTGAGAGATATATCCAAGTTGAGAGGTTTATCCTCTTTACCCTACTGCAGGTCTGATTTCTTCGCACGTGTGGCTGATATAGACTTGTACTCTGCCCTTTTTATTGCTTCTTTCCTTTGCTTTAGGTGAGACTTCTTTTGCTTGAGATGGAGGGCTATTTGGAGCCTATTTTTCACCCAAATCGCCTTTTCTTATGTTGCTGCACTTAGGGTTCTGTTATGACAGCAGAATGTCCCTTCTTCCTTCGCACGTGTGGCATAGATTAGCCCCAAAACAGCCCTCCCAAACTCCGTTTCTCTTCCTTCTTCTTCGCTGCACTAGAATCACTTTTATGCTCCTTTTTCGCACTTTTTTTTTGACCTTTCTTCTTCGCTGTTTTCAGAGATGATGGATGGACTAGTTGTGAGGTCGAATGGCCCTATATATAGGAGTTTGTCCCTCCTATTGGGCCGACTTGAGCTAGTGAGGCCGACTTGACTTTAGGTGCACCAAAAAATCATTTCTTTGAGCTGACTTAAAGAGGAGACTTGCCTTTGCTTTGGAGGATCACCTTTAACATATTTCTTTCTTTAACTCTAATACATAGGTTTACATAGTGTAACATGTCCACATGGGTCTTCAATAATTACATTGACTCTTTGACTTTCCTAGAAGCACTTCAACGTGTGCTTGACCTATCAAATGGACAAGAAATCCATTTTTGTCAATGACAAAAATAATAATTCTTTTCTTTTACAAGTACAAAGATCAAAATTACATTTATGAAGACCGAACCTAGTTACACTTTCTTCAACACTCTACACCCTAGGAAATAATAACAATTTTCTTTTTAGATTTTAAACCCCTTCTTGGATCCAAAATCCCTCTGCTTGGTTATTTCACCCACAACTAAATTGTGGTCCATTTCCTCCCAAACCTAGTTTCACAAATCAACACTCCCTTTTAGTTAGGGAGGTACTTCCACTGCTAGGAAGTATCCATCATCATCACCGGTGACACTAGCCCATCTGGCAGCCACCTTTGCAGCATACCTTGTAGAATGGACCACACTATCTGGGTAGCGTCTTTCCCTCATTTTGTCAGAACCTGAAGATCTCAAACTTCCACAGGGCTGCTCCCTTTGAAGCTAGACTCCCTCTGAGTCTACACAGTCTCCACTGGCTCACACTGCTCCCAATGCGCACACTTTGATCCATTGGCCCTTCAAAGTAGCTATGATACTATGTTGAATTTCCATGACACTCAAGAATCTGGTTTGGGTCTTAAAATCTCAAACATAAACACACTCAAATGCCACAACACTTCTACTTTGCACAATGGTATAATAATAACAACCATCAGTGAATCAACTAGTGCACAAGGGAATTTTTTTTAGCCTTTTAAACCCACTACTTGTTATATTACAATCTAGAATACAACAGTCGTAGGGCTCCTGTACCTCTACCAAGGATCATGGCCCTTATAGACAACCCTGATACAAGGGCACAACTAGGGTTTGGTGCCAACTGCTATGATCACCAATCTACCCGAAACAAAGTACACTTGACCTACTTGCTGATGTGGTGCCCCACAACCCTTTTAATCCATGCACCTTGAACACATCTGGCGGGTCCTCTTGCCTCCCAATCTGCTGATCACTTCAACTTGCCACTATCTTTAGCTTTGGTATTTGAGAACCATCTCCGCTGTCCACAATTTTATTAAATGCTAGATATTGATAAATAGAAAACCTAATGACAGATAGCCTGGATTAATCAATGACAAGATTTTGGGTGGAGCATCATTGGGAGTCCTAGAGGGGATCTTATACCCCCAAATGGGAATACTGGTGCCTCATTAAATAGTGTTCAGAGGTAATTTCGTTAATGGCTTTTAGCTTTGTATTTACACAGTTATTAATATGTGGTGATACCTGAGTTATATCTAGGCTGAATGTCAGATGCAATGGCCCTGCAAATCAGGTGGAATGTTCCAGATTGAATTTTAAACTTGCAGGAAAGATTTTAAATCTTCTATGAGCAGTTGTTGCCCAATAATGTTCATCTTGTAGTACTCATGTTCTTTTGTGTGATGGGTGCTGTTTTTGAAGTAATAATAAATATATATCAGTTTTCCTGATGATAATGAGCCATGGAACTAGCTTTTGGAAAATAACAAAGATCCCCATGCAAAAAGAATTTCCACTTAGAGGTGAACAAAAAACGATGATCAATATTTTTGATCTGCTTGCAGTGACCAATCAAACACAAGAAGTGATGTTACATGGAAAGGCTAGGCAAAAGTTGAAGATATATGCTCTAAGCAGCTTACGGGAAACTGTTCATCGAACATTGACTTTTATCAGCCAAATATGCAAGAGGAGGACATCTAGGTATTAAAAGTCATTGTAATATGTGAAAGTTGTGGAAACCAGGGGGTGTGGTTAGAATTCAGCTTTTACCGAAGGAAAGTAAGTAGACTAGCAGTTCATGAAGAACAAAATCTGTCTATTGATCAAAGGTCTTGTGTTGCACCCGTTAGCTAGAAGCTATTGTATACTTCTATTTGTTGTCTTAACACAGATTGTGATTTAATTTCTGTGTTTTACTGCGTCAAATATTTTTGAGCTGAAACCACCTCAGTCATCATCAGAGTTAACAGTAGAAGAGTAGAGAATAATGTTGCAAAGAAATAATAAAATCGTAGGCATGAAATCTATTTACGTATAAAATATCAAAGTCTTTGAAAGAAAAGTCAGACCCAACAAAGTAAAAAGAAATTACATATAAACTCGTTAAGTGGAAAAACAAAGACAAAGTGGTGGAAGTTTCTCTTACATGGATTTTGAAATTTCTTTCTCCCAATTTATTCTAGCTGTGCCATCTTTGTAAATTATCTTTAGTCGTTTTGGAATTTGCAGATTTGATAAACAAACATCAGTTTCATATAACTAAGCATCAGTTTTCAGGTCTTTCTGGGGCCACTTCTATATCAACTAGTCCATTGAATTTACACAAAAATTCTGAAGGTTTTGTTGTAGCTTCTTTTACACAGGAATCAGTGATATTCATAGGTTGACACCATGGATGATGTTTATTATAGCAAGTTCTTTTAATTGGTTGACTTTTTGAATTGATATCAACCATCATTCTATATAAATATTTGTAAGATAGTCACATTACCTTTTTGTATCATTATACATGTTTGTTCTGACTTTGTTTGATTTGATTGCTGTCAATCTTTAATGCTTCACAGCCAGGTCTTTGCATGTGTGTTCCAATTGGTGGGCACGGAAATGATGTAGTCTCAAGTCCAGTTGCAGATACCTGAATGTGGCCAGGGAAAAATCTTATTGTTCCGAGGAATCTGTACACTAGCAACTTTCTAGCTCCATTAAGAAGTCTGCTCATTGGGTCTTCTGGAGCTGGCCACTTATCACTGAAGTTTGCCCATCTGCAACTCCTGAACTAGGGCTCCATCACTCTCCCTCCTAACAGCTCTTTAGTCCTTCAATGATCACTGTACATGAGGACTTCTAAGGCTGGCTTCTTATAGTAGATAAGTCCTTCTACCCACTACATACTCGTGCACAAGAAACATTGTTCACAACTTCGTTTGTGAACACTACTTAACTGTCTTCACATTGTGTCTTAGCTGCTCCAAGATCACTGTACTAAGGCCTTTTAGATCTGCCCACTTGTCAACCTTCTGGTCACATCAGAATGCTGATCCTAGGGCCTATAAATCTGCCCTTTCAGATCTCTGAAACGCCTCCTGCATTTTTTACTCTAGGGTCCAATAAATCTTCCCTCACACTGACATATCAGTCGCTTTTGTCACTCTTCATGGGGCCACCATAGGTGCCCATACACAATCAACGCCATGATTGATCTGGGGCTTCCAAGGTCGCCCTTTCTTCTGCAATTCGTCTCCTCAAATTGCCCAGATCTAGGGCACTTCCAAGCAGCCCACTAACAGTGATAAGATGCTTTCTATATCCCTGTTCTTAAGGCTAATTACAACTGGCTATTCAAACCCTTGAACAAACCTTCTCTTCCTTTACTAAGTCACCCTTCTTGCTGTCCTTCCTTCTCAAACTCATGCCCACAACAAAGAGTCAGTTTGCCTCCTTTTCTAGTGTCTCGACCCTCTTCATTCATCAAAGATATGGGCTATTCTTTCACTGAGATTTGGAAAGATCATAGGATGCCTCTCTGCATAGGAAGAAACCCTAACTATGGCATATCAAAATTGTTGCCCAAGACCTCATGGACAACCCTCCAACCTTTGCAATCTAACTCCTTGAGGATGCTGCCACTTAGCCTCTAAACAACCATGGTTCTGGGCATTTTCATGACTGATTTTCTAGGCCTGCTACAAATCTCTGCAACCCCAAATGTAGGGCTACCTCAGACCTGCAGTATCCTCCTTCCAGCCCTATACTTGCTGCACTAGCCCTTTGAGGCATGTGACCATACTCCAACTTTCCTCCAACCCTCATGGCATACCAAAAGAAACCCATTTAAGGTGTTTCAACCCTCCAATAAGGTACAATAGTCTGCGGCCAGATCACTGGAGTACCACTACTATTAGCCCAAAACTTCTGACCATTTTCCACAGGTCTTTTCCAATACTTGGATGCAAAGACTTGCCCACTGAAACCCTCACCAAACTCGGCCAACATCCTCCTTGAACCTGGACCAGAACATGAGACAAAAAGACGAACACAAAACCCTTCTTCTTGCACCTTATCCAACTCGGCTTCATGAGGTATGTGACCTCCATGGATCGGACTTCACTAGAAGAATGCTACATTAGATTAGTTCACGACTTTTCCTTGTAGCTCTACTCGGCCTTCTAGCTTGGCCTTCTTTAGGGCTACATCTCTAGTAGCCTTCACGATCAAATGATCTCTGCACTTGATTTATTTAGCCTTGATCCTCAGGCCTCTTTAAATAGTTTCTCCTTTAGTCTCTTAGGAACCCTCTAGAATTAGGGTTTTAGTCCTCTAGACCTTAGGATATAATAATAATTCTTTTTAGATTTTAGATCCCTTCTTGGGTTCAAAACCCCACTGCTTGGGTATTTTACCCACAAAATTTGTGGTTCATCTCCTCCCAAACCTATTGCCCTAAGGTTGTTGGAATACCTCCCAAGCTACACAAATCAACACCGAGTGTGTGGCAGGTCTGCTAAGGGTTGGAGCATAGGCTTTGAAGGACAAATCTGAGGAGTCGCTTGTAAGAACAAGGTTGAGGTGTAAAGGGTGGTAAAGGGCTTGTTTAGGAATGCAATGGACCCTAAAAGTAAATTCAAGGGTTGAACAATCCAAGAAAGGTCTACTCGCACCCTAAACAATGGTAGATATGTGAAGGTCGAGGCCTAGAATTGAAGGTCAAACAAAGTGGGTGCAATCCAAGAGTGGTAAACGCAAACTACAATGAGGACAAAGGCAAGGACATAGTTCGTTGAGATCTGTTATGTGCTAGAGTCTTCTTGATGTGCCTACCAAAAACAACTGTGAGATTTCTAGCTTGTGAGGTCTCTCAAAAGTCTGATCAGTGCCAATTGTGGAAGACATGAATGGGTAGCAAGAAATCTATGGGCAGAAGGGTTTAGCCTAGGTCTAAGAATGTTGCCAAGAGAAGTTTAGAAGGATGTTGAGTTTTTCCTAAAGTTTCTTCACAAACAAAGTTGTGAACATAGTGCATTTTGAGGGCTAATATGCAATGGGTTGATGGACAATATCTACTATGAGTTAGTTGATTGCTGGAGCACTAATATACAATGATCTGAAGGGCAAATCCATTGTGAGTAGCAAAGATATTATGGGCTGATATGCAGTGCATTTAATGGATCAAGCCACTGTGAGCAGTTGTGTGTGACAAAGGGTAATGTGGACTAAAAGGGCCGAAGGAGAAGGGCTTCTCCGACAAGTAAGATTGTTTATCCTTATATGTTTTGTGGGCAGACTGTAGATCTGAAGCAATAGATCACAAGACCTATGTTTTTGTATACTATGTATTCTAGTTGTACTAGTGATCGAGGGCCATGATCCTTGGTATGGGAGCGCTATGATTCTTTTATTGATGGATTAATAAAATAATCAAGCTTTGGGCTCAAATCTTTGTGTACTAAATTGATTTTATTGCTGAATATTTCCGTGTGCAAAGTGCTAGAAAGTTATGGGTTCCTAGTGCGTTTGTGTGTATGCTTAGCCTCAAACCAGATCTAGGGCCTAAGGAAAACTCAACATGGTATCAAAGCCACTTTGAAGAGCACTTGAATCAGAGTGTGCGTAGGAAGTAGAGTGTTCTAGTGAAGGTTGTGTAGACTCAGAGGGAGTCTAGCTTCAAAGGGAGACTGCAAAGGATTGTCAGTTATCATATGAAAGTTTGAATCATCAGGTTCTATTGAGATAAAGGAGTTTTCAGCCCATGCAAGGACAGTCATGAATCATGAGATAACATTCATGGTGGTGCAAGGAAAGTCGTAGATCGTGCAAGGACAAGCATAGATTGCATTGGAAAATTCAGGTTGTATGTGAGAACATTCATGCACCATGCAAGACAAATTTGGGCCAGGTACAAAAAAGTCATAACACATACGAGGACAAATATGGCTACTCAAGGAAAGTCATGACTCATGCGATGACAATCATGAGCATGCAAGGAAAGTCATGGAGCTGGAAGTGTGAAGGAAATACCTTCCTCACTAAGAGGGAGAATTAGATTTTGGTTAGCTCGGAAGGTATTTCTAAGAGAGGACAACCCACCAAAAAGTAGTTTGTTGGGCGATTTACCCAAAAGTGGGGTTTTGGACCCAAATTGTGGGTTTAGGACCAAAAGAGAACTAATTAATTATTCTAAGGGTGAAGAGGTTAAAACCCTAAGTTTTATTGGTTTCCTAAATGACCCTAAAGAAAAGTATATAAGGAGCCTAAGGAGAGGCTCATGAGACATATCAATGAGAAGGACTTCATTGTGCGTGATGGCAACAAGGATGTAGCCCTAGAGGAGCCAAGTCTCGAGGTCGAGTAGGGCTGTAAAAGAAGCCTAGCTTTTTCCATGAAAGAGGCCTAAGGTTTATGTTGTAGGGACCGTGTATTTTTTGTGCAAGGGAAGGTGGATTCGTGGCTGAAAGCAGAGGTAGGCCACAACAGAGATCAAGATCCTAGTCACAATCTACAAAGTGTCTGTCTTGTAGTAGAAAGGGGCAAAAAGGACCTAGCTTGAGATGACAAGAGACCTAATTTGAAGCAATAAATGAAAGGCCAAGACCTACAGGATGCATATTTATACGCTGAGACCTAGATTAGGTGTTGAGGGCTTGAAAGAGGGGTTTGTTGGTTAATTCGAGGACCTAATAGACTACGGGGAGAAGGTCGAATGTGTTGGAGGTCTGCTAAGGGTTGGAACGAAGGGTTTGAAGGACAAATGTGAGGAGCTGCAACTGGTAAGAACATGGCCGAGGTGTGAAGGGTAGTAAAGAGCTTGTTGAAGAATGCAGTGGAGCCCAAAAGTAAAGCCGAGGCTTGAATAGTTTAAGAAAAGTCTACTTGTAGCCTAAACAATGGTAGATCTATGAAGGTCGAGGCCCAAACTTGAAGGCCGAACAAAGTGGGTGCAATCCAAGAGACTACAATGAGAACAATGGCAAGGACATAATTCGTTAAGTTCTGTTATGTTCTAGCAGTGTTGCGGGGGAGCGCCCCCCCCCCCTCGCTCCCGCTCCCGATCCGCGCTCCGGGCGGGAGCGGGTCGGGAGCGCGCTCCCGAAATCGCTCCCGATTTCGGGAGCGCGCTCCCGAAATCGCTCCCGATTTCGGGAGCGCGCTCCCTAAAAAAAAATTCGCTCCCTGCCTTTTCGGGAGCGTTTTCGGGAGCGTTTTGCCTTTTTTGCATTTTTTTTTTTGTAGTAATGTTCGAAATGCAATTTTTTTTTAAAGAAACAAATAGTTTTTGAGTGGGGCAACTTAATGATCAAGTCTAGGCCCTAGTATTGATATGCTATTCATGGTAATGTTAAATTCTTAAAGTAAAAGTGACATTTTCTTTAATTTTCATTTTCATCCTTTTACTTAAATTTTTAACATTACCATGAAATGACTCAGGATGTTTGAGAATGGTTTCGTCCTCATTGGATTTCATATGGAGAAAGTAGAATTTTAGATTTCATTCAAAATCCAGCAGACTTATCAGTTTTTCAGGATTTCAGGATTGGGGGATTGCAATGTTTCCATTGAATTTTGTCATGTATTAGGGTATGGAACTCATATTTAATCAAGAGTACCAATCCCTCTATGTACCTTGATGTTAGTGACATTGGTTGTCGAACTCCTCTATCATGACCCTTCTAAAAATGTACGCATCACTCGAACAAAATCTTGACTTGACATGCTATGCTTTTTCTATCTTATGTTAATGCTTAGAGGGTGATATTAATGACAAAGATCCCTATACAGATACAAAGGTAATGACAAAGATACCTATGGATATTAATGCTTGGAGGGTGATATTAATGACAAAGATCCTGATTTTGCAACAAGACTAAAAAATTAGACATTTCTCGTGGTGGCAAGAGGCCCAAGCATAAGAAATAGATAATAGATTTACTTCTCTTCTCTAGTTTCTAGTAGCTTTTATAACTATTGACTCTTTCATATTTATTATGATATTTTTTTAAACAATATATGACAATTTAAGTTTGAAGTTGGCAATTATAACTCATTAGTAATGAATTATGAATATGATGCTTCATGAAAGTTGAAAGTTGTTTCATTTCGTTTCATTTTATAACATTTCATTTCATGTTAGATATTATTTGTTGTAATGGTTACACTTAGCTTACAAGTACAACTTTGGTGATCAATGATGATAAATGTTATATATTGAATTTTGAAAGCTTGAAACTTTAAGATTGATGAATCATGAGACTCAATATGTTGTATGTTACTATGTTACTAACTTGCGGACGTGGTTGATGAAGATTATAACTTCTAGATGATTGTTGTTATATGGTTCAATCTATGCTTTTTTATGTTTTTTTATATCTAATTCATCATTCTACATGTTTTTGTTGACATATATGTATCAAAAATTAAAAAATATAAAAAATATATATATTTTTAAAAAATCGCTCCGGGATTCGCTCCCAAACCGGGAGCTTCTGAAAATGGTCGCTCCCGCTCCCGCTTCCGCTCCCGCTCCCCGCTTCCGCTCCCGCTCCCAAGTAACACTGTGTTCTAGAGTCTTGTTGAGGAGCCTGCCAGAAAGGACGCGAGATTGCTAGCCTATGAGGTCTTTTAAAAGTATGATTAGTGGCAGCTTTGGAAGACATTAATGGGTAGCAAGATATCTATGGGCAAAAGGGTTTAGCCCAGGTCTAAGAATGCTACTAGTAGAAGTTTAGAAGGATGGTAAGCTTGTCCTAAAGTTTGTTCACAAACAAAGTTGTGAACACAATGCATTTCGAGGGCTAGTATGCAATGGGTTGATGGAAAATATCTACTGTGAATAAGTTGATTGTTGGAGGGCTACTATACAATGATATGAAGGGTATGTCCACTAAGTAGCAGAGATATTATGGGATGATATGTAGTGCATTTAATGAATCAAGCCACTATGGGAAACTATGAGTGATAGAGGGTAATGTGGACTGAAAGGGTTGAAGGAGAAGGGCTTCTCTAGCAAGTACGTCAGATTGTTTATCCTTGTATGTTTTGTGGGCAAAATGAAGATTTGAAGCAGCAGATCACAAGCCCTATGTTTTTGTATACTATGTATATTAGTGGTACTAGTGATCTAGGGCCATGATCCCTAGTATTGGAACCCCATGATTCTTTTATTAATGGATTAATAAAATAATTTTGCTTTGGGCTCAAATCTATATGTACTAAATTGATTTCATTGTTGAAGATTTTCGCTATGTAAAGTGCTAGAAAGTTGTGGGTTTCTAGTGTGTTTGTGTGCATGATTAGCCTCAGACCAGATCTATGGCCTAAGGAAAATTCAACACTCTTCCCCTTGTACTAATGTTAGTAATGAGCTCCATTCCTTTAACCTAGTAGAATTGATGTTTGCCCTAATATGTTGTCCTCCTACTTTTGTAGACTTAAAGTATCTGTTTTCCCTCATTTGATATCTTTTGATATAGTTGCTCCCCTTCATTGGCAATTAATGAACACATCTGCAACTGCAAGATACTCAAAGATATTTTCTTTTAAGGTTTTGGATTTGTCTTAAATCTCTCCTTCACGTTCTCTTACCTCCTTGATATAGGCCTTATATCCTTTCTTTCTAAAGGTTCATCCCTAGTGTTGAAGATGGACTTGAGAAAGAAATCTTTCCCTTCCTCTAAATAGTACCCCTTTTTACTAATATAATGCACTCTATGTTAATATTTTCATGAGATTTTTTATGTATTTCAAAGATTTCTCATAAGATTTTTTGGTTTTGCTTTTATTTAGTGGGTGAGGAAATTAGTGCGGACTCAAACAACTTAATCGATGCAGATTTCGTAATTGAAGGCTAAAGCTAAGGCATGTATGGTTAATTTATCTCATTCTATGCTACATAATTACATAATGTGTGTTTTTTTTTTTTTTTTTGTTAATTTAGAAGCAATGTAGGCAATGGAAAGTAGTGTTTTTTTCAAATTTAGAGGCAATGTAGGTAATGGAAATTGGAGCACTCTTGAATATCTATGTAAAAGGGCCAAAGGGGGAGTTCTCTTTTGTTGCACAATGCATGTAATCCTATCCATTTCAAATACAATGGTGTTACTCCCTCCTTATCTTTGCATAAGAATTTTGTTTGCCATTAAACACTTATACTATATTTCTCTTAAGAATTTTAGCATGTTCTAAATATTTCTCATGAGATTTTTTTATTTTGTTTTTTCGTTAGATTCAATGGTTGGAGGAATCAAGGTTGGGTCCTAGAACCTATAGGGAAATGTGGAAGATTAGTGATGAATCTACTAAAATGTTGGTGTGAGAGAGATCCTAGTAAAGTGTTGAGGTAGAGGAAGAGGTGAGTTCAGTTGGTGCCGATTCCATGTTATGATCAATTGTGACAACCTCCTTATTTCAAATACAATGGCTCCCCTCCCTTTTTATGTAATTAGGGTTTTTGATGTTTCTATAAGATTATTTACATAAGATTACTTACGGGATTTTTGGTCTTTAGTGAAGTGTTGAGGTAGAGGAAGAGGTGAGTTCTGTTGGTGCCGATTCCATGTTATTATCAGTTGTGACAACCTCCTTATTTCAAATACAATGGCTCCCCTCCCTTTTTATGTAGTTAGGGTTTTTGATGTTTCTATAAGATTATTTACATAAGATTACTTATGGGATTTTTGGTCTTTATTTAAAATTTCTCATAGGATAATCTATTCTTTTTTTCATAAGATTTTTTTGGTCTCTTTTACTTTAATTTGTGCTACGTAGGGTATTCTTTGTTCGCACGTGGATGCTTTTTGGGGTTGCAAAGTAGAGTTTGTCAATAACGTTTCTCTCTATTTATTCCTTTTTGTTTTTTCTCTTGTTATTTGTATCTTTCGCTATTGCTGTTATTCTTTTTATTTATTATTTAATCTAAACATTATGAGCATGACTACTTTGTTTTTAAATTTAGATATGATGTAGTGTAGGTATAGGAAGATTGAGGATTATTGATGAGACTCACGAAATATCCTTGTGAGAGAGATGTGGACTAGTCCAACAGAGGTGGAGGTAGATTGTGAGTTCTTATTTGGTGCTATGAAATTGTTCTCATTTGAAATAAAAAGTTTTCCTCCCTTGGCAATTTAGAGTTTGTGATTTTTGTCTTTGAATAAAATGTAATTAATTTTGCATAATATTTTGTTCTATTTTTTGTGTCTTTTATAGATTTCTTGTAAGATATTTTGATCTTTTTTAAATATTTTATGGTTTGATTTTTGTTTAGTTTAGTGGGTGGTATATTAATGTAGGTCCTAATTGTAGAATTTCCTGCAAATTCTCTACAAATCTACCTCTGAGATCTATTTAGAAAATTTGACTGTAGATTAACTCGATAATGCAATATACCAAAGCAAAATACTATAATCTACTTCTGCTATCAAACTTGTGGAAGCTTAAAGATCGAGCTGAATCAGATCTGAACACATATAACCATAAGAAGAAGAATCAATACACATGAAACACAGAAAATATTCGGGGGACAGCCTCAGCTAAAAACCCCACTATCTGTATTATCATACAAGGTGGAAATACATCAAGATTATACAAAGCCTTAGCTCTCACAGCTAGCCAGCGCTCAGTACAATCCTCCTGGATGCTCACAGGCAATCAAAGCTTCTCACAAGCCTTTTCCTTTGCCCTCCAAGCTCTTATTTCCTTGCCCAATTACCTCTGGGATGATCTCCTTCACCCAGTGTAACACTACTCTCACACACTGCTCTAACACACTGTCAGAACTGTGCAATCCTCAAGGAACCTTACCTTGACTGCATGCATGAGTTTCCTTTATAGGAAAACACATGCAACTGATAGTAACTTGTCCTTGACATTTAGCTCTACGGGATATTTCTCAGAACAGACATGCATGAGTTTCTGATGAGGGAATCTTTAGTTATTTGGAGTACACTGGTTGAGTGCATGCATGCATCAATTGACTGAGAACTCAGAATTAGTTCCTCAAACAGTTTGGAACTAGTTTAACTTGACTTAACTCAATAAATTGAGTCAACTAATTACAACTCAAATATAACTCAATCTTATCTCTTTAATTAAGGGATAATATCCTTAATTTAAGGGATAACTGTTGCATGACTTCAGAAAGACTTTTAATTTGAATTTTTTCAACTAGTTAATCCTTAATGAATTAATTAATTATTTTCAAGCGGCTGGTGAGACTAAATTCGATTTTAATTCACAATTTTAATTCAAGGACAAATTAAAATTGGAATATTTGGATTCTATTTTTATCATTTCTTGTTGCTATTTCCAACACTAATGGTCAAGGATTTCATAGATGTATTGGGTAAAGGTGAATGTTGTGGTGTATCTATGGTCACATACATGTGTTTGCTTAAATTAGAAGCATTTTACATTATTGGTCATTTGTTTAATTATGAGTGCAATGGAAAATAGGTGAAAGAATGTGGAGGATCACTAATGAAACTCTACTGAAATGTCTTCATTAAGAGAGAAATTATAGTGGAGTGCAGATACAAACATGGAGGTAAGTTTTCTTTTGGTGCAAAATCCATTCATAATCTGCAACAAAATCTTCCCACTACAAACACTATTGTTCTTTTCACTCTTTACTTATTTAAGGTTTATGATTTTTGGTGTTTTAAATAAGATATACCTTTTGTTGCATAAGATTATTCATAAGATAGTTGGTCTCTATTTAAGATTTTTGATAAGGCATTTTTTCTATTTCATATTTCTCACAATAGTTTGTGTATTTAGTATTTTTTTCATAATATTTTCTTGTCTCTATTTAATACTGCTCTATTTTTTGATGTGCAGGGTTTCCTTGGTTGGCCATGTTTGGGGTTGTAGAGCATACTCTTGTTTGTTTGTTTGTTTTTTTTTTTCCTTGTTAATTTTGTTTTAATTGTTGGTCATATTTTTTTTCTATTGTTGTGGCTCTTATATCCTTGAATTTATGAGCATCTATTGTTGTTTTTTTTTATTGTTGTGGCTCTTATATCCTTGAATTTATGAGCATGGCCATGCTAATTTGTGGTTTAGTATTTTGTTTTTCTTGTGTATTTTGATTTTTTTTTTTTTTTTTTTTTTTATTCAATGGGTGAAGAAATCAAGAAATACCTTAACAGCCCATAATGTGGGTGTAGGGTTGATGTGGAGTCCACAACTGTAGTGGGCAAAGGTGAAGAGGTATGTATTTGTCGAATTTACTTGTTTATGGGCAAAGACAAAAAAACGTATATATAAGGGGAATTTACTTGTTTAAGGGCAAAGAAAAAGATGTTATGTATAAGGGGAATTTACTTGTTTTCTATTACATAATTATGTCGTTTCATGCCCATTTCAATTTAACTAATTTGTTGTGTCATCCTTATATCATGTGTTTGTTGAAGTTTAAATGCAATGCTGAGTAAGAAAGGTGAATAAGCACTAATGATGCTAATGAATATCTTTGTTTGAGAAAGACATGGAGAATTATAGCAAAAGTAGAAGCAAAGGTAGAGGGTAAGTTACCTTTTGGTGCAAATCTCATGTAGCATGTATTTTCTACTATAAAATCCTCCTAGTTCATGATTCAAATACCATGGTTCTCCACCCTTCCTACCAATTTGGGGTTTTTAATTTTTCGTAGCATAAGATGTACTTTTGTTTAAATTATATGTATCTTCTATTATTTGGAATTCTCTTATTTATTGGATGTAGTGCAAATGCAGGTAAAGAAAGGTGGCCAAGCAAAGGTGGAGCAACAATGTTGAATTCTCTTATTTATTGGATGTAGTACAAATGCAAGATTTATTGGATGTAGTGCAAATGCAAGAAAATAAAGGTGGCCGAATAAAGGTGGAGCAAATGTTGAAACTTCTTAAATATTTTTGTGTAAGAGATACTTGGAGTAGTGTAGGAGAGTGCAAAGGTAGAGGGTGAAATATCTTTTGGTTCTTATATGCTTATCTTTTCATTTTCAATATAATGGTTCTCCTCACTCATTCCTTATTCATGGTTTATGATTTTTGGTCATTGAATAAAATGTACTTTTGCATAATATTATGGATAAGATTTATTATAATATTTTTCAATGTTTGTTTAATATTTCTTATAAGATTTTTGTTGTTTGTCTTGGAACTTTTTGGTTTTCATTTAACATTTTATGGTTTTTTTTTTTTTTTGTTCGATTTAGGAAGTGGAGATATAGAGGCAGATCCTAGAAATGGTGCAGATTGCATAGGTGCATTTGGCGAAGGGGAAGACGAAGTAGGAGGAAGAGGTGGGTATGGTTTCAGGTGTCTGATTAAATTAAATGCATTCTATATTATTTGAGATTTATTTATATAGTGAGTGTAATGCAAATCTAGGTAAAGGAAGGTGGAGGAGCACTGATGAAACCACTGAATCTTTTTGTGTGAAAGAGACTTGGAGAAGTGTTGAAGAGTGCAAATGTACAATGTGAGTTCTCTTTTAGTTCCAACATGGGTATTTTCTCGTTTCAATACAATGGTTCCCAGACTGCTTCACATTTCTAACAAGATATTTTGTGTACTTGATATTTCAATTTTTGGATGATATTTCTCACAAAATTTCCTTTGTGGTTGATATCTCTTATGGAATTTTTTGGTCTCTTATTAATACTTATCTAATTTTTGTTGTGCAAGGTGTCCTTGGTTGGCTTGGAGCTTTTTAGGGTTGGGGAGTTGTGTTTGTGTCTATTACTTATTTTTGTTATATATGTTTTTTTTGTTTTTATCATTTGATTTTTTTTGTTTTGTTATTTTATTATTATTTATTTATATATAATTTATAAAAAAAAATTTGCAATTGTTATGTTTTTTTTTTTTTTTAATTGTTATGTTTGATGTTTTTTGCATTTTATGAGCATGGCCATGCTAATTTGTGGTTTGGAATTTTGTTTCCTCATGTATATATATATATATATATATATAATAAGATCTAGCAGCTCATATTGTGGGATTAGAGTTTATGCAAATTCCACACATGTAGAGGAAAAAGGTAAGGGAGAGGTATGTATCGCTTGCTTTTGTCTACATAATTTTATAATTCCATGATGTTTTAAATTAACTCAATTGTTGCTTCAAAATTATATCATATGTGTTTATTTATATTTAGAGGCAATGCATGTAAAGCAAGGCTAAATGCTAATTAAACTATTGAATATCCTTTTGTGAAAGATACGTGGGATCCTTGTTTTGTTTCTTTCTTTTTCATTATTATTATTTTATTTTATTTTTTAATATACCTTTGTTCATGGATTTCGTTTTGGGTTCTATGAGTGTGGAAATTAAGGCAAGCCTTAACAACACATATTGTGGATTTAAGGCTAATGATAATTCAACAAATGTAATGGGCGAAGATGAAAGAGATATGTATGATGGAATTCACTAGTAAAATATGAAAGAGGTATGTATGAACTACGTAATTTAATGGTTCCATTTGTTTTAATTGAACTCTTTTGTTGCTTGTTATATCATGTGTGCTCATGCAAATTTATTATAGACAATATGGGTAAATTTATTATAGGAAATATGTGTAAAGGAAGGTAACTGCAATCTTCAAGCATAAGCAAAATTTTATTCTAATTGAGTAGAATTTGTGGATATGGATGAAACAAAATAAAATTTTCAATCCAGGTTATGACATACTAGTTTTTATCTACATTTGGGAGGGGTACTAAGCACTTTGTGCAATCTAAGTTATGACATACTAGTTTTCATCTACACTTGGGAGGGGTACTAAGCATACTAGTTTTCTTCTACATTTGGGAGGGGTACTAAGCACCTTGTGCCATTTGAGTGTAGGTTTCTTACGTGCGTATTTCAATCTCAACATTTTCATTAAATCATGGGACATAGGCAATATGGGTAAAGGAAGGTAATTGAAATATTCAAGCGTAAGCAAAACTTTCTTCTAATTGAGTAGAGTTTGTAGATATTGATGAAACAAAACAAAATTTTCAATCCAAGTTATGACATACTAGTTTTCATTTACATTTGGGAGGGCTAGCAAGCACTTTGTGCAATCCAAGTTATGACATACTTGTTTTCATCTACATTTGGGACGGGTACTAAGCATACTAGTTTCCATCTACATTTGGGAGGGGTACTAAGCACTTTGTGCAATCTAAGTTATGACATACCAGTTTTCATCTACATTTGGGAGGGGTACTAAGCACTTTGTGTCAGTGAAGATTGTAGATTTCTTAATCTCAACATTTTCATTAAAACACGAGACATTTTTCCTTTTAGCCCCATAATATCTACATCTTTTTATATTGTTGCTTCGTGAAAACTTACTTCTAATTGAGTAGAGTGTTAAAACATGAGACATTTGTCCTTTTAGCCCCATAATATCGACAACTTTCTATATTGTTTCTTCATGCAAACTTGCTTCTAATTGAGTAGAGTGTTTGTAGATACCTGCATGAAAGCTTGCTTCTAATTGAGTAGAGTGTTTGTAGATATGGATGAAACAAAGCAATTTTTTCAAACCAAGTTATGACCATACTAGTTTTCATTTACAATTGGGGGCTACTAAGCACTTTGTGCCATTGGAGAGTGCAGGTTTCTCACGTGTGCATTTCCACTTCAACATTATCATTAAAGCATGATGCATTTGTCCTTTTAGCCCCATAATATCTACCACTGTCTATATGGTTGCTTCATGTTTTTATGAAGGAGCCAAAAGCATCACAGACTTCTTCAATCATTCTATCATAGACGAATGCATCTTTGATGAGAACTTATCACAGTTAGTCATGTTAGCTCTGAAGTGCAGCACTGCCATATTGGAGGCTAAAGGAGGGAGGTGATCTACTTTGATTTCCCGGATAGGGCTCCACATGGGCCACCACCCCACTTTCCTCGCCCTTGCACTTACCTTCCATTCTGCTCATTTCCTAACCCAACCCTATCATCCCCACGGGGCCCTCTTTTTGCCTTAAGCCTAAATAAATTAACCCAAAAAACCCGAAAAACCTTACTTTTCCACCATTATGCGCCCTCCGCACAGTTCCCGAGGACATATCGTACCGCTGTGTCCCTTCGTCGATGATTTTCACCCCACTGATCCAATGGCCCACGTCTCACCCGATCAATGGAACCTGCCCGATTGTTCCCCACCGTCAGATCAACCTCGCTAGATCTGACGGCCATCGCTCATATCGCACAGACAACAAGTGCAAAGAATCCCTGTTCGATAAAGGCGGTTTTTCTCTCTCTTCCACCGCGACTTGTCCTCTGCTGAATGGAATCGGGCGGACTCCACCATTTACCACTTACCGCCCGATGCCCTTCCAATAGAAACCATAACCACCCGAACAAAACCACCCCCATACGTTATCATCTACACACCTCCACCGCCTGATAGCCGTCCGATCTACTCACTCGAGATCTAATGGCCCAGACGTGTTCCGCTCTCACCACAACCTTAGGCTGCTTGCGCCTGATCCCCACCGTGCATCCCCCCCCGATCCAATGGCCTTCGTTCATCATAGCTCACGCTTGTCCTCCTCCACTCTGTCACTTCCATCCGTCTGATTTGACACGTCCTCCCACCCATGCACCGTGTATTCCACTTCCTATCAGTTACCTGGGGAAGAAGGTGGTCGACTCTGTCAATATTGTGACAGTCGGATAGTTGGACCGAATTAACAGAAAGCAGGGCCGAAGGAAGGAGGACACAACACGACCCAGTGAACGGAATTAAACAGTGATGGAGCTCCACTGTCATAATCAAGCCAACTACCTAACAGGGTAGCGCAGTATCGGAATTGATTAATGTTTTCATGATGAAAAGGATATTGCGTCCTGGAACGCTATCAAATAGTTAATGACAGTGGGTGGTCAATTAAAACATCTCCAGCCCTAAAATGGCTAAGGATCATTGTAAAGAAAAACTATAAATAGCCAAAAGCAAGATGTAATCAGGGTTCAACTTTTGGAGACTGTAGATATTTTGTTCCTTGCAGCGTCTCATCTTCATTTTTAGTAATACAAGCTTCTTTTTCCGCTACATGCTCGATGTGCATTTCCCTTCTTGTTCTAAACTTGCACCTAGATTGGTTTGTTCACGCTCTCCTATGTCTAATGCTAGATAACTGTCATCTTATCTCTGCATTGGTGAATTGGATCTGTTGTTGAATAGGTCATCTATGTTTCTTCTGCATCTAACGCTAGATAACTGTCATCTTATCTCTGCATTGGTGAATTGGATCTGTTGTTGAATAGGTCATCTATGTTTCTTCTGTATCTAACGCTAGATAACTGTCATCTTATCTCCATTTAGATATATTAGATTTACAGGTTTCCTTCACTGGCTGCAACTGGCCATTATATGTTGTGTATGCATCTGCTGGTGTGGTTAGTATTCTTCATTCACTCACTTAATCTGCAAATTATTGAGCATTAGTGGTCTAAAGCCTTGTAGGCTGAGGGTGTTCATGCATGTCTGGAGTGAAAACAAAGTTGAAGTGGTTATCTGGCTTGAACCAAAGCATCATCCATTCTAATAGTTCTTAGAACAATATTGAAGATTATATGTTACCAGGCATCTCTGAGCTACAACCATAAGAGAGTTTCTTAGAGAGATAACAAAATTGGCGCCGTTACTGGGGAGAGGAGATTGAAGCTCAGCTTCCCTGAGAGACGAAACAGCTCCAACTTTGATGATAGACAATGTCTGGACACATTTTTTTGGTTGTAGTCATCTATCTGGCGACTCTACTGGAGGCCGAATTTTTTGGCGACTCCACATCGTAGTTCTGGCTCAGTTTGTGAGGCATACTTGGAGAAATCCTCAGAAGTCACCAGCTGACCCAGTACCAAACCCTAAATGGATCATCAAGGAAGAAAGATATCACATAAAAGAGCATCAGGATCAGGTAAACCTAAACAATTCCCTATATCCCTGCAAGAAAGGCTTGTAATAGAACAAATACATGTTGAGAGTGTAGCCTTTAAAACTAGCAGTGAAGAAAAACTTTCAAAGATTCATAAAGCTCCTTATTATTTAGGTTCTCTTCTTGCTTTAAGCCGGAAGGAAACCTCACCTCCTATCCCTCAGACTCCTTTATTCCTATCAGTCGCTCCTCAGCTTTCTATCATTCAGACTGCCAGTACTCTTCCATCCACCACAACCATGGCAGGTCCACAAGCACTCACCAAAATGGAAAAAGTCATAGCTGCTAAGTATGGACCTCTAGTACTGCCCACTCCTTTTAATGCAATGCCTACTGGAGAATATCAAAAATACATGCCTAAGTTCACTAGGACTGAAGGAGTTACAGCTGAAGAACATCTTGAGTCCTTTTATAGCTATGCCGATAATCTGGATATTAGTGAAGATGATGTGTAGATGAGAGTATTTGTCCAAAGCCTAGATGGAGAGGCAAGAAAATGGTTCAGAGAATTGACCCCTAGATCTATAACAGATATTGAGGCTTTAGATGATGTGTTCCTAAAGCATTGGGGCGATAAGAAGGACCTACTCTACTACCATACTGAGTTTGGGAACCTGAAAAGGGAAAATGGGGAGTCACTTTTTGATTTCAATAAAAGGTTCAACCCCATGTACAGCAAGATACCAGCTGAAGTGAAACCCACCCCTACCTCTGCTAAACTTACTTATGCCAACGCCTTCGATTCTGATTTTTGTCTACTATTGAGGGAGAGAAGATGTGCTTCTTTGGCCGAAATGCAACATGCAGCCCTGGAGGTAGAATCCAACATCATGGCTGTAGAGAAACTCAAGGGACATGTTGATCGAAGGAAACAGGGGTGAATCTTCTTCATTCCAGACCCCAAGATAGATAAAATGACCAAGATGATAGAGTCACTAGCCTCTGAAATCTCCAAATTAAAGGTTGAGCAGTTCCCAAGGAAAGGAAGAGCCCCTAGTACCTTTGCTCTTAGAAATCCCAATCCATATAGAAGAGCCAATGAGCAGTTGCAGATTATGCAAAGGAGCAAAGATGCCAATGAAGATCAAAGGGTGAAGACTCCTTTCTAGAATGTAGTCATGGAAGAGGAATAGTTTGATGAAGATGATGAGATCCACTGCATGGAAGACAAAGGCAGTGCTTCTTTCTTGACCTTGGCTGCTTATTAAGAGTCGTTATTTAAGGACCAGGCCAGCCCAGAATGGGATGGTGAGGCTGTTCTACAAACCGAAGATCAGCAAAGATATAATCTGAGGTCGAAAATGAACAGTGCCAAGGAAACCCCTGTTCAAAGAGCTGCTATCCCTGCAATACAGCGAACTATCAAGAAAAAATGATCAGCAACTTATCCCATCATTCTCGAAGCTCCAGCTCAAGAGGTAAGAGGCCCCGACAAGTCCCCTTCTCCTTTTAGTTTTGAATCAGAAATCCAGAAGCTTAAAATATCTATGCCTCTGGTAGAACTAGTGAAGAATGAAGCCTTTAAGAGACCCATCCTTGAGGCCCTTGAGCTTAAGGCCACATAGGCATCAAACGACTATGTGAATTTACAAGATGACAAACTTGCGGTTGTTCTTAGCCCAATGACTGAAACTACGGATGACAATTGCCCATCATTCTATGTCTCCTTGACTATTCATGACAAAATGCTCCACAATTGTCTGCTGGACACAGGTGCCAGCCATAATCTAATGCCCAAGGCTGTCATGGATGAGTTGGGCCTTGATATCACTAGGCCTTATCATGACTTATTTTCTTTTGACTCAAGGAAGGTGAAATGTTTGGGGTTAATCAAAGACCTAGCCATCACCCTGTCTCAGCTGCCTATGAAGAGTATGATGATGGATATTGTGGTAGCAGATGTGCCCCCAAAGTTTGGCATGCTTCTTTCCAGGGGATGGATCAAAAGATTGGGTGGAATGTTACAAAATGACCTGTCCTATGCTACTGTCCCAGTTTTTGGAGGTGAGAGTAGGAGATTATACAGGGAAGCTCAGTTAGCTTATATTATCAGTGATGAGAAGCATCCCACTAATCATCCCATCTATGCTGTTGACACTGATTTTGGAGCTTGTATTCTCCAAATAGAAAAATCCCAGTTGGCCTCCATGCAGCTCAGGAAACCAGTGTGTGCAATGTTACTTGGGAGCGGGAGCAGGAGCGAAAGCGGGGAGCGGGAGCGAAAACAGGAGCGGGAGCGACATTTTCAGAAGCTCCCGATTTGGGAGCGAATCCTGGAGCGTTTTTTATATAATATATATATATATATATATATATATATATATATATATATATATATATATATATATATTATATTTTGATACATATATGTCAACAAAAACATGTAGAATAATGAATTAGATATAAAAAACAAAAAAAACATAGATTGAACCATATAACAACAATCATCTAGAAGTTATAATCTTCATCAACCACGTCCACAAGTTAGTAACATAGTAACATACAACATATTGAGTCTCATGATTCATCAATCTTAAAGTTTCAAGCTTTCAAAATTCAATATATAACATTTATCATCATTGATCACCAAAGTTGTACTTGTAAGCTAAGTGTAACCATTACAACAAATAATATCTAACATGAAATGAAATGTTATAAAATGAAATGAAATGAAACAACTTTCAACTTTCATGAAGCATCATATTCATAATTCATTACTAATGAGTTATAATTGCCAACTTCAAACTTAAATTGTCATATATTGTTTAAAAAAAATATCATAATAAATATGAAAGAGTCAATAGTTATAAAAGCTACTAGAAACTAGAAAAGACAAGTAAATCTAGTATCTATTTCTTATGCTTGGGCCTCTTGCCACCACGAGAAATGTCTAATTTTTTAGTCTTGTTGGAAAATCAGGGTCTTTGTCATTAATATCACCCTCTAAGCATTAATATCCAGAGGTATCTTTGTCATTACCTCTGTATCTATATTGGGATCTTGTCATTAATATCACCCTCTAAGCATTAACATAAGATAGAAAAAGCATAGCATGTCAAGTCAAGATTTTGTTTGAGTGATGCGTACATTTTTAGGAGGGTCATGATAGAGGAGTTCGACAACCAATGTCACTAACATCAAGGTACATAGAGGGATTGGTGCTCTTGATTAAATACGAGTTCCATACCCTAATACATGACAAAATTCAATGGAAACATTGCAATCCCCCAATCCTGAAATGCTGAAAAACTGATAAGTTTGCTGGATTTTGAATGAAATCTAAAATTCTACTTTCTCCATATGAAATCCAATAAGGCTGAAACCACTCTCAAACATCCTGAGTCATTTCATGGTAATGTTAAAAATTTAAGTAAAATGATGAAAATGAAGATTAAGGAAACTGTCACTTTTACTTTAAGAATTTAACATTACCATGAATAGCATATCAATACTAGGGCCTAGACTTGATCATTAAGTTGCCCCACTCAAAAATTATTTGTTTCTTTAAAAAAAAATGCATTTCGAACATTACTACAAAAAAAAAATCGCAGAAAAGGCAAAACGCTCCTGAAAAGGCAGGGAGCGAAATTTTTTTTAGGGAGCACGCTCTCGACCCGCTCCCGCGCGGAGCGTCGATTGGGAATGGGATCAGGGGGGGAGCGCTCCCCCGCAACATAGAGTGTGTCAGATCACAAAGGAAGAAGGTCCACAAATTTGGGACATGTTCTTTGATGGAGCTTTCTCTAGGGAAACTGCAGGAGCAGGTGTAGTTTTGGTATCTCCCACACAGGAATGCATACATTTATCTTTCAAGCTAACTTTTCAAGTCACAAATAATATAGCAGAATACGAGGGTTTGATCTTGGACTTGAACACTGCTAAAGAAATGGGCATCAAACATCTGAAGGTGTTTGGAGATGCAGACCCTATTATTCAACAGGTGAACAAGACATTCCAGGCAAGGCACCCCAAGCTGAAACCATACAGAGATGAGGTATGGAAGCTTAAGGATTCGTTCACTAGCTTTAGTATTTTATACATCCCAAGGGCTAAGAATCAGCTTGTTGATTCCCTTGCTGTGTCTGCTAGTATGTTTGTTCCAACTTTACCCCCTCAATTGACTTATGAAGTCCAAGTAAAATACAGACTGTCATTGCCTGATAATGTCAAGTATTGGAAAGTCTTTGAAGATGATGACGAAGTCAATAGGTTTCTCCAAGTCATTGATGAATTCTCTGAAATGCAAATTGATCAAGAGAATGAAGCCATGGAGGAATGCCATCAATCCTAGCTGAGAAACAAAATCGGTAAAGACAACATCGTACAATTACCTAGTAACCATATACCCAAAGGGTTGGTGCCTCTAGAGAAGTTGTTGGATCATAATGATGTCCCTTATAAGCCTGCCCAGAAAGAGATTGAGTCGGTAGTCCATAGACACAATATAGGGAGTCAAAATCATCCAAAGTATATAAACTTGTCCACCCACTTGTCTGCTGCCCAAAGTTCTGAATATTGCAACCTAATGAAGCAATT
The DNA here is from genome assembly GCA_031772625.1 of Pinus tabuliformis. Taxonomy (NCBI): domain Eukaryota; kingdom Viridiplantae; phylum Streptophyta; class Pinopsida; order Pinales; family Pinaceae; genus Pinus; species Pinus tabuliformis. The sequence continues at coordinate 629,640,882 of CM062814.1, read as the reverse complement.
TGCTGATGTCTTCGCCTAGGAATACAGTGACCTTAAAACTTATGACAAGAACATCATCCAGCATAAGATTCCACTGGATAAAGACACCATCCCTTTTAAGCAAAATCTAAGGCCTATCACCCCTCTATTACTACCTTTGATTGAAAAGGAAATTAAGAAACTGTTAGCAGACAAGATCATAGTTTCCCTAAGGTATTTAAAATGGATAGCTAACTTGGTGGTAGTGAGGAAGAAAAATGGAGAAATCAGGTTTTGTGTTGACTTCAGAAATCTGAACAAGTGCTCTAAGAAAGACAACTATCCCCTGCCCAAAATGGAACATTTGCTGCAAAAAGTTTCAGGGGCTAGAGTCGTGTCTTTCTTAGACGGTTACTCAGGTTACAATCATGTCGCTATACACCTAGACGATCAAGAGAAGACTGCTTTCACTACTCCTTTTGGCACTTTCATGTATTCTAAAATGCCTTTTGGACTGATGAATGCTGGGGTTACTTTTCAGAGGGCCATGGACATAGCCTTTGTGGGAGAAAAGGATAAGTTTGTCCTTATTTACCTCGATGGCATAACAATTTTCTCTAGCAGTCATGAGGATCATTTACAGCATTTGAGGAAGGTGTTCCTTAAGTGCAGAAGGTTTGGAATCTCATTAAATCCTAAGAAGTCACAGTTTGCTCTAGAAGAAGGCAAACTTTTAGGACATATTGTTTCCGCTGCTGGTGTCAAGATTGATCCAGAAAGATTCCAAGCAATTCAAACATTGTCCATCCCAAGGTCAAAAAAGGACATTCAATCTTTTTTGGGCAAGATTAACTTTGTGAGGAGGTTTATTCCAAATTTTGCTGAACTGGTGAAGCACATCACTTCCATGCTGAAGAAGGGGTCAGAAATAAAATGGACAGAGGATGCAAGAAGATCTTTTGAAGCCATCAAAAGAGCTATCATGGAGGCTCCCACCTTAGTCAGCCCAGACTATTTTATATTTTCTCTTTTGCTTCTCATGATACACTTGCAACAGTCTTGTCGCAGAAAAATGACGAAAGTATAGAACACCCAGTGGCCTTCTTTAGCAAAACTCTGAGGGATGCTAATTTAAGGTATGACCTCATTGAAAAATAGGCATATGCCCTCATAAAGTCTTTAAAGGCATTCTGAATTTACATTCTGCACTCAAAGGTGGTTGCCTATGTACCTTCAACTTCAGTAAAATATGTCCTAACATAGCCAGATGTTGATGGAAGAAGGGCTAAGTGGATTGCAAACTCATAGAGTTCAACATACAGGTAAAGCCCACCAAGCTAGTCAAAGGCCAAGGCTTGGCTCAGCTTATAGCTGAGGAAAATTGCAGTTTGCTGGACATAAATTGCATAGGTGCAGATTCAGGTGTTGAACAAGCAGGGGAAGCAACAGAAGAACAAGGGCAGAACCAATCATTGGCTGAGAATTTGGCTACTTGTGAGTGGTATTCCAGTATATCTCATTTCTTGTTGAAGCTAGAAGTCCCTCCAGGGCTCAGCTCAAGTCAGGCTAGGACCATCAAACTCAGAGCAGCCAAGTTCTGTATTAATAAGAACTTGCTTTATTGGAAGGATCCATCTGGAATCCTCTTGAGATGCCTAGACAAAGAACAATCTGTGGAAGTCATGCACTAGTTTCATTCCAGCATCTGTGGAGAGCATCATTATTGGAAAACCACAGCCCACAAGATCCTGAGGGCTGGGTATTATGGGCCTACTCTATTCTCTGATGTATTTTCATTTGTGAAGTGTTGTGACAGATGCCAGAGGCTTGTAGGGAGACAACAGCGAAAATCTTTGCCCCTGAAGCCAACACACACCAATGGTCCCTTCCAGCAGTGGGGTTTAGATTTCATAGGGGAGATTAATCCACATTCCAGTGGCCAGCACTAGTGGATTTTAGTAGCCACTGACTATTTTACCAAATGGATTGAAGCGATACCCACTAAGAAGGTTGATCACCAGGTTGTCACGAAGTTCTTAACTGACAATATTTTCACTAGAGTTGGATGCCCAACCAAACTAGTTACTGATAATGCAGCAGCTTTCAGAGCAAAAGAATTGATGGACCTGTGTGAATCAATGGGCATTAAATTAGTGCATTCTACCTCATATTATCCTCAAGGCAACGGCCTGGCAGAATCATCCAATAAAAGCCTGGTAAGGATAATAAAAACGCTGCTGGAGGACAACAAACAGAATTGGGATTCCAAGCTGAAGTTTTCATTATGGGCCGACAGAGTTACCACCAAGAGATCCATAGGCACCTCTCCATTCAAGCTAATATACGGTACTAAGGTTGTTTTTCCAATCCAATTGACTCTCCTTGTGGCCAAATTCTTGCAAGAGGAGCAGGATGAGGAAAATGATATGGCAAGGAGGATGAATGACTTGATTGAAGTTCATCAGATCAGAGATCAATTGATTGAGAAGTCAATAGTGCATCAAAAGACTATCAAGGAGGTCTTTGATAAAAAAGCAAAGATGGACAATTTTTAGGTTGGTGACTGGGTTCTCAAATGGGATGCATTGAAGGAAAAGAAGGGAAACCATGGTAAGTTTGATGCCTTATGGACAGAATCGTTTATCATTGCTCAATCTCAGATGAACAATACTTTCATTCTGCAAAATTTAGATGGGGAAGATGTTTTTGATGGCCCAGTCAATGGGCGGTTTTTGAAACCTTTTTTCGTTTAAGGCTTTAAAGCCTTGGTGTTGTAAATATGTTTTCAGTTTATTTCATATTAGTTAGACTCCATGCCCAATGGAACACTACGTAGTAGATTTAATCTTGTTGTTTACTGGAAAGGCAATAGTCTACAGTTCTTGAAACCTCACAGGGAGTCTTTCATCCCCAGAAGGAGCCAGTGTTAGCTATGAAGTGCAGCGCTGCCATATTGGAGGCTAAAGGAGGGAGGTGATCTGCTTTGATTTCCCAAATAGAGCCCCACACCGGCCATCACCCCACTTTCCTCGCCCTTCCACTTACTTTCCATTCCGCTCATTTCCTAACCCAACCCTCTCATCCCCACGGGACCCTCTTTTCGCCTTACGCCTAAATAAATTAACCCAAAAACCCGAAAAAACTTACTTTTCCACCATTATGCGCCATGCACACAGTTCTCGAGGACATATCGTACTGCCGTGTCCCTCCGACGTTGATTTTCCCCCCACTAATCCAATGGCCCACATCTCACTCAATCAATGGAACCTGCCCGATCGTTCCCCGCCGTCAAATCAACCCCACTAGATTTGACGGCCAACGCTCATATCGCACGGACAACAAGCGCAAAGAATACCCGCCCAATAAAGGCGGTTTTTCTCTCTCTTCCACCGCAGCGTGTCATCTGCTGAATGGAATCGGGCGAACTCCACCATTTACCACTTACTGCCTGATGCCCTTCTAATAGAAACCATAACCACCCGAACAAAAGCACCCCCGTATGTTATCATCTGCACACCTCCACTGCCCGATAGCCGTCCGATCTGCTCACTCGAGATCTAACGGCCTGGACATGTTCCGCTCTCACCACGACCTCAAGCCGCCTGCGCCTGGTCCCCACCGTGCATTCCCCCCGATCCAACGGCCCTCGTTCATGATAGCTCACGCTCGTCCTCCTCCATTCTGTCACTTCTCCATCCGTCTGATTTGACACGTCCTCTCACCCATGCACCGTGTACTCCACTTCCTATCAGTTACTCGGGGAAGAAGCTGGTCGACTCTGTCAGTATTGTGACAGTCAGATCGTTGGACCGAATTAACAGAAAGCATGGCCGAAGGAAGAAGGACACAGCACGACCCAGCAAACGGAATTAAACAGTTATGGAGCTCCACTGTCATAATCAAGCCAACTACCTAACAAGGCAGCGCAGTACCGGAATTGATTAATGTTTTCGTGATGAAAAGGATATTGCGTCCTGGAACGCAATCAAACAGTTAATGACAATAGGTGGTCAATTAAAACATCTCAGCCCTAAAATGGCCAAGGATCATTGTAAAGAGAAACTATAAATAGCCAAAAGCAAGATGTAATCAGGGTTCAACTTCTAGAGACTGTAGATATTTTGTTCCTTATAGTGTCTCATCTTCATTTTTAGTAATACAAGCTTCTTTTGCCGCTACATGCTCAATGTCCATTTCCCTTCTTGTTCTAAACTTGCACCTAGATTTGTTTGTTCACGCTTTCTCCTATGTCTAATGCTAGATGACTGTCATCTTATCTTTGCATTGGTGAATTGGATCTATTGTTGAATAGGTCATCTATGTTTCCTCTGTATCTAATGCTAGATAACTGTCATCTTATCTCCATTTAGATATATTAGATTTACAAGTTTCATTCACTAGCTGCAGCGGGCCATCATATGTTGTGTATGCATCTGCTGGTGTGGTTAGTATTCTTCATTCACTCACTCAATCTGCAAATTATTGAGCATTAGTGGTCTAAAGCCTTGTAGGTTGAGGGTGTTCATGCATGTTTGGAGTGAAAACAGAGTTGAAGTGGTTATCTGGCTTGAACCAAACCATCATCCATTCCAATAGTTCCTAGAATAATATTGAAGATTATATGTTACCAGGCATCTTTGAGCTACAACCATAGGAGAGTTTCCTGGAGAGATAACAAGTCAATATAAAGAACATAAAAAATTTGGCTTCCTAGAAGGCTAGGAAAGATTGCATCCAACTTTGACCTCACTCCAACAATTCCCTGAAGCCCTTATCCTACATACATTTTTCTACCATTCTTCAATCAGCTTTAGTTGGGCCTTAATTCACATACTAACTTGTCTTGGGACAAGGCCTCGTATTGTTGAAAATAATAGTGAGAAAGGTTCTCCTTTGACTTGTGCCTCAGTGAATGAGACCAAGAAGCAATTCTCCTTAGCATGCACGAGTTCTTAAAAATTAGGGAGAGATCCTATAAGTTAGGACAGTTCATGAAGCAATTTGACTTATATGCAGGAGTGCAAGGCTTAGTTTCTTGTCTTCTAGTGCGAGTTATTTTTGGGAAAGGACAAACCAGTGAGCCTCAAGTTCTAAATTGAGGAAAGACGAGTTGCATGAGTTAGTTAACTCTTCAATCACTAGTTTGAGTTCCAAAAATAGAACTTGCCAGAATTAGCTATTCAAATTACTTATAGGGGATCGAAAGGCACAATTGTGATCATTGTTTTGTGAGCACAAGTCAGTGAGACAAAGAAATATAGAGCATAGGTTTGTGTGTGTGAGCTTGTGAGAGGAAGAGCGTGCAAGAGAAGCTTGTGCGCATATTTGAGGAGGAATTTCCCTTGGGATTTGCGGAAGGATTTAGGGAGAATTCCCTAAATAATAAGAGCGGCCTACATGCATAGATATAGGGAGGCAAGATCAAGCTACTTGCAAGTGTTTCAAACCTAGTTCAAGCATGGTGAACCATTGCGTTTTCTATTGAGACAATATTCTATTGTAAGAGATCTGTTGCTCATTCTTCTATCAATAAAATTCTCAAACAATCAAAGGGTTTTCCCGGTTGGTTTCCCTATAAAAATTTTGTTTTTGATATTGTGTGTTTGCGTTATTTATATTCCTATTCTGCTTCAAATTAAGTAGAGAAAATTTCGTGTCTTGGGTTACAAGTATAGTTTCAGATTTGTTCATTCAAGCATATCAAAATTTTCGTGGTTTTTCTACATGGTATCAGAGCAGTGAATAGAATCAAGACCAACACAAGTTGAGGCAAGCATCATAGGAGAAGAACTTTTGAAGCAGTCACAACCTCTAGGAGCCTTATCAAGTTAGAAGGAGCTGAGTTTTATTGTTCCTTTCTGTGATTTGGTATACGCTGAGTTCGAGGGTAGTTCGTGGCTGAGCTTGAGGGCAGCGATGTGTTTTTTGTGTGTAATTCTCTTTGTATCAGGCCGAGATTTTCTATGTGCATTAGAAGGAGAGCTGAGCCCTTGTAGTCTTAGTATTGGAGGGCTGGAAGGCCTAATAGGTGGTTGGAACATTCCTTTAGGACAACATATGAAGGAGGCTTATAAAGGGAGGGTCACACAAGTTTTTGTGGAGGTTTAGGGGCCAGGTTGTGGAGGACTAGTGCATTGTGTTTAGGTGCACTAATCAGAGGCCGCGAAATCTCAAAGGAACACCCAGAATTGTGACCTAAGAAGAGCAGAAGAAGTCTACTAGTTGAGGCATGTTTTGTGTTCTTTAGTGATTGATGCATTGCTAGGTTGTGTAGGGATGTTCTTAATATTCATAAATTAAACATATTTACCACACTAGGCCTCTTAGCCTCATAAAATATAAAAACATAATCATGCAGGCACACCAGTCCCAACACATAGACACACATACACGTGTGTATCGCCCCAGAAGTAACTTTCGGCTCACCAACGTAATAATCACGGTCCTTAGACACATTACATAGGCACACTGGCCTTAATCATGTTCGTAACTTGGTCCATTGACCTAACATGTACATAAACATAGAGGCATACCAACCTCACGAGTCTCAGGCTCACTAGCCAATGCATTTTATGCATGGTTATTATATTACTCATTCGGAGTTGGAACTAGGGATGTTACATTAACTATAGACATTTTTAGCCCCTCCCTCTAGCCAGGGACTAAGTTTTTGTGTAGCGGTCAAAATCCTTTGACGTATATTAGCTTGCTCCAATGTTTTAAAACTCCAACTCTGACACCGACTCGGCCGAGGGTCGACTCCAACTCGGTATCGTCTTGGCCAACTTGATTTCAATGACTCGGTCATTGTAAAAAAATACATTAAATATTAAATATTTATTTTTTTATAAAAAAACATAATTTTAAAGATTTTCATTCATGTTTCCAAACACACAATATTAGAATATAGATGGACGACAACATATGATCAAAGTAGGCTCATGAATATATCCATTATATCAAAATGGCACCCAGTGCACTGTCTAATACATACATGATCAAAACAAAAACACATAACCAAGGAGGCTAGAAATGGCCTCTACAACAAAAGTAAACTGTGACCAGTACTACTAGCTAGTAGCTACTGCCAAAGGAGCCAAGATCATGTGGATCAATCTCTGGATCATCATCAGAGTGAGACAACAGGTATATAAAAATTCAAATGGGACCTAAATTTGTTCTACTGTAAGAGTTTCTAATATATTCTGTTTCATTGGTTTCCATGGTGGTCAGGAAATATATTTCTATTCTAAGATTCAAAAGATCCTTACTGTGTATATGCATCCAAGTACAATCAACTAAGCTTTAGCCTTTTCCAAAAAACTGCTCTACATACTAAATAGTACAAAACCATTACAAACCCTACATACTACATAGTACAGAACCATTACAAACCGCTAAGAAACTTTGGTGAAGAGGCTTCTGTCCATTTTAATCATCATAGCTTCTACTGCTAGCAACCCAGAACATATCTCTCTCAGGCTAAACAATTAATAAAAAAAAAAAATTTAAATCGTTGTTTTTTTATGTGCCTGGGCCGCTGTATGTAACCCGGCCGAGTTAATACAGACTCAGCTGAGCCGGCCGAGTTGTTAAACAACTCGGTCGGCTCGGTATTAACCCGGCTGGCCAAACCGAATACTTTGCCGAGTCAAATTTTCGAGGCCTGGCTCGGACCAACTCGGCCGAGTCAGTTCCAAGCCGGCCATTTTTTAAAACATTAGTTTGCTCAATTTCATCAAATTTATTCTGAGTTTTATCAAATTTTAATATTTATTGTATTTATTTAGAAAAAATGAATTCATTTTTATATTTTTGAAATTTAAAATATCCCTTTTTCATGAGTTTCATTCTTACATGATTTGACTTGAATCTCGAGTATGGATTTATTTTTCTTGTCGGGAATAATTAATCATTTAAAAAACTGATTTTTGTATTGGTCACTATGTAAGCTATTTATATTAAATTTATAAGATTGGGATTTATTTTACTTAATTGTCAAGAATAATTAATCATTTAAAAATCTGTTTTTTGTATTGGTCACTATGTAGGTTTTTTATATTAAATAATTATGAGATTGTAGAGCTCCCTGCAATCAATGCTTTGCAATTCATTGTATTCCATGTTGTAGGTGAGACGTTGCACTCTTGTTCAAATTGCAGAGTTTGCTACAACTGACACTCCACAATACAATTATCTAACAATTGTAGGTGTGTCAATTCTCTAACAATTTATGACACTTGGTAGCACACTCAGATGACATTCTTCCACCACCTCACAAATAGACCATCAACTGAATTGTGAGTAAGTTTTAGTGTCATCCTAGGCATCTAAGGCATATCCAAAGCCATCAGCAGAGGAAAAGGCACCAAACTCAACTATCCTTCTTGTTCCACCTACTATCTTGGTGGAAGCATTCATTACAATTCCCTAATTTCCCAACATCCGATTCAACCTAGTTATGCTCTAGCTTCCACTGAGACATGCACATCTACAATAGTAGCTCTGTGACTACATATGCTTAGGGTGATGGAACAACGTCTAGCTACCGCAAGAAGAAGCATAATTGAAGATTCAATCAAAAAAAAATGAGTGCTATTTTTAAGGTGGTGATTATTGTTGAAGCAACAATTGAGCTAAGATTTTTTCTTTGCAACTGCAATTGCGTTTACCAAAGCCATTGCTCGAAAGACAGTCAAAAAAGTTATACCACTTAATAGAGATTCCCAAAAGCCATTGCTCGAAAGAGAGTCAAAAAAATTATACCACTTAATAGAGATTCCCAAACCCTAGACTGAGACAAATGTTAATGATAGACAAAAGGGAGGGAAGGAGCAGGTTGTGAAGAGAGGAAGGAGATTTCAGAACAAGAGGAACCCAAGGGGGAGGACTAGAGGTTACTGGTAGATGGATAGGGTAGCTATGGATACTACTTGCCACAACTAGTCATGCATGTAATGATGTGGATCCACATCATTACCTTTTGCTATGGATACTACTTGCCACAACTAGTCATGCATGTAATGACGTGGATCCACATCATTACCTTTTGCCTTTTGCTAGGTTTGCTTCCTGTGCTTATTTTACCACATTCATATCCTTTGGATAATATAAAAATTTGCAACTCATGTCTTAATCCCTTGGAGAAATAGCTATGGAAAAGTTTTCTTCTAGTTCTTGTGAACTTGATTTACCAATTCCCATGTATGATGTTATCAAGTTGTACCTCTAGGCACACCCTATTTGCATATTCTTCTATTTTCTAGCTAGCTTCCTAGCTAGCACCTGAACTATGTTTGAACTTGGTATCCCTTAATATATAATGATAATATGATTCCAATTAAATAGGGAAACCATGCATAGAGAGGAAAACCATTGTCACAAGTGCATTGATCCATTTAACATACCAATCCAAAAAACATCAGAGCCCATCAACATCTTTGGTCCACAATTTTTTGTTTTCTCTAATATTCCCCCCACACCCAACATCCTTGGCTCAATTTTTTGTTTTGTTTTCTCTAATATTTCTTCGCACCCCCACCTCAACTTCTTGTAAACTTCTTACAATGTTGTGCACATAAAGAATGGAGAGATTGTGAACAAGCCTATTGAGGGAAATCCTACTACCACACCAATCCTGGAAGAGAGGAATAAAGCCCATGCTACCACAACAATCTCGGAAGTGAGGAAATCAAGCCCCAACCATCGACTACTCAATTTCTTGCTTGCATGCATTGTTTTTGTATTTGTAATATTCTGACTTTTTCAGTTAAGTATTCTGTCATGAGCCATTACCACAACAATCTCGGAAGTGAGGAATTCAAGCCCCAACCATCGACTACTCAATTTCTTGCTTCCATGCATTGTTTCTGTATTTGTAATATTCTGACTTTTTCAGTTAAGTATTCTGTCATGAGCCATTGCTTTTGCATTGGTAATATCACAAGTTTCTCAGGTTTAAAATATGAAGGCATTTGAAAAGCTTTATTCAGAAAAATATCTTCATTGTTATATAAGAACTCATTTACCATTGGATCCCTTTGTGGGTAAACTATGGAGTTGTAAAGACTTTATTCGCTTTGTTATATATTTTTCCAGTAGGTTTCAGAGGTTTGCAAGTTGTGGGGCTACAAACACATGAGAATAAAGATCTGAAGCTTCTCTAAAACTATCAGAAACTCAGGTCGACATTTAAGCTTTTGGAATAATATATGTGCTCTCTAGTTGTCTAAAGAGCTGAAAAATATAAATGAATATTGTCATTTGTTGCAATTGTTTTTGAAAATATAAATGAATTATTGTTGCTTTCCTCAATTTTGTGTGACAGCATGCATTTGTGACTCTTATTTTGGTTGCTAAGCTTTGTACATTTCAAATATTTATCCATGATACCAAGGTTTGTGCTATCCTACTTGTTTATTTATTTTTATTATGCCTATTATGTCAATAGGTGTTTCTCTGCGAGCTTTGGCTGGGCAGATCCAACCAATCAGAGACTTTATTTTCGTTGCCCTCCTTCCAATGATAATCTGACATCTGTACCAATGCAAATAAAGGTTGGCGGTTGGGCATAGTGGAGTTTCGGCCCATGTTGAAGGTCATCATTACCTAGAACACGTTTCTCTGCGAGCTTTGGATGGGCAGATCCAACCAATCAGAGATGCCTATTTTTGTCGCCCTCTTTCCAATGACAATTTGACATCTGTACCAACGCAGATAATAGTTGGCGGTTGGGCATAGCGGAGTTTCGGCCCATGTTGGAGGGCATCACTGCCAAGAACAGTTCGCCTTCGTTAATGGCTGCCTTATGCGCACAAGCTAGTGCAGCGTCGTGCCCACTACTGCTTACAATATGTGCAAACAAGCAGCCGTGGCATTGTGCACACTACTGCCACAAATTGGCGCTTGGAGTTCAGACTTGGGCACGATTGATTCTTTCTAATTCATTATTGATTTTCTCTATCAAGACTATCGAAATCAACTAAGATCGATTTCTTAAAAGTTAACTTCCAGCAATAAGGTGGGAGCAGGCCATTGAAGCAGTGCGTGAACTTTCAGAGGATAAAGAGACACACCTTCAGCTGACCCTCAATGGCTTTAGTGGAGGCGTAAGCAGGTCCCTCCCCCATTGGTTCCCAACACTTTTCCCTGCCCTCCTCCCAGAAGTTCATTTAGTCAGAGAAGGCACGCGGCATTTGCAAACAATATGTTCAGGATTGCCATGGATTTACATGTTTCTAACATAGAAGGAGGTAGTAGATTGCAAGCTAAGAGCATCTATGATGGTGTTGCAAACAATATGTTCAGGATTGCCATGGATTTACAGGTTTCTAACATAGAAGAAGGTAGTAGATTGCAAGCTAAGAGCATCCATGATGGTCTTTCTGCTTCACTGAAAGTAGAGGAAGCAGGTGAACTGATAGTATTATATTTTGTTTTTCAATTTCTCTTTTTTATGATGACTTGGGCATCATTTTAGGGCCCATTTCCCCTGTTTTTGATGCTAAGCTTTCTGTTATGTGTTAATTGTTTTTTGTTATGATTTTAATTATAAAGTACAGAGCTAACCCTGAGCTTTTTCATGGTTGCACTGAATAGCAGCTTGATTTCACATATTTAGATCAAAAAGACAAATGCCCTCCTATAGATATCTCAAATGCCCTGCAAGTACAATGATTTGTTATTGGTTTGATTTCACATATTTAGATCAAAAAGACAAATGCCCTCCTATAGATATCTCAAATGCCCTGCAAGTACAGTGATTTGTTATTGGTTTCATATCTGTGTGTGGACAAGTAGATCCAATCCCTCAGACCTTGTTATTTCATGCATTTACTGATCTTAAGCTGCTATGTTGAATAACTCTTCTCTAGAATAATCCAGTATCTCCGTACCAATATGAATGGATCTTCTCACTAGGCCAAATCAAATTTTAGTAATGTATGATTTTGGATTTGAGTTGCTTATACCTCAATGTTTTATTAAACCCACATTTTGTGTTTGGCTTGGGAGGTTTGATCATAGTTTGTCATATATATTATATATCTTGTTTAACATGGCCTCTATTTTCTGGGATTGAAATAAGTTCTGTTTTGACTGAAACCTTGAGTGTTTTGACCTTGACTACACTTCTTGTTATGTATGATATTTTACAACTAATAGAAGGTTTCAAACTACAAATGGATAAAGAGCATGGTTGGATTTCTAGATAGGACATGTGCGCCAGCTGAGGAGTTTCTTCTTTGCTTGAGAAGTGGGATCATTTTATGTAATCTTGTCAACAAGGTTCAACCAGGAGCAGTGTCTAAGGTGGGATACCATTTATGCCCATTGGAATGTTCACATATTTTATGAAACCTGTATTGTCTTGAAATCTAGTGTTTCTTTTTCTACCCTGTTATTTGACTTGGGTTGTTTAGCAGGTGGTTGCAAATCATGTTTCATCACTTCCTCCAGAAGGACGGTCTTTATCTGCCTATCAATATTTTGAGAATGTAGAAATTTTCTTGTAGCTGCTGAAGAGATGAAGTTGCCTACTTTTGAAGCTTCTCATTAAGAGCAGGTGAGCATGCCAATCACGTTGATATTCGTATGGATGCTTACATTTGAATCTTTGATTTTAACAACTTTTTGTTCCTCTTATTGTTTCTTCAGGAAAGCTTGCAGTCGGGTTCTACAAGAAAGATTGTTCACTGTATATTGGCGCTGAAAGATTATTATGAATGGAGACAGTGTGGAGGAAATGGCTCTTGGAAATATGCGGGACCTTTGAGGTATCCCATGGTTCTGCGAAACATAGGAAATTTCTTTCAACACTCAACTCCTTGTGTGCCTGTAAGGGACCCTGAAACTCAGCGAAACCCATCAGTTAGAAACATGGATGAAGGAGAAAAACGACTCGATGACATCTTTCAATCTAAAGGTTCAATTAATATGTTAGAAACATGGATGGAAAAAAATGACTCGATGACATCTTTCAATCTAAAGGTTCAATTAATGTGTGGTTATTGAGTCGAATTCATGCTTTGAAGTTCTAGAAACTATTGATGCTTGAAAATTAAAAATTCTTTGCTTTACAACAGATGTAATGGGAGCTTTATTAAAGCGGTTTGCTGAAAAAATGACAAATGGCAAGGAAAATGTTGATCAGAACCTTGTTGAAGCCATACAAACTATTGAAACGGTATGCATATATCATACCTATTCTTTTGCACTAATCCTACTCAATTAAGCACAAAACATTCTAAATGCAACATATGCTTCGAAACCCTAGTCTTGTTCAGTGATACATATTATATATTAAAGATTTTTGTAAGCATATTGAACACTAGGTCCTCAAGAGTTCATGCTTTTAACTCTTTGTTGCTGTGCAGCAGGGCTCGATGCAAGCAGAGAATAGACAAGACAAATTTTCCCTGGTGAGCATCAATTGTCCTTGTCCTTGATGTAAAATGAAATACAAATTATCTCATTGGACAATATCCATAGGTTTCATGAGTAATAGATTCCATAGGTTTCACGAGTAATATCTGTTATCTAGATCCCTCACAGAGAAATAAAAAAGAATTAACCATAAATACATATGCTACATGGATTCCATCAGGAAGTGTTGAATTTCACTCAGTCCTATCCTTCTTTGTGTTTAAGATCAGAGTGAGAAGTTCTGTTGTGCAGTTTGATGGCAATTTCCTTCTTATGTTAACTCTAATTTGCTTTGAAGATTCAGAAAAGCTAGGATCAAGACAATTATTTCCTTTCAGAGTTTCCAGACAAGAAAAATGGTGACCGTCAAAGTCAGGATCCAAAACCTTTGCATATCAGTGAGGAACATCAAATGTGTTTGGAAGCACAAAGAAAAGAAGTCAATGTGAGTAATATTTTGAACTCTTCACTAAAAATAATAAAATTTTGATGCTGTGGAGGCAAATCAGAAATGTTAACAAAATGTACTGCAGCACGAAATTGGAAGCCAAAGAAAAGAAGTCAATGTGAGTAATATTTTAAACTCTTCACTAAAAATAATAAAATTTTGACGCTGTGGAGGCAAATGAGAAATGTAAACAAAATGCACTGCAACACGAAATAATTTCAATCGCCACTTGATTCAGTATAATGAAGGACTATTGTTTGATGAAGAATTGGATATGTGATATGTAGAACATTTTTTTAATAATCTAGGAAGATTATCCTACCATGCTTGCATTGCCTCTATTTCCATGATGATGATATAACCGGCGTAGCTTCAAGCTTGATTACTAGTATCCTCCGTGAGCCTCATCCCAACATGTCCCTGTTGTCCTAGAGTAGGCTAGTAGGAAACGTATTAAAGAGTTATATCTTACTTGTGCAGTCACAGAGTATGCAATCTGGGAGCACCAGTTTTCTTGCAATTGCAGTCAGAGATCACAATTTTTTCTGATTCTTTTTGGAATAATGAAACTAAATCAAACGAATACTTCTTTTGTTGTACTAAAGCAAACATGTTAATCATTTTGTGATCCATGTCTATCTCATTATTGATTACCATCTTTTAAAAACTTCACAATGCTCATTATTTTGTGATCCGTGACTATCTCATTATTGATTACCATCTTTTAAAAACTTCACAATGCTCATTTTATTAAACAATGGATATGATTTTCAGGACATAAGAGACATTACTTAGAGCACGGGAAGATGTACAAGTGTTACAACGAGAGTGGCGAAGGGATTTTTAATTGCTTGGTAAGTTAAAGCCAGAGACTATTACACGTCGATATTGAATGGGGAATATTATTTTCTTTAATGTTCGAGCTTTGTAAGCTATACATTTGTTTTGTTGTTGTGTATTGCTAACTAAGCTATTATAAGGAATGACACTGATTTCTCTCTCTAAAACATTATTTTTACAGATAACCAAGTCACTGGAATTTCTAATGCTGCTAGTGGATATCAGGGTTCTGGAAGAAAACAAGATCCTTTATAATAGCCTTCAAGACCTCAAAGGTATTTGTCCTGAAAAGCTCGTCTTATTCGAGCGAAGCAACAAAGGTCTCAGTTGGAAGGTGGGTAAAAGGGTAAACATGCACTGGATAGGAATCTGAATCTGGAACCACAGCCATAGACTCTGTCGCTTCCGCCCTGGCACTGATGAAAGAAAAGCAAGGTATCAGAAAAGAATCTCCTATCTTGTAAGCAAGTAAATCTATGCCTCCCTGCGGGGGAATACACACCCAATTGGGGGGCCTAAACTCCACTTCCCGGGTGTCTGCTTGATTGTTATGACTGTGATAATCAGATATGACGGTGGGATCGAAATCTTAATGTCGTGCCGTCAAAATACTGCCACCCACATATCCAATCATATCCCTGCAATTATTGCCAGAATGGATGCCATCGTTATATTATGACAATTACAGTAATCTCTATTTATATTTACAGTTTTCTTAGGGCTCAGGAATCATAAGGGTATACTGCAGAATCAGACCCCATTTTGGAGGTCAATCTAACGCCCACAGTGCAGTGGAATTTATTGGGGAAGATGGATACCTCCTTGTCAACACATCCAAAATGGGAAAAGATGTAGAAAGGATATTCAATTCTAATAAAGGTGTTTGGGCCATCTGCTACACAAGCTACTGATTAAAGAGTCTTTTGACCTCGTCTTCTGATATAATTTGCATACAATTACTAACTTGTTTTTGTCCATGAAAAGGCAGAGAACTTTTTCATGGATATACAACCATTGATCCGATCTGTAATGCAAAATGGGCAAAGATGTAGAGCGGATATCCAATTTTAATAAAGTTTTTGGGCCATCTGCTTGATGTAGAGAGGATATCCAATTTTAATAAAGTTTTTGGGCCATCTGCTACACAAGGTACTGATTAAAGAGTCTTTTGACCTTGTCTTCTCGCATAATTTGCATCCATTGATATCCAAAATGGGCAAAGATGTACAGAGGATATCCAATTTTAATAAAGTTTTTGGGCCATGCGCTACACAATGTACTGATTAAAGAGTCTTTTTACCTTGCCTTTTCGCATAATTTGCATAAAATCATTGACTTGTATTTGTCCATGAAATGGCAGAGGAAATTTACATGGATACACAGCCATTGATCCGATCTGTCATGGATTTTTACAATGTCTACATTTCTGCATATCGTTAAACAGGATCTGGAAACACCCACACCATGGTTAGAACTTAGTATCTGTCTTCTAAGGATTTTGTTCAAAAAACTTGGTGGTTTCTCAAAAATATATATCTAAAATGGCTTAGATGAGAAAGCAGCTTCTGGTTTTTTGTTTATTACATGGATACACAGCTTTTGGTTTTTTGTTTATTACATGGATACACAGCTTCTGGTTTTTTGTTTATTACATGGATACACAGCCATTGATCGAATCTGTCATGAATGGTTACAATCTCTGCATTTTTGCATATGGTCAAACAGGATCTGGAAAGACCCACACCATGGTTAGCATCTTTCTTCCAAGGATTTTTTTAACAAAATTGGTGGTTTCGGAAAAATATACATCTAAAATGGCTTAGTTGAGAAAGCGGCTTCTGGTTCATAAGTTCTTAACTAAAAATTAGATCTTTTCAAGGTAACCTGGATTGACATTTTAGACTCCTTAATATTCAGTGTGGTCTAACAGGTCCTTCTAAAAAGGAAATGGGAGTAACTATAGAGCTCTCAGTGACCTCTTCGAGTTATCTCAAATCATTTTTTCTTTGTTTTTATGACTTTCCAGCTCCATACGGACATGCTGAGCGAACTTTCAGGACACCACCTGATTAGCAGTCGATGAAGGTTGTAATAACCAGCGTGTTCAAACATGAAAACTGAATAGTGGTAGTGAAGGAGCAATTGTTATATAGAACAGTGAGAATCCATCCGGTTGGACATGATATGTGTAAGTGAGAATCCATCCTAGTTGGACATGATTTGTGTAAATTCAAGGTTACATGTCATTTCCTATCTGACCAGCGTCAGACAAAATCTCGCTCTTAAAAGACCAACGCATAATATGTGTAAATTCAAGGTTACATGTCAGAATCCCACTCTTAAAAGACCCACTGCAGAAAGAATCCAATTATTGCAAGATCAACTAGTGGCACAAAGAGAAGCTTTTGACCAATAGTAAGCTTTCCATCAAATTCTTTTGACTAACGATAAGCTTCCCAACAAAGTTACCTCCAACAAAACACAAAGGTGGTGGTTTTTTGTTTATATGTTGGTGTAGCAAAGGACAATATTTCACATATTTTCACATACGGAAAACACTATACTGATATATATTCATGCAATAAAACACTATGTCCATATATATTCCTGCCCACACATATTCTTGCAATAGAATGCAGGAAAGTAGGATGTGGAAATGACTTAATATGTAATCATAATTTTATAATTGGAGCAATGTGTTTATGAATGAATTTTTAATTTTTAATTTGAATAATAATGTTGTATATATAACTATTATTGATTTTTTAGTTAGAGCAATGTGTTTATTCATTTTTAATTTGAATATTATTGTATATACAATTATTTTTTATTTTTATCTAAAGTTTTTAAATGGACGTGTTAGTAGATGAATTTAGATTTGTGTAATTAAAATGATTTTTTATGATTGAATCATGAGTTGGTAAATTAATGATTTTTTAATATGGTTGGTAGATAAATTAATTGATGCCACTTGTAAATTGTGATTCTCTTCTTTGGGATATTTAATACATTGTAAATTTTTATGATAAAAGTTTATTTTGAAATGGTTTAGTTTTTGCCTTAAATTATCATATAATTGATTTATGCATGACACTATCTTTGGGTGATTGAAATTATACATGACACTACTTTTGGTTGATTGAAATTTTGGATATTATGAATGAATGCATTTTAGTTCTTTTCTCTTTATGATTTATTATATCACAAATTCCACATGAAAAAGTGAGATTTAATATATCACAAATTTCACATGATAAATTGTATCCTGAGGTCAAGTGTTTACCTTAATTTCTGAGAATTGTGATAGAGATTTTGGCTATTATGAATGAATGTCTTTGCTTTGGATTTGAAAGTTTATATGTTAAACTGATTGACTTATACATAATATTATTTTCTGGTTTTGCAATCTTATATTTTTTTGAGAATTGTGATCAAAACTTTCAATATTATGAATGAACGTTTCTGCTTTGGATTGGAAAGCCTACATGATTAAACTGTGTTTTGAAATGATTTTATTTGTCTTTCTAAAATTTATACAAAGTTAATCTACCATGACTTGGAGCCACACTCTATCCACTCGCTGCCTAAACCAGAGAAGTATCATCTTGACCTGTGGCCAATCAGCAGGCTGTACCCTGAAGTGTTAAAATCTGACATTTCTCCGACAAGTGTGATTAGAGTATTATGAATGAATATATTTGTTTTGAAGTGGAAAGTGATTGCATATTACAATTGTATCAAATTGTACAAAAAGAATTATATACATTATCTTGAATTGTAGATTACAATGTAATTAAAATTGAAGTCCAAGAAAAAAAACCCTTAAAAATATGAATATAAATTGTAGTTAAATCAATCTAGTACAAATTATCTACAAAATTTAAATTACAATGAAATGATTTTATTTTTTTTTCCGCAATAGAGATCCATTTTTAAATTAGAATGAAATTTGATACTCATCAGTATTTAAATTATAATGAAATGATTTTTTTTTAGCCATAATACCGATCCATCTTTAGAAATTTAAAGTGATGAAACGGAAGCAAAAGTTTAATATTCTTTTGATGGAAAATAAAACTTATTTTGTGTCATATTTGTCTCAGCTAGTTGAAGGTTTGTTCTAATCAACAATAAATACATCTTAAGCTACTCGTTTATTCTACCTAATAATAAATCCATCCTAAGTTGTTCTAGTTTAAAGTACAATAAATCCATAATCCATCTAAACCCGACAAAGAGCAAAGTCTAAAAAGTAAAAGTTTTAGATTTCAACACTTCATTCTTTAAATGATTGAACATTTATTAAAATGACAAAAAGTGTAAACAAAGTTGAGATATAATTTACAATATGGCTGAAACCAATAATGCATCGACAAAACAAGCTTTCCATTAAAAAAGCATATACATTAATATTTTAAGAATGAATTTTTTTTTTAATTATTTTTGAAAGGATCCTTTCATCCTAAAAAGGTGGTCGAACTAATTTTTTAGTCATTTAAAAATATTGATGTGTGCACCTATTTGAGTTGCCAAGATAATATGATAAACAAACACACACACATTTCTCCTCTCATTACTGCATTAGGCCTTACCGCTTTTATCTTCTATAAATTCTTGCAACATAAGCTTTAGAAATATACACATTCCCTTAGAAAGGAAATGTGTGAAGTTGTAGGAAGGAAGTAAGGCAATCGAAATGGATTCACACTGGAGAGTCACAAGCACCAAACATGTATTATAAAAAGTGTTGCGCTATGCTACGCTAGGATGAGGACTGGAGAAAATCACAAGCGCTATGCCCACTAGAGCCCTAGATTGCCCAATCTTATGTCACAGGGCAGGCCCAGATGTCCCAAATCTGATAGGTAGAATGGCTTAGATTTGATGGAAAAAAACACCTGGATCAGACGACCAAGATCTACCAATTCTCACAACCACGATTTCTCAGATTGTACGATTAGAAATATCCAGTTCTTGCAGCCAAAATTTTCTAAATTGGATGGCCAACATCTCCCAGATTTGATGGTTGTGATCGCTCAAATTGGACAACCAAGATCTACTAGATCCGACGACCATGATTTCCCAGATTGGATGGCCAGAATGTCCCGAATCCGTTGGTTACAATTTCTCAAGTTGGACGACCAAGATTGCACAGGTTGGACGACCAAGATCTGCGAGATTTGATGGTTGTGATCGCTTAAATTGTACGACCAATGTCTACTAGATCTGATGGCCACGATTGCCCATATCAAATGTCTAAAATGGCCAAGATCTCACGGCTATAATTTTTTAAATCAGAAGGCCAAGATCTTCTAGATCTGATGACTGTGATTGCTCAAATTGGACAACCAAGATCTACCAGATCTGATAGCCACGATTGCCCATATCGGACGACCATAATGGCCTAGATCTGACAGCGATAATTTCTCAAATCGGACGACCAAGATCTACTAGATATGATGCTTGTGATTTCTTAAATTGGACGACTAATATCTACTAGATTTGATGACTATGATTGCCTAAATCATATGGCCAGAATGGCCTAGATATGACATCTACAATTTCTCAAATTTGACGGCCAAGATCGCCTAGATCTATGGGCATGATCTACCAAATCAGGCGACCAAGATCTACCATATATGACGGCTATGATCACTCATATTTGACTGCCAAGATCTACTAGATTTGATGGCCATGATTGCGCAAACCGAACAACTAGAATGACCCAAATATAATGGCTCCAATTTCTCAAATTGAACAAACAAGATCTCTAAAGATTCAACGACCACGATTTTTCATATTTGATAGTTATGATTGCTCAATTTGGACGACAAAGATCTACTAGATCTTACGACTAGAATGACCTAGATATGATAGTTGCGATTTCTCAAATCGTACAGCCAAGATCACCCAGATTTAACGACCACGCTTTACCATATTGAACGTCCATGATTTGTCAGATTTGGCAGTCCAGATTGCTTTGATCGAACGACCGAGATTGTCCATACAAGATGACCAACATTGCCTAGATATGACGACCACAATTTCTCAGATTTAATGGTCGAGATTTCTTTGATCGAACATCCAAGATTGTCTTGTTAGATTATGACAAGATCGACCAAATTTGATGATCGTGATTTCTCAGTGATGATCAATATTGCTATGATCAAATGGATGAGGTTTTCTAGATCAGAGGGCCAAGATTGTCCAGATCTAAGGGTCGCGATTTACTAGATCGGATGGTTTCGATTTCTCAGATTTGACAGTCACGATTGCTTTGATTGAATAGCTGAGATTGCTCTTATCGAAGGGTCAAGATCTCATATTTGACGATCAAGATTGTTTTGATCAAATGACAAATTTTCCATTTCGGAGAACTAAGATCAAACTGGATGGCTATGATTTCTCATAATTGACGGTCAATATCACTTTAATAGAACGACCGAGATTGTCTAAAGCCAAATTTCCCCGGATATAGAGACCTTGATCTAGGTAGTGGATCTTGCACCACTTGGGAGCAAGTTGATAGTTGATGTGTATAATTTGGTCGGCACATGACATCCCTAGAGTCGTTGATCGGTCAGTGACTCGATATGTGATTTGTCGCAATGTGGGAACTTTACCAAATGGAGGTGTTGTCTAGTAATTTTATAGGAATGGGCATTTGTGAGGTTTACAAAGGCTTGGTGTGATTTAATTTTACTATGTGTGGGAGGAATTCAATGTGGTCGTCAAAGCAGACACGCAACCTGCAAAACCTCAGCGATGCAGTCTTCCATTTAAATCACCTCACAAGGCCTATAACTACAATGTTCTCCATAAAGAGCGGGAATTTAGAGATGGTGGACTTGTCTTGCAACAAATTTGGGGGCTCAATACCTTTGAAAGCGGGTGATCAACACAGTATGTTTGTGTCACACAATTCACTGAGTAGAGTGATACCCTCTTTAATCAGCATGATCTCAGCTCCAATACCTCTTTTGTTGGGAAATTTGGCATGATTGAAGACTCTGGAGCTCAATAAAAATCTTTTTAGTGGAGGAATACCCAATACATTTCTAAATCTCATGTCCAATAGCTTTCCCGTCGTAACAGTTTAGGACTCGACCATCAACAAAATTCACTACAAATATAATCACTCTACCATAAATCAGATTTGGTTTGTTATGTTTTAAACTTCTTAAACTAATAAACTAGCCATTTTTTAGTAATAAATTAGCCTTGAAGTAAAATCATGAGCAAAAGGCATAGCCTAAGATCACATATGGTATATAAGCCACTCGCCTTAGGGTGCGTTTAAATTTAAAAATTGAAAATTATATATTAAAATTTTCTTTGAAGTTTAAAGTCTTGAAAAACATATCATAGTCACATCACAATAAATTTATGTTAGTAAAAGGCAACAATACCTTATGGTTATGGTTATTCCCATGCTTATTCTTAGTGTAGAAAGATCATGTTATATATTAATGTTTTTATCATTAATTTTTTACATAAAAAACATTTACGTGGTATTAATTTTTCACATAAAAAACATCTACACAGTAGAAACAAAGTCATTTTGTAGGTGTATGTTCTGCGATCTCATATCGAATAATTGTACCATTTATGTTTACTTTATTGTGTAGGTTTGGTAAGATTATTTGTTGATTTGATGGTGTAGTTTTGGTAAGATTATATGGTAGTTTGTACCACTAAATTCATCCTTTATTGTGCATGCTATGAATGACAAGCATGTCACCTCCAAGGAGTTTGCGATACACTACTTGCTAAGGCTTAATGAGGTTTGACTCGCTTGACCCCATAAATAACAAGTACAAAATAGATTTGGATTTCCATGGGCTTAAAATGAGGTATTCTAAGTAACTATGGTCTAATAATAGGTTTGCACCCATAATTAGATCCATAAATGTAGGAATTACCCAAGAAAATTTCCAAAATGAGTCAAACTTGGTGAACAAGGGATAAAAAGAATCTAAGAACCCCGCCGAAGTGTTAGACATCCTAGTAAGGCCCCAAATTTATGATAATGTGAAGGATATTACAAGGAAATGTTCATCACATTAAAGTAGTAATTGAGAGGTATTATTTTGTCATTGGAAAAGTTACACATGAATCTAGTATGGGGTTGAAACACATAATGCACTCCCTATTCTAGATAGGCACATATTAGTAATCAAGGATGAATGAGTTGAATATGATAGGTTAGATGTATAAAGGGCAAGTTAAGAGAGGTGGAAAAACTAAGGTGATCTTATTGAATGAAGAAGAAAGAGGTGACTATTCTAGGCTAGATTAGTGAGGACAAAATAGTAGAGAGAGTAATAGGTGTTATGACTACACGAAAGTGACTATGTAGCTACAATTGACCACTTAACACTCATGTCTTGCAGGAGAAACATGGTTGTTGCATAAGATTCCATCTTTTTAATTTGGCCCTACTTGAGATAATGATCCATGAGGAGACCAACCAAATGAACAAAGTAGAAAAACGACCAAGAGCTTTAAGAGATGGAAGGAAAAGAGACAAACTTGAGTACGCTTGAGTTATCAAGGAGAATTAACAAATGAAGCATAGGAGAAGTACAATCCCATCAACCCTTAATATAGCCATTAATATTAGATAATAGAGGGCCGAGTTGGTCCTATAAAGGGATTATTCAAGTCTAGTTTTAATTTGACTTGTTATATCCTTATTGAAAATACTTACAGATAAGAAAAATTGTGTTAGAGCACCACTGAAATATGAATGATAGAGGAGAGACCTACATTAATTGTTTGGATGATAAGGAAATGAGAGATAGGAGAGAGAGAGTTAGAGCTCCTCTATGCTAGTCGAGAACAACAGAGACATGACAAAGTGGGAAGCCCATGTGGAGTTCCATTGAGGATGATATGTATTAAAATAAAAATAAAAGTAAGTTTTGATAAGTCTTACCTAGTCACACAAACTTTTAAGTAATAAGGAGAAGAAGAAAACTTTTAAGAAGATATGATACTAGACTAAAGAGACAAGGGATAAGCCTTGGAAGTGTTATTTGGATGGTGAGAAAAGGGAATGAGATAATAAAAACAAAATAAGTCATCTCCTCATGGAAAAACAAGAGCTCTTCCTAAAAGGTATATAGAATCATCATCATTGCATCCAAACATGGGTGGACATGGAGGATGTTATACTTCAAGTCTCATGAGAGAAATTAAAATTGGAACAAACTTGGTGAACAAGGGATAAAAAGAATCTAAGAACCCCGCCAAAGTGTTAAACATCCTTGTAAGGCCCCAAATTTATGATAATATAAAGGGTATTACAAGGAAATGTTCGTCACATTAAAATAGTAATCGAGAGGTATTATTTTGTCATTGGGCAAGTTACAGATGAATCTAGTATGGGGTTGAAACACATAATGCACTTCCTATTCTAGATAGGAAAATATTAGTAATCAAGGATGAAGGAGTTGAATATGATAGGTTAGATGTATAAAGGGAAAGTTAAGGGAGGTGGAAAAACTAGGGTGACCTTATTGAATGAAGAGGAAAGAGGTGACTATTCTAGGCTAGATTAGTGAGGACAAAATAGTAGAGAGAGTAATAGGTGAGAACAAAATAGTAGAGAGAGTAATAGGTGTTATTAGTACACGAAAGTAACCATGTAGCTACAATTGACCACTTAACACTCATGTCTTGCAGGAGAAACATGGTTGTTGCATAAGATTCCATCTTCTTAATTTGGCCCTACTCGAGATAATGATCCATGAGGAGACCAACCAAATGAACAAAATAGAAAAATGACCAAGAGCTTTAAGAGATGGAAGGAAAAGAGACTACCTTGAGTATGCTTGAGTTATCAAGGAGAGTAACAAATGAAGCAGAGGAGAAGTACAATTCCATCAACCCTTAATATATCCATTAATATTAAATAATAGAGGGCCGAGTTGGCCCTATAAAGGGCTTATTCAAGTCTAGTTTTAATTTGACTTGTTATATCCTTATTGAAAATACTTACAGATAAGAAAAATTGTGTTAGAGCACTACTAAAATATGAATGATAGAGGAGAGACCTACATCAATTGTTTGGGTGATAAGGGAATGAGGGATAGGAGAGGGAAAGTTAGAGCTCCTCTAAGCTAGTTGAGAACAACAGAGACATGAAAAAGTGGGAAGCCCATGTGGATTTCCATTGAGGATAATCATGTATTAAAATAAAAATAAAAATAAGTTTTGATAAGTCTTACATAGTCACACAAACTTTTGAGTAATAAGGAGAGGAAGCAAACTTTGAAGAAGATATGATACTATACTAAAGACATAAGGGATAGGCCTTGGAAGGGTTATTTGGAAGGTGAGAAAATGAAACAAGATAATAAAAACCAAAATAAGTCATCCCCTCATGAAAAACAAGAGCTCTTCCTAAAAGGTATATAGAATCATCAACATTGCATCCAAACAAGGGTGGCCATGGAGGATGTTATACTTCAAGTCTCATGAGAGAAATGAAAATTGGAAGGGCGGCCATGGAGGGCGTTCTACTTCAAGTCTCATGGGAGAAATAAGAAATGTGTATTCATTATCTCGGTGCCAAGGGATTAGGGAATTTCATTGACTTTGAGAGGTCTTGTCTTATATTTTTAAAACTTTAAAGGGTCAAAGGAGTGCTTGAAAAGTGCATAGTGCTGAGGGTATGCCATACATGAGTTGTTTTGATGTTACAATCACTCATTTGACCATGAAGTCACTGTAGAAAATCTCAATAAAGTCATTGTAGAAAATCTCAATAAAGAAAAAATTCATTACATTAACCTTTCATTTATTGAAAAAGGGTATGTTGGGAAGGTTAAAGGAAAGGAATTGGGCATGTTTCCAAGAAATCTTAGGGGAGAACTTAAAGAGGGATTCAATTATGAGGTCATTTTGATTAGGGCTTTCCTTAAGGATATCTATAAATTACCTTTGGGAGGAGTGAGAAGAGAGAACTTAGACAAAGGGAGAAGGAGGGAGTTGAGGAAGCCATGGTGTGAACCAATGTATAATGAGAGAGGATAGGAGGATCAAATTTTTTTGTCGAATTTTCATTAGAGAAATTTTGAGGTAAAAAATGGGTCTAAAAAAATGTACAACAAAAGATAACTTTATAAGAACCAGTAGGATTCAATATGATGCTATCAACCATGGGTGATGATTCACCATTTTTGGAGTAAAAAGGTAAAAAGATTTAAAAAAATAAATAAATAACTACTTTTTCAACTCAATTTTTCAACTTATCTCCCTATTATTTTACTCAAATTTTGAGCAGGAGCACTCGTTAGATGCAAAATTTAATTTGCAGTCATGTTTTTCATGTGTTTCACATTTTTCTTGGAGTAGGGTCCATCTAAAGTATTCAACACGGGTACTCCTTGGATGCAAAATTAAATTCCGCATCCAACGAGTGCTCCTGCTTGAGATTTGAGTAAAATCATAGGGAAATAAGTTGAAAATGTAGTTTTCTTTTTTCCCTCCAATACTTGAGGCGATCTAATCTTATTTTAATATTTCCATTATTATTTATAATTTTCCTTAGGAGGCCCATTTTAGACCTCAAAATTTCTCTAATGAAAATTTGCTTCAATCCAATGAGAGGGAAAGGTGCATTCAACATCGATCAAGATAAAAGGGCAATCATGCATGGGTTTGTTTGGAGAGATACTTACCTGATCAATTAGGAGATTGGTGTCAAGGTCAACGAGGTTAGGGAGGAATCCTATGAAGGGAATTCCTTCTTAGGATATAAACAATCATAAATTTGATGTAATAAGTAGTGGATATTGGTTTTCTTAGGAACTTCTACATCACATGGATTCTTTCTGCGATATTAAAATTTAAGAGGTTAGATAAGAGAGGGATCGATGTGAAAAGTCTCCTTTTACTCAAGGGAAGGAGCTTAAGCTTCTTCTTACTCAGAGGAAAGCTATTTTTCATAAAATATTTGGAAGAAAAACCATGGCTTGGGTACCTTGTGTATCTCAAGTATAACATTAAATTTTTCTACAACCATTGTTTTGGGTTTGGCAGCGTGATTGGTCTAGTGATTCTCTTAATTTATTTACTTGAATATTCACCAATATTCAGTATTGTTTGTGTCCCAAGTTCCATATTTTCTCCACATACTAGTGGTTGAGGTGGAAAGGTTGGGTTTCTTCTCTTTAATGTGGAATATGGTTAGAGAGTCAATTTTAGTTGTTGGTAAGTTTTGTCACTCCATCACATGTTGCATTTTTATTGGAGTTTTGGTTTTTAGTTTATTTGGATTTTATTTCTCCCACAACAACCTCAATGTAAGTGCTCTTGATGCATTTTAGATGTTCGACTATATATTTCGTTGATTTGGGGTCTTCAAGAAACAATTTGACTCTATTTACCTGGTCGAGGGTCCATTTAAAAATTCTAGAAATGGTTCCCTTAAGTATCTCTAAAGTGAAATGATTTAGATCCTTATGCCATCAATGTATGAAAGTTGAAGGAGATATAGGCCAAGGAGAGTAAACATACCATAGTTATCCGATCTAGGCATGTCAACATGTTGGATGAACTATTCTACTAATAGGTATAGGTTCTGTATCAATGCCTCATAGAGGTGATGGAACCAACAAGGGAGTTAGTTATTATATGCTATAGAAAAGCTTTAGTTGAGATGTCGTTATTATCGATGAACTTGGAGCAAGCCATGGTTAAAGTATCCAAGTAATGTCAAGGATTTTCTCCAATGTCCCCCCCAAGTTTGGGTAATTTTGTTAGGTATGGAGGAAGCCATATTTGTACAATATATGGCATGAAAGGTTGTTTAGATATCCAAGCAAAAGAATAATGTGTTTTCATACACCTCCTACCACCAAGATTTAGCTTTTAACTGGGGTATTCTCCAAAGGGGGATGTATTATTGTTAGAAAGGGATACCTTATCCAAACTTTATATAATTGATTGAGAGAAGGGCTTGAACTGAAGAATGGAATATTATTTTTGAAACTCATGGTTAGGTTCCACCTCCATTGATGTTTGTCAACTAGAATTTATAACATAGTTGGCATGTATACTTATTCAAATAATTATGGAAAAGAGGCTTAACAGGGTGTTTTCATTGAGGTGAACGCTTGGATATTATGAAATTGTTGATATATAATATTTTACCGATAATTGGGTGTGTGTTGGGATGTTAAATTGTCACTGAAAAATTGTTAGAATGTGTATTTGTTATAAAGGATATGTTGGGATGTGCACTCACCTTAGAGGTTATGTGGCAGTTGTCATGGGAGCTTGGCTCATGTTTGAAGGTATTGTTGCATGCACACTTGTGCGAGGAAGGGATATTATTGAAAGTTATGAAGGAAGTTGGTATTTCATTTTTGAAAGTTTAATGAGTGTTGACTTAGTAGTGATATAGTTGTATGTGTACTTGTCTAGATTCGTGTATAGAGTAAGTATGCATGGTTTTTGTAACAATGCTAATGCTTAGGGAAACCAAGGACAAGGAGGTGGCTAGGTGAGGCATCCACCATTGTTTTGGACCCTTGCTACTAGGTGAAGACATCTCTTAGCATAAAGTATTAAATGGGGCTTGCTTGCAAGAGAGGAGGCTCAATTATCATCAAAAGGATTTCTAAAGGGGGGAGCATAACTACAATTGAGAGAAAAAAATTCCTTAGATGGAGAGTGAGATATATCCTCCTTTGAATTTTTGGGGAATCCTTCCCTTCTTGCTCAATAGGAAGGTGATAATGACTTTTGTAAATGGTTCTAGGCAGCCATGCGCGATAATCGCAAGAGTAGTTGAGGTATGGAGGAAAATATGATTCAATGTTAGTATTGTCAAATTGTAATGCTAGGAAGGGGGATCATATGCATTAACATAATCAACCATGTTAATTGTGCTTGCCTAAACAAACTTCCATTGTGGAGAGATAGAATCCTTTGGTGTGGGTTAGGGGCTGAGTGGTACTTAGAGAAGTATTCATGCAAAGAACGTGAGGAAGGGAGTATAAGGACATTCCCTCTCACAAAGAAATAAGATACAACAACCTTATGTTGGGATTGAGGGATGGAAATGGAAGAAGAACAATGAGCCTTCACTTGAATATGGAAGGGTTGATATGGACTCCCAAGTGGAGTTGTGAAAATATAGAAAATGAGTGGATTTTCTACCACATGAACTTTTAGGGTAGGAATGGGATATGACCCAAGTGTGCACACTACTAAATAGGGAAAGATGAGAATGGAGTTTCAACTTGATTTTAGGACCAAACTAAGAAATCAAAGGGTGAAAAGAAAGGGTAGGACACAAGGTATTATTCAGATTTTAAGGTCTTGATAATGTTAATATTTGGTTGTAAACAATTAGGGTACTTTCATTTAGGTACTAGATTAGGTTTGATCATAAATTAGGAAAGGAAATTGAACAAGTAACTAAGGTTAATTCACCAACAATTTATTTAGTAACCTATAAACCTTAATGTAGGAAATGCAAAGAGATGTTAATCAACATCTACTTTTATAAGAGGAGGAGAAATTGAGTTTAGTTTTTTCTTAATGCTATCAACATATCTCTATTTATCAATAATGTGAATTACTTACCATAATCTAAACTTAGTCCCAATTTAGTAATGACCCCATGTACTCTTTAACACTCAATTACATGGACCCCATGTAGTAATGAGCCACTTTATTCATATCTCCTCATTTCATGGTATTAAATACATTAAAAAATAAAATCCACTCTATGTTGGGAAGAAATTTATTGATCGAGTTAGAAAGTTGTTGATATTGAGTTCATATAGTTGGAGAATCCTAATCCTAGTATTTTGTTCTTCCTTTAAACCATTTCCTTTGTTAAATATGGAAATTCGAGATTTTTAAGTTAAGAGAGAATTTGGAGTATCTTTTTAAACTCAATCTTCCTTTAAATATTGAATTCAAAGATCATTAGAAATTAGAAGGTTAAGGAGTCTACGGGTTCTTTATAAATCATTCATAAATTTAAATAGTAAAACAAAGTATGCAGTACACATTTTCACATTTAGGGAGTTTACAAGTTTCAGAATAACAAATTATAAGTTTCCAAATTCTCCATATTTTTCGAGACTCATCTAAATTTCAAATAGAGTGAGATCCATGTAAGAAAAAATTAGAAAATGAAAGGAACAATAGTATAATAAAATGTGTGTTTCTTGTTTGATTTAAAATATTATCAAGGGCTTGAACTAGTTTGAGAAATCTTATCAAAGGCTTGAATAATGTTTATGTATATAAAACAAAAATAAATTAAAATTATGTTGGTGTATAAAGCTATGCATAGAATAAAATTGTACACTGGGGATTAAGAAAAAACAACCAATAATTTATCTTCAAAACATATCAGAGTATAAACTTTACATTGCAAATTACAAAGACAAGGATATATTTATGATTATATAAATATTGGATTTTGATCGCTACATGTAATATAACATACCATAAAAGTGGCGGAGCCATTACAGCGTTGACGAAACTCTTCAGAGAGAAAAAATCTTCATAGTATTATATTGAGTCAATATAAAGAGTACATATAAGGGATAGCGAGGGTGGAAACTAGCATCCTTGCAAGCATATGAAACCCAAAACTTACAGATATAGGACCTCCCTAAGGAGATCAGAACAACATCATATCAAAATCAGAGCAGAAACAGTCTTTACAAATGCAAGGATCAACATATGACTAAATACTTATAACAAAAAGAGAATCTGAGAAGCTAGTATGGATGAGGAAGAACAAAAAGATCAGATCATAGTCCAGGGATGGAAAAGTCCTGGATGAAGCAAGAACGGTCAGCATCAGAAATCATCAAAGACCAAGAACCAGGCTCTAAAGACAGTCCTTCCTTCGACAGACGGTCAGCTTGAACATTTTGGGAGCGGAGGATGTGGTTGATTGAGCATTGTTCCATATTATTCCAGAAATACATAATCCTATCCATCCACCTTGATAAATGAGGACAACTGATGTGGCAGGCTCCCCTAACATGGTCAATCATGGATTTAGAGTCACCGAATATTGAAATGTTCTGAATCTCAAAAAACACACAGAAGGCAAGCAGTCCTGCAAGAGCCCTTGCCTCAGCCAAGCTGTTTGTACCACTCCCCCCGTTCCAAGATAAAAAATATTGCAGCTTCTCGTCCATGATTACGTGGACCCCACATCCACAAATATTGTTCTGCTCGGCCCCATCAAAGAAAGCACAGGGCATACAATTGAGAGGATCTGCCACCTCTTTATTGCGATGCAATTTCATCTTGTGCTTTTTAACAGGCAACATATCGTGAGTGGACAAAATATGATGCATGGATGACATTAGAGGCTCTTTTGAGTCTTGGAAGATCTTGGCATTCCTCCATTTCCATAAGCTCCATAAGACTATGATAAACAGAGAGCGCCAAGAATGTTAACAACCTTTTTGTGAATCACTACAGCGAAGCAATAGACCTGGCGCAAGAAGCAGTGGAGGGAGGTTTAAGCGTCAACTCTCATTGCTTTACTGTTTCGGTTGAAACAACTGTTGAAGAAGCGGCCGATCCAATAACTGTAAATCGCAAGCACAACGCGCAGATCTGACGTTGCTGATCTTGCATATCCGACGGCTGCTATTTAACAGATCTAACTCTCTAGATTGCTCAAATCTGACGACTGAGATTCAGCAAATCTGACCATACAGATAGCGCAGATCAGACTGCTGAGATTTCACAGATCTGAGGGTCAAGATCGCTCAAACCCAACGGTTGAGATCGAGTAGATCTAACAGTCAATATCTTGTAGATCCAATGGCTAAGATTAGGCTGATCTGACGGTTAAAATTCGACAGATCTGACGGCTGTAATTACCTAGATCTGACGGTTGAGATTACACAAATCTAACGATCCTGATCACCCAGATCCGACGACTGATATTAGAAATATCTGATGGCTGACATTAAGAAGATCTGACGGTCCCGATCGCACAGATCCAAGGGCTAAGATTCAGTAGATCTGACGGTCGAAATCGCCCAGATCTGACGGTCCAGATACAATAGTTTGCTTTTCTGGGAGAAGCGATAAGTGCATAAGTCAAGTGCCTTTTCGGATGATAGCTTCTTGGTTTATACCTTATGGGCTAAGGACTTATCTACCGACAACTTATTGGCTGATAGGTACTTGCCAAAGAACTTATAAGATACTCACGGACACAATTATAACTTATGCGATAAGTTATTGGTATCTAAGCTATTAGAATGTAGTTATCAATGTAAATTATCATCAGGAAGATAAGTTATCAGAGTATACGCTGTCGGAGGATAAGCTATAAACAGATATCCTATCTGGAGATAATCTATCAGCCAATAACTTATAACAGATAATCTATCAGAAGATAATCCTTGGGCGAATAAGTGATCTGAAGATAACCTATGCGGGAATAAGCTATTGGCTGATAACATATCAGGATAGAAGCTATCAATAGATAAGCCATTATCAGATAACTTATCAGATTATAAACTATCAGTCGATAAGCTCTAACAGAGAATCTATTAGTGGATACGCTGTTGAAGATTACGCCCCTGCGGGAAACGATAAATGCAGGTTTGATTCCTGGGGAGAATTTCTGGAATTTTTACGCTATGTCAATCCTCGGAGGAGCCATGAAATATAAACACGGCGTTTGCTACTTTCAAACCGTTCCTGCCTTCCACCATTTCAATGCATTCATCACAGGGATTGTTGGAACTCAGCAAAATTGGAGGATTAGGGGATTGCTTGGGGGTCGGCCTGCTGAGAGGATTTAGGACCAACAATTCTCGTTCTTGCAGTGGGCCCATTGTTCTCCCTTTCGGTGGCTGATA
Organism: Pinus tabuliformis; assembly: GCA_031772625.1. Classification (NCBI taxonomy): domain Eukaryota; kingdom Viridiplantae; phylum Streptophyta; class Pinopsida; order Pinales; family Pinaceae; genus Pinus; species Pinus tabuliformis. Next base: position 629,608,341 of record CM062814.1, on the reverse strand, counting down.
CCATTTTGGGATTCAAGGGCCAGATTTTGGAGATGGGAAAGGATAATGCTGGCAGGCATTGATTTCATTTAACGTTACTAGGTGTAGAGGAACACACATTCTGCATTTTGGAGTTTTCCTTCTGCATTTTTGGAGATTTCCTGAGTATATTTTTCAGTTGAATTTGGCGAAGGATTTCACTCAAATCTTACAGAAATGAGCGATTTCCATCCACTGCCCTTTGCCCGCTCCTACCATTTTTGGAATCGCCATCACCAAACCATTTCTGTAGAAAACGATCTCGAAATCAGGAACACCAATCTTAGCAGAGAATGTCCATGTACCATCGGACAACTTAAATTTTAGCAAATCTGACGATCCACAACACATGAACTGACGGCTGAGATAAGTTGATTTGACGGTCCAGATCATGTACATCTGACGACTGAGATCAAGTAGATTGCACGGTCAAGATTGCGCAGATTTGACGGCTGAGATCTAGCACATCGGATGGACTAGATCGTGCAGATCTGACGGCTAAGATTACACAGATCTGACGGTCTAGATCGCGCAGATCTAACAGTTGAGATCGAGTAGATCTAACAACCAATACTTCGCAGATCCAATGGCTAATATTAGGCGGATCTGAAGGCTGAGATTCGGAAAATATGATGGTCCTTATCATCTAGATCTGACGGCTGATATTACAAAGATCTGATGGTGCCAATCGCACAGATCCGACGGTTAAAATTATGGATATCTGACGGCTGAGATTATGTAGATCCGACGGCTGAGATTATGAAGATCCGACAGTCGAGATCTTCTAGATCTGACCGCTGAGACTATGCAGATCGGACGGTCTAGATCTAGAATATTCGACAGCTGAGATTAAGAAGATCTGACGGTCTAGAGAGTGCAGATCGGATGACTGAGATTCAATGGATCGGACTGCTGAGATTCAACAAATCTGACAGTTGAGATTTGGTACATCTGACGGCTGAAATTATGCAAATCTAACGACTAAAACTCAGTAGATCTGATAGTTGATATTACAAAGATTCGACGGTCCAAATCGCGCAGATCGGACGGTTGAGATTATGCAGATCGGACGGTCTAGATCAAGAATATTCGACGGCTAAGATTGTGCAGATCGGACGGTCTAGATCTAGAACATTCAACGGCCGAGATTAAGAAGATCTGATGGTCCAAAGAGTGCAGATCGGATGGTTGAGATTCAATAGACCTGACGGCTGAGATTCGGCAGATCTGACAGCTGAGATTTGGTACATCGACGACTGAAATTATGCAGATCTGACGGCTAAAATTCAGCAGATCTGACGAACCTGATCATCTAGGTCTGACAATTGATATTATGAAGATCTGAAGGTCCAGATCGCGCAGATCTAACGGTCCCGATTATCCATGTCTGACGGCTGATATTACAAAGATCCGACGGTCCAGATCTCCTAGATTTGATGGTCCAGTTCTTCCAGATTTGACCGCTGATAGTGTGCAAATCGGACGGTCTAGATCTAGAATATTCGATGGCTAAGATTAAGAAGATCGGACGGTCGAGAGAGTGCAGATCAATTTAGAGAGATTTTTCGGCGAAAATCACATGGAAGACCATTTGTCGACGCGTTTCGCTGAGATTCAATGGATTTGACGGTTGAGATCTTTTAAATCTGACGGCTGAGATCTCTGTGAGTTGGCACGACAGTTGAACTATCGATCTATCGACAGTTGGCCTATAGTGCACCATTCATCTGTTGACACTTGGCATAAAATGGACCGTTCATTTGTTGACACTTGGTTTCAATCTGACTGCTCAATTCAGAGCCATTTGGCACCGCATGGACAATCAATCTGGGCTACTGGGAACCAACTAGCCATTTGCCTCTGCAGTTCCACGCCGGTCATGTTTGCGTGGATTTGGTTACAGAGCGTTGAAGATCGATTTGGAGTACTTTATTTGTTGGATGAAGAGAGGAAGGAGTTTGTGGTTGTTTCACACACATTGTAATGAAGCGCGGAAGAAGCATGAGCTTGACAAGAAATGTGATCGCCGGAGAGAGTGTTCACGTTTGGCAGATTACATGATAGGGATCCCCGTGCTTTTTCTTCACCCTCTAGACTGATAGAGAAATATTTACCAAAACTTTCATCACATTACAGCTAAACTTTCCACCAAATTCTACAGTTGAACTCTCCACCTATCTCATTTCTTATCTTTATTAAGCACTGCATGTGTTAGCAAATGAGATGAAGGTAATGTATTCTATTTGAAAACAAAAATAGCTTTGGGACAGAGTTTAAATTTACATTAATATAATAATATCATGGTAAGGCATTTTTGTAATATTCTTTATGTTACATAAAGAAGTAAGTGCATTCTAAACTTATAACATCCGTGTTTAAATATGATTGGATGGTATGCTATTTTATATACTAATTAAAATAAATTTTATCATAAATAAAATTTAAAAATAACAAATCACAAAATTTAGAGAGCGCTAATTTATTTTTAGTAAAAAGAAAATCCACAAAAAACATATATTTAGGACCAGGGTAAAGTAAATCTGTTTCACTTTTCTTTTTTTCACGTTTTTTTTGTTTGTATGAAATATGAAATAACAGTCAAACTTGGTATGTCAAAGTGTTGGATAAACTATTCTACTAATAAGGTTGGGTTCTATATTAATGCCTAAAAGAGTTGATAGAACCAACTAAGAGAGTTCCCTCAGCATGTCAAAGTGTTGGATGAACTATGCTACTAATAAGCATAGGTTCTATATCAAAGCCTAACAGAGTTGTTGCAACCAACATAGCAAGTTCCCTATTATAGATAGTAGAAAAGACTTTAAATGAGATGTTCTTCTTGTTAATGAACTTAGAAGATGGCATGGTGAAAATGTCCAAAGTATTGCTAAGGATTTTCTCAAATGTTCCCTTCAAATTTGGGTAAGTAATTTTGATAGATTTCGATGAAACCATGTTTGTAAGGGGTGAAAAATTGTTTAAATATCTAATCAAAAGAAGTCCTTGTTGACATATGCCTCCTTCTACCACCATGGTTTAGGTTTTAACTAGCCTTATTATACAAAGGAGGAAGTATTGTTCTTAGAAGGGGCTACCTTATCCCGACTTTCTATAGTTGGTTGATATAAGGGCCTGAACTGAAGGAGGAAAGTTTATTTTTGAAACTTAAGGATAGGTTCCACCTCCCTTTATATGTGTCAAATAGCACCTGTAACGTTGTTGACATCTATTCTTATTAGAAACAATGGGGCAAAGAGGCTTGAGAATGTTCCTCGAAATTTGATTTGGAGGAAGTTGTGTTTGTACAATATGAGGAGTGAAAGGAAGTTTAAATATCTAATCAATGGAAGTATTGTTGTCATACACCTCCTTCTACCACCATGATTTAGGTTTAGGGATATTCTCCAAAGGGGGAAGCATTATTCTTAAGAGGGGCTACCTTATCCCTAGTTTATTTATTGGTTGGGAGAAGGGCTTGAACTAAAGGGCAAGTTGTGTTCCACTTTCCTTGATGTGTGTCAACTAGGATTTGTAACATTGTTGACATGTATACTTATTAAAATCATTGGGGTGAAGAGGCTTAAGAGGGTGTTGTGGTTGTGATAAATATTTGGATATTGTGCAATTGTTGATCTATATGATTGTGCCCATTGTTGGGAGTGTGTTGAGATGTAAAATTTTCACTACAAAATCATTTGAATATAATATGTATTTGTTGCAATGGGTGTGTTGAGATGTGCACTCACCTCACATGTTATGTGGCAGTGATGCTAGGAGCTTGGCTTGTGTCTAAAGGTATAACATTTTGAATGGTAGATGCATTGTATTTTAGGTATAAGTTTACTTCTTGTATCAAGGTTAAGCATCGATTAGTTAAACATCTGTTAGTAATTTTTCATGTAAGCATTAATTACGCCTCTTGCACAACATTTTTAGATAATATATTCGTCTTGTACTCTAAATTAACATATTTAGGTAAAATGTTTCATTACACTTGCTTTTTTTTACGATTCTATGAAGGAATTACAGCGGAAGAGTCATTAGTCAACTAGAAATAATCTTGAGTGATGTTCAATGCACCTTTCCCTCTCCCTGGACTGAAGCAATTTTTCATTAAAGAAACTTTGAGATAAAAAAAGGGCCTCCTAAAATAATAGTGGAAATATTAAAATAAGATTAGAATACCTCATCAAGTTTTGGAGGGCAAAAAGAAAAAACTATTTTTTCAAGTTATGTCCCTATGATTTTACTCAAATTTTGAGCGGGAGCACTCGTTGGATGCGGAATTTAATTTTACATCCAAGGAGTACCCATGTTGCATACTTTCGATGGACCCTAAAATGTGAAACACATGAAAAAATGTGATTGCAATCACTTTTTTTCATGTGTTTCACATTTTTCGTGAGTAGGATCCATCAAAAGTATGCAACATGGGTACTCCTTAGATGTAAAATTAAATTCTTCATCCAACGAGTACTCCTGCTCGAAATTTGAGTAAAATCATAGGGAGATAAGTTAAAAATATGGGTTGAAAATGTAGTTTTTTTTACTCCAAAAATGGTGAATCATCCCCCATGGTTGATAGCATCATATTGAATCCTACTGGTTCTTATAAAGTTAATTTTTGTTGTACATTTTTTTAGGCCCATTTTTTACCTCAAAATTTCTCTAATGAAAAGATGACAAAAAGCATTTGACCCTCCTATCGTCTCTCATCCTACAATGTTTCAAACCATGCTTTCCTCAACTCCCTCATGCTCCCTTTGTCTAAGTCCTCTCTTCTCACTCCTCCTAAAGGTAATTTATAGATATCCTTAGGGAAATCCCTAATAAAAATTACCTCATAATTGAATCTCTCTTTGAGTTCTCCCCTAAGATTTCCTAGAAACATGCCCAATTCCTTTCCTTTAACCTTCCCAACATACCCTTTTTCACTAAATGAAAAGTTAATGTAGTGAATTTGTTCTTTATTGAGATTTGCTACAATGACTTCATGATCAAATGAGTGATCGTAACATCATAACAACTTACGTATGGCATGCCCTCATCACTATGCACTTTTCAACCACTCCTTGGACCATTTAAAGTTTTAAAAATATAAGACAAGACCTCTCAAAGTCATTGAAATTACCTAATCCCTTGGCACTGAGATAATGAATACACATTTCTCATTTCTCCCATGAGACTTGAAGTAAAACGTCCTCCGTGGCCACCCTTCCAATTTTCATTTCTCCCATGAGACTTGAAGTATAACATCCTCCATGGCCACCCTTGTTTTGATGCAATGATGATGATTCTATATACCTTTTAGGAAGAGCTCTTGTTTTTTCATAAGGGGATGACTTATTTTGTTTTTACTATCATGTTCCCTTTTCTCACCATCCAAATATCACTTCCAAGGCTTATCCCTTGTCTCTTTGGTCTAGTATCCTATCTTCTTCAAAGTTTGCTTCCTCTCCTTATTACTCAAAAGTTTGTGTGACTAGGTAAGACTTATCAAGACTTACTTTTATTTTTATTTTAATACATGACTATCCTCAAGGGAAATCCACATGGGCTTCCCACTTTGTCACATTTTCGTTGTTCTCAACTAGCTTAGAGGAGTTCTAACTCTCCCTCTCTTATCCCTCATTCCCTTATCATCTAAACACTTGATCTAGGTCTCTTTTCTATCATCCATATTTCACCAGTGCCCTAATACAATTTTTCTTATCTGTAAGTGTTTTCAATAAGGATATAACAAGTCAAATTAAAACTCGACTTGAATAAGACCTTTATAGGGCCAACTTGGCCCTCTATTATCTAAAATTAATGGCTATATTAAGGATTTATGGCATTGTACTTCTCCTATGCTTCATTTGTTACTCCCATTGACAACTCAAGCCTACTCAAGGTAGTCTATTTTACTTCCATCTCTTCAAGATCTTGGTCATTTTTCTACTTTGTTCATTTGATTGGTCTCCTCATGGATCATTATCTTGAGTAGTGCCAAATCAGGATGATGGAATCTTAGTCAAGAACCATGCTTCTCCTGCAAGACATTGAGTGTTAAGTGGTCAATTGTAGCTACATGGTCACTTTCGTGATCATACTAATAATACCTAGTACTCTCTCTACTCTTTTGTCCTCACTAATCTAGCCTAGAATAGTCACCTCTCTTCTCTTCACTCAATAAGGCCACCCTAGTGTTTCCACCTCCTTTCTCTGGCCCTTTATACATCTAACCTAGCATTTTCACCTACTTCATCCTTGATTCCTATGTGCCTATCTAGAATAAGAAGTGCATTATGTGGTTCAACCCAACACTAGATTCATGTGTAACTTGCCCAATGACAAAATAATACCTCTCAATTATTACTTTAATGTTATCAACCTTTCCTTGTAACACCCTTCACATTATCATATATTTGGGGCTTTATTAGGATGTCTAACACTTAGGTGGGGTCCTTGGATTCTTTTTATCCCTTGTTCACCAAGTTTGACTCATTTTGGAAATATTCTTAGGTAATTCCTACATTTATGGATTTAATTATGGGTTCAAACCTACTATTAGACCATAGTTACTTAGAATAACTCATTTTGGGCCCATGGAAATCCAAATCTATTTTGTACTTGTTATTTATGGGGTCAAGTGAGTCAAATCTCATTAACCCTTATTGATCTTAAGCAAATAGTGTACCGCAAACTCCTTGGATGCGACATACTTGTAATTAATGGCATGCATAATAGATGATGAATTTAGTGGTACAAACTACCATATAATCTTACCAAAACTACACCATCAAGTCAACAAATAATCTTACCAAACCTATACCATCAAGTCAACATAGATGGTACAATCATTCGATATGAGATCGCCCAACATACACCTACAAAATCCAAACCTATACCATCAAATCAACATAGATGGTACAATCATTCGATATGAGATCGCCCAACATACACCTACAAAATGACTTTGTTTCTACTATGTAAATGCTTTTTATGTGAGAAATTAATGCCACATTGGTTGAGAGATATCACATAAACGATAAAAAAAAACTTTAATATATACCATGATATTTCTATATTGAGAATAGGCATGGGAATAACCATAAGGTAATGTTGCCTTTTATTAACATAAATTGATTGTGATGTAACTATGATTTTCAAGACTTTAAACTTCAAAGAAAATTTTAATATATAATTTTCAATTTTTAAATTTGAACACAATAATATACCCATTTCACCCTAAGGCGAGTGGCTTACATACCATATGTGATCTTAGGCTATGCCTTTTGCTCATGATTTTACTGCAAGACTAATTTATTACTAAAAAATGGCTAGTTTATTAGTTTAAGAAGATTAAAAGATAACAAACCAAATCTGATTTATGGTAGAGTGATTGTATTTGTGGTGAATTTTGTTGATGGTCGAGTCCAAAATTGTTACAATGGGAAAGCTATGGGACAGGTTTAGTTCCAACGAAGACATGAGATTTAGAAATGTATTGAGTATTCCTTCGTTAAAGTGATTTTCATTGAGCTCCAGAGTCTTCAATCACGTCAAATTCCCCAAAAAAGAGGTATTGAAGCTAAGATCACGATGATTGAAGAGGGTATCACTTCACTCAGTGAATTGTGTGACACAACCAACTATTGCATATTGTGTTGATTAACCGCTTTCAAAGGTATTGAGACCCTAAATTTGTTGCGGGACAAGTCTACCATTTTTAAATTCCCGCTCTTTAAGGAAAATACTGCAGCGATAGGCCCATGAGCTGATTTAAATGGCAGTCTACATTGCTAAGGTTTTGCAGGTTGCACATCTCCTTTGGCAACCACATTGAATTCCTCCTACATACATTAAAATTAAATCATATTGATCCTTTATAAACCTCACAAACACACATTCCTACAAAATTACCAGACAACGCCTCCAACTGACAAACTTACCACGTTGTGAAAAATCACATATCGACTCACCGATCGATCTATGACTGTAGGGATGCCATGTGTCAAACAACTTATACACACCAACCATCAACCTAACTTCCAAGTGGCGTGAGATCCACTACCCAAATCAAGGGCTCCAGCTCTAGGAAAATTTGGTCATTTGATCTAGACAATCTCGATTGATCGATTAAATCGATCTTGACAGTCAAATATGAGAAATCGTGGCCATCTAGTTTGATCTTGGTCCTCTCATTTGAAAAATCTCAGTCATTCAATCAAAACGACATTGATCGTCAAATCTGAGATCTTGGCCCTTCGATATGGACAATCTTAGCCATTTAGTCAAAGCGATCGTGACTATCAAATCTAAAAAATCAAAGCCATCCAATCTAGTAAATAATGGCCCTTAGATTTGGGCAATTTTGGCCCTCTGATCTAGAAAAACTCAACCATTTGATGAGAGCAATATCGATTGTCTGATCTTAGAAATCACGATCGTCAAATTTGGGCGATCTTGGCCGTTTAATCAAGACAATCTTAGCAGTTCAATCAAAGAAATCTCGACCATCAGATCTGAGAAATCGTGGCAGTCATATATAGGTGATGTTGGTCATCCGATATGGAAAATCTCGATTGTTCGATCAAAGTAATATGGACTATCAAATATGACAAATCTTGGCCGTCCAATATGGTAAAGCATGGTCGTTACATCTGGGCGATTTTGGGCATATGACTTGAGAAATTGCAGCCGTCATATCTAGGCCATTCTAACTGTCATATCTGGTAGATATTGGCAATCCAATTTGAGTGATCACAATTATCAAGTATGAAAAATTGTGGCTATTATATCTTAAGAGATCCTGGCTATCCAATTTGAGAAATTGCAGCCGTCAAATCTGAACCATTTTAGCTATCTGATTTGCGCAATCATGGCCGTAAAATCTAGCAGATCTTGGTCGTCAAACATGAGCGATCACACTCGTCAGATATGGTAGATCTTAGTCGTCTAAACTGGTAAATCATGGCCGTAGATCGAGTCGATCTTGGCCCCCTGAGTTGAGAAATTGTAGTTATCAGATCTAGGCCACTCTGGCAATATAATCTAGGTAATCGTGGCCATCAGCTCTAGTAAATCTTGGTTGTCCAATTTAAGTAATCACAACCATCATATCTAGTAAATCTTGGCCGTCTGATTTGAGAAATTATAACTGTCAGATCTGGGCCATTATGGTCGTTCGATCTGGGAAATCTTAGCCATCAGATCTGGTAGATTTTGGTCATCCAATTTGAGCAATCGCAATCGTCATATCTAGTAGATTTTGGTCGTCTTATTTAAAAAATTATAGCCGTCGGATCTTGGCCATCCAATCCAGGCAATCGTGGCCATCAGATCTGATAGACCTTGGTTGTACAATTTAAGCGATCACAGCTGTCAAATCTAGCAACTCTTGGTCATCTAACTTGAGAAATTGTAACCATTAGATCTGGACCATTTTGGCCATCTTATCTAGGCAATCATGGCCATCATATCTGGTAGATCTTGGTCGTCCAATTTGAGCAATCATAGCCACCAAATATGGTAGATCTTGGTCGTCCAATCTGGAAAATTTTCGCTGTAAGATATGGATCTTTGTAACTATACAATCTAAGAAATCGTGGCCATGAGATTTGGTAGATATTATTCATCCGATCTAAGTGATCTTGGCCATTAGATCTAGGAATTTCTAGCAACTAGATTTGGGACATTTGGGCCTACCAAGTGGCATAAGATTGAGGGTTCCCAATCTAAGACTCCAGTGGGCATAGCGCTTACAATTTTTTTTCATTCGTAATCCTAGCATAGTGTAACCCAATGCTTTTGACAGTACAATTATGGTGTTTGCGACTCTACAGTGTGAATCCATTTCAGTTGCCTAGCTTCCTTCCTACAACAACTTCAAACCTTTCCTTTCTTCTAAAGGAATGTGTATATTTCCAAAGCTTGCGCTGCAACAAATTTATAGATATAAAAGCGACAAGGCTTAACGCGGTAATGAGAGGAGCAGTGTGTGTATTTGTTTATCGTATTATCTCAGCAACTCAAAGAGGCACACATAACAATATTTTTAAATGAATAAAAAAAAGAGTGTGACAATCTATTTAAGATGAAAAAGTCATTTCAAAATTAAATAAAACAAATTTTTATTCTCAAAATATTAATTTATACACTTATTAATGGAAGCTTGTTTTCTTGTTTCATCAATGCATTATTGGTTTCAGCCCTATCTCAAATTATAGCTCAACTCTGTTTACATTTTGTCATTTTAATAAATGTTTAACAATTTATAGAATAAAGAATGTTGAAATTTGAAACTTTACTTTTTAGACTTTGCTTTTTGTAAGTTTAAGATGGATTATGGGTTTATTGTACATTAAATTGGAACAGCTTAAGATGTATTTATTATTAGGAAGGACAAACAAGTAGCTTAAGATAGATTTATTGTTGGTTAGAACAAACCTTAAACTAGCTGAAACAAAAATGATAGAATAACTTTTATTTTCCATCAAAAGATTATTAAATTTTTGCTTCACATTTCATCTCCTTAAATTTCTAAAGATGGATTTGTATTATGGAAAAAAATTGTTTCATTGTAATTTAAATATGGATCAATATTGTGGAAAAAAGTTTTCATTTCATTAATTTAAAGATGGATCTCTATAATGGGAAAAAAAAATCATTTCGTTGTAATTTAAATTTTGTAGATAATGTGTACTAGATTTGATTTAACTACAATTTATATTCATATTTTCAAGGGTTTTTTTTTTTTTTGTTAATTTTATTTTATTTTAATCTTGAACTGAACCTCAATTTTAACTACATTGTAATCTATAATTTAGAATAATGTATGTAGTTTTTTTTGTACAGTTTGATACAATTGTAACATGCAATCGCTTTCCTCTTCAAAATAAATATATTCATTCATATTACTCTACTGAAAGTTCTCAGAGAAATGTAAGATTTTAGCACTTGAGGCTACAACTATGTATAAATTTTAGAGAGACATATAAAATCATTTCAAAAAACAGTTTATCATGTGAACTTTCCAATCCAAAGAAAAATCGTTCACTGATAATATCCAAAATTTTGATCACAATTCTAAAAAAAAATTATAAGATTACAAAACTAGAGGATAGTGTTATGTATAAATCAATCAGTTTAACATGTGAACTTTCCAATCCAAAGCAAAGGCATTCATTCATAATAGCCAAAATCTCCATCACAATTTTCAAAAATTAAAATTAAGGTAAAAACTAGACCTCAAAATACAATTTATCATGTGAAATTTGTGATACATTAAATCTCACTTTATCAAGTGGAATTTGTGATATATTAAATCACAAAGAGAAGAGAACTACAATGCATTCAATTCATGATACACAAAATTTCAATCACCCAAAAGTAGTGCCATGCATAAATCAATAAATCAATTATATGATAATTTAATGCAAAAACTAAACCATTTCAAAATAAAATTTATCATAAACAATTTACAATATGTTTATGTTTTATCCAAAAAAAAGAATCACAATTTACAAGTCACATCAATTAATTTATTTACTAACCATGTTAAAAATCATTACCAATCCATCAATCAATCTTAACATCTTAAAATTGAAAAATCATTTTAATTACACAAATCTGAATTTATCTACTAACTCATCCATTTAAAAAAAAATCGCAAAACCCTTGTATATACTATATACAATAATATTCAAATTAAAAATGCATAAACACCTTGGTCCTACTAAAAAACCAGTTGTATCTACAATGTTAGTATTAAAATTAAAAATACTTAAACACATTGTTCCTACTAAAAAATGAGTTGTATGTACAATGGTAATATTCAAATTAAGAATACTTAAACACGTTGCTCCCATTATGAAATTATGATTACATATTCAGTCATTTCCAGATCCTATTTTCGTGCATCCTATATTAAAAATACTTAAACACGTTGCTCCCATTATGAAATTATGATTACATATTCAGTTATTTCCATCCTATTGCAGGAATATATATGGACATAATGTTTTATTGCAAGAATATATGGGCATAGTGTTTTCCATATGTGAAAATATTTTCCTATGCTATAGGAATATATAATAAAAAAAACCACCTCTGTTTGCCAAAATAAAGATTGACATCCCTCTGTTTTTTGCTGTAGGTAATTTTGTTCTTTTCAACTTAATCACATTCCATACTTATATCTTTTGCAGTCCATATTATCCATTGCTTAAGGGGATTCCAATTCATCCCCAGATCAAAAATTTGATACCCAGAATTTATTGGGAAACTAATTGTTGATAAAGCTTCCCTCTGTGCCGCTAGTTGATCGACTTTTAACAGCCGGATTATCTTTGGTCACACATAAGAAATGACATGTGACCTTGCATTTACACATATCATGTGACAACTAAGATGGCTTTTTACGGTTCTACTTCTTCACAAGTAGCCTTTATCCTGCCAACCAATATAATAACTAACTTATTATAAAAAAGCAGCCGGATTATCTCTGGTCACACATAAGAAATGACATGTGACCTTGCATTTACACATATCATGTGACAACTACGATGGCTTCTTACGGTTCTACTTCTTCACAAGTAGCCTTTATCCTGCCAACCAATATAATAACTAACTTATTATAAAAAAGAATGTTGGTGCATATTGCAAATAATAAACTATAAGCATTATTCCTTGGTTTACAAGGAATTTCAAGTGGACTTTCAAACTTGTAGTCCCAGTCCGTTGCATTTTCTTTAACACCGATTTACACTTAATTTACAATTTATATTTTTCTTTTATCCTTGATTTCCTCTATAAAGGAAGCATAAACCTACCTGATGGCTTGTGAGAAACGCTGGCACTATTATACAACATCAATTAACACTAGTTTGCCGAGATAGCATTAAAATGTCCACAAGGGCAAAACTCACGTTATTACAACCTTCGTTTCCCACCTTCATCGACTGCTGATCAGGTGGTGTCCTGAAAGTTCGCTCAGCATGTCCGTTTGGAGCTGGAAAGTCATAAAAACAAAGCATAAATTATTTGAGATAACTCGAAGAGGTCACTGAGAGCTCTATAGTTGACTCCGATTTCCTTTTCAGAATGAACCTGTTAGACCACTCTGAGTTTTAAGAAGTGTTGAATGTCAAGCCAGGCTACCTTGAGAAAGATGTAAAAATTAATCTATTTGTTGAGAACCAGAAACTGCGTTCTCATCTAAGCCATTTTAATTTTAAACATATATCTTTAGGAAATCACCAATTTTTTTGAACAAAATCCTTAGAAGAAAGATACTAACCATGGTGTGGGTCTGTCCAGATCCTGTTTGACCATACGCAACAATGCAGACATTGTAACCATCCATTACAGATCGGATCAATGGTTGTGTATCCATGTAAATTTCCTCTACCATCTCATGGACAAAAACAAGTCAGTGATTTTATGCAAATTTTGCCAGAAGACGTGGTCAAAAGACTTTTTAATCAGTACCTTGTGTAGCAGATGGCCCAAAAACCTTATTAAAATTGGATGTTCTCTGTACATCTTTGCCCATTTTGGATTACAGATCGGATCAATGGCTGTGTATCCATGTAAATTTCCTCTGCCATTTCATGGACAAAAACAAGTTAGTAATTGTATGCAAATTATGTCAGAAGACGAGGTCAAAAGACTCTTTAATCAGTACCTTGTGTAGCAGATGGCCCAAAAACCTTATTAAAATTGAATATCCTCTGTACATCTTTTCCCATTTTGGATGTATTGACAAGGAGGGATCCATCTTCCCCAATAAATTCCACTGCACTATGGGCATCAGATTGACCCCCAAAATGGGGTCTGATTCTGAAGTATACCCTTATGATTCCTGAATCCCAAGAAAACAATAAATATAATTAGAGATTACTGTAATTGCCATAATATAACGATGGCATCCATTTTGACAATAATTGCAGGGAGATGTCGTGGCAGTATTTTGATGACACAACATTAAGATTTCGATCCGCTCGTCATATCTGATTATCACAGTCATAATAATCAAGCAAACACGCGGGGAGTGAAGGCCCCCCAATTTAGTGTTTATTCCCCTGCAGGAAGCCATAAGATTTACTTGCTTAGAAGATAGGAGATTCTTTTCTGATGCCTCACTTTTCCTTCATCAGAGCCAGGACGGAGGCGGCAGAGTCTATGGTTGTGGTTCCAGATTCAGATTCCTATCCAGTGCCTGTTTATCCTTTTACCCACCTTCCAACTGAGACCTTTATTGCTTCACTTGAATAAGACGACCTTTCCACCCTGATAAACACCCTTAAATTGCAAGACAAACACCTTTGAGGTCTTGAAGGCTATTATAAAGAATCTTGTTTTCTTCCAGAACTCTGATATCCCCTAGCAGCATTAGAAATTCCTGTGACCTGGTGATCTTGAAAAATAATGTTTTAGAGAGAAAGAAGTTAGTGTCATTCCTGCTAATAGCTTACTCGGATGGCAATACATAACAACAAAACAAATGTCTAGCTTACAAAGTTCGAACATTAAAGAAAATAATAATCCCCCATTCAACGTCGAGGCGTAGAAGTCTCTGGCTTTAACTTAGCGAACAATTCAAAATCCCTTCGCCACTCTGGCTGTAACACTTTTACATCTTCCCGTGCTCTAAGAAATGTCTCTTATGTCCTGAAAATCATATCCATTGTTTGATAAAATCACATCCATTGTTTAATAAAATGACCATTGTGAAATTTCTAAAAGATGGTAATCAATAATGAGACAGTAATGGATCACAAAATGATTAACATGTTTGCTTTAGTACAACAAAAGTAGTATTCATTTGATTTAGTTTCATTATTCCGAACAGAATCAGAAAAAATTGTGATTTTTGACTGCATTTGCAAAAAAACTGTTGCTCCTTGATTGCATACTTTGTCACTGCACATGTAAGATATAACTCTTTAAAATGTTTCCTACTAGCCTACTCTAGGACAGCAGGGGCATGTTGGGATGAGCCTCACAAAGGATACTATTAACCAGGCTTGAAGCTACGCTGGTTATCTCATGATCATGGAAATAGAGGCAATGCAAACATGGTACGATAATATTCCTAGATTATTAAAAAAATTCTCTACATATCACATACGCAATTCTTCATCAAGCAATAGTCCTTCATTATACTAAATCAAATGGCGACTGAAATTATTTCGTGTTGCAGTCCATTTTGTTTACATTTCTGATTTGCTTCCACAGCATCAAAATTTTATTATTTTTAGTGAAGAGTTTAAAATATTGCTCACGTTGACTTCTTTTCTTTGTGCTTTCAAAGGCATTTGATGTTCCTGACTGGTATGCAAAGGTTTTGGATCTTGACTTTGACAGTCACCACTTTTCTCGTAGGAAATAATTGTCTTGATCCTAGCTTTTATGAATCTTCAAAGCAAATTAGAGTTAACATATGATGAAAATTGCCATCAAACTAGAGAACAGAACTTCTCACTCTGATCTTAAACACAAACAAAGAGAGGACTGAGTGAAAATCACCACATCCCGATGGAATCTCTGTAGCATATGTATTTATGGTTGATTATTTTTTACTTCAGCCAATGTTTAAAGTCATTTGATAACAGATATTACTCATGAAACCTACGGTTATTGAGCAATGAGATAATTTGTATTTCATTTTGCATCAAGGACAAGGACAATTGATGCTCACCAGGGAAAATTTGTCTTGTCTATTCTCTACAAAAATTCCAATGATAAGATTCATAAATGCTTGCATCGAGCCCTGCTGCACAGCAACAAAGAGTTAAAAGCATGAACTCTTGAGGAACTAGTGTTCAATATGCTTACAGAAATCTTTAATATCTAATATGTATGACTGAACAAGACTAGGTTTTTGAAGCATATGTCATTTGGAATGTTTTGTGCTTAATTGAGTAGGATTAGTGCAAAATAATAGGTCTGATATTTGCATACCAGTGCAGCAGTTTGTATGGCTTCAACAAGGTTCTGATCAACCATTTCCTTGCCGTTTGTCATTTTTTCAGCAAACCGCTTTAATAAAGCTCGCATTACATCTTTCAACCAAAGCATGTGGTTAAGGATGTGTAACGCAAATTTTTTTTAATTTTCAAGCATCAATAGTTTCTAGAACTTCGAAGCATGAAATCAACTCAATAACCACACATTAATTGAACCTTTAGATTGAAAGATGTCATCGAGTCGTTTTTCTCCCTTGTCCATATTTCTAACTAAAGGGTTTGGCTCAGTTTCAGGGTCCCTAACAAGCACACAAGGAGTTGAATGTTGAAGGAAATTTCCTGTGTTTCGCGGAATCATGGGGGACCTCAAAGGGCTTGCATATTTCCAAGAACCATTTCCTCCACACTGTTTCCATTTATAATAATCCTTCAGCGCCAATATACAGTCAACAATCTTTTTTGTAGAACCCAACTGCAAGCTTTCCTGAAGAAACAATAAGATTCACAAGACGTTAAAATTAAAGATTCAAATGTAAGCATTCATACGAATAACAACGTGATTGGCATATTCACTTGCTCTTAATACTATCAGTTCACCTGCTTCCTCTGCTTTCAGTGAAGCCAAACGACCATCACAGATGCTCTTAGCTTGCGATCTACTACCTTGTTTTATGCAAGAAACCTGTAAATCCATGGCAGTCTTGAGCATATTGTCTGCAAATGCCTTGTGCCTTCTTTGACTAAACGAATTTTTGGGAGGAGGATATGTAGAGTGCTTGGAACCAATGGGGGAGGGACCTGCTTACACCTCCACTAAATCCATTGAGGGTCAGCTGAAGGTGTGTCTCTTTATCATCTGAAATTTCACACACTGCCTCAATGGCCTACTCCCACCTTACTACTGGAACTTAAGAGATCGATTTTGGTTGATTTCGATAGTCTTGACAGAGAAAATCAATAATGAACTGGAAAGAACCAATCGTGCCAAGTCTAAACTCCAAGCACTAATTTGCAACAGTAGTGTGCACAACGCTGCAGCTGCTTGTTTGCACATATTGTAAGCAGTAGTGCGCACGACGTTGCACTTGCTTGTGTGCATAAGCCGGCCCTTAATGGAGGCAACCTGTTCTTGGTGGTGATGCCCTCCAACATGGGCTGAAACTCTGCTATGCCAAACCACCAACTATTATCTGCGCTGGTACAGATGTCAAATTGTCATTGGAAGGAGAGTGACGACAATAGGCATCTCTGATTGGTTGGATCTGCCCAACCAAAGCCCGCAGAGAAATGTGTTCTAGGTAGTGATGCCCTCCAACATGGGCCGAAACTCCACTATGCCCAACCACCAACTTTTATGTGCACCGGTACAGATGTCAGATTGTCATTGGAAGGAGGGCAATGAAAATAGGCGTCTCTGATTGGCTAGATATGCCCAGCCAAAGCCCGCATAAAAACACCTATTGGCATAATAGGCACAATAAAAATAAACAAGTAGGATAGCATAGCACAAACCTTGGTATCATGGATAAAAATTTGAAATGTACAAAGCTTAGCAAGAGTCACAAATGCTTGCTGCCACACAAAATTGAAGAAAATATCAATAATTCATTTCTATTTTCAAAAACAATTGCAACAAATGACAATATTCATTTATATTTTTGAAGTCTTTAGAGTTTAGACAACCAGAGAGCACATATATTGTTCCAAAAGCTTAAATGTCGACCTGAATTTCTAATAGTTTTAGAGAAGCTTCAGATCTTTATTCTCATGTTTCTGTAGCCCCACAACTTCCAAAAGTCTAACTTGTGAGCCTTTGAAACCTAATGGAAAAATATATAACATAGTGAATAAAGTCTTTACAGTTCCATAGTTTACCCACCAATGTGCCTTAATTTCATCCTCATATTTCTCCTCACATGATTTCTTCTCTTCTATGTTCAATGCTTTCCATTTAGTTTTCAAAATGGCTCCCATATCCTTGAAAATGGTATTTGGATTCTCATATTTCACCTATTGGCATAATAACAAAATGAATTGGAGCATATAATTAAAATGAGCATTCGTAAAAGTACATGTAAAGAATTCATATAATAGAACATAATGAATTGGAGCAAATAATTAAAATAAGCATTCTTAAAAAAACATGTGAAGCATTCATATAATAAAAGTCAAAGTCTTTCTTATATGACAATAATCCCATATGCAAAAGCAAATCAGAAGGGCATCAAATATTTTGTTTGGTTTACAATAGACTAAAGTAGTGTATGACATTGTGGAAACGTGCATTTTTTTCTATGTGCATGTGAAGATAACATGGAGCCCTGAAGTTCATAAGGAATCTAGAAACCCTTCAGGGCACCAATCACAAAACTTTTGGGTTAATCCCCTTTATAATAAAAACTATTAGCATTTGGTTTCCTTCAAGATCAACCTCTGTTTGCTCCAAAGAGGCACCCAGGTCCATTGTCCTTGGGGAGAAAAAAAGTTGAAGTAGCTTTCTTTGGCCTGTTTAGCCTTCTTTATAGGAGTCTATAAAGCATTTATCCTGATGGAAAGGAAATTGTTTCAAGTAAACTTTTGGGTTAATTCCCGTTACAATAAAATCAATTAGCATTTGGTTTCCTTCAAGATTGACCTTTGTTTGCTCATAAGACCCACCTGTATCCATTACCCTTAGGGGAACGCAATAAATGTTGAAGGTGGTTTATTTTGCCTGTTTGGAGCCTTCTTTATAGGAGTCTATAAAGCATTTATCCTGATGGAAATGAAATTGTTTCAATAAGATACAGCATCAAGCATCATCGATAGCAAGATGGTTCTCCTTATCGCTTCGCCTTAATCTTGTTGAAAAACAAATTATCAAGTGTAAGGGATTGCTATGTGGAAATTATGCTTCAACAACAAAATAGGAAATTAGAGGCAATGAGCGGACTTGAAATTATCAACAAAACAAGGGATCGAATGGTAAATGAGTGCTTATATGATAATGAAGATATTTATCTGAATAAAGCTTTTCGAATGCCTTTATATTTTAGATGTGAGAAACTTGTCATATTACCAATGCAAAAGCAATGGCTCATCACAGAATACTGAAAAAGTCAGAATATTACAAATAGAAAAACAATGCATGCAAGCAAGAAATTGAGTAGTCGATGGTTGGGGCTTGAATTCCTCACTTCCGGGATTGTTATGGTAGCATGGGCCTTATTCCTCTCTTCCAGGATTGGTGTGGTAGTAGGATTTCCCTAAATAGTGCACAACATTATAAGAAGTTTGCAAGAAGTTGAGGGTGGGGGTGCGAAGAATATTAGAGAAAAGAAAAAAAATTGAGCCAAGGATGTTGGGTGTTGGGGGGAATATTAGTGAAAACAAAAAATTGTGGGCCAAGGATGTTGATGGGCTCTGATGTTTTTTGGATTGGTATGTTAAATGGATCAATGCACTTGTGACAATGGTTTTCCTCTCTATGCATGGTTTCCCCATTTAATCGAGAATCATATTATCATTATATGTGAAGGGATACCAAGTTCAAACATAGTTCAAGTGCTAGCTAGGAAAATAGAAGAATATGCAAATAGGGTGTGCCTAGCGGTACAACTTGATAACATCATACATGAGAATTGGTAAATCAAGTTCACAAGAACTAGAAGAAAACTTTTCCATAGCTATTTCTCCAAGGGATTAAGACATGAGTTGCAATTTTTAATATCATCCAGAAGATATGAATGTTGTAAAATAAGCACAGGAAGCAAACCTAGCAAAAGGCAAAAGGTATGATGTGGATCCACATCATTACATGTATGACTAGTTGTGGGAAGTAGTATCCATAGCTGCCCTATCCATCTACCAATAACCTCTAGTCCTCCCCCTTTTTGCCTTTTTGCCTAGTTTACTGATAAATGGATCCATGTCATTACATGCATGACTAGTTGTGGCAAGTAGTATCCATAGTCGCCCTATCCATCTACCAGTAACCTCTAGTCCTCCCCCTTGAATTCCTCTTGTTCTGAAATCTCCTTCCTCTCTTCACATCCTGCCCCTTCCCTACCTTTTGTTTATCGTTAACATTTGTCTCAGTCTAGGGTTTTGGAATCTCTATTAAGCTAAGTCATAGGACACATCCCTCAGGGTCTCGTGTCTCGTATTTCACGTGTCGGACACAAAACGTGTCGAAAACGATTTTCTTCGTGTCCTCCAAACGAGACACGTGTTTTGGATGTGGCTAAAATGTGCCCTACCGGTTTTTGCTCTTAGGCCACGTGTCCCATGAAAAATGACATTTAAAAACTGCAACATGGTTTATTTTTGGGTTTTTTTGTCATTGTTCATCGTTGAAGTCGAGTTTGCTCGTTGCCAAAATCAAATTTGTTGTGCAGTGTAAGGAATTCCATCAAATTCGAGCGCAATCCTTACAACTTCACATTGAGAGCACAATTCACAACTTCACATCAACGTGGACCTGGAAATGCAGGAGACGAGCGTTCGTGTGCTTTGCTGAGAGTTTGGAGCACTTAAATTTCCTGTAATTTGTGTTATAGCCTATGGAACTTAACTTAATTATACACTAGTGACCACATTTTATGGCCAATGACCATGTATAGATCGTGTGTTGAAATAAAAATCCTAGCTCCCCGTCATGTGTTCATCGCTCACTACACCTTCGAGGTCTAAAGGGAGGGAAAGCTCGATTAACGCTTTGGTCAATAGTGAAGTTTGAACACATAAAAATTTATAATTCATAAACTACCTTATGTGAACTTTGAACATGAACGAACACGTTTGAAGTTAATAACATAAGTTATAACATGAACATTGAACTATGATAAACTAACTAGTCAATAGCATATACTAAATACTTAATAGATATCGTCATGATTCATTTCTATATGGATCAAGCACTATATTTCAATATTATATATATATATATATATATATATATATATATAATGTGTCCCTCGTGTCTTGTTTCCAGGGTCGTTGTGTCTCGTGTCGAATACTCGAATTTACGTGTCCTCGTGTCATGTGACTTAGCTATTAAGTGATATAACTTTTTTGACTCTCTTTCAAGCAGTGGCTTTGTTAAACGCAATTGCAATTGCAAAGAAAAAAGCTTAACTCAGTTGTTGCTTCAACAATAACCACCACCTTAAAAATAGCACTGTTGTTTGTTTTTTTCGATTGAATCTTCAATTATGCTTCTTCTCGTAGTAGCTAGATGTTGTTCCCTCACCCTAAGCATGTGTAGTCACCAGAGCTATTGTTGTAGATGTGCATGTCTCAGTGGAAGCTAGAGCATACCTAGGTTGAACCGGATGTTGGGAAATTAGGGAATTGCAATGAATGCTTCCCCCAGGATAGTGTTAGCTTTTGGTAGCATCGGAAGTTCTCTAGCCTTGAAAATTGGTGAAGAGGCTAAGGCAGATGAGTTCTAAAGAACCCATAAACCGTTTGGTGAAATTCTGCCCAAATTGTATTTTATTAAAATAATTAACATTTTTAATGGGGTTCCTAAGCCTAAACTTAAGAAAATTAAAATATTAATGGGTATATATCAAATTATTGGTGAGAATGATCTAGAAGGCGAATCAAGTCATGTTTTAATCTTAGCCGTTGATTAGAGACTTAATCTCGGTCGTTGAAGTCTCAATGAGAAAAGTATAAAGAGACTTGGGGTTCATTTGGAAATACACACATAGAGATTGAGGAGATTGATTTTCTGAGGTGAGAAGTTCTCAAGAGGGAAATCGATTGGGGGGATCTTGCAGCTGAGGGGCAGAGAGAATCCGGGTGAAGGACTTTCCGGAAAATACAGAACAGAGAGGCAAGGAGAGCTTGCAGAGAGGCAGCACAGTAGGCGGGAGTGCTGACGCAGAATCCAGAACTGTCGGAATAGCCAAAACTGCCGAGAACTGTCGGGACAGCTGAGAGAGCTGATGCAAAGGCAACGCAGTAGCCGGGAGAGCTGAAGCAAAGGCAGCACAGTAGCCGGGAGAGCTGACGCAGAGGTAGCGCAGTAGCGAAGAGAGATGACACAGAAAAGCTGCCTGTCACGTAGAATCAAGAATTGCCAGAACTACCAGAATTATCGGAATTGTCGGGAACTGTCGGGAACTGCCGGAACAAGCAGGAGAGCTGACGCAGAGGGCAGAGAAGGTGATGCAGGGTTGACGTAGAGCCAACGCAGAAATAGTTGGGGTTTAGCCAGTCTTGTGCCAAATCAATGGGAATTCTACCGGGTGAAGTGAGGTAAAACTCACTCAGATTTTCCGCCAGTATTTTCTCTGTAAAGTATTGCTAAATGAGCATCCTAGAGTTGTATTCAGATATTTCTACTGCATAATAATAAAACCCTCAAAGCCGCTGCACCGGTTTTCCCGCGTTGGGTTTTCCCGGGGACTTTTGTGTCCAAAAATAAGTGTGTCCTATCTATCTTGTTCTTTGCTCTGTTTTCTTTTTCATGAGATCAACTATTTAATTAGTGTAGGCTGCAGAAGTAATTTGCTTCAATATTCAGAAGAATAACTTGATGAATGTAATTTAAAAATCAAGTAGGTGAAGTAGATTCAGATTTGCTGCAGCAGGGGTTACTTCAGAGTGTAATAATTTTCACAAATAGTAGGTGGAACGAGAAGGAATGTTAAGTCTAGTGCCATTTCCTCCGCTAATGGCTTATGATATGCCTTAGACGCCTAGGATGACACTAGAACTTACTCACAGTTCAGTTGATGGTCTATTTGTGAGGTGGTGGAGGAATGTCATCTGAGTGTGCTACCAAGTATAATAAATTGTTAGAGAATTGACACACCTACAATTGTTAGATAATTGTATTGTGGAGTGTCGGTTGTAGCAAACTCTGCAATTTGAACAAGAGTGCAATGTCTCACCTACAACATGGAATACAATGAATTGCAAAGCATTGATTGCAGGGAGCTCTGCAATCTCATAATTATTTAATATAAAAATCCTACATAGTGACCAACACAAAAAACAGATTTTTAAATGATTAATTATTCTTGACAATTAAGTAAAATAAATCCCAATCTTATAATTATTTAACATAGAAAGCTTACATAGTGACCAACACAAAAATCAATTTTTTAAATGATTAATTATTCTTGACAAGTAAAATAAAAATAAAGCCATACTCAAGATTTAAGTCAAATCATGTAAGAATGAAACTCATGAAAAAGGATATTTTAAATTTCAAAAATATAAAAATGAATTCGTTTTTTCTAAATAAATAAAATAAATATTAAAATTTGATAAAACTCATAATAAATCCGATGAAACTAAGCAAACTAATATACGTTGAAAGGATTTTGACCGCTACGCAAAAACTATAATCCCTGGCTAGAGGGAGGGGCTAAAAATGTCTATAATTAATGTAACACCCCTAGTTCCAACACCGAATGAGTAATGTAATAACCTGCATAAAATGCATTCGTTGGTGAGCCTGAGACTCGTGAAGCTGGTATGCCTCTGTGTTTATGTACATGGTAGGTCAATGGACCAAGTTACGAATATGATTAAGGCCGGTGAGCCTATGTAATGGGTCTGAGGACCGTGATTATTACGTTGGTGAGCCGAAAGTTGCTTTTGGGGCAGTACACCCATGTGTATGTGTGTCTATGTGTTGGGACTGGTTTGCCCGCGTGATTACGGTTTTATATGCTGAGGCTAAGAGGTCTAGTGTGGTAAATATGTTTAATTTATGAATATTAATAAACACATAATGGTTGTAGGCGAACCTAGATAAAGGAGTATGGGGGGCCCATGACTCCACGGCATGAAAAAGGTCTAGATGAAACGGTAATATTTTAGTATCATAATAAAACATTATAATATTATATAAAGGAGAAATACGTTTATAGAAGGGGGGAAATGGTTACCTAGTCATTCATTTAGGAGGACTATTCAATAATTCAGGGCTATGTACCAGTCGATGAAACTGGTGTGTGTTTTGGAACTGACTGGGGATTTTTTGTTGGTGAATCATGTGCTTGGAATCAAGGACCGACTGGGTTCGGGTGATCAATTGTTGATCATTGGAAAGCGAGCACCACAAAGGGACTAAAGGGTTTTGGAGAAGGGTGTGCCACTTGGGTTTTGGAACTAACTGGTAGCCAAATCATTTATGGCCTGGAAGGGTGCTTGGAAGGCCTAGAAGCAAGACGAGCTCTTGGAGCCCTATGCTAAACAATTCATGACTCGCCATGAGGCGCCCTCGAAGGTAGGCATCATAGAGGGACTAGCAGGTCCCAGAGAAGGGTGTGCCACTTGGGGGCAGATTTGGGGAAGCAAAGCGTAGTGGTTGGAGTCGCGATTGTTGCATTGGTGCCTTGGCCATGGATATGCTATTATTATTGGTATTGTTTCCTATGGAGTTGGAGCCCCAACTCGGGGTGAACTACAGTTGAGAGTTTATGAACCTTAAGGTCTTTGGTTGGGAGGAACATCACAGGTCTGCAACCAGCAGCAACATTCACAGATAAATATTTGAGAACTGGTTTTATGTTTATTCCGCTGCATTTACATATGGTTCTATAATCTTTTGGTTAACTGTGCTCAATTTGTGTATTGTGGTTAAATTATGCTTATATTTTTTGTTATGCTTGGGAACAATGAAATATCTTAAATGTATTTGGTCAAAATATATATATATATATATATACATATTTCTGGTTTAATTTTTTCCTAGGGTTTTGAGTGAAAAGGTAAAATTCCAAGGTGTGTTTGAGTGGCATCGCCCAAGGGTGGCTGGGGACATTACAATTAAACATCATAAACTAATATTCTCCAAATTGTACAAAGAGAACTTAATTGGCTTTATTTAATATTAAATTTATTTACAACCAAGTGCATTATCAACAATTGATTTGTTTGCTTGAAAATTTTGAAAAATTTCACGCGTGCAAGAAGGCAAATAAATGTGGTCACTCTGCCTCAAACCAGCACAATCACGCAAGGGGGGATCTTAACGACAATAAATATGGTCACTCTTCCTCAAACCATCACAATCATGCAGGGGGAAGGACCATGCACCCTCATGATATGAGGGTTATGGATCTTAGCCCCAAAGAGAAGGATCAAAAATAGGTTATTTCCCCTCCACCAATATTAATGGCTAGAAGTCACATTACTAAGTGGAGTGGCAAAATAGAAGAATCATAGCAAGTGCATGTGGATAAGGTGTTGAGAATGGAGATAAAGAAATGGATTCAATATTCTTATGTATTTGTTGTTTTTGTTGCATGCTTTTATCTCCCTTTTGTCCGGTAAAATATCATGTTCCTTTTAGTTGTTGTATTCTTAGGTTATTTTGAGGGTATTGCTTAGATATACCAATTTTAATGCCTAGGGTAATGACAACATTATAAAGCAGCAAAGCTAGGACAAGTGGCCACCGGAAGTGGTCACATCTCTCATGAGTATAGGAGAGCAAACATGTGTGGGACCTCCACCTCAAACCAACATGACAAAGTAGGGTGAAGAACCATGCAACTTCATGGTATGAAAATGATGGATCTTAACCCCAAGAGAAGGCTTAGAAATTGTTTCACCCTATACAAAAGTCACATTATCGTGTGAATTGGCAAGATGGAAGAATCATAGGAAGTGTCAGGTAAATATGGTGTTGATAATGAAGAGATAGCCATGGCTTCGATCTTCTAATGCATTTGTTTCTTTTAAGGCTCGCTTTCATCACCCTTTTGTCTAGTTAGAGACCCTATTTGGTTTTAGCTAATCTATGTTCCTAGGTTTTCTGATGCTTGGTCTCAAGACAAGTTAGTGTGTGGCCTTAAGGCCCAACGAAAGTTGATTTAGGAATGGAAAAAACATATGTAAGATGAAGTATGTGTAGAAAAACCACGAAAATTCTAATCTACTTGAATGAAAAAATTTTAAACTAACTTGTAACCCAAGACACGGAATTTTCTCTACTTAATTTGCAACGGAATATGAATAGAAATAACACAATGACAATATCAAAAACACAATTTTTGTAGAGAATCGAACTGGGAAAACCCTCTACTTGTTTGAGAATTTTATTGATAGAAGAATGAACAATATAACTCTTACAATTTAATATTGTCTCCGCAGAAAACATGATGGTTCTCCTTGCCTAAATAGGCTTGAAACACTTGTAAGTAGCCTGATCATGCCCCCCTATTTCTATGTGCATAGGCTACTACTATTATTTAGGGAATTCTCCCTAAATCTTCGCGCAAATCCCAAGAGAAATTCCTCCTCAAATCTACGCACAAGCTTCTCTTGTACGCTCTTCCTCTCACAAGCTCACATACACAAACTTATGCTCTATATTTCTTTATCTCACGAACTTGTGCTCACAAAACAATGATCACAATTGTGCCTTTCGATCTCCTTATGAATAATAAGAATTAGCTAATTCTAGCAAGTTCTATTTTTGGAACTCAAATTAATGATTTATGAGTTAACTAACTCATGCAACTCATCCTAACTCAATTTAGAACTAGAGGCTCATTTGTCTTTTCCCAAAAATAACTCGCACTAGAAGACAAGTTGAGCCTTCCACTCCTGCATATCAATCAAACTGCTTCATGAATTGTCCTAACTTATAGGAACTCGCCTAATTTTTAGTAACTCGTCCTAACTTTTAGGAACTCGTGCATGTTAAGGAGATATGCTTCTTGGTCTCTTTGACTAAGGCACAAGTCAAAGAAGGACCTTTCTTGCTACTATTTTCAACACTCCCTCTTAGCGAGGAAGGTGTTTCTGGAAAAACCTCGTCCACCTGGATCTTTGCCCATTTCTTCCACATTCACCATTGCTACAGTTGCTCCCTCTAAACTAGAAAACTTCCCTGCATTCTTCTACAGAACCTGATTTGAAGACATATTCTTTCTCACCAAGTTCTGCAAGTCCATCACTTTAGTCATAAGTGACATGTACCCTGTGTACCTCTGTGGTTGCTTCCTCTGGCTAGAAGTGATACTAGAAGATTCAACTTATTTTGATCTCTCTTAGCCAAATCCTCTGCCCACTTGACTCGAACTCTCCCTATACTGGCAATCTTTGACTGAGTGGTTGCATCCACTTGCCCCAGGTTATGCTTCTCGTCATCCTGCTGGTCAATGCAACAACCAACTAGCTTAGACTCAAACTAAGAAGCATCCTAAATACTAAATCAACTGTGTTTGTTGCATATGTCTCCTGAGTCTTGACTTCTACTAGCCATTGCACTATCCACCAAGGAATCCGCGCTGCTTCTAACTCTGCACTGTGCCACTCTACACTGCTTCCAACTATGCACTGCGCTCCTTAACACCTGACTGCTACTAGTTTGCAACTGTCACTCTGGAATCTGACTGCAACATTGAAACTGATCCTTCCCGCTATTAATATTATGGGCCCCTATAGCAAGGTAATGATCCATGAGGAGGACACCTCAATGGACCCTACCTGAGTCTGCATTTCACTGGGAATATAGTTCCATATCGCCCCAGCTCTCTCCTAGAGTTATGGCAGCGAACATGAAAAACTCTTCTTGCAACTTGGAGGATAGCCTGTCTATGTCAGTAGACGTTGTCGCTTGGTCTTGCTTCTCCTGCTTGTCCTTCTTCTTGAGAGGACACTTCGTACTGTAGTGGCCAAGCTCGCCACATCTGAAGCGCTTGACCTTAGATAGGTCCTTCTTCTTCTTCTTCTCCCCCTGCCCTTAACTGGGACCCTTTGATGCTAGGGCCACATTCTCCTCTTTCTTCTCACTCTTCACGCCCTTGCTGCTACTTTCGTTGATGGTGCTCTTAGCTAGAGCTCACCTCAACTACTCCTATTGTAGGTCAGCCCACATCCTGTCCCATCCAGGCAAAGTGTCTCTACCTAATATACTTTGGAAAAACACACCAGCTCTGTGGGTTGGGGTGCCTCCCCAATAGCTGTTAGTTGATCTCGTACCCCTTGGATCCTGGTAAGGAAGGGATCTATGCCTTCACCCTTCTGCATCCTGAGAATCAAGAAACATCTTCAGCATCTCATGGAGAAACATCTTCCGTGGCTCGAAAGAACTTTGATATAACGTGAAGAGAGCATCCCACATCTCCTTGGAAGTACCTTTGCTAGCTACATGTGAGACTATATGATCTCGAACTCAATCCAAGATCTTCTGCTTCACCTTCGCCATTCCTTTTTTGTACTCCTTTAGCTAGTATTGCTACCTCTTGGAAAATCAAGTAGTTATATTAGGGTTTGATTCTCCTTTCTTGATAATTACTTGCGAGTGTGTTGGTTTCTTTTACTTTTTTTATTATCTTATCTTTCATCAAGAAATTACCATATTATGTGTCTATGAAGTTCACAAAACAAGAGACACAAGATATAGACACTATGCTAGGGCAAAATCCCCCTCGAGGGGAAGGCCCAGTGAAGATAATTCTTCCTTTCAATAGTATTCTTTGAGATTCTTCACCCTAGACAAAGACTAAACTTTCACTCCACACCGAGTTAGCCTCGCAGATCTTCGACCCCTTCTAACAACTTCGACTAGGCAGCAACTTTTGGCAACAGGCAACGTCTGATAATAATGAAATTTGGAAGACTTCGATCTCCCAATCTAGGGCACGAAACAGAGAGAGAGAGGCACCAAAAGTTCGATATTCTTCTTCTCCTTAGACTTCCCGAAATTCACACTTCCTTCGGCTTCCCGGCAACATACTTCGCACTTTTCTAGCTAATCCTGAGATATCAAACTACTCTTGAGATATCGAACTAGCTTGAGAGATGATACTCCAAATGACTTTGACTAGCTTGTATTTATAGGCTTCTTGTGGGTCGAATTACGGTCCTTTGGCCGACTTGATCTCTCTTACGCCGACTTGGTGTGGAGGATACATAAATCATATTTGACTCAATACAAAACCTTTTTATATGATTCAAAAGCCTAAGAAGGGTCTCTTTGAATGTACAGTGACTCTATAAACTCAATATTAATTCTATGAGCCCACAATGGGGACTTTGACTAATATAATGATAACCCAAGCATGAAACCCATGTTATAAATTTTTTTTCTTTATTCTTTTGACAAGTATATTTCATGATGACTCAAGTACATTTCATGATGGATAAAGTACATTAATGAAGACCGAACATAGTTACATTTTCCAACACTCCCTCATAATCCTAAAATACAATACCCATGTTTTAATCAGTCATTGTTACAATAATAAAAATTGTTTTCTTTATTATTTTGACAAGTATATTTCATGATGACTCAAGTACATTTCATGATGAATGAAGTACATCAATGAAGTGCATTAATTTCTCTCAAGAATTTTTTTCCAGTATTTTCTTTTCAGGATTTCTAGTTTTCGGCATCCAGATTGTTTCACTACTGCATAATAATTAAAACCTTCAGCTGCTGCACTGGTTTTCCCAAGTTGGTTTTTTTCGGGGACATTTGTCCAAAAATAAGTGTGTCAATTTTTGTGTGCGCTAGCTATTTCTCAGTTTTCAACGCTATTATTTTCCGCAATTTTATTTGTGAAGGTTGCAGTATGATTTATTCGATATTTTCCATAGCAAATAAATTGTTAATTAAAATTAGAAGAATCAATTTCAATTGCTGCAATAAAAATTTTGGTGGTTCAAATTTTCACATGGTATCAGAGCTAGGTTTGATAGACAAGAAGGTTTGATAGATGGGAAGCTCAAAGGCAAAAGGAAAAAAAATTGTTGTTTAGAGGGAGCAGCAGGCCGAAATTTTCAAGGGCTGCGCAGTGCCCAGCCAGGTTGTGCAAATTGTTGGGCAAGGGTTCGATTTTCCAGTTGCAGTTGCACAAAAATTCGATTTGTCCGGAAAAGTGATTCCAACAAGTAGAGGGAGCAGCGACAACTCAGTTTTTTCGCTAAGAAGATTTATTGTTTGGGCACAAAGGGTTTTGCAATAGGTTAAGGGAGTGCGAATATCAGATCCAACAACCGCGCAGAGGGAAAAAGGGAGATTTTTGACCATATTTAGAGATGGACTCAACTTGGCTTAGAGACCAAGATAGGTTGGAGGGAGCCTCCAACTATGTCATCTGGAAGGCTAGGATGCCCTTCCTTTTGGATGAATATGGCCTGAAAGCCTATGTGGAAAATGTGGTAGTAGTACTCTAGGATGCGAATCAGCTGAATGAGTACATAAAAGAAATGACAAAGGTGGAGCGGATGATCTTGGATAGAATTCGAGATCATATAGTCTCACATGTAGTTGGCAAAGGTATTGCCAAGCAGATGTGGGATGCTCTCTCGATGTTATATCAAAGTTCTTCCAAGTAGCGGAAGATGTTTCTCCATGAGAAGCTGAGAAGCATCAGGATGCAGAAGGGTGAAGGCATAGATCCCTTCTTCACTAGGATTTAGGAGGTCCAAGATTAGTTAGCAGCCATGGGGGAGGCACCCCAACCCACATAGCTTGTACGGTTGACACTAAACAATGTCTTGGAGGATTGACAAGTGTTTTTCCAAAGTATATTGGTAGAGACACTTTGCCTAGATGGGACAAGATTTGGGCCGACCTACAATAGGAGGAGTCGAAGCGAGCTGTAACGACCTATCTATAAATATAAAGAACACAAGGTTAATAGTGGGCATACGATGCATGCATATGATAGCTACATATGCATGTGTCGCATACACTGCACTAGTATTATATACTAAATTAACTATAAGTGCTAAATACGATGACACTTCTTTGAATAGAGGTTCTACTCATCCATCAATATTGCTTAATGTATGGGTAAATATTAAGATAGGACTATATAAATTATATATTCCAGATTGTTGATAAAAATTATATTAATAAATTAATAAAATAAATTTTAAAATATATATAAGAAATTAATTAAAAGGGGCACTAAGTATAAAGTTATAATGTTTATATTAAAAGAATACTTTAATAAAACACAATGTGATATATTAAATCATAAGACATATATACGATATAATGTTTATATTAAAAGAATATTTTAATAAAACATAATATGATTTATTAAAACATAAAACATATACTTACGTGACCTTTAAAAGAGATAAGGGAGATGATATGTGAGATGGAGCGTGTCACCAGCAAACTGAGCGGTGCGCTGCAGATGGAAGAGCGGCCACCGCTAAGCAACGAGATAAAAACCACGGAATAGAGATTTAGAGGGGACGGAGGGGAAGAAATTCGGAAGGAGGAGGAACATCATATACTGAAATCATCCACAGGAAGAGCTTTAGTTGTTCTGAGGTTCAGGGCACGGGGGAACAGTCGGCTTCTACTAAGAGGCTTACTGGATTGAGCAACCAGGTTCTGCTCAGTTTGGCTGGGTGGATTCGGTCTTTTGGTAACTGTGGCAGTGCAGCTGGAGGCATCTTCAACCACAGGGGCACAGGTAGGTACCTCAGCAGTTCTGTTAATTGATTTTGTAAGATTTCAGAAAATTGTTTACAGGTTCATGATATAAATCCCAGGTCTTTACACGAGCTCTAGTTAAGAGCATCATCAATGGAAGCAGCAGCAAGGGAATGAAGGGTGAGAAGGAAGAGGAGAGTGTGACCCTAGCATCAAAGAGTCCCAGTCAAGGGAAGGGGGAGAAGAAGAAGAAGGACGTGTCTAAGGTCAAGTGCTTCAGATGTGGCGAGCTTGGCTACTACAGTATGCAGTGTCCTCTCACGAAGAAGGACAAGCAGGAGAAGTAGGACTATGCGACAACCTTTGTTGAGATAGACAAGTTGTCCTCCAAGATGGAGGAAGAGCTTGCCCTGTTTGCGCGTATACCTCTAGGAGAGAGGTGGGGTGATATGGAACTATAGTCCTAGTACTGCGCATACTTGGGCAGGGTCCTTTGAGGTGTCCTCCTCATGGATCATTACCTTGCTACAGGGGCCCACAATATTTAGTAGCCAAATGGATCAGTGTCAATATTGCAATCAGATTCCGGAGTGGCAATTGCAAACTAGTAGTAGTTAGGTGCTGAGGAGCACAGTACAGAGTTGGCAGCAATGCAGAGCCAGCAATAGCGCAAACTCCTTGGTGGACAGTGTGATGGTTAGTAGAAGTCGGGACTTAGGAGACAGATGCAACATACACAATTGATTTAGTATTCAGGATGCTTCTCAATTGCAGTTGTTGCAGTTGCAACAACAAAAGATGAGAGGAAGTTGCAGTGCAGATGCAGATGCAGAGTTGGCAGCTGTATAACAGTGTCAGCAACAGCACGGATGCAACATCAAAGTTTCACAGTGGTTGGTGGGCAGTGACAATCAATCACAGTTGCCAGACATCAGTAGCGTGACAGAAGGTATACAGAGATAAGGTGTTGTAGCAGTGGTGCAGCACTAGAACACCTTCCTCGCTAAGAGGGAGTGTAAGTGTCTCAATTTGATTATTAGCCTATTTTTTTAATATTTCCTATGCCTAAACTTAGGAAATCCAGTTAATTAATCAAAATTAATTGAGATAAGGTGTGAATCATCTAGAAATTCACACGGATCAACTTTGATATGATCTTAGCCATCTATTAAGATTTAATCTTGGCCGTTGGAGTCCCAACAGAAGATTATAAGAAGAAGTCGATGGGTAGATGGAGAACACACACACTTTAAGATTGATGAGGACCTCATTAGGACCTACAGTCTAGTTCATGAGGACCTCATTAGGACCTACAGTCTGACCATTATTAGACTTTCTTCCATATGTTATTAGGGGAACATATGACCACTTTTCATTCACTACTAGACATTCCCTATCATTTGGCAAATTTTCTAATTTTAGGGTTTGCTAATTTTAGTAGGGGTGCCATCTAGGACGACATGTGGCACTAATTGGAGGATTACATGGCTATTTCCACTCTATAAATTCATACTACCTCATGCATACACCTTTCTATAGTGAGTATGCAATTCCTCCCTACTTTATAGTATTTAACCACCATTTTTCTCTCTCCTCCTCTTGTTAGTTGATTTTTAGTTCTATTTTGGAGTTTATTAATTGAGTTTAATAATTAGTATTTTGCACGTGAAGATTATTAATTAGTTGTAACTAATTTATAACTCTACTTACTTCCCATTCACTCCATTTTAGGGTATTTTGCTAATTTTGGGTCTCCCAATCTAATTGCAAAATAGGGAAAGTATTTGAGTTATATTGAGTACATGCACATGGACCCAAAGCTAATTTGAATTGCTTGGCCTCCTTGAGAGTCTATATGTTGTATTCATGTTCAACAATAACATATCATGATATTTTTATGAGTAATTTGAATTATCTATGTGGTTCATTAGTCAATTTCTCAACAACTTTATTCCCTTTTCTTTCTTGTTTTGCAAGTAGCTAACCTAGTATTTCTTCACATTTAGATCTTATGATTTGTGCTTAAAATCTAACAAATCCTTCCTAGTCAAATCAATCTTATCATATCCAGTAAAGAGGTTAGAAGGTGAGGATTTTCTCTTTCTATTTCATGTCATATTGATGAAAAGTGTGAGAAAGTCTAGCGTGGGAATTCAATGCCTCATATAGGGAAGGCAGAAGTGGGAATTTCCCAATTAAGTGGTTTAGGCAATTTCTCCCATTTTGATATAAAGGGGAGGGGTGGGGTGGGGTGGGGTGGGGTGGGGTGGGCATTCGTAGGAAAAGCCTTGTATGTTGGAGTGTCACTATAATTCTTATATTAAATTCAATATTTAGATCAATGAATAGGGAGAAGAACCTCATAGAATGATTAGGCTAGATACTTATTATACCTAAAGATTGCATTTTATCGCCATCCTTCGGACAGAAAGACCGTTCTTCTCTCTAACCAAAGCCAACAACTAAAGTTCATTGACCTATTGATGATGTGAGTACTTCGTTCCTCTCTCGTTGGCTTGTTTCCTAAGTTTATGTCAAACAAATTGTTTCTACAAGAGGTAGCCTACTAGACGTACATAAATTGAGTTACAGTTGTTCTCACATGGGTGAAGAAAGCTCTGTATCCTCCTTTTTTGTTTTCCACATGTGCCTACAACATAGATAATGCAAAAGAAGCTAAGTAAATGGGGAGAGATTGGACATCTTCCATTTTGGAATGAAGAGATTCAACCATCAGGAGAGGAACAAGGTATGTTAAGTGACTGACTTGTTGTGGCTGAGAAACGAGATCGAGGAATGGGATCCTTTGAGCCATTTTAACAATAATAAAATATAATTATTGAGATGACCTAAAATAAAATTGGAGGCGTATTCACTCATTCTCTATCTTCATATACAACAATTATGTTGTATATCTAAATAATCTAACCCTACCAACCCCTACCAACATATTGCCATTAATTTAATACCAACATACTGCCATTAATTTAATATCGAATGAGGATATCCCTTAAAAATATACCAACACAACTTTGACCATGGTACACATTGGTAAAGGAATTATCCAAAAATGATTTGAGATTAATAAATCGCGTTACGAAGCCGAAAAGGACAATGAAAACAATGTTAACTGTATGGCTTTCACACTACTATTCATAATTGTTTGTCCTTTGAGCTATGCTCATTGTGCTCTTCTAAGAGCCCTTTTTATCTTTACCTTAGCAAATTGTATCTTTTTGGTTTACTTGTCATAGTTTCCACGGTGTGGGGTGATAGAGTTATTGGGTGAGAGAGTTATCATCAACGGTAGGAAACTCCAAATACATGGCCTTCTTTGTAATTAGTTTGTTGTTCTCAAGGTTGTCCAAGAAGGAAATTTATCACAATCACCAACAATTTCCATGTCATTTACATTTTCAATATGATAGAGTTATCATCAATGGCAGGAAACTCTCCTTACATGGCCTTCTTTGTAATTAGTTTGTTGTTCTCAAGTTGTGCAATTGTCCAAGAAGGAAATTTGTCAGAATCATCAACAATCTCCATGTCATTCATTTTTTCAATCTAATAAGTTATCATCAACGGTAGGAAACTCCCATTACATTACATGGCCGCCTTTGTTATTAGTTTGTTATTCTCAGGTTGTGCAATTGTCCAGGAAGGAAATTGATTAGAATCATCAACAATCTCCATGTCATTAACTTTTTCAATATGATAGAGTTATCATCAACGGTAGGAAACTCCCATTACGTGGCCTTCTTTGTAATTAGTTTGTTATTCTCAAGTTGTGCAATTGTCCAGGAAGGAAATTGATTAAAATCATCAACAATTTCCATGTCATTAACTTTTTCAATCTGATAGAGTTATCATCAACAGTAGGAAACTCCCATTACATGGCCTTCTTTGTAATTAGTTTCTTATTCTCAAGTTGTGCAATTGTACAGGAAGGAAATTTATCAGAATCATCAACAATTTCCATGTCATTCACATTTTCATTCTGCTTCTCACTGTGTGTTTTAGGCTTCCTTGTCACTAGCCAATGACCTTTTCCTTTTCTTTGTAATTGGTTTGTTATTCTCAAGTTGTGCAATTGTCCAGGAAGGAAATTGAACCGAACCATCATTTCCATGTCATTCACTAGTTCAATCTGATAGAGTTATCATCAACGGTAAGAAACTCCCATTACATGGCTTTATTTATAATTAGTTTTTTATTCTCAAGCTGTGCAATTGTCCAGGAAGGAAATTTATTAGAATCATCAACAATTTCCATATCATTCACATTTTCAATCTGCCTTTCACTATGTGTTTTAGACTTCCTTGTCACTAGCTAATGACCTTTTTCTTTTCCTATTAAGGACTATAGGCATGTTCTATTCCTTACTTTGATAGGACCATAGGCATGTTCTACTCCTACTTTGATAGATCGTCACTGCCATCATCCGACATCACAAGTCTCATTTGTTTTCTTCTCATATTTACTAAAGGCATTGTTCTATTCCTTCCTTTGATAGATCGTCACTGCCATCATCCGACACCACAAGTCTCATTTGTTTTCTTTCTCATATTTACTAAAGGCATTGTTCTATTCCTTCCTTTGATAGATCGTCACTGCCATCATCTGACACCACAAGTCTCATTTGTTTTCTTCTCGTATTTATCTCAAAATGAAGTAAAAACACAATTTTTGGGGCCAAAATCGAGACTTTCTTAGTATAATTTCAATGGATCCTTCTCTTGTACTAGCTCCATATTTACCTCTCCATCTTCTTTGGTTCCGTTTCTCCTAAAGGATCTTATTTTTAGTTTGTTTATTTGAACTAATTAGAGTATGAGGGTCACTTTGTAGAACGAAATTCTTCATCTTGTTCATCTTACCAACATGATTGGAGTTAAGTGTGAGAATTTGATTAGCGTGCTTATCTTCAATACTTACATCCTTTTTATCTCCAGCTCCTTCCTCCACTTCATACTCTAAAGAACTAGTGTTATAGCAGGTTATGTGTGAGAGTTTGATTAGCATGCTTATCTTAAATACTTGCATCCTTTTTATCATCAACTCTTTCATGCACATCGCTCTCTCATGCACTTCGCACTATAGGAAACTAGTGTTATAGCAGATGGTCATCATATGTGTTTTGAATACTCCCTTGGATCATAATTTGGAGCAATATCTTCTTCTTTCATATCAAAGAAACTCAATCCCTGAGCTATCTCAGCTAAATATGATATACTTCTAAAACCGATTCCCAAAAATCTGGAAAAAATGCTACTTTTTATTTCGATCAAAGATATTGACCACTTAGCATACTGCCTACAATCTTTTATGGGGAAGAAACGATCATATACGACTTTGCGAAAGAAATCATACATCTTAATATAGGTGTAGTTATCTTCACAAAAATACTTGCCTCCCCTTTTGGGGAAATTCTAGGCTTCCATTATCAAATGCTCATGTTCCTTTTGAGTTCACATATCCTTTCCGTGAAATCATCTTGGGTTTTGTAAAGATTAAATGAAACCTTATGCATCCAAACAATTGGGGAACACTAATGTTTTGGGTCTATCTCAAATTGTTTTATCTCCTCATGGTATAATTATTCACATGCCTTGCAGAAGACCAAAACAAAAACTATGAATAAGTTTACCCAAATCAAAGACTATCTTCTTATGTAGGTTGTTGGTAGATGATATACCAAACATACATTTCCTACACAATTAATTGAATGAAAAGCCATGCTATCTCCTGGTATGGCTCTACCAGCTCATTGATATTAACGTGATATGTCTTATGAACTTCTTTCATTAGCTATGAAATCCATTTGTTTAGAATACCGAAAATAGCAACATGTGCATCCAAGAAGGAATCAACTTTATATATGGAATCAACTTTATATATCTTGAGGAGCTTAGTTTGCTCTAGAAGGTTCGAAATTCTTTAGAATGTAGAAGGATTTAAAGGGGCATGTGTTTTCCCTTCCATTTGTTTAGAATACTGAAAATAGCAGCATGTGCATCCAAGAAGGAATCAACTTTATATATCTTGAGGAGCTTAGTTTTCTCTAGAAGGTGCGACATTCTTTAGAATGTAGGAGTTAAAGGGGCATGTGTTTTCCCTTCCTTCAATCTCATGAGCTACTATTTATCATCTTCATATATCTTGAGTAGTTTGCTCTAGAAGGTGCGACATTCTTTAGAATGTAGAAGGTGTTAAAGGGGCATGTGTTTTCCCTTCCTTCAGTCTCATGAGCTACTATTTAGCATCAAAGCTTATAGCACACCAGTAAATGACCTCACTGAAATCAAAAACCTTTGTCATACATCCAATGTTCACCAACCATGAAGCCCAAGCTTTGTTCTCCTTCCTCTCTTGTCCTTGCATTTCTAAATACCATTTAAGCCCAAGCTTTATTCTCCTTCCTCTCTTGTTCTTGCATTTCTAAATACATATGCAATGGACGAGTAGAAATCTTTGTTATATTGATCCAACCAGTTGATTCAAAATGGTTCACCTTACCTTTTGGGAGCCATATTTCTTCTTAATTTTCTTCATTCTTTTAACTCTATGTGCATCCCAAGTTCTTATCAAAATTCTCTATCCTTTTTGAAGGATTATGACAAATGCCATTATTTATTAAATCTCAAAGTTTCTGCACAATTTTTTCTAAATTATTCCATTATCATTTAGATACCATCACATATCTTAATAAAAATGATACATGTCAAATCATACGTTGCAGCCAGATGTACACCTAAATATTATGTGACATGTAGGTAGAAATAGAAGAATGACACATGTCAAATCATACGTTGCATCCACATGTACACCTAAATATTATGTGACATGCAAGTAGAAATAGAAGGCAGGGTGGAAAAATGGATTGATGAGTGACTATGCATTCCTCTTAGAAATCATAAGGTAGAGGATGTACAGTAAATTATCCAACAAACACTAATGCAATAAACACGTAGAAATTAGTAGTTTCACAAAAGAATCATGAGGTAGAGGATGTACAGTAAATTATCCAGCAAATACTAATCCAAGAAACAAGTGGAAATTGATGAGTGGCTATGCATCCCTCTTAGAAATCATAGAAATCATAAGGTAGAATATGTACAGTAAATTATCCAGCAAATACTGATCCAATAAACAAGTGGAAATTGATGAGTGACTATGCATCCCTCTTAGAAATCATAGAAATCGTAAGGTAGAAGATGTACAGTAAATTATCCAAAAAATCCAATAAACATGTGGAAATTAGTAGCTTCACAAAAGAATCATGAGGTAGATGACGTACAGTAAATTATCCAACATACACTAATCCAATAAACACATGGAAATTAGTAGCTTCACAAAAGAATCATGAGGTAGAGGATTTACAGTAAATTATCCAACAAACACTAATCCAATAAACACGTGGAAACTAATAACTTCACAAAAAAATCACGAGGTAGAGGATGTACAGTAAATTATCCAACGAATACTAATCCAATAAACAAGTGGAAATTAGTAGCTTCACAAAACATATCAAGAGAGCACAACTCAAGTAGAACAAAGTAGAGCAAATCGGTGTAAGTTGCCTTACATAAAATAATGATTGAATACGCTTGAATTTGACGATTGTAAAAATGAGTGGTGTGGTATATTTATACCACTCCTATTCAAGGCACTATCCCCAAGGAGGAGGCAATATTCACGTTACCCTCGGGGTACGTTGCCTTACGTAAAATAATGATTAAATACACTTGAATTTGACGATTGTTAAAATGAGGGGTGTGGTATATTTATACAACTCCTACTTGGGTTAAGACACCATCCAAAGAGGAGGCAGTACTGACCTTACCCTCCTTCTAGGGAAAGATTGACCTTACCCTACATAAAAATGAAAAATGAAGTATAGTAAAGTGTGAAGTATAATAAATTGAAATAATGTTGTAACTACCCACTACTATCTATATCTTAACTCGTTAAGAGCCTCAACTACCTATAAAGTGGCATGACATGTGGTAAAAATGAAGTATAATAAAGTGTAATAATGTTGCATCTACCCACTACTACCTATATCTTGACTCATTAAGAGCCTCAACTACCTATAAAGTGGGACGACATGTGGTCACTAGTGAACATTAGTCAAGCACCCCCTTAAGTTGAACAAGGGGTCACAAAGATGACATTACATCCATATATGATCATAGTGAACATTAGTCAAAATATTTCGGCACCCCCTTAAGTTGAACAAGGGGTCATATAGATGACATTACATCTATATATGATCATAGGAGATCAGCATATCACCTCCCTATAATCCTACAACACCCCCTTAAGTTGAACAAGAGGCCACAAAGATGACATTACATCCATATATGATCATAGAAGATCACCATATCACCTCCCTATAATGATAGGTTAGGGTCATCGAAAGCCATACAACTCATAAAGAAAGAATTCACGATTTAATAGTGGAAATTATCACCCTAAAAAGGGTATTTCGTGGAACAAACTCATATTTTGCAAGTAGAGAAGGACTAATTGAAATAAGGGTCCATGATGAGGGTGACTATAGTTGTTGGGAATGTATAGCAAGAAAGTTAAGAGTGGCAATGACCCACTTGGAGCAAAGATGCCAGCAATGAAGGAGAGGGAGCATTAACATCATGCAATATTGGCAACTTGAAGTGGTATCTGTCATCATTGAATTGGATATTAGCTATGTTGCATGAAACTTCTAGGAACCCGACGTTTCGGGCCGTACCCATACTCGAAACTCTGAAACTTGGTCAAAACTTGACCATCATGTAATCATCTATGAGAGTTAATATAGGCTTGTTTTTCCTTCTAAATTGTCATCTATGGGTCTTATTCCCTTTTTTCTTACAAGATAATGTGTTATTCATTTATGTATTTGTATATATATTTTTATATATACATATATGACATTTTGGTTAACGTTTCCATTTTTGGGAGGTGACGTTTCTAAATGTACCCATTTCGGAAACTATGAAACATTTCCGCGTTTCGTGCAACTTAGGATATTAGTATGTTGCACATTTGGATAAGGCCCATCAATATGTTGCACATATAAAGAGACTTCATAATTGGATTTCTTAGCAGAAGAGGGATCATATTCATTTATGTATTTGTATATATTTTTTTATATATACATATATGACATTATGGTTGACGTTTCCATTTTTGGGAGGTGATGTTTCTAAATGTACCCATTTTGGAAACTATGAAACATTTCCGCATTTCATGCAAGTTAGGATATTAGTATGTTGCACATTTGGATAATGCCCGTCAATATGTTGCACATATAGAGAGACTTCATAATTGGATTTCTTAGCAGAAGAGGGATCATCATTGGATTTCTTAGCAAAAGAGGGATCATCATTGCACTACCCATCAGGGGAAGGTAAGGTTGCATATTTTCATTAATATTGTGAAGGTTGGAAGAGTCCTTCACAATAGAAGAGGGGTTGGCTGAGTGGGTGGGTCCAAAAGTTCCGAACAATTATCCAAAAGAAGAGCTTGAAAAGGTACCCATGGGTGTACCATGGTGTGGTAATGTCCACCACAACAAATCGAGTCATAAAAAAATAATTGTTGAAGAAGGGACCTGTTAAATAGAAACTTGCTGAGAGTCATCAACAAGTAACTTTGCTAAAGAAGAAGGGGCATGTTAAATAGAAACATGATAATAATCATCATTGGAAAAAAAAGTGATGGAAGAGATCTTGGTGGACTGTGAGGAATAATTTCACCAAATATAGCCTCATGGTGCTTAGTCACATGGTGATTGACAAGGTCATGAAAATGATGCCCCCACCCCCTTCGAAAAGAATAAAGAAGAAGGGGCATGTTAAATAGAAACATGTTAATAATCATCATTGGAAAAAAAGTGATGCAAGAGATCTTGGTGGACTATGAGGAACAATTTCATCAAATATAGACTCATGGTGCTTAGTCACATGGTGATTGACAAGGTCATGAAAATGATACCCCCACCCCCTTAGGCTCATGGTGCTTAGTCACATGGTGATTGACAAGGTCATGAAAATGATACCCCCACCCCCTTGGAAAAGAATAACTATATAGTTTGGTGAGGAGTATATGAAACGTGATATAACGTACTTTCCATGAGGTGGCTGCACCTATGCACTTGATCCAAATATCCTAAAATGTGAAATAGAGGGATTTTGCCCATGCAAACATTCATGAACAGTCATATTGGAGACAACACAAGTAGGAATGTGGTTGATGACAAATGCTACACAAACAAATTCCTCTTGTCGAGAAATCAGAATTTGTTGAGAAATCATAATGCATGTAGATTAGGGTGGATTTCTCTTACTTGATAATCACTTGTGAATTTGTTGGCTTCATTATTAAATTTTTATGTTTTATTTCATCAAGAAATTATCAAAAGTAAAAAACATGAAGATCACAAGAGACAAAAACACAAAATTATAGGTTCCAAGCGAGGGCAAAAACCCCACAAGGGGGAAAACCCAAGAAAATCCTCTTCTTATGGAATTAGATCAAAGTGAGATATCCAAGACCCAAGACCAAGGCCAATACTACCACATAGACCCAAGTCAACCCTCCATCAATCCATCTCCAACAAGTTATAGTCATCAAAAGTCAGCGTTGGTCAAATCTATGAATTCTGGTCCATCCCTGAAATTTCATCCTACCTAAAATCTCGGGGCCTGAAATTTCAGCCTATAACAACTCTGAAAAATTGTAGAAGATACTCACGTGTGAATAGATTAGGGCAAAAAAAAAACTTTTTCTCTCCTTTGACTTCAGTCTCTTCCTCCTCTTACTTCATTGATTTCCTTCTTCTTGCTTGTAGAGAAATCGAATTGGTTGCCAAAATGTGGAGCACAGTTTCCAATATATAGTTGTTCGACCATATGAAGAGAAACAACTTATGGTTTGGCTGACTTGTCCATGGAGGGCTAACTTGGTCTTGTGGTGACAAAATTGACTCATTTGACTCAAAAAATTTATATATATATTTTTACAAAATAGTCAAAATGGGACTTTGACTCATGAAATTTTTTCTTATTGACACAGAGAACCCTGAAGGCATGAAGAACATGCGTTGACTAGAAAATAATAATAATTATAATAATATCTTTTTCTTCTTTTGCTTTTACGTTAAATACATATTGATACAAGTACAATGATGATTATGGAGACTAAACCTAGTTACACTTTTCAACACTCCCTCTTTACTAGTGTTAATTTTAGGTATGTTCTAGGCTAGAGCAATTTATTTAAATTTTCATAGTTAGCAATCACATCAGCATTAAAGTAAACTGCAGATAGAACATAAATATAAATCGCAGAAGACAAGCCAAGACAAGAGGACACAAGATGTGGTGCTAGCCAGGGACAAACCCCACAATGTGGGGAAACCCTTGA
This sequence comes from Pinus tabuliformis, assembly GCA_031772625.1. NCBI lineage: Eukaryota > Viridiplantae > Streptophyta > Pinopsida > Pinales > Pinaceae > Pinus > Pinus tabuliformis. The sequence goes on along the minus strand of CM062814.1, from coordinate 629,565,585 downwards.
TCAATTCTTCTTTTATGTTCTTCAAAGTTCAGCAGAGAAAGTGAGAGAGATAGTACATTTACAATAGAAGTCAACACTTTGACTTTTGATATCCACAGATATCAGTTGAAGACATATTGCTTCCACTGATTCTCTAAGGTGACTTCTTCACCTATCATAGTGCTGCATCTCGTCCATTTGCTGCACCTTACCGTGTAGCACCATCATGCTGCATCATGCATCATCATGTTGCTCATGATTACTATGTTGCCCATACATCCTGCGTTCCATGCATCATGCTGCCCATGATCTCATCTATCATGTTGCCCATGATCTCTTGCATCATGCTGCCCATTCATCATGCTACCCATGATCTCATCTATCATGCTGCCCATTCATCATGCTGCCCATGATCTCTTGCATCATGCTGTCCATTCATCATGTTGCCCATGATCTCATCTATCATGCTGCCCATTATGCTGCATCTTCTATCATGCAGCCTTATTTATGCAGCAATAAGTAGATCAGCCTTAGCTGCTTGCTATGGCTTGCAGCCTAGCAAAGCAGCTAGGCTATAGTTCCAGATACCTTCCAGCAGACCCATCTTAAACTATCCTTCTCTTTTCATGCTGTCACCTACAGCAATCCAATATTATGACAGCAGCTTGATTCTCAAACCTATCCTTGTTGCTGCATATATATTCTCATGTATAGAGTTTCCATAGGTCCTCACCATGACAACGTTAGGTTGCACAATATTCAAACCCTTGTTTCATGACAACCTTAGATTAGGGCTGTTCTATACAGTGATGAGAACTTATTTATGAGAGCGTATAGGTCTGCATAAAGTTTAAACCTTCACACTGCGTATTGGCTTGGCAGCTACAGGTCTCCTTTTAACTGCGGCCAGATCTCCTTGACATGATTGCGGCTTCTTCTTCCTCCATTGACTGCGTGAACAGGTCTGCGTTTAGGCTGCTACAAGCAGCATATGAAGGCTTCTAGGACAGCATATCAATGTCTCCCTTGATTGCGTTTTAGGGCTGCTCCATTACTGTAGCCAGATCTCTTCTAACTGTGGCTCCATGCCTTGACAGTGGTTCCTTTTCATGACTGCGTATAACTGCATCTAGGGCATCACATTGTTGTGCGTATAGTTGCTTCCCATTGCTAACGGATTAGGGCATCGTATGGTAGCTAGGGCATCATACTCTTTAGTATCTCTCCTTCTCCAAAAACCCAAGACGTGGAGAGGAGATCACCTAAAGAGTGTGTGTTAAAATGACTTCAAATCCTTGCCAATCTATACTAAAATGTAGATAATGAATAGGCATGTCTATTGGGCTTCTGAGCCTACTCAAGTTGCTGGTCGGCTTGATAATAATTCCATAATCAAAATAAATTCATATCTCCATAAATACTTATCGGAATCGGATGATCTTTAGATCAATCCTACACCTCGTGACAAGAGGGATCCAATAAAAATATCAGTTGCCATAAATAAGTTGACCCACATGGAGTTTGTCCCTAATTGCCAATTTTAACACTCCCTCTCAACTAGGGAGAACACCATCCATTGATCCATGTGTCCAACTGTACTATCTCTGCCATCAGTGCCCTGCACTACTCTGCCCAACTCTGCTCAGCTTTGCTAGTTCTGCTCAGCTGTGTTGGCTCTGCTCTGCTCAGCTCTACTCTGCTCAACTTAGCTCTGCTGAACTATGAAGAAGAAGAATTGATCCAAAATGTCTCATACCATTCTCCACTGACCCGAAGTCAGTCTCAGAGTGCGTACCACTGGTCCCAGACCAGTCAAAGTCAGCATCATAATGGGCACCACTCCAACTACTAGTCCCAGACTAGTATCATCAGTCTCAGAGAGTGTGCCACGGTCCAAAACCAGTCTCAACCAACCCGAAGCCAGCGTCATAGCATGTACCACTCTCACTGGTCCTAGACCAGTCTTTCACTGACCCTAAGTCAGTCTCAGAGTATGTAGCACTGGTCCCAGACCAGTCTGAACCGACCCGAAGTCACCGTCATAGTATGTACAACTCCTACCACTGGTCCCAGACTAGTCCTCCACCGACCCTAAGTCAGTGTCAGAATATGTACCATTGGTCCCAGACCAATCTCAACCGACTCGAAGTCAGTGTCATAGTAGGTACAACTCCTACCACTGGTCCCAAACCAGTCCTCCACTGACCCTAAGTCAGTCTCAAAGTATGTACCATTGTCCCAAACCAGTCTCAATCGACCCAAAGTCAATGTCATAGTAGGTACAACTCCTACCACTGGTCCCAGATCAATGAAGGTCATCCTAGCATAGGGAGTATGGTAGATACAGTGATGCATCCATCGGTACTACTATGGTCCCTATCCTTATTTCCCTGCTCATTGATCAGATGAGAGGTACTTCCCATGAGTCCCAGACTGCATGGGTAGGATGCCTCGACAGGAGAACTTAATCAATCCTGTCCTCACAGGAGAACTAATCATCCTGCTACACAATCGCCATGGAGAACACATCATCCAAGCCTCATAGGAGAGCTAATCATCCTGCTACATAATCGTCATGGAGAACACATCATCCAGACCTCACAAGAGAACTAATCATCCTACTACATAGTCGTCATGGAGAACACATCATCCAGACCTCATAGGAGAACTAATCATCCTGCTACATAGTCGTCATGGAGAACACATCATCCAGACCTCACAGGAGAACTAATCATCCTGCTACACAATCGTCATGGAGAACACATCATCCAGACCTCACAGGAGAACTAATCATCCTGCTACACAGGAGAGCGAATCATCTTGTCCCACAAGAGAGCGAATCATCTTGTTCCACAGGAGAGCGAATCATCTTGTTTACAGTGCGCACCACCAGGGGAGGGTGAATCACCCTGTGGTCGTATGTTGCTCCAGTAAGAACCGTGAGCCCCCAGAGCTCCTAGAGCTCAATGTATGCAACATGCAGGACCCTTTTACAAGGGTCTCTCGACAACTCCAAGTCGTTCGGGAAAACCACAAATTTGATCTTTCCCCTGGGCTCTGACAAAATGTAGCGACTTGTATATCATCTCAGTGCGATGGAGCCTCCTTGCTCATCGACTTACCATATCCCAGATAAGGCAGTATCTGATGTCTATCTGCTGGAGCAATCATTGAATACGTGATTCCTCAGTAATCGAATCCCACCTCTAGTTGTCACAGAGAATCACAGTGGTTTTCATCATGTGTACTCACTAAAGAATTTCCACAACCAGGGAACTTCATACGAGGTCATACTCGTAGTTATGTATCCGGTCTTGGCGGTACTTATAACAACCGACTTCTACTTTCTGCTCATCCATGATATCGAAGCAGAATCCAAAGAGAACCAGCACTGAAAAGTGCTCTAGTGATCCTCCACACTGCCTGCCCAGTCAGCATTCGAATACTCATGCAGTTTTCATATTTCCGGCAGTGTATTGTGCCCCGAAGATATCTCAGAAGATTCTTGGCACCAATCTAGTGAGGCTCAACCAAATATGAGCTCATCATGCTAAAACATATGTCCGGAATCCAACTCCCTCTTACTTCTGCAAATGAGAGGGTCTGCACCTGTCAGAAATAGTTCGTCCATATAAGGTGCCGGTATGAGAGGTCTATCATCCACAACCTTTGGGTAATGGTTTGGATTGGTTTCACTCCTAGTGAATTTCAGCTTCATCAAACAACTATCAATCCTCTCATATTATGCCCGGGGTGTTTTGCTTCAAGCCATAGAGGGCTTTCTTCCACTTGTATACATGAGATTCCCGTTCATGAATCTCAAACTCCACAGGTTGCTCCAAACCTATGGACCTGCTACATGAGGGGAATGGTCCCCTTGTAAGATTTTCCTTCGGTACATCTCAGACATGTACTTTCATGCTCCTTTTGAATTCAGGCTTCCCTGTCACCATCTGACTCACAGACCTCCGGTGCTATGTGTCAATGGACATGGTCCCCAGTGGACTTCCTGTAACTTAATACAACCCTGAACTCAAAAACATCTTTGAAAGTTCTATTTCCAAATACATACCTTTACATCGACGATTTCCACCCTAAAACCTTTGACTTTCCGAGATGGACACCAGGTTCTTCTTGCGATCAGGTACATAAAAGAGATTTTGGGGTTCCTTGCTTTCTTTGAAGAGTCGACCATTTCTTTGATGACTTGCATTACTTGTCATTCCTCTAATCATTGAAGATGTCCCTGGAATGATTATTATCTTCATCAAGAGATGTGTCCCTGTCCTTCGGACACTCCTTTGCATAATGGCCGAACTTATTTCAAGCCATTCGCCTTTCCTTCCACCCTTTGATCCGAACTTCCCAATGAAGTGATCTTTAGGTAGGACATCAGAAACTCTCTGTTGCGCCATTCTGATAATATTCTCTGCTTCGACTTCACCCTCGGTGAATTAGAAGAGGGATGAGGAACCCATTGATCCTTTTGTCCTATCCCAGCTGTCTTCGGTGATTGCTCTTTCACTCTTGCTTGGGAATTGTCTTCACCTCAGCTCTGATACCATGTTAATTTTAGGTATGTTCTATGCTAGAGCAATCTATTTAAATTTTCATAGTTAGCAATCACATCAGATAGAACATAAATAGAACATAAAAATAAATTGCAGAAGACAAGCCAAGACAAGAGGACACAAGATGTGGCGCTAGCCAGGGACAAACCCCACAATGTGGGGAAACCCTTGATCAATTCTTCTTTTACGTTCTTCATAGTTCAGCAGAGAAAGTGAGAGAGATAGTACATTTACAATAGAAGTCAACACTTTGACTTTTGATATCTACAGAGATCAGCGGAAGACATATTGCTTCAACTGATTCTTTAAGGGGACTTCTTCACCTATCATAGTGCTGCATCTCGTCCATTTGCTACACCTTACTGTGTAGCACCATCACGCTGCATCATGCATCATCATGTTGCTCATGATTACTATGCTGCCCATACATCCTGCGGTCCATGCATCATGTTGCCCATTCATCATGCTGCCCATTCATCATGCTGCCCATGATCTCTTGCATCTTGTTGCCCATTCATCATGCTGCCCATGATCTCATCTATCATGCTGCCCATGATTTCTTGCATCATGTTGCCCTTTCATCATGTTGCCCATGATCTCATCTATCATGTTGCCCATTATGCTGCATCTTCTATCATGCAGCCTTATTTATGCAGCAATAAGTAGATCAGCCTTAGCTTTTTGCTATGGCTTGTAGCCTAGCAAAGCAGCTAGGCTATAGTTCCAAATACCTTCCAGCATACCCATCTTAAACTATCCTTCTATTTTCATGCTGTCACCTACAGAAATCCAATATTATGACAGTAGCTTGATCCTCAGACCTATCCTTGTTGCTGCGTATATATTCTCATGTATAGCGGTTCCATAGGTCCTCACCATGACAACGTTAGGTTGCACAATATTCAAACCCTTGTTTCATGGCAGACTTAAATTAGGGTTGTTCTTTACAGTGATGAGAACTTATTTATGACAGCGTATAGGTTTGCGTAAAGTTTAAATCTTGACACTGCGTATTGGCTTGGCAGCTACAAGTCTCCTTTTAACTGCGACCAGATCTCCTTGACATGACTGCGGCTTCTTCTTCCTCCATTGACTGCGTTAACAGGTCTGCGTTTAGGCTACTACAGCAGCGTATGAAGGCTTCTAGGATAGTGTATCAATGTCTCCCTTGACTGCGTTTTAGGGCTGCTCCATTATTGCAGCCAGATCTCCTCTAACTGTGGCTCCATGCCTTGACAGCGGTTCCTTTTCATGACCGCGTATAACTGCATCTAGGACATCACATTGTTGTGCGTATAGTTGCTTCCCATTGCTATGGTAGCTAGGGCATCATACTCTTTAGTATCTCTCCTTCTCCAAAAACCCAAGACGTGGAGAGGAGATCACCTAAAGAGTGTGTGTTAAAATGACTTCAAATCCTTGCCAATTTATACTAAAACGTAGATGATGAATAGGCATGTCTATTGGGCTTCTGAGCCTACTCAAATCGCTGGTCAGCTTGATAATAATTCCATAATCAAAATAAATTCATATCTCCATAAATACTTATCGGAATCGGATGATCTTTAGATCAATCCTACACCTCTCGATAAGAGGGATCCAATAAAAATATCAGTTGCCATAAATAAGCTGACCCACATGGATTTTGGCCCTAGTTACCAATTTTAACAACTAGGGAGGTATTCATAATGACTCAAAAACATACAGGGATACTCTCAAATTGAAATATTCTCAAAAGTTGAGTTCAGATTGATAAGAATCATAATAACCAGCATTATCAATTACAAAGTAGCAAGGCCTTGACTGGCAAGATCTATCTCTCCCCTAGATCAGAGCATGAGCATAATGTTGGGAGGCATACATTTGGACACCACCATCACCTCTTAAAGCAAATACCCCATCTGAATGTTCACCAAGTATGTCCTTATAGGACTATTCTTATCTTGGATATCACCCCATCCTCAAAGAATATTGGTCCTCAAGACTACTCTTATCTTGGATTCCCAGTCCTCAAAGAGTATTGGTCCTTGGGACTACTCCTATATTGGATACCATTCCTCAAGGAGTATCAGTCCCAGATGCTTATCTAATCCTCCATTGTCCCTACCATTTCCTTCACTGGGCTTATGGTTGTTAGTCTATTGAGAAATCTAGGGGCAACAACATAGAATGATTTCTCTTGCTTTGATAATTGTTTGTGGTGTATTTTTACTTCACTTAATTAACTTCTTCTGTCACTTGATATTATTAGTGTTTTTCTTTATCAAACAAAAACCAGTCTCAAAAAGAACAATAAGTCAAAGGGCACAAGATATAGACGATCAAACAAGGCCAAAAGCTCTCCAATCTGAGAGAAAAAACCCGCAAGAATTCTTCTTCTGATAGAATCTTCAATTAATGAATTCCAAGACCTAGACCCTTGACCAAAAACCCCTCCAAGACCAAGTCAAAGCTTCTTCTTGATTAACTTCTCTTCCTTCAAGTCAATGCTAGTCAAACTTGATCCTTTGCTTTAGATTTCGGCCCTAGCTCATAATTTTGGCTTATTGTCATAGACCTGTAATTTTGGCTTCTTCTGATGAAACCCTAGGTCACACGCGTGGCTTGAAAAATGGAAAAATTTGCCTCCTTTCAACTTTGCTTGACTTGACTTCCTTTCTTTGACAATTCAACTTGCTAGAGAGACCTTCCTTGATCCAGTTTTTGGTCCTTGGTGATCACTGCAATTTGCTGCAGAGGGAGGCCCTAATTCACTTCACACGTGTGAGAAGAATACACAAGAAAACAGTCTCAAAACTTGATTATTCTTCTTTCCTTTTGTCCTTCTCTTCCTTGCACTTCTGCTATTCCTTGAACGAACTTGTGTGTTTTGTAAGTGAGTCCTTGAATGAGGCCGAGTCCTCTTTTATATAGGCTTCATGTCCATCTTTATAAGTCAACTTGTAACTGCCTTTAAGCCGACTTCACCTTCTAAATAGGCCAACTTGTTTGTTAGCATTTGACGAGGTCTTGGAGGGTTATTTGACTTTATTTTGACTCAAATAATTTCTTTTACAATATGTAACATGCCCCAAAATGGGTCTTTCATACATGACAATGACTTAATGACTTGTAGACTCAATGACCAGCCCTAGGATCTCACAATGAGAGCTTTACCTAAAAATAAATTTCCTTGAGCATGAAACCTATGCCTCAAGAACAACAATAATAAAATTTATTTTTCTCATTGCATCAAATACATAAAATCATGATTACATGTGTCATTATGAAGACCGAACCTAATTACATATTTCAATGCTCCCTCTTAACTAGGGAGGTATTCATAATTCATACAAGGTATTTGGACATTCTCAATCTTAAGAATTCTCATAAGAAGAGTTGGATCGGTAACCCATCTGTTTAGCATCGTATCTTCCAACATTGTCACATAGCAAGGCGTTGAATAATAACTCTATCTCTCCACAAGATCAAAGCACAATGCTGATGAGACCAATGATTTATAAACACCATCATCATTGTCTCTCAATGAGCATATGCCACCCCAACATTCACAGGGTATGTCCTTCCAAGGCTATTCTTATCTTGGATTCCCAATCCTCGAAGAATATTGGTCCTCTACGACTACTCTTATCTTGGATTCCCTACCACATCCTCAAAGAGTATCGGATTCCAGATGCTTACCCTCCATTCTTTCTTCCCAAAGTGAAGACTAGAATGATGTCTCTATCTCTCCCTATCAATTAGAGAGGACATACCCATTCCTACAAAAGGAATGTACCCAAGTTCCCCTCATTCTGGAACTTGTCCAAGCTCCCTCCTTTTAACCAAGGACTTACTTCCAATCTCCCTCTTAACCAGGGACTTGCTTTCCAACAACAACTTTTTGGTGGATATCATGGCACTATTAGCTGCTAGAAGAGCTCCTCCTTTTAATGTCATGAATTTCATCTTTATCATTATGGAGCCTTCAACTCTTGGGACTTCTTCGTAGGGAATTGAATATCCATCACTTTCATTCATGAACCATGCCGGTCATGTCATCCTTTCCTTATCGGAAAGTGATCTACTAGTCCATATCTGGTTTTTGTTCATACAACTACCTTTTCCACATCATGTTTCCTTTAGGATATTCCATTCCTCCACATGAATACTAGTTGTAGGTGAAATCCACAACTCCCTTTTGGTAGCTCTATATCAGCCCATCCAGATATTGTTCAAAAATAAAAAAATGAACATTAGATCAAAATTTCCTTTTGTGACGACCCTTCATCATGACATCCGCTTGTTGCAACATTAACATCCTGCATACATATTGACACATCTCTAAGATATTCAATATCGAGGGTCTTTCTTTACAAAATTTATCAGGGTCGTCACGCCTTCTCTATGGAGATGTCGTGGCCAATTCTTCTAGTTATTGGATGTTCCTTTTCTATGTGAGCATAATTGCATCTTTCACGATCTCTTCTTTATTTCTTCACATATTGCTCCCCAGGAACTTCCATCCATAGTTCCTTCATTTTTTGTCAACGACCTCATATCCCATGTGAGGGCATATTATGTTGATCTCATCTAGTCAATATGTGAACCATGCCTTCATTCATCTTTCCAAAGGAGGAGATCCCCTTTCTTTGATCATGCTCATGAGATAGAGAATTTACTTATGCAACCATATGACGACGTGAGTCAATTAAATATATGCATACATACTTATTTCCTTCTTTTGTTCATCTAGGCTTTCTTCAACAACTTCCTTTTCTTGATAGAGAGTACTTCAACTATCACGGCATGCTGCATTCCTTTGTCACCATACCATCATCCTTATAAACAATGAATCCCATACGAGGTGGAGTTCTCAGCGAGACATTTGCTTCCTTCAAGAAAGGTGAACCTTCTAATGAAGATTCCAATAGACGATCTAAATTATCCTCATTCAGCAGAAAATCCTTTCTCAAGATGATGAATTTCTTCTATCATGCTAGATGACTTTCTTTCAATCATATGCACTACACATGCTTGCAATGAGGTTACCAAGAGCTACTTCCTTTATATAATGATTGCCACTTCCATGTAGACTTCTACCTTAGTTTTTCTTTCAAGCTTTTCTAATGAAATCCTTTCTCATGATGATGATGTATGATGAATTTCTTCTATCATGCTAGATTACTTTCTTTCAATCATGTGCTACACATGGTTGCAGTGTGGTTACCAAGAGCTACTTCCTTTATATGATGACTGCCACTTCCATGTAGACTTCTTCCTTAGTTATTCTTTCAAGCTTTTCTAATGATATCATGAGTTATTTTTTCAACGGTATGCTACTATGATTCCATCTCCTAAAATGATGCATCCTATCATGCTTCTCATGTTTCCTACCATGATAGCTATACTTTTAAAAAAACTAAAAAGAACTCGGTGGAGGAGATTATCTTAATCATAGTAGAGATTTTCGCTTCCTCTTTCATTGACTTCTTCTTTTTAGCTTCTTACACTTCTTCGGTGATATGGGCCTCTTCTCTTCCTCTTTTGTTGTTGTCCTTCTTGAGTATAGGACAATCTCTCTTGTAGTGCCCATATTCATGACAACCATAGCATTGGGATTTTGACATATTCTTCTTGTTCATTTTCTGAGGACCGAACTTTCCTTTCTTCCTAGCCATGGCAGAAAATGCTTGAGCTTGCTCGTTTGATCCTACATCAATTTTTGCCTTTAATCAAGTTTCTTCAATCTTACACAATGAGCATAGTTCATTGAATGGGGTAGCTTCCTTCTTTCCATAGATGCTTGATGTGAAGTTGCCCCATTTCTCTGGTAGTGCATTGAGCACTATGGTGGTCATTTCTTTGTCGGACATTGTTTCTCCCAACTCTTGTAGTTGGTCTCTTATTTTTGACACCCTCATAAAGTATGAGGCTATTCCTTCTTCCTTTGATATTTTCATCTTGTAGAGTTCTTGTCTTAATGATATCACTTCTCTAGCAGTACTTACAGAAAATAATTTTACTAGTTTATCGTATATTTCTTTTGATGTCTCCAACTTTGATACATAGGGTATGAGGGGATCTTTGATGGATTCTATCAGGATCCTTTGAGCCCTTACCTCCCCTTTCATGTACTTTTCAATAGCATGAGATTCTTCCTTTGGAGGTTTAGTGATTGCACGCTTGATATATGATCAACAACTTAATTTTCTATGAGGATCAAATCAATCTTCTTCATCATGCAAGGAAATTTGATGACCCAACCAATTTGTTGCTTTCCCTGCAAAATGAAGTCACTTTGATAGATTTAGACATAGATAAAGATAATTGCTTGTCAAGTGAAGATATGCTTCTTTGATGACAATATCTTCAATTTGAGGCCTTCTTGATTTTGATGATGATGTTGATAATAGAAGATGTCTTCTTGTTGAAGACGTCTTCCTTCAAAAGTGATCCCTCAAAGAGAGGGAGATCACATTGATCCTTTGATGATGATAACAACACCTCTTATTGCTTCCCTTGTATGTAGAGACTTCAAGATGCTTCAATGTGTATTCCTTCCTTCTTTGAGTAGAGGCAGGGTTTTTGAAGTCTTCTCTTTCTTTGAGGTGATCATTGTGCGAGATTCTCAAGAATGCTTTAAGTTTAGTGTCCTTGAATGAACTAGGGCTTTGTGGTGTTCTTTAGTAACTTCCTTCAAGATGATGATGTAGACTTTGTCCTTGTGGTGCCTTTTGAGATAAGTGATCCTTCTTGATGATTGAAGCTTTTGATGATCCTTTAGTTTTTCATCCCTTGAGTGTTCTTCTATAAGCTTCCTTTCCTTGTCTTGTCACCTTACCTCTAATACCATGTTGAGAAATCTAGGGGCAACAACATATAATGCTTTCTCTTGCTTTGATAATTGTTTGTGGTGTATTTTTACTTCACTTAATTAGATTCTTCTTTCACTTGATATTATTAGTGTTTTTCTTTATCAAATAACTACAAATCTGAAAAGAACAATAAGACAAAGAACACAAGATATAGGTGATTAGTCAGGGCCAAAACCTCTTCAATCTAAGAGGAAAACCCACAAGAATTCTTCTTCTTATAGAATCTTCAGTTGACGAATTCCAGGACCTAGAATCTTGACCAAAAACCCCTCCAAGTCCATGTCAAAGTCTCTTCTTTATGAACTTCTCCTTGTTCAAGTCAACACTGGTCAAACTTGTTCCATTGGTTCAAATTTTGGCCCTAGCTCAGAATTTCCGCTTACTGTTGTAGACCTGTAATTTTGGCTTCTTTTGCAGAAACACTAGGTCACGTGTGGCTTGAAAAATGGGTTTACCAGAGAAGACGGCATCATGAGTGATAAGAAGCAGCACGAGATAAAGATTGAGCAACCCATTGTCATCGTAGTAAACCATACCTCAAATTTAATTTGTAGACCCTGGCTTTGCACTTATACAGTTGCAGCAGTAGCTCGCTTTAACTCCTACTTGGCGATTGTCACAATAGACTTCGACCTTTGGTCTGAATGCACACGATGTGGATGTAGCGCCTTGATACGATGTTATGGCAACCGTCTTTGGTTATTCATGAGCGATTTTATTTTTGGGTTGTTTTTTTTTAACATTTTTTTGCTCTTGTTGTGGATTTTGGTATTTTCAGTTTTGTAGTTATTATTTTCTTGCCGTTGCTCTAGATGTTGGTATTTTCATTTTTGTGGTTATTACTTTCTTGATGTTGGTCTGGATCTTGGTATTTTCAGTTTTGTAGTTATTATTTTCTATATCTTCAACATGGCCATGCTTTTTCATTTCTTTCTTTCTTATTACCTATTTTTTGTTGTTGTTTTCCCTCCAGGTTTAATGGACTGAAATGGAATTTGCCCAAGTAAGCCACAGATACAATAGCTACAAGTGAATCCTTGAGGTTAAGGTATGTTGGAGATCATTTATCTGATTTTGGTTGAATTTTTGAACTGTGGATGCAACTGACATTGAATCTTGTCCGATTTGCTATAATTGTGGGTTTCTTTATTTGATTTTGGGCAAAGAGCTGACCTCAAGTCTTGACCAATTTGCTATAATTGTAGGATGTAACAGACATGGTGAAATTCGGCAAGAGCGGATAAGGGAGGTGAGAAAATACTTTAGGGTATTTGATTCTTTCGCTTCCTCTGCTGCTTCAGCAGAACCTTGGATTATGGTTGAATGGCAACTGCGATGACTAAGAAGAATAAATTATCTCTTGAGGCACCCTTTAATTATGTCGGTGGGAAACCACTAAGGAACCTCACTGCGTCCAGGTAAGTGGTTTCGCCCCTGTAAAGATAATACATGAAGTCTTATATTCCTCTACATGAAGGGAAATTTTGATGCATGATGATTTTGTATAGAAGTAAGTAGGTATGAGACATGATGGTAAATACAAAGGTTGTTGTAGATGATGAATGAAATGATGGTGATTGATGGTTGAGTTGTTCTATGTAATTGAATAGAGATAGTTGTTGATGTCTTGATGTTTCCTCTGTTCAATGAGAATCTGGTTACTGAAGATTAAAGTGAAGTGAAGAGTGAAGTGGTGCATTGTTCTATCAATTGATTGTTTTATTTCTCCTTGGTCTAGTTTTGATCCTGTAATTGAAGAAATGAAATGATGATGTAAATTGAGGTGATGTATAAGCTATATAGTCCATTAGTTTTCTCCCCTTCACTGGGTAAATTGCATGCTAAATTGTGTTCCGCGGCTATAAACTCTGTATGTATGAGCAACTTGTTTGTTGCAATTGTTTGCCTCTTGTATTTTCTTAGTTAAACTATCTATTAAATTATTTTAGAATTCAATGTGTTTTTCTGAATTTCCCTTGCATGATTGATTCAAGTTGTTTCATTATTTTTGTCCAGTAAAAGAAAATAATATCTGGTTAGTTAGCCCCTTAGCAAATTGATTGGATGATGTGTTTGATCGATGGTCAGACAATTAATTTCATTGATTTGATTTCCTCTTTCCTTATTAAATTGATGAATATATTGTAATAGTGGTGTCTTTCTCCTGTGTAGTGATGTGTTCTGTTTCCCATTTCTTGAGTAGAGAGTCAAAATGATGGGAGCTTGAGGAGTATCAATGTATTTCTATTGGTTATCTTGTGCTTTATCTATGTATTTCTCTTTCTGGACTATAGAGTGACATCTCATTCCTCTAGAGTGAGTTCTCTAGTGAGGTGAAAATGGGTGTTGTTGGTAATCAAACAACTACCAAACAATAAAGATCAATGAGACAAGAGGACACAAAATGTAGGTTGTAAACCAGGGCCAAAACCTCTCCTCTTTAGAGAAAAACCCACAAGAATTCTTCTCTTATAAAACTTCAAATGTCGAATTCCAAGACCTAAGACCATTGTCAAAGACCCTTCCAAGACCAAGTCAATCCTTCCTCCTTGATGAGCTTTCCTTCCAACAACTTCTCCAGCACCTTCGACTCCAACAACTTCTCCAGCAACTTCGACCCCAATAGTTTCTTCTACAATTTCGACTTACTGCAGAAACCCTAGCTTTTGCACATGTGGGAAAAGATGGTGATTTCTTCTTTCTCCTTCGCTTGGGGATATTCTTCTTCATTAGTAATTCAACGTGCAAAATGCTCTTTTAGATACCAATTTCGACCTTCCAATATGACTATAAATTTTGGTCTAGATGTAGCAAGATGATGCCCTAGATCTTGCACATGTGAAGAGATATAGCCCAAAATAGATTCAAAATTTCTTTTTTTCTTTTTATAGCTTCTTTTCCTCTATTTCACTCTTTTCTTCTTTCTTGCCTTGATCGAACTTCTTGAGAGTTGGATGGATATCCTTCAAGTGAGGTTGATGTCTCTTATATATAGGCTCCTTAGGAGGCCGAATTGTTGTCCATAAGGCCGACTTGATCCTTCTTGTAGGCCAACTTGTTGCTACTGTTTGACAAGGTTTTGGAGGGCTTTTATGACACTTTTGACTTTATAAATTTTTTCTTTACAATATACCACATGCCCAAAGGGGTCTTACACATATGACTTTTGACTTCATAATTCTGTGACAAACCTAGAAGCACTCAATGGGTGGTTGACCTACAAATAAATTTACCCATGCTTTCAAAATATAATAATAAAATTTAGTTTTCTCTTCTCATCAAATACATAAAATCATGAAACCATGATTACATTAGACATTATGAAGACCGAATCTAGTTACACTTTTTAACACTCCCTCTTAACTAGGGAGGTATTCACAATCCATACAAGGTACTCGGACATTCTCATACTCAAGAAGTCACATAAGGAGTCAGATTGGTAAGCCATCTCATAAGCTATCTTATTAGAATATCAGTGCATCTCATCATATCAACCAACATTGTCACATAGCAAGGCCTTGACTAACAACTCTATCTCTCCACAAGATCAGAGCACAATGCTGGCGAAACATTCACTGATAGACACCATCATCATTGTCCCTTAAGGCACATACCCCATCCAGATGTTCACAAGGTATGCCCTTTTAAAATTTAGGAACATTCTTGTCTTGCAATAACACATCCTCAAGGAATTTCCTCTTCGACTACTCTTGCCTATTGGGTATCCTACCACATCCTCAAAGAGTATTGGAATTTATCTTAAATGCTTATCGAATCCTCCATTTTTACTTCATAACATGTAGACAAGAATGATGTGTCTATCTCTCCCTCTCAACTAGGGAGGATCTACACATTCCTATAAATGGAATATTCCCAAGCTCCCTTTTAACAAGGGACTTGCCCAAGCTCCCTCTCAATTAGGGACTTGTTTCCAATAGCAACTATCTGCTCTTTGGTGGAGATCATGGTACTATCAGCTGCTTGTAGGGCTCCTCTTTCTGCATCATGTCATGAACTTCATCTTCTTCATTATGGAGCCTTATTCATCATAGCTTCTTTGTAGGGCTTCGACCATCTTTCTCCGTCACTTCCCTTCAACGAACCATAGGGTTGAACCATGATCTTTAGTGGAGATCATGGTACTATTAGCTGCTTGTAGGGCTCCTCTTTCTACATCATGTCATGAACTTCATCTTCTTCATTATGGAGCCTTCTTCATCATAACTTCTTTGTAGGGCTTCGACCATCTTTCTCCATCACTTCCCTTCAACGAACCATAGGGTTTAACCAATAGTCATGTCATACTTCTCTTCATCGGAAAGTGATCTTCCGGTCCACATCTGGGTTTCCTTCATACAACTACGTCTTCCAAGTCATGTTTCTTTCAGGATCTTCCATCCAATCTCATGAGTACTAGTTGTAGGTGACATCTACAACTCTATTTCGGTAGCTTTGTTTCAACCCAACAAAGTGTTTTGAAAAATCAAAATGAACATCAAATCAAAGTTACCTTTTTATGATGGCCCTTTGTCATGACATCAACTTCTTGCAACATCGACATCTTGCACATGTATGAACCCATCTCCAAGACATTCAATTACCAAGATTCTTCTTTTGTAGTATATATGTATCACGGTCTTTGTACCTCCTCCTTCCATGGAGATGTCATAGCTAATTCTTCTAGCTATAAGATGTTGATCATTTATCTTATCTTACGTCACTATAGTTGCATCTTTCATGAAATTTTCTTCCTTTCTTCTTTTCTTCACATATTGCTTTCCTTAGGATCCTCTTTACAAGGTTCTTTCAATATAGGAACCATGATTGTCAACCACCTCATATTCCAGACGAGGTCATATTATGTTGATTTCATCTTATCAATATGTAGAAGAGTTCAAGGCACATTGTCTACATGCCTTCATGCATCATTCTAATGGAAGAGATCCTTCTTCTTTGATCATGCTCATGAGATAGAGCATTCAACCATGTTATTTACCACTATATGATGACATGACTTTATCTATTAAATATATACATACCTCTTCCTTCATGTGGTCATCTAGACTTCCTTCGTTAGCTTCCTTTCCTTGCTTGAAGATGAAATTACTTCAACCAACTTGGCGTGTTGCACATCTTGGTCATCATACCTTACCAGTGGATCCCACACAAGGTGGAATGTGGATTATCTGTGTGGCACTTTCTTTTTCTAAGTAGAGGTGAACCTTCTCATAAAGATTCCAGTGGAGGATCTTAATGATCCTCATTCTGTAAATGCTCCTTTCTAATAATGATGATATATGATGATCTCTTTATCTTCTATTTTTGCTAGACGACTTTTTCCAACCATATATACTTCTACTATGGTTATCCTTCTATGCTTTCAATGAAGAGGCCATGAGTTACTTCCTTTCTATTATGATGACTGCTTTAGCCACATATACTTCTACTTTGGCTATGTCTTGCTTCTACAATGATGTCATCTTTCTTTCTGCTACAATGCATCCTATCATACTTGTGATGCTTCCTTCATGACTACTATAAACAAAGTGGAGGAGGTTATTTCAGTCATAATAAAGGTCTTTCATTTCCTCCTTCTTTGACTTCTTATTTTCGGGTTCTTCTACTTCTTTGATGATATGGGCTTCATTGCTATCTTTTCTTTTCTTTTCTTGTTGTCCTTTTTGAGTTTAGGACAATTCCTCTTAAAGTACCCATATTCATTACATTCATAGCTTTGGATCTTTGACATGTTAAGCTTCTTTCTTTTTCCGAGGATCGAAGTTTCCAAACTTCCCTTTCTTTCTAGCCATAACTGCATATGCTTGAGTTTGATCACTTGATGCAACATCTCTTTTTGCCTTACAACCTAGTTTCTTCAATCTTACATAATGACCAAAGTTCATTGAATGGAGTGGCTTCCTTCTTTCCATAGATACTTGATACAAAGTCGCCCCATTCATTAGGTAGTGCATTGAGCGCAACAATGGTCATTTCTTTTCTCCTAATTCTTGCAGTTGATCACTTATTTGAGATACCTTCGTAAGGCATGAGGCTATTCCTTCATCCTTATATACCTTCATTTTGTATAGTTTGGTTCTCAATGATTCAACTTCTCCTACAATTCTTATAGAAAACAAATTTACCAACGTTTCATAAATATCTTTCGATTTCTCCAATTTTGCTACATAAGGGATGAGGGAATCCTTGATTGATTCTATGAGGATTATTTGAGCCCTTATTTCCCCTTTCATATATTTTGATAGTGCTTGAGCTTGTTCTTGAGATTGTTTAGAGATTGAACCCTTAACATATTCAATAACTCAATTCTCTATGAGGATTAAATCTATCCTCTTTTCACGTGGAAGGAAATTTGATGACCCAACCAGTTTGTTGCTCTCCTTGCCAGATGAAGTCACGTTGATAGTAGATTTAGACATAAATATAAAAATAATTGTCAAGTGAAGATGCTCCTTTGATGATGATATCTTCAACTTGATGCTTGCTTGATGATGTTGATTTGATGATCTTCTTCAAGTACGATGAAGTGCTCATTCTTGCTTCCTTGTTAGATGATTGTAGAATGTGTAAGCTTCCCAAGAATGCTTCAAGTGTAGTCCTTCTTTGAATGGAGGTATGGTTTTTGTGGTCTTCTTCTTCAAAGTGGTGTTCCTTATAGATGATTAGATCCTTGTGATGAGATGAATGGTCATCCTTTATGCTTCTTAGTTCTCCACGATGATCTCCTTGTGCTTGGCCCTTATGTATCCAGCTTCAATGGAGTGATCTTCAAGCTTCATTTCCTTGTTATAGTCACTTTAGCTCTAATACCATGTTGATAAATCTAGGGGCAACTAGATTAGGTGATATCTCTTACTTTGATAACTACTTGTGATGCCATTTTACTTAACTTCATTAGCTTTTCCTTCAACTCGATTATTATTATGTTTTCTATTATCAAACAACTACCAAACAATAAAGATCAATGAGACAAGAGGACATAGAATGTAGGCTGTAAGCTAGGGCCAAAAACTCTCCTCTTGAGAGGAAAACCCACAAGAATTCTTCTCTTCTTATAGAACTTCAAATAATGAATTCCAAGACCTAAGACCCTTGTCAAAGACCCCTCCAAGACCAAGTCAATCATTCCTCCTTGCTGAGATTTCCTTCCAGCAACTTCGACTACAACAACTTCAACCCCAATAGTTCCTTCTGCAATTTTTACTTACTACAGAAACCCTAGCTCTTGCACGTGTGGGAAAAGATGGTGATTTCTTATTTCTCCTTCGCTTGGGGACCTTCTTCTTCCTTAGTAATTCGGCTTGCAAAATGCTCTTTTAGATACCTAATTTTGGCTTTCCAATATGACTATAATTTTTAGTCTAGATGTAGCAAGATGATGCCCTAGATCTCACATGTGTGAAGAGATATAGCCCAAAACAGATTCAAAATTTCGTTTTTCTTCTTCTAACTTCTTTTCCTCTATTTTGTTCTTCCTTTGGTCTTCTTTCTTGCCTTGATCAAATTTCTTGAGAGCTGGATGGATATCCTTCAAGTGAGGTTGATGTCTCTTTTCTTGAGAGCTAGATGGATATCCTTCAAGTGAGGTCAATGTCTCTTATATATAGGCTCCTTAGGAGGTTGAACTGTTGTCTTGTAGGCTGATTTGATCCTTCTTGTAGGTCAGCTTGTTGTTGTTGTTTTGACAAGGTCTTGGAGGTTCTTTATGACACTTTTGACTTTATAAAAAAATTTCTTTACAAGATACAACATGCCCAAAGGGGTCTTACATGTATGACAATGACTCTTTTGACTTCATAATTCTATGGAAAACCTAGAAGCACTCAATGGGTGCTTGACTTACAAATAAATTTACCTTGCATGAAGCCCATGCTTTCAAAATAATAATAATAAAATTTCTTTTTCTCTTTTCATCAAATACATAAAATCATGATTACATTAGACATTATGAAGACCGAACCTAGTTACGCTTTTCAACAATTTTTTATATTTTCTAGTGATGAGTCCTAAGACTTGATGTGTATGCATTTAGACATGAGGAGAAATGCCATGTGGGTCCACCTGACAAGTCCTAAAAGATCAATAGAACCCTTTCCCCATCCTAAAGCTCATAGACAAAAATAAAACCCCTACCCCATTCAAACCATACAGATAAATAGAGAGAGAGAGAGAGAGAAGCCTTCCCCCATGATCAAATTCACTCCCCCTTCATTCGTCAATCCTACTTCTCATTCATTCAGAGGTTAACCCTCCCCTGGTAATTCGATGTTGAGGGTAGGTAGGCTTAGCACAATGGACATGACCATATGAGGAGCAACCAATGATGGGCTATCATATTCCTAGTGTTATTGGCAGACCCTTGAAACTCATATGTAGGGGAACCCTTAGCTTTTGGTTGCACTGGAGGGAGTAACATTGGGAGAGTCAACTCTATAGTATGTTCTCCAACTTTTTAACAACGGGAACATGTGAGTATAGTCCCCTTTATCCAGATGATAGTCCCCTTGATCCAAATGATAGTTAATGAACACTTCAAAGAATAGCTATACTTTGCAAAAACACTTCTATAAAGAATTTATTACTTTACTTAACATAGTGAAGTGAAGGAAGAAACAACTTCTATTTGTAGGGTTGTCTATATCTCTAGGAGGATTTTTCTATAGAAGATCGCTTTGTTTATCCTTGTTTCATCATAAGTGGGCCTTTCATAAAATGTATATCTTATTTACAAACTAGACCTGTCCTCTCTAGTAATGGAACCAACACCCATATACCAAATGTCTTCTATTATTTTGAGATTGGGTCATCACCTTTTTTTGAGACCTAAACCCAACACCTGAAGCGACATGATGGAAACACCATATGGTTGACCAGACATTGAACTTGCTATTTAAGTGAGAGGACATGCAGGGAGAAAGATGCCCCCTTAGATGAGGTATTTGCAATCATAGTGAAATTATGTATGTTAAGTTGATCCTATCATTGGTAAGGGTGCAACACAAATTCTCTACTAGATCAAGGTAAGAAATTGGGTGTGTATGAAATAATGAATTATTGCACCCATACCTCCATTTGATCTATTACCAAGGGGGCATACCCACCTATTGATCTAGATCTTTTACTTGGAATCACTACTAACAAAAGGTGTTGTTCATTGAACATGAGGATGGGTTCTATTTATTAAAGTGCCACTGTATCACTTATGAGGAGAAAATGTAACAACAAAACTACATTGTACACCAATGCATTTTCTCTTTTAAGTATATGATATAAAATTGATCTTTTACTCTGAATCCTGAACTATGAGAGAGAAATAGTCTCGTTGTTATTTAGCGATTCGTGCTAAGTATATAGAGATAAAAAAAGGAGAGAAGCAAAGCTGCAACTATTGGCTATGATGTGCATAAAGTTGGAATTTGAAGGACAAGCAACGAATTCTCCCCCAACTACCAGCGAACTCTCTTGACTCAAGAGTTACACCTACACTAGTAGTTTAACCCATGGTTCTACAGTGGAGAGGTGGTAAAATCTTGGTCGTCTCCAAACTTTCATCTACCTATAAATCTTAAATCTTCTATCACAACTGACACTACAAATGTACTGCCGAACTACTAATTTACTACTAATCATAACTCTTCATTTATGCACTACTACATTAGTTTACACCCATTTGAGCATTTGGGACTATCCATCTTGGCATTGGATTTGAAGTCCTAACACAGGGTAGAGAAACCATGCTACACCCTTACCAATAAGCAATCTCAAATGTGGCATAAAATAATGGTCATCTCATTTCCAGGAGGCACCAATCATTTCTTCTTTTTTGCTATCTATTGATCTCACCCCAAATAAGTGCATAGGGTGTATCGTATAATAAGAATTTCTCTCCTTTCTATCCATCATTCTTAACACTTCCCACTACTTAAACTACGAACTCTCCTATGTAATATGTTCCAAACTATAAACATGTATGTTCCAAACTATGAACTTCTATGCCTCTCCCACTTTCAAGCTATGAACTATCTATGAACTCCCTTGTTTCCAAGCTATTGATGAACCTCCTGTCCCTCACAATGAATATGACTATCTACCTAGCTTAGAACCTATCTCAAATTATATTTTGCTGCTAATGAATGAACGAATTGTAAAAATTTATCATTTCCCACCCCGGTTTTCAGTTTCACCTTATTTCTCCCATATAGTTAAATGCCCATTCCCATATCCATACATTCAACACTGGAAAAATAAATTATGAACTTCTATGCCTCTCCCATTTTCAAGCTATGAACTATCTATGAACTCCCTTGTTTCCAAGCTATTGATGAACCTCCTATCCCTCACAATGAATATGACTATCTACTTAGCTTAGAACCTATCTCAAATTATATTTTGCTGCTAATGAATGAACGAATTGTAAAAATTTATCATTTCCCACCCCGGTTTTCAGTTTCACCTTATTTCTCCCATATAGTTAAATGCCCATTCCCATATCCATACATTCAACACTGGAAAAATAAATTTTGCTGAAAACACAAATTCTGGAAATTTTACAGAATGTTGAAAAATGCAGAAATAAAAATCAGCAGGTACAAACAGCGATTTAACACATTTGAACATGGTGATTTTTGCTCAATGTGACCCTGGAAAAACCCCCTACAACTCTTGGGGAAAACCAGTTCGAGAGCTCTTTCTTATTTCTGAAAAATGCCTTTTTATAGTGCGAAATATTCAGCAAAAATCAGCAAGCAAATTTTACAACTTATCTCGATTTTTGTGCCACAACCAACTAGAAAACTGCTGTAAAACTGCTATACGGATTGCTGTACGAACCTCGATTTCTGTGCAGAAAATCAGCTGTACGGACATCGATTTCTGTGCAGAAAATCAGCTGCACGGCCCTTGATTTCTGTGCAGAAAATATGTTGTACGGCCCTCGATTTCTGTGCAGAAAATTTGCTGTACGACCCTCGATTTCTATGCAGAAAATTTGTTGTACGGTCCTCGATTTCTATGCAAGAAATCTGTTGTATGGTCTTGCTCCAAACTGTTGTAGACGGCCTTGGAATGTGTGCCAAGCTGTTGCCTCCTCCTCCTCCTGCTCAGAAATCTCCCTTGCTCTCTTGCTCTCTCTCTCTCAATCTGCTCATGAAATAATGAATGACCTTTTCCTCCTTTAATCTAACCCTAAGTGACTTTTGGGTGATCCCTAAATCCAATGGCTGAAATAGATTGAGATCTAGCGCTGAGATTAAATGCTCATTTAAATCTCACTTTCTATTTTTTTAATTCACCCCACTTTAATAAAGACCCACTTAGTCATTTATTTCCAAAGTCACTTTTCCTTTCTAATTTTACATTGACTTTAATAAAGTCACTTTAAAATTAGACTTTAGTAACTTTATCACTTAAAGTCACTTTTAAATTAGATTTGACTTTATAAAAATTATAAAGTCATTTTAGGAGAAAAATTAAAATTCTTTTGGACACTTTTCCCTAGTCCAAAGATCAAAGCCTTGGGGAACCACCTGTCCTCTGGCACCAAATTTCAACACTCCCTCTTACTGAGGAAGGTGTTCTTCACCACACCCATCTTGTCTTTGAAGTAGTCATGCTTGCCCCGTGGTAAGGCTTTGGTAAGAATATCTACAACCTGCTCATCAGTGGGAATATACTCAAGCTTCACAGCTCCCTTCTGAATACAGTCTCTGATGAAATGATATTTGATCCCGATATGCTTTGACCTGTCATGAAATACTGGATTTTCCGTGAGTTTAATGCAACTATGATTATCACAGTAAATCACTGAAGGTCTCAACAGCTGACCAAATAAGCCAAACAACATCTTGCGAAGCCAGATGGCCTCACAACTAGCTAGACTGGCTGCCATATACTCTGCTTCCGCTGAACTCAATGTTACTGACTACTGCTTCCGGCTAAACCATGACACTACTGCCGAACCCAACCCAAAACAGCACCCTGAAGTGCTCTTCCTATCAGAAGCACAACCTGCCCAATCAGAATCAGTGTAACCTGCTAATCTCACTCCATCCCCCTGCCTGTAGTCCAGACCATAATCCACTGTCCCCTGCAAGTACCGCAAAATGTGTTTTGCAGCCACCCAGTGAACCTTCCTAAGCTCACACATAAACTGACTCACCGTGTTGACTGCAGAACAAATATCTGGTCTAGTGTTGACCAAATACATCAAGGAACCAATCAACTGACTGTACAATGTGGGATCCACCAACTCAGAATCCGAAGCATGAAGCTTCTTCTAGTTGGTGATCATCAGTGTCGACATAGGTCTACAATCCTCGATGTGGAATCTGCCAAGGATGTCCACAATATACTTCCCCTGTCCCAGGAAGAAATGCCCCTCCTCTTGCCACACCTCCAAACCCAAAAAGTAATGCATCAAGCCGATGTCCTTCATCTCAAACTCCGTCGCAAGATCTCTCTTGCAGTGCTCTATGAGTCTCTCTGCACCTGTAATGACCAAGTCATCGACATACAACACCAGAATGAGAGGCTCCTCACCTATCACAATAAAGTAAAGGTTCGGATCTGCCTCACTCTTTGTGAAACCCATCCCCTGCAAGTATGTATCTATCCTGGAGTACCAAGCTCTGGGAGCTTGGTTCAGGCCATAAAGGGCCTTCTTCAGTCTGCACACATGGGACTCCTTCCCATGCACCTCAAAGCCCTGTGGCTACTCAATGTACACCTCCTCCTGTATGAAGCCATTGAGAAATGCAGTCTTCACATCCATCTGGTGGATCTTCCAACCCATCTCTGCTGCTATCGATATAATGGAGCGGATCGAAGTATATCGAGCCACGGGAGCGAAGGTCTCCTCATAATCAACTCCCTCTACCTGGGAGAATCCTGTAGCCACAAACCTCGCTTTGAATTTCTCAATGCTGCCATCTGCAGCATGCTTTACCTTGTAAAGCCATCTGGAAGTAACCACGGATTTGCCCTCAGGCCTCGGCACCACCTCCCAAACATCATTCTTCATGATAGAAGAATACTCCTCTTGCATGGCCTCTCTCCAGACCTGCTGGCTAGCTGCCTCCTCATAGCTAGAAGGCTCAGAGTCAAGGATGCTGGTAACCATTGCCATATAGCTACAAAACCTCTCAGGTGGTCTACTCTCTCTGACCGACCTCTTCGACTCAGCAACAGATGTGGCATCTCTCAAGGTGTCCTGAAGCCACTTGGGCTTCCTCTTCCCTGAGTGCACTTCTCCCATATGAGAATGAAACTCCTCCTCCCCATCATCATCAGGAGCCTAAACTCCTGACTGTCTGTCTGCTGTCCTCCTGCCTGCACCTGAACCTGTAGAAGCTGAGGTACCGTGTGAACTATCCATCAGTGGACTCCCTAGTGAACTGCTCTGTGAACTGTTCTGCATGCTGCCCGGAGCACCACCCCTCTGGCTCGGTGAGCCACTGCTCACTGACGGACCTGACATCCTCATAGATGTACCTCCAGATCCTCCTGATCCCTGCCCATTGGATCCCTACGACTGACTCAACTGCTGCTGAGAGTCTGGCTGATCCAGATACTCTAACTCCCGTGATCTCCTAAAGGCCCTGTCCTCCTCGAACTTCACACCCCCCCTAACAACAACTCTCCTCTGTGCAGGAATGTAAATCCGAAAGGCCTTTGAGGTCTCACTGTAGCCCACAAAGATACCCTTCTCTGCAGTGGCTCTAGTTTGGTCCTCTTCTCCTTGGGTATGTGGGAGTATGTAATGCATCCAAAGATACGAAGATGACCAATATCAGGCTTCTTCCCAGAAAAAGCCTCCTCCGGAGTCATGTGCCCCAAGGCACGATGCGGACTCCTGTTCTGCAAGTAAACAGCTGTGTTGCAGGCCTCTGCCCACAAGAACAATGGCAACCCCTGATCATGTAACATGGCTTTGGCAGCCCCTACGATGGATCTGTTCTTCCTCTCCGCAACCCCGTTCTGCTGGGGGTTGTAAGGAACAGTGAACTCCCTCCTAATGCCTGTCTCCGCACAATAGTCAACAAACTCTCCAAGGGTGTACTCTCCCCCATTGTCCGACCTTAGGGACTTGATCTTTCGACCTGTCTGTGTCTCCACAAGAGCTCTAAACTCCTGAAACCGCTTGAAGACCTCACTCTTGGTCTTCAAGAAATAAATCTAGGTCCTCCTGGAGTGATCATCAATGAATAAAACATAGTACTCATATCCACTCAAGGAAACATGAGACATCCGATCGCTCACATCAGAATGAATCGAATCAAGTATCCCAGTCGCTCTGCTGTCACTGCTGGGAAAAGGGGATTTGGCAAACTTGCCCATCACACATCCTCTGCAAGTATCAAAGTGATCAGTGCTGAAATCTGGCACACCTGTAGTGATCTCCTGCAAGGTCCTCAAGGCTCCATGATACATATGTCCCATCCTGCGGTGCCAAATCTCACACAGCTCAGAACTGCTAGCTCTGCTATCGGTACTACTGCTCAATGCCACAAGGGACTAGAATGCAAACTTGTACACCTTGCATGGCGTACACCTATCACTCTAGCTGAATCAGCTCGAGTGCCCCTGGGATACATCAACACCTGTCCTCCCCTGAACAGTACCTCATATCCTTTGTCCTCTAAAGCTGAGACGAATATGAGGTTCTTCCTCATCCCTGGCACATAAAGAACATTTGTCACCTTCAAGGGAGGTTTGGACTCCCTCTAAAATGTCAGTGTCCCCACCCCGACTGCTCTAACAACTCTGTCATCACCGAGTACTACCTCTATATCAGTGCCACTCTCTGAAAGCTCTGAGAAGTACTCACGGACTCCTGTCATGTGACGTGAATCCCCACTGTCCACATACCAGATACCCGAAGATGCTCCGCTAATCGAGGGAAAAGCATGCTCCCTCTGAACCTATGTGGTAGGTGATCCTGCACTAGAGGACTCATACGCAGTGAACCTAAACTCCCGGTCAAAACGAACTGCAAAGTCCTCAACCTCTTCTGAAGCTGCCACGCTCTGGTTCTTCCCCTTCTTCTTCTTCTTCTCCGGACACACAACTGCATAGTGTCCCATCTTTTGACAATTCCAACACTTCACCTTGGAATAGTCCTTCTGTGTATTATCCTGTTTACCTTTACCTTTGCCTTTTCCCCCACCATTGCTTGTAGAAGCCTACTTCTTCCCTTTGCCTTTCTTGCCTCCTGCCGACAGTGCTACATCCTCATCCTACTCAACTGGCTCGGCTGCCCCAAGCTGACCTTTCCTGATCTCTCTCTGAATGCAATCATCCCAAAACCTCTCCCATGTGGGAAGGGTCTCATGTGCACAAACCCCATCAGCAAAGTTCATCCATGAACGGGGGAGGCCATTCACTGCAATCCGCACCAACTCAGTGGGTGGAATGTCCTCTCCAACTGCTGCCAACTCATCTCTCACATTAGTAATCTTTGTGAGATATCCAGCTGCACTATCATTACCCATCTTAATAGTCTTCAGCTTCTCCTTCAGGACCATTTTCCGGTTCTCATTGGTACTCTGGTAGAGATTGGACAATGTTGTCCACATCTCATGGGCATTTCTCTTTCCTCTCACATGAGGAATGCAATGGTCTTTGACTCCATCTAGAATCAGTCTCTTACCCTTGTTGTTCTTTTTATTATACTCAGCCAATTGAGTAGCATCAGTAGGCACAACAACAGGGTTCTGTGTGGTATGCACCATGATGTCCCAGACTTCTGCCTCCTCAAAGATACTCTGCATTCTCTCCTTCCAAACGTTGTAATTTGTATGCCCATCCAGCCTATCCTCCACCCTCAATCCCAATGACATCCTGTTGTCCTAAAACTGAAAAATAGCACTGCTGTAGTAAAGATAAAACTGTTGTTTGTGAAAAATCAGCGTGCTGAAATTTTCTGAGTGAAAAATCAGTAGGCTGTAATTTTCCTCCTTGCTGTCCCAAACTGCACTTTAGCACTCAAGCTCTGATACCATGTAAAAATTTATCATTTCCCACCCCGGTTTTCAGTGTCACCTTATTTCTTCCATATAGTTAAATGCCCATTCCCATATCCATACATTCAACACTGGAAAAATAAATTTTGTTGAAAACACAAATTCTGGAAATTTACATAATGCTGAAAATGCAGAAATAAAAATCAGCAGGTACAAACAACCATTTAACACATTTGAACACAGTGATTTTTGGTCAATGTGACCCTGGAAAAACCCCCTACAACTCTTGGGGAAAACCAGTTCTAGAGCTCTTTCTTATTTCTGAAAAATGCCTTTTTACAGTGAGAAATATTCAGCAAAAATCAGCAAGCAAATTTTACAACTTATCTCGATTTTCGTGCCACACAACCAACTAGAAAACTGCTGTATGGACTGTACGGGGGCTGTACGGACCTTAATTTCTGTGCAGAAAATCAGCTATACAGACCTTGATTTCTGTGCAGAAAATCAGCTATACGGCCCTCGATTTTTGTGCAGAAAATCTATTGTACGGCCCTTGATTTCTGTGCAGAAAATTTGCTATACGGTCCTCGATTTCTGTGCAAGAAATCTGTTGCATGGTCATGCTCGAAACTGCTGTAAACGACCTTGGAATGTGTGCCAAGCTGCTGCCTCCTTCTCCTCATGCTCAGAAATCTCCCTTGCTCTCTTGCTCTCTCTCTCTCAATCTGCTCATGAAAGAATGAATGACCTTTTCCTCTTTTAATAACCCTAAGTGGCTTTTGGGTGATCCCTAAATCCAATGGCTGAAATAGATTGAGATCTAGGGCTGAGATTAAATGCTCATTTAAATCTCACTTTCTTTTTTTTTAATTCACCCCACTTTAATAAAGACCCACTTAGTCATTTATTTCCAAAGTCACTGTTCCTTTCTAATTTTACATTGACTTTAATAAAGTCACTTTAAAATTAGACTTTAGTAACTTTATCACTTAAATTCACTTTTAAATTAGATTTGACTTTATAAAAATTATAAAGTCACTTTAGGAGAAAAATTAAAATTCTTTTGGACACTTTTCCCTAGTCCAAAGATCAAAGCCTTAGGGAACCACTTGTCCTCCGGTACCAAATTTCAACACGAATCTACCCCTGTTTACACACACCACTTTGTTGGTGCATAATAGATTTTAAAGTAACCATGCAAAGTGCAAATCAATGTGATGAATAACAAAACTTCCCAATAATCTGGTAGACAATATTTCCATAGTCATGTGCACTACATTAAATAGATAAAGAGTTTGCATGCGCTAAGTGCTAAAATTGGGAATAGTTGACATAGGAAATATCTTCATCTTCAACACGACAATTGGGGTCAATGATGATAAGTGTGCATACATGGTTCCTCTATGACATACAGAGATTGTGCACACAAATATTTTGTTCTCCAAGTTAGTTGGGCCAGTGGAGGAGGTGGATCTTTTTGGTCACCTAGTTACTCATGCGATTCCAATAGTGTCTGAACATCCTCATGCATGATTTCTCTGCATTAAATGCTAATGACTGACAACATAAAAAGGCATTTGACTAGTTTGATAGAGTTAATGTTAATTTTAGACAACATGGCATGTTCTATGCTTAAGAGCAATTTTACTTCAATTTTCTTACTAGCCTAATAACAATATCCAGATTAGCAATCACATCAACATGATAGTAAATGTAGATAGAGCATAAACAATAACAGTAGAAGACAAGCCAAGACAAGAGAACACAAGATTTGGCCTCAGCCAGGGACAAACCCCAATGTGGGAAACCTTTGATCAATTCTTCTTATTATTCTTCAAAAGTTCAACAAAGAGAGAGAGAGTACAATATGCAATATTCACTTGCCAAATCACAGTGAAATCTGTCCCAACAAACAACATCTATAGAAATCCCTAACCATAAAATCAATGTTGGTCAACAGGGTAGAATTTGACCTCCAAAAAAACAGCCTGATCAAACTTGGTCAATTCGGCCTCCAACATCAAATCAAATCAGCCCAAAAACAATTCGAAAATATCCAGTCAAATCTAGTCAACAAAAGTCAATGCCATAGTCAAACCCTTCTATAGTCAACGTTGGTCAAACAATATGGTTCACCTCGATTTTTGTGCCCAGAAATGCGGCCTGCCCAAATAGAGATACCCCTCACAAAAACACAGTCAAACAGGTCAATGTTGGTCAAAACACTTCCTGCAACTTTGGTCAACACTGGTTAATGGCTAGAACAGAGCTGCCCTTCTTCGCACGTGTGGAGAGCTGCCTCAGAAATCCGTGAAGGGGAGAGAGATATGTGAGTGAGTGAAGTGTCTAAATGAAGAGGAGACACCTTGTATTTATATGCAAACGTTGAGGATGAATAGATGTGGTTATTGGGCTTCTGAGCCTACATTAGTTTGTTGGCTGACCTTGACAATTTGTCCATAACAAAATAAATTCATAATTCCATTTGTACATGTCATAATGAGATGATCTTTAGATCAATCCTACACCTCTCGGAGAGAGGAATCCAATAAAAATATCAGTGGCATCATATGAGTTGTCTAAGGTGAAGTTTGGCGCTCGTTGCTAAATTTAACACTCCCTCTCAACTAGGGAGAACTTCACTTGCCAAACTATCTGACAATCTGTACCATTCTTGTCTCTGCTTTGCTTTGCTGAACCATGGACAAAGAAGAAATGATCAAGAATGTATCATACCATTCTCCATTGACCCGAAGTCAGTGTCCAATAATCGAGTGTGTTATACCACTCTTAACTGACCCGAAGTCAGTTTCCATTGATTCCAGATCAATATCAAACATCCTAGCATAGGGAGTACGGTAGTACACGATGCGTCAATCGATAGTACTATAGTCCCTATCGTTATTTCCCTACTCATTGGCCAGATGAGAGGTACTTCCCATGAGTCCCAGACTCATGGGTAGGATGTGCCGACAGGAGAAGGTGAACCACTCAGGGTTATGCCATAGGAGAAGGTGAACCACTCATCCTATGCATATCTCAACATAGGGTATCATAGGGGAAGGTGAACCACTCACCTTGTACATCGCACACCACTAGGGGAAGGTGAACCACTCACCCTATACATCGCACGCCACTAAGGGAAGGTGAACCACTCACCCTATGGTCGCTCATCGCTCCAAGAAGTACCCCAGCCCCTAGGGGCTTCGTAAGAATATCTATGACCTAATCATCAGTCCCAATATGATGAAGCCTTATTGCTCTCCTTTGTACCATATCTCGGATAAAGTGGTACATGATATCAATATGCTTGGAGCAGTCATGAAACACAAGATTCTTAGAAAGACAAATCCCACTTTGGTTGTCACAATAGATCACAGTGGTATCCAACACATGCCCAAACAACTCACTAAAGAGCTTCCTCAACCAAACAGCTTCACAGGAGGCCATACTAGCAACAATGTATTCAGCCTCAGCGGTGCTCAAAGCAACCGTCTTCTGCTTCTTGCTCATCTAGGATATCGAAGCGAAACCTAAAGAGAAGCAACATCCAGATGTGCTTTTGCAATCCACCACACTGCCAGCCCAGTCTGCATCAGAGTAACCATGGAGCCTCACATTCCCGACAGTGTATCTCAGTCCAAAAGTGATTGTGCCCCGGAGATATCTCAAGAGATTCTTGGCAGCAATCCAATGTACATGATGAGGCTCGACATAAATTGACTCAATGTGTTAACTGCAAAACATGTCCGGATGAGAGTTTACCAAGAACATCAGGGCCCTCACGAGTTGACAATACTCAAAAGGATTTCCCAAATCGGGCCCAGCAACACTTCCACATAACCTCTTGAAGTTAAGTTCCATCTAAGTAGTCACGGACTTGCAGTCCACCATCCCAAAGTTTTCAAGTAGCTTCACGATGTGCTTTCCTTGAGAAAGGAAAATCTCACTTGGCTTTGCCAGACCTCCAACCCTAGGAAGTAATGCATTAATCCTAGGTCCTTCATCTCGAATTCGGAAGCCAAGTCCCTCTCACGTTGATGAATAAGAGGGTCTGCACTCGTCAGAAAGAGTATGTCCACATAAAGTACCAAGATGAGAGGTCTATCATTCTCAACCTTAAAATAAAGGTTCGGATCAACTTCACTTCTTGTAAATCCCAACTTCATCCGATAGTTGTTGATCCTCTCATACTAAGATCGGGGAGCTTGCTTCAACCCATAGAGGGCTCTCTTCAATCTGCATACATGTGTCTGACGATCTTGAACTTCAAACCCCTCGAGTTGTTCGACATAGACTTCCTCCTTAACTGAACCATGTAAGAATGTGGCCTTGATATCCATCTGGTTTAGATTCCATCCTTGCGAGGCAGCAAGGGCTATAATCGAACGAATGGTGGTATATCGGGCAACATGTGCAAATATCTCATCGTAGTCCACACCTTCCTTTTGAGAGACAACAAATCTAGCCTTGAACTTTTTAGCACTTCCATCAGCTCCATGCTTGATCTTGTAGAGCCATTTCGAGGTGACAATGGATTTGTCCTTGGGTCTAGGGACCACATCCCAGACATCATTCTTCATGATCGACTCATACTCTTCATTCATTGCATCCTTCCAAACTTGCTGCTTTACAACTTCTTCGAATGTGCAAGGCTCGGATTGAACAATGGTGCTCATTGCAGTTAAGTACCCTTGGTACCTATTCGGCTTCTTACTTTCACGAAATGTCCCCTTAGGTGCAACATGTCTCTCGACATCTTCGAGAGTTTCCATAAGCCATGAGGATCCTTCAGCATTGGGCATCGACTCATCTTGCGATTCTCCCTGCTTTCTTGAATCTGCTCTTTGTCCTTCCTTGGAATAGGAAGGTTACTAATCTTCCCAAGGGCAACATCCTCATTGAAGGTGACATCATGACTTATCTCTACTTCTCTTTGACTAAGCACATAGATTCTATATGCCTTCGAAGTTTCATTGTAGCCCACAAATGTTCCTTTCTTCCTAGAAGCATCCAATTTGCTTCTCTTTTCTTTCGGCACATGAAAATATATGGGGCTACCAAAAATTCTAAAGTGAGAAACATCAAGTTTCTTACTGGTGAAAACTTCTTCGGGAGTTTTCGAGTCCAACGCTTGATGAGGGCATCTATTTTGAACATACACGACAACGTTTGCAGCTTTGGCCCATAAGAACTTCAAAAGGCTTTGATAGTGAAGCATGGAACGAGTGGCTTCTACGATAGAATGATTCTTTCTTTCAGCGACACTATTTTGCTCAGGAGTATATGTGGTAGTAGTCTCCCTCTTAATGCCAGCTTCTCTACAATAATTGTTGAACTCATTTGATTCATATTCGGTTCCATTGTCAGTCCTCAATATTTTGATCTTCTTCTCGGTTTGATTTTTGGCCAGAGCGTTGAAAGAACGGAACCATCAGAATATTTCTTCCTTCTTCTTCAAGAAATATATCCAAGTCTTGCGAGATAAACCATCCATAAATATAGCATAATATAAATATTCTCCTAATGAATTCATGGGTATCATACCAGATAGATTAGAATGAACCAATTGTAATATGTCGGTAGTCTTTCTATCACTTGAGGGGAATGGTCCCCTTGTATGCTTTCCTTCAGCACACCCCTAACAAACATCTTCATGTTCTACCTTAAATTCGGGCATACCTGTCACCATCTTCCTCACATTAGGTAGAGCCTTATAATGTAGATGAGAAAACCTTCAGTGCCATAATTCGGATTGAAGTGATGTGTCGCAAGACATAGCTCCCAATGGACTTTCTCCAACTTGATATAGGCTATCAACCCTGAATCCAAGTGTAAATGCATCTTTGAAATTTTTATTCCACACACGTACCTTTCCATCGATGAATGCCACCTTGAATCCTTTGTCCTCCATTGCCGAGATAGATACCAAGTTCTTCTTTAGATTGGGTACATATAGTACTTCTTGTAGATGAATGGTGTTACCTTGATTCAATTGAAGAGTAACATTCCCAACTCCCTTCACGGGATAGGTGGCATTGTCTCCAAGGATAATTTCCAAATTTGTATCCTTTTCAATCAGATTTGAAAGAGCTTCCTTATACCCAGTGAAGTTCCTTGAGGCACCATTATCAATCAACCAATTTCCCAAAGTGTTTGGAGGAGATGCAGTAGAGAGGGCAGATATAAGATAAAATTCTTTTTGCTTGTTATCAACATTATATTCATCATACCTGGTGTTTTTTTATCTCTTGGGAGGGCGACCATTTCCTTGATGAGGAGCGGGAGCATTCGTTTTTCCTCGGTTGTTGAATCTGTCATTCCTTTGATTGTTGTTTCCCCTGAAATTGTTGTTGTTGTGGTTGTCATCATCATGAGGTGTATCCTTTCTATTAGGACACTCCCTAGCATAGTGGCCAAACTTGTTGCAAATGGAGCATCTTCCCTTCCTTCCATTTTTGAAACCCGACCTTCCTTGACATTGCTTCTTTGAACCTACATTGTTATTCTTTTTAGCATGAGTAGAGAATGCAGTAGGATCATTCCTATTTGAATGCATATCTAGTTCCATCATCCTTGTTTCTTCTTGA
The DNA here is from genome assembly GCA_031772625.1 of Pinus tabuliformis. Classification (NCBI taxonomy): domain Eukaryota; kingdom Viridiplantae; phylum Streptophyta; class Pinopsida; order Pinales; family Pinaceae; genus Pinus; species Pinus tabuliformis. The sequence goes on along the minus strand of CM062814.1, from coordinate 629,531,608 downwards.
GAACATCTGATCACCAATTCTTTAAAACTTGGAATCCTGTCGTTGTTAAGAATAGTAGTGTTGAACACGTGCCATTCACGAGGGAGTCCTCCAAGGGCAATGAGAGTAAGCTCCCTATCAACAATAGCTTCTCTAATCGAAAGAAGATCATTTTTTTATCTCAGTAAACCCCATGAAGTAGGATTGAATATCTTCACCTCTTCCCTTCTTTATATCCTTCAGCTTGTTTTTTAGAAAGAGAACTTGGTTTGCATTGCTAGATTTGAACATGCCAACCAACCTATCATATATCTCCTTTGATGTGTTCAAACTGGAGATGTAAGCAACTAAATTCTTATGGATAGAAACCCTGATGATCTTCTTTGCTTTGACTTCACCCTTCTTGTACTTTGTCTTAGCAGCAGCCAGTGCATTAAAAGGAGGTTTTGAATCTTTCCCTGCACATAATCCATAACATCTTGCTCTTCTAAAGTCAAATCAAGAGACATCTTTCATGCATGATAATCAGACTTATCATGAAGCTTATCAGCATACTTGAAGTAGGATGTGGAGGCCATTGAATCTTGTCCTTGATCAAAGGATCTCAGTGATTGCTCTTCTTAGTGATTGCTCTTTTCACTCTTGCTTGGGCTTTTTCTTTACCTCAACTTTGATACCATGTTAATTTTAGATAACAATGGTATGTTCTATGCTTAAGAGCAATTTTACTTCAATTTTCTTATTAGCCCAATATCAATATCCAAATTAGCAATCACATCAACATGATAGTAAAATGCAGATAGAACATAAACAATAACAATAGAAGACAAGCCAAGAGAAGAAGACACAAGATATGGTGCTAGCCAGGGACAAACCCCAATGTGGGGAAACCCTTTGATCAATTATTCTTATTATTCTTCAAAAGTTCAGCAAAGAGAGAGAGAGAGTACAATATGCAATATTCACTTGCCCAATCACAGTGAAATTTGTCCCAACAAACAACAGCTACAGAAAGCCCTAACCAGAAAGTCAATGCTGGTCAACAGGGCAAAATTTGACCTCCAAAACAGCTTGGTCAAACTTGGTCAACTCAGCCTCCAATAGTAAATCAAATCAGCCCAAAAACAATTCAAAAATATCTAGTCAAATCTGGTGACCGAAAGTCAATTCTGTAGTGAAACCCTTATGCAATCAACGTTGGTCAAACAGTACGGTCTGCCTCGATTTTTGTGCCCAAAAATGCGGCCTACCCAAACAGAGTTATCCCTCAAAAAACGTAGTCAAACAGGTCAAAGCTAGTCAAAACACTCCCTGCAACTTCGATCAACGCTGGAACAAAACTACCCTTCTTCGCACGTGTGGAGAGATCCCTCATGAATCCATACTCAACCAATGAAGGTGAGAGAGATATGTGAGTGAGTGAAGTGTCTAAATGAGGAGGAGGCACTTTGTATTTATATGCAAACGTTGAGGATGAATAGATGTGGTTGTTTGGCTTCTGATCCTACATTAGTTTGCTGGCCGACCTTGACAATTTGTCCATAAACAAGATAAATTCATAATTCCATTTGTACATGTCAGAATGAGATGATCTTTAGATCAATCCTACACCTCTCAGAGAGAGGAATCCAATAAAAATATCAGCTTCATCATATGAGTTGTCCAAGGTGAGGTTTGGCCCTAGTTGCCAAATTTAACAATTAAGATGTGGTGGGTTTCGCTGTCAATAACTACACACTTTCAAAGTTACATGGGAAGAGTGTCATTCATGGGTATTGTGCCTTTGGAGGCGATAAGGGATTCAAAACAATTATGCATCAATTGCATGGATTTGTTTGAATGGATGAAATAGATGGCCATTGCAAGCCATGGATGAAATAGATGGCTATTGCAAGCCATTGAAAAGTTATTATAAATATTCTACTCAAGTTTGGAAGTAATGAAGAAGATATGATCTGTTGTCAAAGTTAAACATGGCATAATTTTTTTGGAGGATCTGAAACAAGAGTAAGTGTAGAAAAAATTGTAGCATTAAAGGAGGAGGTAGAAGGAAATGTAGTGGGGGTAGGGGAAGGCAAAGGAGGAGGTCTCTTTGCTTCAATTTAGATCCTATTCTGCTACATAATCATTTCATATGTGTTTTTTATATGCCATTGGATGGAGTGATTCTTAAAGAACCATCAGAAGAGGAGTCATCTGTTGTTCGACTCTATGATTGCGACCCTCATTTTGATTTATAAGCACCTCATAACAATAATTCAAAGAATAGTAGTAGTAGTCAACTAGAGAAATGAAGTAAAATTGGATTGTTTGGATGTTGAGCTCTGAATTTGGTGTGGGTAGGAGGGTAAAGCTATTAGTCCCACCATCCCACCATTCATTTAGTCGGCAACCTCATCCATACATGTAGCAACCTCTTACTTGATCTTGATTAGTTTCAACCTGCGCCTATGTTGATGCTTATGGACCTAAAACCGAGTCAGGTCCCAATGTGTAACGTTAGAATTTGGGTATGTTGATTCTTATGGACCTAAAACCGAGTCAGGTCCCAATGTGTAACGTTAGAATTTGGGTAGTCAGGTAGATCACAACCAAGCAACAGATCTATCATATATAGTTTGAATAATCCAACATATCAACATTAGTAGCTCGATAAACAACACCACTTCAAATTGTTACATTATTATATCATGTGTTTTTAAAAAATTATATCGTGTTTTTTATTTTTATTTTTATTTTTTTTTAAATTGAAAGGTAATGTAGGAAATGAACGTGGATGAGCACTCTTGAATATCTTTGTGCGAGAGCTAGATGGTGTTGATGCTCGTGGACCTAAAACCGAGTCAGGTCCCAATGTGTAAGGTTAGAATTTGGGTAGTCAGGTAGATCACAACCAAGCAACAGATCTATCATATATAGTTTGAATAATCCAACATATCAACATTAGTAGCTCGATAAACAACACCACTTCAAGTTGTTACATTATTATATCATGTGTTTTTAAAAAATTATATCTTGTTTTTTTTAAATTGAAAGGTAATGTAGGAAATGAACGTGGATGAGCACTCTTGAATATCTTTGTGCGAGAGCCAGATGGTAGAGCATGAGTCCTCACAGAAGGTAGAGTGAGTCCTCTTTGGGTGCAAAGCTCTTATAAGCCTCATTTCAAATGCAGTTTTTTGTTCACGTATGTAGGATGTAAGATCTATTGTTTTTGCATATAATTTAGTTACTTTTGCCTATAATTTGTGTTAACTATTTTTTTTCTTTTAATCTATAATTTGCAATTTACGGTTAATATCTCACGATATTTTCAACATCATTCTAAGTTCTCTTACAATTTCTTTGTCTAAGGTTAAGATTTCTGACGAGTTCTTCATGTTTCTAAAATATTTCTCATTAGATTTCTATTTTTACACTGTAATACAATGGATGTCTAAATTCTACACCATGCACTTGCTTTGTCAAATGAATCTCATTATCTTCTTCTCCATCCTCTTGGGAAAAATATCTTTTTCAACCTTTTCAATTTCTACAAGAATGAAGTTATAATCCTTATTACTTAATATTTTATTGATTTTGATTTGACTATCAAGGTGTCTATCTTGATGTTGAATACTTAACATAGGTGGTCCAACCCTCATGGAATTCAAGATGAAAGTGTGCCAACCTAATACAGAGTTGGAATGCTAGTGGGTGGAATGAGGGAAATTTTTCCTTGGAATATCGAAATCACTATATCCAACACCATTACTCATGTGTAGTCATTATGAAAGAAAAGTGTTCATTAGTTTTTTTATGAACATATTAATCATTGATAATTCAAATTCAGTATAAAATGGTACTTAATAATCAAATTAGAATCACTACCAATCATGTGCCTATGGGCTATCATAGTCTACTACCACACTAATGCAATTTTCAACAACATCACTATGTCCTCAAATAGTAACTTGTAAGTCATAGCATCAATCTCAAAAGTCAAAATAAAGATAATTTTTTATCTAAATATCATATAAAATGGGGAATTGCATACACCCTCTCTTACAATAAACTTCTTTCCGAATTTAAACTTCATTCCAAAGTTTCAACCTTTTCAATTTCAACAAGAATGAAGGTATAGTCCTTATTACTTACTACCATATTCCAACAACAAAACTTTTTCAATGATGCCATCAAAGTTGTTCTAATTAGATTCTTTGCAAAGCTTCATATGTACTTTTTCAATGATGCCATCAAAGTTGTTCTAATTAGATTCTTTGCAAAGCTTCATATGTACTTTTTCAATGATGCCATCAAAGTTGTTGTAATTAGATTCTTTGCAAAGCTTCACATTTCTCAGTAGTTTTGAGCTTATCTTGTACCCTAGTTCTGTTCTCATCACAATTCTAAGGGATTTGCTTACTTCATGGCCCATCATTATGGTTGGAATTTGCCCTTTCAACCTTGGAAATTTGTTCCGGTTTTACATCATCAACATTATTATCAACATTCTTTTCCCATGTTATAGGCTGCCTGATCTTAGCCTTTTCTATAATCTCAAGGTTATGGCTTCTAATGTGTGAAAATTCAACAATGTGGCAAAATGACCTAGGCTACCACTTAGAAAGGATGGTCATCCTCTTCATTATGACCTGGGCTACCATAATATGATCTTAGCCTTTTCTATAATCTCAAGGTTATGGCTTCTAATGTGTGAAAATTCAACAATGTGGCAAAATGACCTAGGCTACCACTTAGAAAGGATGGTCATCCTCTTCATTATGACCTGGACTACCATAATTTGGATAAGGAGTTCTATCATATTGGTTATGCTGCTAGTTACATTTCAGATTATTAGGTTGTCACATGTTCTATCCAACATCGAGTTGTATGGATTGTTCTTAGGGGCAATAAACAAATTCTCCCTAGAAAAGTTTTTTTTTTTCGAAATTTGTGGTGCTTCCATTGATGATATAAATTGCTATCAACATCACCCTCACACACCTCAAAATTATTAATACTCTTAGTATCACCAAACTTTTATGTGGCAATATCGCTACAGGATGCAAGGTTGTCCATATTTAGGCGATGATTAGTTCACGTTCCTTTACATTTAGGACTCTTATTAGCTTGTTCCTTGTTTTTTTTGCCCAAGGAAATTGACAAATGGATGCATCTTCCCAAGGATGCTGAGCCCACATACTAGTATTTTCACGATAGCCTTCAATATCTTTATTGTTACAAGGGTCCTTATTACATAATATAAAGAAAGGCTAGGCATTTCCTCTCATTGTTTAGGGCACAAGGTTAGTTCAAAGACAGGTATCAATTTGTTACAACAATATACTCATTAAGGGCTCAACATGTCACTTGTCGGAATTGAACTTGGGTAGGGAGGATGACACTCCTCTCAACCACTTGAGTTAAACCTTATTGACCAGTTTCATGTTCTTGGTATTGTCATTTTTTTGTTCTTTTGTAGCTCCCATGCCACCTTTAGCCACTTTTATAGTGAAATCTTTTGCCTTTGAGGGTTCAAAGATGCCTTCAACTTCTTCCATTATACTAGAATTGTTTGTAGACTTCAGGGCTTTTATAACATAGACTAGTTTTGCTTATATGTAGTTTTTTGACATTATTGTACCTAGTAGTCCCATTGATCTATTTATGGTCCTTTGTTAGACATTGATCTTATCTTATTTTTTCTTATTTGCTAGCAACCATTCTTATTTCTTCCAAATCCATGTTGTGTTCTATCTAGGGTAGCCTCTCCATAGATGCATTATCTCATGACAATTTAGTACACCTAAGTGAAATGCTCTAGCTATCTAGGTTTCGAGGAAACTTCCATGTGAAGATGACATTTTCAGTCATATAGGTTGCACATACATTGGTTCCTTTCAAGGATCAAACCTTGATCTTCACTTCTTAAAGTAGAGTAAGGATAGTCCCTAATACCACCTTCTCACTAATGTGTTTTTTTGCACATGCCCTAGAATGGAGTTCAAATGCAAGCCAAACTCGAATGAGGAAATGAAACATTAAAGTATACCATAATATTCCATTCCAAGCTCTCTCTATCCATGCATGAAATGTTCCTTTCAAAACTTTTTCCTCATGAATTGCCCTGTTAGGGATTTTTCCATTTAGGAAGTGATTTCTTCCATTCACATGTCCTCTCCAAATACTAGTCTCACATTTTCCATTTTGGTTTTGATGTGTTTCTTCTTATGTTTTCTCCCTAGAAAACCTAGTTTTGCCTGGTTTTCCTAATTTCCTATCCTCTTCCTCTATCTATATCACCTGATAACAGGGCTACAACTTATTTTTTGTAATGTTCTCTTTGTTAGATTTTGGGTAGCTCAGAAGGTATTTTTGAGAGAGGATAACCCACCAAAAAGTAGTTTGTCGGGCGATTTACCCAAAAGTGGGGTTTTGGACCCAAAGTGTGGGTTTAGGACCAAAAGAGAAATAATTAATTATTATAAGGGTAAAGAGTTTAAAACCCTAAGTTCTAGTGGTTTCCTAAATGACCCTAGAGAAAAGTATACAAGGAGCGTCAAACTCATGAGACATATCAATCATTGTGTGTGAAGGCTAAAAGGATGTAGCCATAGAGAGCCAAGTCTAGAGGACATATTAATGAGAAGGACTTCATTGTGTGTGAAGGCTAAAAGGATGTAGCCGTAGAGAGCCAAGTCTAGAGGCCAAGTAGGGCTGGAAAAGAAGTCCAGGTTTGTCCATGAAAGAGTTTGAGGGGTTTTGTTGTAGGGACTATGTATCTTTAGTACAAGGGAAGGTGGATCTGTGGCGGAAAGTGGAGGTAGGTCGCAAAAGAGATGAAGATCCTAGTTGCAACGTATAAAGCGCTTGTCTTGTAGCAGAAAGGGGCAAAAAGGGTCTAGTCGCAGATGACAAGAGACCTGATTTGGGGCAGTAAATGAAGGGTTGAGACCTACAGGATTGAGACTATAGGCCAAGACCTAGATCAGGTTCTGAGGGTTGGATAGAGGGGTCTCTTAGTTAAGCTAAGTACTTAAAAGACTACAGGGAGAAGGCCAAGTGTTGAATTTCCACGACACTCAAGAATCTGGTTTGGGTCGTAAAACCTCAAACACAAACACCACTCAAATGCCACAACGCTTCTACTTTGCACAACAAAATAACAACCATCAGTGAATCAACTAATGCGCATGACATTTTTTTTAAACCTTTTTAACCCACTACTTTTATATTACAATGTAGACTACAATAGTCCTAGGGCTCTCGTATTATGGATCATGGCCTTTACATACATCCCTAATACAAGGACACGACTAGGGCTTGGTGTCAACTGCTATTATTAGCAATCTACCCTAAACAAAGTACACTTGACCTACTTGCTGATGTGGTGCCCCACAACCCTTTCAGTCCAAAGCACCTTGAACACATTGTCAGGTCTTCTTGCCTCCCAATCTGTTGATCACTTCATCTTGCCATTGCCAATGATCACAACTCCCTTGTGTGTCACTGAACTTTGGCCCGCTAATCTGCCCACTACTAGCCATCTAGCTCCATTAAGAAGTTTGGTCATTGGGTCTTCTGGAACTTCCCACTTATCAGTGAAGTTTGCCCATCTGCAACCCCTAAACTAGGGCCTCGTCACTCTGCCTCCTAACAACTTATTAGTCCTTCAATGATCACTATGCATGAGAACTTCTAAGGCTGCCTTCTTACAATAGATAAGTTCTTCTACCCACTGCATACTCACCGAAAAGAAACACTATTCACAACTTCGTTTGTGAACAATACTTAGCTTCCTTCACAGAGTGTCTTAACTGCTCTAAGATCACTATACTAAGGCCTTTCATATTAAAATACTGATCCAAGGGCCTATAAATCGGCCTTTTAGATCTTTGAAATGCCTCTTGCATATTTTGATCTAGGGCCCAACAGATTTGCCCTCACACTGTGACATATCAGCTACTTTTGTCACTCTTCTTAGGGTCACCATAGCTGGCCATACATAGTCAACTCCATGACTAATGTAGGGCTTCAAATACTACCTTGTCTTGTACAATTTGTCTCCTTAAATTGCCTAGATCTAGGACTTTTCCAAGCAAGCCATTAACAGTGATAAGATGCGTTCTATATTTTCTAAGGGCTGATTACAATTGTTGTCCAAACCCTTGAACATATCTTCTCTTAGTTTTCTAAGTCACCCCTTTGACTATCCTTCCTTCTCAAACTTCTGCCCACAACAAAGAGTCATTCTGCCTCCCTTTCTAGGGTTTCAGTCCTCTTCATTCATCACAGATCTAGGCTATTCTTTCACTGAGATTTGGACAGATCATAAGATGCCTCTTTGCATAGGAAGAAGCCCTAACTAGGGTGTATCAAAACCAATGTTTTAAAACTCTGACTTGGCCTAGGGTCGACTCCGACTCGGTATCGACTCGACCGACTCAATGTCAATGACTCGGTCGTTGTAAAAAATACATTAAATATTTTTTTTTTTTATAATAAAAACACATAATTTTAAAGATTTTCATTCATGTTGCCAAACACACAGCATTAGAATATAGATAGAAGACAACATATGATCAAAGTAGGCTCATGAATATATCCATTATATCAAAATGGCACCCAGTGCACTGTCCAATACATACATGATGATGATATAGAAATCAAAACAAAAACACATAACCAAGGAGGCTATAAATGGCCTCTACAACAAAATTCTATGACCAGTACTACTGGCTACTGCTAGAGTTGCCAACATCATCTGGCTCAGTGTTACTTGGGAGTGGGAGCGAAAGTGGGGAGCGAGAGCGAAAACGGGAGTGGGAGCGACATTTTCGGAAGCTCCTGGTTTGGGAGCGAATCCCAAAGGAGTTCGACAACCAATGTCACTAAAATCAAGGTACATAGAGGGATTGGTGCTCTTGATTAAATACAAGTTCCATACCCTAATACATGACAAAATTCAATGGAAACATTGCAATCCTCCAATCCTGAAATCCTAAAAAACTGATAAGTCTACTGGATTTTGAATGAAATCTAAAATTCTACTTTCTCCCTATGAAATCCAATGAGGCTGGAACCACTTTCAAACATCCTGAGTCATTTCATGGTAATGTTAAAAATTTAAGTAAAAGTGACATTCTCCTTAATCTTCATTTTCATCCTTTTACATTCTCCTTTATCTTCATTTTCATCCTTTTACTTTAAGAATTTAACATTACCATGAAATTTAAATAGCATATCAATACTAGGAGAGGGGAATGGACCCCAAATAGCATTTAACTAATTTAGAAAACTCCTTGGAGTCTCCAACACTCAGCTAATAGTTAAAAATTAAAAAAAATAAAATGAAAAATCGCATTTTTTTGGGGTTACAGGCCGCATCCATTGGCTCGGCCGAGTTATTGTAGAACTGGCCAGGTTGACTAAGTCATGACTAACTCGGCTGAGTCATGCAATAACTCGGCCGAGTCATAACTCGGCCGAGTCAGTGATGACTCGGCCTCCTGTTCCGTTTTTTCTGTCGGGTCACAAAAAATCCCAATGACTTGGATCAACTCGGCCGGTTTTTAAAACATTGATCAAAACTACTATCCAAGACCTCTTGGAAAACCCTCCAACCTTTGCAATGTAACTCCTCAAGGACACTGCCACTTAGCCTCCATGCAACCACGGTTTTGGGCATTTTCATGACTGATTTTCTAGGCCTGCTATAGATCTCTGCGACCCAAAATTTGGGGTTACCTCAAACTTGCGATATCCTTCTTCTAGCCCGATACTTGCTGGGTTGGTCCTCTAAGGCATGCATCCTTACTCCAGCTTCCCTTCAACCTTCACAACACTACCAAAACAATCCCATTTTAGGTGTTTCGACCCTCCAATAAGGTACAAGAGTCTGTGGATAGATCACCAGAGTACCACTTCTATTAGCCCAGAACTTTCAGCCCTTTTCCACACATCTCTTCCAATACTTGGATGTGTAGACTTGCCCACTAAAACCCTCACCAAATTCAGCCTGCATCCTCCTTGAACCTAGACCAGAAGATGAGAGAAAAAGACAAACACAAAACCCTTCTTCTTTCTCCTTATCCAGCTCAGCTTCTTGAGGTATGCAGCCTCCTTGGATCAGTTTTCACTTTAGAAGAATGCCATGTTGGATTAGCTCATGACCTTTCCTTGAAACCATACTCGACCTTCTAGCTCAACCTCCTTTAGGGCTACATCTCTACTAGCCTCCACAATCAAATGATCTCTTCACTTGATTGATTTAGCTTTGATCCTTAGGCCTCTTTAAATAGTTTCTCCTTTAGTCTCTTAAGAACCCTCTAGACTTAGGGTTTTAGTCCTCTATGTTGAAGAATCTAGGGCATCTAAGTATGATGAGATTCTTCTGATGATGATAACTATTTGTGAAGAACTTTTTACTTTTTCTTATTAACACAATCTTCTCTTATTATTATTAGTGTGTGATCTCTTTCTTCATCAAACAGTTATCAAGAAAAAAAGAACAAAAGAGAGAAGAACACAAGATGTTGGCTCTCAGCCAGGGCAAAACATCTCTTTCCTAGGGAGGAAAACCCTTCTGCAAATTTCTCTTATTGAAGCTTTAATTGACAAATTCTAAACCCTAGACCCTTGACCAGTGGATCCTCCAAACACAAGACACAATCTCTCTTCCTTTTGTCCTTCAATCAATGCCTTCTTCTGCTTTGCACTTTGATCTCTTCCTTAGTACTTCTTCCGGCAAATGGTAGCTCTTTTTTCAGCAACTACAGAAACCCTAGGTCTCCTTAGAGACCTCTTCTTTGGATTCTTCCTTTCCTTCTCTACTTCGCTTGGCAATCTTCCCTTTCTTTGACACTTAGGCTAGAGAATGATACCTTCCTTGAGAGATATATCCAAGTTGAGAAGTTGATCCTCTTTACCCTACTGCAGGTCTGATTTCTTCGCACGTGTGGCTGATATAGACTTGTACTTGACCCTTTTTATTGCATCTTTCCTTTGCTTTAGGTGAGACTTCTTTCGCTTGAGATGGAGGGCTATTTGGAGCCTCTTTTTCACCCAAATCGCCTTTTCTTATGTTGCTGCACTTATGGTTCTGTTATGACAGCAGAATGACCCTTCTTCCTTCGCACGTGTGGCATAGATTAGCCCCAAAACAGCCCTCCCAAACTCTGTTTCTCTTCCTTCTTCTTCGCTGCACTAGAATCACTTTTATGCTCCTTTTTTGCACTTTTTTTTTTACCTTTCTTCTTCGCTGATTTCAGAGATGATGGATGGACTAGTTGTGAGGTCAAATGGCCCTATATATAGGAGTTTGTCCCTCCTATTGGGCCGACTTGAGCTAGTGAGGCCGACTTGACTTTAGGTGCACCAAAAAATCATTTCTTTGAGCCGACTTAAAGAGGAGACTTGTCTTTGCTTTGGAGGATCACCTTTAACATATTTTTTTAACATGTCCACATGGGTCTTCAATAATTACATTGACTCTTTGACTTTCCTAGAAGCACTTCAACATGTGCTTGACCTATCAAATGGACAAGAAATCCATTCTTGTCAATGACAAAAATAATAATTCTTTTCTTTTACAAGTACAAAGATCAAAATTACATTTATGAAGACCAAACCTTGTTACACTTTCTTCAACACTCTACACCCTAGGAAATAATAACAATTTTCTTTTTAGATTTTAAACCCCTTCTTGGATCCAAAATCCCACTGCTTGGTTATTTCACCCACAACTAAATTGTGATCCATTTCCTCCCAAACCCAGGTTCACAAATCAACACTCCCTCTTAGTTAGGTAGGTACTTCCACTGCTAGGAAGTATCCATCATCATCACCGGTGACACTAGCCCATCTGGCAGCCACCTTTGCAGCATACCCTGTAGAATGGACCACACTATCTCGGTAGCGTCTCTGCCTCATTTCGTCAGAACTTGAAGATCTCAAACTTCCACAGGGCTGCTCCCTTTGAAGCTAGACTCCCTCTGAGTCTACACGGTCTCCACTGGCTCACACTGCTCCCATTGCACACACTTTGATCCATTGGCCCTTCAATGTAGCTATGATACTATGTTGAATTTCCATGACACTCAAGAATCTGGTTTGGGTCTTAAAATCTCAAACATAAACACTCTCAAATGCATACTTCTACTTTGCACAATGGTATAACAACCATCAGTGAATCAACTAGTGCACATTGGAATTTTTTTTTAACCTTTTAAACACACTACTTGTTATATTACAATCTAGAATACAAGTCTTAGGGCTCCTGTACCAAGGATCATGGCCCTTATAGACAACCCTGATTCAAGGGCACAACTAGGGCTTGGTGCCAACTGCTATGATCACCAATCTACCCTAAACAAAGTACACTTGACCTACTTGCTGATGTGGTGCCCCACAATCCTTTTAATCCACGCACCTTGAACACATTTGGCGGGTCCTCTTGCCTCCCAATCTGCTGATCACTTCAACTTGCCACTATCTTTAGCTTTGGTATTTGAGAACCATCTCCTCTGTCCACAATTTTATTAAATGCTAGATATTGATAAATAGAAAACCTATTGACAGATAGCCTGGATTAATCAATCAGAACATGTTTTAGCTGGCATTTAAAAATAGTCTTCTCGATAAATATCGAGTAATATTTGGAGAAGATTTTGGATGGAGGATCATTGGGAGTCTTAGAGGGGATCTTATACCCCCAAATGGGAATACTGGTGCCTCATTAAATAGTGTTCAGAGGTAATTTCGTTAATGGCTTTTAGCTTTGTATTTACACAGTTATCAATATGTGGTGATACCTGAGTTATATCTAGGCTGAATGTCAGATGCAATGGCCCTGCAAATCAGGTGGAATGTTCCAGAATTGAATTTTAAACTTGCTGGAAAGATTTTAAATCTTCTATGAGCAGTTGTTGCCCAATAATATTCATCTTGTAGTACTCATGTTCTTTTGTGTGATGGGTGCTGTTTTTGAAGTAATAATAAATATATATCAGTTTTCTTGATGATAATGAGCCATGGAACTAGCTTTTGGAAAATAACAAAGATCCCCATGCAAAAAGAATTTCCACTTAGAGGTGAACAAAAAACGATGTTCAATATTTTTGATCTGCTTTCAGTGACTAATCAAACACAAGAAGTGATGTTACATGGAATGGCTAGGCAAAAGTTGAAGATATATGCTCTAAGCAGCTTACGGGAAACTGTTCATCGAACATTGACTTTTATCAGCCAATTATGCAAGAGGGGGACATCTAGGTATTAAAAGTCATTGTAATATGTGAAAGTTGTGGAAACCAGGGGGTGTGGTTAGAATTCACCTTTTACCGAAGGAAAGTAAGTAGACTAGCAGTTCATGAAGAACAAAATCTGTCTATTGATCAAAGCTCTTGTGTTGCACCCGTTAGCTAGAAGCTATTGTATACTTCTATTTGTTGTCTTAACACAGATTGTGATTTAATTTCTGTTTTTTACTGCGTGAAATATTTTTGAGCTGAAACCACCTCAGTCATCATCAGAGTTAACAGTAGAAGAGTAGAGAATAATATTGCAAAGAAATAATAAAATCGTAGGCATGAAATCTATTTACGTATAAAATATCAAAGTCTTTGAAAGAAAAGTCAGACCCAACAAAGTAAAAATAAATTACATATAAACTGGTTAAGTGGAAAAACAAAGACAAAGTGGGGGAAGTTTCTCTTACATGGATTTTGAAATTTCTTTCTCCCAATTTATTCTAGCTGCGCCATCTTTGTAAATTATCTTTAGTCGTTTTGGAACTTGCAGATTTGATGAACAAACATCAGTTTCATATAACTAAGCATCAGTTTTCAGGTCTCTCTGGGGCCACTTCTATATCAACTAGTCCATTGAATTTACACAAAAATTCTGAAGGTTTTGGTGTAGCTTCTTTTACACAGGAATCAGTGATATTCATAGGTTGACACCATGGATGATGTTTGTTATAGCAAGTTCTTTTCATGGGTTGACTTTTTGAATTGATATCAACTATCATCGTATTTAAATATTTGTAAGATAGTCACATTACCTTTTTGTATCATTATACATGTTTGTTCTGACTTCGTTTGATTTGATTGCTGTCAATCTTTAATGCTTCACAGCCAGGTCTTTGCATGTGTGTTCCAATTGGTGGGCACGGAAATGATGTAGACTCAAGTCCAGTTGCAGATACCTGAATGTGGTCAGGGAAAAATCTTATTGTTCCGAGGAATCTGTACACTAGCAACTTTCTAGCTCCATTAAGAAGTCTGCTCATTGGGTCTTCTGGAGCTGGCCACTTATCACTGAAGTTTGCCCATCTGCAACTTCTGAACTAGGGCTCCATCACTCTCCCTCCTAACAGCTCTTTAGTCATTCAATGATCACTGTACATGACGACTTCTAAGGCTGGCTTCTTATAATAGATAAGTCCTTCTACCCACTACATACTCGTGCACAAGAAACATTGTTCACAACTTCGTTTGTGAACACTACTTAACTGCCTTCACATTGTGTCTTAGCTGCTCCAAGATCACTGTACTAAGGCCTTTTAGATCTGCCCACTTGTCAACCTTCTGGTCACATCAGAATGCTGATCCTAGGGCCTATAAATCTGCCCTTTCAGAGAAACTGCCTTCACATTGTGTCTTAGCTGCTCCAAGATCACTGTACTAAGGCCTTTTAGATCTGCCCACTTGTCAACCTTCTGGTCACATCAGAATGCTGATCCTAGGGCCTATAAATCTGCCCTTTCAGATCTCTGAAAGGCCTCCTGCATTTTCTACTCTAGGGTCCAATAAATCTTTCCTCACGCTGACATATCAGTTGCTTTTGTCACTCTTCTTGGGGCCACCATAGCTTCCCATACACAATCAATGCCATGATTGATCTGGGGCTGCGAAGGTCGCCCTTTCTTCTGCAATTTGTCTCCTCAAATTGCCCAGATCTAGGGCACTTCCAAGCAGCCCACTAACAGTGATAAGATGCTTTCTATATCCCTGTTCTTAAGGCTAATTACCACTGGCTATTCAAACCCTTGAACAAACCTTCTCTTCCTTTGCTAAGTCACCCTTCTTGCTGTCCTTCCTTCTCAAACTTATGCCCACAACAAAGAGTCAGTTTGCCTCCTTTTCTAGTGTCTCGACCCTCTTCATTCATCAAAGATATGGGCTATTCTTTCACTGAGATTTGGAAAGATCATAGGATGCCTCTTTGCATAGGAAGAAACCCTAACTATGGCATATCAAAATTGTTGCCCAAGACCTCATGGACAACCCTCCAACCTTTGCAATCTAACTCCTTGAGGACGCTGCCACTTAGCCTTTAAACAACCACGGTTTTGGGCATTTTCATGACTGATTTTCTAGGCCTGCTACAAATCTCTGCAACCCCAAATGTAGGGCTACCTCATACTTGCAGTATCCTCCTTCTAGCCCTATACTTGTTGCGCTAGCCCTTTGAGGCATGTGACCATACTCCAACTTCCCTCCAACCCTCATGGCATGCCAAAACAATCCCGTTTAAGGTGTTTCAACCCTCCAATAAGGTACAAGAGTCTGCGGCTAGATCACTAGAGTACCACTACTATTAGCCCAAAACTTCTAACCATTTTCCACAAGTCTTGTCCAATACTTGGATGCAAAGACTTGCCCATTGAAACCCTCACCAAACTCAGCCAACATCCTCCTTGAACCTGGACCAAAACATGAGACAAAAAGACGAACACAAAACCCTTCTTCTTGCACTTTATCCAACTTGGCTTCGTGAGGTAAGTGACCTCCATGGATCAGACTTCACTTGAGAAGAATGCTACATTGGATTAGCTCACGACTTTTCCTTGTAGCTCTACTCGGCCTTCTAGCTTGGCCTTCTTTAGGGCTACATCTCTACTAGCCTCCATGATCAAATGATCTCTGCACTTGATTTATTTAGCCTTGATCCTTAGGCCTCTTTAAATAGTTTCTCCTTTAGTCTCTTAGGAACCCTCTAGATTTAGGGTTTTAGTCCTCTAGACCTTAGGAAATAATAATAATTCTTTTTAGATTTTAGACCCCTTCTTGGGTTCAAAACCCCACTGCTTGGGTATTTTACCCACAAAATTTGTGGTTCATCTCCTCCCAAACCTATTGCCCTAGGGTTGTGGGAGTACCTCCCAAGCTACACAAATCAACACCGAGTGTGTGGCAGGTCTGCTAAGGGTTGGAGCTTAGGCTTTGAAGGACAAATCTGAGGAGTCGCTTGTAAGAACAAGGTTGAGGTGTAAAGGGTGGTAAAGGGCTTGTTTAGGAATGCAATGGACCCTAAAAGTAAAGTCGAGGGTTGAACAATCCAAGAAAGGTCTACTCGCACCCTAAACAATGGTAGATATGTGAAGGTCGAGGCCTAGAATTGAAGGTCGAACAAAGTGGGTGCAATCCAAGAGTGGTAAAGGCGGACTACAATGAGGACAAAGGCAAGGACAAAGTTCATTGAGATCTGTTATGTGCTAGAGTCTTCTTGATGAGCCTGCCAAAAACGACTGTGAGATTTCTAGCTTGTGAGGTCTCTCAAAAGTCTGATCAGTGCCAATTGTGGAAGACATGAATGGGTAGCAAGAAATCTATGGGCAGAAGGGTTTAGCCTAGGTCTAAGAATGTTGCCAAGAGAAGTTTAGAAGGATGTTGAGTTTGTCCTAAAGTCTCTTCACAAACAAAGTTGTGAACATAGTGCATTTTGAGGGCTAATATGCAATGGGTTGATGGACAATATCTACTATGAGTTAGTTGATTGCTGGAGCGCTAATATACAATGATCTGAAGGGAAGATCCATTGTGAGTAGCAAAGATATTATGGGCTGATATGTAGTGCATTTAATGGATCAAGCCACTATGAGCAGTTGTGTGTGACAAAGGGTAATGTGGACTAAAAGGGCTAAAGGAGAAGGGCTTCTCCATCAAATAAGATTGTTTATCCTTATATGTTTTGTGGGAAGACTGTAGATCTGAAGCAATAGATCACAAGACCTATGTTTTTGTATACTATGTGTTCTAGCTGCACTAGTGATCGAAGGCCATGATCCTTGGTATGGGAGCCCTATGATTTTTTTATTGATGGATTAATAAAATAATCGAGCTTTGGGATCAAATCTTTGTGTACTAAATTGATATTTTATTGCTGAATATTTCTGTGTGCAAAGTGCAAGAAAGTTGTGGGTTCCTAGTGTGTTTGTATGTGTGCTTAGCCTTAGACCAGATCTAGGGCCTAAGGAAAATTCAACATGGTATCAAAGCCACTTTGAAGAGCACTTGAATCAAAGTGTGCGTAGGAAGTAGAGTGTTCTAGTGAAGGTTGTGTAGACTCAGAGGGAGTCTAGCTTGAAAGGGAGACTGCAAAGGATTGTCAGTTGTCATATGAAAGTTTGAATCTTCAGGTTCTATTGAGATAAATGAGTTTTCATCCCATGCAAGGACAATCATGAATCATGAGATAACATTCATGGTGGTGCAAGGAAATTCGTAGATCGTGCAAGGACAAGCATGGATCGCATTGGAAAATTCAAGTTGCATGTGAGAACATTCATGCACCATGCAAGACAAATCTGGGCCAAGTACAAAGAAGTCATAACACATACGAGGACAAATATGGCTACGCAAGGAAAGTCATGACTCATGCGATGACGATCATGAGCATGCAAGGAAAGTCATGGAGCTAGAAGTGTGAAGGAAATACCTTCCTCACTAAGAGGGAGATTTAGATTTTGGTTAGCTCAGAAGGTATTTCGAAGAGAGGACAACCCACCAAAAAGTAGTCTGTTGGGTGATTTACCCAAAAGTGGGGTTTTGGACCCAAATTGTGGGTTTAGGACCAAAAGAGAACTAATTAATTATTCTCTGGGTGAAGAGGTTAAAACCCTAAGTTTTATTGGTTTCCTAAATGACCTTAAAGAAAAGTATATAAGGAGCCTAAGGAGAGGCTCATGAGACATATTAATGAGAAGGACTTCATTGTGCGTGATGACGAGAAGGATGTAGCCCTAGAGGAGCCAAGTCTCGAGGTCGAGTAAGGTTGTAAAAGAAGCCTAGCTTTGTCCATGAAAGAGGCCTAAGGTTTATGGTGTAAGGACCGTGTATTTTTTGTGCAAGGGAAGGTAAATCCATGGCTAAAAGCAGAGGTAGGCCGCAACAGAGATCAAGATCCTAGTCACAACCTACAAAGTGTCTATCTTGTAGTAGAAAGGGGCAAAAAGGACCTAGCTTGAGATGACAAGATATCTGATTTGAAGCAATAAGTGAAAGGCCAAGACCTATGGGATGCATATTTATACGCTGAGACCTAGATTAGGTGTTGAGGGCTTGAAAGAGGGGTTTGTTGGTTAAGTCGAGGACCTAAGAGACTACAGGGAGAAGGTCGAGTGTGTTGGAGGTCTGCTAAGGGTTGGAATGAAGGGTTTGAAGGACAAATCTGAGGAGCCGCAACTGGTAAGAACAAGGTCGAGGTGTGAAGGGTAGTAAAGGGCTTGTTCAAGAATGCAATGGAGCCCAAAAGTAAAGCCGAGGCTTGAACAGTCTAAGAAAAGTCTACTTGTAGCCTAAACAATGGTAGATCTGTGAAGGTCGAGGCCCAAACTTGAAGGCCGAACAAAGTGGGTGCAATCCAAGAGTGGTAAAGGTGGACTACAATGAGAACAATGGCAAGGACATAATTCGTTAAGATCTGTTATGCTCTAGAGTCTTGTTGAGGAGCCTACCAAAAAAGACACAAGATTGCTAGCCTATGAGGTCTTTTAAAAAGTATGATCAGTGGCAGCTTTGGAAGACATTAATGGGTAGCAAGAGATCTATGGGCAAAAGGATTTAGCCCAGGTCTAAGAATGCTACCAGTAGAAGTTTAGAAGGATGCTAAGCTTGTCCTAAAGTTTGTTCACAAACAAAGTTGTGAACACAATGCATTTCGAGGGCTAGTATGCAATGGGTTGATGGAAAATATCTACTGTGAATAAGTTGATTGTTGGAGGGCTACTATACAATGATCTGAAGGGTATGTCCACTAAGTAGCAGAGATCTTATGGGATGATATGTAGTGCATTTAATGAATCAAGTCACTATGGGAAACTATGAGTGATAGAGGGTAAAGTGGATTGAAAGCGTTGAAGGAGAAGGGATTCTCTAGCAAGTCAGAGTGTTTATCCTTGTATGTTTTGTGGGCAAAATGAAGATTTGAAGCAGCAGATCACAAGCCCTATGTTTTTGTATACTACGTATATTAGTGGTACTAGTGATCTAGGGCCATGATCCCTAGTATTGGAACCCCATGATTCTTTTATTAATGGATTAATAAAATAATCGTGCTTTGGGTTCAAATCTATATGTACTAAATTGATTTCATTGCTGAGGATTTTCGCTATGCAAAGTGCTAGAAAGTTGTGGGTTTCTAGTGTGTTTGTGTGCATGATTAGCCTCAGACCAGATCTATGGCCTAAGGAAAATTCAACACTCTTCCCCTTGTACTAACGTTAGTAATGAGCTCCATTCCTTGAACCTAGTAGAATTGATGTTTGCCCTAATATGTTGTCCTCCTACTTTTGTAGACTTAAAGTATCTGTTTTCCCTCCTTTGATATCTTTTGATATATTTGCTCCCCTTCATTGGCAATTAATGAACACATCTGCAAGATACTCAAAGATATTTTCTTTAAGGTTTTGGATTTGTCTTAAATCTCTCCTTCACATTCTCTTACCTCCTTGATATAGGCCTTATATCCTTTCTAACTTTCTAAAGGTTCATCCCTAGTGTTGAAGATGGACTTGAGAAAGAAATCTTTCCCCCCCTCTAAATAGTACCCATTTTTACTAATATAATGCACTCTATGTTAATATTTTCATGAGATTTTTTATGTATTTCAAAGATTTCTCAAATTTTCTGGTTTTGTTTTTATTTAGTGGGTGAGGAAATTAGTGCAGACTCAAACAACTTAATCGATGCAGATTTCGTAACTGAAGGCTAAAGATAAGGCATGTATGGTTAATTTATCTCATTCTATGCTACATAATTACATAATGTGTGTGTGTGTTTTTTTTTTTAAATTTAGAAGCAATGTAGGCAATGGAAAGTAGTGTTTTTTTCAAATTTAGAGGCAATGTAGGTAATGGAAATTGGAGCACTCTTGAATATCTATGTAAAAGGGCCAAAGGGTGAGTTCTCTTTTGTTGCACAACACATGTAATCCTATCCATTTCAAATACAATGGTGCTACTCCCTCCTTATCTTTGCATAAGAATTTTGTTTTCCATTAAACATTTCTTATACTATATTTCTCTTAAGAATTTTAACATGTTCTAAATATTTCTCATGAGATTTTTTTATTTTGTTTTTTCGTTAGATTCAATGGTTGGAGGAATCAAGGTTGGGTCCTAGAACCTATAGGGAAATGTGGAAGATTAGTGATGAATCTACTAAAATGTTGGTGTGAGAGAGATCCTAGTAAAGTGTTGAGGTAGAGGAAGAGGTGAGTTCTTTTGGTGCCAATTCCATGTTATGATCAATTGTGACAACCCCCTTATTTCAAATACAATGGCTCCCCTCCCTTTTTATGTAGTTAGGGTTTTTGATGTTTCTATAAGATTATTTACAAAAGATTACTTATGGGATTTTTGGTCTTTATTTAAAATTTCTCATAGGATAATCTAGTCTTCTTTTCATAAGATTTTTTTGGTCTCTTTTACTTTAATTTGTGCTATGCAAGGTATTCTTTGTTCGCACGTGGATGCTTTTTGGGGTTGCAAAGTAGAGTTTGTCAATAACGTTTCTCTCTATTTGTTCCTATTTGTTCCTTTTTGTTTTTTCTCTTGTTATTTGTATCTTTCGCTATTGTTGTTATTCTTTTTATTTATTTATTTAATCTAAACATTATGAGCATGACTACTTTGTTTAAATTTAGATATGATGTAGTGTAGGTATAGGAAGATGGAGGATTATTGATGAGACTCACGAAATATCTTTGTGAGAGAGATGCGGACTAGTCCAACAGAGGTGGAGGTAGATTGTGAGTTCTTATTTGGTGCTATGAAATTGTTCTCATTTGAAATAAAAAGTTCTCCTCCCCTGGCAATTTAGAGTTTGTGATTTTTGTCTTTGAATAAAATGTAATTAATTTTGCATAATATTTTGTTCTATTTTTGTGTCTTTTATAGATTTCTTGTAAGATATTTAGATCTTTTTTAAATATTTTATGATTTGATTTTTGTTTAGTTTAGTGGGTGGTAAATTAATGTAGGTCCTAATTGTAGAATTTCCTACAAATTCTCGACAAATCTACCTCTGAGATCTATTTAGAAAATCTGACTGTAGATTAACTCGATAATGCAATATACCAAAGCAAAATACTATAATCTACTTCTACTATCAAACTTGTGGAAGCTTAAAGAGCAAGCTGAATCGGATTTGAACACATATAACCATAAGAAGAAGAATCAATACACATGAAACACAGAAAATTCTCGGGGGACAGCCTCAGCGAAAAATCCCACTATCTGTATTATCATACAAGGTGGAAATACATCAAGATTATACAAAGCCTTAGCTCTCACAGCTAGCCAGCGCTCAGTACAATCCTCCTGGATGCTCACAGGCAATCAAAGCTTCTCACAAGCCTTCTCCTCTGCCCTCCAAGCTCTTATTTCCTTGCGCAATTACCTCTGGGATGATCTCCTTCACCCAGTGTAACACTGCTCTCACACACTGTCAGAACTGCGCAATCCTCAAGGAAACTTACCTTGATTGCATGCATGAGTTTCCTTTATAGGAAAACACATGCAACTAATAGTAACTTGTCCTTGACATTTAGCTCAACTGGGTTTTTCTCATAACAGACATGCATGAGTTTCTGATGAGGGAATCTTCAGTTATCTGGAGTACATTGGTTGAGTGCATGCATGCATCAACTGACTAATAACTCACAATTAGTTCCTCAAACAGTTTGGAATTAATTTAACTAGACTTAACTCAGTAAACTGAGTCAACTAATTACAACTCAATCTTATCTCTTTAATTTAAGGGATAAGTGTTGCATGACTCCAGAAAGACTTCTAACTTGAATTTCTCCAACTAATTAATCCTTAATGAATTAATTAATTATTTTCAAGCAACTGGTGAGACTAAATTCGATTTTAATTCATAATTTTAATTCAAGGACAATTTAAAATTGGAATATTTTGGATTCTATTTTCTTCATTTCTTGTTGCTATTTCCAACACTAATGGTCAAGGATTTCATAGATGTATTGGGTAAAGGTGAATGTTGTGGTGTATCTATGGTCACATACATGTGTTTGCTTAAATTAGAAGCATTACATTATTGGTCATTTGTTTAATTATGAGTGCAATGCAATATAGGTGAAAGAATGTGGAGGATCACTAATGAAACTCTACTGAAATGTCTTCATTAAGAGAGAAATTATAGTGGAGTGCAGATACAAAGATGGAGGTAAGTTTTCTTTTGGTGCAAAATCCATTCATAATCTGCAACAAATTCTTCCCACTACAAACACTACAGTTCTTTTCCCTCTTTACTTATTTAGGGTTTATGATTTTTGGTGTTTGAATAAGATATACCTTTTGGTGCATAAGATTATTCATAAGATATTTGGTCTCTATTTAAGATTTTTGATAAGGCATTTTTTCTATTTCATATTTCTCACAATAGTTTGTGTATTTAGTATTTTTTCATAATATTTTCTTGTCTCTATTTAATATTGCTCTATTTTTTGATGTGCATGGTTTTCTTGGTTGGCCATGTTTGGGGTTGTCGAGCATACTCTTGTTTGTTTGTTTTTTTTTATATGTTTTTTTCTTGTTAAAGTTGTTTTAATTGTTGGTCATATTTTTTTCTATTGTTGCTTTTTTTATTATTGTGGCTCTTATATCCTTGAATTTATGAGCATGGCCATGCTAATTTGTGGTTTAGTATTTTGTTTTTCTGGTGTATTTTGATTTATTTTTCTTTTTTTTTATTCAATGGGTGAAGAAATCAAGAAATACCTTAACAACCCATAATGTCCTTAACAACCCATAATATGGGCGTAGGGTTGATATGGAGTCCACAACTGTAGTGGACAAAGGTGAAAAGGTATGTATTTGTCGAATTTACTTGTTTATGGGCAAAGACAAAAAAGTTATGTATAAGGGGAATTTACTTGTTTATGGGCAAAGACAAAAATGGCATGTATAAGGGGAATTTATTTGTTTTCTACTACATAATTATGTCAGTTCATGCCCATTTCAATTTAACTGATTTGTTGTGTCATCCTTATATCATGTGTTTGTTGAAGTTTAAATGCAACGCTAAGTAAGAAAGGTGAATAATCACTAATGATACTAATGAATATCTTTGTTTGAGAGAGACATGGAGCATTATAGCAAAAGTAGAAGCAAAGGTAGAGGGTAAGTTACCTTTTGGTGCAAGTCTCATGTAGCATGTATGTTCTACTATAAAATCATCCTAGTTCATGGTTCAGATACCATGGTTCTTCACCCTTCTTACCAATTTGGGGTTTTTAATTCTTCGTAGCATAAGATGTACTTCTGTTTAAATTATATGCATCTTCTATTATTTGGAATTCTCTTATTTATTGGATGTAGTGCAAATGCAAAAAAATAAAGGTGGTCGAATAAAGGTGGAGCAAATGTTGAAACTTCTTAAATATTTTTGTGTAAGAGATACTTGGAGTAGTGTAAGTGAGTGCAAAGGTAGAGGGTGAATTCTCTTTTGGTTCTAATATGCTTATCTTCTCATTTTCAATATAATGGTTCTCCTCCCTCATTCCTTATTTAGGGTTTATGATTTTTGGTCATTGAATAAAATGTACTTTTGCATAATATTATTGATAATTTTTTTGTCTTGGCTTATGATTAAGATTTATTATAATATTTTTCAATGTTTGTTTAATATTTCTTATAAGATTTTTGTTGTTTGTCTTGGAACTTTTTGGTTTTCATTTAATATTTTATGGTTTGGTTTTTGTTGGATTTAGGAAGTGGAGATATAGAGGCAGGTCCTAGGAATGGTGCAGATTGCATAGGTGCATTTGGTGAAGGGGAAGACTAAGTAGGAGGAGGAGGTGGGTATGGTTTCATGTGTCTGTTTAAATTAAATGCATTCTATATTATTTGAGATTTATTTGTATGGTGAGTGCAATGCAAATCTAGGTAAAGGAAGGTGGAGGAGCACTGATGAAACTACTGAAATCTTTTTGTGTGAGAGAGACTTGGAGAAGTGTTGGAGAGTGCAAAGGTACAAGGTGAGTTCTCTTTTAGTTCCAACATGGATATTTTCTCGTTTCAATACAGTGGTTCCCAGATTGCTTTACATTTCTAACAAGATATTTTGTGTACTTGATATTTCTCACAAAATGTCTTTTGTGGTTGATATCTCTTATGGAATTTTTTGGTCTCTTATTAATACTTATCTAATTTTTGTTGTGCAGGGTGTCCTTGGTTGGCTTGGAGCTTTTTAGGGTTGGGGAGTTGTGTTTGTGTCTATTGCTTCTTTTTGTTATATATGTTTTTTTGTTTTTATCATTTGATTTTTTTTGTTTTGTTATTTTATTATTATTTATTTATATAATAATTTATAAATTTTATTTTTTGCAATTGTTATGTTTTTTTTTTTTTAATTGTTATGTTTGATGTTTTTTTGCATTTTATGAGCATGGCCATGCTAATTTGTGGTTTGGCATTTTGTTTCCTGATATATATATATATATATATATATATATATATATATATATATATATCTTCTTAATAATATCTAGCAGCTCATATTGTGGGATTAGAGTTTATGCAAATTCCACACCTGTAGAGGAAAAAGGTAAGGGAGAGGTATGTATCGCTTGCTTTTGTCTACATAATTTTATAATTCCATGATGTTTTAAATTAACTCAGTTGTTGCTTCAAAATTATATCATGTGTGTTTATTTATATTTAGAGGCAATGCATGTAAAGCAAGGCTGAATGCTAATGAAACTATCAAATATCCTTTTGTGAAAGATACGTGGGATACGCTATAGATGAGAGAAAGTAGAGGCAGAGGAGTTATGGACCAAGACCCATGTATGCTTTGTGTAAATGGTTCTCCTCACTTATTAATTTAAGGTTTATGATTTTTGGCCTTACATGAGATGTACTTACTTTTGCATATGATTATTCATAAGAGTGTTGTTGTTTGTCTAAGATTTCCTTTACTCTATTTTAGTTTCTATTGAATATCTCATAAGATTTTTTACTCTCTATTCAATATTTTTTAGTTTGATTTTTGTTGGTTTTAGGTGATGTAAAAATAAAGACAAGTCTCAAGGTTGTTGTAGATTCTACTTGCGCTTTCAATAAAGAACACGACTCAAGATGAGGAGGTATGTATGGTTCCACGCGTGTTTGATTAATTTAAAGGCATCACATATCATTTGTATTTATTTATTTATGTATATGATGAAATGCATGTAAAATGAGGTTGAACGCTAATGAAACTATTGAATATCTTTTTGTGAGACATGCGATGCACTATAGATGAGGCGAAAGTAGAGGTAGAGGAGTTAAGTTATGGTGCAAGGCCGATGTATGTTTATGGTTTTCCTCCGTACTTATTAATTTAGGGTTTACAATTTTTGGCCTCTACTATGATGTACTTTTGCATATGGTTATTCATAAGGGTTTTGTAGTTTTTTTTAAATTTCTCATACTTTGTTTTGGTTTCTATTTAATATCGCAAAATATTTTTTGCTCGCTATTTGATATCATCTAGTTTGGTTTTTGTTGGTTTAGGCAATGGAGAAATAAAGACGAGTTTGAAGGCTGTTGTAGATTCTACTTGTGCTTTCAATGAAGAACACTACTTAAGATGTAGAGGTATGTATGATTCCATGTCTGTTTATTTAATATAGAGGCATCACATATCATTTGTGATTTATTTATTTACGAATGCAATGCAATGCATATAAAGAAGGAGGTCGCAGTGAAGGAGAGTGTAGAGGTAGAGGTGGATGGTGAGTTCTTTTTGGATTTATTTTTTGATGGTGAGTTATTTTTTGATTATCTTATGAATTTGATTGATGAAACTATTGAAATATCAATGTAGCAACACTATATTATAGTGAAGAGGTAGTAGTAAAGGTGAGTTCTCTTTTGGTGCAAAATCCATGATATGCTATGAAATCCTCATGCTGCTTTTTGTTTTATATTTCTCAAAAGATATTAGGTATATATTTAATAATTGTCATAAGATTTTATGGTCTCTATTTAATACTCTTCTATTTTTTAATGTGCAAGATGTCCTTGCTTCGTTGTAGACGCTTTTTGGGATTGTAAAGAGGAGTTTGTCTACTATTTCTCTTTGTTTGTTTTGCTTTTGTTGATTATATTATGAATTTGATTGATGCAACTATTGAAATATCAATGTAGCAACACTATATTATAGTGAAGAGGTAATAGTAAAGGTGAGTTCTCTTTAGGTGCAAAATCCATGATATGCTATGAAATCCTCATGTTGCTTTTTGTTTTATATTTCTCCAAAGATAGTGGTATATATTTAATAATTGTCATAAGATTTTATGGTCTCTATTTAATACTCTTCTATTTTTTAATGTGCAGGATGTCCTTGATTCGCCGTAGACGCTTTTTGGGATTGTAAAGAGGAGTTTGTCTACTATTTCTCTTTGTTTGTTTTGCTTTTGTTGATTATCTTATGAATTTTATTGATGAAACTATTGAAATATCAATGTAGCACTATATTATAGTGAAGAGGTAGTAGTAAAGGTGAGTTCTCTTTTGGTGCAAAATCCATGATATGATATGAAATCCTCATGATGCTTTTTGTTTTATATTTCTCCAAAGATATTTGGTATATATTTAAAAATTGTCATAAGATTTTATGGTCTCTATTTAATACTCTTCTATTTTTTAATGTGCAGGATGTCCTTGATTCGCCGTAGACGCTTTTTGGGATTGTAAAGAGGAGTTTGTCTACTATTTCTCTTTGTTTGTTTTGCTTTTGTTATTTTCCTTCTTTTTTTTTGTTATTGTTGTTGCTATGTTTTGCTATTCCTTTGTTTTTGTACAACTACTGTTATTTTTTTTACACTTGTGAGCATGGCCATGCTAAATTGTGGTTTGGTATTTTGTTTTTCATGCTTGTTTTTTTTCTTTCTTTTTCATTATCATTATTTTATTTTATTTTTTAATATACCTTTGTGCATGGATTTTGTTTTGGGTTCTATGAGTGTGGAAATTAAGGCAAGCCTTAACAACACATATGGTGGATTTAAGGCTAATGATAATTCAACAAATATAATGGGCAAAGATGAAAGAGATATGTATGATGGAATTCACTAGTCAAAGATGAAAGAGGTATGTATGAACTACGTAATTTAATGGTTCCATTTGTTTTAATTGAACTCTTTTATTGCTTGTTATATCATGTTTGCCCATGCAAATTTATTATAGGCAGTATGGGTAAATTTATTGTAGGAAATATGGGTAAAGGAATGTAATTGGAATCTTCAAGCATAAGCAAAATTTTATTCTAATTGAGTAGAATTTGTGGATATGGATGAAACAAAATAAAATTTTCAATCCAGGTTATGACATACTAGTTTTTATCTACATTTCGGAGGGGTACTAAGCACTTTGTGCAATCCAAGTTATGACATACTAATTTTCATCTACACTTGGGAGGGGTACTAAGCATACTAGTTTTCATCTACATTTGGGAGGGGTACTAAGCACTTTGTGCCACTTGAGTGTAGGTTTCTTATGTGCGTATTTCAATCTCAACATTTTCATTAAATCATGGGACATAGGCAATATGGGTAAAGGAAGGTAATTGGAATCTTCAAGCGTAAGCAAAACTTTCTTCTAATTGAGTAGAGTTTGTAGATATTGATGAAACAAAACAAAATTTTCAATCCAAGTTAAGACATACTAGTTTTCACTTTGTGCCACTTGAGTGTAGGTTTCTTACGTGCGTATTTCAATCTCAACATTTTCATTAAATCATGGGACATAGGCAATATGGGTAAAGGAAGGTAATTGGAATCTTCAAGCGTAAGCAAAACTTTATTCTAATTGAGTAGAGTTTGTAGATATTGATGAAACAAAACAAAATTTTCAATCCAAGTTATGACATACTAGTTTTCATTTACATTTGGGAGGGGTACCAAGCACTTTGTGAAATCCAAGTTATGACATACTTGTTTTCATCTACATTTGGGAGGGGTATTAAGCATACTAGTTTTCATGGGAGGGGTACTAAGCACTTTGTGCAATCTAAGTTATGACATACTAGTTTTCATCTACATTTGGGAGGGGCACTAAGCACTTTGTGTCAGTGAAGATTTTAGATTTCTTAATCTCAACATTTTCATTAAAACATGAGACATTTGTCCTTTTAGCTCCATAATATCTACAACTTTTTATATTGTTGCTTCTTGAAAACTTACTTCTAATTGAGTAGTGTTAAAACATGAGACATTTGTCCTTTTAGCCCCATAATATCGACAACTTTCTATATTGTTGCTTCATGAAAACTTGCTTCTAATTGAGTAGAGTGTTTGTAGATACCTTCATGAAAACTTGCTTCTAATTGAGTAGAGTGTTTGTAGCTATGGATGAAACAAAGCAATTTTTTCAATCCTAAGCTATGACCATGCTAGTTTTCATTTACAATTGGGGGCTACTAAGAACTTTGTGCCATTGGAGAGTGCAGGTTTCTTACGTGTGCATTTCAACTTCAACATTATCATTAAAGCATGATGCATTTGTCCTTTTAGCCCCATAATATCTACAACTGTCTATATGGTTGCTTCATGTTTTTATGAAGGAGCCCAAAGCATCACAGACTTCTTCAATCATTCTATCATAGACGAATGCATCTTTGATGAGAACTTATCACAGTTAGTCATGTTAGCTCTGAAGTGCAGCGCTGCCATATTGGAGGCTAAAGGAGGGAGGTGATCTGTTTTGATTTCCTGGATAGGGCCTCACACGGGCCACCATCCCACTTTCCTCACCCTTCCACTTACCTTCCATTCTGCTCATTTCCTAACCTAACCCTCTCATCCCCACGGGACCCTCTTTTCGCCTTAAGCCTAAATAAATTAATCCAAAAAACCCGAAAAACCTTACTTTTCCACCATTATGCACCCTCCGCACAGTTCCCGAGGACATATCGTACCGTCGTGTCCCTTCGTCATTGATTTTTCTCCCACTAATCCAATGGCCCATGTCTCACCCGATCAATGGAACCAGCCCGATTGTTCCCCGCCGTTAGATCAACCCCACTAGATCTGACGGCCATCGCTCATATCACACGAACAACAAGCACAAAGAATACCCGCTTGATAAAGGCGGTTTTTCTCTCTCTTCCGCTGCGACATGTCATCTGCTGAATGGAATCAGGCGGACTCCACCATTTACCACTTACCGCCCGATGCCGTTCCGATAGAAACCATAACCACCCGAACAAAACCACCCCCGTACGTTATCATCTGCACACCTCCACCGCCTGATAGCCGTCTGATCTGCTCACTTGAGATCTAACGGCCCGAACGTATTCCGCTCTCACCACGACCTCAGGCCGCCTGCACCTGATCCCCACCGTGCATTCCCCCCCCCCCCCCCCGATCCAACGGCCCTCGTTCATGATAGCTCACGCTCGTCCTCCTCCACTCTGTCACTTCTCCATCCATTCGATTTGACACATCCTCCCACCCATGCACCGCGTACTCCACTTCCTATCAGTGCCCCAGGGAAGAAGGTGGTCGACTCTGTCAGTATTGTGACAGTCGGATCGTTGGACCGAATTAACAGAAAGCATGGTTGAAGGAAGAAGGACACAGCACGACCCAGCAAACAGAATTAAACAATCATGGAGCTCCACTGTCATAATCAAGCCAACTACCTAACAGGGCAGCGCAGTACCGGAATTGATTAATGTTTTTGTGATGAAAAGGATATTGCGTCGTGGAATGCAATCAAACAGTGAATGACAGTAGGTGGTCAATTAAGACATCTCCAGCCCTAAAATGGCTAAGGATCATTGTAAAGAAAAACTCTGAATAGCCAAAAGCAAGATGTAATCAGGGTTCAACTTCTGGAGACTGTAGATATTCTGTTCCTTGCAACGTCTCATCTTCATTTTTAGTAATACAAGCTTCTTTTGCCGCTACATGCTCGATGTCCATTTCCCTTCTTGTTCTAAACTTACACCTGGATTGGTTTGTTCACGCTTTCTCCTATGTCTAATGCTAGATAACTGTCATCTTATCTCTGCATTGGTGAATTGGATCTGTTGTTGAATAGGTCATCTATGTTTCTTCTGTATCTAATGCTAGATAACTTTCATCTTATCTCCGTTTAGATATATTAGATTTACAAGTTTCATTCATTGGCTGCAACTGGCCATCATATGTTGTGTATGCATCTGTTGGTGTGGTTAGTATTCTTCATTTACTCACTTAATCTGCAAATTATTGAGCATTAGTGGTCTAAAGCCTTGTAGGCTGAGGGTGTTCATGCATGTCTGGAGTGAAAACAGAGTTGAAGTGGCTATCTGGCTTGAACCAAACCATCATCCATTCTAATAGTTCCTAGAACAATATTGAAGATTATATGTAACCAGGCATCTCTGAGCTACAACCATAGGAGAGTTTCCTGGAGAGATAACAAAATTGGCGTCGTTTCCGGGGAGAGGAGATTGACGCTCAGCTTCCCTGGGAGACGACACAGCTCCATCTTTGACGATAGACAATGTCTGGACACATTTTTGGTTGTAATCATCTATTTGGCGACTCTACTAGAGGCCAAATTTTTTGGCAACTCCACATTGTAGTTCTGGCTCAGTTTGTGAGGCATACTCGGAGAAATCCTCAGAAGTCACCAGCTGACCCAGTACCTGACCCTGAAAGGATCATCAACGGAAGAAAGATATCACAAAAAGGAGCATCAGGATTAGGTAAACCTAAACAATCCCCAATATCCCTGCAAGAAAGGCTTGTAATAGAACAAATACATGTTGAGAGTGTAGCCTTTAAAACTAGCATTGAAGAAAAACTTTCAAAGATTCATAAAGCTCCTTATGCTTTAGGTTCTCCTCTTGCTTTAAGCCCGAAAGAAACCTCACCTCCTATCCCTCACACAACTTTAGTCCTGTCAGTCGCTCCTCAGCGTTCTATCATTTAGACTGCCAGGACTCTTCCATCCACCACAGCCATGGCAGGTCCACAAGCACTCAGCAAAATGGAAAAAATCATAGTTGATAGGTATGGACCTCTAGTACTGCCCACTCCTTTGAATGCAATGCCTATTGGAGAATATCAAAAATACATGCCTAAGTTCACTGGGATTGAAGGAGTTACAGCTGAAGAACATCTTGAGTCCTTTTATAGCTATGCTGATAATCTGGATATTAGTGAAGATGATGTGTGGATGAGAGTATTTGTCCAAAGCCTAAATGGAGAGGCAAGAAAATGGTTCAAAGAATTGACCCCTAGATCTATAACAGATACTGAGGCCTTAGATGATGTGTTCCTAAAGCATTGGGGGGATAAGAAGGACCTACTCTACTACCATACTGAGTTTGGGAACCTGAAAAGGGAAAATGGGGAGTCACTTTCTAATTTCAATAAAAGGTTCAACCGCATGTACAGCAAGATACCAGCTGAAGTGAAACCCACCCCTACCTCTGCTAAACTTACTTATGCCAATGCCTTTGATTCTGATTTTTGTCTACTATTGAGGGAGAGAAGATGTGCTTCTCTGGCCGAAATGCAACATGCAGCCCTGGAGGTAGAATCCAACATCATGGCTGCAGAGAAACTCAAGGGACATGTTGATCGAAGGAGACAGAGGGGTGAGTCTTCTTCATCTTCAGACCCCAAGATAGATAAAATGACCAAGATGATAGAGTCACTAGCCTCTGAAATCTCCAAATTAAAGGTTGAGCAGTACGTAGGGAAAGGAAGAGCCCCTAATACCTTTGCTCCTAGAAATCCCAATCCATATAGAAGAGCCAATGAGCAGTTGCAGATTATGCAAAGGAGCAAAGATGCCAATGAAGATCAAAGGGTGAAGACCCCTTTCCAAAATGTAGTCATGGAAGAGGAACAATTTGATGAAGATGATGAGATCCACAGCATGGAAGACAAAGGCAGTGCTTCCTTCTTGACCTTGGCTGCCTATGAAGAGTCGTTATTTAAGGACCAGGCCAGCCTAGAATGGGATGGTGAGGCTGTTCTACAAACCGAAGATCAGTAAAGATATAATCTGAGGTCGAAAAATGAACAGTGCCAAGGAAACCCTTGTTCAAAGAGCTGTTGTCCCTACAATACAGCGAACTATCAAGCAAAAACGATTAGCCGCTGATCCCATCATTCTCGAAGCTCTAGCTCAAGAGGTAAGAGGCCCCGACAAGTCCCCTTCTTCTTTCGGTTTTGAATCAGAAATCCAGAAGCTTAAAATATCTATGCCTCTAGTAGAACTAGTGAAGAATGAAGCCTTTAAGAGACCCATCCTTGAGGCCCTTGAGCTTAAGGCCACACAGGCATCAAACGACTATGTGAATTTACAAGATGACAAACCTGCAGTTGTTCTTAGCCCAATGACTGAAACTACGGATGACAATTGCCCATCATTCTATGTCTCCTTGACTATTCATGACAAAATGCTCCACAATTGTTTGCTGGACACAGGTGCCAGCGATAATCTAATGCCCAAGGCTATCATGGATGAGTTGGGCCTTGATATCACTAGGTCTTATCATGACTTATTTTCTTTTGACTCAAGGAAGGTGAAATGTTTGGGGTTAATCAAAGACCTAGCCATCACCCTGTCTCAGCTGCCTATGAAGAGTATGATGATGGATATTGTGGTAGCAGATGTGCCCCCAAAGTTTGGCATGCTTCTTTTCAAGGGATGGATCAAAAGATTGGGTGGAACGTTACAAAATGACCTGTCCTATGCTACTGTCCCAGTTTTTGGAGGTAAGAGTAGGAGATTATACAAGCAAGCTCAGTTAACTTATAATATTAGTGATGAGCAGCATCCCATCTATGCTGCCGACACTGATTTTGGAGCCTGTATTCTCCAAATAGAAGAATCCTAGTTGGCCTCCATGCAACTCAGGAAACCAGTTTATCAGATCACAAAGGAAGAAGGTCCACAAATTTGGGACATGTTCTTTGATGGAGCTTGCTTTAGGGAAGTTGCAGGAGTAGGTGTAGTTCTGGTATCTCCCACACAGGAATGCATACATTTATCTTTCAAGCTAACTTTTCAAGTCACAAATAATATAGCAGAATACGAGGTTTAGATCTTGGGCTTGAACGTTGGTAAAGAAATGGGCATCAAACATCTGAAGGTGTTTGGAGATGCAGACCTTATTATTCAACAGGTGAACAAGACATTCCAGGCAAGGCACCCCAGGCTGAAAGCATACAGAGATGAGGTATGGAAGCTCAAGGATTCGTTCAGTAGATTTAGTATTTTATACATCCCAGGGGCTAATAATCACCTTGCAGATTCCCTTGATGTGTCTGCTAGTATGTTTGTTCCTCCTTTACCCCCTCGATTGACTTATGAAGTACAAGTAAAATACAGACCGTCATTGCCTGATAATGTCAAGTATTGGAAAGTCTTTGAAGATGATGACGAAGTCAATAGGTTTCTCCAAGTCATTGATGAATTCTATGAAATGCAAATTGATCAAGAGAATGAAGCCATGGAGGAATGCCATCAATCCTAGCTAAGAAACAAAATTGGTAAAGACAGCATCGTACAACTGCCTAGTAACCATATACCCAAAGGGTTGGTGCCTCTAGAGAAGCTGTTTGATCATAATGATGTGCCTTATAAGCCTGCCCAGAAAGAGATTGAGTCGGTAGTCCATAGACACAATATAGGGAGTCCAGATCATCCAAAGTATATAAACTTGTCCACCCACTTGTCTGCTACCCAAAGTTCTTAATATTGTAACCTAATGAAGCAATTTGTTGATGTCTTCGCCTGGGAATACAGTGACCTTAAAACTTATGACAAAAACATCATCCAGCATAAGATTCCATTGGAGAAAGACACCATCCCTTTTAAGCAAAAGCTAAGGCCTATCAGCCCTCTATTACTACCTTGGATTGAAAAGGAAATTAAGAAACTGTTAGCTGCCAAGATCATAGTTCCCCTAAGGTATTCAAAATGGATAGCTAACTTGGTGGTAGTGAGGAAGAAAAATGGAGAAATCAAGTTTTGTGTTGACTTTAGAAATCTGAACAAGTGCTCTAAGAAAGACTATTATCCCCTGCCCAAGATGGAACATTTGCTGCAAAAAGTTTCAGGGGCTAGAGTCGTGTCTTTCTTAGACGGTTTCTCAGGTTACAATCAGGTTGCTATACACCCAGACAATCAAGGGAAGACTGCCTTCACTACTCCTTTGGACACTTTCATGTATTCCAAGATGCCTTTTGGATTGATGAAGGCTGGGGCTACTTTTCAGAGGGCCATGGACATAGCCTTTGTGGGAGAAAATGATAAGTTTGTCCTTATTTACCTTGATGGCATAACAATTTTCTCCAACAGTCATGAGGATCGTTTACAACATTTGAGGAAGGTGTTCCTTAAGTGCAGAAGGTTTGGAATCTCAGTAAATCCTAAGAAGTCATAGTTTGCTCTAGAAGAAGGCAAACTTTTAGGACATATTGTTTCTGCTGCTGGTGTCAAGATTGATCCAAAAAGAGTTCAAGCAATACAGACATTGTCCATCCCAAGGTCAAAAAAGGACATTCAATATTTTTTGGGCAAGATTAACTTTGTGAGGAGGTTTATTCCAAATTTTGCAGAACTGGTGAAGCACATCACTTCCATGCTAAAGAAGGGGTCAGAGATAAAATGGACAGAGGCTGCAAGAAGATCTTTCGAAGCCATCAAAAGAGCTATCATGGAGGCTCCCACCTTAGTTAGCCCAGACTACACCAAGGAGTTTTATATTTTCTCTTTTGCTTCTCATGATACACTTGCAGTAGTCTTGTTGCAGAAAAATGACGAAAGTATAGAACACCTAGTGGCCTTCTTCAGCAAAACTCTGAGGGATGCTGAATTAAGGTATGACCTCATTGAAAAATAAGCATATGCCCTCATAAAGTCTTTAAAGGCATTCCGAATTTACATTTTGCACTCAAAGGTGGTTGCCTATGTACCTTCAGCTTCAGTAAAGGATGTCCTAACACAGCCAGATGTTGATGGAAGAAGGGCTAAGTGGATTGCAAACTCATAGAGTTCAACATAGAGGTAAAGCCCACCAAGCTAGTCAAAGGCCAAGGCCTGGCTTAGCTTATGGCTGAGGAAAATTGCAGTCTGCTAGACATAAATTGCATAGGTGCAGATTCAGGTGTTGAACAGGCAGGGGAAGCAACAGAAGAACAAGGGCAGAACCAGTCATTGGCTGAGAATTTGGCTACTTGTGAGTGGTATTCCAGTATATCTCATTTCTTGTTGAAGCTAGAAGTCCCTCCAGGGCTCAGCTCAAGTCAGGCTAGGACCATCAAACTCAGAGCAGCTAAGTTTTGTATTAGTAAGACCCTGCTTTATTGGAAGGATCCATCTAGAATCCTCCTGAGATGCCTAGACAAAGAACAATCTGTGGAAGTCATGCACCAGTTTCATTCCAGCATCTGTGGAGGGCATCATTATTGGAAAACCATAGCCCACAAGATCCTGAGGGCTAGGTATTATTGGCCTACTCTATTCTCTGATGTATTTTCATTTGTGAAGTCTTGTGACAGATGCCAGAGGTTTGCAGGAAGACAACAACTAAAATATTTGCCCCTAAAGCCAATACACGCCAATGGTCCCTTCCAGCAGTGGGGTTTAGATTTCATGGGGGAGATTAATCCACATTCCAGTGGCCAGCACCGGTGGATTTTAGTAGCCACTGACTATTTTACCAAATGGATTGAAGCCATACCTACTAAGAACGCTGATCACCAGGTTGTCATGAAGTTCTTAACTGAGAATATTTTCACTAGATTTGGATGCCCAACCAAACTAGTTACTGATAATGCAGCAGCTTCGAAAGCAAAGGAATTGATGGACTTGTGTGAATCAATGGGCATTAAATTAGTGCATTCTACCTCATATTATCCTCAAGGCAACGGCTTGGCAGAATCATCCAATAAAACCCTGGTAAGGATAATCAAAAAGCTGCAGGAGGACAACAAACAGAACTGGGAATCCAAGCTGAAGTTTGCATTATGGGCCGACAGAGTTACCACCAAGAGATCCATTGGCACCTCTCCATTCAAGCTGGTATACGGTATTGTGGTTGTTTTCCCAATTCAATTGACTCTCCCTATGGCCAAATTCTTGCAAGAGGAGCAAGATGAGGAAAATGATATGGCAAGGAGGATGAATGACTTGATTGAAGTTCATCAAACCAGAGATCAACTGATTGAGAAGTCAATAGTGCATCAAAAGAAGATCAAGGAGGTATTTGATAAAAAAGCAAAGATGGACAATTTTCAGGTTGGTGACTGGGTTCTCAAATGGGATGCATTGAAGGAAAAGAAGGGAAACCATGGTAAGCTTGATGCCTTATGGACAGGACCGTTTATCATTGCTCAATCTCAGATGAACAATACTTTCATTCTGCAAAATTTAGATGGGGAAGATGTTTTTGATGGCCCAGTCAATGGGCGGTTTTCGAAACCTTTTTTCGTTTAAGGCTTTAAAGCCTTGGTATTGTAAATATGTTTTCAGTTTATTTCATATTAGTTAGACTCCATGCCCAATGGAACACTATGTAGTAGATTTAATCTTGTTGTTTACTGGAAAGGCAGTGGTCTACAGTTCTTGAAACCTCACAGGGAGGCTTTCATCCCTAGAAGGAGCTAGTGTTAGCTCTGAAGTGCAGCGCTGCCATATTGGAGGCTAAAGGAGGGAGGTGATTTGCTTTGATTTCTCGGATAGGGCCCCACACGGGCCATCACCCCACTTTCCTCACCCTTCCACTTACCTTCCATTTCGCTCATTTCCTAACCCAACCCTCTCATCCCCACGAGACCCTCTTTTCGCCTTAAACCTAAATAAATTAACCCAAAAAACCTTACTTTTCCACCATTATGTGCCTTGCGCATAGTTCCCGAGGACATATCGTACCACCGTGTCCCTCTGCCGTTGATTTTGCCCCCACTAATTCAATGGCCCACATCTCACTCGATCAATGGAACCTGCCCGATCGTTCCCCGTCATCAAATCAACCCTGCTAGATCTAACAGCCATCGCTCATATCGCACGGACAACAAGCGCAAAGAATACCCGCCCAATAATGGCGGTTTTTCTCTCTCTTCCACCGCAACGTGTCATCTACTGAATGGAAGCGGGCGGACTCCACCATTTACCACTTACCGCCTGATGCCCTTCCAATAGAAACCATAACCACTCGAACAAAACCACCCCTGTACGTTATCATCTGCACACCTCCACCGCTCGATAACCGTCCAATCTGCTCACTCGAGATCTAACGGCCCGGACGTGTTCCGCTCTCACCACGACCTCAGGTCGCCTGCGCCTGATCCCCACCGTGCATTCCCCCCCGATCCAACGACCCTCGTTCATGATAGCTCACGCTCATCCTCCTCCATTTTGTCACTTCTCCATCCGTCCGATTTGACACGTCCTCCCACCCATGCACTGCATACTCCACTTCCTATCAATTACCCGAGGAAGAAGGTGGTCGACTCTGTCAGTATTGTGGCAGTTGGATCGTTGGATCGAATTAACAGAAAGCATGGCCAAAGGAAGAAGGACACAGCACGACCTAGCAAACGGAATGAAACAGTCATGGAGCTCCACTGTCATAATCAAGCCAACTACCTATCAGGGCAACGCAGTACCGAAATTGATTAATGTTTTCGTGATGAAAAGGATATTGCGTCTTGGAATGAAATCAAACAGTTAATGACAATAGGTGGTCAATTAAGACATCTCTAGCCCTAAAATGGCTAAGGATCATTGTAAAGAAAAACTATAAATAGCCAAAAGCAAGATGTAATTAGGGTTCAACTTTTGGAGACTGTAGATATTTTGTTCCTTGCAGCGTTTCATCTTCATTTTTAGTAATACAAGCTTCTTTTGTCGCTACATGCTCGATGTCCATTTCCCTTCTTGTTCTAAACTTGCACCTGGATTGGTTTGTTCACGCTTTCTCCTATGTCTAATGCTAGATGACTATCATCTTATCTCTGCATTGGTGAATTGGATCTGTTGTTGAATAGGTCATCTATGTTTCTTCTGTATCTAATGCTAGATAACTGTCATCTTATCTCCGTTTAGATATATTAGATTTACAATTTTCATTCACTAGCTGCAGCTGGCCATCATATGTTGTGTATGCATTTGCTAGTGTGGTTAGTATTCTTCATTCACTCACTTAATGTGCAAATTATTGAGCATTAGTGCTCTAAATCCTTGTAGGCTGAGGGTGTTCATGCATGTCTGGAGTGAAAACAAAGTTGAAGTGGTTATCTGGCTTGAACCAAACCATCATCCATTCCAATAGTTCCTAGAACAATATTGAAGATTATATGTTACCAGGCATCTTCGAGCTACAACCATAGGAGAGTTTTCTGGAGAGACAACAAGTTAATATAAAGAACATAAAAAATTTGGCTTCCTAGAAGGCTAGGAAAGATTGCATCCACCTTTGACCTCACTCCAACAATTCCCTGTAGCCCTTATCCTACATACATTTTTCTACCATTCTTCAATCAACTTTAGTTGGGCCTTAATTCACATACTAACTTGTCTTGGGACGAAGCCTCATATCGCTGAAAATAATAGTGAGAAAGGTTCTCCTTTGAATTGTGCCTCAATGAATGAGACCAAGAAGAAGTTCTCCTTAGCATGCACGAGTTCTTAAAAATTAGGGAGAGGTCCTATAAGTTAGGACAATTCATGAAGCAATTTCACTGATATGCAAGAGTGCAAGGCTTAGTTTCTTGTCTTCTAATGCGAGTTATTTTTGGGAAAGGACAAACGAGTGAGCCTCAAGTTCTATATTGAGGAAAGACGAGTTGCTTGAGTTCGTTAACTCTTCAATCACTAGTTTGAGTTCCAAAAATAGAACTTGCCAGAATTAGCTATTCGAATTACTTATAGGAGATCGAAAGGCACAATTGTGATCATTGTTTTGTGAGCACAAGTTAGTGAGACAAAGAAATATAGAGCATAGGTTTGTGTGTGTGAGCTTGTGAGAGGAAGAGCGTGCAAGAGAAGCTTGTGCGCATATTTGAGGAGGAATTTCCCTTGGGATTTGCAGAAGGATTTAGGGAGAATTCCCTAAATAATAAGAGCGGCCTATGCGCATAGATACAGGGAGGCAAGATCAAGCTACTTGCAAGTGTTTCAAACCTAGTTCAAGCATGGTGAACCATTGCATTTTCTATTGAGACAATATTGTATTGTAAGAGATCTGTTGCTCATTCTTCTATCAATAAAATTCTCAAACAATCAGAGGGTTTTCCCGGTTGGTTTCCCTATAAAAATTGTGTTTTTGATATTGTGTGGTTGTGTTATTTATATTCCTATTCTGCTTCAAATTAAGTAGAGAAAATTTTGTGTCTTAGGTTACAAGTATAGTTTAGATTTGTTCATTCAAGCAGATCAAAATTTTCGTGGTTTTTCTACACGGTATCAGAGCAGTGAATAGAATCAAGACCAACACAAGTTGAGGCAAGCATCATAGAAGAAGAACTTTTGAAGCAGTCACAACCTCTAGGAGCCTTATCAAGTTAGAAGGAGCCGAGTTTTATTGTTCCTTTCTGTGATTTGGTATAGGCTGAGTTTGAGGGTAGTTCGTGGCTGAGCTCAAGGGCAGTGATGTGTTTTTTGTGTGTAATTCTCTTTGTATTAGGCTGAGATTTTATATGTGCATTAGAAGGAGAGCTAAGCCCTTGTAGTCTCAGTATTGGAGGGCTTGAAGGCCTAATAGGTGGCTGGAACATTCCTTTAGGACAACATATGAAGGAGGCTTGTAAAGGGAGGGTTACACAAGTTTTTGTGGAGGTTTAGGGGCCGAGTTGTGGAGGACTAGTGCATTGTGTTTAGGTGCACTAATCAGAGGCTGCGAAATCTCAAAGGAACACCCATAATCGTGACCTAAGAAGAGCAGAAGAAGTCTGCTAGTTGAGGCATGTTTTGTGTTCTTTAGTGATTGATGCATCGCTAGGTTGTGTAAGGATGTTCTTAATATTCATAAATTAAACATATTTACCACACTAGGCCTCTTAGCCTCAACATATAAAACCATAATCATGCAGGCACACCAGTCCCAACACATAGACACACATACACATGGGTGTATCGCCCCAGAAGTAACTTTCAGCT
Organism: Pinus tabuliformis; assembly: GCA_031772625.1. Lineage (NCBI taxonomy): Eukaryota > Viridiplantae > Streptophyta > Pinopsida > Pinales > Pinaceae > Pinus > Pinus tabuliformis. Next base: position 629,491,242 of record CM062814.1, on the reverse strand, counting down.
CACCCCATTACATAGGCACACTGGCCTTAATCATGTTCGTAACTTGGTCCATTGACCTAACATGTACATAAACATAGAGGCATACCAACCTCACGAGTCTCAGGCTCACTAGCTAATGCATTTTATGCATGGTTATTATATTACTCATTCGGTGTTGGAACTAGGGATGTTACATTAATTATAGACATTTTTAGCCCCTCCCTCTAGCCAGGGACTAAGTTTTTGTGTAGCGGTCAAAATCCTTTGACGTATATTAGTTTTCTCCAATGTTTTAAAACTCCAACTCCGACACTGACTCGGCCGAGGGTTGACTCCAAGTATGACTCCGACTCGGTATCGACTCAGCCGACTCGATTTCAATGACTTGGTCATTGTAGAAAAATACATTAAATAATAAACATTTATTTTTTATAAAAAAAATAATTTTAAAGATTTTCATTCATGTTTCCAAACACACAATATTAGAATATAGATGGACGACAACATATGATCAAAGTAGGCTCATGAATATATCCATTATATCAAAATGGCACCCAGTGCACTATCCAATACATACATGATCAAAAAAAAAACACATAACCAAGGAGGCTAGAAATGGCCTCTACAACAAAAGTAAACTGTGACTAGTACTACTAACCAAGGAGGCTAGAAATGGCCTCTACAACAAAAGTAAACTGTGACCAGTACTACAATAGGTATATAACTAGCAATTGTCCCAAAAGATACAAAGAGAGGCCAATAGGATTATTAAATTGGAATTGTTGAATTTTTCTAGAAGAGTTAATTGGTTTGTGAAAATTATGGGCAGTGTTATCGACAAAAACAAGTAGTAGAATTAGCATTGAGAAAAATATAATATTCATACACTGAAGTTTACTTTTGAATAAAATATAATTAATTACAATAATATTAGGGTCTCTAGGGTCATCCTAGATAAGAGTGCATTCATCTTAGAAGCTCCAGGGTTTAGGGGAACCCTATTTATCTAACCCAAGAATATCAGTCCTAAATACTGGGGAGATTAGAGCTAAGAAGAAGTCTAGTGATTCCATTAACAAGATTTGTGAAGCCTTTGGCCTAGCAATATTGTGGGGGAGTAAATAAATATAAAATAAAACTTTGTTTCTATGATTGGAAAAGTATGTAAACCATTTAGATAACATGTAAAGTAATTGCAAATGTGAAACGAAGAAAAAAAAAACAACTATACATGGTAATAAAAACCTATTGAAACTAAAAAGAACAATAAAAATATCATAGAATACAATAGAAATATCATAGATTAAGGGAAAAAAATGAGCTATAAAATATAAGCTACAAAATATTATTTTCCATGGGGAGGAAATATAAAATCAATGCTTCTTCATTATCAAATAAATATTTCAAAATACCTTCCTATTTAGACTAAGATTATGAACCTACCATGAACATATCTTGTAATATACATAGCATTAAAATAAACAAAGAAAATGCATAATTGGGCTTTATCAAATATTAACCATAAATAACCATAAAGGATTCGATTTGAATTCAGTATATAGTTTTCTCATATACCCGAAGTATATATATATACAAACATAAAGAGTTTATATAATCCGACCATGCAAGACTAACCACATATAGAGAAATGCAAATACAACAAACCCAAATAAAGCTATAACAAAACAATATTTATAAATAAATAAACATAGTTCCAAGTGGTGAGATGAATAATTATAGTGAACCGACTGATGCTAGCAATATACAATTATGGTTCTTAAGGTATTACGGGAAAAATTGCATAAAGCTGGCCAGTGCAAAGACCTCTTGAATGCATATAAACCCTGAGCTTGGAATCCTAGAGTGGTCTCGGCCATCAAGTTTGAGAACCTGTACAATTTTATAGAAAATAAAACGTTTGTAAGAACCTGCAAATGGCATAGCTGAGATGAAAAGATTGTGTATAATTTGTCTAGAACAAGGGGGTCTCCTAGGATACCCGTGTTCATAACACACCTGCAAACAAAAAGATACGCGGACATCAGTTAGGGTATACGAGAAGGCCTTCGAAAAAATTATTATGAGCACTATAATGAGTTTAGACAGAGAAAGTAAGAGTTATACATGTTCATATAGCACGAAGACAAAGACACAGAACCCTGTTCCAAATGAAATTATATATATATATATAAGCGGTGAGTGTTTCCGACAAAGAAATCCCTTTGTGGGAAGAGAAAACTAGAACTCAAACAAAATTTGCCCGGCGGGAGTCAAACGAAACCACATACGCCTTGGAATCTTGAAGTTAGAGGCATTATTTATAGAAAACCAGTCTAGGGCTTCCCCTTTGAAACCCTAACCAAATATATAATTAGAGGCAAAAGTAACGATGGAAAAGGAATTATTACTGGAAAGAAGAATAATAAAATAGCCGAAAACCACAGTTGACAAAAGAATATTCAAGTAATTTAGACCAGAGAGTAATTACCTTGACATGTGCACTAGCAAGTTCCCTGTGGGTGAATTCGAACGAAAAACTAAGTTGAACGATACAGAATTAAGCACTAAGCAGGAAGGTCCACCGATGTTTCCCCATCAATAAAAAAATTGCAGTACCATTTTCTCCGCAGTCTCCTGGCTGTTCAATGGGACGATCTTCTTCTGACCATAAGTAGGAATCCGGTATCTCATCATGCATTGAATTAGTTGCTGAAATGCTCTTGCAAGTATGAGACAGAAGGTTCATCTTAACAGCGTGTACTTGTTTATCAAATAAAAGAACGCAACGCCTGAATGCGAAGTGAAGGTAATAGGCAAACGAACGCTAGCGAGTTTGCCTGCGGTTTTCCATGAAATCACTGCATACGATGAATCTTTTTGCAGATTTATCGCTGCCATTTGGGAAGAATTAATAAAAAATCACTGGATTTCGATCTGGTAATCGGCCTAAAAATCTGGTAATTTTATGAAAAAGCAGTAAAAATATCTGCCAATGCCACGGAGTGCACAACAGAACTCGGAGGTGAAAAGAAGGCAATTCAATCGATATTTGGAAAAAGCAGTCACACTTAAACTCAACGGTTGAAAGTGTCTCACTTGATCGAACGGAGCAGGGTAAAAGTGTTGACGATTGTTGATGCATAGGAAGGCCTATCGGCCTAAAAATCTGGTAATTTTATGAAAAAGCAGTAAAAATATCTGCCAATGCCATGGAGTGCACAACAGAACTCGGAGGTGAAAAGAAGGCAATTCAATCGATATTTGGAAAAAGCAGTCACACTTCAAATCAACGGTTGAAAGTGTCTCACCTGATCGAACGGAGCAGGGTAAAAGTGTTGACGATTGTTGATGCATAGGAAGGCCTATCGGCCTAAAAATTCAAATGGGACCTAAATTTGTTCTACTATAAGAGTTTCTAATATATTCTGTTTCATTGGTTTCCATGGTGGCCAGGAAATATATTTCTATTTTAAGATTCAAAAGATCCTTACTGTGTATATGCATCCACGTACAATCAACTAAGCTTTAGCCTTTTCCAAAAAACTGCTCTACATACTACATAGTACAGAACCATTACAAACCCTACATACTACATAGTACATAACCACTACAAACCGCTAAGAAACTTTGGTGAAGAGGCTTCTATCCATTTTAATCATCATAGCTTCCACTGCTAGCAACCCAGAACAGATCTCTCTCAGGCTAAACAATTAATTAAAAAGAAAAATTAAAATTGTTGTTTTTTAATGTGCCTGGGCCGCCGTACGTAAACCGGCGGGGTTAATACAGACTCGGCTTGGCCGGCTGGGTTAATATTGAGTGGGCCGAGTTGTTAGACAACTCGGCCGGCTCAGTATTAACCCGGCCGGCCAAACCAAATACATGGCCGAGTCAAATTTTTGAGGCCTGGCTCAGACCAAATCGACCGAGTCGGTTCCGAGCCGGCCATTTTTTAAAACACTGGTTTGCTCAATTCATCAAATTTATTCTGAGTTTTATCAAATTTTAATATTTATTTTATTTATTTAGAAAAAATGAATTCATTTTTATATTTTTGAAATTTAAAATATCCCTTTTTCATGAGTTTCATTCTTACATGATTTGACTTAAATCTCGAGTATGGATTTATTTTTCTTGTCGGGAATAATTAATCATTTAAAAAACTGAATTTTGTATTGGTCACTATGTAAGCTATTTATATTAAATAATTATAATATTGGGATTTATTTTACTTAATTGTCAAGAATAATTAATCATTTAAAAATTTGCTTTTTGTATTGGTCACTATGTAGGTTTTTTATATTAAATAATTATGAGATTGTAGAGCTCCCTGCAATCAATGCTTTGCAATTCATTGTATTCCATGTTTTAGGTGAGACATTGCACTCTTGTTCAAATTGCAGAGTTTGCTACAACTGACACTCCACAATACAATTATCTAACAATTGTAGGTGTGTCAATTCTCTAACAATTTATGATACTTGGTAGCACACTCAGATGACATTCTTCCACCACCTCACAAATAGACCATCAACTGAACTGTGAGTAAGTTCTAGTGTCATCCTAGGCGTCTAAGGCATATCCAAAGCCATCGGCAAAGGAAAAGGCACCAAACTCAACTATCCTTCTCGTTCCACCTACTATCTTGGTGTAAGCATTCATTACAATTCCCTAATTTCCCAACATCTAGTTCAACCTAGGTATGCTCTAGCTTCCACTGAGACATGCACATCTACAATAGTAGCTCTGTGACTACATATGCTTAGGGTGAGGGAACAACCTCTAGCTACCGCAAGAAGAAGCATAATTGAAGATTCAATCAAAAAAAAATGAGAGTGCTATTATTAAGGTGGTGATTATTGTTGAAGCAACAATTGAGCTAAGCTTTTTTCTTTGCAACTGCAGTTGTGTTTACCAAAGCCATTGCTCGAAAGAGAGTAAAAAAAGTTGTACCACTTAATAGAGATTCCCAAACCCTAGACTGGGACAAATGTTAATGATAGACAAAAGGGAGGGAAGGAGCAGGTTGTGAAGAGAGGAAGGAGATTTCAGAACAAGAGGAACCCAAGGGGAAGGACTAGAGGTTATTGGTAGATGGATAGGGCGGTTATGGATACTACTTGCCACAACTAGTCATGCATGTAATCACGTGGATCCACATCATTACCTTTTGCCTTTTGCTAGGTTTGCTTCCTGTGCTTATTTTACCACATTCATATCCTTTGGATAATATAAAAATTTGCAACTCATGTCTTAATCCCTTGGAGAAATAGCTATGGAAAAGTTTCTTCTAGTTCTTGTGAACTTGATTTACCAATTCCCATGTATGATGTTATCAAGTTGTACCGCTAGGCACACCCTATTTGCATATTCTTCTATTTTCCTAGCTAGCACCTGAACTATGTTTGAACTTGGTATCCCTTAACATATAATGATAATATGATTCCAATTAAATAGGGAAACCATGCAGAGAGAGGAAAACCATTTTCACAAGTGCATTGATCCATTTAACATACCAATCCAAAAAACATCAAAGCCCATCAACATCTTTGGTCCACAATTTTTTGTTTTCTCTAATATTCCCCCCACACCCAACATCATTGACTCAATTTTTTTTGTTTTCTCTAATAATTTCTTCGCACCCCACCTCAACTTCTTGTAAACTTCTTACAATGTTGTCCACATAAAGAATGGAGAGATTGTGAACAAGCCTATTGAGGGAAATCCTACTACCACACCAATCCTGGAAGAGAGGAATAAAACCCATGCTACCACAACAATCTCGGAAGTGAGGAATTCAAGCCCCAACCATCGACTACTCAATTTCTACTCAATTTCTTGCTTGCATGCATTGTTTTTGTATTTGTAATATTCTGACTTTTTCAGTTAAGTATTCTGTCATGAGCCATTGCTTTTGCATTAGTAATATCACAAGTTTCTCAGGTTTAAAATATGAAGGCATTCGAAAAGCTTTATTCAGAAAAATATCTTCATTGTTATATAAGCACTCATTTACCATTGGATCCCTTTGTGGGTAAACTATGGAGTTGTAAAGACTTTATTCGCTTTGTTATATATTTTTCCATTAAGTTTCAAAGGTTCGCAAGTTGTGGGGCTACAGAAACATGAGAATAAAGATCTGAAGCTTCTCTAAAACTATCAGAAACTCGGGTCGACATTTAAGCTTTTGAAACAATATATGTGCTCTCTAGTCGTCTAAAGATTTGAAAAATATAAATGAATATTATCATTTGTTGCAATTGTTTTTGAAAATATAAATGAATTATTGTTGTTTTCCTCAATTTTGTGTGACAACATGCATTTGTGACTCTTATTTTGGTTGCTAAGCTTTGTACATTTCAAATATTTATCCATGATACCAAGGTTTGTGCTATCCTACTTGTTTATTTATTTTTATTATGTCGATAGGTGTTTCTCTGCGGGCTTTGGCTGGGCAAATCCAGCGAATCAGAGACTTTATTTTCGTTGCCCTCCTTCCAATGACAATCTGACATCTGTACCAATGCAGATAAAAGTTGGCGGTTGGGCATAGTGGAGTTTCGGCCCATGTTGAAGGTCATCATTGCCTAGAACATGTTTCTCTGCGAGCTTTGGCTGGGCAGATCCAACCAATCAAAGATGCCTATTTTTGTCGCCCTCTTTCCATTGACAATTTGACCTGTACCGACGCAGATAATAGTTGTCGGTTGGGCATAGCGGAGTTTCGGCCCATGTCGGAGGGAATCACTGCCAAGAACAGTTCGCCTTCGTTAATGGCTGCCTTATGCGCACAAGCTGGTGCAGCGTCGTACCCACTACTGCTTACAATATGTCCAAACAAGCAGCGGCGGCGTTGTGCACACTACTGCCACAAATCAGTGCTTGGAGTTCAGACTTGGCACGATTGATTCTTTCCAATTCATTATTGATTTTCTCTATCAAGACTATCAAAATCAACTAAGATCAATTTCTTAAAAGTTAACTTCCAGCAATAAGGTGGGAGCAGGCCATTGAAGCAGTGCGTGAACTTTCAGAGAATAAAGAGACACACCTTCAGCTGACCCTCAATGGCTTTAGTGGAGGCGTAAGCAGGTCCCTCCCCCATTGGTTCCCAACACTTTTCCCTACCCTCCTCCCAGAAGTTCGTTTAGTTAGATAAGGCACGGGGCATTTGCAAGCAATATGTTCAAGATTGCCACGGATTTACGTGTTTCTAACATAGAAGAAGGTAGTAGATTGCAAGCTAAGAGCATCTATGATGGTCTTGCAAACAATATGTTCAGGATTGCCATGGATTTATAGGTTTCTAACATAGAAGAAGGTAGTAGATTGCAGGCTAAGAGCATCTATGATGGTCTTTCTGCTTCACTGAAAGCAGAGGAAGCAGGTGAACTGATAGTATTATATTTTGTTTTTCAATTTCTCTTTTTATGATGACTTGGGCATCATTTTAGGGCCCATTTCCCTTGTTTTTGATGCTAAGTTTTTTTGTTATGATGTTAATTGTTTTTTGTTATGATTTTAATTATAAAGTATAGAGCTAACCCTGAGCTTTTTCATGGTTGCACTGAATAGCAACTTGAGATCAAAAAGACAAATGCCCTCCTATAGATATCTCAAATGCCCTGCAAGTACAGTGATTTGTTATTGGTTTGATTTCACATATTTAGATCAAAAAGACAAATGCCCTCCTATAGATATCTCAAATGCCCTACAAGTACAGTGATTTGTTATTGGTTTCATATTTGTGTGTGGACAAGTAGTTCCAATCCCGCAAACCTTTTTATTTCATGCATTTACTGATCTTAAGCTGCTATGTTGAAGAACTCTTCTCTAGAATAATCCAGTATCTCCGTATCAATATGAATGGATCTTCTCACTAGGCCAAATCAATTTTTAGTAATGTATGATTATGGATTTGAGTTGCTTATACCTCAATGTTTTATTAAACCCACATTTTCTGTTTGGCTTGCGCTGTTTGATCATAGTTTCTCATATAGATTATATATCTTGTTTAACATGGCCTCAATTTTCTAGGATTGAAATACGTTTTTTTTTTACTAAAACCTTGAATGTTTTGACCTTGACTACACTTCTTGTTATGTATGATATTTTACAGCTAATAGAAGGTTTCAAACTACAATTGGATAAAGAGCATGGTTGGATTTCTAGATAGGACATGTGCGCCAGCTGAGGAGTTTCTTCTTTGCTTGAGAAGTGGGATCATTTTATGTAATCTTGTCAACAAGGTTCAACCAGGAGCAGTGTCTAAGGTGGGATACCATTTATGCCCATTGGAATGTTCACATATTTTATGAAACCTGTTATTGTCTTGAAATCTAGCCTTTCTTTTTCTACCCTGTTATTTGACTTGGGCTGTTTAGCAGGTGGTTGCAAATCATGTTTCATCACTTCCTCCAGAAGGACGGTCTTTATCTGCCTATCAATATTTTGAGAATGTAGAAATTTTCTTGTACGTGCTTAAGAGATGAAGTTGCCTACTTTTGAAGCTTCTCATTAAGAGCAGGTGAGCATGCCAATTGCGTTGATATTCGTATGGATGCTTACATTTGAATCTTTGATTTTAACAAGTTTTTGTTCCTCTTATTGTTTCTTCAGGAAAGCTTGCAGTCAGGTTCTACAAGAAAGATTGTTGACTGTATATTGGTGCTGAAGGATTATTATGAATGGAGACAGTGTGGAGGAAATGGCTCTTGGAAATATGCGGGACCTTTGAGGTCCCCCATGGTTCCGCGAAACACAGGAAATTTCCTTCAACACTCAACTCCTTGTGTGCCTGTAAGGGACACTGAAACTCAGCCAAACCCATCAGTTAGAAACATGGATGACGGAGAAAAACGACTCGATGACATCTTTCAATCTAAAGGTTCAATTAATGTGTGGTTATTGAGTCGAATTCATGCTTTGAAGTTCTAGAAACTATTGATGCTTGAAAATTAAAAATTCTTTGCTTTACAACAGATGTAATGGGAGCTTTATTAAAGCGGTTTGCTGAAAAAATGACAAATGGCAAGGAAAATGTTGATCAGAACCTTGTTGAAGCCATACAAACTACTGAAACGGTATGCATATATCATACCTATTCTTTTGTACTATTCCTACTCAATTAAGCACAGAACATTCTAAATGCAACATATGCTTCGAAACCCTAGTCTTGTTCAGTCATACATATTAGATATTAAATATTTTTGTAAGAATATTGAACACTAGGTCCTCAAGAGTTAATGCTTTTAACTCTTTGTTGATGTGCAACAGGGCTCGATGCAAGCAGAGAATAGACAAGACAAATTTTCCCTGGTGAGCATCAATTTCCCTTGGCCTTGATGTAAAATGAAATACAAATTATCTCATTGGACAATATCCATAGTTTTCACGAGTAATAGATTCCATAGGTTTCATGAGTAATATCTGTTATCTAGATCCCTCATAGAGAAATAAAAAAGAATCAACCATAAATACATATGCTACATGGATTCCATCAGGAAGTGTTGAATTTCACTCAGTCCTATCCTTGTTTGTGTTTAAGATCAGAGTGAGAAGTTCTGTTCTCCAATTTGATGGCAATTTCCTTCTTATGTTAACTCTAATTTGCTTTGAAGATTCAGATTAGCTAGGATCAAGACAATTATTTCCTTTCAGATTTTCCAGACAAGAAAAATGGTGACCGTCAAAGTCAGGATCCAAAACCTTTGCATACCAGTTAGGAACATCAAATGCGATTGGAAGCACAAAGAAAAGAAGTCAATGTGAGTAATATTTTGAACTCTTCACTAAAAATAATAAAATTTTGATGCTGTGGAGGCAAATCAGAAATGTAAACAAAATGTACTACAGCACGAAATTGGAAGCCAAAGAAAGGAAGTCAATGTGAGTAATATTTTAAACTCTTCACTAAAAGTAATAAAATTTTGATGCTGTGGAGGCAAATCAGAAATGTAAACAAAATGCACTGCAGCACAAAATTGGAAGCCAAAGAAAAGAAGTCAATGTGAGTAATATTTTAAACTCTTCACTAAAAATAGTAAAATTTTGATGCCGTGGAGGCAAATCAGAAATGTAAACAAAATGCACTGCAGCACGAAATAATTTCAATCGCCACTTGATTCAGTATAATGAAGGACTATTGTTTGATGAAGAATTTCATATGTGATATGTAGAACATTTTTTTAATAATCTAGGAAGATTATCCTACCATGTTTGCATTGCCTCTATTTCCATAATGATGAGATAACCAGCATAGCTTCAAGCCTGATTACTAATATCCTCCGTGAGCCTCATCCCAACATGTCCCTGCTATCCTAGAGTAGTCTAGTAGGAAACATATTAGAGAGTTATATCTTACATGTGCAGTCAAAAAGTATGCAATCTGGGAGCACCAGTTTTCTTGCAATTGCAGTCAGAGAACACAATTTTTTCTGATTCTTTTTGGAATAATGAAACTAAATCAAACGAATACCTCTTTTGCTGTACTAAAGCAAACATGTTAATCATTTTGTGATCCACGACTGTCTCATTATTGATTACCATCTTTTAGAAACTTCACAATGCTCATTTTATTAAACAATGGATATGATTTTCAGAACATAAGAGACATTACTTAGAGCACAAAAAGATGTACAAGTGTTACAGCCAGAGTGGCGAAGGGATTTTGAATTGCTTGGTAAGTTAAAGCCAGAGACTATAACACGTCGACATTGAATGGGCAATATTATTTTCTTTAATGTTTGAGCTTTGTAAGCTATTAATTTGTTTTGTTATTGTGTATTGCTAACTGAGTAAGCTATTATAAGGAATGACACTAATTTCTCTCTCTAAAACATTATTTTTACAGATAACCAAGTCACTGGAATTTCTAACGCTGCTAGTGGATATCAGGGTTCTGGAAGAAAACAAGATCCTTTATAATAGCCTTCAAAGACCTCAAAGGTATTTGTCCTGAAAAGCTCGTCTTATTCGAGCGAAGCAATAAAGGTCTCAGTTGGAAGGTGGGTAAAAGGGTAAACAGGCACTGGATAGGATTCTGAATCTGGAACCATAGCTATAGACTCTGCCGCTTCCGTCCTGGCACTGATGAAGGAAAAGCAAAGTATCAGAAAAGAATCTCCTATCTTGTAAGCAAGTAAATCTATGCCTCCCTGCGGGGGAATACACACCCAAATGGGGGGCCTAAACTCCACTCCTTGGGTGTCTGCTTGATTGTTATGACTGTGATAATCAGATATGACGGGGGGATCGAAATCTTAATGTCATGCCGTCAAAATACTGCCACCCACATATCCAATCATATCCCTGCAATTATTGCCAGAATGGATGCCATCGTTATATTATGACAATTACAGTAATCTCTATTTATATTTACAGTTTTCTTGGGGCTCAGGGATCATAAGGGTATACTGCAGAATCAGGCCCCATTTTGGAGGTCAATCTGACGTCCACAGTGCAGTGGAATTTATTGGGGAGGATGGATACCTCCTTGTCAACAATGTACTGATTAAAGAGTTTTTTTACCTTGCCTTCTCGCATAATTTGCATAAAATCATTGACTTGTATTTGTCCATGAAATGGTAGAGGAAATTTACATGGATACACAGCCATTGATCCGATCTATCATGGATTTTTACAATGTCTACATTTTTGCATATCTTTAAACAGGATCTGGAAACACCCACACCATGGTTAGAACTTAATATCTTTCTTTTAAGGATTTTGTTCAAAAAAATTGGTGGTTTCTCAAAAATATATATCTAAAATGGCTTAGATGAGAAAGCAGCTTCTTGTTTTTTGTTTATTACATGGATACATAGCTTCTGGTTTTTTGTTTATTACATGAATACACAGCCATTGATCGAATCTGTCATGAATGGTTACAATGTCTGCATTTTTGCATATGGTCAAATAGGATCTGGAAAGACCCACACCATGGTTAGCATCTTTGTTCTAAGGATTTTGTTAACAAAATTGGTGGTTTCCGAAAATATACATCTAAAATGGCTTAGATGAGAAAGCGGCTTCTGGTTCATAAGCTCTTAACTAAAAATTAGATCTTTTCAAGGTAACCTGGATTGACATTTTAGACTTCTTAAAATTCAGTGTGGTCTAACAGGTCCTTCTAAAAAGGAAATGGGAGTAACTATAGAGCTCTCAGTGACCTCTTCGAGTTATCTCAAATCATTTATTCTTTGTTTTTATGATTTTCCAGCTCCAAACGGACACGCTGAGCGAACTTTCAGGACATCACCTGATTAGCAGTGGATGAAGGTTGTAATAACCAGCATGCTCAAACATGAAAACTGAGTAGTGGCAGTGAAGGAGCAATTGTTATATAGAACAATGAGAATCCATCCGGTTGGACATGATATGTGTAAGTGAGAATCCATCCTAGTTGGACATGATTTGTGTAAACTCAAGGTTACATGTCATTTCCTATCTGACCAGCGTTAGACAGCATCCCGCTCTTAAAAGACCAACTAACTGCATGATATGTGTAAATTCAAGGTGACATGTCATTTCCTATCTCACCAGCGTCAGACAAAATCCCGCTCTTAAAAGACCAACAGCAGAAAGAATCCAATTATTGCAAGATCAACTAGTGGCACAAAGAGAAACTTTTGACCAACAATAAGCTTCCCATCAAATTATTTTGGCTAGCAATAAGCTTCCCAACAAAGTTACCTCCAACAAAACACAAAAGGGGGTGGTTTTTTGTTTATATGTTGGTGTAGCAGAGGACAATATTTCACATATTTTCACATACGGAAAACACTATACTGATATATATTCATGCAATAAAACACTATGTCCATATATATTCCTGCCCAACATATATTTTTGCATGCAATAAAACACTATGTCCATATATATTCGTGCCCAACATATATTTTTGCAATAGAATGCAGGAAAATAGGATGTGGAAATGACTTAATATGTAATCATAATTTTATAATTGGAGCAATGTGTTTATGAATTTTTAATCATAATTTCATAATTGGAGCAATGTGTTTATGAATTTGTAATTTTTAATTTGAATAATAATGTTGTATATATAACTATTATTGATTTTTTAGTTGGAGCAATGTGTTTATTCATTTTTAATTTGAATATTATTGTATATACAATTATTTTTTATTTTTATCTAAAGTTTTTAAATAGACGTGTTAGTAGATGAATTTAGATTTGTGTAATTAAAATGATTTTTTAAGATTGAATCATGAGTTGGTAAATTAATGATTTTTTAATATGGTTGGTAGATAAATTAATTGATGCCACTTGTAAATTGTGATTCTCTTCTTTGGGATATTTAATATATTGTAAATTTTTATGTATTTGGAAATGGTTTAGTTTTTGCCTTAAATTATTATATAATTGATTTATGCATGAAACTATCTTTGGGATATTTAATATATTGTAAATTTTTATGTATTTTGAAATGGTTTAGTTTTTTCCTTAAATTATCATATAATTGATTTATGCATGACAGTATCTTTGGGTGATTGAAATTATGCATGACACTACCTTTGGGTGATTGAAATTTTGGATATTATGAATGAATGCATTTTAGTTATCTTCTCTTTATGATTTATTATATCACAAATTCCACATGATAAAGTGAGATTTAATATATCACAAATTTCACATGATAATTTTATTCTGAGGTCAAGTGTTTACCCTAATTTCAGAGAATTGTGATAGAGATTTTGGCTATTATGAATGAATGTCTTTGCTTTGGATTCGAAAGTTCATATGTTAAACTGATTGACTTCTACAGAACATTATTTTCTGGTTTTGCAATCTTATATTTTTTGAGAATTGTGATCAAAATTTTCAATATTATGAATGAATGTTTTTGCTTTGGATTGGAAAGTCTATATGATTAAACTGTGTTTTGAAATGATTTTATTTGTCTCTCTAACATTTATACAAAGTTAATCTGCCATGACCTGGAGCCACACTTTATCCACTCGCTGCCTAAACCAGAGAAGTATCCTCTTTACCTGTGGCCAATCAGTAGGCTGTACCATGAAATGCTAAAATCTTACATTTCTCCGACAAGTGTGATTAGAGTATTATGAATGAATATATTTGTTTTGAAGTGGAAAGTAATTGCATATTACAATTGTATCAAATTGTACAAAAAAAAATTATATATATTATCTTGAATTGTAGATTACAATGTAAGTTAAAATTGAAGTTCAAGAAAAAAACCCTTAAAAATATGAATATAAATTGTAGTTAAATCAATCTAGTACAAATTATCTACAAAATTTAAATTACAATGAAATGATTTTTTTTTTTCACAATAAAGATCCATTTTTAAATTAAAATGAATTTTATTTTTTTCACAATACTAATCAATATTTAAATTGTAATGAAGTGATTTTTTTTTAGCCATAATACGGATCTATCTTCAGAAATTTAAAGAGATGAAACTGAAGCAAAATTTTAATATTCTTTTGATGGAAAATAAATCTTATTTTGTGTCATTTTTGTCTTAGCTAGTTTAAGGTTTGTTCTAATCAACAATAAATCCATCTTAAGCTACTCGTTTATTCTACTTAATAATAAATCCATCTTAAGTTGTTCCAATTTAAAGTACAATAAATCCATAATCCATTTTAACCTGACAAAGAGCAAAGTCTAAAAAGTAAAAGTTCTAGATTTCAACACTTCATTCTTTAAATGGTTGAACATTTATTAAAATGACAAAAAGTGTAAACAAAGTTGAGATATAATGTACCATAGGGCTGAAACCAATAATGCATTGACAAAACAAGCAAACAATCTTTCCATCAAAAAAACATATACATTAATATTTTAAGAACGAAAATGTGTTTTAATTATTTTTGAAATGATCTTTTCATCCTAAATAGGTGGTCGAACTAATTTTTTAGTCATTTAAAAATATTGATGTGTGCACCTCTTCGAGTTGCCAAGATAATATGATAAACAAACAGACACACATTTCTCTTCTCTCATTACTGCATTAAGCCTTACCGCTTTTATCTTCTATAAATTCTTGCAACATAAGCTTTAAAAATATACACATTTCCTTAGAAAGGAAAGGTGTGAAGTTGTAGGAAGGAAGAAGGGCAATCGAAATGGATTCACACTGGAGAGTCACAAGCACCATACATGTACTATAAAAAGCATTGCGCTATGCTATGCTAGGATTAGGACTGGAAAAGATCACAAGCGCTACGCCCACTAGAGCCCTAGATTGCCTAATCTTATGTCACATGGCAAGGCCCAGTTGTCCCAAATCTGATAGGTAAAAATGGCTTAGATTTGATGGAAAAAAACACCTAGATCAGACGACCAAGATCTATCAATTCTCACAACCACGATTTCTCAGATTTACAATTAGAAAGATCCAGATCTTACGGCCAAAATTTTCTAGATTGGATGGCCGACATCTCCAAGATTTGATGGTTGTGATTGTTCAAATTGGACAACCAATATCTACTAGATCCGACGACCACGATTTCCCAGATTGGATGGCCAGAATGTCCCGGATCCGATGGTTACAATTTCTCACGTTGGACGACCAAGATTGCACAGGTCGGACGACCAAGATTTGCTAGATTTGATGGTTGTGATCGCTTAAATTGTACGACCAAGGTCTACTAGATCTAATGGCCACGATTGCCCATATCAAATGTCCAAAATGGCCAAGATCTCACAGCGATAATTTTTCAAATCATAAGGCCAAGATCTACTAGATCTGATGACTGTGATTGCTCAAATTGAACAACCAAGATCTACCAGATCTGATAGCCATGATTGCCCCTATTGGACGACAATAATGGCCTATATCTGACGCGATAATTTCTCAAATCGGACGACCAATATCTACTAGATATGATGTTTGTGATTGATTAAATTGGACGACTAAGATCTATTAGATTTAACGACCACGATTGCCTAGATCATATGGCCAAAATGGCCTAGATATGATATCTACAATTTCTCAAATCTGACAGCCAAGATCGCCTAAATCTATGGGCACGATCTACCAGATCAGGCGACCAAGATCTATCATATATGACGGCTATGATCGCTCATATTTGATTGCCAAGATCTACTAGATTTGATGGCCATGATTGCGCAAATTGGACAACTAGAATGACCCAAATTTAATGGCTCCAATTTCTCAAATTGGACAACCAAAATCTCTAAGATTTAACAACCACGATTTTTCATATTTGATAGTTATGATCGCTCAATTTGGACGGCTAAGATCTATTAGATCTTATGACTAGAATGACCCAGATATGATAGCTGCGATTTATCAAATCGTATGGCCAAGATCACCTAGATCTAACGACCGCGTTTTACCATATTGAACGTCCATGATTTGTCAGATTTGGCAGCCTAGATTGCTTTGATCGAACGACTGAGATTGTCCATACCAGATGACCAATATCGCCTAGATATGACGACCACAATTTCTCAGATTTGATGGTCGAGATTTCTTTGATCGAACATCCAAGATTGTCTTGATTAGATGGACAAGATTGCCCAAATTTGACGATCGTGATTTCTTAGATCTGATGATCAATATTTCTATTATCAAATGGATGAGGTTTTCTAGATCAGAGGGCCAAAATTGTCCAGATCTAAGGGCCATGATTTAGTAGATCGGATGGGTTCGATTTCTCAGATTTGACAGTCATGATCACTTTGATTGACTAGCTGAGATTGCCCTTATCGAAGGGTCAAGACCTCAGATTTGATGATCAAGATTGTTTTGATCAAATGACAAATTGTCCATATCGGAGGACCAAGATCAAACTGGATGGCTATGATTTCTCATAATTTACGGTCAAGATCACTTTAATAGAACGATCGAGATTGTCTAAAGCCAAATTTTCCCGGAGCTAGAGACTTTGATCTGAGTAGTGGATCTTGCACCACTTGGGCGCAAGTTGATAGTTGATGTGTATAAGTTGGTCGGCACATGGCACCCCTAGAGTCGTTGATCGGTCAGTGACTTGATATGTGATTTTTCGCAATGTAGGAACTTTACCAAATGGAGGTGTTGTCTCCTAATTGTGTAGAAATAGGCATTTGTGAGGTTTACAAAGGCTTGGTGTGATTTGATTTTAGTATGTGTGGGAAGAATTCAATGTGGTCGCCAGAGCAGACGCGCAACCTGCAAAACCTCAGCGATGCAATCTGCCATTTAAATAACCTCACAAGGCTTATAACTACAATGTTCTCCATAATGAGCGAGAATTTAGAGATGGACTTGTCTCGCAACAAATTTAGGGGCTCAATATCTTTGAAAGCGGGTGATCAACATAATATGTTTGTGTCACACAATTCACTAAGTAGAGTGATACCCTCTTCAATGATCATGATCTCAACTTCAATACCTCTTTTGTTGGGGAATTTGACGTGATTGAAGACGCTAGAGCTCAATGAAATTTCTTTAATGGAGAAATACCCAATACATTCATAAATCTCACGTCTCCGTTGGAACACATGTCCAATAGCTTTCCCATCGTAACAATTTAGGACTCGACCATCAACAAAATTCACCACAAATATGATTACTCTACCATAAATCAGTTTTGGTTTATTATCTTTTAATTTTCTTAAATTAATAAACTAGCCATTTTTTTTTGTAATAAATTAATTTTTCTGTAAAATTATGAGAAGGCGGCATAGCCTAAGATCACATACATATGGTATATAAGCCACTCACCTTAGGGTGTTTAAATTTAAAAATTGAAAATTATATATTAAAATTTTCTTTGAAGTTGAAAGCCTTGAAAACCATATCGTAGTCACATCATAATCAATTTATGTTAGTAAAAGGAAACACTACCTTATGGTTATTCCCATGCTTATTCTTAGTGTAGAAATATCATGGTATGTATTAGTTTTTTTTATCATTGATGTGATATCTCTCAACCAATGTGGTATTAAGTTTTTACATAAAAAACATTTACGTGGTATTAATTTTTCACATAAAAAACATTTACACAGTAGAAACGAAGTCATTTTTTAGGTGTATGTTTTGCAATCTCATATCGAATAATTGTACCATTTATGTTTGCTTTATTGTGTAGATTTGGTAAGATTATTTGTTGATTTGATGGGGTAGTTTTGGTAAGATTATATGGTAGTTTGTACCACCAAATGCATCCTCTATTGTGCATGCCATGAATGACAAGCATATCACCTCCAAGGAGTTTGCAGTACACTACTTGCTAAGGGTTAATGAGGTTTGACTCACTTAACCCCATAAATAACAAGTACAAAATAGATTTGGATTTCCATGGGCTTAAAATGAGGTATTCTAAGTAACTATGGTCTAATAATAGGTTAGCACCCATAATTAGATCCTTAAATGTAGGAATTACCCAAGAAAATTTCCAAAATGAGTCAAACTTGATGAACAAGGGATAAAAAGAATCTTAGAACCCCGCCAAAGTGTTAGACATCCTAGTAAGGCCCCAAATTTATGATAATGTGAATGGTATTACAAGGAAATGTTCATCACATTAAAGTAGTAATTGAGAGGTATTATTTCGTCATTGGGCAAGTTACACATGAATCTAGTATGGGGTTGAAACACATAATGCACTCCCTATTCTAGATAGGCACATATTAGTAATCAAGGATGAAGGAGTTGAATATGATAGGTTAGATGTATAAAGGGAAAGTTAAGGGAGGTGGAAAAACTAGGGTGACCTTATTGAGTGAAGAGGAAAGAGGTGACTATTCTAGGCTAGATTAGTGAGGACAAAATAGTAGAGAGAGTAATAGGTGTTATTAGTATAATCACGAAAGTGACCATGTAGCTACAATTGACCACTTAACACTCATGTCTTGCAGGAGAAACATGGTTGTTGCATAAGATTCCATCTTCTTAATTTGGCCCTACTCAAGATAATGATCCATGAGGAGACCGACCAAATGAACAAAGTAGAAAAACAACCAAGAGCTTTAAGAGATGGAAGGAAAAGAGACTACCTTGATTATGCTTGAGTTATCAAGGAGAGTAACAAATGAAGCATAGGAGAAGTACAATTCCATCAACCCTTAATATAGCCATTAATATTAGATAATAGAGGGTCGAGTTGGTCCTATAAAAGGATTATTCAAGTCTAGTTTTAATTTGACTTGTTATATCCTTATTGAAAATACTTACAGATAAGAAAAATTGTGTTAGAACACCACTGAAATATGAATGATGGAGGAGAGACCTACATCAATTGTTTGGATGATAAGGGAATGAGGGATAGGAGAGGGAGAGTTAGAGCTCCTCTAAGCTAGTTGAGAACAACAGAGACATGACAAAGTGGGAAGCCCATGTGGAGTTCCATTGAGGATAATCATGTATTAAAATAAAAATAAAAGTAAGTTTTGATAAGTCTTACCTAGTCACACAAACTTTTAAGTAATAAGGAGAGGAAGCAAACCTTGAAGAAGATATGATACTAGACTAAAGAGACAAGGGATAAGCCTTGGAAGTGTTATTTGGAAGGTGAGAAAAGGGAACGAGATAATAAAAACAAAATAAGTCATCCCCTCATGAAAAAACAAGAGCTCTTCCTAAAAGGTATATAGAATCATCATCATTGCATCCAAACAAGGGTGGCCATGGAGGATGTTATACTTCAAGTTGCATGAAAGAAATTAAACTTGTAACAAACTTGGTGAACAAGGGATAAAAAGAATCTAAGAACCCCGCCAAAGTGTTAGACATCCTAGTAAGGCCCCAAATTTATGATAATCTGAAGGGTATTACAAGGAAATGTTCATCACATTAAAGTAGTAATTGAGAGGTATTATTTTGTCATTTGGCAAGTTACACATGAATCTAGTATGGGGTTGAAACACATAATGTGCTCCCTATTCTACATAGGAGCATATTAGTAATCAAGGATGAAGGAGTTGAATATGATAAGTTAGATGTATAAAGGGCAAGTTAAGGGAGGTGAAAAAACTAGGGTGACCTTTGAGTGAAGAGGAAAGAGGTGACTATTCTAGGCTAGATTAGTGAGGACAAAATAGTAGAGAGAGTAATAGGTGTTATTAGTATGACCACGAAAGTGACCATGTAGCTACAATTGACCACTTAACACTCATGTCTTGCAGGAGAAACATGGTTGTTGCACAATATTTTATCTTTTTAATTTGGCCCTACTCAAGATAATGATCCATGGGAGACCAACCAAATGAACAAAGTTGAAAAACGACCAAGAACTTGAAGAGATGGAAGGAAAAGAAACTACCCTGAGTATGCTTGAGTTATCAAGGAGAGTAACAAATGAAGCAGAAGAGAAGTACAATTCCATCAACTCTTAATATAGCCATTAATATTAGATAATAGAGGGCCGAGTTGGCCCTATAAAGGGCTTATTCAAGTCTAGTTTTAATTTGACTTGTTATATCCTTATTGAAAATACTTACAGATAAGAAAATTTGTGTTAGAGCACTACTGAAATATGAATGATAAAGGAGAGACCTACATCAATTGTTTGGATGATAAGGGAATGAGGGATAGGAGAGGGAGAGTTAGAGCTCCTCTAAGCTAGTTGAGAACAACAGAGACATGACAAAGTGGGAAGCCCATGTGGAGTTCCATTGAGGATAATCATGTATTAAAATAAAAATAAAAATAAGTTTTGATAAGTCTTACCAAGTCACACAAACTTTTGAGTAATAAGGAGAGGAAGCAAACTTTGAAGAAGATATGATACTATACTAAAGAGACAAGGGATAGGCCTTGGAAGGGTTATTTGGAAGGTGAGAAAAGGGAACGAGGTAATAAAAACAAAATAAGTCATCCCCTCATGAAAAACAAGAGCTCTTCCTAAAAGGTATATAGAATCATCAACATTGCATCCAAACAAGGGTGGCCATGGAGGATGTTATACTTCAAGTCTCATGAGAGAAATGAAAATTGGAAGGGTGGCCATGGAGGGCGTTCTACTTCAAGTCTCATGGGAGAAATGAGAAGTGTGTATTCATTATCTCGGTGCCAAGGGATTAGGGAATTTCAATGACTTTGAGAGGTCTTGTATTATATTTTTAAAACTTTAAATGGTCAAAGGAGTGCTTGAAAAGTGCATAGTGCTAAGGGCATGCCATACATGAGTTGTTTTGATGTTACAATCACTCATTTGACCATGAAGTCATCGTAGAAAATCTCAATAAAGAAAAAATTCATTACATTAACCTTTCATTTACAGAGAAAGGGTATGTTGGGAAGGTTAAAGGAAAGGAATTGGGCATGTGTCCAGGAAATCTTAGGGGAGAACTTAAAGAGGGATTCAATTATGAGATCATTTTGATTAGGGCTTTCCTTAAGGATATCTATAAATTACCTTTGGGAGGAGTGAGAAGAGAGAACTTAGACAAAGGGAGAAGGAGGGAGTTGAGGAAGCCATGGTATTAACCATTGTATAATGAGAGAGGATAGGAGGATCAAATGTTTTTTGTCGACTTTTCATTAGAGAAATTTTGAGGTAAAAAATGGGTCTAAAAGATGTACAACAAAAAATAACTTTATAAAAACCAGTAGGATTCAATATGATGCTATCGACCATGGGGAATGATTCACCATTTTTGGAGTAAAAAGGTAAAAAGATTTAAAAAAATAAATAAATAACTACTTTTTCAACTCAATTTTTCATCTTATCTCCTTATTATTTTACTCAAATTTCGAGTAGGAGCACTTGTTAGATGCGAAATTTAATTTGCAGTCATGTTTTTCATGTGTTTCACATTTTTCTTGGAGTAGGGTCCATCTAAATTATTCAACACAGGTACTCCTTGGATGCAAAATTAAATTCCGCATCCAACGAGTGCTCTTGCTCGAAATTTGAGTAAAATCATTGGGAAATAAGTTGAAAATACAAGTTGAAAAAGTAGTTTTTCTTTTTTCCCTCCAATACTTGAGGTGATCTAATCTTATTTTAATATTTTCATTATTATTTATAATTTTCCTTAGGAGGCCGATTTTAGACCTCAAAATTTCTCTAATGAAAATTTGCTTCAGTCCAATGAGAGGGAAAGGTGCATTCAACATCGATCAAGATGAAAGGGCGATCATGCATGGGTTTGTTTGGAGAGATACTTACCTTATCAATTAGGAGATTGGTGTCAAGGTCAACAAGGTTAGGGAGGAATCCTATAAAGGGAATTCCTTCTTAGGATATGAAACAATCATAAATTTGATGTAATAAGTAGTGGATATTGGTTTTCTTAGGAACTTCTACATCACATGGATTCTTTCTGCGATATTAAGAGGTTAGATAAGAGAGGGATCGACATGAAAAGTCTCCTTTTCCTCAAGGGAAGGAGATTAAGCCTCTTCTTACTCAGAGGAAAACTATTTTTCATAAAATATTTGGAAGAAAAACCATGGCTTGGGTACCTTGTGTATCTCAAGTATAACATTAAATTTTTCTACAACCATTTTTTTGGGTTTGGCAGCGTGATTGGTCTAGTGATTCTCTTAATTTATTTACTTGAATATTCACCAATATTCGGTATTGTTTGTGTCCCAATTTCCATATTTTCTCCACATACTAGTGGTTGAGGTGGAAAGGTTGGGTTTATTCTCTTTAATGTGGAATATGGTTAGAGAGTCAATTTTAGTTGTTGGTAAGTTTTGTCACTCCATCACATGTTGCATTTTTATTGGAGTCTTGGTTTTTAGTTTATTTGGATTTTATTTCTCCCACAACAACCTCAATGTAGGTGCTCTTGATGCATTTTAGATGTTCAACTGTATATTTCGTTGATTTGGGGTCTTCAAGAAACAATTTGACTCTATTTACCTGGTCGAGGGTCCATTTAAAAATTCTAGAAATGGTTTCCTTAAGTATCTCTAAAGTGAAATGATTTATATCCTTATGCCATCAATGTATGAAAGTTGGAGATATAGGCCAACGAGAGTAAACATACCATAGTTATCTGATCTAGGCATGTCAACATGTTGGATGAACTATTCTACTAATAGGTATAGGTTTTGTATCAATGCCTCATAGATGTGATGGAACCAACAAGGGAGTTAGTTATTATATACTATAGAAAAGCTTTAGTTGAGATGTCGTTATTATTGATGAACTTGGACCAAGCCATGGTTAAAGTATCCAAGTGATGTCAAGGATTTTCTCCAATGTCCCCCCCAAGTTTGGGTAATTTTGTTAGGTATGGAGGAAGCCATATTTGTACAATATATGGCATGAAAGGTTTTTTAGATATCCAAGCAAAAGAATAACATGTTTTCATACACCTCCTACCACCAAGATTTAGCTTTTAACTGGGGTATTCTCCAAAGGGGGATGTATTATTGTTAGAAAGGGACACCTTATCCAAACTTTATATAATTGATTGAGAGAAGGGTTTGAACTGAATAATGGAATATTATTTTTGAAACTCATGGTTAGGTTCCACCTCCATTGATGTTTGTCAACTAGAATTTATAACATAGTTGGCATGTATACTTATTCAAATAATTATGGAAAAGAGGCTTAATAGGGTGTTTTCATTGAGGTGAACGCTTGGATATTGTTTTCATTGAGGTGAACGCTTGGATATTATGAAATTGTTGATATATAATATTTTACCGATAATTGGGTGTGTGTTGGGATGTTAAATTGTTACTGAAAATTTGCTAGAATGTGTATTTGTTATAAAGGATATGTTGGGATGTGCACTCACCTTAGAGGTTATGTGGCAGTTGTCATGGGAGCTTGGCTCATGTTTGAAGGTATTGTTGCATGCACACTTGTACGAGGAAGGGCTATTATTGAATGTTATCATGGAAGTTGGTATTTCATTTTTAAAGTTTAATGAGTGTTGACTTGGTAGTGACATAGTTGTATGTGTACTTGTCTAGTTTCGTGTATAGAGTAATTATGCATGGTTTTTGTAACAATGATAATGCTTAGGGAAACCAAGGACAAGGAGGTGGCTAGGTGAGGAATCCACCATTTTTTTGGACCCTTGCTACTATGTGAAGACATCTCTTAGCATAAAGTATTAAATGGGGCTTGCTTGCAAGAGAGAAGGAGGCTCAATTATCATCAAAAGCATTTCTAAAGGGGGGAGATATCCCCTCCTTTGAATTTTTGGGGAATCCTTCCCTTCTTGCTCAATAGGAAGGCAATAATGACTTTTGAAAATGGTTCTAGGCAGTGATGCGTGATAATCGCAAGAGTAGTTGAGGTATGGAGGAAAATATGATCAATGTTAGTATTGTCAAATTGTAATGCTAGGAAGGGGGATCATATGCACTAACATAACCAACCATGTTAATGGTGCTTGCCTAAACAAACTTCCATTGTGGATATATAGAATCCTCTGGTGCGGGTTAGGGGGTGAGTGGTACTTAGAGAAGTATTCATGCAAAGAACGTGACGAAGGGAGTATAAGAACATTCCCTCTCACAAAGAAATAAGATACAACAACCTTATGTTGGGATTGAGGGATAGAAATGGAAGAAGAACAATGAGCCTTCACTTGAAGATGGAAGGGTTGATATGGACTCCCAAGTGGAGTTGTGAAAATATAGAAAACCAGTGGATTTTCTACCACATGAACTTTTAGGGTAGGAATGGGATATGACCCAAGTGTGCACACTACTAAATAGGGAAATATGAGAATGGAGTTTCAACTTGATTTTAGACCAAAACTAAGAAATCAAAGGGTGAAAAGAAAGGGTAGGACACAAGGTTTATTCAGATTTGAAGGCCTTGATAATGTTAATCTTTGGTTGTAAACAATTAGGGCACTTTCACTTAGGTACTAGATTAGGTTTGATCACAAATTAGGAAATGAAATTGAACAAGTAACTAAGGTTAATTCACCAAGAATTTCTTTAATAAACTATAAACCTTAATGTAGGAAATGCAAAGAGATGTTAATCAACATCTACTCTTATAAGAGGAGGAAAAATTGAGTTTAGCTTTGTCTGAATGCTATCAACATATCTGTATTTATCAATAATGTGAATTACTTACGATAATCTAAACTTAGTCCCAGTTTAGTAATGAACCCATGTACTCTTTAACACTTGATTACATGGACCCCATGTAGTAATGAGCACTTTCTTCATATCTCCTCATTTCATAGTATTAAATACATTAAAAAATAAAATCCACTATATGTTGGGAAGAAATGTATTGATCGAGTTAGAAAGTTGTTGATATTGAGTTCATATAGTTGGAGAATCATAATCCTAGTATTTTGTTCTTCCTTTAAACCACTTCCTTTGTTAAATATGGAAATTCGAGATTTTTAAGTTAAGAGAGAATTTGGAGTATCTTTTTAAACTCAATCTTCCTTTAAATATTGAATTCCAAGGTCATTAGAAATTAGAAGCTTAAGGATTATACGGGTTCTTTATAAATCATTCATAAATTTAAACAGTAAAACAAAGTATGCAGTACACATTTTCACATTTAGGGAGTTTACAAGTTTTAGAATAACAAATTATAAGTTTCCAAATTCTTCATATTTTTCTAGGTTATCTAAATTTCAAATAGGGTGAGATCCATGTAAGAAAAAAATTAGAAAATGAAAGAAACAATAGTATAATAAAATGTGTGTTTCTTGTTTGATTTAAAATATTATCAAGGGCTTGAATTAGTTTGAGAAATCTTATCAAGGGCTTAAATAATGTTTATGTATATAAACAAAAATAAATTAAAATTATGTTTCCGTATAAAACTATACATAGAATTAAAAAAGTATACATAGAATTAAAATTGTACACTTGGGATCAAGAAAAAACAACCAATAATTTATCTTCAAAACATATCAGAGTATAAACTTTACACTCCAAATTACAAAGACGAGGATATATTTATGATTATATAAATATTGGATTTTGATCGCTACATGTAATATAACATACCATAAAAGTGGCGGACCAATTACAACATTGACAAACTCTTCATATGTTAACAACCTCTTTGTGAATCACTACAGCGAAGCAAAAGCCCTGGCGAAAGAAGCAGTGGAGGGAGGTTTAAGCGTCAACTCATTGATTTACTGGTTCGGTTGAAACACCTGTTGAAGAAGCAGCCGATCCAGTAACTGTAAATCGCAAGCACTACGCGCAGATCTAACGGTGTGCATATCCGACGGCTGGTATTTAACAGATCTAACGCTCTAGATTGCTCAAATCCGACAGCTGAGATTCAGCAAGTCTGATCGTATAGATCGCGCAGATCAGACTGCTGACATTTCACAGATCTGAGGGTCAAGATCGCTCAAACCCAACGGTTGAGATCGAGTAGATCTAACAGTCAATATCTCACAGATCCAAAGGCTAAGATTAGGCTGATCTGACGGTTAAAATTCGACAGATCTTACGGCTGTAATTACCAAGATCTAACGGTTGAGATTACACAAATCTGATGGTTCTGATCACTCAGATAATCTGACGGCTGATATTAAAAAGATCTGATTGCTGAGATTAAGAAGATCTGACAGTTCCGATCGCACAGATCCGAGGGCTGAGATTCAGTAGATCTGATGGTTGAAATCAACCAGATCTGACGGTCCAGATACAGTAGTTTGCTTTTCTGGGAGAAGCGATAAGTGCATAAGTAAAGTGCCTTTTCGGATGATAGCTTATTGGCTTATACCTTATGAGCTAAGGACTTATCTACCGATAACTTATTGGCTGATAGGTACTTGCCAGAGAACTTATAAGATACTCATGGACACAATTATAACTTATATGATGATAACTTATGCGATAAGTTATTGGTATCTAAGCTTATTAGAATGTAGTTATCAGCATAAATTATCATCCGGAAGATAAGTTATCAGAGTATACGCCGTCGGAGGATAAGATATAAACAGATATCTTATCTGCAGATAATCTATCAGCCAATAACTTATGACAGATAATCTATCGGAAGATAATCCTTGGGCGAATAAGTGATCTGAAGATAACCTATGCGGGAATAAGCTATTGGATACGCTGTTGAAGATTACGCCCCTGCCGGAAACGATAAACGCAGGTTCGATTCCTGGGGAGAATTTCTGGAATTTGTATGCTATGTCAATCCTCGGAGGAGCCATGAAATATAAACATGCGTTTGCTACCTTCACATGGATGGTCGGAACTCAGCAAAATTGGAGGATTAGGGGATTGCTTGGGGGTTGGCCTGCTCAGAGGATTTAGGACCAACAATTCTAGTTCCTGCAGTGGTCGCCCATTGTTGTCCCTTTCGGTGGCTGATACCATTTTGGGATTCAAGGGCCAGATTTTGGAGATGGGAAAGGATAATGCTGGCGGGCATTGATTTCATTTAACGTTATTGGGTGTAGAGGAACACACATTCTGCATTTTGGAGTTTTCCTTCTGCGTTTTTGGAGATTTCCTGACTATATTTTTCAGTTGAATTTGGCAAAGGATTTCACTCAAATCTTACGGAAATGAGCAATCGCCATTACCCCACCCTTTCTGGAGAACGATCTCGAAATCAGGAACACCAATCTTAGCAGAGAATGTCCATGTACCAATCGGACAACTTAAATTTTAGCAGATCTGACGGTCCACATCGCATGAAACTGACGACTGAGATTAAGTTGATCTGACGGTCCAGATCACACACATATGACGACTGAGATCAAGTAGATTGCACGGTCAAGATTGTGCAGATCCGACGGCTGAGATCTAGCACATCGGATGGACCAGATCGTGCAGATCTGACGGCTAAGATTACGCAGATCTAACGGTATAGATTGCGCAGATCTAACAGTTGAGATCGAGTAGATCTAACGACCAATACTTCGCAGATCCAACGGCTAAGATTAGGCGGATTTGAAGGCTGAGATTCGGAAAATCTGACAGTCCTTATCATCTAGATCTGATGGCTAATATTACAAAGATCTGACAGTGCTAATCGCACAGATCCAACGGTTAAAATTATGGAGATCTGACGGCTGATATTATGTAGATCCGACGGCTGAGATTATGAAGATCAGACAGTTGAGATCTTCTAGATCTGACGGTTGAGACTATGCAGATCAGACGGTCTAGATCTAGAATATTTGACAGCTGAGATTAAGAAGATCTGACGGTCTAGAGAGTGCAGATCGGATGGCTGAGATTCAATGGATCGGACGACTGAGATTCGACAAATCTAACTGCTGAGATTTGGTAGATCTAACCGCTGAAATTATGCAAATCTGACGAATAAAACTCAGCAGATCTGACAGTTGATATATCAAAGATCCGACGGTCTAGATCGCGCAGATCTGACCGCTGATATTAGGTAGATCGGACGGTTGAGATTATGCAGATCGGACGGTCTGATCAAGAATATTCGACGGCTAAGATTATGCAGATCGGACGGTCTAGATCTAGAATATTCGACGGCTGAGATTAAGAAGATCTGATGGTCCAAAGAGTGCAGATCGGATGGTTGAGATTCAATAGACCTAACGGCTGAGATTCGGTAGATCTGACAGCTGAGATTTGGTACATCTGACGGCTGAGATTCGACAGATCTGACAGCTGAGATTCGGTACATCTGACGACTGAAATTATGCAGATCTGACGGCTAAAATTCAGCAGATCTGACGGTCCTGATCATCTACGTCTGACAGTTGATATTACAAAGATCTGACGGTCCAGATCGCGCAGATCTAATGGTCCTGATTATCCATGTCTGACGGCTGATATTACAAAGATCTGACGGTCCATATCACACAGATCTGACCGCTGAGATTATGCAGATCTAACGGTCCAGATCTCCTAGATTTGACGGTCCAGTTCTTCCAGCTCTGACGGCTGATAGTATGCAGATCGTACGGTCTAGATCTAGAATATTCGATGGCTAAGATTAAGAAGATCTGACGGTCCAGAGAGTGCAGATCAAATCGCTGAGATTCAGTGGATCTGACGATTGAGATCTCCTAAATCTGGGCTGAGATATTTGTGAGTTGGCACGACAGTTGAACTATCGATCTATCGACAGTTGGCCTATGGTGCACCATTCATCTGTTGACACTTGGCATAAAATGGACCGTTCATTTGTTGACACTTGGTTTCAATCTGACTGCTCAATTCAGAGCCATTTGGCACCGCATGGACAATCAATCTGGGCTACTGGGAACCCACTGGCCATCTCCCTCTGTAGTTCCACGCCGGTCATGTTTGCGTGGATTTGGTTACAGAGCGTTGAAGATCGATTTGGAGTACTTTATTTGTTGGATGAAGAGAGGAAGGAGTTTGTGGTTGTTTCACACACATTGTAATGAAGCGTGGAAGAAGCATGATCTTGACAGGAAATGTGATCGCCGGAGAGAGTGTTCACGTTTGGCAGATTACATGATAGGGATCCCCGTGCTTTTTCTTCACCCTCTAGACTGATAGAGAAATATTTACCAAAACTTTGATCACATTACAGCTAAACTTTCCACCAAATTCTACAGTTGAACTCTCCACCTATCTCATTTCTTAGCTTTATTAAGCACTGCATGTGTTAGCAAATGAGATGAAGGTATGTATTCTATTTGAAAACAAAAATAGCTTTGGGACCGAGTTTAAATTTACATTAATATAATAATATCATGGTAAGGCATTTTTGTTATATTCTTAATGTTGCATAAAGAAGTGCGTGCATTCTAAACTTATAACATCCGTGTTTAAATATGATTTGATGGTGGGCTATTTTATACACTAATTAAAATAAATTTTATCATAAATAAAATTTAAAAATAACAAAATACAAAATTTAGAGAGCGCTAATTTATTTTTAGTAAAAAGAAAATCCAAAAAAAACATATATTTAGGACCAGGGTAAAGTAAATTTGTTCCACTTTTCTTTTTTTCACATTTGTTTTGTATGAAATATGAAATAACAATGAAACTTGGTATTGGATAAACTATTCTACTAATAAGCTTGGGTTCTATATTAATGTCTAAAAGAGTTGATAGAACCAAGAGAGTTCCCTCGGCATGTCAAAGTGTTGGATGAACTATTCTACTAATAAGCATACGTTCTATATCAAAGCCTAACAGAGTTGGTGCAACCAACATAGTGAGTTCCCTATTATAGATAATAGAAAAGATTTTAAATGAGATGTTGTTCTTGTTAATGAACTTAGAAGATGGCATGGTGAAAATGTCCTAAGTATTGCTAAGGATTTTCTCAAATGTTCCCTTCAAATTTGGGTAAGTAATTTTGATAGATTTCGATGAAACCATGTTTATAAGGGGTGAAAAATTGTTTAAATATCTAATCAAAAGAAGTCCTTATTGACATATGCATCCTTCTACCACCATGGTTTAGGTTTTAACTAGCCTTATTATCCAAAGGAGTAAGTATTGTTCTTAGAAGGGGCTAACTTATCCCGACTTTCTATAGTTGGTTGATATAAGGGCTTGAACTGAAGGAGGAAAGTTTATTTTTGAAACTTAAGGATAGGTTCCACCTCCCTTTATATGTGTCAAATAGCACCTGTAACGTTGTTGACATCTATTCTTATTAGAAACAATGGAGCAAAGAGGCTTGAGAATGTTTCTTGAAATTTGATTTGGGGGAAGTTGTGTTTGTACAATATGAGGAGTGAAAGGAAGTTTAAATATCTAATCAATGGAAGTATTGTTGTCATACACCTCCTTCTACCACCATGATTTAGGTTTAGGGATATTCTCCAAAGGGGGAAGCATTATTCTTAAGAGGGGCTACCTTATCCCTAGTTTATTTATTGGTTGGGAGAAGAGCTTGAACTAAAGGGCAAGTTGTGTTCCACTTGCCTTGATGTGTGTCAACTAGGATTTGTAACATTGTTGACATGTATACTTATTAAAATCATTGGGGCGAAGAGGCTTAAGAGGGTGTTGTGGTTGAGATAAATATTTGGATATTATGCAATTGTTGATCTATATGATTGTGCCCATTGTTGGGAATGTGTTGAGATGTAAAATTTTCACTACAAAATCATTGGAATATAATATGTATTTGTTGCAATGGGTATGTTGAGATGTGTACTCACCTCACATGTTATGTGGCAGTGATGCTAGGAGCTTGGCTTGTGTCTAAAGGTATATCATTTTGAATGGTAGATGCATTGTATTTTAGGTATAAGTTTACTTCTTGTATCAAGGTTAAGCATCAATTAGTTAAACATCTGTTAGTAATTTTTCATGTAAGCATTAATTACTGCCTCTTGTACAACATTTTTAGATAATATATTCACTATGCACTTTTCAACCACTCCTTGGACCATTTAAAGTTTTAAAAATATAAGACAAGACCTCTCAAAGTCATTGAAATTACCTAATCCCTTGGCACCAAGATAATGAATAAACATTTCTCATTTCTCCCATGAGACTTGAAGTAAAACGTCCTCCATGGCCACCCTTCCAATTTTCATTTCTCCCATGAGACTTGAAGTATAACATCCTCCATGGCCACCCTTGTTTTGATGCAATGATGATGATTCTATATACCTTTTAGGAAGAGCTCTTGTTTTTTCACAAGGGGATGACTTATTTTGTTTTTACTATCGTGTTCCCTTTTCTCACCTTCCAAATATCACTTCCAAGGCTTATCCCTTGTCTCTTTAGTCTAGTATCCTATCTTCTTCAAAGTTTGCTTCCTCTCCTTATTACTCAAAAGTTTGTGTGACTAGGTAAGACTTATCAAGACTTACTTTTATTTTTATTTTAATACATGACTATCCTCAAGGGAAATCCACATGGGCTTCCCACTTCGTCACATCTTCGTTGTTCTCAACTAGCTTATAGGAGCTCTAACTCTCCTTCTCTTATCCCTCATTCCCTTATCATCCAAACACTTGATGTAGGTCTCTCCTCTATCATCCATATTTCACCAGTGTCCTAATACAATTTTTCTTATCTGTAAGTGTTTTCAATAGTCAAATTAAAACTCTACTTGAATAAAACCTTTATATGGCCAACTTGGCCCTCTGTTATCTAAAATTAATGGCTATATTAAGGATTTATGGCATTGTACTTCTCCTATGCTTCATTTTTTACTCTCATTGACAACTCAAGCCTACTCAAGGTAGTCTATTTTACTTCCATCTCTCCAAGCTCTTGGTCATTTTTCTACTTTGTTCATTTGATTAGTTTCCTCATGGATCATTATCTTGAGTAGGGCCAAATCAAGACGATGGAATCTTAGTCAACAACCATGCTTCTCCTACAAGACATTTAGTGTTAAGTGGTCAATTGTAGCTACATGGTCACTTTCGTGATCATACTAATAATACCTAGTACTCTCCCTACTCTTTTGTCCTCACTAATTTAACTTAAGAATAGTCACCACTCTCCTCTTCACTCAATAAGGTCACCCTAGTATTTCCACCTTACTTCTCTTGCCCTTTATACATTTAACCTAGCATCTTCACCTCCTTCATCCTCAATTACTAATATGCGCCTATCTAGAACAAGGAGTGCATTATGTGGTTCAAACCTACTCTAGATTCATGTGTAACTTGTCCAATGACAAAATAATACCTCTCAATTATTACTTTAATGTGATCAACATTTCCTTGTAACACACTTCACATTATCATATATTTGGGGCCTTATTAGGATGTCTAACACTTAGGTGGGGTCCTTGGATTCTTTTTATCTCTTGTTTACCAAGTTTGACTCATTTTGGAAATAGTCTTGGGTAATTCGTACATTTATGGATCTAATTATGGGTTCAAACCTACTGTTAGACCATAGTTACTTAGAATACCTCATTTTGGGCCCATGGAAATCCAAATCTATTTTGTACTTGTTATTTATGGAGTCAAGTGAGTCAAACCTCATTAACCCTTATTGATCTTAAGCAAGTAATGTACCATAAACTCTTTGGAGGCGACATGCTTGTAATTTATGGCATGCACAATAAAGGATGAATTTAGTGGTACAAATTACCATATAATCTTACCAAAACTACACCATCAAGTCAACAAATAATCTTACAAAACCTATACCATCAAGTCGACATAAATGGTACAATCATTCGATATGAGATCGCCCAACATACACCTACAAAATGACTTTGTTTCTACTATGTAAATGCTTTTATGTGAGAAATTAATACCACATTGGTTGAGAGATATCACATAAAAAAAAAAACTTTAATATATACCATGATATTTCTATATTGAGAATAGGCATGGGAATAACCATAAGGCAATGTTGCACCCTTTTACTAACATAAATTGATTGTGATGTAACTATGATATGCTTTTCAAGACTTTAAACTTCAAAGAAAATTTTAATATATAATTTTCAATTTTTAAATTTGAACACAATAATATACCCGTTTCACCCAAAGGCAAGTGGCTTATATACCATATGTGATCTTAGGCTATGCATTTTTCTCATGATTTTACTGCAAGACTAATTTATTACTAAAAACGTGGCTAGTTTTTTAGTTTAAGAAGATTATAAGATATAACAAACCAAATCCGATTTATGAGAGATCGATCGTATTTGTGGTGAATTTTGTTGATGGTCGAGTCCAAAATTGTTACAACAGGAAAGCTATGGGACAGGTTTAGTTCCAACGAAGACATGAGATTTAGAAATGTATTGAGTATTCCTTCGTTAAAGTGATTTTCATTGTGAGCTCCAGAGTCTTCAATCACGACAAATTTCCCAAAAAAGAAGTTTTGAAGCTAAGATCACGATGATTGAAGCGGGTATCACTTCGCTCAGTGAATTGTGCGACACAACCAACTATTGCATATTGTGTTGATTGAACGCTTTCAAAGGTATTGAGACCCTAAATTTGTTGCGGGACAAGTCTACCATTTTTAAATTCCCGCTTTTTAAGGAGAATACTGCAGCTATAGGCCCATGAGCTTATTTAAATGGCAGTCTACATTGTTGAGGTTTTGCAGGTTGCGCGTCTCCTCTGGCGACCGTATTGAATTCCTCCCACACATTAAAATTAAATCATACCAAGCCTTTATAAACCTCACAAATGCCCATTCCTACAAAATTACCAGTGAACGCCTCTAGTTGGCAAAGTTCCCACGTTGCGACAAATCACATATTGATTCATCGATTGATCTATGACTCCAGGGATGCCATGTGCCGACCAACTTATACGCATCAATTATCAACCTGCTTTCAAGTAGTGCAAGATCCACTACCTAGATCGAGGACTCTAGCTCTGGGAAAATTTTGCCATCAGATCTAGACAATCTTGGTCATTCGATTAAAGCAATCTTGATTGTCAAATATGAGAAAACATGGCCATCCAATTTGATCTTGGTCCTCTAATATGGAAAATCTCAGTGATTCAATCAAAACGATCTTGATTGTCAAATCTGAGATCTTGGCCCTTCGATATGGACAATCTTAGCCATTCAGTGAAAGCGATTGTGACTGTCAAATCTAAAAAATTGAAGCCATCCGATCTGGTAAATAATGGCTCTTAGATTTGGGCAATTTTGGCCCTCTGATCTAGAAAAACTCAACCATTTGATGAGAGCAATATCGATTGTCTGATCTCAGAAATCACGATCGTCAAATTTGGGCGATCTTGGCCGTTTAATCAAGACAATCTTAGCAGTTCAATCAAAGAAATCTCAACCATCAGATCTGAGAAATTGTGGCAGTCATATATAGGTGATGTTGGTCATCCAATATGGAAAATCTAGATTTTTCGATCAAAGTAATATGGACCATCAAATATGACAAATCTTGGCCGTCCAATATGGTAAAGCATGGTCGTTACATCCGGGCGATCTTGGGTGTATGACTTGAGAAATTGCAGCCGTCATATCTAAGCCATTCTAACTGTGATATCTGGTAGATATTGGCAGTCCAATTTGAGTGATAACAACTATCAAGTATGACAAATTGTGGCTATTATATCTAAGAGACCCTGGCTATCCAATTTAAGAAATTGCAGCCATCAAATCTGAGCCATTTTAGCTATCTGATTTGTGCAATCATGGCCGTAAAATCTAGCAAATCTTGGTCGTCAAATATGAGCGATCATAGTCGTCAGATATGGTAGATCTTAGTCATCTAAACTAGTAAATCATGGACGTAGATCGAGTCGATCTTGGTCGCCTGAGTTAAGAAATTATAGTTATCAGATCTAGGCCATTCTAGCAATATAATTTAGGCAATCGTGGCCGTCAGCTCTAGTAAATCTTGGTTGTCCAATTTAAGCAATCACAACCATCATATC
Organism: Pinus tabuliformis; assembly: GCA_031772625.1. Lineage (NCBI taxonomy): Eukaryota > Viridiplantae > Streptophyta > Pinopsida > Pinales > Pinaceae > Pinus > Pinus tabuliformis. Next base: position 629,456,080 of record CM062814.1, on the reverse strand, counting down.
TAGTAAATCTTGGCCGTTCGATTTGAGAAATTATAACCGTCATATCTGGGCCATTATGGTCATTCGATCTGGGAAATCTTGGCCATTAGATCTAATAGATTTTGGTCATCCAATTTGAGCAATCACAATCGTCATATCTAGTAGATTTTGGTCGTCTTATTTGAAAAATTATAGCCATCGGATCTTGGCCATCCAATCTAGGCAATCGTGGTCATTAGATCTGATAGACCTTAGTTGTACAATTTAAGCGATCACAACCGTCAAATCTAGCATATCTTGGTCGTCTAACTTGAGAAATTGTAACCATTAGATCTGGGACATTTTGGCCATCCTATCTAGGCAATCATGGCCGTCATATCTGATAGATCTTGGTCGTCCAATTTGAGCAATCATAGCCATCAAATATGGTAGATCTTGGTCGTCCAACCTGGAAAATTTTCACTGTAAGATATGAATCTTTCTAACTGTACAATCTAAGAAATCGTGGCCGTGAGATTTGGTAGATCTTATTCATCCGATCTAAGTGATCTTGGCCATTAGATCTAGGAATTTTTCGCAACTAGATTTGGGACATTTGGGCCTGCCAAGTGGCGTAAGATTGAAGGTGCCCAATCTACAGCTCCAGTGGACATAGCACTTGCAATTTTTTTCATTCGTAATCCTAACGTAGTGTAATACAATGCTTTTGACAGTACAATTATGGTGTTTGCGACTCTACAGTGTAAATCCATTTCGGTTGCCTAGCTTCCTTCCTACAAAAACTTCAAACGTTTCCTTTCTTCTAAAGGAATGTGTATATTTCCAAAGCTTGCGCTGCAGCAAATTTATAGATATAAAAGCGACAAGACTTAACGCGGTCATGAGAGGAGCAATGTGTGTATTTGTTTACCGTATTATCTCAACAACTCAAAGAGGCACACATAACAATATTTTTAAATGAATAGAAAAGTAGTGTGACAATCTTTTTGGGATGAAAAGGTCCTTTCAAAATTAATTAAAACAAAATTTTATTCTCAAAATATTAATTTATACACTTATTAATAGAAAGCTTGTTTTCTTGTTTCATCAATGCATTATTGGTTTCAGCCCTATATCAGATTATAGCTCAACTCTGTTTACATTTTGTCATTTTAATAAATGTTTAACCATTTATAGATAAAGAATGTTGAAATTTGAAACTTTACTTTTTAGACTTTGCTCTTTGTAAGGTTAAGATGGATTATGGGTTATTGTACATTAAATTGGAACAGCTTAGGATGTATTTATTATTAGGTAGAACAAACAAGTAGCTTAAGATAGATTTATTGTTGGTTAGAACAAACCTTTAACTAGTTGAAACAAAAATGATAGAATAGCTTTTATTTTCCACCAAAATATTATTAAATTTTTGCTTCACATTTCATCTCCTTAAATTTCTAAAAACGGATTTGTATTATGGAAAAAAAATTGTTTCATTGTAATTTAAATATGGATCAATATTGTGGAAAAAAGTTTTCATTTCATTAATTTAAAGATGGATCTTTATAATAAAAAAAATAATAATAAATAAATAAATAAATTTCATCATAATTTAAATTTTGTAGACAATTTGTACTAGATTTGATTTAATTACAATTTATATTCATACTTTTAAGATTTTTTTTATCTTGAACTGAACCTCAATATTAACTACATTGTAATCTATAATTTATGATAATGTATGTAGTTTTTTTTGTACAGTTTAATACAAGTGTAACATGCAATTACTTCACTTCAAAATAAATATATTCATTCATATTCCTCTACTGAAAGTTCTCAGAGAAATGTAAGATTTTAGCACTTGAGGCTACAACTATGTATAAATTTTAGAGAGACATATAAAATCATTTCAAAACACAGTTTATCATGTGGACTTTCCAATCCAAAGAAAAATTGTTCATTGATAATATCCAAAATTTTGATCACAATTCTAAAAAAAAAAATATAAGATTACAAAATTAGAGGATAGTGTTATGTATAAATCAATCAGTTTAACATGTGAACTTTCCAATCCAAAGCAAAGGCATTCATTCATAATAGCCAAAATCTCCGTCACAATTCTCAAAAATTAAAATTAAAGTAAAAACTAGACCTCAAAATACAATTTATCATGTGAAATTTGTGATATATTAAATCTCACTTTATCATGTGGAATTTGTGATATATTAAATCATAAAAAGAAGAGAACTACAATGCATTCAATCCATGACACACCAAATTTCAATCACCCAAAAGTAGTGCCATGCATAAATCAATAAATCAATTATATGATAGTTTAATGCAAAAACTAAACCATTTCAAAATAAAATTTATCATAAACAATTTACAATATGTTTTATCCAAAAAGAAAGAATCACAATTTACAAGTCACATGAATTAATTTATTTACTAACCATGTTAAAAATCATTAATTTACCAATCCATCAATCAATCTTAACATTTTAAAATTGAAAAATCATTTTAATTATACAAATCTGAATTTATCTACTAACTCATCCATTTAAAAAAAATCGCAAAAACCTCGCATATACTATATACAATAATATTCAATTAAAAATGCATAAACACGTTGGTCCTACTAAAAAATCAGTTGTATCTACAATGTTAATATTAAAATTAAAAATACTTGAACACATTGGTCCTACTAAAAAATCAGTTGTATGTACAATGTTAATATTCAAATTAAAAATACTTAAACACGTTGCTCCCATTATGGAATTATGATTACATATTCAGTCATTTCCACATATTGTTTTCATGCATCCTATATTAAAAATACTTAAACACGTTGCTCCCATTATGAAATTATGATTACATATTCAGTCATTTCCACATCCTATTTTCGTGCATCCTATTGCAGGAATGTATATGGGCATAATGTTTTATTGCAAGAATATATGGGCATAGTGTTTTCCATATGTGAAAATATTTTCCTATGCTAGACCAACATATAATAAAAAAAACCACCTTTGTTTGCCAAAATAAAGATTGACATCCCTCTGTGTTTTGTTGTAGGTAATTTTGTTCTTTTCAACTTAATCACATTCCATACTTATATCTTTTGCACTCCATATTATCCATTGCTTAAGGGGATTCCAGTTAATCCCCAGATCAAAAATTTGACACCCAGAATTTATTGGAAAGCTAATTGTTGATAAGGCTTCCCGCTGTGCCGCTAGTTGATCTTGCAATAATTGGACTCTCTGTGCCGCTAGTCTTTTAACAGCCGGATTATCTCTGGTCACACATAGGAAATGACATGTGACCTTGCATTTACACATATCATGTGACAACTAAGATGGCTTCTTACGGTTCTACTTCTTCACAAGTAGCCTTTATCCTGCCAACCAATATAATAACTAACTTATTATGAAAAAGAATGTTGGTGCATATTGCAAATAATAAACTATAAGCATTATTCCTTGGTTTACAAGGAATTTCAAGTGGACTTTCAAACTTGTAGTCCCAGTGCGTTGCATTTTCTTCAACATCGATTTACACTTAATTTACAATTTATATTTTTCTTTTATCCTTGACTTCCTCTATAAAGGAAGCATAAACCTACTTGATGGCTTGTGAGAAACGCTGGTACTATTATACACATCAATTAACACTAGTTTGCCGAGATAGCATTAAAATGTCCACAAGGGAAAAAGTCACATTATTACAACCTTCGTTTCCGACCTTCATCGACTGCTGATCAGGTGGTGTCCTGAAAGTTCGCTCAGCATGTCCGTTTGGAGCTGGAAAGTCATAAAAACAAAGCACAAATTATTTGAGATAACTCGAAGAGGTCACTGAGAGCTCTATAGTTGACTCTGATTTCCTTTTCAGAAAGAACCTGTTAGACCACTCTGAATTTTAAGTGTTGAATGTCAAGCCAGGTTACCTTAAGAAAGATCTAAAAATTAATCTATTTGTTGAGAACCAAAAGCTGCTTTCTCATCTACGCCATTTTAATTTTAAACATATATCTTTAGGAAATCACCAATTTTTTTGAACAAAATCCTTAGAAGAAAGATACTAACCATGGTGTGGGTCTTTCCAGATCCTGTTTGACCATACGCAACAATGCAGACATTGTAACCATCCATTACAGATCGGATCAATGGCTGTGTATCCATGTAAATTTCCTCTGCCATCTCATGGACAAAATCAAGTCAGTGATTTTATGCAAATTTTGCCAGAAGACGTGGTCAAAAGACTCTTTAATCAGTACCTTGTGTAGCAGATGGCCCAAAAACCTTATTAAAATTGGATATTCTCTGTACATCTTTGCCCATTTTGGATTACAGATCGGATCAATGGCTGTGTATCCATGTAAATTTCCTCTGCCATTTCATGGACAAAAACAAGTTAGTAATTGTATGCAAATTATGTCATAAGACGAGGTCAACCTACTCTTTAATCAGTACCTTGTGTAGCAGATGGCCCAAACACCTTATTAAAATTGAGTAGCCTCTGTACATCTTTTCCCATTTTGGATGTATTGACAAGGAGGGATCTATCTTCCCCAATAAATTCCACTACACTGTGGGCGTCAAATTAACCCCCAAAATGGGGTCTGATTCTGAAGTATACCCTTATGATTCCTGAACCCCAAGAAAACAGTAAATATAGTTAGAGATTACTGTAATTGCCATAATATAACGATGGCATCCATTCTGACAATAATTGCAGGGAGATGTCGATGGCAGTATTTTGACGACACAACATTAAGATTTCGATCCCCTCGTCATATCTGATTATCAGTGTCATAATAATCAAGCGGACACCCAGGGAGTGAAGGCCCCCCAATTTGGTGTTTATTCCCCCCGCAGGAAGCCATAAGATTTACTTGCTTACAAGATAAGGGATTCTTTTCTGATGCCTTACTTTTCCTTCATCAGAGCCAGGACGGAGGCGACAGAGTCTATGGTTGTGGTTCCAGATTCAGATTCCTATCCAGTGCCTGTTTATCCTTTTACCCACCTTCCAACTGAGACCTTTATTGCTTCACTTGAATAAGACGACCTTTTCCACCCTGATAAACACCCTTAAATTGCAGGACAAACACCTTTGAGGTCTTGAAGGCTATTATAAAGAATCTTGTTTTCTTCCAGAACTCTGATATCCCCTAGCAGCATTAGAAATTCCTGTGACCTGGTTATCTCGAAAAATAATGTTTTAGAGAGAAAGAAGTCAGTGTCATTCCTGCTAATAGCTTACTCAGATAGCAATACATAACAACAAAACAAATGTCTAGCTTACAAAGTTCGAACATTAAAGAAAATAATAATCCCCCATTCAACGTCGTGGCGTAGAAGTCTCTGGTTTTAACTTACCAAGCAATTCAAAATCCCTTCGCCACTCTGGCTGTAACACTTTTACATCTTCCCGTGCTCTAAGCAATGTCTCTTATGCCCTGAAAATCATATCCATTGTTTGATAAAATCACATCCATTGTTTAATAAAATGACCATTGTGAAATTTCTAAAAGATGGTAATCAATAATGAGACAGTCATGGATCACAAAATGATTAGCATGTTTGCTTTAGTACAGCGAAAGCAGTATTCATTTGATTTAGTTTCATTATTCCAAACAGAATCTGAAAAAATTGTGATTTCTGACTGCATTTGCAAAAAAATTGTTGCTCCCTGATTGCATACTCTGTCACTGCACATGTAAGATATAACTCTTTAAAATGTTTCCTACTAGCCTACTCTAGGACAGCAGGGGCATGTTGGGATGAGGCTCACAAAGGATACTAGTAAACAGGCTTGAAGCTACGTTGGTTATCTCATCATCATGGAAATAGAGGCAACACAAACATGGTAGGATAATCTTCCTAGATTATTAAAAAAAATGCTCTACATATCACATATGCAATTCTTCATCAAACAATAGTCCTTCATTACACTGAATCAAATGGCGACTGAAATTATTTCGTGCTGCAGTCCATTTTGTTTACATTTCTGATTTGCCTCCACAGCATCAAAATTTTATTATTTTTAGTGGAGTTTAAAATATTGCTCGCGTTGACTTCTTTTCTTTGTGCTTCCAAATGCATTTGATGTTCCTGACTGGTATGCAAATGTTTTGGATCTTGACTTTGACAGTCACCACTTTTCTCTTAGGAAATAATTGTCTCGATCCTAGCTTTTTTGAATCTTCAAAGCAAATTAGAGTTAACATAGGATGAAAATTGCCATCAAACTGGAGAACAGAACTTCTCACTCTGATCTTAAACACAAACAAAGAGAGGACTGAGTGAAAATCACCACATCCCGATGGAATCTCTGTAGCATATGTATTTATGGTTGATTATTTTTTACTTCAGCCAATGTTTAAAGTCATTTGATAACAGATATTACTCATGAAACCTACGGTTATTGAGCAATGAGATCATTTGTATTTCATTTTGCATCAAGGACAAGGACAATTGATGCTCACCAAGGAAAATTTGTCTTGTCTATTCTCTGCAAAAATTCTAATGATAAGATTCATAAATGCTTGCATCGAGCCCTGCTGCACAGCAACAAAGAGTTAAAAGCATGAACTCTTGAGGACCTAGTGTTCAATATGCTTACAAAAATTTTTAATATCTAATATGTATGACTGAACAAGACTAGGGTTTTGAAGCATATTTTGCATTTAGAATGTTTTGTGCTTAATCGAGTAGGATTAGTGCAAAAGAATAGGTATGATATTTGCATACCGGTGCAGCAGTTTGTATGGCTTCAACAAGGTTCCGATCAATATTTTCCTTGTCATTTGTCATTTCTTCAGCAAACCGCTTTAATAAAGCTCCCATTACGTCTGTCAACCATAGCATGTGGTTAAGGATGTGTAAAGCAAAGAATTTTTAATTTTCAAGCATGAATAGTTTCTAGAACTTCGAAGCATGAAATCAACTCAATAACCACACATTAATTGAACCTTTAGATTGAAAGATGTCATCAAGTCGTTTTTCTCCCTTGTCCATGTTTCTAACTGAAGGGTTTGGCTCAGTTTCAGGGTCCCTAACAGGCACACAACGAGTTGAATGTTGAAGGAAATTCCTGTGTTTTGCGGAATCATGGGGGACCTCAAAGAGCTTGCATATTTCCAATAACCATTTCCTCCACACTGTTTCTATTTATAATAAGCCTTCGGCGCCAATATACAATCAACAATCTTTGTTGTAGAACCCAACTGCAAGCTTTCCTGAAGAAACAATAAGATTCACAAGACGTTAAAATTAAAGATTCAAATGTAAGCATCCATACGAATAACAACGTGATTGGCATATTCACTTGCTCTTAATACCATCAGTTCACCTGCTTCCTCTGCTTTCAGTGAAGCCAAACGAGCATCACAGATGCTCTTAGCTTGCGATCTACTACCTTCTTCTATGCTAGAAACCTGTAAATCCATGGCAGTCCTGAGCATATTGTCTGCAAATGACAAGTGCCTTCTCTGACTAAACGAATTTCTGGGAGGAGGATATGTAGAAGTGCTTGGAACCAGTGGGGGAGGGACTTGCTTACGCCTCCACTAAATCCATTGAGGGTCAGCTGAAGGTGTGTCTCTTTATCATATGAAATTTCACGCACTGCCTCAATGGCCTGCTCCCACCTTACTGTTGGAACTTAAGAGATCGATTTTGGTTGATTTCGATAGTCTTGACAGAGAAAATCAATAATGAACTGGAAAGAACCAATTGTGCCAAGTCTGAACTCCAAGCACTAATTTGCAGCAATAGTGTGCACAACGCTGCAGCTGCTTGTTTGCACATATTGTAAGTGGTAGTGGGCACAACGCTGCACCTGCTTGTGTGCATAAGCCGGCCCTTAATGGAGGCGACCTGTTCTTGGCGGTGATTCCCTCCAACATAGGCTGAAAGTCCGCTATTGCAAACTGCCAACTATTATCTACGCTGGTACAGATGTCAAATTGTCATTGGAAGGAGAGTGACGACAATAGGCATCTCTGATTGGTTGGATCTGCCCAACCAAAGCCTGCAGAGAAATGTGTTCTAGGCAGTGATTGCCTCCAACATGGGCCGAAACTCCACTATGCCCAACCACCAACTTTTATGTGCGCTGGTACAGATGTCAGATTGTCATTGGAAGGAGGGCAACGAAAATAGGCATCTCTGATTGGCTAGATCTGCCTAGCCAAAGCCCGCATAGAAACACCTATTGGCATAATAGGCACAATAAAAATAAACAAGTAGGATAGCATAGCACAAACCTTGGTATCATGGATAAATATTTGAAATGTACAAAGCTTAGAAACCAAAATAAGAGTCACAAATGCTTGCTGCCACACAAAATTGAAGAAAACATCAATAATTCATTTCTATTTTAAAAAACAATTGCAACAAATGACAATATTCATTTATATTTTTGAAGTCTTTAGAGTTTAGACAACTAGAGAGCACATATATTGTTCCAAAAGCTTAAATGTCGACCTGAATTTCTAATAGTTTTAGAGAAGCTTCAGATCTTTATTCTCATGTTTCTGTAGCCCCACAACTTCCAAAAGTCTAACTTGTGAGCCTTTGAAACCTAATGGAAAAATATATAACATAGTGAATAAAGTCTTTACAGCTCCATAGTTTACCCACCAGTGTGCCTTATTTTCATCCTCATATTTCTCTTCACATGATTTCTTCTCTTCTATGTTCAATGCTTTCCATTTAGTTTTCAAAATGGCTCCCATATCCTTGAAAATGGTATTTGGATTCTCATATTTCACCTATTGGCATAATAACAAAATGAATTGGAGCATATAATTAAAATGAGCATTTGTAAACGAACATGTAAAGAATTCATATAATAGAACATAATGAATTGGAGCAAATAATTAAAATAAGCATTCTTAAAAAAACATGTGAAGCATTCATATAATAAAAGTCAAAGTCTTTCTTATATGACAATAATCCCATATGCAAAAGCAAATCAGAAGGGCATCAAATATTTTGTTTGGTTTACACTAGACTAAAGTAGTGTATGACATTGTGGAAATGTGCATTTTTTTCTATGTGCATGTGAAGATAACATGGAGCACTGAAGTTCATAAGGAATCTAGAAAACCTTCAGGGCACGACTCACAAAACTTTTGGGTTAATCCCATGTATAATAAAAACAATTAGCATTTGGTTTCCTTCAATATCAACCTTTGTTTGCTCCAAAGAGCCACCCAATTCCATTGTCCTTGGGGGAAAAAACATATGTTGAAGTAGGTTTCTTTGGCCTGTTTGAAGCCTTCTTTATAGGAGTCTATAAAGCATTTATCCTGATGGAAAGGAAATTGTTTCAAGTAAACTTTTGGGTTAATTCCCGTTACAATAAAATCAATTAGCATTTGGTTTCCTTCAAGATTGACCTTTGTTTGCTTGTAAGACCCACCTGTATCCATTACCCTTAGGGGAACGCAATAAATGTTGAAGGTGGTTTATTTTGCCTGTTTGGAGCCTTCCTTATAGGAGTCTATAAAGCATTTATCCTGATGGAAATGAAATTGTTTCAATAAGATACAACATCAAGCATCATCAATAGCAAGATGGTTCTCCTTATCGCTTCGCCTTAATCTTGTTGAAAAACAAATTATCAAGTGTAAGGGATTGCTATGTGGAAATTATGCTTCAACAACAAAATAGGAAATTAGAGGCAATGAGCGGACTTGAAATTATCAATAAAACAAGGGATCCAATGGTAAATGAGTGCTTATATGATAATGAAGATATTTATCTGAATAAAGCTTTTCAAATGCCTTTATATTTTAGATGTGAGAAATTTGTCATATTACCAATGCAAAAGCAATGGCTCATGACAGAATACTTAACTGAAAAAGTCAGAATATTACAAATACAAAAACAAGGCATGCAAGCAAGAAAATGAGTAGTCGATGGTTGGGGCTTGAATTCCTCACTTCCGGGATTGTTGTGGTAGCATGGGCCTTATTCCTCTCTTCCAGGATTGGTGTGGTAGTAGGATTTCCCTAAATAGTGCACAACATTATAAGAAGTTTACAAGAAGTTGAGGGTGGGGGTGCGAAGAATATTAGAGAAAAGAAAGAAAAAAATTGAGCCAAGGATGTTGGATGTTGGGGGGAATATTAGTGAAAACAAAAAATTGTGGGCCAAGGATGTTGATGGGCTCTGATGTTTTTTGGATTGGTATGTTAAATGGATCAATGCACTTGTGACAATGGTTTTCCTCTCTAAGCATGGTTTCCCTATTTAATTGGAATCATATTATAATTATATGTGAAGGGATACCAAGTTCAAACATAGTTCAGGTGCTAGCTAGGAAAATAGAAGAATATGCAAGTAGGGTGTGCCTAGCAGTACAACTTGATAACATCATACATGGGAATTGGTAAATCAAGTTCACAAGAACTAGAAGAAAACTTTTCCATAGCTATTTCTCCAAGGGATTAAGACATGAGTTGCAATTTTTTATATCATCCAAAAGATATGAATGTGGTAAAATAAGCACAGGAAGCAAACCTAGCAAAAGGAAAAAGGTATGATGTGGATCCACATCATTACATGTATGACTAGTTGTGGCAAGTAGTATCCATAGCCGCCCTATCCATCTACCAATAACCTCTAGTCCTTCCCCTTTTTGCCTTTTTGCCTAGGTTACTGATAAATGGATCCATGTCATTACATGCATGACTAGTTGTGGCAAGTAGTATCCATAGTCGCCCTATCCATCTACCAGTAACCTCTAGTCCTCCCCCTTGGATTCCTCTTGTTCTGAAATCTCCTTCCTCTCTTCACATCCTGCCCCTTCCCTCCCTTTTGTCTATCGTTAACATTTGTCTCAGTCTAGGGTTTGGGAATCTCTATTAAGCTAAGTCACAGGACACATCCCTGAGGATCTCGTGTCTCGTATTTCACGTGTCGGACATAAAACATGCCCTAAAATGTGTCGAAAATGATTTTCTTCGTGTCCTCCAAACGAGACACGTGTTTTGGATGTGGCGAAAACGTGCCCTAACTTTTTTTCTCTTAGGCCACCTGTCCCATGAAAAATGACATTTAAAAACTGCAACATGGTTTATTTTTGGGTTTTTTTGTCATTGTTCGTCGTTGAAGTCAATTTTGCTCCTTGTCGAAATCAAATTTGTTGTGCAGTGTGAGGAATTCTATCAAATTCGAGCGCAATGCTTACAACTTCACATTGAGAGCACAATTCACAACTTCACATCAACCTGGACTTGGAAATGCAGAAGACAAGCATTCATGTGCTTCGCTGAGAGTTTGGAGCACTTAAATTTCCTGTAAGTTGTGTTATAGCCTATGGAACTTAACTTAATTATACACTAGTGACCACATTTTATGGCCAATGACCATGTATAGATCATGTGTTGAAATAAAAATCCTAGCTCCCCGTCATGTGTTCATTGCTCACTACACCTTCGAGGTCTAAAGGGAGGGAAAGCTCGATTAACGCTTTGGTCAATAGTGAAGTTTGAACACATAAAAATTTATAATTCATAAACTACCTTATGTGAACTTTGAACATGAACGAACACGTTTGAAGTTAATAACATAAGTTATAACATGAACATTGAACTGTGATAAACTAACTAGTAAATAGTATATACTAAATACTTAATAGATATCATCATGATTCATATCTATATGGATCAAGCACTATATTTCAATATTTTTTTAATATATATATATATATATATATATATATATATATATATATATATATAATGTGTCCCTCGTGTCCTGTTTCCAGGGTCATTTTGTCTCGTGTTGAATACTCAAATTTACGTGTCCTCGTGTCATGTGACTTAGCTATTAAGTGATATAACTTTTTTGACTCTCTTTCAGGCAATGGATTTGGTAAACGCAATTGCAGTTGCAAAGAAAAAAGCTTAACTCAATTGTTGCTTCAACAATAACCACCACCTTAAAAATAGCACTCTTGTTTGTTTTTTCGATTGAATCTTCAATTATGCTTCTTCTCGTAGTAGCTAGATGTTGTTCCCTCACCCTAAGCATGTGTAGTCACCAAAGCTACTGTTGTAGATGTGCATGTCTCAGTGGAAGCTAGAACATACCTAGGTTGAACCGGATGTTGGGAAATTAGGGAATTGTAATGAATGCTTCCACCAGGATAGTGTTAGCTTTTGGTAGCATCGGAAGTGCTCTAGCCTTGAAAATTGGTGAAGAGGCTAAGGCAAATGAGTTCTAAAGAACCCATAAACCGTTTGGTGAAATTCCACCCGAATTGTATTTTATTAGAATAATTAACATTTTTAATGGGGTTCCTAAGTCTAAACTTAAGAAAATTAAAATATTAATGGGTATATATCAAAATATGGGTGAGAATGATCTAGAAGGCGAATCAAGTCATGTTTTAATCTTAGTCATTGATTAGAGACTTAATCTCGGTCGTTGAAGTCTCAACGAGAAAAGTATAAAGAGACTTGGGGTTCATTTGGAAATACACACATAAAGATTGAGGAAATCGATTTTCTGAGGTGACAAGTTCTCAAGAGGGAAATCGATTGGGGAGATCTTGCAGCTGAGGGGCAGAGAGAATCCGAGTGAAGGACTTTCCGGAAAATACAGAACAGAGAGGCAAGGAGAGCTTGCAGAGAGGTAGCACAGTAGGCGGGAGAGCTGACGCAGAATCCAGAACTGTTGGAACAGCCGAAACTGTCGGGAACTGCCAGGACAGCTAAGAGAGTTGATGCATAGGCAGCGCAGTAGCCGGGAGAGCTGACGCAGAGGCAGTGCAGTAGCCGGGAGAGCTGACGCAGAGGCAACGCAGTAGCCAAGAGAGATGACACAGAAAAGCTGCCTGTCACGTAGAATCAAGAATTGCCAGAACTACCAGAATTGTCGGAATTGTCGAGCACTGTTGGGAACTGCCGGAACAGCCAGGAGAGCTGACGCAGAGGGCAGAGAAGGTGATGCAGGGCTGACGCAGGGCCAACGCAGAAATAGTTGGGGTTTAGCTAGTCTTGTGCCAAATCAATCGGAATTCTACCAAGTGAAGTGAGATAAAACTCACTCAAATTTTTCGCCAGTATTTTCTCTGTAAATGATTGCTAGATGAGCATCCTAGAGTTGTATTCAGATATTTCTCCTACATAATAATAAAACCCTCAGCGCTGTTGCACCGGTTTTCCCGCATTGGGTTTTCCCGGGGACTATTGTGTCCAAAAATAAGTGTGTCCTATCTATATTGTTCTTTGCTCTGTTTTCTGTTTCATGAGATCAACTATTTAATTAGTGTAGGCTGCAGAAGTAATTTGCTTCAGTATTCAGAAGAATAAATTGATGAATGTAATTTAGAAATCAAGTAGGTGAAGTAGATTCAGATTTGTTGCAGCAAGGGTTCCTTCAGAGTGTAAGAATTTTCACAAATAGTAGGTGGAACGAGAAGGAATGTTAAGTCTAGTGCCTTTTCCTCCGCTAATGGCTTATGATATGCCTTAGACGCCTAGGATGACACTAGAACTTACTCACAGTTCAGTTGATAGTCTATTTGTGAGGTGGTGGAGGAATGTCATCTGAGTGTGCTACCAAGTATAATAAATTGTTAGAGAATTGACACACCTACAATTGTTAGATAATTGTATTGTGGAGTGTCGGTTGTAGCAAACTCTGCAATTTGAACAAGAGTGCAATGTCTCACCTACAACATGGAATACAATGAATTGCAAAGCATTGATTGCAGGGAGCTCTGCAATCTCATAATTATTTAATATAAAAAGCCTACATAGTGACCAATACAAAAAACAAATTTTTAAATGATTAATTATTCTTGACAATTAAGTAAAATAAATCCCAATCTTATTATTATTTAATATAAAAAGCTTACATAGTGACCAATACAAAAATTAGTTTTTTAAATGATTAATTATTCTTGACAAGTAAAATAAAAATAAAGCCATACTCAAGATTGAATTCCAATCATGTAAGAATGAAACTCATGAAAAAGGATATTTTAAATTTCAAAAATATAAAAATGAATTCGTTTTTTCTAAATAAATAAAATAAATATTAAAATTTGATAAAACTCATAATAAATCTGATGAAACGGAGCAAACTAATATACGTTTAGAGGATTTTGACTGCTACGCAAAAACTATAATCCCTGGCTAGAGGGAGGGGCTAAAAATGTCTATAATTAATGTAACACCCCTAGTTCCAACACCGAATGAGTAATGTAATAACCATGCATAAAATGCATTCGTTGGTGAGCCTGAGACTCGTGAGGTTGGTATGGCTCTGTGTTTATGTACATGTTAGGTCAATGGACCAAGTTACGAATATGATTAAGGCCGATGTGCCTATGTAATGGGTCTGAGGACCGTGATTATTACGCTGGTGAGCCGAAAGTTGCTTTTGGGGCGGTACACCCATGTGTATGTGTGTCTATGTGTTGGGACTAGTTTGCCCGCATGATTACGGTTTTATATGCGATGAGGCTAAGAGGCCTAGTGTGGTAAATATGTTTAATTTATGAATATTAATAAACACATAATGGTTGTAGGCGAACCTAGATAAAAGAGTATTGGGGGCCCATGACTCCACGACATGAAAAAGGTCTAGATGAAAAGGTAATATTTTAGTATCATAATAAAATATTATAATATTATATAAAGGAAAAATATGTTTATAAAAGGGGGGAAATGGTTACCTAGTCATCCATTCAGGAGGATTATTCAATAATTCAGGGCTATGTACCAGTGGATGAAACTGGTGTGGGTTTTGGAATTGACTAGGGATTTTTTGTTGGTGAATCATGTGCTTGGACTCAAGGACCGACTGGAGTTTGGGTGATCAGGTGTTGATCCTTGGAAAGCGAGCACCACAACGGGACTAACGGGTTTTGGAGAAGGGTGTGCCACTTGGGTTCTGGAACTAACTGGAAGCCAAATCATTTATGGCCTGGAAGGGTGCCTGGAAGACCTAGAATCAAGACGAGCTCTTGGAGCCCTGTGCTGGACAATTCATGACTCGCCATGAGGCGCCCTAGAAGGTAGGCATCATAGAGGGACTAGCAGGTCCCAGAGAAGGGTGTGCCACTTTGGGGCAGATTCGGGGAACCAAACCGCAATGGTTGGAGTCGCGATTGTTGCATTGGTGCCTTGGCCATGGATATGCTATTATTATTGGTATTGTTTCCTATGGAGTTGGAGCCCTAGCTCGGGGTGACCTACAGTTGAGAGTTTATGAACCATAAGGTCTTTGGTTGGGAGGAACATCACAGGTCTGCAACCAGCAACAACATTCACAGATAAGTATTTGAGAACTGGTTTTATGTTTATTCCGCTGCATTTACATATGGTTCTATAATCTTTTGGTTAATTGTGCTCAATTTGTGTATTGTGGTTAAATTATGCTTATATTTTTTGTTATGCTTGGGAACAATGAAATATGTTAAATGTATTTGGTCAAAATATATATATATATATATATATATTTCTGGTTTAATTTTTTCCTAGGGTTTTGAGTGAAAAGGTAAAATTTCCAGGTGTGTTTGAGTGGCATCGCCCAAGGGTGGCTAGAGACATTACAATTAAACATCATAAACTAATATTCTCCAAATTGTACAAAGAGAACTTAATTTGTTTTATTTAATATCAAAATTTATTTACAGCCAAGTTCATTATGAACAATTGATTTCCCTGCTTGAAAATTTTGAAAATTTTCACGCGTGCAAGCAGGCAAATAAATGTGGTCACTCTGCCTCAAACCAACACAATCACGCGAGGGGGCATCTTAACGACAATAAATATGGCCACTCTTCCTCAAGCCAACACAATCATGCAAGGGGGGGGACCATGCACCCTCATGATACGTGGGTTATGGATCTTAGCCCCAAAGAGAAGGATCAAAAATAGGTTATTTCCCCTCCACCAATATTAATGGCTAGAAGTCACATTACTAAGTGAAGTGGCAAAATAGAAGAATCATAGCAAGTGCATGTGGATAAGGTGTTGAGAATGGAGATAAAGAAATGGATTCATTATTCTTATGTATTTGTTGTTTTTGTTGCATGCTTTTATCTCCCTTTTGTCCGGTAAAAGATCATGTTCCTTTTAGTTGTTGTATTCTTAGGTTATTTTGAGGGTATTGCTTAGATATACCAATGTTAATGCCTAGGGTAATGACAACATTATAAAGCAGCAAAGCTAGGACAAGTGGCCACCAGAAGTGGTCACACCTATCATGAGTATAGGAGAGCAAACATGTGTGGAACCTCCACCTCAAACCAACATGACAAAGTAGGGTGAAGAACCATGCAACTTCATGGTCTGAAAATGATGGATCTTAACCCCAAGAGAAGGCTTAGAAATTGTTTCACCCTATACAAAAGTCACATTATCGTGTGAATTGGCAAGATGGAAGAATCATAGGAAGTGTCAGGTAAATAAGGTGTTGATAATGAAGAGAAAGCCATGGATTCGATCTTCTAATGCATTTGTTTCTTTTAAGGCTCGCTTTCATCACCCTTTTCTCTAGTTAGAGACCCTATTTAGTTTTAGCTAATCTATGTTCCTATGTTTTCTGAGGCTTGGTCTCAAGACAAGTTAGTGTGTGGCCTTAAGGCCCAACGAAAGTTGATTTAGGAATGGAAAAAACATATGTAAGATGAAGTATGTGTAGAAAAACCATGAAAATTCTAATCTACTTGAATGAAAAAATTTAAAACTAACTTGTAAACCAAGACACGGAATTTTCGCTACTTAATTTGCAACGGAATAGGAATAGAAATAACACAGTGACAATATCAAAAACACAATTTTTCTAGAGAATCGAACTGGGAAAACCCTCTACTTGTTTGAAAATTTTATTGATAGAAGAATGAAAAATATAACTCTTACAATACAATATTGTCTGCGCAGAAAACATGATCGTTCTCCCTACCTAAATAGGCTTGAAACACCTGCAAGTAGCATGATCATGCCCCCCTATTTCTATGTGCGTAGGCTACTCCTATTATTTAGGGAATTCTCCCTAAATATTCGCGCAAATCCCAAGGGAAATTCCTCCTCAAATTTGCGCACAAGCTTCTCTTGCACGCTCTTCCTCTCACAAGCTCACATACACAAACCTATGCTCTATATTTCTTTGTCTCACCAACTTGTGCTCACAAAACAATGATCACAATTGTGCCTTTCTATCTACTTATGAATAATAAGAATTAGTTAATTCTAGCAAGTTCTATTTTTTGGAACTCAAATTAGTGATTGATGAGTTAACTAACTCATGCAACTCATCCTATCTCAATTTAGAACTAGAGGCTCATTTGTCTTTTCCCAATAATAACTCGCACTAGAAGACAAGTTGAGCCTTCGACTCCTGCATATCAATCAAACTGCTTCATGAATTGTCCTAATTTATAGGAACTCGCCTAATTTTTAGGAACTCATCCTAACTTTTAGGAACTCGTGCATGTTAAGGAGATATGCTTCTTGGTCTCTTTGACTAAGGCACAAGTCAAAGAAGGACCTTTCTTGCTACTATTTTCAACACTCCCTCTTAGCAAGGAAGGTGTTTCTGGAAAAACCTCGTCCACCTGGATCTTTGCCCAATTCTTCCACATTCTCCACTGCTGCAGTTGCTCCCTCTAAACTAGAAAACTTCCCTGCATTCTTCTACAGACCTGATTTGAAGACTTATTCTTTCTCACCAAGTTCTGCAAGTCCATCACTTTAGTCATAAGTGACATGTACCCTGTGTACCTATGTGGTTGCTTCCTCTGGCTAGAAGTGATACTAGAAGATTCAACTTATTTTGATCTCTCTTAGCTAAATCCTCTACCCACTTGACTCGAACTCTCCCTATACTGGCAGTCTTTCACTGAGTGGTTGCATCCACTTGCCCCAGGTTATGCTTCTCGTCATCCTGCTGGTCAACGCAACAACCAACTAGCTTAGACTAAAACTGAGATATTGGTTGAGGCTCAATCTTGAGAGCTTTATCCTTCTCTCACTCAATCACCACTTCTCTACTTTGAGCTCTCTTTGCCTTGTTTCTCAAGGTTGCATCTGTCTCTACCTGCAACTTGTTGAGATTCTTCACCCTAAAACCTATATGCTTCTTACATCCAAAAGCTAAGTGTTGGAGGTACGCCTTATCTCTGTTGAAGATGATATCATTTCCCTTGTTTTCAAGGGTAGCTACCGAAAGAAGATTTTGCCTCAATCCGGGAACATAGAGAGCATCTTTGAGATGAAGAGGATTACTTGACTCCCTGTGAAAATTGACAGTACCAACTCCTCTAGTTGCACACTGACCATCATCTCCTAACTCAATTTGAAAATGTATGTCCTTCTCCTTCAAGTGGCTAAAACTCTTCTTATTCCTGGCCATGTGTAAGGAGGCTCCTAAATCAATATACCATATGTTGCTATCAGCTGAGCTTGCCCTGCAAGTAATCAATGAAAAATCCTTCTTGAACTGGGCAGAAAATGCATCTACCTCTGCTAATGTAGCGACATGATCCTTACTGGACTCCTCCTTTCGCTTAGGACACTTAGTGGAAGAGTGTCAAAACATGGCAATGGAAGCACTTGATCTTGCTTAGATCCTTCTTCTTGCCCTTCTGACTAGACTTGACCTCTCCTTGGCCCTTCTTGACCATGGCCTTGCCCGTCAAGGCAAGGTTCTCCTCGTCCACTGTTATAATTGATCTCCCTTCTATGGTTCCTCTTCAAATCTCTTTTGGTATGCAATCACTCCAAAACCTTTCCCAATTTGGAAAGTTCTCCCTCACACTAACAACATCCTGGAACCCTTTCCAAGACTTGTGAAGTCCAAGTAAGGAAAAACTCGCAAGGTTATGATCAAATACAACCACTGCCACACCACCCAATTCATCTTGTACCTTAGTGAACCTTGACAAATATGTGAAGATGGGCTCATCCTTGCTCATCCGGATACTCAACTTCTCCTTACGAGCAAGCTTCCTAGTATCACTAGTACTTTGATACAATTTTAGGATGATATCAAACATCTCATATGTTGTCTTCTTCTCATGGATATGAGGTACTATATGATCTCTAACCCCTTCTAGAATAATCCTCCTTGCCTTGATATCATTCTTATCATGTTGGACCAACTGCTGGGGATCTTGAGGTGGCGCAATTGCCTGCTTGATGAAATCTCCCACCCCATTATCTTCCAGAACTATCACAATCCTCCCTTTCCATGGAATGAAGTTCGATGCTCCCTCTAAACAGTGATCTACTCACAATCCTTAGTACACCATTCTGCATACTTAGAGATCTCTCCAACACATGCCCACTAACAATCTTGTAGTCCTTCACATGAGGTTGTACTTAGGGCACAAACGACAACTTCTAACAGTCCTCCAATATTGTAGTTAATTTGTCAACCAACTGTTGCTCAAACAAACTGTAGAACATCCCTACACAACCTAGCAAAGAATCAATCACTAAAGAACACAAAACATACCTCAACTAGCAGACTTCTTCTGCTCTTCTTAGGTCACGGTTCTAGGTGTTCCTTTGAGATTCCTCGGCCTCTAATTAGTGCACCTAAACACAGTGCACCAGTCCTCCATAACTCAGCCTCTAAACCTCCACAAAAACTTGTTTAACCCTCCCTTTACAAGTCTCCTTCATACATTGTCTTAAAGGAATGTTTCAGCCACCTATTAGGCCTTCCAGCCCTCCAATACTAAGACTACAAGGGCTCAGCTCTCTTTCCAATGCACATAGAAAATCTCAGCCTCATACAAAGAGAATTACACACGAAAAACACATCACTGCCCTCGAGCTCATCCACGAACTGCCCTCAAACTCAACCTATACCAAATCACAGAAAGGCACAATAAAACTCGACTCCTTCTAACTTGATAAGGCTCCTAGAGGTTGTGACCGCTTCAAAAGTTCTTCTCCTATGATGCTTGCCTCAACTTGTGTTGGTCTTGATTCTGTTCACTACTCTGACACCATGTAGAAAAACCACAAAAATTTTGATCGGCTTGAATGAACAAATCTGAAACTATACTTGTAACCCAAGACACAAAATTTTCTCTACTTAATTTGGAGTGGAATAGGAACATAAATAATGTAGCCACACAATATCAAAAACACAATTTTTGTAAGGAACCCAACTGGGAAAACACTTTGCTTGTTTGAGAATTTTATTGATAGAAGAATGAGCAATAGATCTCTTACAATATAATATTATCTCAACAGAAAACACAATGGTTCACCCTGCTTGAACTAGGTTTGTAACACTTGCAAGTAGCCTGATCTTGCCTCCCTATATCTATGCGCATAGGCTGCTCTTATTATTTAGGGAATTCTCCCTAAATCCTTCTGCAAATCCCAAGGGAAATTCCTCCTCAAATATGCGGACAAGCTTCTCTTGCACACTCTTCCTCTCACAAGCTCACACACACAAACCTATGCTCTATATTTCTTTGTCTCACTGACTTGTGCTCACAAAACAATGATCACAATTGTGCCTTTCGATCTCCTACAAGCAATTCAAATTAGCTAATTCTGGCAAGTTCTATTTTTGGAACTCAAACTAGTGATTGAAGAGTTAACTAACTCATGCAACTCGTCTTGCCTCAATTTAGAACTTGAGGCTCATTGGTTTGTCCTTTCCCAAAAATAACTCGCACTAGAATACAAGAAATTAAGCCTTGCACTCCTGCATATCATTCAAATTGCTTCATGAACTGTCCTAACTTATAGGAACTCTCCCTGATTTTTAAGAACGCGTGCATGCTAAGGAGAACTGCTTCTTGGTCTCATTCACTGAGGCACAAGTCAAAGGAGGACCTTTCTCGCTATTATTTTCAACAATATGAGGCTTTGTCCCAAGACAAGTTAGTAAATTAAGGCCCAACTAAAGCTAATTGAAGAATGGTAGAAAAATGTATGTAGGATAAGGGCTACAGGGAATTGTTGGAGTGAGGTCAAAGTTGGATGCAATCTTTTCTAGCCTTCTAGGAAGCCAAATTTTTTATGTTCTTTATGTTGACTAACTGTGATAAGTTCTTATCAAAGATGCATTCCTCTATGATAGAATGATGGAAGAAGTCCATGATGCTTTTGGCTCCTTCACAAAAACATGAAGCCACCATATAGAAAGTTGTAGATATTATGGGGCTAAAAGGACAAATGCATCATGCTTTAATGATAATGTTGAGATTGAAATGCACACGTAAGAATCCCACACTCTCCAATGGCACAAAGTGCTTAGTACCCCTCCCAATTGTATATGAAAACTAGTATGGTCATAACTTCGATTGAAAAAATTGCTTTGTTTCATCCATATCTACAAACACTCTACTCAATTAGAAGCAAGTTTTCATGAAGCAACAATATAGAAAGGTGTAGATATTATGGGGGCTAAAAGGACAAATGTCTCATGTTTTAATGAAAATGTTGAGATTAAGAAATCTACAATCTCCACTGTCACAAAGTGCTTAGTACCCCCTCCCAAATGTACTTGAAAACTAATATGTCATAACTTAGATTGCACAAAGTGCTTAGTACCCCTTCCAAATTTAGATGAAAACTAGTATGCTTAGTACCCATCCCAAATGTAGATGAAAACAAGTATGTCATAACTTGGATTGCACAAAATGCTTAGTACCCCTCCCAAATGCAAATGAAAACTAGTATGTCATAACTTGGATTGAAAAATTTGTTTTGTTTCATCAATATCTACAAACTCTACTCAATTAGAAGAAAGTTTTGCTTATGCTTGAAGATTCCAATTACCTTCCTTTACCCATATTGCCTATGTCCCATGTTTTAATGAAAATGTTGAGATTGAAATACACACATAAAAAACCTACAGTCAAGCGGCACAAAGTGCTTAGTACCCCTCCCAAATGTAGATGAAAACTAGTATGCTTAGTACCCCTCCCAAGTGTAGATGAAAACTAGTATGTCATAACTTGGATTGCACAAAGTGCTTAGTACCCCTCACAAATGTAGATAAAAACTAGTATGTCATAACCTGGATTGAAAATTTTGTTTTGTTTCATCCATATCCACAAATTCTACTCAATTAGAAGAAAATTTTGCTTATGCCTAAAGATTCCAATTACATTCCTTTACCCATATTTCCTATGATAAATTTACCCATATTGCCTATAATAAATTTGCATGAGCACACATGATATAACAAGCAACAAAAGAGTTCAATTAAAACAAATGGAACCATTAAATTACATAGCTCATACATACCTCTTTCATCTTTGACTAGTGAATTCCCTCATACACCTCTTTCATCTTTTCCCATTACATTTGTTGAATTTTCATTAGCCTTAAATCCACAATTTTCATTAGCCTTATTTTCCACACTCATAAAACCCAAAACAAAAACCATGAAAAAAGGTATATATATTAAACAAAAAAATAAATAAATAAATAAACAAAATTAAACAAAAAAAAAAACATGAAAAACAAAATACCAAACCACAATTTAGCATGGCCATGCTCACAAGTGTAAAAAAATAACAATAGTTGTACAAAAACAAAGGAATAGCAAAATATAGCAACAACAATAGCAAAAATAAAATGAAAATAACAAAAGCAAAACATACAAAGAGAAATAGTAGACAAACTCCTCTTTACAATCCCAAAAAGCCTCTACGGCGAATCAAGGACATCCTGCACATTAAGAAATAATAGAGTATTAAATAGAGACCATAAAATCTTATGACAATTATTAAATATATACCAAATATCTTTGGAGAAATATAAAACAAAAAGCAACATTAAGAAATAGAAGAGTATTAAATAGAGACCATAAAATCTTATGACAATTATTAAATATATACCAAATATCTTTGGAGAAATATAAAACAAAAAGCAACATGAGGATTTCATAACATAGCATGGATTTTGCACCAAAAGAGAACTCACCTTTACTACTAGCTCTTCACTATAATATAGTATTGCTACATAGATATTTCAATAGCTTCATCAATCAAATTCATAACATAATAAAAAAATAAATCCAAAAAGAACTCACCATCCACCTTTGCCTCTACACTCTCCTTCATTGCCACCATCTTCTTCTTTATATGCATTGCATTGCATTCATAGATAAATAAATCACAAATGATATGTGATGCCTCTATATTAAATAAACACACATGGAATCATACATACCTCTACATCTTGAGTAATGTTCTTCATTGAAAGCACAAGTAGAATCTACAACAACCTTCAAACTCGTCTTTATTTTCCCATTGCCTAAAACCAAACTAGATGATATCAAATAGAGAGCAAAAACTATTTTGAGATATTAAATAGAAACCAAAACAAAGTATGAGAAATCTTAAACAAACAACAAAACCCTTATGAATAACCATATGCAAAAGTACATCAGATGTAGAGGCCAAAAATCGTAAACCCTAAATTGATAAGTAGGGAGGAGAATCATAAACATACATCGGTCTTGCACCATAACTTAACTCCTCTACCTCTACTTCCGCCTCATCTATAGTGCATCCTGTTAGCGCTTGGAATTCACCTAGGCTGAGATAGACAAACTCTCAAGGCTACATCAAACCATTTCACCTCGTAGCTAGCCCTACGAGGTATGAGAAGGCTCTCTCGGGTCAGATTTGATAGATCTTATAATATAATTAGGCTGACCAATTAGGATCAAAGATATTAGGCTAGTAAATTGATAAAGGGGGGTTGATTTAAAGATTTTTGGTTTTTTTGGTGGCAATTGGAGGGAGTGCAATTTAGGGTGCGGGGATTGAGCACAGTTTTTGCAGGGGGATCTTTGGGGCAAGGTAGGAACTTGTGCTGATGCCTTTGGCTTGGATGAGTGATCAGGGAAGAAAGAGAGGAGGTTAAAGAGGGCAAACAAGGACTTTGAATCCTCTTTAAACAGTGGAAAACATAGATATTGAACAGAATTAAAAGCTGAGCATGGCATGCATGAATTCAAACTTTATCACTTCATCTTGTTCAATTAGCAGCAAAGAAAGAGAGATGTAACACATAAATAAACTTACAGTAACAATTAGAAGACACACCATCAACACAATGATCCACAAGAATCCACAATGAAGTCTGCAAAACCCTGGCCTTCCTTTCCTTAAATTGCAGAAGTAGATGTACAATACACAATAATGCTTTCTCCCACAAGAGTCCAACCATGAAAATGACAAGGAGAGAGCATAATATAGACCTCCTAGACCATCTAACTCCCTTCCCCACCTCTAAGGGTCGAGCTCAGCTTCCTAGGAGCAGTTTGAACTAATTCTAAACTAAGAACTAGAAAATAGGCAGCCCAACAACTTGCCTCTATTACTTAGCTAACTCATCCATGCATTAATTTTTCACTATTTACATCAAAGAAGCTTCTAGAAGAGTAAAGAAAGATAAAACCTATCAAAGTGCCATGAAAATATTACATTCATCCATCATCTACAAGTAAAAATGGTCAACCATAGTCAAAACAGTGTTTTTTGACCGAAAATGGCAATTCTGGCAAATCTGGAAGTTCTGGTCGCGCCCCTTCACAGCTGTTTTTGAGTGGTTCCACTGGTCCAAATCAGGTGCAAGATGGCTCATTGGAAAGCTTGGCCTGTCTACTTTCCATCCCAAGTGGAATTTCTGAATTTGGTGTTGATTTGACCCCTCAAAAATTGATTCTCCCAAGGTCACTTTCTGCAACTCAAAAAGTGGGCAGAAAGTTATTTTTTTGATTTATTTTGAGCTTTTGGAGGCTCAAATCTCAAAATTAGGCTTCTCCCAAGTACTGGTAATTTTTCTTTTTTCATGCCCTTTCCAAAAATGCCAAGTTTTCAAAATTCCGAGCAGTCCTCCAAAATGGTCTCACCCGGGGTGAGACCAAACCGTGGGCAAAACCTGTAATTTTACCAAAAATTTCCAAAATGCTCCAAAATTCTCAAAATTTTCACATTTTGATGCTAGATCAAGGCTGATCAGTACCATGATGAGTGAGGGAGGCCTCAGCCAAGATGCGGAGTGGATTTGTCCTTTTCTTCCTCTTCCGGGCCTCCGATAGCTTTCTTTGGAGAATTTTCATTCTCGCCTTGCAAACATGTAATCTGGCCCAGTAATGTGTCCTCATGTTTCGGAGCAGCTCTTTGTCATGGTTTGCCTTCTCCAACAATCTCTCCAAACGAGTAATCTCATGAATGTACCAAGTCTCCCGGTCACCGGGCAATGGGTCACCAGGCCTCCTGCGGTTTAAGCCTCTGTCACCGCGGATTCTCCATAGTTCATCCAGCTCTTTCTCCGTCTCTAGCTGTCGGTTGCGCTGCTCTAAATAAGTGATGGTCCACTGAGCCATCTCAAGCTTCCGCTGTAACACAAGGTTCTCCTCATCTCTCCGCCGGATGATCTCATCAAAATCTGAAGAGGGAGAGTGGGCATCGCGACCAGTGAAATCATCATGTGCCTCTCCAACTGCCTCATCCTCAACCATGGGCTGCTTACCCTCTCGTACTCCCTGTGCCGATGAAGAAAGCGAGGCCCCTTCCACCTGGTGTGGAGATAACACTCGCTGCTCTGAAAATGATGAAGACGAGACCCCTTCCACTGGCTGTGGAGAAAGTACTCGTCGGGCTGCTGCAAATAAGGTCCTATGACCTCTCTGATAAGTGACCCGAGGAGAAGAAACCACATGTCTCGGAATACTAACCTCGGGCTGATGTGATGGCCCTCCCTCCTCATGAACTGCCTCTGGCTCTGGCTGTGGCTGTGTGAAGAACTCACGGGAGATAAAATCTGCCCAAGAAATGCCCTACTGGCTCAGCTGATGAGAAACAACCAGCTGGATAAGACCATGATGACATAGGCTCCGAAGCTGCTGTGCTGGGGTCTGTCTCCGAAAGATAGAGACCATCCTCTGAGTGTCATGAAATAAGTATGCCGAGATGTTCATCATCCTCACTCTGGTGAAGTGCATCAGCATGCGGATATGACAAGAAAATACCCGTGAGAATCTCCCCTCGCATGTGAGGTAGTGCATAATGAGTCTCATGATATCTATATACTCTGCTCGGAGGAACTTGATAGGAAAGTTCCTTGACAAGTTATGCACATAGATAGGCCTGACATATGGCTCATAGTATACTAGGTCCAGCCACTTACGCTTCGGCCTCACCTCACCCACATTGGGTATCCCGGTAGCCTCTGTGATAGCCTCTGGAGAAAACACAAAATTCACCCCTGCAAGGGTGACCTGCCTGTTATGGAGATGTAGGACAAACAACCGGGCCAACTCTCTGTGATGCTGAATGTGTGACAGCCTCTCACAAAACTGATAACAAGCCATATGCTGAAAACAAGACACTGCCAATGGGCAAGCCTGCAACTCTGTCAATGATGTGGGCTCTTCCCTCTTGTGGTGACCACCCTTGCCTCCCCTACGAGGCCTCTGCTGTGTATGAATCTCAGAAGATGATGATCGGTCATCACCTTGCTCATTAGTCTCAGTGGTTGACATGGTGTTATTGAGCAAGGTGGAAAAAACAAGTCAAATTGACCGCTGCCCTGCCTGCAAAATGCTGTGAAGTATGCTGTTTTCAAGGGGAAACATCATGAGGAATATGTTAGGGGAGGGAATTTACATATAGGAAAGGGAAAAATATATATATAAGCAGGGAATTCTGAAGGAAATCATCACACAATGCTAAACATGTCATTCCATCTTTCATCATTTGCAAATTAAAATTTTATTAGGGAAAACTTGTATTTTGAACACCAAGGGAAAGGACAATGAAAATCTCCATGATGGAGGGAAGGATGTCATGAGCATAGGGGGATAGGGCAGCATCAGTTATAAACCTTTAACAGGCTGCTCTCCTTAAATTTTGCCTTTGCATGTCATCTAAGAGCATACTCTGTTTTTTCATAACTTTTGGAATGGCCATTCAATGCTTTTGGGAAACAGTGATTTTGTATGTTTGATCACCAAGGGAGGGAAGGGTTACTGTGATAGTTTTGCAATGGAAATAGAGTATGATGTCTTGTGAGTTAGGGAGATGAGGGGATATAGAGAAATAGGTTTAAGGAGACAATAAAACCCATCACCAAAATCTGCCAAACAATTTTCATAACAGCAGTCTTTCCATGGTGCTGGCAGTTTCATTTTTGCATTTGTCATTGGGAATTAGGATTTCACTGTATGTTTTGACATTGGGGATGGAAATTCAATTGCATAGGGAGTTTTGCATGAAGGGAAATGCAATTTGAATTAGGTTTTCATATGGGGAATGGATAGGGAAAAACAGAGTTTTATGGATAGAGAGATGATACCATGCTAATGAGAAACCCTAACACAGCAAAACTGTTTCCTTTGACAATTATGCAGCTGTATTTTTGATGAATTTTGTGATGACTTTAACACAGCTTTGAATCTTTGACATATACACAGCAAGATGACACTTTTCTTTATTTTTTTTTATAAGGCTATGCAAATGACATTTTCACTGTTTTTACAATTTCTTGTGTGCATGCCTTGTCATCACTTTTCTTTTTGTTTTTTACAATGTTTTCTTTTTTACTTTGTTGTGTATTAACGTATGCAAATTTGCTGTGTAGAGAGGGTAGGGTTTTAATCATATAACATGGGGAAAAGGTAGGGTTTGTATGGTTAGAAGGGACTAGGGTTTGATAGGATTTAGGGGTAGGGTTTGTATGGTTTAATTTGAAAGGGAAAAGAGATGAATGGCATGAAAGGGATTTAGGGAGATAGATGGAGAAAGGAAATTAGATTTTGGGACTAGGAAATACATTAACAATCCTTTGCCAACCATACTCTATAACAGCAGGTCTTTAAACAATACTTGCAGCTTCATGAATGCTTTTTGTCATAGGGGAAATAAAGCTTCATTTACATGTTGACAAAAGGGAAGAGGGATTTCAATTGCACTGGGATTTTTAGGGAAAGGATAAGCAATTGAATTAGGGTTTTAATGAAGGGAAGGGTAGGAAAACAGAGTTTGAGGTTAGGGAAATATACCATGTTCTTATGCAAACCTTACCACAGCAAAATGTTCATTTTGACAACATGTACAGCTGTATATTGTTAACTTTGTCATGACAGCCACCTAGTTACCTTGCCTCTGATTTTTACACAGCAATATGTCTCTTTTGCTCTTGTCTTGTCTAGGCTAATGCATAGTGATATTACTTTGTTTTTTGTGATATTCATATGCATGCATTTGCCATCATATTCCTTTTTCTTTTCACAATGTTTCTTTTTCATTTTGCTGTGTGACAAAGTGTTAGGGTTTGAGTAGGATGCATGGGAGAAATTAGGATTTGAAATAGGGTTTAGGAGGGGTTAGGGTTTTTAGGAAATTGGGATGGGGTCTAGCATTAATTTGCAAATGAGATCAATGAAAATGACACTCTAACACATGTGAATTTATAATGGGAAACTAATGGAAGGGAATAAAGGAAAAATTACCTTGAAAAACAAACAATACAACCTAACATAAGCTTGCAAAGACATCAAGTCACTTAACCTATTTTTCATTAATTTCTTGCATGATAAAATTACCATAACCCTCCTTATTCATCCATGGCATGATTATAAGCATCATAAGGGAAGCATACCTTGAAGAAATCCGAGCAAATTTGAAAGAAAATTGAAGTTTGGGTGAGTTTTACGGCAGACAGAGTTTTTGGTCGCGCACGCTCTGAGAATGGTCGCGCTCCTCCGTTTGGTCGCGCCCGTGTTATTTAACACTGTGCGTTGGCCTCCGTTTGCTCGCGCCCACCCACGTGGTCGCGCACACCTGTGGTTTGGTCGCGCACGCTCAGAAAGCCCAGAATTTGCTGCAAATTGCCAATTTGCCTTCTCACCTCTTTCTCTTGCGTTTTCTTGCCTTCAAATGCACAATGAGGGTCTTCAAAGAGGGAATTTACCTTTATATGCTTACATTTGAAAAAATTTAACTCAAAAACCCACTTTATAATGTTTCCACTTGGACATTTTTTTTTTTTTAACACTGTTTTGGAGTCATTTTGTCCTGAAATGAGCCTTCTGATGCGTTTGACTCCTTTCTTTTTGCAGGTTGACCGCCTGAGGGACTGTAGTGAAGGAACCAGGGTTATTTCCGGCACTTTTACAAATTTTTGAGAATTTCTTTATTTTTTCAAATTTCCACATGGCCTTGGACTTAAAAACAAGGTTTTTAAACCCAAGGCATAAAATGAGCTATAGCTGAAGAAAATGATAATGAAATGTATGTACAAGACTCCTTCCGGCTTGCTGGGCACCTACTGACCATGACTCATGACCTTGAAATGATTTGACTCAAAACCCTAGACCTAAGACCATGGGACCTCAAGACAAAAACAAGAACAAGCCCGACTCAATTACATTGTTGTATGACCTGATCCAGCAAAGCCAAGAAGGGAACAAAGACCAGCTCCTCCATTCAGTGTTATGGCATGCCTAGCAGGATGCAAAACTGACACTGATGAGACACCTATAAATGCATATGCAAAGAGTTATTGATCACTGATGGAGGGCTCAAGACCGACACTAACACATCCCATGTCTCACAAAAAGATATTCAATACTTTCATTAGCGTTCAATCTCACTTCAGATGCATTTCATCATATACATAAATAAATAAATACAAATGATATGTGATGCCTTTAAATTAATCAAACGCACATGGAACCATACATACCTCCTCATCTTGAGTTGTGTTCTTTATTGAAAGCACAAGTAGAATCTACAATAGCCTTGAGACTTGTCTTTATTTTTCCATCGCCTAAAACCAACAAAAATCAAACTAAAAAATATTGAATAGAGAGTAAAAAATTTTATGAGAGATATTCAATGGAAATTAAAATAGAGTATAAGAAATCTTAAACAAACAACAACACTCTTATGAATAATCATAAGAAAAAGTAAGTACATCTTAAGGCCAAAAATCATAAACCTTAAATTAATGAGGAGAACCATCTACGCAAAACATACATGGGTCTTGGTCCATAACTCCTTTGCCTCTACTTTTCTCTCATCTATAGGATATCCCACATATCTTTAACAAAAAGATATTCAATAGTTTCCTTAGCATCCAGCCTTACTTTACATGCATTGCCTCCAAATATAAATAAACACACATGATATAATTTTGAAGCAGCAACTGAGTTAATTTAAAACATCATGGAATTATAAAATTATGTAGACAAAAGCAAGCGACACATACCTCTCCCTTACCCTTTTCCTCTACATGTGTGGAATTTGCATCAACTCTAATCCCACAATATGAGCTACTAGATCTTATTAACAACATATATATGTATGAGGAAACAAAATGCCAAACCACAAATTAGCATGGCCATGCTCATCAAATGCAAAAAAACATCAAACATAACAATTGCAAAAAATAATAATTATAAATTATTATATAAATAAATAATAATAAAATAACAAAACAAAAAAAATCAATTGATAAAAACAAAAAAACACGTATAACAAAAAGAAGCAATAGACACAAACACAGCTCCCCAACTCTAAAAAGCTCCAAGCCAACCAAGGACACCCTGCACAACAAAAATTAGGTAAGTATTAATAAGGGACCAAAAAATTCCATAAGAGATATCAACCACACAAAACATTTTGTGAGAAATATCAATCAAAACTTGAAATATCAAATACACAAAATATCTTGTGAGAAATGTGAAGCAGTCTGGGAACCATTATATTGAAACGAAAAAATATCCATGTTGGAACTAAAAGAGAACTCACCTTGTACATTTGCACTCTTCAACACTTCTCCAAGTCTCTTTCACACAAAAAGATTCAGTGGTTTCATCAGTGCTCCTCCACCTTCCTTTATTACCTAGATTTGCATTACACTCACCATATAAATAAATCTCAAATAATATAGAATGCATTTAATTTAATCAGACACTTGAAACCATACCCACGTCTTCCTCCTACTTAGTCTTCCCCTTCACCAAATGCACCTATGCAATCTGCACCATTTCTAGGGCCTGCCGCTATATCTCCACTTCCTAAATCCAACAAAAACCAAACCATAAAATATTAAATGAAAACCAAAAAGCTTCAAGACAAACAACAAAAATCTTTTAAAAAAAATTAAATAAACATTGAAAAATATTATAATAAATATTAGTCATAAGCCAAGACAAAAAAAATTATCCATAATACTATGCAAAAGTACATTTTATTCAATGACCAAAAATCATAAACCATGAATAAGGAATGAGCGAGAAGAACCATTATATTGAAAATGAAAAGATAAGTATATCAGAACCAAAATATAATTCACCCTCTACGTTAGCACTCTCCTACACTACTCTCTCTCTTACACAAAATATTTCAGAAGTTTCAACATTGTTGCTCCACCTTTATTCGACCACCTTTATTTTCTTGCATTTGCACTACATCCAATAAATAAGAGAATTCAGCATTGTTGCTCTAGCTTTGCTCGGCCACCTTTCTTTACCTGCATGTGCACTATATCCAATAAATAAGAAAATTCCAAATAATAGAAAATGCATATAATTTAAACAAAAGTACATCTTATGCTAAGAAAAATTTAAAACCCCAAATTGGTAAGAAGGGTGGAGAACCAAAAGGTAACTTACCATCTACCTTTGCTTCTACTTTTGCTATAATTCTCCATGTCTCTCTCAAACAAATATATTCATTATTATCATTAGTGCGTATTCAACTTTCTTACTCAGTATTGCATTTAAATTTCAACAAACACATGATATAAAGATGACACAACAAATCAGTTAAATTAAAGTAAATTCCCCTTATACATAGCTTTTTTGCCTTTGCTCCTAAACAAGTAAATTCCACAAATACATACATCTTCACCTTTGCCCACTACAATTGTGGACTCCACATCAACCCTACACCCACATTATGGGTTGTTAAGGTATTTCTTGATTTCTTCACCCATTGAATAAAAAAAAAGTAAATCAAAATACACAAGAAAAACAAAATACTAAACCACAAATTAGCATGGCCATGCTCATAAATTCAAGGATATAAGAGCCACAACAATTAAAAAAAACCAACAATAGCAAAAAATATGACCAACAATTAAAACAAAATTAACAAGAAAAAAAACATTAAAAAAAACAAACAAGAGTATGCCCTACAACCCCAAAAAATGTCTGTGGCCAACCAAGGAAACCCTGCACATCAAAAAATAGAGCAGTATTAAATAGAGTCAAGAAAACATTATGAAAAAAATACTAAATACACATAAAATATTGTGAGAAATATGAAATAGAAAAAAATACCTTATCAAAAATCTTAAATAGAGACCAAATATCTTATAAATAATCTTATGCACCAAAAGGTATATCTTATTCAAACACCAAAAATCATAAACCCTAAATAAGTAAATAGAGAAAAGAACTATAGTGTTTGTAGTGGGAAGATTTTGTAGCAGATTATGAATGGATTTTGCACCAAAAGAAAACTTACCTCCATGTTTGTATCTGCACTCCACTATAATGTCTCTCTTAATGAAAACATTTCAATAGAGTTTCATTAGTGATCCTCCGCATTCTTTTACCTATATTGTATTGCACTCATAATTAATCAAATGACCAATAACGTAAAATGCTTCTAATTTAAGCAAACACATGTATGTGACCATAGATACACCACAACATTCACCTTTACCCAATACATCTATGAAATCCTTGACCATTAGGACCTACATTAATCTACCACCCACTAAACTAAACAAAAATCAAACCATAAAATATTAAATAAAGATCAAAATATCTTACAAGAAATCTATAAAAGACACAAAAATAGAGCAAAAATATTATGCAAAATTAATTACATTTTATTCAAAAACAAAAATCACAAACCCTAAACAGCCAAGGGAGGAGAACTTTTTATTTGAAATGAGAACAATTTCAGAGCATAGCATACATGGGCTTTCCACCAAATAACAACTCACCATCTACCTCCACCTCTGTTGCAGTGGCCCACATCTCTCTCACAAAGATATTTCGTGAGTCTCATCAATAATCTTCCATCTTCCTATACCTACACTACATCACATTTAAACTTAAACAGATTAGTCATGCTCACAATGTTTAGATTAAATAAAAAAAACCAATAACAGCAATAGCGAAAGATACAAATAACAAGAGAAAAAACAAAAAAAAAACAAATAGAAAGAAACATTATTGACAAACTCTATTTTGCAACCCCAAAAAGCATCCACGTGTGAACAAAGAACACCCTGCATAGCACAAATTGAAGTAAAAGAGACCAAAAAATCTCATGAGAAATATTAAATACACACAGAGTATCTTAAAATAATAATTAAAAAAAAAGACTAGATTATCCTACGAGAAATTTTAAATAGACCAAAAATCCCATAAGTAATATTATGCATAAGTAAATAATCTTATAGAAACATCAAAAACCCTAACTACATAAAAAGGGAGGGGAGCCATTGTATTTGAAATAAGGAGGTTGTCACAATTGATCATAACATGGAATTGGCACAAAAAGAACTCACCTCTTCCTCTTCCTCTACCTCTACACTTTACTAGGATCTCTCTCACACCAACATTTTAGTAGATTCATCACTAATCCTCCACATTTCCCTGCAGGCTCTAGGACCCAACCTTGATTCCTCCAACAATTGAATCTAACGAAAAAACAAAATAAAAAAATCCTCATGAGAAATCTTTAGAACATGCTAAAATTCTTAAGAGAAATATTAAATAGACTATAATATAGTATAAGAAATGTTTAATGGCAAACAAAATGCTTATGCAAAAGTAAGGAGGGAGTTGCACCATTGTATTTGAAATGGGGAGGATTACATGGATTGTGCAACAAAAGAGAACTCACCCTTTGGCACCCTCTTACACAAAGATATCAAGAGTGTTCCTACACTTTCCATTACCTACATTGCCTCTAAATTTTAAAAAAACACTACTTTCCATTGCCTAAATTGCTTCTAAATCTAAAAAAAAACACACATTATGTAATTATGTAGCATAGAATGAGATAAATTAGCCATACATGCCTTATCTTTAGCCTTCACTTACGAAATTTGCATCGACTAAGTTGTTTGAGTCTGCACTAATTTCCTCACCCACTAAACAAAAACAAAACCAGAAAATCTTATGAGAAATCTTTGAAATACACCAAAAATCTCATGAAAAATATTAACATAGAGTGCATTATATTATTAAAAAGGGGTACTATTTAGAGGAGGGGAAAGATGTCTTCTTAAGTTCATCTTCAACACTCGGGATGAACCTTTAGAAAGTTAGAAAGGATATATGGCCTATATCAAGGAGGTAAGAGAATGTGAAGGAGAGATTTAAGACAAATCCAAAACCTTAAAGAAAATATCTTTGAGTATCTTGCAGATGTGTTCATTAATTGCCAATGAAGGGGAGAAAATATATCAAAAGATATCAGATGAGGGAACACAAATACTTTAAGTCTACAGAAGTATGAGGACAACATATTAGGGCAAACATCAGTTCTACTAGGTTTAAGTAATGAAGCTCATTACTAACATTATTACAAGGGGAAAGAGTGTTGAATTTTCCTTAGGCCCTAGATCTGGTCTGAGGCTAATCATGCACACAAACACTCTAGAAACCCACAACTTTCTAGCACTTTGCATAGCGAAAATCCTCAACAATGAAATCAATTTAGTACATATAGATTTGAGCCCAAAGCACGATTATTTTATTAATCTATCAATAAAAGAATCATAGGGTTCCAATACCAGGGATCATGGCCCTCGATCACAAGTACCACTAGTATACATAGTATACAAAAACATAGGGCTTGTGATCTGTTGCTTCAAATCTTCATTCTGCCCACAAAACATACAAGGATAAACAATCTAACTTGCTAGAGAATCCCTTCTCCTTCAGCCCTTTCAATCCACATTACCCTCTGTCACTAACAGTTTCTCATAGTGGCTTGATCCATTAAATGCACTACATATCATCCCATAATATCTCTACTACTTAGTGGACCTACCCTTTAGATCATTGTATGGTATCCCTCCAACAATCAACTTATTCACCATAGATATTGTCCATCAACTCATTGCATACTAGCCCTCGAAATGCACTCTATTCACAACTTTGTTTGTGAACAGACTTTAGGACAAGCTTAGCATCCTTCTAAACTTCTACTGGTAGCATTCTTAGACCTGGGCTAAACCCTTTTGTCCATAGATCTCTTGCTACCCATTAATGTCTTCTATAGCTGCCATTGATCATACTTTTAAAAGACCTCATAAGCTAGCAATCTCGCATGTCTTTTTTGACAGGCTCCTCAACAAGACTTTAGAACATAACAGATCTTAACAAACTCTGTCCTTGCCATTGTTCTCATTGTAGTCCACCTTTACCACTCTTGGACTGCACCCACTTTGTTCGGCCTTCAAGTCTGGGCCTCGATCTTTATAGATCTACCATTGTTTAGGCTACTAGTAGACTTTTCTTGGATTGTTCAAGCCTCTGCTTTACTTTTGGGCTCCACTGCATTCTTGAACAAGCCTTTTACTACCCTTCACACCTTAGCCATGTTCTTACCAGCTGCGGCTCCTCAGATCTATCCTTCAAACCCTTCGTTCCAACCCTTAGCAGACCTCCCACACACTCGGCCTTCTCCCTGTAGTCCATTAGGTCCTCGACTTAACCAACAGACCCCTCTTTCAAGCCCTCAACACCTAATCTACGTCTCAACCTATAGATATGCATCGCATAAGTCTCGGCCTTTCATTTACTGCTTCAAATCAAGGCTCTTGTCATCTCCAGCTAGGTCCTTTTTGCCCCTTTCTACTACAAGACAGACACTTTGTAGATTGTGACTAGGATCTTGATCTATGTTGCGGCCTACCTCTGCTTTCAACCACAGATCCACCTTCCCTTACACAAAAAAATACACGGTCCCTACAACAGAAACCTTAGGCCTCTTTCATGGACAAAGCTCGACGTTGAGTGATAAAAGGTGTCTTTTTAACTCCTAATTATCTTCACATTAATTATCAATCCAGGTACGATTTTCTATTTCAAGAGTGTACTCAATTTGAGGTGGCTATTTACTCAAGAGTAATGTTTCTAAATTGCAATACAGTGCTCTCAAATACAAGAATAAATGGATGCAGCTAGTGAACTCAAATTGCAGTTAAAATAAACTCAATGCTCTGAAACTAAATCATTCATTCAGGAAATTACAGCAATTATTAGTCAAGAATGCAGTAGCAATAACTCTTTCCTCTGTCAACTGATGTAAATGAAATCAATCATGAACAAGATCCTCAATCTGAGAACTTAGACAGTGATAGTCAATGTCCTTTACAGTTGTTGATCTTACACTCCACACCAAAACAATTAACTGGAAATGACAATTCAATCAATAATGCTGCTAGTAGAAATGGAACAAACACACTTGCTGCAATAACATTTAAAAGGCGAAACCAAATCCTTACATGAAAGAGATAACAGCAAAGCCTATTTGAACAACAAAGCTAATTTACCGGAAATGAACAGCAACACTAAATTAATGGAAATGAACAGCAAAGATAAATTAATGGAAATGAACAACAAAGCTAAATTAATGGAAATGAATAGCAAAACTAAATGAACAACAATCTATAATGAACGGTAGAGTCCAAAGTGAACAGCGAAGCTTTATAACTAGAATGAACAGCATAACAATTTAAGTTGCAAAGGATAATAATCTTGTTATGATGGAAGAAAATGGCAACGCGATTCAATTACAATTTTATGCCATAAAACGATTTCAGGGAAATGTAAAGAAACAGGAAATTGTAAAGCAATGCAATTCAAAGAAATGAAAAGTAAATCAAACCATCACACGAATGGAATTGTAAAGTAATGGTACAAATAGCGAGTGGATCCACCAGGGCTGGGCCCTTAACCGCCAATGAATACCACCGGATTACTTCAGGAGATGTGAAAGAACTGCAACTGTTTTTATATATTCATCATTGCATAATCGTTACAGCGAGTTTGTGCTCTGCTTCAACAACGGGAGTCAATGATCAAAGTTACAATTTCAACAGTAAGTCTCCCATTCCTCCTATCCTATCTTATCTATCTCTAATTTAATGATCCATCTAATTCTCTCTCTAATCATCCATCATGAATCCCCTTCTTTGATCTCTGTTCTCATTTAAATAAACAGAGAGAAAAGAGAAGTTACAACCGTGATGACTACAAAATGATTTCTATTACAAAATTGGATTGTTCACAACAAATTGATAAACAAGATCATATTTGAAATATCTTCTCTTCAATCATTCAAGAGGAACAAGTCGAATTTGACATTGTAACTAGGATAATTTGGAAAACGGCCACAACAGCGAATCTGAGAAAAACGTCTTCAGAGAACCGTCTGTTTCTCCTAGTACAGACTAAATTTGGGAAAATTGCTCATTACAAAACTAATTTAGTTCGTTCTGAACAAAACCCATGTTTCAGATTTTCCAGATTCTTCTCCATTTGCCCGAACCATTCAATACAAAATTGTCACTTCTTATTCCAGCGAATTTCTGAGTTTGCACATTTAATGATGAGTTGGAGATCAAATGGAAAATATCTTGGAGGCTAAAATGGTGAGTGATGTTACAACCAATTTATTAATAAACCATCATTGGTAAAAACATGCATAATAATCAATTTATTAAAAATAAAGGAGAAGAAATCATATTTATCCATAAGAGCATAAATAATTATAAAATGGAATTATATGATAAATGACATGGTAAAGAAGAGTAGAAATAGATGAAATAGGTGTTAAAAAGTGATAATAATAATAATGACATATTAACGGCCCAACACTCGGCTTCTTTTACAGCCCTACTCGACCTCGAGACTTGGCTCCTGTAAGGCTACATCCTTCTCGCCATCACGCACAATCAAGTCCTTCTCATTAATATGTCTCATGAGCCTCTCCTTAGGCTCCTTATATACTTTTCTTTAAGGTAATTTAGGAAACCAATAAAACTTAGGGTTTTAACCTATTCACCCATAGAATAATTAATTAGTTCTTTTTTGGTCCTAAACCCACAATTTGGGCCCAAAACCCCATTTTTGGGTAAATCGTCCAACAAACTACTTTTTGGTGGGTTGTCCTCTCTTGGAAATACCTTCCAAGCTAACCAAAATCTAAATCTCCCTCTTAGTGAGGAAGGTATTTCCTTCACGCTTCCAGCGTCATGACTTTCCTTACATGCTCATGACCATCATCGCATGAGTCATGACTTTCCTTGAGTAGCCATATCCGACTTGTATGTGCTACAACTTCTTTGTACTTGGCCCAGATTTATCTTGCATGGTGCATGAATGTTCTTGCATGCAACATGACTTTTCCAATGTGATCCATGCTTCTCCTTGCACGACCTACAACTTTCCTTGCACCACCATGAATGTCATCTCATGATGATTGTCCTTGCATGGGCTAAAAATACCTTTATCTCGATAGAACCTGAAGATTCAAACTTTCATATGACAGTTGACAATCCTTTGCAATCTCCCTCTAAAGCTAGACTCCCTCTGAGTCTACACAACCTTCACTAGAATACTCTGCTTCCTATGCACACTCTGATTCAAGTGCTCTTCAAAGTGACTTTGATACCATGTTGAATTTTCCTTAGGCCCTAGATCTGGTTTGAGGCTAAGCATACACACAAACAAACTAGGAACCCACAACTTTCAAGCACTTTGCACATGGAAATCTTCAGCAATAAATCAATTTAGTACACAAAGCTTTGAGCACAAAGATCGATTATTTTCTTAATCCATCAATAAAAGAATCATAGGGCTCCCATACCAAGGATCATGGCCGTCGATCACTAGTACAACAAGAATACATAGTATACTAAAACATAGGTCTTGTGTTCTATTGCTTCAAATCTACAATCTGCCCACAAAACATATAAGGATAAACAATCTTACTTGTTGGTCAAGCCCTTCTCCTTCAGCCCTTTCACCCCACATTACCGTCTATCACACACAACTACTCACAGTGGCTTGATCCATCAAATGCACTACATATCAGCGCATAATATCTTTGCTACTCATAGTGGATCTACACTTCAGACCATTGTATATTAGCGCTCCAGCAATCAACTAACTCATAGTAGATGTTGCCCATCAACCCACTGCATATTAGCCCTCAAAATGCACTATGTTCACAACTTTGTTTGTGAAGAGACTTTAAGACAAACTCAGCATCCTTCTAAACTTCTCCTAGCAACATTCTTAGACCTAGGCTAAACCCTTCTGCCATAGATTTCTTGCTACCAATTAATCTCTTCCACAATTGGCACTGATCAGACTTTTGAGAGACCTCACAAGCTAGCAATCTCACAGGTGTTTTTGGCAAGCTCATCAACAAGACTCTAGCACATAACAAATCTCAACGAACTTTGTCCTTGCCCTTGTCCTCACTGTAGTCTGCCTTTACCACTCTTGGATTACACCCACTTTGTTCGACCTTCAATTCTAGGCCTCGAACTTCGCATAACTAACATTGTTTGGGGTGCGAGTAGACCTTTCTTGGATTGTTCAAGCCTCAGCGTTACTTTTAGGCTCCACTGCATTCCTAAACAAGCCCTTTACTACCCTTTACACCTCGACCTTGTTCTTACAAGTTGCAACTCCTCAGATTTGTCCTCCAAAGCCTACGCTCCAACCCTTAGCAGATCTGCCACACACTCGGTGTTCATTTGTGTAGCTTGGGAGGTACTCCCACAACCCTAAGGCAATAGGTTTGGGAGGAAATGGACCACAAATTTTGTGGGTGAAATACCCAAGCAGTGGGGTTTTGAACCCAGAAAGGGGTCTAAAATCTAAAAAGAAATATTATTATTTCCTAAGGTCTAGAGGACTAAAACCCTAAGTCTAGAGGGTTCCTAAGAGAATAAAGCAGAAACTATTTGAAGAGGCCTAAGGATCAAGGCTAAATAAATCAAGTGCAGAGATCATTTGATCGTGGAGGCTAGTAGAGATGTAGCCCTAAAGAAGGCCAAGCTAGAAGGTCGAGTAGAGCTACAAGGAAAGATCATGAGCTAATAGAATGTGGCATTCTTCTCAAGTGAAGTCTGATCCAAAGAGGTCGCATACCTCAAGAAGCCGAGTTGGACAAAGTGCAAGAAGAAGGGTTTTGTGTTTGTCTTTTTGTCTCATGTTCTGGTCCAGGTTCAAGGAGGATGTTGGCCGAGTTTGATGAGGGTTTCAGTGGGCAAGCCTGTGCATCCAAGTATAGGAAAAGACCTATGGAAAAGGGTTGGAAGTTTTGGGCTAATTGCAGTGGTACTCCAGTGATCTGGCCGCAGACTCTTGTACCTTATTGGAGGGTTGAAACACCTTAAATGGGATTGTTTTGGTATGCCGTGAGGGATGGAGGGATGTTGGAGTAAGGTCACATGCCTCAAAGGGCTAGCGCAACAAGTATAGGGCTAGAAGGAGGATACTGCAGAGAATTGTAGCAGCCCTAGAAAATCAGTCATGAAAATGCCCAGAACCGTGATTGTTTAGAGGCTAAGTGGCAGTGCCCTCAAGGAGTTAGATTGCAAAGGTTGGAGGGTTGTCCATGAGGTCTTGGGCAACGGTTTTGATATGCCATAGTTAGGGTTTCTTCCTATGCAGAGAGGCATCCTATGATCTGTCCAAATATCACTGAAAGAATAGCCCATATCTTTGATGAATGAAGAGGGTCGAGACGCTACAAAAGGAGGCAAACTGACTCTTTGTTGTGGGCAGAAGTTTGAGAAGGAAGGACAGCAAGAAGGGTGACTTAGTAAAGGAAGAGAAGGTTTGTTCAAGTGTTTGAATAGCCAGTTGTAATTAGCTCTAAGAACATGGATATAGAAAGCATCTTATCACTGTTAGTGGGCTGCTTGGAAGTGCCCTAGATCTGGGCAATTTGAGGAGACAACTTGCAGAAGAAAGGGCGACCTTGGAAGCCCTAGATCAATCATGACGCTGATTATGTATGCGCAGCTATGGTGTCCCCAAGAAGAGTGACAGAAGCCACTGATAAGTCAGTGTGAAGGCAGATCTATTGGGCCCTGGATCAGAAAATGTGTATGGGCAGCTATGGTGGCCCCAAGAAGAGTGACAGAAGCCACTGATGAGTCAGTGTGAAGGCAGATCTATTGGGCCCTAGATCGGAAAATGCAGGAGGCGTTTCAGAGATCTGAAAGGGCAGATTTATAGGCCCTAGGATCAGCATTCTGATGTGACCAGAAGGTTGACAAGTGGGTAGATCTAAAAGGCCTTAGTACAGTGATCTTGGAGCAGCTAAGACACAGTGTGAAGGCAGTTATGTAGTGTTCACAAACGAAATTGTGAACAATGTTTCTTGTGCGCGAGTATGTAGTGGGTAGAAGGACTTATCTACTATAAGAAGCCAGCCTTAGAAGTCCTCATGTACAGTGATCATTGAAGGACTAAAGAGCTGTTAGGAGGGGGAGTGATGGAGCCCTAGTTCAGGAGTTGCAGATGGGCAAACTTCAGTGATATGTGGGCAGCTCCAGAAGACCCAATGAGCAGACTTCTCAATGGAGCTAGAAATTTGCTAGTGTACAGCAGATTCCTCGGAACAATCAGATTTTTCCCTGTCCACATTCAGGTATCTGCAACTGGACTTGAGACTACAGCATTTCAGTGCCCGCCAATTGGAGCACACATGCAAAGACCTGGCTGTGAAGCTTTTAATATTGACAGCAATCAAATCAAAGTAAGTCCGAACAAACATGTATAATGATACAAAAAGGTAATGTGACTATCTTACAAATATTTAAATAGGATGTTAGTTGATATCAATTCAAAAAGTCAGCTCATGAAAATAAATTGCTATAATAAACATCATCCATGGTGTCAACCTATGAATATCACTGATTCCTGTGTAAACGAAGCTACACCAAAACCTTCAGAATTTTTGTGTAAATACTAAATTCAATGGACTAGTTGATATAGAAGTGGCCCCAGAAAGACCTGAAAAACTGATGCTTAGTTATATGAAATTGATGTTTGTTCATCTAAACTGCAAGTTCCAAAATGACTAAAGATAATTTACAAAGATGGCACAGCTAGAATAAATTGGGAGAAAGAAATTTCAAAATCCATGTAAGAGAAACTTCCCCCACTTTGTCTTTGCTTTTCCACTTAACCAGTTTATTTGTAATTTATTTTTACTTTGTTGGGTTTGACTTTTCTTTCAAAGACTTTGATATTTTATACGTAAATAGGTTTCGTGCCTACGATTTTATTATTTATTTGCAACATTATTCTCTACTCTTCTACTGTTAACACTGATGATGACTGAGGTGCTTTCAGCTCAAAAATATTTCACGCAGTAAAAAACAGAAATTAAATCACAATCTGTGTAGAAGTTAAGACAACAAATAGAAGTATACAATAGCTTCTAGCTAACGGGTGCAACACAAGAGCTTTGATCAATTGACAGATTTCATTCTTCATGAACTGCTTGTCTACTTTCCTTCGGTAAAAGGTGAATTCTAACCACATCCCCTGGTTTCCACAACTTTCACATATTACAATGACTTTTAATACCTAGATGTCCACCTCTTGCATATTTGGCTCATAAAAGTCAATGTTCGATGAACAGTTTCCCGTAAGCTGCTTAGAGCATATATCTTCAACTTTTGCCTAGCCTTTCCATGTAACATCACTTCTTGTGTTTGATTAGTCACTGAAAGCAGATCAAAAATATTGATCATCGTTTTTTGTTCACCTCTAAGTGGAAATTCTTTTTGTATGGGAATCTTTGTTATTTTCCAAAAGCTAGTTTCAAGGCTCATTATCATCAGGAAAACTGATATATATTTATTATTACTTTAAAAACAGCACCCATCACACAAAATAAAATGAGTACTACAAGATGAATATTATTGGGCAACAACTGCTCATAGAAGATTTAAAATCTTTCCAGCAAGTTTAAAATGCAATCTGCAACATTCCACCTGATTTGCAGGGCCATTGCATCCAACATTCAGCCTAGATATAACTCAGGTATCACCACATATTAATAACTGTGTAAATCAAAGCTAAAAGCCATTAACGAAATTACCTCTAAACACTATTTAATGAGGCACCAGTATTCCCATTTGGGAATATAACATCACCTCTAAGACTCCCAATGATGCTCCATCCAAAATCTTCCCCAAATATTACTTGATATTTATCAAGAAGACTATTTTCAAATGCCAGCTAAAACATGTTCTGATTGATTAATCCAGGTTATCTGTCAATAGGTTTTCTATTTATCAAAATCTAGCATTTAATAAAATTGTGGAAAGAGGAGATGGTTCTCACATACCAAAGCTAAAGATAGTGGCAAGTTGAAGTGATCAGCAGATTGGGAGGCAAGAGGACCCACCAGATGTGTTCAAGGTGCGTGGATTAAAAGAGTTGTGGGGCACCACAGCAGCAAGTAGGTCAAGTGTACTTTGTTCAGGGTAGATTGGTGATCATAGGAGTTGACACCAAGCCCTAGTTGTGCCCTTGTATCAAGGTTGTCTACAAGGGCCATGATCATTGGTACAGGAGCCCTAAGACTATTGTATTCTAGATTGTAATATAACAAGTAGTGGGTTTAAAAGGTTAAAAAAAATTGTCATGTGCAATAGTTGATTCACTAATGGTTGTTATACCATTGTGCAAAGTAGGAATTGTTGTGGCATTTGAGTGTATTTAGGTTTGAGATTTTAAGACCCAAACCAAATTCTTGAGTGTCATGGAAATTCAACATAGTATCATAGCTACTTTGAAGGGCCAATGGATCAAAGTGTGCGCAATGGGAGCAATGTGAGCCAGTGGAGACCGTGTAGACTCAGAGGGAGTCTAGCTTCAAAGGGAGCAGCCCTGTGGAAGTTTGAGATCTTCAGG
The DNA here is from genome assembly GCA_031772625.1 of Pinus tabuliformis. Lineage (NCBI taxonomy): Eukaryota > Viridiplantae > Streptophyta > Pinopsida > Pinales > Pinaceae > Pinus > Pinus tabuliformis. Next base: position 629,412,161 of record CM062814.1, on the reverse strand, counting down.
TTCTGACGAGATGGGGCAGAGACGCTACCGAGATAGTGTGGTTCATTCTACAAGGTATGTTGCAAAGGTGGATGCCAGATGGGCTAATGTCACCGGTGATGATGATGGATACTTCCTAGCAGTGGAAGTAGCTCCCTAACTAAGAGGGAGTGTTGAATTGTGTAGCTTCGGAGGTACTCCCACAACCCTAGGACACTGGGTTTGGGAGGAAATGGACCACAAATTTTTTGTGGGTGAAATAACCAAGCAGTTAGATTTTGGATCCAAGAAGGGGTTTAAAATCTATAAAGAAAATTGTTATTATTTCCTAGGGTGTAGAGTGTTGAAGAAAGTGTTACTAGGTTCAATCTTCATAAATGTAATTTTGATCTTTGTACTTGTAAAAGAAAAGAATTATTATTTTTATCATTAACAAGAATGGATTTCTTATCCATTTGATAGGTCAAGCACATGTTGAAGTGCTTCTAGGAAAGTCAAAGAGTCAATATGATTATTGAAGACCCATGTGGGCATGTTACACTATGTAAACCTATGTATTAGAGTTAAAGAAATATGTTAAAGGTGATCCTCCAAAGCAAAGAAAAGTCTCCTCTTTAAGTCGGCTCAAAGAAATGAATTTTTGGTGCACCTAAAGTCAAGTCGGCCCAATAGGAGGGACAGACTCCTGTATATAGGGCCATTCGACCTCACAACTAGTCCATCCATCATCTCTGAAATCAGCGAAAACAAAGGTTGAAAAAGAAGTGCGAAAAAGGAGCATAAATGAGATTCTAGGGCAGCGAAGAAGAAGGAAGAGAAACCGAATTTGGGAGGGTTGTTTTGGGGCTAATCTATGCCACACATGCAAAGGAAGAAGGGTCATTCTGCTGTCATAACAAAACCCTAAGTGCAGCAACATAAGAAGAGGTGTTTTGGGTGAAAAAGAGGCTCCAAATAGGCCTCCATCTCAAGCGAAGGAAGTATCACCTAAAGCAAAGGAAAGAAGCAAGAAAAAGGGCCAAGTACAAGTCTATATCAGCCACAGGTGTGAAGAAATCAAACCTGCAGTAGGGTAAAGAGGATCAGCCTCTCAACTAGGAAATATCTCTCAAGGAAGGTCTCATTCTCTAGCCTAAGTGTCAAAGAAAGGCAAGATTGTCAAGCGAAGTAGAGAAGGAAAGGAAGACTCCAAAGAAGAGGTCTCTAAGGAGACCTAGGGTTTCTGCAGTTGCCGAAAAAAGCCCTGCTAGTTGCTGGAAGAAGTGATAAGGAAGAGATCAAGGTGCAAAGCAGAAAAAGGCATTGATTGAAGGACAAAAGGAAGAGAGACTGTGTCTTGTGCTTGGAGGATCCACTAGTCAAGGGTCTAGGGTTTGGCATTTGTCAATTGAAGCTTCAATAAGAGAAATTTGCAGAAGGGGTTTCCTCTCTAGGAGAGAGAGATTTTGCCCTGGCTGAGAGCCAACATCTTGTGTTCTTGTCTCTTTTGTTTTTGATAATTGTTTGATGAAGAAAGAAATCACACACTAATAATAATAAGAGAAGATTGTGTTAATAAGAAAAATTAAAAAGTGCTTCACAAATAGTTATCATCATCAAAAGAATCTCATCATACATAGATGCCCTAGATTCTTCAACATGGTTTCAAATCTAAGGTGATACATCAAGGGAGGGCATCTCAAGAACACATAGAAGATTGAAGCATCGGCATCAAGAAGCAAGGGCACACAAAGGTTGAAGCATTAGATCTACAAGCAAGGGTTCCATATCCATCAAAGACAAGGAGGATTACCATCTCCTCACCTAGATCCATCAAGAAGGACTACCAGCCTAGGAACAAAGAAAGAAGAAAGCCTTCCATCTAAAGGCTTCTACAAGAAGGTTCATCCAAGAAGGGTTTACATCAAATACTCATCGTCTTCAAAGGAAGGTACTCAAATCCAGAATCATCATCGAAGATCTCCATATCTACACAATGAGAAGTTTTCATCACCAAGCAAATCTCTCATAAGGCACCTTGAAGGAAGCATCTTGAAGAAATCCAAGATCTAAGAAGTCAAATCATCAAATCTTCAAGGAAGCAGCAAGGTCTCTTCACAACAACTCTCTCAAGTAAGTATTTTTATGTCCTCTTCTAAAAATATCAAAATGTCTTTTTGCAAGGAAAGCAACAAATTGGTTGGGACTGCTAATTTCCTTGCATGGAAAAAGAGGATTGATCTACTTCTCAAAGAAAATGAACTTTTGGACTACATCAAAGGGAGTGTCACTGTTCCTACTAAGGAACAAACTCAAGCCCTAGCAAAGTATAATAAGGATGAAACAAGGGCTCAAAGGATTCTGATAGAATCCATCAAGGACCCTCTCATTCCTTATGTTTCCAAACTTGAAACATCTAAAGAAATCTATGATAAGTTGGTGGAGCTATTCTCAGTTAGTACAGCTGGAGAAGTGATATCGTTGCATAATGAACTATATAAAATGAAGATCTCCAAGGAAGAAGGAATAGCTCCCTACTTCATGAAGGTCTCTGAGATGAGAGACCAACTGCAAGAACTGGGAGAAGTTATGTCAGATAGAGAGATGACAACTGTGGTGCTCAATGCATTACCTGAGGAATGGGGCAACTTCACATCAAGTATATATGCCAAGAAGGAAGCTACCCCGTTGAATGAACTTTGGTCTCTATGCAAAATTGAGGAGACTAGACTCAAAGCCAAAGATGATGTGGGATCAAAGGAGCAGGCATTTGTTGCTATGGCCAAGAGAAAAGGGAAATTTGGCAAGTTTGGTCCACAGAGAAAGGGTAAAAGAGATATGTCCAAAGTCCAAGCCATGGTTGTCAAGAGTATGGACACTATAAGAGGGATTGTCCTAAGTTCAAGAATGACAACAATAAGAGGAAACAAGAAAAAGCCCACGTTACCCAAGAAGTGAAAGAAGAATAGAAGAAGCAAAAGAAGGAGGACCCTCTGGATCTCTACTATGATTGAGATCAACTTCTTCACACAAGTCTTCTTTAAAGTCTTGGGTATCATAGGAACATGTAGAAGTAGGATAGAATGCATGATTTATGAGAATGGTATCTTCAGGAATATAGGAGCATTATGCAAAGAGAGCTCAGTTAAAGATATTCATGTAGGAAGGATGTAGCCATTGAATGACCTCATCAATGCATAAAGGAATGATCATGATCAAGAAGAATCATCTTAGAAGGCCACTATCATCAGCAGAAAGAAGCATTTGCAGGATGAGGACTATAAGGATCCTTCGGTGAAGTATTCAATAAAGGGTTCACGACTTTAAGGAAAAGCCGATGTCTCAATAAGAATTCCACTTATGAGAATTCAATAAAGGATGATATGTAGGCAAAGAAAGATGTAGCAAAGCAAAGGAGATTGAGGCAATCTCAATCTAGGAAACTGTCAAAGGAAGCTGAGATGATCAAGGAAAGAACTAAGATGAGGTATGTATGCATCTATGTTTTCAGTTAAAGTCATGTCATCATTTGTATCAATGAGCATGGGAAATTGCTCGGTAGCATGGTCAAGAACAAGGTAGATCTCTTTCATTGAAGATATGCATGAAGACATGGTTCTCATACTGAAAAAGGTCAACATGAGAAATATCCTTATATGAAGTATGAGGTGGTTGACAAGAAAATCTATAAAGAAGCATATGAGATAAAGAGATCAGGGATAAAAGGACACCATGGACACTAGGAATCAACATCCGACAGATTTTTTGAAAGCATCTCCCGGAAGAAGGCACAATAATTCTGACAAAGGAAGAAAAAGATCAAAGGACCCTTGACACCTGGAAAGGCCTTGGAGATGTGAAAATGTAGGATGTTGATGATTCAAGCCAACAAGATGTCATGATGGAAAGCCATCTCGTAAGGTACTATTTGATTTAATGTTATATTTTGATTTTTCTTGAGTAATATCTGGATGTAGTCATGCAGGGCTACTGGAACAAGAGTTGTAAGTGTAAGTACAACTAGAATTCATGTGGAGGATGGAAATTCCAGAAAGAAGCATGATGAGAAAGAAGTAGCCATGAGACGGGGGTTCCAAATATATATCAAGAAGGCCACTTTCCATGGAGAAAGGAATGACATGACGAACTAAGAAGTGATTGATGGTTGATGCCCTACAAAGAAGAAGCTCGACTGAATTTCATGACATCAAGGAAAGAAATTGATCAAGCAACTGAAGGACCCACAAAAAAGAAGTTGTTGATGAAAAGGAGAGTCCCTAGTTGAAGAGGGAGCTCTGACAAGTCCCTAATTAAGAGGGAGCTTGGGCAAGTTCCTGGACAGAGGAAACTTGGGTACATTCCTTTACGAGAATGGACATATCTTCCCTAGTTGAGAGGGAGAGATAGACACAACATTCTTGTCTTCACTGGGGAAGAAAGAATGGAGGATTGGGTAATCATCTGGCATCTGATACTCTTTGAGGATGTGTAGGGCATCCAAGAGAAGAGTAGGCAAGAGGACTCATGATGAAGGTGTCTATAGTCATTGGTCTCGCCAACCTTGTGCTCTGATCTAATGAGAAATAGAGCTTTCAGTCAAAGCCTTGTTGTGGAAACAATGTTCGTTACTATGATGCTATAACAGATGGATTGCCAATCTGATTTCTCTTATGTGAATTCTTCAGATTGAAAATGTCCAAACACCTTGTAAAGTGATTTATGAATACCTCCCTAGTTAAGAGGGAGCGTTGAAGAAAGTGTAACTAGGCTCGATCTTCATAAATGTAATTTTGATCTTTGTACTTTTAAAAGAAAAGAATTATTATTTTTGTCATTAACAAGAATGGATTTCTTGTCCATTTGATAGGTCAAGCACATATTGAAGTGCTTCTAGGAAAGTCAAAGAGTCAACGTAATTATTGAAGACCCATGTGGGCATGTTACACTATGTAAACCTATGTATTAAAGTCAAAGAAATATGTTAAAGGTGATCCTCCAAAGCAAAGACAAGTCTCCTCTTCAAGTCGGCTCAAAGAAATCAATTTTTGGTGCACCTAAAGTCAAGTCGGCCTCACTAGCTCAAGTCGGCCCAATAGGAGGGAAGGACTCCTATATATAGGGCCATTCGACCTCACAACTAGTCTGTCAATCATCTCTGAAATCAGCGAAGAAGAAAGCTTGAAAAAGAAGTGTGAAAAAGGAGCATAAAGGTGATTCTAGGGCAACGAAGAAGAAGGAAGAGCAATTGAGTTTGGGAGGGTTGTTTTGGGGCTAATCTATGCCACACGTGCGAAGGAAGAAGGGTCATTCTGCTGTCATAACAGAACCCTAAGTGCAGCAACATAAGAAGAGGTGTTTTGGGTGAAAAAGAGGCTCCAAATAGGCCTCCATCTCAAGCGAAGGAAGTCTCACCTAAAGAGAAGGAAAGAAACAAGAAAAAGGGCCAACTACAAGTCTACATCAGCCACATGTGCGAAGAAATCAGACCTACAGTAGGGTAAAGAGGATTAGCGTCTCAACTCGGATATATCTCTAAAGAAAGGTCTCATTCTCTAGCCTAAGTGTCAAAGAAAGGGAAGATTGCCAAGCAAAGTAGAGAAGGAAAGGAAGACTCCAAAGAATAGGTCTCTAAGGAGACCTAGGGTTTCTGCAATTGCTGGAAAAAGAGCTACCATTTGTCGGAAGAAGTGCTAAGGAAGAGATCAAGGTGCAAAGCAGAAGAAGGCATTATTGAAGGACAAAAGGAAGAGAGATTGTGTCTTGTGCTTGGAGGATCCACTAGTCAAGGGTCTAGGGTTTGGCATTTGTCAATTGAAGCTTAATAAGAGAAATTTGCAGAAGGGTTTTCCTCTCTAAGAGAGAGAGGTTTTGCACTGGCTGAGAGCCAACATCTTGTGTTCTTGTCTCTTTTGTTTTTGATAATTGTTTGATGAAGAAAAAGATCACACACTAATAATAATAAGAGAAGATTGTGTTAATAAGAAAAAAATGCTTCACAAATAGTTATCATCATCAGAAGAATCTCATCATACTTAGATGCCCTAGATTCTTCAACATAGAGGACTAAAACCCTAAGTCTAGAGGGTTCTTAAGAGACTAAAGGAGAAACTATTTAAAGAGGCCTAAGGATCAAAGCTAAATCAATCAAGTGAAGAGATCATTTGATCGTGGAGGCTAGTAGAGATGTAGCCCTAAAGGAGGTTGAGCTAGAAGGTCGGGTAGGGTTGCAAGGAAAGGTCGTGAGCTAATTCAACGTGGCATTCTTCTCAAGTGAAAATTGATCCAAGGAGGTTGCATACCTCAAGAAGCCGAGCTAGATAAGGAGCAAGAAGAAGGGTTTTGTGTTTGTCTTTTTCTCTCATGTTCTGGTCTAGGTTCAAGGAGGATGCTGGCCGAATTTGGCGACGGTTTCAGTGGGCAAGTCTATGCATCCAAGTATTGGAAGAGATGTGTGGAAAAGGGTTGAAAGTTCTAGGCTAATAGAAGTGGTACTCTGGCGATCTAGCCACAAACTCTTGTACCTTATTGGAGGGTCGAAACACCTTAAATGGGATTGTTTTAATAGTGATGTGAGGGTTGGAGGGAAGCTAGAGTAAGGTTGCATGCCTTAGAGGCCCAGCACAGCAAGTATAGGGCTTGAAGAAGGATATCGCAGGTTTGAGGTAACCCTAGATTTGGGGCTACAAAGATCTATAGCAGGCCTAGAAAATCAGTGATGAAAATGCCCAAAACCGTGGTTGCTTGGAGGCTAAGTGGCAGTGTCCTCAAGGTGTTACATTGCAAAGGTTGGAGGGTTTTCCACGAGGTCTTGTTTAACAGTTTTGATACACCCCCGTTAGGGCTTCTTCCTATGCAAAGAGGCATCTTATGATCTGTCCAAATCTTAGTGAAAGAATAGCCCAGATCTGTGATGAATGAAGAGGACCAAGACCCTAGAAAGGGAGGCAAAATGACTCTTTGTTGTGGGCAGAAGTTTGAGAAGGACAGTGAAAGGGGTGACTTAGTAAAGGAAGAGAAGGTATGTTCAAGGGTTTGAACAACAGTTGTAATCATCCCTTAGAACATATAGAAAGCATTTTATCACTGTTAATGGGCTACTTGGAAAAGCCCTAGATCTGGGCAATTTGAGGAGACAAATTGCAGAAGACAAGGTAGTATTCGAAGCCCTACATTAGTCATGGCGTTGACTGTGTATGGTCAACTATGGTGGCCCTACGAAGAGTGAAAAAAGCAGCTGATATGTCACAGTGTGAGGGCAAATCTGTTGGGCCCTAGATCAAAAAATGCAAGAGGCGTTTCAGAGATCTAAAAGGGCGAATTTATAGGCCCTAAGATCAGCATTTTGATGTGACCAAAAGGTTGACAAGTAGGCAGATCAAAAAGGCCTTAGTACAGTGATCTTAGAGTAGTTAAGACACTTTGTGAAGGCAGCTAAGTACTGTTCACAAACAAAGTTGTGAATAGTGTTTCTTTTTAGTGAACATGCAGTGAGTAGAAGGAGTTATCTATTGTAAGAAGCCAGACTTAGAAGTCCTCATGCACAGTGATCATTGAAGGACTAATAAGTTGTTAGGAGGCAGAGTGATGAGGCCCTAGTTTAGGGGTTGCAGAGGGGAAAACTTCACTGATAAGTGGGAAGTTCCAGAAGACCCAATGACCAAACTTCTTAATGGAGCTAGAAGGCTAGTATTGGGCCAAAGTTCAGTGACACACAAGGGAGTTGTGATCATTGACAGTGGCAAGATGAAGTGATCAGCAAATTGGGAGGCAAGAAGACCCGCCAAATGTGTTCAAGGTGCCTTGGACTGAAAGGGTTGTGGGGCACCACATCAACAAGTAGGTCAAGTGTACTTTGCTCAGGGTAGATTAGTAATTATCGCAGTTGACACCAAGCCCTAGTTGTGCCCTAGTTGTGTCCTTGTATCAGGGATGTATGTAAAGGCCATGATCCATAATATGAGAGCCCTAGGACTATTGTAGTATACATTGCAATATAACAAGTAGTGGGTCTAAAAGGTTAAAAAAAATGTCATGTGCACTAGTTGATTCACTGATGGTTGTTATTTTTTTGTGTAAAGTAGAAGTGTTGTGGCATTTGAGTGGTGTTTGTATTTGAGATTTTAAGACCTAAACCAGATTCTTGAGTGTCATGGAAATTCAACACTCGGCCTTCTCCTTGTAGTCTCTTGGGTACTTAGCTTAATCAAGAGGCCCCTTTATCCAGCCCTAAACACCTGATCTAGGTCTTGGCCTATAGATCTTAGTCATGTAGGTCTCAGCCCTTCATTTACTCCCCAAATCAAGTCTCTTGTCATCTGCAACTAGACCCTTTTTGCCCCTTTCTGCTACAAGACAAGTGCTTTGTAGGTTGCAACTAGTATCTTGATCTCTGTTGCGACCTACCTCTACTTTCCGCCACAGATCCACCTTCCCTTGTACTAAAGATACACGGTCCCTACAACAGAAACCCTCAACCTCTTTCATGGACAAACCTCGACTTCTTTTCCAGCCCTACTTGACCTCTAGACTTGGCTCTCTAGGGCTACATCCTTTTAGTCTTCACACACAATGAAGTCCTTCTCATTGATATGTCTCATGAGCTTGAGGCTCCTTATATACTTTTCTCTAGGGTCATTTAGGAAACCACTAGAACTTAGGGTTTTAAACTCTCAACCCTTAGAATAATTAATTATTTCTCTTTTGGTCCTAAACCAACACTTTTGGGTAAATTGCCCGACAAACTACTTTTAGGTGGGTTGTCCTCTCTCGGAAATACCTTCCCAGCTAACCAAAATCTAACAAATGAAGAATTTCAACCCCCACTCCAGTTATCAGTTTTCCTTATCACTCCATGCATTTAGTTTTAAATCCAAGCATGATAAAAAATTCTAAAATCTGGAAATGACAATATTTTTTGAAAACACAAATTTAGAGATTTCACAACTGCTGAAATTGCATAAATAAAACACAACAAAATTATGACAGCCACACAGAAAATAACACAGTGATTTTTGGTCAATGTGACCCTGGAAAAACCCCTTACAACTCTTGGGGAAAACCAGTTTGAGAGCTCTTCTTTATTTCTGAAAATGCTTTTACAAAGAAACTGAAATACACAATAAAAATTTCAGCAACCACAAATTACAACTTATCTTGATTTTCGTGCTTAAACTCCACCTCGAAAATCATGCCAATCAGCAAACAGCCAAAACAGAAATTTTTACAGCAATAAAACAGCGTTAAATGTTGTACAACCTACCTCGAAAAATGTGCCAAGAACTTGTTGTACTGACTATACTGACCATATGGATTTCAACAGTACGACTGCCTCAAAATTTGTGCCCAAATCTGCTTCAAAATTTGTGCCCTTGCTGCTGTCCCTCTTCCTCGATTTCTATGTCTCTCCTGCTGTACGGTTTTGCCTTGGGATGCGTGCTAATAAAAGTTGATGTCCAAATTTGCTGAAATGTTTTCTTATTGCTCGCCTTCACTTCCTCACTGCTCAGAAATTTTCTCCTTTCTCTTTCTTCTCTTTCTCTCAAATGCTCATGAAAGAATGAATGATCTTTTTCTCTTCTCTTCTCCTTTTATTCTCTAAATGACCTTTTGGGTTACCCTAAGATCTAATGGCTGAGATTCATTTAGATCTAGGGATGAAAATAAATGTGCATTTAATTCTCACTTTGTATTTTTTAACTCACCCACTTAGCCTTTTACTTCCATAGTCACTTTTTCACTTTCTAATTCTTCATTGAGTTTAATAAAGTCACATTTAAATTAGAATGTAACTTTACCACTTATAAAGTCACTTTTAAATTAGAATGTAACTTTACCACTTATAAAGTCACTTTAGGAGAAAAGTACAAATAAATTTGGACACTTTTCCCTAGGCCAAAGATCAAAGCCTGCCTTAGGGAACCACTTGTCCTCTGGTACCCAAATTTAAACAACAAAGAGAACATTACAAAAAATAAGTTGTAGCCCTGTTATTAGGTGATATAGATAAAGAAAGAGGATAGGAAATTAGGAAAACCAGGCAAAACTAGGTTTTCTAGGGAAAATGTGAGACTGGTATTTAGAGAGGACATGTGAATGGAAGAAATCACTTCCTAAACAGAAAAATCCTTAACAAGGAAATTCATGAGGAAAAAGTTTTGAAAGGAACATTTCATGCATGGATAGAGAGAGCTTGGAATGGAATATTATGTTATACTTTAATGTTTCATTTCCTCATTCAAGTTTGGCTTGCATTTGAACTTCATTCTAGAGCATGTGCAAAAAAAACACATTAGTGAGAAGGTGGTATTAGGGACAATCCTTACTCTACTTTAAGAAGTGAAGATCAAGGTTTGATCCTTGAAAGGAACCAATGTATGTGCAGCCTATATGACTGAAAATGTCATCTTCACATGGAAGTTTCCTCAAAACCTAGATAACTAGAGCATTTCACTTAGGTGTACTAAATTGTCATGAGACAATGCATCTATGGAGAGGCTACCCTAGATAGAAAACAACATGGATTTGGAAGAAATAAGAATGGTTGCTAGCAAACAAGAAAAACTAACATAAGATCAATGTCTAACAAAGGACCATAAATAAGTCAATCGGACTACTAGGTACAATAATGTCAAAAAACTACATATAAGCAAACCTAGTCTATGTTATAAAACCCCTGAAGTCTATAAACAATTCTAGTAAAAGAAGTTGAAGGCATCTTTGAACCCTTAAGGGCATAGGATTTCACTATAAAATTGGCTAAAGGTGGCATAGAAGCTACAAAAGAACAAAAAAATGACAATACAAAGATCATGAAACTGGAAAGTAAGGCTCAACTCAGGTGGTTGAGAGGAGTGTCATCCTCCCTACCCCAGTTCATTTCCGACAAGTGACATGTTGCGCCCTTAACGAGTATATTGTTGTAACAAATTGATCCCTATCTTTGAACTAGTCATGTTCCCTTACCCTAGGTATCATCCTCAAAATGAGAGGAAATGGCTAGCCTTTCTTTATATTATGTAATGAGGACCCTTGTAACAATAAAGATATTGAAGGCCATCGTGAAAATACTAGCATGTGGACTCAGCATCCTTATGAAGATGCATCCATTTGTCAATTTCCTTGGGCAGAAAAAACAAGGAACAAGCTAATAAGAGTCTTAAATGTAAAGGAACGTGAACTAATCATGGCCTAAATATGGGCAACCTTGCATCCTGTAGTGATATTGCCACATAAAAGTTTGGTGATACTAAGAGTATTAATAATTTTGAGGTGTGTGAGGGTGATGTTGATAGAAATTTATATCATCAATGGAAGCACAACAAATTTTGAAAAAAAATATCTTTTCTAGGGAGAATTTGTTTATTTCCCCTAAGAAAAATACATATAACTCGATGTTGGATAGAACATGTGACAACCTAATAATCTGAAATGTAACTAACAGCATAACCAATATGACAAAACTCCTTAGCCAAATTATGGTAGCCCAGGTCATAATGAAGAGGATGACCATCCTTTCTAAGTGGTAGCCTAGGTCATTTTGCCACGTTGTTGAATTTGCACACATTAGAAGCCAAAACCTTGCGATTATAGAAAAGGCTAAGATCAAGGAACCTTATAACATGGGAAAAGAATGTTGATAATAATGTTGATGATGTAAAACCGGAACAAATTTTAGAGGTTGAAAGGGAAAATTCCAACCATAACGATGGGCCATGAAGTAAGCAAATCCCTCAGAACTCTGATGAGCACAGAACTAGGGTACAAGATGAGCTCAAAACCATTGAGAAATGTGCTACACATATGAAGCTTTGCAAAGGATCTAATGACAGCAACCTTGATGGCATCATTGAAAAAGTTTTGTTGTAGGAATATGGTAGTAAGTAATAAGGATTATAACTTCATTCTTGTTGAAATTGAAAAGGTTGAAAAAGATCTTTTTCCCAAGTGGATGGAGAAGAAGATAATGAGATTCATTTGACAAAGCAAGTGCATGGGGTAGAATTTAGGCATCCATTGTATTACAGTGTAAAAATAGAAATCTAATGAGAAATATTTTAGAAACATGAAGAACTTGTGAGAAATATTAACCTTAGACAAAAAAATTGTAAGAGAAACTTAGAATGATGTTGAAAATATCATGAGATATTAACTGTAAATTGCAAATTATATATTAAAAGGAAAAAAATAGTTAAACATAAATTATATGCAAAAGTAACTACATTCTATGCAAAAACAATAGATATTACACCCTACATCCGTGAACAAAAAATTGCATTTGAAATGAGGCTTATAAGAGTTTTGCACCCAAAGAGGACTCACTCTACCGTCTGTGAGGACTCATGCTCTGCCATTTGGCTCTCGCACAGAGATATTCAAGAGTGCTCATCCACGTTCATTTCTTACATTACCTTTCAATTTTTTTTAAAAACATGATATAATTTTTTTTTAAACACGATATAATTTTTTTTAAACACATGATATAATAATGTAACAACTTGAAGTGGTGTTGTTTATTGAGCTACTAATGTTGATATGTTGGATTATTCAAACTATATATGATATATCTGTTGCTTGGTTGTGATCTACCTGACTACCCAAATTCTAACTTTACATATTGGGACCTAACTCGATTTCAGGCCCACGAGCATCAACATAAGCGCAAGCAGAAACTAATCAAGATCAAGTAAGAGGTTGCTACATGTTGGATGAGGTGCTCCTACACCTTCCAAAAGTAGCCATCCTTCCTAATAGGCTCAAGTTGTCGACTAAATGAATGGTGGGATGGTGGTACTAATATCTTTACCCTCCTACCCACACCAAATTCAGAGCTCGACATCCAAACAATCTGATTTTACTTCATTTCTCTAGTTGACTGCTACTACTATTCTATGAACTATTGTTACCAGGTGCTTATAAATCAAAATGAGGGTCGCAATCACAGAGTCGGACAACAAATGACTCCTCTTCTGATTGTTCTTTAAGAATCACTCCATCCAATGGCGTATCAAAAACACATATGATATGATTATGTAGCAGAATAGGAGCTAAACTGAAGCAAAGAGACCTCCTCCTTTGCCTTCCCCTACCCCCACTGCATCTCCTTATACCTCCTCCGTTAATGCTACAATTGTTTCTACACGTATTCTCGTTTCAGATCCTTCAAAAAAATTATGCCATGTTTAACTTTGATAACAGATCATATCTTCCTCATTACTTCCAGACTTGAGCAGAATGTTTAAAATAACTTGTCAATGGCTTGCAATGGTCATCTATTTCATCCATTTGAACACATCCATGCAATTGTTACACAATTGTTTTGAATCCCTTATCACCTCCAAAGGCACAATACCCATGAATGACATTCTTACCACGTAACTTTGAAAGTGTGTAGTTATTGACAGCAAAGCCCACCACATCTTAACTGTTAAATTTGGCAACTAGGGCCAAACTTCACCTTGGACAACTCATATGATGAAACTAATATTTTTATTGGATTCCTCTCTCTGAGAGGTGTAGGATTGATCTGAAGATCATCTCATTCTGACATGTACAAATGGAATTATGAATTTATTTTGTTTATGGACAAATTGTCAAGGTCAGCCAGCGAACTAATGTAGGCTCAGAAGCCCAACAACCACGTCTATTCATCCTCAACGTTTGCATTTAAATACAAGGTGCCTCCTCCTCATTTAGACACTTCACTCACTCACGTATCTCTCTCTCCTTCATTGATTAGGTACAGATTTCTGAGGCAGCTCTCCACATGCGCGAATAAGGGCAGTTCTGTTCTAGCCATTGACCAGCATTGACTGAAGATGCAGGAAGTGTTTTGACCAACAGCGTTGACCTATTTGACTGTGTTTTTGTGAGGGATATCTCTGTTTGGGTAGGCCGCATTTTTGGGCACAAAAATCGAGGCAAACCATACTATTTGACCAACATTGACTGTAGAAGGGTTTGACTACAACATTGACTTTCGTTGACCAGATTTGACTAGATATTTTCGAACTATTTTTGGGCTGATTTGATTTGTTGTTGGAGGCCGAGTTGACCAAGTTTGACCAAGTTATTTTGGAGGTCAAATTCTGAACTGTTGACCAGCGTTGACTTCTGGTTAGGGCTTTTTGTAGCTACTGTTTGTTGGGACAAATTTCACTGTGATTGGGCAAGTGAATATTGCATATTGCACTCGCTCTCTCTGATGAACTTTTGAAGAATAATAAGAAGAATTGATCAAAGGGTTTCCGCACATTGGGGTTTGTCCCTGCCTAGCGCCATATCTTGTGTCCTCTTGTCTTGGCTTGTCTTCTACTGTTATTGTTTATGTTCTATCTACATTTTACTATCATGTTGATGTGATTGCTAGTATGGATATTGATATTGGGCTAATAAGTAAAATTGCTCTTAAGCATAGAACATACCATTGTTATCTAAAATTAACATTAACTCTATCAAACTAGTCAAATGCCTTTTTATGTTGTCAGTCATTAGCATTTAATGCAGAGAAGTCATGCATGAGGATGTTCAGACACTGTTGAAATCGCGTGAGTAACTGGGTGACCAAAAGGTTCCACCTCCTCCACTGGCCCAACTAACTTGGAGAACAAAATATTTGTTTGCACAATCTATGTATGTCACAGAGGAACCATGTATGCACTTATCATCATCGACCCCAATTGTCGTGTTGAAGATGAAGATATTTCCTATGCAAACTATCCCCTATTTTACCACTTAGGGCATGCAGACTCTTTATCTATTTAATGTAGTGCACATGACTATGGAAATATTGTCTAACAGAGTATTGGGAATTCTTATTATTCATCACATTGATTTGCACTTCACATGGTTACTTTAAAATCTATTATGCCCCAACAAAGTGGTGTGTGTAAACAGGGGTAGATTCATTCATTCATTGGCAGCAAAATATAATTTGAGATAAGTTCTAAGCTAGGTAGATAGTCATATTCATTGTGAGGGATAGGAGGTTCATCAATAGCTTGGAAACAAGGGACTTCATAGATATTTCATAGCTTGAAAATGGGAGAGGCATTGAAGTTCATAGTTTGGAACATACATGTTTATAGTTTGGAACATAATACATGGGAGAGTTCGTAGTTTAAGTAGTGGGAAGTGTTAAGAATGAGGGATAGAAAGGAGAGAAATTCTTATTATATGATGCACCCTACGCACTTATTTGGGGTGAGATCAATGGATAGCAAAAAAGAAGAAATGATCGGTGCCTCCTCGAGATGAGATGACCATTATTTTATGCCACATTTGAGATTATTTATTGGTAAGGGTGTGGCATGGTTTCTATATCCTGTGTTAGGACTTCAAATCCAGTGCCAAGATGGATAGTGAAAAATGGTGTCCCAAATGCTCAAATGGGTGTAAACTGAGATAAGTTATGGCCATGGAAGGATGATGTAGTAGTGCATAAATGAAGAGTTGTGGTTAGTAGTAAATTAGTAGTTCAGTAGTACATTTGTAGTGTTAGTTGTGATAGAAGATTTATAGGTAGATGAAAGTCTGGAGATGACCAAGATTTTACCACCTCTCCACTGTAGAACTATGGGGTAAACTACTAGTGTAGGTGTCAACTCTTGAGTCGAGAGAGTTCGTTGGTAGTCGGGGGAGAATTCGTTGCTTGTCCTTCAGATTGTAGCTTGTTCCAACTTTATGTACATCATAGCCAATAGTTGCAGCTTCACTTATCTCCTTTTATTATCTCTATACACTTAGCATGCGTCATTAAATAATAACGAGACTATTTATCTCTCATAGTTCATGTTTTCGGAGTTAAAGATCAATTTTATAGCATATACTTAAAAAGAAAATGCATTGGTGTACGATGTAGTTTTGTTGTTACTTTTGCTCCTCATAAGTGATACAGTGGCACTTTAATAAATAGAACCCATCCTAATGTTCAATGAACAACATCTTTTGTTAGTAGTGTTTCCAAGTAAAAGATCTAGATTAATAGGTAGGTACACCCCCTTGGTAACAGATCAAATGGAGGTATGGGTGCAATAATTCATTATTTCATACCCACCCAATTTCTTACCTTGATCTAGTAGAGAATTTGTGTTGCACCCTTACCAATGATAGGATCAACTTAACATACATAATTTCGCTATGATTGCAAATCTCATCTAAGGGGGGCATCTTTCTCCCTACATGTCCTGTCACTTAAATGGAAAGTTCAATGTCTAGTCAACCATATGGTGTTTCCATCATGTCGCTTCAGGTGTTGGGTTCAAGTTTCAAACAAAGGTGTGGGCGATGACCCAATCTCAAAATAATAGAAGACATTTGGTAGATGGGTGTTGGTTCCATTATTAGAGAGGATAGGTCTAGTTTGTAAATAAGATATACATTTTATGAAAGGCCCACTTATGATGAAACATGGGTAAACAAAGCGATCTTTTATAGAAAGCTCCTCCTAGAGATATAAACAACCCTACAAATAGAAGTTGTTTCTTCCTTCACTTCACTATGTTAAGTAAAGTAATAAATTCTTTATAGAAGTGTTTTTGCAAAGTATAGCTATTCTTCGAAGTGTTCATTAACTATCATTTGGATCAAGGGGACTATCATCTCGATAAAGGGGACTATACTCACGCGTTCCTGCTGCTAAAAAGTTAGAGAACATATTATAGAGTTGACTCTCCCAATGTTACTCCCTCCACTGCAACCAAAAGCTAGGAGTTTCGCTACATTTGAGTTTCGAGGGCATGCCAATAACACTAGGAAGATGATAGCCCATCATTGGTTGCTCCTCATATGGTCACATCCTTCGTGCTAAGCCTGCCTACCTACCCTCAACCTCAAATTACCAGGGGAGGGTTAACCTCTAGGTGCGGTCTTCATAATGTCTAATGTAATCATGATTTTATGTATTTGATGAAAAGAGAAGAAGAAATTTTATTATTATTATTTTGAAAGCATGGGTTTCATGCTCAAGGTAAATTTGCTTGTAAGTCAAGCACCCATTGAATGCTTCTAGCTTTGCCATAGAATTATGAAGTCAAAAGAGTCATTGTCATACATGTAAGACCCCTTTGGGCATGTTGTATCTTGTAAATAAATTTTTTTATAAAGTCAAAAGTCTCATAAAGACCCTCCAAGCCCTTGTTAAACAGCAGCGACAAGTCGGCCTACAAGACAACAATTAGATTTCCTAAGGAGCATATATATAAGAGACATCAACCTCACTTGAAACCAACTCTCAAGAAGTTCGATCAAGACATGAAAGAAGACCAAAAGAAGAGGAAAATAGAGGAAAAGAAGTTAGAAGAAGAAAAATGAAATTTTCAATTTGTTTGGGCTATATCTCTTCACACGTGCAAGATCTAGGGCATCATCTTGCTACATCTAGACTGAAATTTATAGTCATATTGGAAAGCCAAAATTAGGTATCTAAAAGAGCATTTTGCAAGCCGAATTACTAAGGAAGAAGAAGATCCCCAAGCAAAGGAGAAAGAAGAAATCACCACGTGCAAGAGCTAGGGTTTCTGCAATAGGTCAAAATTGCAGAAGAAAATATTGGGATCGAAGTTGTTGGAGAAGTTGTTGTGATCGAAGTTGTTGGAGAAGTTGCTAAAGAGGTTGCTAGAAGGAAAGCTCATCAAGGAGGAATGATTGACTTGGTCTTGGAGGGGTCTTTGACAATGGTCTTACTTCTTGGAATTCGTTATTTGAAGTTCTATAAGAAGAGAAGAATTCTTGTGGGTTTTCCTATCAAGAGGAGAGTTTTTGGCCCTAGCTTACAGCCTACATTCTATGTCCTCTTGTTTCATTGATCTTTATTGTTTGGTAGTTGTTTGATGATAGAAAACACAATAATAATCAAGTTGAAGAAGAAGCTAATCAAGTTAAGTAAAATGATATCACAAGTAGTTATCAAAGTAAGAGGAATCACCTAATCTAGTTGCCCCTAGAATTCTCAACATGGTATCAGAGCTAAAGTGACTACAACAAGGAAAGGCAACCTGAAGATCACTCCATTGAAGATGGATACATAAGGGCTGAGCACAAGGAGATCATCGTGTAGAACTAAGAAGCATCAAGGAGGACCATTCATCTCATCACAAGGATCACATCATCTATAAGGAGCACCACTTTGAAGAAGAAGACCACAAAAACCCTACCTCCATTCAAAGAAGGACTATACACTTGAAGCATTCTTGGGAAGCTTGCACATTCTACAATCATCTAACAAGGAAGCAAGAATGAGCACTACATCATACTTGAAGAAGATCATCAAATCAACATCATCAAGAAAGCATCAAGTTGAAGATATCATCATCAAAGGAGCATCTTCACTTGAAAATTATTTTTATATTTATGTCTAAATCTACTATCACCATGACTTCATTTGGCAAGGAGAGCAACAAATTAGTTGGGTCATCTAATTTCCTTCCATGTAAAAAGAGGATAGATTTATTCCTCATAGAGAATGAAGTTATTAAATATGTTAAGGGTTCAATCTCTAAACCATCTCAAGAACAAGCTCAAGCACTATCAAAATATATGAAAGGGGAAATAAGGACTCAAAGAATCCTCATAGAATCAATCAAGGATTCCCTCATCCCTTATGTAGCAAAATTGGAGAAATCGAAAGATATCTATGAAAAGTTGGTAGAATTGTTTTCTGTAAGCATTGTAGGAGAAGTTAAATCATTCAGAACCAAATTATACAAAATGAAGGCATCTAAGGATGAAGGAATAGCCTCATACCTTACGAAGGTATTTCAAGTAAGAGATCAACTACAAGAATTAGGAGAAAAGAAACGACCATTGTTGTGCTAAATGCACTACCTGATGAATGGGGCAACTTTGTATCAAGTATCTATGGAAAGAAGGAAGCCACTCCATTCAGTGAACTTTGGTCATTATGTAAGATTGAAGAAACTAGGTTGAAGGCAAAATGAGATGTTGCATCAAGTGATCAAACTCAAGCATATGCAACTATGGCTAGAAAGAAAGGGAAGTTTGGAAAGTTCGATCCTCGGAAAACGAAGAAGCTTGACATGTCAAAGATCCAATGCTATGAATGTAATGAATATGGGCACTTTAAGAGAAAATGTCCTAAACTCAAAAAGGACAACAAGAAAAGAAAAGATAGAAATGAAGCCCATATCATCGAAGAAGTACAAGAACCCGAAAAGAAGTCAAACGAGGAGAAAATGAAAGATCTTTATTATGACTAAAATAACCTCCTTCACTTTCTTTACAGTAGTCATGAAGGAAGCAACACAAGTATGATAGGATGCATTGTAGCATAACGAAAGATGACATCATCATAGAAGCATGACATAGCCAAAGTAGAAGTCTGTGGTTAAAACAATCCTCATAATAGAAAGGAAGTAACTCATGGCCTCTTCATAGGAAGCATAGAAGGATAACCATAGTAGCAGTATATATGGTTGGACAAAGTCATCTAGCAAAAATAGAAGATAAAGAGATCATCATATATCATCATTATTAGAAAGGAGCATTTGCGGAATGAGGATCATTAAGATCCTCCACTGGAATCTTTATGAGAAGGTTCACCTCTACTTAGAAAAACCAAGTGCCACACAAATAGTCCACATTCCACCTTGTGTGGGATCCACTAGTAAGGTATGATGACTAAGATGTGCAGCACGCCAAGTTGGTTGAAGTACTTTCATCTTCAAGCAAGGAAAGGAAGCTACCAAAGGAAGTCTAGATGACCACATGGAGGAAGAGGTATGCATATATTTAATAGATAAAGGCATGTCATCATATAGTTGCAAATAACATGGTTAAATGCTCTATCTCATGAGCATGATCCAAGAAGAAGGATCTCTCCCATTAGAATGATGCATGAAGGCATGTAGACAATGTGCCTTGAACTCTTCTATATATTCATAAGATGAAATGAACATAATATGACCTCATCGGTATATGAGGTGGTTGACAATCATGGTTCCTATATTGAAAGAACCATGTAAAGAAGATCTTGAGGAAAGCAATATGTGAAGAAAGGAAGAAAGGAAGAAAAGTTCATGAAAGATGCAACTATAGTCATGTAAGATAAGAGAAGTGATCAACATCCGATAACTAGAAGAATTAGCTATGACACCTCCATGGAAGAAGGAGGTATAAAGATCGTGATATATATACTACAAAAGAAGAAACTTGGTAATGAATGTCGTGGAGATGGGTTCATACATGTGCAAGATGTCAAGGTTGCAAGAAGTTGATGTCATGACAAAAGGCCATCATAAAAAGGTAACTTTGATTTGATGTCCATTTTGATTTTTCAAAACATTTCATTGGGTTGAAACAAAGCTACCGAAATAGAGTTGTAGATGTCACATACAACTAGTACTCATGAGATTGGATGGAAGATCCTGAAAGAAACATGACTTGGAAGAGGTAGTTGTATAAAGGAAAGCCGAATGTGGACCAAAAGATCACTTTTCGATGAAAAGAAGGATGACATGACTATTGGTTCAACCCTATGGTTCGTTGAAGGGAAGTGATGGAGAAAGATGGTCGAAGCCCAACAAAGAAGTTATGATGAAGAAGGCTCCATAATGAAGAAGATGAAGTTCATGACATGATACAAAAAGAGGAGCCCTACAAGCAGCTGATAGTACCATTATCTCCACTAAAGAGCAGATAGTTGATATTGGAAACAAGTCCCTAATTGACAGGAAGCTTGGGCAAGTCCCTTGTTAAAAGGGAGCTTGGGAATATTCCATTTATAGGAACGTGCAGATCCTCCCTAGTTGAGAGGGAGAGATAGACACATCATTTTTGTCTACATGTTATGAAGAAAAAATGGAGAATTGGATAAGCATTTGAGATTGATTCCAATACTCTTTGAGGATGTGGTAGGACATACAATAGGCAAGAGTAGTTGAAGAGGGAATTCCTTGAGGATGTGTTATTGCAAGACAGGAATGGCCCTAAACTTTAAAAGGGCATACCTTGTGAACATCTGGATGGGTTATGTGCCTTAAGGGACAATGATGATGGTGTCTATTAGTCAATGTTTCGCCGGCATTGTGCTATGATCTTGTGGAGAGATAGAGTTGTTAGTCAAGGCCTTGCTATGTGACAATGTTGGTTGATATGATGAGATGCACTGATATAATCTAATAAGATAGCTTATGAGATGGCTTACCAATCTGACTCCTTATGTGAATTCTTCAGTATGAGAATGTCCAAGTACCTTGTATGGATTGTGAATACCTCCCTAATGAAGAGGGAGTGTTAAAAAGTGTAACTAGATTCGATCTTCATAATGTCTAATGTAATCATGATTTTATATATTTTGATGGGAAGAGAAAAAGAAATTTTATTATTATATTTTGAAAGCATGGGTAAATTTATATGTAGGTCAACCACCCATTGAGTGCTCTTAGGTTTGTCATAGAATTATGAAGTCAAAAGAGTCATTGTCATACGTGTAAGGCCCCTTTGGGCATGTTGTATATTGTAAAGAAAAAAAAATTATAAAGTCAAAAGTGTCATAAAGACCCTCCAAAACGTTGTCAAACAGTAGCAACAAGTCGGCCTACAAGAAGGATCAAGTCGGTCTTAATAACAACAATTTGGCCTCCTAAGGAGCCTATATATAAGAGACATCGACCTCACTTGATGGATATCCATCCAACTCTCAAGAAGTTCAATCAAGGCAAGAAAGAAGACCAAAAGAAGAGTGAAATGGAGGAAAAGAAGCTGGAAAAAGAAAAAAGAAAAAAAGAAATTTTGAATCTATTTTGGGCTATATCTCTTCACACGTGCGAGATCTAGGGTATCATCTTGCTACATCTAGACCGAAATTTATAGTCACATTGGAAGGTCAAAATTAGGTATCTAAAAGAGTATTTCACAAGCTGAATTACTAAGGAAGAAGAATATCCCCAAGCGAAGGAGAAAGAAGAAATCACCATCTTTTCCCGCACGTGCAAAAGCTAGGGTTTCTGCAGTAAGTTGAAATTGTAGACAAACTATTGGGGTCGAAGTTGCTAGAGAAGTTGTTGGAGTCGAAGTTGTTAGAGAAGTTGCTGGAAGGAAAGCTCATCAAGGAAGAAGGATTGACTTGGTCTTGAGGGGGTCTTTGACAAGGGTATTAGGTCTTGGAATTCGGCATTTGAAGTTTTATAAGAGAAGAATTCTTGTGGGTTTTCCTCTCAAGAGGAGAGGTTTTGGCCCTAGCTTACAGCCTACATTTTGTGTCCTCTTGTCTCATTGATCTTTATTGTTTGGTAGTTGTTTGATGATAGAAAACATAATAATAATCAAATTGAAGAAGAAGTTAATCAAGTTAAGTAAAAAGACATCAGAAGCAGTTATCAGAGTATGAGAAATCACCTAATATAGTTGCCCCTAGATTTCTCAACAGTAATTCCTCAAATGAAAACAAACACAAAACATAGGTTTATCATAGAATTTTCTCTCCTACGGGGGTTGATATTAGTTTTGTGGCTCAATCAAAGAAGAAGCTTCATTCCTCCAAAATCAACTATCGATCATGGAGATGAATGACATAGACTCTTTGATTATATGATCACCTATGATAGCCTTTTACCTTAGATAAGATTTGTGTTAGCCTTTGATAAGATACCCTTTGAAAAAGATAGGATAGCCTTTGATGGCATTGCTTTCTAGCGGTGGGGGCGAAGAACCAACCTTCATCATAGTGCTTGCCCACTCCCAGCGTTGAAAGTTGAAACACCCCAGTCAAAACTTTGTTATTGATGTTTCCTCATTGCAGAGAGATATTCATATTAGTAGAATGCTCGTCCTAAATTACCTCTTAAGATTAGATGGATAGCCCAAACTTACCTATGATTCTTTCTTAGACAACTTAGAGAAGGGATGATGAGCACATATACCGATTCTTTCATTTCGTTGGACTCCCTGGACTTACCACTTTTTAAGATTTGATAACTTAACTTGAACCTCTTCGACTAACCAAATCCAAAAAAAGTTGAAGCAAATTTGGTTTGGTCCATTTGTAATAATGGAAGATTCTGGTTCTTGGGTACAAAAGTAACTCCTTAACCTTTTGTGAAGGATCTATATTAATGTAAGTTTCATGCATTTTTATATAAACTCTATTAAGTGAAGTTGTTCATATTGAAGACTTTGGTAAAACTCTTGACATAAAACAATGACCCTTTCATAGTCTTGATTAAGCCTTTATGTGGATAACTCTGACTTTTACTATGGTTGTATAAACTTTTGCTTTGAATTACAGGTATATAAACGTATCTATGAGCATAACCTACATATTATTTTGAGTCATTATTCAGGTGGAAAAAGATTGTTACTATTGCAAGGGTAAGTCAATCTAAAATATGGTATTTGACAAACAAGAAACCCATAGGATGCACAAAAATGAGGAAAGAGACCCAGCACATTCGCATAATGATCTAGCATAAACAGTTATTTACAATCTAAACATATGTCTAACATCTGCAAAATAGCCATAACTTAGCATAAAGAACATGAAAATTAGGAAAAGAATGACCAAGTGAACATTTCGACATTTCCATTTTTGGGAGGTGGCATTTCGGAAACTCCAAAACATTTCGACGTTTTGTACAACTTAGTGTACGACAATGTTATATATCTAAATAATTTAATGTGTTATTCATATATATATATATATATATGACATTTCGGCCAAAGTTACATTTCCATTTTTGGGAGGTGGCGTTTCTAAACGTTCCCGTTTTAGAAACTCCCAAACATTTTGGCGTTTTGTACAAATTAGTGTACACCAATTATGTTATATATCTAAATAATTTAGCCCTACCAACATACTGCCATTAATTTAATATCGAAAGAAGATATCTCTTAAAAATGTACCCAACATTTTTAATATCGAAAGAAGATATCCCTTAAAAATGTGCCAATATAAATTTGACCATGGTACACATTAATGAAGGCATTATCGATTAATAAATGAGGATATCCCTTAAAATTGTACCAATATAAATTTGACCATGGTACATATTGATGAAGGCATTATCCAAAAAAATGATTTGAGATTAATAAATGAGGATATCCCTTAAAAATGTACCACTACAACTTTAACCATGGTACACATTGGTAAAAGAATCATTTCCAAAAATGATTTGAGGTTAATAAATTGTGTTACGAAGCAAAAAAGGACAATGAAAACAATGTTAATGGTAGGGTTCTCACACTACTATTCATAATTGCTTGTCCTTTGATCTATGTGGTCATTGTGCTCTTCTAAGAGCACTTTTTATCTTCACCTTAAAAATTGTATCTTTTTGGTTTACTTGTCATAGCTTCCACGGTGTCGGGTGAGAGTTATTGGGTGATAGAGTTATCGTCAATGGTAGGAAACTCCAATTACATGGCCTTCTTTGTAATTAGTTTGTCGTTCTCAAGTTGTGCAATTGTCCAAGAAGGAAATTTAATCAGAATCATCAACAATTTTAATGTCATTCACATTTTCAATCTGATAGAGTTACTCTATCATCCACGGTAGGAAACTCCCGTTACATGGCCTTCTTTGTAATTAGTTTGTTGTTCTCAAGTTTTGCAATTTTCCAAGAAGGATATTTATCAGAATTATCAACAATTTCCATGCCATTCACATTTACAATCTGATAGATTTAAATATGATAGACTTAACAATTTCCATGTCATTCACATTTACAATCTGATAGATTTAAATATGATAGACTTAACATCTAATCGACAATTTCCATGTCATTCACATTTTCAATCTGATACAGTTAAATCTGATAGACTCAACATCTAACCTTAGGAAACTCCCATTACATGGAATTCTTTGTAATTAGTTTGTTGTTCTCATTTTCAATCTGATAGAGTTAAATCTGATAGACTTAACATCAACGGTAGGAAACTCCCATTACATGGCATTCTTTGTAATTAGTTTGTTGTTCTCATTTTCAATGTGATAGAGTTAAATCTGATAGACTTAACATCAACGGTAGGAAACTCACATTACATGGCATTCTTTGTAATTAGTTTGTTGATAGAGTTAAATCTGATAGACTTAACATCAACAATAGGAAACTCACATTACATGGCATTCTTTGTAAGCAGTTTGTTGTTTTCAAGTTGTGCCATTACATGGCATTCTTTGTAATTAGTTTGTTGTTCCTCGAGTTGTGCAATTTTCTAAGAAGGAAATTTATCAGAATCATCAACATTTTCCATGTCATTCACATTTTCAATCTACTTCTTAGTATGTTTCTTAGATTTCCTTGATTTATCAGAAACATCAACAATCTCCATGTCATTCACATTTTCAATCTACTTCTCAGTATGTTTTTTAGATTTCCTTGTCACTAGATAATGACCTTTTGTGCAACTAGATAATGACCTTTTGTGCAATTTTCCAAGAATGAAATTTATCAGAATCGTCAACAATTCCCATGTCATTCACATTTTCAATCTACTTCTCAGTATGTTTTTTAGATTTCTTGATTTATCAGAATCATCAACAATCTCCATGTCATTCACATTTTCAATCCACTTCTCAGTATGTTTTTTAGATTTCCTTTTCACTAGCTAATGACCTTTTGTGCAATTTTCCAAGAAGGAAATTTATCAGAATCGTCAACAATTTCCATGTCATTCACATTTTCAATCTACTTCTCAGTATGTTTTTTTAGATTTCCTTGGTTTATCAGAATCATCAACAATCTCCATGTCATTCACATTTTCAATCCAATTCTCAGTATGTTTTTTAGATTTCCTTTTCACTAGCTAATGACCTTTTGTGCAATTTTCCAAGAAGTAAATATCAGAATCGTCAACAATTTCCATGTCATTCACATTTTCAATATTTATCAGAATCGTCAACAATTTCCATGTCATTCACATTTTCAATCTACTTCTCAATATGTTTTTTAGATTTCCTTGGTTTATCAGAATCATCAACAATCTCCATGTCATTCACATTTTCATTCACATTTTCAATCTACTTCTCAGTATGTTTTTTAGATTTCCTTGTCACTAGCTAATGACCTTTTGTGCAATTTTCCAAGAAGGAAATTTATCAGAATCGTCAACAATCTCCATGCCATTCACATTTTCAATCTACTTCTCAGTATGTTTTTTAGATTTCCTTGTCACTAGCTAATGACCTTTTGTGCAATTTTCCATGAAGGAAATTTGTCAGAATCGTCAACAATCTCCATGCCATTCACATTTTCAATCTACTTCTCAGTATGTTTTTTAGATTTCCTTGTCACTAGCTAATGACCTTTTGTGCAATTTTCCAAGAAGGAAATTATCAAAATCATCAACAACCTTTTGTGCAATTGTCCAGATTTCCTTGTGGCTAGCTAATGACCTTTTGTGCAATTGTCCAAGAAGGAAATGATCAAAATCATCAAAAATTTCCATGTCATTCACATTTTCAATCTACTTCTCAGTATGTTTTTTAGATTTCCTTGATTTATCAAAATCATCAACAATCTCCATGTCATTCACATTTTCAATCTACTTCTCAGTATGTTTTTTAGATTTCCTTGATTTATCAGAATCATCAACAATCTCCATGTCATTCACATTTTCAATCTACAATCTACTTCTCAGTATGTTTTTTAGATTTCCTTGTCACTAGCTAATGACCTTTTGTGCAATTTTCCAAGAAGGAAATTTATCAGAATTGTCAACAATCTCAATCTCCATGCCATTCACATTTTCAATCTACTTCTCAGTATGTTAGACTTCCTTGTCACTAGCTACCTTTTCCTTTTCCTCTTAAGGACTATATGCATGTTCTATTCCTAACTTTTGATAGATTGTCACTGCCATCATCCTCATCACAAGTCTCATTTGTTTTCTTCTCATATTTATAAGTCTCATTTGTTTTGCCAAAATCGAGACTTTCTTAGTAGAATTTCAATGGATCCTCCTCCTGTAATAGCTCCATATTTACCTCTCCATCTTCCTTGGTTTGAACGAAATTCTTCATCTTACCAGCAGGATTAAAGTGAAGTGTGAGAGTTTGATCAGCGTGCTTATCTTCAATACTTACATCCTTTTTATCTCCAACTCCTTGCACTTCACACTATAGGGAACTAATGTTATAGCAGGTTAAGTGTGAGAGTTTGATTAGCATGCTTATCTTCAATACTTACATCCTTTTTATTTCCAACTCCTTCATGCACGTCGTACTATAGGAAACTAGTGTTATAGCGGATGGTTATCATATGTGTTTTGAATATTCCCTTGCGTCATAATTTGGAGTAATATATTCTTCTTTAAGATCAAAGAAACTCTAGTGGATGGTTATCATATGTGTTGTGAATATTCCCTTGCGTCATAATTTGGAGTAATATATTCTTCTTTCAGATCAAATAAACTCAATCCCTGCGCTATCTCAGCTAAATGTCATATACTTCTAAGCTAAATGTCATATACTTCTAATATTGATTCTAAATGTCATATACTTCTAATACTGATTCCCAAAAATCTGGAAAACAAAATGCTTCTTTTTATTTCGAACAAAGAAATTTGACCATTTAGCATACTGCCTACAACCCTACAAACGTTAATGGCGAAGAAACGATCATATACGACTTTGCGAAGAAATCATACATTTTAATATAGGTGTTTTTATCTTCATAAAAATACTCCCACCCTTGTGAGGAAATTCTAGGCTTCCATAAGGGTGAGGAAATTCTAGGCTTCCATTATCAAATGCTCATGTTCCTTTTGAGTTCACATATCCTTTCCATGAAAGAATTTTGGGTTTTTTAAAGATTAAATGAAACCTCCCCCTCCAAAATATTGGGGAACACTAGTGTGTTGGGTCTATCTCATATTTTATATCTTCTCATGGTATAATCATTCATATTATATTTAACACGGTCTATCTCATATTTTATATCTTCTCATGGTATAATCTTTCATCTCATATTTTAAACGGTTTATCTCATATTTTATATCTTCTCATGGTATAATCATTCGTCTCATATTTTATCTCCTCATGGTATAATCATTCAATCATTCAATGCCTCGACAGAATGCCAAATGCATTTGCCAAATACCAAAACAAAAAATATGAATAAGGTCACCCAAACATACCAAACATAACGTGATATGTCTTGTGAACTTTTTCCATTGGCTATGAAAGCCATTGGGTGATATGTCTTGTGAACTTTTTCCATTGGCTATGAAAGCCATTGGTTTAGAATACCGAAAACAGCACCATGTGCATCCAAGAAGGAATCAACTTCATATATCTCAAGGAGCTTAGTTTGCTTTGGAAGGTGCGGCATTTTTTAGAATCTAATTTTTTTTTTTTAATTTTTTTAGAACGTAGAAGGTGTAAAGGGACATGTTTTCCCTTCTTTCAATTTCATGAGCCACTATTATTTTATGAAAGCCATTGGTTTAGAATACCGAAAATAGCACCATGTGCATCCAAGAAGGAATCAACTTCATATATCTCAAGGAGTTTAGTTTGCTTTGGAAGGTGCGGCATTTTTTAGAATCTAATTTTTTTTTTTTTTTTAATTTTTAGAACGTAGAAGGTGTAAAGGGACATGTTTTCCCTTCTTTCAATTTCATGAGCCACTATTTAAAATAATAGTGGAAATAATAAAATAAGATTAGATTACATCATCAAATTTTAGAGGGGAAAAAGAAAAATCTACATTTTCAACTTATCTTCTTTATAGTTTTACTCAAATAATTCCCAATCAAAGGATTACTCATGAGCCGCTATTTAAAAATAGTGGAAATAATAAAATAAGATTAGATTACATCATCAAATTTTAGAGGGAAAAAAACTACATTTTCAACTCGTATTTTCAACTTATCTCTCTATGGTTTTACTCAAATAATTCCCAACCAAAGGATTACTCATGAGCCGCTATTTAAAATAATAGTGGAAATAATAAAATAAGATTAGATACATCATCAAATTTTAGAGGGAAAAAAAAACTACATTTTCAACTCGTATTTTCAACTTATCTCTCTATGATTTTACTCAAATAATTCATCATCAAAGGATTACCCATGTTGTATACTTTCAAGGACCCTACTACTACACGAAAAATGAGAAATACATGAAAAAACATTATTGCAATAACGTTTTTCATGTTTTTCTCATTTTTCATGTGGTAGGGTCCATCAAAAGTATACAACAAGGGTACTCCTTGGATGAGGAATTAAATTCTGCATCCAACGAGTGCCCCACTTGAAATTTGAGTAAAACAATAGGGAGATAAATTGAAAATATGAGTTGAAAAAATAGTTTTTTTTTTACTTTTTACTCTAAAAATGGTGAATCATCTCCCATGGTTGACATCATCATCTTGAATCCTATTGGTTTTTATAAAGTTGATTTTGTTTGTACATTTTGTCTTGAAGCCCAATTTAGACCTCAAAATTTCGCTAATGATGAACTCGTTGAAATCAAAAGCCCTGGTCATAAATCCAATGTTCACCAACCATGAAGCCCAACCTTTGTTCTCCTTCCTCTATTGTTCTTGCATTTCTAAACACCATTTAAGCCCAATCTTTGTTCTCCTTTCTCTCTTGTTCTTGCATTTCTAAATATCATTTATATGCATGCAATGGATGAGTGGAAATCTCTGTTATATTGATCGAACAAGTTGATTCAAAATGGTTCCCCTTACCTTTTGGGAGCCATATTTCTTCTTATTTTTCTTCGTTCTTTTACCTCTATGTGCATCACAAGTTCTTGTCGAAATTCCCTCTATGTGCATCCCAAGTTCTTATCAAAATTCTCTATCCTTTTCGAAGGATTATGGAAAATTCCATTTGTTCTTATCAAAATTCTCTATCCTTTTCGAAGGATTATGGAAAATTCCATTATTTATTAAATTGCAAAGTCTCTGCACAATTTTTTCTAAATTATTCCACCTCTATGTGCATCCCAAGTTCTTATCGAAATTCTCTATCCTTTTCAAAGGATTATGAAAAATGCCATTATTTATTAAATCTCAAAGTTCTTATCAAAATTCTCTATCCTTTTCAAAGGATTATGAAAAATGCCATTATTTATTAAATCTCAAAGTCTCTGCACAATTTTTTCTTTCTAAATTATTCCATTGTCATTTAGATACTATCACATATCTTATTAAAAATGACACATGTCAAATCATACGTTGGAGCCACTTGTACACCTAAATATTATGTGACATGCCATTAGAGATAGAAGGTAGGGTGGAAAAATGGATTGATGAGTGCCTATACATGTTAGAAATCATAAGGTAGAGGATGTATAGTAAATTATCCAACAAACACTAATCTAAAAAACAAGTGGAAATTAGCTTCACAAAAGGATCATAAGGTAGAGGATGTACAGTAAATTATCCAGCAAACACTAATCCAATAGACAAATGGAAATTAGTAGCTTCACAAAAGATTTCAAGAGAGAAAAACTCAAGCAGAGCAAAGTAAATTATTTAACAAATGCACTAATCCAATAGACAAGTGGAAATTAGTAGCTTCACAAAGATTTCAAGAGGGCACAACCAAGTAGAGCAAAGTAAATTATCCAACAAACACTAATCCAATAGACAAATGGAAATCAGTAATTTCACAAAAGATTTCAAGAGAGCACAACTCAAGTAGAGCAAAGTAAATTATCCAACAAACACTAATCCAATAGACAAGTGGAAATTAACAACTTAACAAAATATTTCAAGAGAGCACAACTAAAGTAGAGCAAATCGGTGTAGGTTGCCTTACTTAAAATAATGATTAAGTACGCCTGAATTTGACGATTGTAAAAATGAGGGCTGTGTTATATTTATACCACTCTTACTTGGGTTAAGGCACTATCCCTAAGGAGGAGGAAACATTGACCTTACCCTTGGTGTAGGTTTCCTTACGTAAAATAATGATTAAATACACTTGAATTTGACAATTGTTAAAGTGAGGGGTGTGGTATATTTATACCATTCCTACTGGGGTTAAGGCACTATCCCCAAGGAGGAGGCAATACTGACCTTACCCTCTGAGCAGGAAATACTGACCTTACCCTCTGTGTTGGTTACCTCACGTCTACTTATATCTTGACTCATTAAGAACCTCCACTACTTATAAAGTGGGATGGCATATGGTCAGAAGTGAACATTAGTCAAAATATTTCAACACCCCCCCTTAAGTTGAACAAGGGGTCA
This sequence comes from Pinus tabuliformis, assembly GCA_031772625.1. Classification (NCBI taxonomy): domain Eukaryota; kingdom Viridiplantae; phylum Streptophyta; class Pinopsida; order Pinales; family Pinaceae; genus Pinus; species Pinus tabuliformis. The sequence continues at coordinate 629,381,046 of CM062814.1, read as the reverse complement.
CAATGATGACATTACATTCATATAAAGTATAATAAGGCATAATAATGTTGTATCTACCCACTACCACCCATATCTTAACTCATTAAGAGCCTCAACCACCTATAAAGTGGGATGGCATGTGGTCACAAGTGAACATTGTTCAAAATAGTTGAACACCACCCCTTAAGTTGAAGGGGTCACAAAGATGACATTACATCCATATATGATCATAGGAGATCAACATATCACCTCCCTATAATGCTAGAACACCCCCCAAAGTTGAACAAGGGGCCACAAAGATTACATTACATCCATATATGATCATAGGAGACCAACATATCACGTACTTGTAATGCTACAACACCCCTTTAAGTTGAACAAGGGGCCAGAAAGATGACATTACAATGATTACATCCATATATGATCATAGAAGATCACCATATCGCATCCCTATAATGCTAGGTTAAGGTCATCAAAATCCATTCTACTCATAAAGAAAGAATTCACGATTTAGTAGTGGAATTGATCACCCTAAAAAGGGTATTTCGTGGAACAAACTCATATTTTGCAAATAAAGGAGGACCAATTGAAATAAGGGTCCATGATGAGGGTGACTATAATTATTGGGAATGTCTAGTAAGAAATTTAAGAGTGGCAATGACCCACTTGGAGCAAATATGCCAGCAATGAAGGAGAGGGATCATTATCATCATCCAATATCAGCAACTTGAAGTGGTATCTATCATCAATGAATTGGATATTAGTATGTTGCAAAATTAGGGAGGGCCTCTCAATATGTTTCACATCTAGAGAGACTTCATAATAGGATTTATTAGCAAAAGAGGGATCATCATTGCACTACCCATCAAGAGAAGTGAAGGTTGCATATTTTCATTACTATTCTGAAGATTGGATGAGTCCTTCACAATAGAAGAGGGGTTGGATGAGTGGGTGGGTCCAAAAGTCCTAACAATTCTCCAAAACAAGAGCTTGAAAACATACCCATGGGTGTACCATGGTGTGATAATATCCGCTACAACAAGTCGAGAGTCAAAAAAATAACTTTGATAAAGAAGAAGAGACATGTTAAATAGAAACTTGTCAAGAGTCATCAACAAGTAACTTTGCTAAAGAAGGGGAATGTTAAATAGAAACATGATAATAATCATTATTGGAAAAAAGTGATCCTGGTGGACAATGAGGAACATTCTCATCAAATATAGCCTCACGATGCTTAGTCACATGGTGATTGGCGAGGTCATGAAAATGATACCCCGCCCCTTGTGAAAATTCCTTGAAATGCAGCAACTAGAATTAATTCTCCTAATTGATTAACAATTTATTATTTTTTTGATTAATATCGAATTAATCACACTGCAATTTCTTCACCAAATAAAATACTGAAGCAAAAATAGGAATTAAGAAATGCTAGCACACACATAAAAAATTGACAATTATTTTTGGACAAATGTCCCTGGAAAAACCCAATGTGGGAAAACCGGTGCAATAACTGAGGGTTGTATTACTATGTGACAGTGAAATTCTGAGTACAATAAGATGACACCAGATTGGCATTTTCTATCCGAGAGAAATATGAGCAAAATTACCTGACAATCCAAGCAATCCTGGCTCAAACTAACAACTTGCCACACACTCAGCCTGAAACTGATGCTAATGAAGTTGTCCTACTTGTTGTGGAATGGAGAAGTGTCTTGGCCTCTGGAAATTGAAACAACCTCCTCTCCAGCTAAATCGAATTGCCTTCTTGAGGCACTGCGTAGTCCCTGTGTAGCCTCCTGGAGAAATAATTCAACTTCCTATCTTGCCTCACCTGCCTTCTTGAGGCATTGCGTAGTCCTTGTGTAGCCTCCTAGAGAAATAATTCAGCGTCCTCTCTTGCCTCTCTTGCCTTCTTGAGGCACTGCGTAGTCCTTGTGTAGCCTCTCGGAGAAATAATTCAGCCTCCTCTCTTGCCTCTCTAGAACTGGAAAATCTTCCTTTGGATCATTGTCTTTGCCCCTCTCTAACTCTATGTCCTCTCTCTAGCTTGAACTTTGTTGTTGGCTAGCTCAAACTGCCCAAGGAAGTCACATTGTTGGCTCTCATCCATTGTTCTATGAGTTTCTCCATCTACCCATTGACCTCTTCTTTTAATCTCTAGTTGGGACTTTAATGGCCAAGATTAAAACTTAATCGATAGTTGAGATCATCTATAAGTCAATCTGTGTGAGCTTCTAAAGAATTCTCACCTTTCTCAATTATTTACTATTAATTAACCATTTTTCCTAAGATAGACTTGGGAAAAATTTAAATGATGGTCAATTAATTTAACTGAGTTATCTCTAGGTGGAATTTCCAAAAATGATTTTTGGGTTTTGGAGAACTCCTGTGTTTTAGCCTCTCTCAAAATCTCGAGACTATAACACCATTTGATACTACAAAAACTAACACTCCCTATTAGCAAGGAAGGTGTTCTCCAACTCTATCTACATAACATCTTCACACACCGCTGATGTTTGACAATTGTAGCTTCCTGCTATTATCCAGCAATCACTGTGCTAACTCTGATTCATCTGCCACTGATTGTAGCTGAACCATGTTGCATTTGTGCTGTTGTTGACACTGCATTGTACAACCTATACTGTTGCTAACTTTATATCTGCACTACAACCCAACTAACATCCTTCTCATTGTTGTTGTTGCTACTGCAACTACCTCAACCAAGGAGCATCCAAAACACTGTATCCACTGTGTCTTTGTGCTGCAACTATCTCCTGAGTCTCTGAATGGTATTAGCATATGCATTGCCCACTAGGAAATCTACGTCGTTGTTGACTCTGCATTGTGCCTCTTGCATTGCTATCAACATTGCTTTGTGCTCCTCAGCATCTCACTGCCACTAGTCTGCAACTGTCACTCTAGAATTTGATTGCATCATCTAACAGTGATCCTCCTGCTACTGAATATTGTGGGCCCCTATAGCAAAGTTAATGATGTTGCAGCAACTCGAATTAATTCTTCTAATTGTTAATTAACAATTTATTTGCTACAACAAATATCGAATTATCACATTGCCTTCGCAAATAAAATTGTGGAAAATAATAGTGTTGGAAACTTAGAAATAGCTGGGACACACACACATAAAAATTGTCACACTTATTTTTGGACAAATGTCCTCGACTTGGGAAAACCAAGATAACAGCTGAGGGTTTTAATTATTATGCAGCAGTGAAATAATCTATACGTAGAACTGGATGCCAAAACTGGCAATCCACTATAGGAAAATTGGCCACAAAAAATAGTGAGACAAATTTGTCTCACCTGACATTGATCCAACTCTGAAACTATCTCTGAATGGGCTCCAGAAACCTCTGCGTCTGCCTCTGCATCAATTTTGCGCAGGCACTACGACGCTCTGCCTGGAACTGCAACTGATCAAATCACACTACCACTGATCAAGTCATATGCCCAATATTGATTCGTTGTCCCCTTCCAAATATCTTCCCGGCCTCCAGTAACTAAATCGACCCTCTGTTTGGCTAAATTGAACTCTACCTTTGAAGCTTCAGCGCCAACACTGTGCAACCTTACTGAGGAACTCGACCTCTTGTAGCTGACTCTCCGGATTTAGAAACTTTTTCCTTTAGACTCACTGTCCCTGTCCCTTTTTGTCTTTGCTTCCCTCTGAAGCTCAAACTCTTCCAACAACTATTGGCTCTCATGAAAAATCGAACTCTCCAAGGAAATCGACCTATCTATGTGTGTTCTCCATCCACCCATCGAATTCATTTTATAATCTTCTGTTGGACCTCCAATAACCAAGATAAAAACTTAATCAAGGGCCAATATCATATTGGAGTTGATTTGTGTGAGTTTCTAGATGATTCACATTTTATCTCAATCAATTCTAATTAATTAACATATTTTCTAAGTTTAGCCCTAGGAAATATTAAAAAAATAGGCTAATAATCTAATTGAAACACTTCTTGGTGGAATTTCTAGAAACGATTTTTGGGTTATGGATAACTCTTGTGTTTTAGCTGCTTCACAAAGTTTTGAGACTAGAATACCTCTGATGCTACTAAAGCTAACACTCCCTCTTAGTGAGGAAGGTGTTCTAATGCTGCACCACTGCTACAACACCCTGTCCCTGTATCAGCCTCTGTCACACTACTGATGTTTGGCCACTATGACTGACTGCCACTTCCCACCAACTATTGTGTGCCTTTGATGTTGCATCCGTGCTACTGTTGACACTGCTATATTGTTGCCAACTCTGCACTGCAACTCCCTCTCATCTGTTGTTGCTACAACTGCAACAACTACAATTGAGAAGCATTCTAAATACTAAATCAACTGTGTTTGTTGCATATGTCTCCTGAGTCTTGACTTCTACTAGCCATTGCACTATCCACCAAGGAATCCGCGCTGCTTATAACTCTGCACTATGCCACTCTACACTGCTTCCAATTATGCACTGCGCTCCTCAACACCTGACTGCTACTAGTTTGCAACTGTCACTCCAGAATCTAACTGCAACATTGACACTGATCCATCCCGCTATTAATATTATGGGCCCCTATAGCAAGGTAATGATCCATGAGGAGGACACCTCAATGGACCCTACCTAAGTCTGCATTTTATTGGGAATATAGTTCCATATCGCCCCACCTCTCTCCTAGAGTTATGGCGGAAAACATGGAAAACTCTTCCCCCACCTCTCTCCTAGAGTTATGGTGGAAAACATGGAAAAATCTTCCTGCAACTTGGAGGATAGCTTGTCTATGTCAGTAGACGTTGTTGCCTGGTCTTGCTTCTCTTGCTTGTCCTTCTTCTTGAGAGGACACTTTGTATTGTAGTGGCCAAGCTCGCCACATCTGAAGCACTTGACCTTAGAAAGGTCCTTCTTCTTCTTCTTCTTCTCCCCCTACCCTTGACTGGGACCCTTTGATGCTAGGGCCACATTCTCCTCTTTCTTCTCACTCTTCACGCCCTTGCTGCTGCTTTCGTTGATGGTGCTCTTAACTAGAGCTCACCTCAACTCCTCCTATTGTAGGTCAGCCAACATCTTGTCCCATCTAGGCAAAGTGTCTCTACCTAATATACTTTGGAAAAACACCTACCAATCCTTCAAGACACTATTCAGTGCCAAGCATACAAGCTCTGTGGGTTGGGGTGCCTCCCCAATAGCTGTTAGTTGATCTCGTACCCCTTGGATCTTGGTGAGGAAGGGATCTATGCCTTCACCCTTTTGCATCCTGAAAATCAAGAAACATCTTCAGCATCTCATGGAAAAACATCTTCTGTGGCTCGAAAGAACTCTGATATAACGTGGAGAGAGCATCCCACATCTCCTTGGAAGTACCTTTGCTAGCTACATGTGAGACTATATGATCTCGAACTCCATCGAAGATCTTCTGCTTCACCTTCGCCATTCCTTTTTTGTACTCCTTTAGCTAGTATTGCTACCTCTTGGAAAATCAAAGTAGTTATATTAGGGTTTGATTCTCCTTTCTTGATAATTACTTGTGAGTGTGTTGGCTTCTTTTACTTTTTTTATTATCTTATCTTTCATCAAGCAATTACCATATTATGTGTCTATGAAGTTCACAAAACAAGAGACACAAAATATAGACACTATGCCAGGGCAAAAACCCCCTCGAGGGGAAGGCCCAGTGAAGATAATTCTTCCTTTCAATAGTATTCTTTAAGACTCTTCACCCTAGACAAAGACCAGACTTTCACTCCACACCGAGTCAGCCTACCAGACTTTCACTCCACACTGAGTCAGCCTCCGAGATCTTCGACCCCTTCTAACAACTTCGACTAGGCAGCAACTTCTGGCAACAGGGAGCGTCTGACAATAATGAAATTTGGAAGACTTCGATCTCCCAATCTAGGGCACGAAACAGAGAGAGAGAGGCACCAAAAGTTCGATATTCTTCTTCTCCTTAGACTTCTCGAAACTCGCACTTCCTTCGGCTTCTTGGCAACAAACTTCGCACTTTTATAGCTACTCTTGAGATATCAAACTAGCTTGAGAGATGATACTCCAAATGACTTTGACTAGCTTGTATTTATAGGCTTCTTGTGGGTCGCATTACGGTCCTTTGGCTGACTTGATCTCTCTTACGCCGACTTGGTGTGGAGGATACATGAATCATATTTGACTCAATACAAAACCTTTTTATATGATTCAAAAGCCCAAGAAGGGTCTCTTTGAATGTACAGTGACTTTATAAACTCAATATTAATTCTATGAGTCCACAATGGGGACTTTGACTAATATAATGATAACCCAAGCATGAAACCCATGTTATAAAAATTATTTTCTTTATTCTTTTGACAAGTATATTTCATGATGACTCAAGTACATTTCATGATGGATAAAGTACATTAATGAAGACCGAACATAGTTACATTTTCCAACACTCCCTCTTAACTAGGGAGGTATTCATAATGTACAAATACAATACCCATGTTTTAATCGGTCATTGTTACAATAATAAAAATTGTTTTCTTCATTATTTTGACAAGTACATTTCATGATGACTCAAGTACATTTCATGATGACTCAACTACATATCATGATGAATGAAGTACATTAATGAAGTGCATTAATTTCTCTCAAGAATTTTTTTCCAGTATTTTCTTTTTAGGATTTCTAGTTTTCGGCATCCAGATTGTTTCACTGCTGCATAATAATTAAAACCTTCAGCTGCTGCACTAGTTTTCCCAAGTTGGTTTTTTTCGGGGACATTTGTCCAAAAATAAGTGTGTCAATTTTTGTGTGCGCTAGCTATTTCTCAGTTTTCAACGCTATTATTTTCCGCAATTTTATTTGTGAAGGTTGTAGTACGATTTATTCGATATTTTCCATAGCAAATAAATTGTTAATTAAAATTAGAAGAATCAATTTCAATTGCTGCAATAAAAATTTTGGTAGTTCAAATTTTCACATGTTTTTTTCGGGGACATTTGTCCAAAAATAAGTGTGTCAATTTTTGTGTGCGCTAGCTATTTCTCAGTTTTCAACGCTATTGTTTTCCGCAATTTTATTTGTGAAGGTTGCAGTATGATTTATTCGATATTTTCCATAGCAAATAAATTGTTAATTAAAATTAGAAGAATCAATTTCAATTGCTGGAATAAAAATTTTGGTAGTTCAAATTTTCACATGGTATCAAAGCCAGGTTTGATAGAGAGGAAGGTTTCAATAGATGGGAAGCTCAGAGGCAAAAGAAAAAAAAATTGTTGTTTAGAGGGAGCAGCACACCGAAATTTTCAAGGGCTGCGCAGTGCCTAGCCAGGTTGTGCAAATTGTTGGGCAAGGGTTTGATTTTCTAGTTGTAGTTGCACAAAAATTCGATTTGTCTGGAAAAGTGATTCCAATAAGTAGAGGGAGCAGCGACAACTCAGTATTTTCGCTGAGAAGATTTCTTGTTTGGGCGCAAAGGGTTTTGCAATAGGTTAAGGGAGTGCAAATATCAGATCCAACAGCCGTGCAGAGGGAAAAAGGGAGATTTTCGACCATATTTAGAGATGGACACAACTTGGCTTAGAGATCAAGATAGGTTGGAGGGAGCCTCCAGCTATGTCATCTGGAAGGCTAGGATGCCCTTCCTTTTGGATGAATATGGCCTAAAAGCCTATGTGGAAAATGTGGTAGCAGTACTCTAGGATGTGAATCAGCTGAAGGAGTACATAAAAGAAATGACAAAGGTGGAGCGGATGATCTTGGATAGAATTTGAGATCATATAGTCTCACATGTAGCTGGCAAAGGTATTGCCAAGGAGATGTGGGATGCTCTCTCCATGTTATATCAAAGTTCTTCCAAGTAGCGGAAGATGTTTCTCCATGAGAAGCTGAGAAGCATCAGGATGCAGAAGGGTGAAGGCATAGATCCCTTCTTCACTAGGATTTAGGAGGTCCAAGATTAGTTAGCAGCCATGGGGGAGGCACCCCAACCCACATAGCTTGTACAGTTGACACTAAACAATGTTTTGGAGGATTGACAAGTGTTTTTCCAAAGTATATTGGTAGAGACACTTTGCCTAGATGGGACAAGATTTGGGCCGACCTACAATAGGAGTCGAGGCAAGCCGTAACGACCTATCTATAAATATAGAGAACGCAAGGATAATAGCGGACATACGATGCATGCACATGATAGCGACATATGCATATGTTGCATACACTGCACTAGTATTATATATTAAATTAACTATAAGTGCTAAATACAATGACACTTCTTTGAATAGAGGTTCTACTCATCCATCAATATTGCTTAATGTATGGGTAAATATTAAGAGAGGACTATATAAATTATATATTCCAAATTGTTGATAAAAATTATATTAATAAATTAATAAAATAAATTTTAAAATATATATAAGAAATTAATTAAAAGGGGCACTAAATATAAAGTTATGATCTTTATATTAAAAGAATACTTTAATAAAACACAATGTGATATATTAAATCACAAGACATATATACGATATAATGTTTATATTAAAAGAATATTTTAATAAAACATAATATGATTTATTAAAACATAAAACATATACCTACGTGACCTTTAAAAGAGATAAGGGAGATGATATGTGACATGGAGCGTGTCACCAGCAAACTGAGCGGTGGGCTGCAGATGGAAGAGCGGCCACTGCTAAGCAACGGGATAAAAACCATGGAACAGAGATTTAGAGGGGACGGAGGGGAAGAAATTCGGAAGGAGGAACATCATCTACTGAAATCATCCACAGGAAGAGCTTGAGTTGTTCTGAGGTTCTAGGCACGGGGAACAGTCAGCTTCTACTAAGAGGCTTACTGGATTGAGCAGCCAGGTTCTGCTCAGTTTGGCTGGGTGGATTCGGTCTTTTGGTAACTGTAGCAGCGCAGCTGGAGGCATCTTCAACCACAGGGGCACAGGTAGGTACCTCAGCAGTTCTGTTAATTGATTTTGTAAGATTTCAGGAAATTGTTTACAGGTTCATGATATAAATCCCTTTACTGTATTTGCATCTGTTTACGGTCTTTACACGAGCTCTAATTAAGAGCACCATCAATGGAAGTAGCAGCAAGGGAATGAAGGGTGAGAAGGAAGAGGAGAGTGTGACCCTAGCATCAAAGAGTCCCAGTCAAGGGAAGGGGGAGAAGAAGAAGAAGAAGGACTTGTCTAAGGTCAAGTGCTTCAGATGTGGCGAGCTTGGCTACTACAGTATGCAGTGTCCTCTCACGAAGAAGGATAAGCAAGAGAAGTAGGACTAGGCGACAACCTCTGTTGAGATAGACAAGTTGTCCTCCAAGCTGGAGGAAGAGTTTGCCTTGTTTGCGGGTATACCTCTAGGAGAGAGGTGGGGTGATATGGAACTATAGTCCCAGTACTGCGCATACTTGGGCAGGGTCCTTTGAGGTGTCCTCCTCGTGGATCATTACCTTGCTACAAGGGCCCACAATATTTAGTAGCCGAATGGATCAGTGTCAGTGTTGCAGTCAGATTCCAGAGTGGCAGTTGCAAACTAGTAGTAGTTAGGTGTTGAGGAGCGCAGTACAGAGTTGGCAGCAATGCAGAGCCAGCAATAGTGCAAACTCCTTAGTGGACAGTGCGATGGTTAGTAGAAGTCGGGACTTAGGAGACAGATGCAACATACACCATTGATTTAGTATTTAGGATGCTTCTCAGTTGAAGTTGTTGCAATTGCAACAGCAAAAGATGAGAGGGAGTTGCAGTGCAGATGCAGATGCAGAGTTGGCAGCAGTATAACAGTGTCAGCAACAACACGGATGCAACATCAAAGTTTCACAGTGGTTGGTAGGCAGTGACAATCAATCACAGTTGCCAGACATCAGTAGCATGACAGAAGGTATACAGAGATAAGGTGTTGTAGCAGTGGTGCAGCACTATAACACCTTCCTCGCTAAGAGGGAGTGTAAGTGTCTCAATTAGATTATTAGCCTATTTTTTTAATATTTCCTATGCCTAAACTTAGGAAATCCAGTTAATTAATCAAAATTAATTGAGATAAGGTGTGAATCATCTAGAAATTCACAGGGATCAACTTTGATATGATCTTAGCCATCTATTAAGATTTACTCTTGGCCGTTGGAGTCCCAACAGAAGATTATAAGAAGAAGTCGATTGGTAGATGGAGAACACACACACTTTAAGATTGATTTCCATGGAGAGTTCGATTTTTCCAGAGAGAAACAGTTAGTTGCCAGAAGAGGTCGAGCTTCAAGAAGGACACAAAGACAGAGAGGTGTAGGGACAGTGAAGCCGGAGGAATATTTTTAAAATCCAGTGAGTACATTGTAGAGAGGTCGAAATTTCTCCAGAAGTTGCGCAAAAGCTTTAGAAGGCAGTTCGATTTTACTAGGGTGAAGCTGGTTTTCAGTTCCATAGGCCGGAAAGTATTTCTAGAGTGCCAGAGGGTTAGTTTCCCAGTCAACAACAAGCAGGACGACTTGATTTGCAGTTGTTCTGCGCTGAGTGTATAGTTAACTGCGCTAGGGTGACGTAGAAGCTGTGCAAGGCTAGGTGGACGACTAGTGTTTCAGTGGCAGTCAAGTTCCAGGATTGCTCAGAGTGACAGAAATTCTCTTAGGAACTTTTTTCCATTATTTTCTCTACATGATTGCCAATTTTTGACATCCAGATTGTACTCAGATTGTGTCACTGCTACATAATAATTAAGATCCTTAGCTGCTGCACTGATTTTCCCAAGTTGGGTTTTTCCAGGGATATTTGTCCAAAAATAAGTGTCAATTTTTATGTGTGTGTTAGCTATTTCTCAGTTTTCAACACTATTATTTTCCGTAGTTTTATTTGTGAAGGTTGCAATGTGATTTATTCAATATTTTTCGTAGCAAATAAATTGTTAATTAACAATTAGAAGAATTAATTCCAGTTGCTGCAATAAAAATTTCAGTGGTTGAAATTTTCACACTCAGAACCTAAATATCTAAGCTTCTATAGGCCTGCTCCCTCTAAAGCTAGACTCCCACTGAATATCAAACTCTCACAGATCTAGTATATCACTCTCAATTTTCTTCCCACACCTCTCTATCATTAACTTGTTAATATTTGTAAGGGGTACTTAGCAAGATGCTTAGTAGGGTATATTTGTAAGGGGTACTTAGCAAAATGGTGGATACGTTGGATAAATGAATGAAACTACTCACCTTGTATCTAGTTTTAAGAGGGATCCAACATGAATGAAACTACTCACCTTGTATCTAGTTTTAAGAGGGTCCCTCCTGAACAATAAATAAATCTATCCAGGTAAGGAAAGTGTGTGGGTGTTCGAATGAGTGTCGTCGATCTTGTTGGGTTACATTGCACTCAGTAGTTCATGAGGACCTCATTAGGACCTACAGTCTAGTTCATGAGGACCTCATTAGGACCTACAGTCTGACCATTATTAGACTTTCTTCCATATGTTATTAGGGGAACATATGACTACTTTTCATTCACTACTAGACATTCCCTATCATTTGGCAAATTTTCTAATTTTAGGGTTTTCTAATTTTAGTAGGGGTGCCATCTAGGATGACATGTGGCACTAATTGGAGGATTACATGGCTATTTCCACTCTATAAATTCATACTACCTCATGCATACACCTTCCTATAGTGAGTATGCAGTTCCTTCCTACTTTATAGTATTTAACCACCATTTTTCTCTCTCCTCCTCTTGTTAGTTGATTTTTAGTTCTATTTTGGAGTTTATTAACTGAGTTTAATAATTAGTATTTTGCACGTGAAGGTTATTAATTAGTTGTAACTAATTTATAACTCCACTTACTTCCCATTCACTCCTTTTTAGGGTATTTTGCTAATTTTGGGTCTCCCAATCTAATTGCAAAATAGGGAAAGTATTTGTGAGTTATATTGAGTACATGCACATGGACCCAAAGCTAATTTGAATTGCTTGGCCTCCTTGAGAGTCTATATGTTGTATTCATGTTCAATAATAACATATCATCATATTTTTATGAGTAATTTGAATTATCTATGTGGTTCATTAGTCAATTTCTCAACAACTTTATTCTCTTTTCTTTCTTGTTTTGCAAGGAGCTAATCTAGTATTTCTTCACATTTAGATCTTATGATTTGTGCTTAAAATATAACAAATCCTTCCTAGTCAAATCAATCTTATCATATCCAGGAAAGAGGTTAGAAGGTGAGGATTTTCTCTTTCTATTTCATGTCATATTGATGTAAAGTGTGAGAAAGTCTAGCGTGGGAATTCAATGTCTCATATAGGGAAGGCAGAAGTGGGAATTTCCCAATTAAGTGGTTTAAGCAATTTCTCCCATTTTGATATAAAGGGGTGGGGTGGGGTTAGGCACCACAGGACACTCGTAGGAAAAACCTTGTATGTTGGAGTGTCACTATAATTCTTGTATTAAATTCAATATTTACATCAATGAATAGGGAGAAGAACCTCATAGAATGATTAGGCTAGATACTTATTGTACCTAAAGATTGCATTTTATTGCCATCCTTCGAACAGAAAGACCGTTCTTCTCTCTAACCAAAGCCAACAACTAAAGTTCATTGACCTCTTGATGATGTGAGTACTTCGTTCCTCTCCCGTTGGCTTGTTGCCTAAGTTTATGTCAAACAAATTGGTTCTACAAGAGGTAGCCTACTAGACGTACATAAATTGAGTTACAGTTGTTCTCACATGGGTGAAGAAAGCTCTGTATCCTCCTTTTTTGTTATCCACATGTGCCTACAACATAGATAATGCAAAAGAAGCTAAGTAAATGGGGAGAGATTGGACATCTTCCATTTTGTAATGAAGAGATTCAACCATCAGGAGAGGAACAAGGTATGTTAAGTGACTGACTTGTTGTGGGTGAGAAACGAGATCGAGGAATGGGATCCTTTGAGCCATTTTAACAATAATAAAATATAATTATTGAGATGACCTAATATAAAATTGGAAGCGTATTCACTCATTCTCTATCTTCATATACAACAATTATGTTGTATATCTAAATAATCTAACCCTACCAACCCCTACCAACATATTGCCATTAATTTATCCAACATACTGCCATTAATTTAAAATCGAATGAGGATATCCCTTAAAAATATACCAACACAACTCTGACCATGGTACACATTGGTAAAGGAATTATCCAAAAATGATTTAAGGTTAATAGTACACATTGGTAAAGGAATTATCCAAAAATTATTTGAGGTTAATAAATCGTGTTACAAAGCCGAAAAGGACAATGAAAACAATGTTAACTATATGGCTTTCACACTACTATTCATAATTGTTTGTCCTTTGAGCTATGCTCATTGTGCTCTTCTAAGAGCCCTTTTTGTTGTGCTCTTAGAGCCCTTTTTATCTTCATCTTAGTAAATTGTATCTTTTTGGTTTACTTGTCATAGTTTCCACGGTGTGGTGTGATAGAGTTATTGGGTGAGAGAGTTATCATCAACGGTAGGAAACTCCAAATACATGGCCTTCTTTGTAATTAGTTTGTTGTTCTCAAGTTTGTCCAAGAAGGAAATTTATCACAATCACCAACAATTTCCATGTCATTTACATTTTTAATATGATAGAGTTATCATCAATGGAAGGAAACTCTCCTTACATGGCCTTCTTTGTAATTAGTTTGTTGTTCTCAAGTTGTGCAATTGTCCAAGAAGGAAATTTATCAGAATCATCAACAATCTCCATGTCATTCATTTTTTCAATCTAATAGAGTTATCATCAACGGTAGGAAACTCCCATTACATTACATGGCCGCCTTTGTAATTAGTTTGTTATTCTCAGGTTGTGCAATTGTTCAGGAAGGAAATTGATTAGAATCATCAACAATCTCCATGTCATTAACTTTTTCAATATGATAGAGTTATCATCAACGGTAGGAAACTCCCGTTACATGGCCTTCTTTGTAATTAGTTTGTTATTCTCAAGTTGTGCAATTGTCCAGGAAGGAAATTGATTAGAATCAACAATAATTTCCATGTCATTAACTTTTTCAATCTGATAGAGTTATCATCAACAGTAGGAAACTCCCATTACATGGCCTTCTTTGTAATTAGTTTCTTATTCTCAAGTTGTGCAATTGTCCAGGAAGGAAATTTATCAGAATCATCAACAATTTCCATGTCATTCACATTTTCAATCTGCTTCTCACTGTGTGTTTTAGGCTTCCTTGTCACTAGCCAATGACCTTTTCCTTTTCTTTGTAATGGGTTTGTTATTCTCAAGTTGTGCAATTGTCCAGGAAGGAAACTGAACAGAATCATCATTTCCATGTCATTCACTTTTTCTATCTGATAGAGTTATCATCAACGGTAAGAAACTCCCATTACATGGCCTTCTTTATAATTAGTTTGTTATTCTCAAGCTGTGCAATTGTCCAGGAAGGAAATTTATTAGAATCATCAACAATTTCCATATCATTCACATTTTCAATCTGCTTTTCACTATGTGTTTTAGACTTCCTTGTCACTAGCTAATGACCTTTTTCTTTTCCTCTTAAGGACTATAGGCATGTTCTATTCCTTACTTTGATAGGACCATAGGCACGTTCTATTCCTACTTTGATAGATCGTCACTGCCATCATCCGACATCACAAGTCTCATTTGTTTTCTTCTCATATTTACTAAAGGCATTGTTCTATTCCTTTGATAGATCGTCACTGCCATCATCCGACACCACAAGTCTCATTTGTTTTCTTCTCATATTTATCTCAAAATGAAGTAAAAACACAATTTTTGGGGCCAAAATCGAGACATTCTTAGTATAATTTCAATGGATCCTTCTCTTGTACTAGCTCCATATTTACCTCTCCATCTTCTTTGGTTCCGTTTCTTCTAAAGGATCTTATTTTTAGTTTGTTTATTTGAACTAATTAGAGAATGAGGGTCACTTTCACTTTGTAGAACGAAATTCTTCATCTTCTTCATCTTACCAACATGATTGGAGTTAAGTGTGAGAGTTTGATTAGCGTGCTTATCTTCAATACTTACATCCTTTTTATCTCCAACTCCTTCCTGCACTTCATACTATAAAGAACTAGTGTTATAGCAGGTTATGTGTGAGAGTTTGATTAGCATGCTTATCTTAAATACTTGCATCCTTTTTATCATCAACTCTTTCATGCACATCGCTCTTTCATGCACTTCGCACTATAGGAAACTAGTGTTATAGCAGATGGTCATCATATGTGTTTTGAATACTCCCTTGGATCATAATTTGGAGCAATATCTTCTTCTTTCAGATCAAAGAAACTCAATCCCTGAGCTATCTCAGCTAAATATGATATACTTCTAAAACCGATTCCCAAAAATCTGGAAAAAATGCTACTTTTTATTTCGATCAAAGATATTGACCACTTAGCATACTGCCTACAAACTTTTATGGGGAAGAAACGATCATATACGACTTTTCGAAAGAAATCATACATCTTAATATAGGTGTAGTTATCTTCACAAAAATACTTGCCTCCCCTTTCGGGGAAATTCTAGGCTTCCATTATCAAATGCTCATGTTCCTTTTGAGTTCACATATCCTTTCCGTGAAATCATCTTGGGTTTTGTAAAGATTAAATGAAACCTTATGCATCCAAACAATTGGGGAACACTAATGTGTTGGGTTTATCTCAAATTGTTTTATCTCCTCATGGTATAATTATTCAAATGCCTTGCAGAAGACCAAAACAAAAACTATGAATAAGTTTACCCAAATCAAAGACTATCTTCTTATGTAGGTTGTTGGTAGATGATATACCAAACATACATTTCCTACACAATTAATTGAATGAAAAGCCATGATATCTCCTAGTATGGCTCTACCAGCTCATTGATATTAACGTGATATGTCTTATGAACTTCTTTCATTAGCTATGAAATCCATTTGTTTAGAATACCGAAAATAGCAGCATGTGCATCCAAGAAGGAATCAACTTTATATATATTGAGGAGCTTAGTTTGCTCTAGAAGGTTCGACATTCTTTAGAATGTAGAAGGAGTTAAAGGGGCATGTGTTTTCCCTTCCATTTGTTTAGAATACTGAAAATTCAAAATAGCAGCATGTGCATCCAAGAAGGAATCAACTTTATATATCTTATGGAGCTTAGTTTTCTCTAGAAGGTGCGACATTCTTTAGAATGTAGGAGGAGTTAAAGGGGCATGTGTTTTCCCTTCCTTCAATCTCATGAGCTACTATTTAGCATCTTCTCACAAGAAGGAATCAACTTTATATATCTTGAGGAGCTTAGTTTGCTCTAGAAGGTGTGACATTCTTTAGAATGTAGAAGGAGTTAAAGGGGCATGTGTTTTCCCTTCCTTCTATCTCATGAGCTACTATTTAGCATCTTCTCACAAGAAGGAATCAACTTTATATATCTTGAGGAGCTTAGTTTGCTCTAGAAGGTGCGACATTCTTTAGAATGTAGAAGGAGTTAAAGGGGCATGTGTTTTCCGTTCCTTCAATCTCATGAGCTACTATTTAGCATCTTCATAAATGTAGAAGGAGTTAAAGGGGCATGTGTTTTCCCTTCCTTCAATCTCATGAGCTACTATTTAGCATCTTCATATATCTTGAGTAGCTTAGTTTGCTCTAGAAGGTGCGACATTCTTTAGAATGTAGAAGGTGTTAAAGGGGCATGTGTTTTCCCTTCCTTCAATCTCATGAGCTACTATTTAGCATCTTCATAAATGTAGAAGGAGTTAAAGGGGCATGTGTTTTCCCTTCCTTAAATCTCATGAGCTACTATTTAGCATCTTCATATATCTTGAGTAGCTTAGTTTGCTCTAGAAGGTGCGACATTCTTTAGAATGTAGAAGGTGTTAAAAGGGCATGTGTTTTCCCTTCCTTCAGTCTCATGAGCTACTATTTAGCATCAAAGCTTATAGCACACTAGTAAATGACCTCACTGAAATCAAAAACCTTTGTCATACATCCAATGTTCACCAACCAGGAAGCCCAAGCTTTGTTCTCCTTCCTCTCTTGTCCTTGCATTTCTAAATACCATTTAAGCCCAAGCTTTATTCTCCTTCCTCTCTTGTTCTTGCATTTCTAAATACATATGCATTTCTAAATACATATGCAATGGACGAGTGGAAATCTCTGCAAATCGGTGTAAGTTGCCTTACATAAAATAATGATTAAATACGCTTGAATTTGACGATTGTAAAAATGAGTGGTGTGGTATATTTATACCACTCCTACTCAAGGCACTATCCCCAAAATGAGTGGTGTGGTATATTTACGTTGCCTTATGTAAAATAATGCTTAAATACACTTGAATTTGACGATTGTTAAAACGAGGGGTGTGGTATATTTATACAACTCCTACTTGGGTTAAGAGTCAAGACACCATCCAAAGAGGAGGCAATACTGACCTTACCCTCCTTCTAGGTAAAGATTGACCTTACCCTACATAAAAATGAAAAATGAAGTATAATAAATTGAAATAATGTTGTAACTACCCACTACTATCTGTATCTTAACTCGTTAAGAGCCTCAACTACCTATAAAGTGGCATGACATGTGGTAAAAATGAAGTATAATAAAGTGTAATAATGTTGCATCTATCCACTACTACCTATATCTTGACTCATTAAGAGCCTCAACTACCTATAAAGTGTTCACATGTGGTCACTAGTGAACATTAGTCAAGCACCCCCTTAAGTTGAACAAGGGGTCACAAAGATGACATTACATCCATATATGATCATAAGTGAACATTAGTCAAAAATTTTCGGCACCCCCTTAAGTTGAACAAGTGGTCATATAGATGACATTACATCTATATATGATCATAGGAGATCAGCGTATCACCTCCCTATAATCCTACAACACCCCCTTAAGTTGAACAAGAGGCCACAAAGATGACATTACATCCATATATGATCATAGAAGATCACCATATCACCTCCCTATAATGCTAGGTTAGGGTCATCGAAAGCCATACAACTCATAAAGAAAGAATTCACGATTTAATAGTGGAAATTATCACCCTAAAAAGGGTATTTCGTGGAACAAACTCATATTTTGCAAGTAGAGGAGGACCAATAGAAATAAGGGTCCATGATGAGGGTGACTATAGTTGTTGGGAATGTATAGCAAGAAAGTTAAGAGTGGCAATGACCCACTTGGAGCAAAGATGCCAGCAACGAAGGAGAGGGAGCATTAACATCATGCAATATTGGCAACTTGAAGTGGTATCTGTCATCATTGAATTGGATATTAGCTATGTTGCACGAAACTTCTAGGAACCCAATGTTTCAAGCCATACCCATACCCGAAACTCTGAAACTTGGTCAAAACTCGACCATCATGTAATCATCTATGAGAGTTAATATAGGCTTGTTTTTCCTTCTAAATTGTCATCTATGGGTCTTATTCCCTTTTTCTTACAAGATAATGTGTTATTCATTTATGTATTTGTATATATATATATATATATATATTTTATATATACATATATGACATTTTGGTTGACGTTTCCATTTTTGGGAGGTGACATTTCTAAATGTACCCATTTCGGAAACTATGAAACATTTCCGCATTTCGTGCAACTTAGGATATTAGTATGTTACACATTTGGATAAGGCCCATCAATATGTTGCACATATAGAGAGACTTCATAATTGGATTTCTTAGCAGAAGAGGGATCATATTCATTTATGTATTTGTATATATTTTTTTATATATACATATATGACATTTTGGTGGACGTTTCCATTTTTGGGAGGTGATGTTTCTAAATGTACCCATTTTGGAAACCATGAAACATTTCTGCATTTCGTGCAAGTTAGGATATTAGTATGTTGCACATTTGGATAAGGCCCGTCAATATGTTGCACATATAGAGAGACTTCACAATTGGATTTCTTAGCAGAAGAGGGATCATCATTGCACTACCCATCAGGGGAAGGTAAGGTTGCATATTTTCATTAATATTGTGAAGGTTGGAAGAGTCCTTCACAATAGAAGAGGGGTTGGCTGAGTGGGTGGGTCCAAAAGTTCCTAACAATTATCCAAAAGAAGAGCTTGAAAAGGTACCCATGGGTGTACCATGGTGTGGTAATGTCCACCACAACAAATCGAGTCATAAAAAAAAATTGTTGAAGAAGAGACCTGTTAAATAGAAACTTGTCGAGAGTCATCAACAAGTAACTTTGCTAAAGAAGAAGGGGCATGTTAAATAGAAACATGATAATAATCATCATTGGAAAAAAAGTGATGGAAGAGATCTTGGTGGACTGTGAGGAATAATTTCACCAAATACAGCCTCATGGTGCTTAGTCACATGGTGATTGACAAGGTCATGAAAATGATACCCCCACCCCCTTGGAAAAGAATAAAGAAGAAGGGGCATGTTAAATAGAAACATGATAATATTCATCATTGGAAAAAAAGTGATGGAAGAGATCTTGGTGGACTATGAGGAACAATTTCATCAAATATAGCCTCATGGTGCTTAGTCACATGGTGATTGACAAGGTCATGAAAATGATACCCCCACCCCCTTGGAAAAGAATAACTATATAGTTTGGTGAGGAGTATATGAAACATTTGATATAGCGTACTTTCCATGAGGTGGCTGCACCTATGCACTTGATCCAAATATCCTAAAATGTGAAATAGAGGAATTTTGCCCATGCAAACATTCATGAGCAGTCATATTGGAGACAACACAAGTAGGAATGTGGTTGATGATAAATGCTACACAAACAAATTCCTCTTGTTGAGAAATCAGAATTTGTTGAGAAATCATAATGCATGTAGATTAGGGTGGATTTCTCTTGCTTGATAATCACTTGTGAATTTGTTGGCTTCATTGTTAAATTTTTATGTTTTATTTCATCAAGCAATTATCAAAAGTACAAAACATGAAGATCACAAGAGACAAAAACACAAAGATATAGGTTCCAAGCGAGGGAAAAAACCCCACAAGGGGGGAAACCCAAGAAAATCCTCTTCTTATGGAATTAGATCAAAGCGAGATATCCAAGACCCAAGACCAAGACCAATACTACCACATAGACCCAAGTCAACCCTCCATCAATCCATCTCCAACAAGTTATAGTCATCAAAAGTCAGCGTTGGTCAAATCTATGAATTCTGGTCCATCCCTGAAATTTCATCCTACCTGAAATCTCGGGGCCTGAAATTTCAGCCCATAACAACTCTAAAAAATTGTAGAAGATACTCACGTGTGAATAGATTAGGGCAAAAAAAAACTTTTTCTCTCCTTTGACTTCATTCTCCTCCTCCTCTTACTTCGTTGATTTCCTTCTTCTTGCTTGTAGACAAATCGAATTGGTTGCCAAAATGTGGAGCACAGTTTCCAATATATAGTTGTTCGACCATATGAAGAGAAACAACTTATGGTTTGGCTGACTTGTCCATGGAGGGCTAACTTGGTCTTGTGGTGACAAAATTGACTCATTTGACTCAATGTATATATATATATATATTTTACAAAATAGTCCAAATGGGACTTTGACTCGTGAAAATTTTTCTTATTGACGCAGAGAGCCCTGAAGGCATGAAGAACATGCGTTGACTAGAAAATAATAATAATTATAATAATATCTTTTTCTTCTTTTGCTTTTACGTTAAATACATGTTGATACAAGTACAATGATGATTATGAAGACTAAACCTAGTTACACTTTTCAAAACTCCCTCTTAACTAGTGTTAATTTTAGGTACGTTCTATGCTAGAGCAATTTATTTAAATTTTCATAGTTAGCAATCACATCAGCATTAAAGTAAACTGCAGATAGAACATAAATATAAATCGCAAAAGACAAGCCAAGACAAGAGGACACAAGATGTGGCGCTAGCCAGGGACAAACCCCACAATGTGGGGAAACCCTTGATCAATTCTTCTTTTATGTTCTTCAAAGTTCAGCAGAGAAAGTGAGAGAGATAGTACATTTACAATAGAAGTCAACACTTTGACTTTTGATATCTACAGATATCAGTTGAAGACATATTGCTTCCACTGATTTTCTAAGGTGACTTCTTCACCTATCATAGTGCTGCATCTCGTCCATTTGCTGCATCTTACTGTGTAGCACCATCATGCTGCATCATGCATCATCATGTTGCTCATGATTACTATGCTGCCCATACATCCTGCAGTCGATAAAACATGCTGCCCATGATCTCATCTATCGTGTTGCCCATTCATCATGCTGCCCATGATCTCTTGCATCATGCTGCCCATTCATCATGCTACCCATTCATCATGCTACCCATGATCTCATCTATCATGCTGCCCATGATCTCTTGCATCATGCTGCCCATTCATCATGTTGCCCATGATCTCATCTATCATGCTGCATCTTCTATCATGCAGCCTTATTTATGCAGCAATAAGTAGATCAGCCTTAGTTGCTTGCTATGGCTTGCAGCCTAGCAAAGCAGCTAGGCTATAGTTCCAGATACCTTCCAGCAGACCCATCTTAAACTATCCTTCTATTTTCATGCTGTCACCTACAACAATCCAATATTATGACAGCAGCTTGATCCTCAGACCTATCCTTGTTGCTGCGTATATATTCTCATGTATAGCAGTTCCATAGGTCCTCACCATGACAACGTTAGGCTGCACAATATTCAAACCCTTGTTTCATGACAGCCTTAGATTAGGGCTGTTCTATACAGTGATTAGAACTTATTTATGACAGCGTATAGGTCTGCGTAAACCTTCACACTGCGTATTGGCTTGGCAGCTACAGGTCTCCTTTTAACTGCGGCCAGATCTCCTTGACATGACTGCGACTTCTTCTTCCTCCATTGACTGCGTGAACAGGTCTGCGTTTAGGTTGCTGCAAGCAGCGTATGGAGGCTTCTAGGACAGCGTATCAATGTCTCCCTTGACTGCGTTTTAGGGCTGCTCCATTACTGCAGCCAGATCTCCTCTAACTATGGCTCCATGCCTTGACAGCGGTTCCTTTTCATGACTACATATAACTGCATCTAGGGCATCACATCGTTGTGCACATAGTTGCTTCCCATTGCTAATGGATTAGGGCATTGTAAGGTAGCTAGGGCATCATACTCTTTAGTATCTCTCCTTCTCCAAAAACCCAAGACGTGGAGAGGAGATCACCTAAAGAGTGTGTGTTAAAATGACTTCAAATCCTTGCCAATTTATACTAAAACGTAGATGATGAATAGGCATGTCTATTGGGCTTCTGAGCCTACTCAAATTGTTGGTCGGCTTGATAATAATTCCATAATCAAAATAAATTCATATCTCCATAAATACTTATCAGAATCAGATGATCTTTAGATCAATCCTACACCTCTCGACAAGAGGGATCCAATAAAAATATCAGCTGCCATAAATAAGCTGACCCACATGGAGTTTGGCCCTAGTTGCCAATTTTAACACTCCCTCTCAACTAGGGAGAACTCCATCTACTGATCCATGTGTCCAACTGTACTATCTCTGCCATCAGTTCCCTTCACTACTCTGCTCAGCTCTGCCCAGCTTTGCTTAGCTTTGCTAGTTCTGATCAGCTATGTTGGCTTGGCTCTGCTCTGCTCAACTTAGCTCTGCTGAACTATGAAGAAGGAGAATTGATCGAGAATGTCTCATACCATTCTCCACTGACCCAAAGTCAATCTCAAAGTGCATACCACTGGTCCCAGACTAGTCTCGACCGACCCAAAGTCAGCGTCATAGTGGGTACCACTCCAACTACTGGTCCCAGACCAGTATCATCAATCTCAGAGAGTGTACCACTGGTCCCAGACCAGTATCATCAGTCTCAAAGAGTGTACCACTGGTCCCAGACCAATCTCAACCAACTCGAAGCTAGCGTCATAGCATTTACCACTCTCACTGGTCCCAGACCAGTCTTCCACTGACCCTAAGTCAGTCTCAGAGTATGTACCACTGGTCCCAGACCAATCTCAACCGACCCGAAGTCAGCATCATAGTATGTACAACTCCTACCACTGGTCCCAGACCAGTACTCCACTGACCCTAAGTCAGTCTCAGAGTATGTACCACTAGTCCTAGACCAGTCTCAACCGACCCGAAGTCAGTGTTATAGTAGGTACAACTCCTACCACTGGTCCCAGACCAATATTATTGATCCCAGATCAATGAAGGTCATCCTAGCATAGGGAGTTCGGTAGATACAACAATGCGTCCATCGGTACTACTATGTTCCCTATCCTCATTTCCCTACACATTGATCAGATGAGAGGTACTTCCCATGAGTCCCAGACTGCATGGGTAGGATGCCTCGACAGGAGAACTTAATCAATCCTGTCCTCACAGGAGAACTAATCATCCTGCTACACAATCGCCATGGAGAACACATCATCCAAGCCTCATAGGAGAGCTAATCATCCTGCTACATAATCGTCATGGAGAACACATCATCTAGACCTCACAGGAGAACTAATCATCCTGCTACATAGTCGTCATGGAGAACACATCATCCAGACCTCACAGGAGAACTAATCATCTTGCTACATAGTCGTCATGGAGAACACATCATCCAGACCTCATAGGAGAACTAAATCATCCTGCTACACAATCGTCATGGAGAACACATCATCCAGAACTCACAGGAGAATTAATCATCCTGCTACACAGGAGAGCAAATCATCCTGTTCCACAAGAGAGCGAATCATCTTGTTCACAGCACCACCAGGGGAGGGTGAGTCACCCTGTGGTCGTATGTTGCTCCAGTAAGAACCGCGAACCCCCAGAGCTCTTAGAGCTCAATGTATGCAACATGCAGGACCCTTTTACAAGGGTCTCTCGACGAATCCAAGTCGTTTGGGAAAACCACAAATTTGATCTTTCCCCGGGGCTCTGACAAAATGTAGCGACCTGTACATCATCTCAGTGTGATGGAGCCTCCTTGCTCATTGACTTACCATATCCTAGATAAGGCAGTATTTGAAGTCTGTCTGCTAGAGCAATCATTGAATACATGATTCCTCAATAATCGAATCCCACCTCTGGTTGTCACAGAGAATCACAATGGTTTTCATCATGTGTACTCACTGAAGAGTTTCCACAACCAGGCAACTTCAGACGAGGTCATACTCGTAGTTATGTATCTGGTCTTGGTGGTACTTATAACAACCGACTTTTGCTTCCTGCTCATCCATGATATCGAAGCAGAATCCAAAGAGAACCAGCACTGAAAAGTGCTCTAGTGATCCTCCACACTACCTGCCTAGTCAGCATTCGAATACTCATGCAGTTTTCATATTTCCGGCAGTGTATTGTGCCTCGAAGATATCTCAGAAGATTCTTGGCACCAATCTAGTGAGGCTCAACCAAATATGAGCTCATCATGCTAAAACATATGTCCGGAATCCAACTCCCTCTTACTTCTACAAATGAGAGGGTCTGCACCTGTTAGAAATAGTTCGTCCATATAGGGTGCCAGTATGAGAGGTCTATCATCCACAACCTTCGGGTAATGGTTTGGATCGGTTTCACTCCTAGTGAATTTCAGATTCATCAAACAACTATCAATCCTCTCATATTATGCCCGAGGTGTTTTGCTTCAAGCCATAGAGGGCTTTCTTCCACTTGTATACATGAGATTCCCGTTCATGAATCTCAAACTCCACGGGTTGCTCCAAACCTATGGACCTGCAACATGAGGGGAATGGTCCCCTTGTAAGATTTTCCTTAGGTACATCTCAGACATGTACTTTCATGCTCCTTTTGAATTCAGGCTTTCTTGTCACCATCTGACTCACAGACCTCCGGTGCTGTGTGTTAATGGACACGGTCCCCAGTGGACTTCTTGTAACTTAATACAACCCTGAACTCAAAAACATCTTTGAAAGTTCTATTTTCGAATACGTACCTTTCCATCGACGAGTGCCACCCTGAAACCTTTGACTTTCCGAGATAGACACCAGGTTCTTCTTGTGATCAAGTACATAAAAGAGATTCTGGGGTTCCTTGCCTTCTTTGAAGAGTCGACCATTTCTTTGATGACCTACATTACTTGTCATTCCTCTGATCATTGAAGATGTCCCTGTCCTTCAGACACTCCTTTTCATAATGGCCAAACTTATTTCAATCCATTCGCCTTTCCTTCCACCCTTTGATCCGAACTTCCCAATGAAGTGATCTTTAGGTAGGACATCAGAAACTCTCCGTTGCACCATTCTGATAATATTCTCTGCTGCGACTTCACCCTAGGTGAATTAGAAGAGGGATGAGGAACCCATTGATCCTTTTGTCTTGTCCCAGCTGTCTTCGGTGATTGCTCTTTCACTCTTGCTTGGGAATTGTCTTCACCTCAGCTCTGATACCATGTTAATTTTAGGTATGTTCTATGCTAGGGCAATTTATTTAAATTTTCATAGTTAGAAATCACATCAGCATTAAAGTAAACTACAGATAGAACATAAATATAAATTGTGGAAGATAAGCCAAGACAAGAGGACACAAGATGTGGCGCTAGCCAGGGACAAACCCCACAATGTGGGGAAACCCTTGATCAATTCTTCTTTTATGTTCTTCAAAGTTCAGCAGAGAAAGTGAGAGAGATAGTACATTTACAATAGAAGTCAACACTTTGACTTTTGATATCTACAGAGATCAGTTGAAGACATATTGCTTCAACTAATTCCCTAAGGTGACTTCTTCAGCTATCATAGTGCTGCATCTTGTCCATTTGCTACACCTTACTGTGTAGCACCATCATGTTGCATCATGCATCATCATGCTGCTCATGATTACTATGCTGCCCATACATCCCGTGGTCCATGCATCATGTTGCCCATGATCTCATCTATCATGTTGCCCATTCATCATGCTACCCACGATCTCTTGCATCTTGCTGCCCATGATCTCATCTATCATGTTGCCCATTCATCATGCTGCCCTTTCATCATGTTGCCCATGATCTCATCTATCATGTTGCTCATTATGCTGCATCTTCTATCATGCAGCAATAAGTAAATCAGCCTTAGCTGCTTGCTATGGCTTGCAGCCTAGCAAAGCAGCTAGGCTATAGTTCCAAATACCTTCCAGCAGACCCATCTTAAACTATCCTTCTATTTTCATGCTGTTAGCCACAACAATCCAATATTATGACAGTAGCTTGATCCTTAGACCTATCCTTGTTGCTGCGTATATATTCTCATGTATAGCGGTTCCATAGGTTCTAACCATGACAACGTTAGTCTGCACAATATTCAAACCCTTGTTTCATGGCAGCCTTAGATTAGGGCTATTCTGTACAGTGATGAGAACTTATTTATGACAGTGTATAGGTCTGCGTAAAGTTTAAACCTTCACACTGCGTATTGGCTTGGCAGTTACAGGTCTCCTTTTAACTGTGGCTAGATCTCCTTGACATGATTGCGGCTTCTTCTTCCTCCATTGACTGCGTGAACAGGTCTGTGTTTAGGCTGCTACAGTAGCGTATGAAGGCTTCTAGGACAGCGTATCAATGTCTCCCTTGACTGCGTTTTAGGGCTGCTCCATTACTGCAGCCAGATCTCCTCTAACTGTGGCTCCATGCCTTGACAACGGTTCCTTTTCATGACTGCGTATAACTGCATCTAGGACATCACATTGTTGTGCATATAGTTGCGTCCCATTGCTAACGGATTAGGGCATCGTATGGTAGCTAGGGCATCATACTCTTTAGTATCTCTCCTTCTCCAAAAACCCAAGACATGGAGAGGAGATCACCTAAAGAGTGTGTGTTAAAATGACTTCAAATCCTTGCCAATTTATACTAAAATGTAGATGATGAATAGGCATGTCTATTGGGCTTTTGAGCCTACTCAAATTGCTGGTCGGCTTGATAATAATTCCATAATCAAAATAAATTTATATCTCCATAAATACTTATCGGAATCGGATGATCTTTAGATCAATCCTACACCTCTCAACGAGAGGGATCCAATAAAAATATCAGTTGCCATAAATAAGCCGACCCACATGGAGTTTGGCCCTAGTTTCCAATTTTAACAACTAGGGAGGTATTCATAATGACTCAAAAACATACAAGGATACTCTCAAATTGAAATATTCTCATAAGTTGAGTTTAGATTGATAAGAATCATAATAACCAACATTATCAATTACAAAGTAGCAAGGCCTTGACTGGGAAGATCTATCTCTCCCCTAGATCAGAGCATGAGCATAATGTTGGGAGGCATACATTTGGACACCACCATCGCCTCTCAAAGCAAATACCCCATCTGAATGTTCACCAAAGTATGTCCTTATAGGACTATTCTTATCTTGGATATCACCCCATCCTCAAAGAATATTGGTCCTCAGGACTACTCTTATCTTGGATTCCCAGTCCTCAAAGAGTATTGGTCCTTGGGACTACTCCTATATTGGATACCATTCCTCAAGGAGTATCAGTCCCAGATTCTTATCTAATCCTCCATTGTCCCTACCATTTCCTTCACTAGGCTTATGGTTGTTAGTCTATTGAGAAATCTAGGGGCAACAACATAGAAAAATTTCTCTTGCTTTGATAATTGTTTGTGGTGTATTTTTACTTCACTTAATTAACTTCTTCTGTCACTTGATATTATTAGTGTTTTTCTTTATCAAACAAAAACCAGTCTCAAAAAGAACAATAAGACAAAGGACACAAGATATAGATGATCAAACAAAGGCCAAAACCTCTCCAATCTGAGAGGAAAACCCGCAAGAATTCTTCTTCTGATAGAATCTTCAATTAATGAATTCCAAGACCTAGACCCTTGACCAAAAACCCCTCCAAGACCAAGTCAAAGCTTCTTCTTGATTAACTTCTCTTCCTTCAAGTCAATGCTAGTCAAACTTGTTCCTTTGCTTTAGATTTTGGCCCTAGCTCAGAATTTCGGCTTATTGTTGTAGACCTGTAATTTTGGCTTCTTTTGATGAAACCCTAGGTCACACGCGTGGCTTGAAAAATGGAAAAATTGGCCTCCTTTCAACTTCGCTTGACTTGACTTCCTTTCTTTGGCAATTCGGCTTGCTAGAGAGACCTTCCTTGATCCAGTTTTTGGTCGTTGGTGATCATTGAAAATTGCTACAGAGGGAGGCCCTAATTCACTTCACACGTGTGAGAAGAATACACAAGAAAACAGTCTCAAAACTTGATTATTCTTCTTTCCTTTTGTCCTTCTCTTCCTTGAACGAACTTGTGTGTTTTGTAAGTGAGTCCTTGAATGAGGCTGAGTCCTCTTTTATATAGGCTTCATGTCCATCTTTATAAGTTGACTTGTAACTTCCTTTAAGCCGACTTCACCTTCTAAATAGGCCGACTTGTTTGTTAGCATTTGACGAGGTCTTGGAGGGTTATTTGACTTTATTTTGACTCAAATAATTTCTTTTACAATATGTAACATGCCCCAAAATGGGTCTTTCATACATGACAATGACTTAATGACTTGTAGACTCAATGACTAGCCCTAGGATCTCACAATGAGAGCTTGACCTAAAAATAAATTTCGTTGAGCATGAAACCCATGCCTCAAGAACAACAATAAGAAAAATTATTTTTCTCATTGCATCAAATACATAAAATCATGATTACATGTGTCATTATGAAGACCGAACCTAATTACATATTTCAATGCTCCCTCTGAACTAGGGAGGTATTCATAATTCATACAAGGTACTTGGACATTCTCAATCTTAATAATTCTCATAAGAAGAGTTGGATTGGTAACCCATCTGTTTAGCATCGTATCTTCCAACATTGTTACATAGCAAGGCGTTGAATAACAACTCTATCTCTCCACAAGATCAGAGCACAATGCTGACGAGACCAATGATTTATAAACACCATCATCATTGTCTCTCAATGAGCATACGCCACCCCAACATTCACAGGGTATGTCCTTCCAAGACTATTCTTATCTTGGATTCCTAGTCCTCGAAGAATATTGGTCCTCTACGACTACTCTTATCTTGGATTCCCTACCACATCCTCAAAGAGTATCGGATTCCAGATGCTTACCCTCCATTCTTTCTTCCCAAAGTGAAGACTAGAATGATGTCTCTATCTCTCCCTATCAATTAGAGAGGACATACCCATTCCTATAAAGGAATGTACCCATTCCTACAAAAGGAATGTACCCAAGTTCCCCTCATTCTGGAACTTGTCCAAGCTCCCCCTTTTAACCAGGGACTTACTTCCAATCTCCCTCTTAACCAGGCACTTGCTTTCCAACAACAACTTTTTGGTGGAGATCATGGCACTATTAGCTGCTAGAAGAGCTCCTCCTTTTAATTTCATGAATTTCATCTTTATCATTATGGAGCCTTCAACTCTTGGGACTTCTTCGTAGGGAAGTGAATATCCATCACTTTCATTCATGAACCATGCCGATCATGTCCTCCTTTCCTTATCGGAAAGTGATCAACTAGTCCATATTTGGTTTTTCTTCATACAACTACCTTTTCTGCATCATGTTTCCTTTAGGATATTCCATTCCTCCACATGAATACTAACTGTAGGTGAAATCCACAACTCCCTTTTGGTAGCTCTATATCAGCCCATCCAGATATTGTTCAAAAATAAAAAAAAATGAACATTAGATCAAAATTTCCTTTTGTGACAGCCCTTCATCATGACATCCGCTTGTTGCAACATTAACATCCTGCATACATATTGACACATCTCTAAGATATTCAATATCGAGGGTTTTTCTTTACAAAATTTATCAGGGTCGTCACGCCTTCTCTATGGACATGTCGTGGCCAATTCTTCTAGTTATTGGATATTCCTTTTCTATGTGACCATAATTGCATCTTTCACAATCTCTTCTTTATATCTTCACATATTGCTCCCCAGGAACTTCCATCCATAGTTCCTTCATTTTTTGTCAACTACCTCATATCCCATATGAGGGCATATTATGTTGATCTCATCTAGTCAATATGTGAACCATGCCTTCATTCATCTTTCCAAAGGAGGAGATCCCCTTTCTTTGATCATGTGGAGATCCCCTTTCTTTGATCATGCTCATGAGATAGATAATTTACTTATGCAACCATATGACGACGTGAGTCAATTAAATACATGCATACATACTTATTTCCTTCTTTTGTTCATCTAGGCTTCCTTCAACAACTTCCTTTTCTTGATAGAGAGTACTTCAACTATCACGGCATGCTGCGTTCCTTTGTCACCATACCATTATCCTTATAAACAATGAATCCCATACAAGGTGGAGTTCTCAGCGAGACATTTGCTTCCTTCAAGAAAGGTGAACCTTCTAATGAAGATTCCAATAGACGATCTAAATTATCCTCATTCGGCAGAAAATCCTTTCTCAGGATGATGAATTTCTTCTATCATGCTAGATGACTTTCTTTCAATCATATGCACAACACATGCTTGCAATGAGGTTACCAAGAGCTACTTCCTTTATATGATGACTGCCACTTCCATGTAGACTTCTACCTTAGTTGTTCTTTCAAGCTTTTCTAATGAAATCCTTTCTCATGATGATGTATGATGAATTTCTTCTATCATGCTAGATGACTTTCTTTCAATCATGTGCTACACGTGCTTGCAGTGAGGTTACCAAGAGCTACTTCCTTTATATGATGACTGCCACTTCCATGTAGACTTCTACCTTAGTTATTCTTTCAAGCTTTTCTAATGATATCATGAGTTATTTTTTCAACGGTATGCTACTATGATGCCATCTCCTAAAATGATGCATGCTATCATGCTTCTCATGTTTCCTACCATGATAGCTACACTTTTAAAAAAACTGAAAAGAACTCGGTGGAGGAGATTATCTTAATCATAATAGAGATTTTCGATTCCTCTTTCATTGAATTCTTCTTTTTAGCTTCTTACACTTCTTCGGTGATATGGGCCTCTTCTCTTCCTCTTTTGTTGTTGCCCTTCTTGAGTATAGGACAATCTCTCTTGTAGTGCCCATATTCATGACAACCATAGCATTGGGATTTTGACATATTCTTCTTGTTCGTTTTCTGAGGACCAAACTTTTCTTTATTCCTAGCCATGGCAGAAAATGATTGAGCTTGCTCGTTTGATGAGGACCAAACTTTCCTTTCTTCCTAGCCATGGCAGAAAATGCTTGAGCTTGCTCGTTTGATCCTACATCAATTTTTGCCTTTAATCAAGTTTCTTCAATCTTACACAATGAGCATAGTTCATTGAATGGGGTAGCTTCCTTCTTTCCATAGATGCTTGATGTAAAGTTGCCC
Organism: Pinus tabuliformis; assembly: GCA_031772625.1. Classification (NCBI taxonomy): domain Eukaryota; kingdom Viridiplantae; phylum Streptophyta; class Pinopsida; order Pinales; family Pinaceae; genus Pinus; species Pinus tabuliformis. The sequence goes on along the minus strand of CM062814.1, from coordinate 629,349,866 downwards.
CATTTCTCTGGTAGTGCATTGAGCACTATGGTGGTCATTTCTTTGTCGGACATTATTTCTCCCAATTCTTGTAGTTGGCCTCTTATTTTTGACACCCTCATAAAGTATGAGGCTATTCCTTCTTCCTTTGATATTTTCATCTTGTAGAGTTCTTGTCTTAATGATATCACTTCTCTAGCAGTACTTACAGAAAATAATTTTACTAGTTTATCGTATATTTCTTTTGATGTCTCCAGCTTTGATACATAGGGTATGAGGGGATCTTTGATGGATTCTATTAGGATCCTTTGAGCCCTTACCTCCCCTTTCATGTGCTTTTCAATAGCTTGAGATTCTTCCTTTGGAGGTTTAGTGATTGCACGCTTGATATATGATCAACAACTTAATTTTCTATGAGGATCAAATCAGTCTTCTTCATCATGCAAGGAAATTTGATGACCCAACCAATTTGTTGCTTTTCTTGCAAAATGAAGTCACTTTGATAGATTTAGACATAGATATAAAGATAATTGCTTTTCAAGTGAAGATATGCTTCTTTGATGACAATATCTTCAATTTGAGGCCTTCTTGATTTTGATGATGATGTTGATAATAGAAGATGTCTTCCTTCAAAAGTGATCCTTCGAAGATAGGGAGATCACATAGATCCTTTGATGATGATAACAACACCTCTTATTGCTTCCCTTGTATGTAGAGACTTCAAGATGCTTCAATGTGTATTCCTTCCTTCTTTGAGTAGAGGCAGGGTTTTTGAAGTCTTGTCTTTCTTTGAGGTGATCATTGTGCGAGATTCCCAAGAATGCTTTAAGTTTAGTGTCCTTGAATGAACTAGGGCTTTGTGGTGTTCTTTAGTAACTTCCTTCAAGATGATGATGTAGACTTTGTCCTTGTGGTGCCTTTTGAGATGAGTGATCCTTCTTGATGATTGAAGCTTTTGACGATCCTTTAGTTTTTCATCCCTTGAGTGTTCTTCTATAAGCTTCCTTTCCTTGTCTTGTCACCTTAGCTTTGATACCATGTTGAGAAATCTAGGGGCAACAACATAGAATGATTTCTCTTGCTTTGATAATTGTTTGTGGTGTATTTTTACTTCACTTAATTAGATTCTTCTTTCACTTGATATTATTAGTGTTTTTCTTTATCAAACAACTACAAATCTGAAAAGAACAATAAGACAAAGAACACAAGATATAGGTGATCAGTCAGGGCCAAAACCTCTTCAATCTGAGAGGAAAACCCCACAAGAATTCTTCTTCTTATAGAATCTTCAGTTGACGAATTCCAAGACCTAGACCCTTGACTGAAAAACCCTCCAAGTCCAAGTCAAAGTCTCTTCTTTATGAACTCCTCGTTCAAGTCAACACTGGTCAAACTTGTTCCATTGGTTCAAATTTTGGCCCTAGCTCAGAATTTCCGCTTACTATTGTAGACCTGTAATTTTGGCTTCTTTTGCAGAAACACTAGGTCACAAGTGTGGCTTGAAAAATGGGTTTACCAGAGAAGACGGCATCATGAATGATAAGAAGCAGCACGAGATAAAGATTGAACAACCCATTGTCATCGCAGTAAACCCTACCTCAAATTTAATTTGTAGACCCTGGCTTTGCACTTATACAGTTGCAGCAGTAGCTCGCTTTAACTCCTACTTGGTGATGGTCACAGCAGACTTTGACCTTTGGTCTGAATGCACACAATGTGGATGTGATGTAGCGCGTTGATACGATGTTATGGCGACCGTCTTTGGTTATTCATGAGCGATTTTATTTTTGGGTTGTTTTTTTTTTTTTTTATATTTTTTTGCTCTTGCTGTGGATTTTGGTATTTTCAGTTTTGTAGCTATTATTTTCTTATTGTTGCTCTAGATGTCAGTATTTTCAATTTTGTGGTTATTACTTTCTTGATGTTGGTCTGGATTTTGGTATTTTCAGTTTTGTAGTTATTATTTTCTATATCTTCAGCATGGCCATGCTTTTTCATTTCTTTCTTTCTTATTACCTATTTTTTGTTGTTGTTTTCCCTCCGAGTTTAATGGACTGAAATGGAACTTGCCCAAGTAACCCACAGATACAATGGAAGTGAATGCTTAAGGTTAAGGTATGTTTGAGATCATTTACCTAATTTTGGTTGAATTTCTGAACTGTGGATGCAACTGACATTGAATCTTGTCCAATTTGCTATAATTGTTGGTTTATTTATTTGATTTTGAGCAAAGAGCTGACCTCAAGTCTTGACCAATTTGCTATAATTGTAGGATGTAACGGACATGGTGAAATTCGGCAAGAGCGGGCAAGAGCGGATAAGGGAGGTGGGAAAATACTTTAGGGTATTTGATTCTTTCGCTTCCTCTGCTGCTTCAGCAGAACCTTGGATTATGGTTGAATGGCAACTGTGATGATTAAGAAGAATAAATTATCTCTTGAGGCACCCTTTAATTATGTCGGTGGGAAACCACTAAGAAACCTCACTGCGTCCAGGTAAGTGGTTTCACCCCTGTAAAGATACATGAAGTCTTATATTCCTCTACATGAAGGGAAATTTTGATGCATGATGATCGAGTATAGAAGTAAGTAGGTATGATACATGATGGTAAATACAAAGGTTGTTGTAGATGATGAATGAAATGATGGTGATTGATGGTTGAGTTGTTCTATGTAATTGAATGGAGATAGTTGTTGATGTCTTGATGTTTCCTCTGTTCAACGAGAATCTGGTTACTGAAGATTAAAGTGAAGTGAAGAGTGAAGTGGTGCATTGTTTTGTCAATTGATTGTTTTATTTCTCCTTGGTCTAGTTTTGATCCTGTAATTGAAGAAATGAAATGATGATGTAAATTGAGGTGATGTATAAGCTATACAGTCGGTTAGTTTTCTCCCCTTCACTGGGTAAATTGCATTCTAAATTATGCTCTGCGGCTATAAACTCTGTATGTATGAGCAACTTGTTTGTTGCAGTTGTTTGCCTCTTGTATTTTATTAGTTAAATTATCTATTAAATTATTTTAGAATTAAATGTGTTTTTCTGAATTTCCCTTGCATGATTGATTCAATTTGTTTCATTATTTTTGTCTAGTAAAAGAATAATATCTGGTTAGTTAGCCCCTTAGCAGATTGATTGGATGATGTGTTTGATTGATGGTCAGACAATTAATTTCATTGATTTGATTTCCTCTTTCCTTATTAAATTGATGAATATATTGTAATAGTGGTGTCTTTCTCCTGTGTAGTGATGTGTTCTGTTTCCCATTTCTTGAGGAGAGAGTCAAAATGATGGGACCTTGAGAAGTATCAATGTATTTCTATTGGTTATCTTGTGCTTTATCTATGTATTTCTCTTTCTAGACTATAGAGTCACATCTCGTTCCTCTAGAGTGAGTTCTCTAGTGAGGTGAAAATGGGTGTTGTTAGTAATCAAACAACTACCACACAATAAAGATCAATGAGACAAGAGGACACAAAATGTAGGTTCTAAACCAGGGCCAAAACCTCTCCTCTTTAGAGGAAAACCCACAAGAATTCTTCTCTTATAAAACTTCAAATGCTGAATTCCAAGACCTAAGACCCTTGTCAAAGACCCTTCCAAGACCAAGTCAATCCTTCCTCCTTGATGAGCTTTCCTTCCAACAACTTCTCCAGCACCTTCGACTCCAACAACTTCTCCAACAACTTCGACCCCAATAGTTTCTTCTACAATTTCGACTTACTGCAGAAACCCTAGCTTTTGCACATGTGGGAAAAGATGGTGATTTCTTCTTTCTCCTTCGCTTGGGGATATTCTTCTTCATTAGTAATTCAGCGTGCAAAATACTCTTTTAGATACCAATTTCGACCTTCCAATATGACTATAAATTTTGGTCTAGATGTAGCAAGATGATGCCCTAGATCTTGCACATGTGAAGAGATATAGCCTAAAATAGATTCAAAATTTCTTTTTTTCTTTTTCTAGCTTTTTTTCCTCTATTTCACTCTTCTTTGGTCTTCTTTCTTGCCTTGATCGAACTTCTTGAGAGCTGGATGGATATCCTTCAAGTGAGGTCAATGTCTCTTATATATAGGCTCCTTAGGAGGCCAAATTGTTGTCCATAAGGTCAACTTGATCCTTCTTGTAGGCCGACTTGTTGCTACTGTTTGACAACGTTTTGGAGGATTTTTATGACACTTTTGACTTTATAAATTTTTTTCTTTACAATATACCACATGCCCAAAGGGGTCTTACACGTATGACAATGACTCTTTTGACTTCATAATTATGTGGCAAACCTAGAAGCACTCAATGGGTGGTTGACCTACAAATAAATTTACCCATGCTTTCAAAATATAATAATAAAATTTAGTTTTCACTTCTCATCAAATACATAAAATAATGAAATCATGATTACATTAGACATTATGAAGACCGAATCTAGTTACACTTTTTAGCACTCCCTCTTAACTAGGGAGGTATTCACAATCCATACAAGGTACTTTGACATTCTCATACTCAAGAATTCATGTAAGGAGTCAGATTGGTAAGCTGTCTTATTAGCTTATATCAGTGCATCTCATCATATCAACCAACATTGTCACATAGCAAGGCCTTGACTAACAACTCTATCTCTCCACAAGAACAGAGCACAATGATGGAAAAACATTCACTGATAGACACCATCATCATTGTCCCTTAAGGCACATACCCCATCCAGATGTTCACAAGGTATGCCCTTTTAAAATTTAGGACCATTCTTGTCTTGCAATAACACATCCTCAAGGAATTTCCTCTTCGACTACTCTTGCCTATTGGGTATCCTACCACATCCTCAAAGAGTATTGGAATTTATCTCAAATGCTTATACAATCCTCCATTTTTACTTCATAACATGTAGACAAGAACGATGTGTCTATCTCTCCCTCTCAACTAGGGAGGATCTACACATTCTTATAAATGGAATATTCCCAAGCTCCCTTTTAACAAGGGACTTGCCCAAGCTCCCTCTCAATTAGGGACTTGTTTCCAATAGCAACTATTTGCTCTTTAGTGGAGATCATGGTACTATCAACTGCTTGTAGGGCTCCTCTTTCTGCATCATGTCATGAACTTCATCTTCTTCATTATGGAGCCTTCTTCATCATAACTTCTTTGTAGGGCTTCGACCATCTTTCTCCGTCACTTCCCTTCAACGAACCATAGGGTTGAACCATGATCTTTAGTGGAGATCATGTTACTATCAGCGGCTTGTAGGGCTCCTCTTTCTGCATCATGTCATGAACTTCATCTTCTTCATTATGGAGCCTTCTTCATCATAACTTCTTTGTAGGGATTCGACCATCCTTCTCCGTCACTTCCCTTCAATGAACCATAGGGTTGAACCAATAGTCATGTCATCCTTCTCTTCATCGGGAAGTGATCTTCTAGTCCACATCTGGTTTCCTTCATACAACTACCTCTTCCAAGTCATGTTTCTTTTAGGATCTTCCATCCAATCTCATGAGTACTAGTTGTAGGTGACATCTACAACTTTATTTCGGTGGCTTTGTTTCAACCCAACAAAATGTTTTGAAAAATCAAAATGAACATCAAATCAAAGTTACCTTTTTATGATGGCCCTTTGTCATGACATCGACTTCTTGCAACATCGACATCTTGCATATGTATGAACCCATCTCCAAGACATTCAATTACCAAGATTCTTCTTTTGTAGTATATATACATCACGATCTTTATACCTCCTCCTTCCATGAAGATGTCATAGCTAATTCTTCTAGTTATCAGATGTTGATCATTTATCTTATCTTACGTCACTATAGTTGCATCTTTCATGAAATTTTCTTCCTTTCTTCTTTTCTTCACATATTGATTTCCTTAGGATCCTCTTTACAGGGTTCTTTCAATATAGGAACCATGATTGTCAACCACCTCATATTCCAGACGAGATCATATTATGTTGATTTCATCTTATCAATATGTAGAAGAGTTTAAGGCACATTGTCTACATGCCTTCATGCATCATTCTAATGGAAGAGATCCTTCTTCTTCGATCATGCTCATGAGATAGAGCATTAAACCATGTTATTTGCAACTATATGATGACATGACTTTATATATTAAATATATACATACCTCTTCCTTCATGTGGTCATCTAGACTTCCTTCGGTAGCTTCCTTTCCTTGCTTGAAGATGAAATTACTTCAACCAACTTGGCGTGTTGCACATCTTGGTCATCATACCTTACCAGTGGATCCCACACAAGGTGGAATGTGGATTATCTGTGTGGCACTTGCTTTTTCTAAGTAGAGGTGAACCTTCTCATAAAGATTCCAGTGGAGGATCTTAATGATCCTCATTCTGCAAATGCTCCTTTCTAATAATGATGATATATGATGATCTCTTTATCGTCTATTTTTGCTAGACGACTTTGTCCAACCATATATACTACTACTATGGTTATCCTTCTATGCTTTCAAAGAAGAGGCCATGAGTTACTTCCTTTCTATTATGATGACTGCTTTAACCACATAGACTTCTACTTTGGCTATGTCCTGCTTCTACGACGATGTCATCTTTCTTTATGCTACAATGCATCCTATGATGATGTCATCTTTGTTTCTGCTACAATGCATCCTATCATACTTGTGATGCTTCCTTCATGACTACTATAAACAAAGTGGAGGAGGTTATTTCAGTCATAATAAAGGTCTTTCATTTCCTCCTTCTTTGACTTCTTCTTTTCGGGTTCTTCTACTTCTTCGATGATGTGGGCTTCATTGCTATCTTTTCTTTTCTTTTCTTGTTGTCCTTTTTGAGCTTAGGACAATTCCTCTTAAAGTACCCATATTCATTACATTCATAGCTTTGGATCTTTGACATGTTAAGCTTCTTTCTTTTTCCGAGGATCAAAGTTTCCAAACTTCCCTTTCTTTCTAGCCATAACTGCATATGCTTGAGTTTGATCACTTGATGCAACATCTCTTTTTTCCTTCAACCTAGTTTCTTCAATCTTACATAATGACCAAAGTTCACTGAATGGAGTGGCTTCCTTCTTTCCATAGATACTTGATACAAAGTCGCCCCATTCATCAGGTAGTGCATTGAGCACAACAATGGTCATTTCTTTTCTCCTAATTCTTGTAGTTGATCACTTATTTGAGATACCTTCGTAAGGCACGAGGCTATTCGTTCATCCTTATATACCTTCATTTTGTATAGTTTGGTTCTCAATGATTCAACTTCTCCTACAATGCTTACAGAAAACAAATTTACCAACTTTTCATAAATATCTTTCGATTTCTCCAATTTTGCTACATAAGGGATGAGGGAATCCTTGATTGATTCTATGAGGATTCTTTGAGCCCTTATTTCCCCTTTCATATATTTTGATAGTGCTTGAGCTTGTTCTTGAGATTGTTTAGAGATTGAACCCTTAACATATTCAATAACTCAATTCTCTATGAGGATTAAATCTATCCTCTTTTCACGTGGAAGGAAATTTGATGACCCAACCAGTTTGTTGCTCTCCTTGCCAAATGAAGTCATGTTGATAGTAGATTTAGACATAAATATAAAAATAATTGTCAAGTGAAGATGCTCCTTTGATGATGATATCTTCAACTTGATGCTTTCTTGATGATGTTGATTTTATGATCTTCTTCAAGTACGATGAAGTGCTCATTCTTGCTTCCTTGTTAGATGATTGTAGAATGTGTAAGCTTCCCAAGAATGCTTCAAGTGTAGTCCTTCTTTGAATGGAGGTAGGGTTTTTGTGGTCTTCTTCTTCAAACTAGTGTTCCTTATAGATGATGTGATCCTTGTGATGAGATGAATGGTCATCCTTGATGCTTCTTAGTTCTCCACGATGATCTCCTTGTGCTTGGCCCTTATGTATCCATCTTCAATGGAGTGATCTTCAAGCTTCCTTTCCTTGTTGTAGTCACTTTAGCTCTGATATTCAAGCTTCCTTTCCTTGTTGTAGTCACTTTAGCTCTGATAGCATGTTAAGAAATCTGGGGGCAACTAGATTAGGTGATATCTCTTACTTTGATAACTACTTGTGATGCCATTTTACTTAACTTCATTAGCTTTTCCTTCAACTCGATTATTATTGTGTTTTCTATCATCAAACAGCTACCAAACAATAAAGATCAATGAGACATGAGGACATAGAATGTACATTGTAAGGTAGGGCCAAAAACTCTCCTCTTGAGAGGAAAACCCACAAGAATTCTTCTCTTCTTATAGAACTTCAAATAACGAATTCCAAGACCTAAGACCCTTGTCAAAGACCCCTCCAAGACCAAGTCAATCATTCCTCCTTGATGAGATTTCCTTCCAGCAACTTCGACTGCAACAACTTCTCCAACAACTTCGACCCCGATAGTTCCTTCTGCAATTTTTACTTATTACAGAAACCCTAGCTCTTTCACGTGTGGGAAAAGATGGTGATTTCTTATTTCTCCTTCGCTTGGGACCTTCTTCTTCCTTAGTAATTCGACTTGCAAAATGCTCTTTTAGATACCTAATTTTGGCTTTCCAATATGACTATAAATTTTAGTCTAGATGTAGCAAGGTGATGCCCTAGATCTCACATGTGTGAAGAGATATAGCTCAAAACAGATTCAAAATTTCGTTTTTCTTCTTCTAACTTCTTTTCCTCTATTTTGTTCTTCCTTTGGTCTTCTTTCTTGCCTTGATCGAATTTCTTGAGAGTTGGATGGATATCCTTCAAGTGAGGTTGATGTCTCTTTTCTTGAGCGCTGGATGGATATCCTTAAAGTGAGGTCAATGTCTCTTATATATAGGCTCCTTAGGAGGTTGAATTGTTGTCTTGTAGGCTGATTTGATCCTTCCTGTAGGTCAACTTGTTGTTGCTGTTTTGACAAGGTCTTATATATAGGCTCCTTAGGAGGTTGAATTGTTGTCTTGTAGGCTGATTTGATCCTTCTTGTAGGTCAACTTGTTGTTGCTGTTTTGACAAGGTCTTGGAGGTTCTTTATGACACTTTTGACTTTATAAAAAAATTTCTTTACAAGATACAACATGCCCAAAGGGGTCTTACATGTATGACAATGACTCTTTTGACTTCATAATTCTATGGCAAACCTAGAAGCACTCAATGGGTGCTTGACTTACAAATAAATTTACCTTGCATGAAGCCCATGCTTTCAAAATAATAATAATAAAATTTCTTTTTCTCTTTTCATCAAATACATAAAATCATGATTACACTAGACATTATGAAGACCGAACCTAGTTACACTTTTTGACAATTTTTTATTTTTTCTAGTGATGAGTCCTAAGACTTGATGTGTATGCATTGAGACATGAGGAGAAATGCCATGTGGGTCCACCTGACAAGTCCTAAAATATCAATAGAACCCTTTCCCCATTCTAAAGCTCATAGACAAAAATAAAACCCCTACCCCATTCAAACCATACAGATAAATAGTCATAGAGGGAGAGAGAGAGAAGCCTTCCCCCATGATCAAATTCACTCCCCCTTCATTCGTCAATCCTACTTCCCATTCATTCAGAGGTTAACCCTCCCCTGGTAATTCGATGTTGAGGGTAGGTAGGCTTAGTACAGTGGACATGACCATATGAGGAGCAACCAATGATGGGCTATCATATTCCTAGTGTTATTGGCAGACCCTTGAAACTCATATGTAGGGGAACTCCTAGCTTTTGGTTGCACTGGAGAGAGTAACATTGGGAGAGTCAACTCTATAGTATGTTCTCCAACTTTTTAACAACAGGAACATGTGAGTATAGTCCCCTTTATCTAGATGATAGTCCCCTTGATCCAAATGATAGTTAATGAACACTTCAAAGAATAGCTATACTTTGCAAAAACACTTCTATAAAGAATTTATTACTTAACATAGTGAAGTGAAGGAAGGAACAACTTCTATTTGTAGGGTTGTCTATATCTCTAGGAGGATTTTTCTATAAAAGATCGCATTGTTTATCCTTGTTTCATCATAAGTGGGCCTTTCATAAAATGTATATCTTATTTACAAACTAGACCTATCCTCTCTAGTAATGGAACCAACACCCATCTACCAAATGTCTTCTATTATTTTGAGATTGGGTCATCACCTTTGTTTGAAACCTAAACCCAACACCCGAAGCAACATGATGGAAACACCATATGGTTGACCAGACATTGAACTTGCTATTTAAGTGAGAGGACATGCAGGGAGAAAGATGCCCCCTTAGATGAGATATTTGCAATCATAGTGGAATTATGTATGTTAAGTTGATCCTATCATTGGTAAGGGTGCAACACAAATTATCTACTAGATCAAGGTAAGAAATTGGGTGTGTATGAAATAATGAATTATTGCACCCATACCTCCATTTGATCTATTACCAAGGGGGCATACCCACCTATTGATCTAGATCTTTTACTTGGAATCACTACGAACAAAAGGTGTTGTTCATTGAACATGAGGATGGGTTCTATTTATTAAAGTGCCATTGTATCACTTATGAGGAGAAAATGTAACAACAAAACTACATCGTACACCAATGCATTTTCTCTTTTAAGTATATGCTATAAAATTGATCTTTAACTCTGAATCCTGAACTATGAGAGAGAAATAGTCTTCTTGTTATTTAACGATTCGTGCTAAGTACATAGAGATTAAAAAAAGGAGAGAAGCGAAGCTGCAACTATTGGCTATGATGTGCATAAAGTTGGAACAAGCTACAATTTGAAGGACAAGCAGCAAATTCTCCCCCAACTACCAGCGAACTCTCTTGACTCAAGAGTTACACCTACACTAGTAGTTTACCCCATGGTTCTACAGTGGAGAGGTGGTAAAATCTTGGTCATCTCCAAACTTTCATCTACCTATAAATCTTCTTATCATAAGTGACACTACAAATGCACTGCCGAACTACTAATTTACTACTAATCATAACTCTTCATTTATGCACTACTACATCAGTTTACACCCATTTGAGCATTTGGGACACCATTTTTCACTATCCATCTTGGCATTGGATTTGAAATCCTAACACAGGATAGAGAAACCATGCTACACCCTTACCAATAAGCAATCTCAAATGTGGCATAAAATAATGGTCATCTCATTTCCAGGAGGCACCAATCATTTATTCTTTTTTGCTATCCATTGATCTCACCCCAAATAAGTGCGTAGCGTGCATCATATAATAAGAATTTCTCTCCTTTCTATCCATCATTCTTAACACTTCCCACTACTTAAAATACGGACTCTCCCATGTAATATGTTCCAAACTATAAACATGTATGTTCCAAACTATGAACTTCTATGCCTCTCCCATTTTCAAGCTATGAACTATATATGAACTCCCTTGTTTCCAAGCTATTGATGAACCTCCTATCCCTCACAAAGAATATGACTATCTACCTAGCTTAGAACCTATCTCAATTTATATTTTGCTGCCAATGAATGAACGAATCTACCCCTGTTTACACACACCACTTTGTTGGTGCATAGTAGATTTTAAAGTAACCATGCGAAGTGCAAATCAATGTGATGAATAATAAAAATTCCCAATAATCTGTTAGACAATATTTCCATAGTCATGTGCACTACATTAAATAGATAAAGAGTTTTCATGTGCTAAGTGCTAAAATTGGGAATAGTTGGCATAGGAAATATCTTCATCTTCAACACGACGATTGGGGTCGATGATGATAAGTGTGCATACATGGTTCCTCTATGACATACAAAGATTGTGCACACAAATATTTTGTTCTCCAAGTTAGTTGGGCCAGTGGAGGAGGTGGACCTTTTTGGTCACCCAGTTACTCATGCGATTCCAATAGTGTCTGAACATCCTCATGCATGACTTCTTTGCATTAAATGCTAATGAAAAGGCATTTGACTAGTTTGATAGAGTTAATGTTAATTTTAGACAACAATGGCATGTTCTATGCTTAAGAGCAATTTTACTTCAATTTTCTTACTAGCCCAAATCACATCAACATGATAGTAAATGTGATAGAGCATCAACAATAACAGTAGAAGACAAGCCAAGACAAGAGAACACAAGATTTGGCCTCAGCCAGGGACAAACCCCAATGTGGGAAACCTTTGATCAATTCTTCTTATTATTCTTCAAAAGTTCAGCAGAGAGAGAGAGAGTACAATATGCAATATTCCCTTGCCAAATCACAGTGAAATCTGTCCCAACAAACAACATCTATAGAAATCCCTAACCATAAAGCCAATGTTGGTCAATAGGGCAGAATTTGACCTCCAATTCTACCCTCCAAAAAAACAACCTGATCAAACTTGGTCAATTCGGCCTCCAACAACAAATCAAATCAGCCCAAAAACAATTCAAAAATATCTAGTCAAATCTAGTCAACAAAAGTCAATGCCATAGTCAAACCCTTATGCAGTCAATATTGGTCAAACAATACGGTTTGCCTCGATTTTTGTGCCCAAAAATGCGGCCTGCCCAAACAGAGATACCCCTCACAAAAACACAGTCAAACAGGTCAATGTTGGTCAAAACACTTCTTGCAACTTCGGTCAACACTGGTTAATGGCTGGAACAGAGCTGCCCTTCTTCACACGTGTGGAGAGCTGCCTCAGAAATCCGTGAAGGGGAGAGAGATATGTGAGTGAGTGAAGTGTCTAAATGAGGAGGAGACATCTTGTATTTATATGCAAACGTTGAGGATGAATAGATGTGGTTATTGGGCTTTTGAGCCTACATTAGTTTGTTGGCTGACCTTGACAATTTGTCCATAACAAAATAAATTCATAATTCCATTTGTACATGTCATAATGAGATGATCTTTAAATCAATCCTACACCTCTCGGAGAGAGGAATCCAATAAAAATATCAGTGGCATCATATGAGTTGTCTAAGGTGAAGTTTGGCCCTCGTTGCTAAATTTAACACTCCCTCTCAACTAGGGAGAACTTCACTTGCCAAACTATCTGACAATCTGTACCATCCTTGTCTCTACTTTGCTTTGCTGAACCATGAAGAAAGAAGAAATGATCGAGAATGTATCATATCATTCTCCATTGACTCGAAGTCAGTCTCCAATAATCGAGTGTGTTATACCACTCTTAACTGACCCGAAGTCAGTTTCCATTGATTCTAGATCAATATCAAACATCCTAGCAAAGGGAGTATGGTAGTACACGATGCGTCGATCGATTTTTCCCTACTCATGGGCCAGATGAGAGGTACTTCCCATGAGTCCCAGACTCATGGGTAGGATGTGCCGACAGGAGAAGGTGAACCACTCATCCTACTCATATGCCATAGGAGAAGGTGAACCACTCATCCTATGCATATCTCAACATAGGGTATCATAGATGAAGTTGAACCACTCACCTTGTACATCGCACACCACTAGGGGAAGGTGAACCACTCACCCTATACATCGCGCACCACTAGGGGAAGGTGAACCACTCACCCTATGGTCGCTCATCGCTCCAAGAAGTACCCCAGCCCCTAGGGGCTTCGTAAGAATATCTGTGACCTGATCATCAATCCCAATATGACGATACCTTATTGCTCTTCTTTGTACCATATCTCGGATAAAGTGGTACATGATATCAATATGCTTGGAGCAGTCATGAAACATGGGATTCTTAGAAAGACAAATCCCACTTTGGTTGTCACACTAGATCACAATGGTATCCAGCACATGCCCAAACAACTCACTAAAGAGCTTCCTCAGCCAAATAGCTTCACAGGAGGCCATACTAGCAGCAATGTATTCAGCCTCAGCGGTGCTCAAAGCAACTGTCTTCTACTTCTTGCTCATCTAGGATATTGAACCAAAACCTAAAGAGAAGCAACATCTAGATGTGATTTTGTGATCCACCACACTGCCAGCCCAGTCTGCATCAGAGTAACCATGGAGCCTCACATTCCCGACAGTGTATCTCAGTCCAAAAGTGATTGTGCACCGGAGATATCTCAAGAGATTCTTGGCAGCAATCCAATGGACATGATGAGGCTCGACCATAAATTGACTCAATGTATTCACTGCAAAACATGTCCGGACGAAAGTTCACCAAGAACATCAGGGCCCCCACGAGTTGATGATACTCAGAAGGATTTCCCAAATCGGGCTCAGCAACACTTCCGCATAACTTCTTGAAGTTAAGTTCCATCTGAGTAGTCACGGACTTGCAGTCCACCATCCCAAAGTTTTCAAGTAGCTTCACGATGTGTTTTCCTTGAGAAAGGAAAATCTCACTTGGCTTTGCCAGACCTCCAACCCTAGGAAGTAATGCATTAATCCTAGGTCCTTCATCTCGAATTCGGAAGCCAACTCCCTCTTACGTTGATGAATAAGAGGGTCTGCACTCGTCAGAAAGAGTACGTCCACATAAAGTACCAAGATGAGAGGTCTATCATTCTCAACCTTAAAATAAAGGTTTGGATCAGCTTCACTTCTTGTAAATCCCGACTTCATCCAATAGTTGTTGATCCTCTCATACTAAGATCAGGGAGCTTGCTTCAACCCATAGAGGGCTCTCTTCAATCTGCATACATGTGTCTGACGATCTTAAACTTCAAACCCCTCGAGTTGTTCTACATATACTTCCTCCTTAATTGAACCATGTAAGAATGCGGTCTTGACATCCATCTGGTGTAGATTCCATCCTTGCGAGGCAGCAAGGGCTATAATCAAACGAATGGTGGTATATCGGGCAACATGTGCAAATATCTCATTGTAGTCCACACCTTCCTTTTGAGATATAACAAATCTAGCCTTGAACTTTTTAGCACTTCCATCAGCTCCATGCTTGATCTTGTAGAGCCATTTCAAGGTGACAATGGATTTGTCCTTGGGTCTAGGGACCACATCCCAAGCATCATTCTTCATAATCGACTCATACTCTTCGTTCATTGCATCCTTCCAAACTTGGTGCTTTACAACTTCTTCGAATGTGCAAGGTTCAGATTGAACAATGGTGCTCATTGCAGTTAAGTACCCTTGGTACCTATTCAGCTTCTTACTTTCATGAAATGTCCCCTTAGGTGCAACATGTCTCTCGACATCTTCGAGAGTTTCCATAAGCCATGAGGGTCCTTCAGCATTGGGCATCGACTCATCCTGCGATTCCCCCTGCTTTCCTAACTCTGCTCTTTGTCCTTCCTTGGAATAGGAAGGTTACTAATCTTCCCAAGGGCAGCATCCTCATTGAAGGTGACATCATGACTTATCTCCACTTCTCTTTGACTAAGCATATAGATTTTATATACCTTAGAAGTTTCATTGTAGCCCACAAATGTTCCTTTCTTCCTAGAAGCATCCAATTTTCTTCTCTTTTCTTTCGGCACATGAAAATATATGGGGCTACCAAAAATTCTAAAGTGAGAAACATCCAGTTTCTTACTGGTGAAAACTTCTTCGAGAGTTTTGGAGTCCAACGGTTGATGAGGGCATCTATTTTGAACATACACGACAACGTTTGCAGCTTTGGCCCATAAGAACTTCAGAAGGCTTTGATCGTGAAGCATGGCACGAGTGGCTTCTACGATAGAATGATTCTTTCTTTTAGCAACACTATTTTTCTCAGGAGTATATGTGGTAGTAGTATCCCTCTTAATGCCAGCTTCTCTACAATAATTATTGAACTCATTTGATTCATATTCGGTTCCATTATCAGTCCTCAATATTTTGATCTTCTTCTTGGTTTGATTTTTGGCTAGAGCTTTGAAAGAACAGAACCATCAGAATATTTCTTCCTTCTTCTTCAAGAAATATATCCAAGTCTTGCGAGATAAATCATCCATAAAGATAGCATAATATAAATATCCTCCCAATGAGTTCATGGGTATCATACCAGATAGATTAGAATGAACCAATTGTAATATGTCGGTAGTCTTGCTATCACTTGAGGGGAATGGTCCCCTTGTATGCTTTCCTTCAGCACACCCCTAACAAACATCTTCATGTTCTACCTTAAATTCGGGCATACCTGTCACCATCTTCCTCACATCGGGTAGAGCCTTATAATGTAGATGAGAAAACCTTCGGTGCCATAATTCGGATTGAAGTGATGTGTCGCAAGACATAGCTCCCAATGGACTTCCTCCAACTTGATATAGGCTATCAACCCTGAATCCAAGTGTAAATGCATCTTTGAAATTTTTATTCCACACACGTACCTTTCCATCAATGAATGCCACCTTGAATCCTTTGTCCTCCATTGCCAAGATAGATACCAGGTTCTTCTTTAGATTGGGTACATATAGTACTTCTTGTAGATGAATGGTGTTACCTTGATTCAATTGAAGAGTAACATTCCCAACTCCCTTCACGGGATAGGTGGCATTGTCTCCAAGGATAATTTCCAAATTTGTATCCTTTTCAATCAGATTTGAAAGAGCTTCCTTATACCCAGTGAAGTGCCTTGAGGCACCACTATCAATCAACCAATTTCCCAAAGTGTCTGGAGGAGATGCAGTAGAGAGGGCAGATATAAGATAAAATTCTTTTTGCTTGTTATCAACAACATTAGATTCATCATACCTGGTGTTTCTTGATCTCTTGGGAGGGCAACCATTTCCTTGATGAGGAGTGGGAGCATTCCTTTTTCCTCGGTTGTTGAATCTGTCATTCCTTTGATTGTTGTTTCCCCTGAAATTGTTGTTGTTGTGGTTGTCATCATCATGAGGTGTATCCCTTCTATTAGGAAACTCCCTAGCATAGTGGCCAAACTTGTTGCAAATGAAGCATCTTCCCTTCCTTCCATTTTTGAAACCCGACCTTCCTTGACATTGCTTCTTTGAACCTACATTGCTATTCTTTTTAGAATGAGCAGAGAATGCAGTAGGATCATTCCTATTTGAAGGCATATCTAGTTCCATCATCCTTGTTTCTTCTTGAGAACATCTAGTCAGCAATTCTTCAAAACCTGGAATCCTGTCGTTGTTAAGAATAGTAGTGTTGAACACGTGCCATTCACGAGGGAGTCCTCCAAGGGAAATGAGAGTAAGCTCCCTATCAACAATAGCTTCTCTAATCGAAAGAAGATCATTTTTTAATCTTAGTAATCCTCATGAAGTAGGATTGAATATCTTCACCTCTTCCCTTCTTTATATCCCTCAGCTTGTTTTTTAGAAATAGAACTTGGTTTGCATTGCTAGATTTGAACATGCCAACCAACCTATCATATATCTCCTTTGATGTGTTCAAACTGGAGATGTAAGCAACTAAATGCTTATGAATAGAAACCCTGATGATCTTCTTTGCTTTGACTTCACCCTTCTTGTACTTTGTCTTAGCAGCAACCAGTGCATTAAAAGGAGGTTTTGAATCTTTCTCTGCACATAATCCATAATATCTTGCTCTTCTAAAGTCAAATCAAGAGACATCTTTCATGCATGATAATCAGACTTATCATGAAGCTTATCATCATACTTGAAGTAGGATGTGGAGGCCATTGAATCTTGTCCTTGATCAAAGGATCTTAGTGATTACTCTTTTCACTCTTGCTTGGGCTTTTTCTTTACCTCAACTCTAATACCATGTTAATTTTAGATAACAATGGTATGTTCTATGCTTAAGAGCAATTTTACTTCAATTTTCTTATTAGCCCAATATCAATATCCAAATTAGCAATCACATCAACATGATAGTAAAATGCAGATAGAACATAAACAATAACAATAGAAGACAAGCCAAGACAAGAGGACACAAGATATGGTGCCAGCCAGGGACAAACCCCAATGTGGGGAAACCCTTTGATCAATTCTTCTTATTATTCTTCAAAATTTCAGCAAAGAGAGAGAGAGAGTACAATATGTAATATTCACTTGCCCAATCACAGTGACATTTGTCCCAAAAAACAACAGCTACAGAAAGCCCTAACCAGAAAGTCAACGTTAGCTATAGAAAGCCCTAACCAGAAAGTCAACATTAGTCAACAGGGAAAAATTTGACCTCCAAAACAGCTTGGTCAAACTTGGTCAACTCATCCTCCAACAATAAATCAAATCAGCCCAAAAACAATTCAAAAATATCTAGTCAAATTTGGTCAACGAAAGTCAATGCTATAGTCAAACCCTTATGCAATCAATGTTGGTCAAACAGTACGATCTGCCTCGATTTTTGTGCCCAGAAATGCGGCCTACCCAAACAGAGATATCCCTCAAAAAAACGTAGTCAAACAGGTCAACGCTAGTCAAAACACTCCCTGCAACTTCGGTCAACGCTGGAACATAACTACCCTTCTTCGCAGGTGTGGAGAGATCCCTCATGAATCCATACTCAACCAATGAAGGAGAGAGAGATATGTGAGTGAGTGAAGTGTCTAAATGAGGAGGAGGCACTTTGTATTTATATGCAAACGTTGAGGATGAATAGATGTGGTTGTTTGGCTTCTAAGCCTACATTAGTTTGTTGGCCGACCTTGACAATTTTTCCATAAACAAGATAAATTCATAATTCCATTTGTAAATGTCAGAATGAGATGATCTTTAGTTCAATCCTACACGTCTCAGAGAGATAAATCCAATAAAAATATCAGCTTCATCATATGAGTTGTCCAAGGTGAAGTTTGGCCCTAGTTGCCAAATTTAACAGTTAAGATGTGGTGGGTTTCGCTGTCAATAACTACACACTTTCAAAGTTACATGGGAAGAGTGTCATTCATGGGTATTGTGCCTTTGGAGGTGATAAGGGATTCAAAACAATTATGCATCAATTGCATGGATGCATTCGAATGGATGAAATAGATGGCTATTGCAAGCCACTAAAAAGTTATTATAAATATTCTACTCAAGTTTGGAAGTAATGAAGAAGATATGATCTGTTATCAAAGTTAAACATGGCATAATTTTTTTGGAGGATCTGAAACAAGAGTAAGTGTAGAAACAATTGTAGCGTTAAAGGAGGAGGTAGAAGGAAATGCAGTGGGGGGTTAAAGGAGGAGGTAGAAGGAAAAGGAGGAGGTAGAAGGAAATGCAGTGGGGGTAGGGGAAAGCAAAGGAGGAGGTGTCTTTGCTTCAATTTAGCTCCTATTCTGCTACATAATCATATCATATGTGTTTTTTATATGCCATTGGATGGAGTGATTCTTAAAGAACCATCAGAAAAGGAGTCATCTGTTGTTTGACTCTGTGATTGCGACCCTCATTTTGATTTAGAAGCACCTCATAACAATAATTCAAAGTTTAGTAGTAGTAGTCAACTAGAGAAATGAAGTAAAATTAGATTGTTTGGATGTTGAGCTCTGAATTTGGTGTGGGTAGGAGGGTAAAGCTATTAGTCCCACCATCCCACCATTCATTTAGTCGGCAACCTCATCCAGACATGTAGCAACCTCTTACTTGATCTTGATTAGTTTCAGCCTGCGCCTATGTTGACGCTCGTGGACCTAAAACCGAGTCAGGTCCCAATGTGTAAAGTTAGAATTTGGGTAATCAGGTAGATCACAACCAAGCAACAGATCTATCATATATAGGTTGAATAATCCAACATATCAACATCAGTAGCTCGATAAACAACACCACTTCAAGTTGTTACATTATTATATCATGTGTTTTAAAAAAATGATATCGTTTGTTTTTTTTTTTTGGTCTTGGTTTAATTTGTTTTGTTTCTTTCTTAAATTGAAAGGTAATGTAGGAAATGAACGTGGATGAGCACTCTTGAATATCTTTGTGCGAGATCCAGATGGTAGAGCATGAGTCCTCACATAAGGTAGAGTGAGTCCTCTTTGGGTGCAAAGCTCTTATAAGCCTCATTTCAAATGCAGTTTTTTGTTCACGGATGTAGGATGTAAGATCTATTGTTTTTGCATATAATTTAGTTACTTTTGCCTATAATTTGTGTTAACTATTTTTTTCTTTTAATCTATGATTTGCAATTTACGGTTAATATCTCATGATATTTTCAACATCATTCTAAGTTCTCTTACAATTTTTTTATCTAAGGTTAAGATTTCTCACGAGTTCTTCGTGTTTCTAAAATATTTCTCATCATTCTAAGTTCTCTTACAATTTTTTAATCTAAGGTTAAGATTTCTCTCGAGTTCTTCGTGTTTCTAAAATATTTCTCATTAGATTTCTATTTTTACACTGTAATACAATGGATGTCTAAATTCTACCCCATGTACTTGCTTTGTCAAATGAATCTCATTATCTTCTTCTCCATCCTCTTGGGAAAAATATCTTTTTCAACCTTTTCAATTTCAACAAGAATGAAGTTATAATCCTTATTACTTAATATTTTATATGGATGTCTAAATTCTACCCCATGTACTTGCTTTGTCAAATGAATCTCATTATCTTCTTCTCCATCCTCTTGGGAAAAATATCTTTTTCAACCTTTTCAATTTCAACAAGAATGAAGTTATAATCCTTATTACTTAATATTTTATTGATTTTGATTTGACTATCAAGGTGTCTATCTTGATGTTGAATACTTAACATAGGTGGTCCAACCCTCATGGAATTCAAGATGAAAGTGTGCCAACCTAATACAGAGTTGGAATGCTAGTGGGTGGAATGAGGGGAATTTTTCCTTGGAATATTGAAATCACTATATCCAACACCATTACTTCAAGATGAAAGTGTGCCAACCTAATACAGAGTTGGAATGCAGTGGGTGGAATGAGGGAAATTTTTCCTTGGAATATCGAAATCACTATATCCAACACCATTACTCATGTGTTGTCATTATGAAAGAAAAGTGTTCATTAGTTTTTTATCAACATATTAATCATTGATAATTCAAATTCAGTATAAAATGGTACTTAATAATCAAATTAGAATCACTACCAATCATGTGCCTATGGGCTATCATAGTCTACTACCACACTAATACAATTTTCAACAACATCACTATGTCCTCAAATAGTAACTTGTAAGTCATACAATTTTCAACAACATCACTATGTCCTCAAATAGTAACTTGTAAGTCATAGCATCAATCTCAAAAGTCAAAATAAAGATAATTTTTTATCTAAATATCATATAAAATGGGGAATTGCATACACCCTCTCTTACAATAAAGATAATTTTTTTTATCTAAATATCATATAAAATGGGGAATTGCATACACCCTCTCTTACAATAAACTTCTTTCCGAATTTAAACTTCATTCCAAAGTTTCAACCTTTCCAATTTCAACAAGAATGAAGTTATAGTCCTTATTACTTACTACCATATTCCAACAACAAAACTTTTTCAATGATGCCATCAAAGTCGTTGTAATTAGATTCTTTGCAAAGCTTCATATGTACTTTTTCAATGATGCCATCAAAGTTGTTGTAATTAGATTCTTTGCAAAGCTTCATATGTACTTTTTCAATGATGCCATCAAAGTTGTTGTAATTAGATTCTTTGCAAAGCTTCATATGTGTAGCACTTTTCTCAGTAGTTTTGAGCTTATCTTGTACCCTAGTTCCGTTCTCATCACAATTCTAAGGGATTTGCTTACTTCATGGCCCATCATTATGGTTGGAATTTGCCCTTTCAACCTTAGAAATTTGTTCCGGTTTTACATCATCAACATTATTATCAACATTCTTTTCCCATGTTATAGGCTGCCTGATCTTAGCCTTTTCTATAATCTCAAGGTTATGGCTTCTAATGTGTGAAAATTCAACAACGTGCAAAATGACCTAGGCTACCACTTAGAAAGGATGGTCATCCTCTTCATTATGACCTGGGCTACTATAATATGATCTTAGCCTTTTCTATAATCTCAAGGTTATGGCTTCTAATGTGTGAAAATTCAACAACGTGGCAAAATTACCTAGGCTACCACTTAGAAAGGATGGTCATCCTCTTCATTATGTCCTGGACTACCATAATTTGGATAAGGAGTTCTATCATATTGGTTATGCTGCTAGTTACATTTCAGATTATTAGGTTGTCACATGTTCTATCAACATCGAGTTGTATGCATTGTCTCCCTAGAAAAGTTTTTTTTTTTCGAAATTTGTGGTGCTTCCATCGATGATATAAATTGCTATCAACATCACCCTCACACACCTCAAAATTATTAATACTCTTAGTATCACGAAACTTTTATGTGGCAATATCGCTACAGGATGCAAGGTTGCCCATATTTAGGTGATGATTAGTTCACGTTCCCTTACATTTAGGACTCTTATTAGCTTGTTCCTTGTTTTTTCTACCCAAGGAAAGGTCGCCCATATTTAGGAGATGATTAGTTCACGTTCCTTTACATTTAGGACTCTTATTAGCTTGTTCCTTGTTTTTTCAATCTGCCCAAGGAAATTGACAAATGGATGGGTCTTCACAAGGATGTTGAGCCCACATACTAGTATTTTCATGATAGCCTTCAATATCTTTATTGTTACAAGGGTCCTTATTACAGAATATAAAGAAAGGCTAGCCATTTCCTCTCATTGTTTAGGGCACAAGGCTAGTTCAAAGACAGGGATCAATTTGTTACAACAATATACTCGTTAAGGGCGCAACATGTCACTTGCCGGAAATGAAATTGGGTAGGGAGGATGACACTCCTCTCAACCACCTGAGTTGAGCCTTACTTTCCAGTTTCATGATCTTTGTATTATCATTTTTTTGTTCTTTTGTAGCTCCCATGCCACCTTTTAGCCACTTTTATAGTTAAATCCTATGCCATTGAGGGTTCAAAGGTGCCTTCAACTTCTTCTACTAGAATTGTTTGTAGACTTCAGGGGTTTTATAACATAGACTAGTTTTGCTTATATGTAGTTTTTTGACATTAATATACCTAGTAGTCCGATTGATCTATTTATGGTCCTTTGTTAGACATAGATCTTATGTTAGTTTTTCTTATTTGCTAGCAACCATTCTTATTTCTTCAAAATTCATGTTGTGTTCTATCTAGGGTAGCCTCTCCATAGATGCATTGTCTCATGACAATTTAGTACACCTAAGTGAAATGCTCTAGCTATCTAGGTTTTGAGGAAACTTCCATGTGAAGATGACATTTTTAGTCATATAGGTTGCACATACATTGGTTCCTTTCAAGGATCAAACCTTGATCTTCACTTCTTAAAGTAGAGTAAGGATTGTCCCTAATACCACCTTCTCACTAATGTGTTTTTTTGTACATACTCTAGAATGGAGTTCAAATGCAAGCCAAACTTGAATGAGGAAATGAAAAATTAAAGTATACCATAATATTCAATTCCAAGCTCTCTCTATCCATGCATGAAATGTTCCTTTCAAAACTTCTTCCTAATGAATTGCCTTTAGGGATTCCTCTGTTTAGGAAGTGGTTTCTTCCATTCACATGTCCTCTCCAAATACTAGTCTCATATTTTCCATTTTGGTTTTCATGTGTTTCTTCTTATGTTTTCTCCCTAGAAAACCTAGTTTTTCCTGGTTTTCCTAATTTCCTATCCTCTTCCTCTATCTATATCACCTAATAACAGGGCTACAACTTATTTTTTGTAATGTTCTCTTTGTTAGATTTTGGTTAGCTCGGAAGGTATTTTTGAGAGAGGATAGCCCACCAAAAAGTAGTTTGTCGGGCAATTTACCCAAAAGTGGGTTTTTTTGGACCCAAAGTGTTGGTTTAGGACCAAAAGAGAAATAATTAATTATTATAAGGGTAAAGAGTTTAAAACCATAAGTTCTAGTGGTTTCCTAAATGACCCTAGAGAAAAGTATACAAGGAGTGTCAAGCTCATGAGACATATCAATGAGAAGGACTTCATTGTGTGTGAAGGCTAAAAGGATGTAGCCATAGAGAGCCAAGTCTAGAGGACATATCAATGAGAAGGACTTCATTGTGTGTGAAGGCTAAAAGGATGTAGCCGTAGAGAGCCAAGTCTAGATGCCAACTAGGGCTGGAAAAGAAGTCCAGGTTTGTCCATGAAAGAGTTTGAGGGTTTTTGTTGTAGGGACTATGTATCTTTAGTACAAGGGAAGGTGGATCTGTGGCGGAAAGTAGAGGTAGGTCGCAACAGAGATGAAAATCCTAGTTGCAACGTATAAAGCGCTTGTCTTGTAGCAGAAAGGGGCAAAAAGGGTCTAGTTGCAGATGACAAGAGACCTGATTTGGGGCAGTAAATGAAGGGTTGAGACCTACAGGATTGAGACTATAGGCCAAGACCTAGATCAAGTTTTGAGGGTTGGATAGAGGGGTCTCTTAGTTAAGCTAAGTACTTAAAAGACTACAGGGAGAAGGCCAAGTGTTGAATTTCCACGACACTCAAGAATGTGGTTTGGGTCTTAAAACCTCAAACACAAACACCACTCAAATGCCACAACGCTTCTACTTTGCATAACAAAATAACAACCATCAGTGAATCAACTAATGCACGTGACATTTTTTTAAAACCTTTTTAGCCCACTACTTTTATATTACAATGTAGACTACAATAGTCCTAGGGCTCTCATATTATGGATCATGGCCTTTACATACATCCCTGATACAAGGACACGACTAGGGCTTGGTGTCAATTGCTATTATTATCAATCTACCCTGAACAAAGTACATTTGACCTACTTGCTGATGTGGTGCTCCACAACCCTTTCAGTCCAAAGCACCTTGAACACATTGTTAGGTCTTCTTGCCTCCCAATCTGCTGATCACTTCATCTTGCCACTGCCAATGATCACAACTCCCTTGTGTGTCACTGAACTTTGGCCCACCAATCTGCCCACTACTAGCCATCTAGATCCATTAAGAAGTTTGGTCATTGGGTCTTCTGGAACTTCCCACTTATTCGTGAAGTTTGCCCATCTGCAACCCCTAAACTAGGGCCTCATCACTCTGCCTCCTAACAACTTATTAGTCCTTCAATGATCACTGTGCATGAGAACTTCTAAGGCTGCCTTCTTACAATAGATAAGTTCTTCTACCCACTGCGTACTCACCGAAAAGAAACACTATTCACAACTTCGTTTGTGAACAATACTTAGCTTCCTTCACAGAGTGTCTTAACTACTCTAAGATCACTATACTAAGGCCTTTCAGATTAAAATACTGATCCTAGGGCCTATAAATCGGCCTTTTAGATCTCTAAAATGCCTCTTGCATATTTTGATCTAGGGCCCAACAGATTTTCCCTCACACTGTGACATATCAGCTGCTTTTGTCACTCTTCTTAGGGTCACCATAGCTGGCCATACATAGTCAACTCCATGACTAATGTAGGGCTTCAAATACTGCCTTGTCTTCTGCAATTTGTCTCCTTAAATTGCCTAGATCTAGGGGTTTTCCAAGAAACCCATTAACAGTGATAAGATGTGTTCTATATTTTCTAAGGGCTGATTACAATTGTTGTTCAAACCCTTGAACATATCTTCTCTTCCTTTTCTAAGTCACCCCTTTGATTGTCCTTCCTTCTCAAACTTCTGCCCACAACAAAGAGTCATTCTGCCTCCCTTTCTAGGGTTTCAGTCCTCTTCATTCATCACAAATCTAGGCTATTCTTTCACTAAGATTTGGACAGATCATAAGATGCCTCTTTGCATAGGAGGAAGCCCTAACTAGGGTGTATCAAAACTACTATCCAAGACCTCTTGGAAAACCCTCCAACCTTTGCAATGTAACTCCTCAAGGACACTGCCACTTAGCCTCCAAGCAACCACATTTTTGGGCATTTTCATGACTGATTTTCTAGGCCTGCTATAGATCTCTGGGACCCAAAATTTGGGGTTACCTCAAACTTGCGATATCCTTCTTCTAGCCCAATACTTGCTGGGTTGGTCCTCTAAGGCATGCAACCTTACTCCAGCTTCCCTTCAACCCTCACAACACTACCAAAACAATCCCATTTTAGGTGTTTCGACCCTCCAATAAGGTACAAGAGTCTGTGGCTAGATCACCAGAGTACCACTTCTATTAGCCCAGAACTTTCAGCCATTTTCCACACCTCTTCCAATACTTGGATGTGTAGACTTGCCCACTAAAACCCTCACCAAATTCGGCTTGCATCCTCCTTGAACCTAGACCAGAAGATGAGAGAAAAATACAAACACAAAACCCTTCTTCTTTCTCCTTATCCAGCTTAGCGTCTTGTGGTATGCAGCCTCCTTGGATCAGTTTTCACTTTAGAAGAATGCCACGTTGGATTAGCTCATGACCTTTCCTTGAAACCATAATTGACCTTCTTGCTCAACCTCCTTTAGGGCTACATCTCTACTAGCCTCCACGATCAAATGATCTCTTCACTTGATTGATTTAGCTTTGATCCTTAGGCCTCTTTAAATAGTTTCTCCTTTAGTCTCTTAAGAACCCTCAAGACTTAGGGTTTTAGTCCTCTATGTTGAAGAATCTAGGGCATCTAAGTATGATGAGATTCTTCTGATGATGATAACTATTTGTGAAGCACTTTTTACTTTTTCTTATTAACACAATCTTCTCTTATGATTATTAGTGTGTGATCTCTTTCTTCATCAAACAGTTATCAAGAACAAAAGAGACAAGAACACAAGATGTTGGCTCTCAGCCAGGGCAAAACCTCTCTTTCCTAGAGAGGAAAACCCTTCTGCAAATTTTTCTTATTGAAGCTTCAATTGACAAATGCTAAACCCTAGACCCTTGACCAGTGGATCCTCCAAGCACAAGACATAGTCTCTCTTCCTTTTGTCCTTCAATCAATGCCTTCTTCTACTTTGCACTTTGATCTCTTCCTTAGTGCTTCTTCCGGCAAATGGTAGCTCTTTTTTTGGCATCTGTAGAAACCCTAGCTCTCCTTAGAGACCTCTTCTTTGGATTCTTCCTTTCCTTCTCTACTTCGCTTGGCAATCTTCCCTTTCTTTGACACTTAGGCTAGAGAATGATACCGTCCTTGAGAGATATATCCAAGTTGAGAGGTCGATCCTCTTTACCCTACTGCAGGTCTGATTTCTTCGCATATGTGGCTGATATAGACTTGTACTTGGCCCTTTTTATTGCTTCTTTCCTTTGCTTTAGGTGAGACTTCTTTCGCTTGAGATGGAGGGCTATTTGGAGCCTCTTTTTCACCCAAATCGCCTTTTCTTATGTTGTTGCACTTAGGGTTCTGTTATGACAGCAGAATGACCCTTCTTCCTTTGCACATGTGGCACAGATTAGCCCCAAAAACAACCCTCCCAAACTCTGTTTCTCTTCCTTCTTCGCTGCACTAGAATCACTTTTATGCTCCTTTTTCTTACCTTTCTTCTTCTTTGATTTCAGAGATGATGGATGGACTAGTTGTGAGGTCAAATGGCCCTATATATAGGAGTTTGTCCCTCCTATTGGGCCAACTTGAGCTAGTGAGGCCGACTTGACTTTAGGTGCACCAAAAAATCATTTCTTTGAGCCGACTTAAAGAGGAGACTTGTCTTTGCTTTGGAGGATCACCTTTAACATATTTTTTTAACTCTAATACATAGGTTTACATAGTGTAACATGTCCACGTGGGTCTTCAATAATTACATTGACTCTTTGACTTTCCTAGAATCACTTCAACATGTGCTTCACCTATCAAATGGACAAGAAATCCATTCTTGTCAATGACAAAAATAATAATTCTTTTCTTTTACAAGTACAAAGATCAAAATTACATTTATGAAGACCGAACCTAGTTACACTTTCTTCAACACTCTACACCCTAGGAAATAATAACAATTTTCTTTTTAGATTTTAAACCCCCTCTTGGATCCAAAATCCCACTGCTTGGTTATTTCACCCACAACTAAATTGTGGTCCGTTTCCTCCCAAACCCAGTTTCACAAATCAACACTCCCTCTTAGTTAGGGAGGTACTTCCACTACTAGGAAGTATCCATCATCATCACCTGTGACACTAGCCCATCTGGCAGCCACCTTTGCAGCATACCCTGTAGAATGGACCACACTATCTCGGTAGCGTCTCTGCCTCATTTCGTCAGAACCTAAAGATCTCAAACTTCCACAGGGCTGCTCCCTTTGAAGCTAGACTCCCTCTGAGTCTACACGGTCTCCACTGGCTCACACTGCTCCCATTGCGCACACTTTGATCCATTGGCCCTTCAAAGTAGCTATGATACTATCTTGAATTTCCATGACACTCAAGAATCTCGTTTGGGTCTTAAAATCTCAAACATAAACACACTCAAATGCCACAACACTTCTACTTTGCACAATGGTATAACAACCATCAATGAATCAACTAGTGCACATGGGAATTTTTTTTAACCTTTTAAACCCACTACTTGTTATATCACAATCTAGAATACAAGTCTTAGGGCTCCTGTACCAAGGATCATGGCCCTTATAGACAACCCTGATACAAGGGCACAACTAGGGCTTGGTGCCAACTGCTATGATCACCAATCTACCCTAAACAAAGTACACTTGACCTACTTGCTGACCCACGCACCTCGAACACATCTGGCGGGTCCTCTTGCCTCCCAATCTGCTGATCACTTCAACTTTCCACTATCTTTAGCTTTGGTATTTGAGAACCATCTCCTCTGTCCACAATTTTATTAAATGCTAGATATTGATAAATAGAAAACCTATTGACTGATAGCCTGGATTAATCAATGAGAACATGTTTTAGCTGGCATTTAAAAATAGTCTTCTCGATAAATATCGAGTAATATTTGGAGAAGATTTTGGATGGAGCATCATTGGGAGTCTTAGAGGGGATCTTATACCGCCAAATGAGAATACTAGTGCCTCATTAAATAGTGTTCAGAGGTAATTTTGTTAATGGCTTTTAGCTTTGTATTTACACAGTTATTAATATGTGGTGATACCTGAGTTATATCTAGGCTGAATGTCAGATGCAATGGCCCTGCAAATCAGGTGGAATGTTCCAGATTGAATTTTAAACTTGCTGGAAAGATTTTAAATCTTCTATGAGCAGTTGTTGCCCAATAATATTCATCTTGTAGTACTCATGTTCTTTCGTGTGATGGGTGCTGTTTTTGAAGTAATAATAAATATATATCAGTTTTCCTGATGATAATGAGCCATGGAACTAGCTATTGGAAAATAACAAAGATCCCCATGCAAAAAGAATTTCCACTTAGATGTGAACAAAAAACGATGATCAATATTTTTGATCTGCTTTCAGTGACTAATCAAACACAAGAAGTGATGTTACATGGAAAGGCTAGGCAAAAGTTGAAGATATATCCTCTAAGCAGCTTACGGGAAACTGTTCATCGAACAGTGACTTTTATCAGCCAAATATGCAAGAGGAGGACATCTAGGTATTAAAAGTCATTGTAATATGTGAAAGTTGTGGAAACCAGGGGGTGTGGTTAGAATTCAGCTTTTACCAAAGGAAAGTAAGTAGACTAGCAGTTCATGAAGAACAAAATCTGTCTATGTTGCACCCGTTAGCTAGAAGCTATTGTATACTTCTATTTGTTGTCTTAACTTCTACACAGATTGTGATTTAATTTCTGTTTTTTACTGCGTGAAATATTTTTGAGCTGAAACCACCTCAGTCATCATCAGAGTTAACAGTAGAAGAGTAGAGAATAATGTTGCAAAGAAATAATAAAATCGTAGGCATGAAATCTATTTACGTATAAAATATCAAAGTCTTTGAAAGAAAAGTCAGACCCAACAAAGTAAAAATAAATTACATATAAACTGGTTAAGTGGAAAAACAAAGACAAAGTGGGGGAAGTTTCTCTTACATGGATTTTGAAATTTCTTTCTCCCAATTTATTCTAGCTGCACCATCTTTGTAAATTATCTTTAGTCGTTTTGGAACTTGCAGATTTGATGAACAAACATCAGTTTCATATAACTAAGCATCAGTTTTCAGGTCTTTCTGGGGCCACTTCTATATCAACTAGTCCATTGAATTTACACAAAAATTCTGAAGGTTTTGGTGTAGCTTCTTTTACACAGGAATCAGTGATATTCATAGGTTGAGACCATGGATGATGTTTATTATAGCAAGTTCTTTTCATGGGTTGACTTTTTTAATTGATATCAACTATCATCCTATTTAAATTCAACACTCTTCCCCTTTACTAATGTTAGTAATGAGCACCATTAATTGAACCTAGTAGAATTGATGTTTGCCCTAATATGTTGTCCTCCTACTTTTGTAGGCTTAAAGTATCTGTTTTCCCTCATTTGATATCTTTTGATATAGTTTCTCCCCTTCATTGGAAATTAATGAACACATCTGCAACTGCAAGATACTCAAAGATATTTTCTTTAAGGTTTTGGATTTGTCTTAAATCTCTCCTTCACAGTCTCTTACCTCCTTGATATAGGCCTTATATCCTTTCTAACTTTCTAAAGGTTCATCTCTAGTGTTCAACACTATTCTCTTACCTCCTTGATATAGGCCTTATATCCTTTCTAACTTTCTAAAGGTTCATCCCTAGTGTTGAAGATGTACTTGAGAAATAAATCATCCCCCCCTCTAAATAGTACCCATTTTTAGGCCTTATATCCTTTCTAACTTTCTAAAGGTTCATCCCTAGTGTTGAAGATGGACTTGAGAAAGAAATCTTCCCCCCCTCTAAATAGTACCCATTTTTACTAATATAATGCACTCTATGTTAATATTTTCATGAGATTTTTTTATGTATTTCAAAGATTTCTCATAAGATTTTCTGGTTTTGTTTTTATTTAGTGGGCGAGGAAATTAGTGCAGACTCAAACAACTTAATCGATGCAGATTTCATAACTGAAGGCTAAAGATAAGGCATGTATGGTTAATTTATCTCATTCTATGCTACATAATTACATAATGTGTGTGTGTGTTTTTTTTTAATTTAGAAGCAATGTAGGCAATGGAAAGTAGTGTTTTTTTCAAATTTAGAGGCAATGTAGGTAATGGAAATTGGAGCACTCTTGAATATTTAGTGGGCGAGGAAATTAGCGCAGACTCAAACAACTTAATCGATGCAGATTTCATAACTGAAGGCTAAAGATAAGGCATGTATGGTTAATTTATCTCATTCTATGCTACATAATTACATAATGTGTGTGTGTGTTTTTTTTTTAATTTAGAAGCAATGTAGGCAATGGAAAGTAGTGTTTTTTTCAAATTTAGAGGCAATGTAGGTAATGGAAATTGGAACACTCTTGAATATCTATGTAAATGGTGAGTTCTCTTTTGTTGCACAACGCATGTAATCCTATCCATTTCAAATACAATGGTGCTACTCCCTCCTTCTCTTTGCATAAGAATTTTGTTTGCCATTAAACATTTCTTATACTATATTTCTCTTAAGAATTTTAGCATGTTCTAAATATTTCTCATGAGATTTTTTTATTTTGTTTTTTCGCTAGATTCAATGGTTGGAGGAATCAAGGTTGGGTCCTAGAACCTATAGGGAAATGTAGAAGATTAGTGATGAATCTACTAAAATGTTGGTGTGAGAGAGATCCTAGTAAAGTGTTGAGGTAGAGGAAGAGGTGAGTTCTTTTGGTGCCAATTCCATGTTATGATCAATTGTGACAACCTCCTTATTTCAAATACAATGGTTCCCCTCCCTTTTTATGTAGTTAGGGTTTTTGATGTTTCTATAACATTATTTACATAAGATTACTTATGGGATTTTTGGTCTTTATTTAAAATTTCTCATAGGATAATCTAGTCTTCTTTTCATAAGATTTTTTTGGTCTCTTTTACTTTAATTTGTGCTATGCAGGGTATTCGTTTGCATGTGGATGCTTTTTGGGGTTGCAAAATAGAGTTTGTCAATAACGTTTCTCTCTATTTGTTCCTTTTTGTTTTTTCTCTTGTTATTTGTATCTTTTGCTATCACTGTTATTCTTTTTATTTATTTATTTAATCTAAACATTATAAGCATGACTACTTTGTTTAAATTTAGATATGATGTAGTGTAGGTATAGGAAGATGGAGGATTATTGATGAGACTCACGAAATATCTTTGTGAGAGAGATGTGGACTAGTCCAACAGAGGTGGAGGTAGATTGTGAGTTCTTATTTGGTGCTATGAAATTGTTCTCATTTGAAATAAAAAGTTCTCCTCAGATTGTGAGTTCTTATTTGGTGCTATGAAATTGTTCTCATTTGAAATAAAAAGTTCTCCTCCCTTGGCAATTTAGAGTTTGTGATTTTTGTCTTTGAATAAAATGTAATTAATTTTGCATAATATTTTGTTCTATTTTTGTGTCTTTTATAGATTTCTTGTAAGATATTTTAATCTTTTTTAAATATTTTATGATTTGATTTTTGTTTAGTTTAGTGGGTGGTAAATTAATGTAGGTCCTAATTGTAGAATTTCCAGCAAATTCTCGACAAATCTACCTCTGAGATCTATTTAGAAAATCTAACTATAGATTAACTCGATAATGCAATATACCAAAGCAAAATACTATAATCTACTTCTACTATCAATCTTGTGGAAGCTTAAAGATCGAGCTGAATCAGATCTGAACACATATAACCATAAGAAGAAGAATCAATACACATGAAACACAGAAAATACTCGGGGGACAGCCTCAGCTAAAAATCCCACTATCTGTATTATCATACAAGGTGGAAATACATCAAGATTATACAAAGCCTTAGCTCTCACAGCTAGCCAGCGCTCAGTACAATCCTCCTAGATGTTCACAGGCAATCAAAGCTTCTCACAAGCCTTCTCCTCTACCCTCCAAGCTCCTATTTCCTTGCGCAATTACCTCTAGGATGATCTCCTTCACCTAGTGTAACACTGCTCTCACACACTGTCAGAACTGTGCAATCCTCAAGGAACCTTACCTTGACTGCATGCATGAGTTTCCTTTATAGGAAAACACATGCAACTGATAGTAACTTGTCCTTGACATTTAGCTCAACTGGGTTTTTCTCAGAACAGACATGCATGAGTTTCTGATGAGGGAATCTTCAGTTATCTGGAGTACACTGGTTGAGTGCATGCATGCATCAACTGACTGATAACTCACAATTATCCTCAAATAGTTTGGAATTAATTTAATTGGACTTAACTCAGTAAATTGAGTCAACTAATTACAACTCAAATATAACTCAATCTTATCTCTTTAATTAAAGGATAATCTCCTTAATTTAAGGGATAACTGTTGCATGACTTCAGAAAGACTTGTAACTTGAATTTCTCTAACTAATTAATCCTTAATGAATTAATTAATTATTTTCAAGCAGCTGGTGAGACTAAATTCGATTTTAATTTTTTTTCACAATTTTAATTCAAGGACAATTTAAAATTGGAATATTTTGGATTCTATTTTTATCATTTCTTGTTGCTATTTCCAACACTAATGGTCAAGGATTTCATAGATGTATTGGGTAAAGGTGAATGTTGTGGTGTATCTATGGTCACATACATGTGTTTGCTTAAATTAGAAGCATTTTACATTATTGGTCATTTGTTTAATTATGAGTGCAATGCAATATAGGTGAAAGAATGTGGAAGATCACTAATGAACTCTACTGAAATGTCTTCATTAAGAGAGAAATTATAGTGGAGTGCAGATACAAACATGGAGGTAAGTTTTCTTTTGGTGCAAAATCCATTCATAATCTGCAACAAAATCTTCCCACTACAAACACTATAGTTCTTTTCCCTCTTTACTTATTTAGGGTTTATGATTTTTGGTGTTTGAATAAGATAAACCTTTTGGTGTATAAGATTATTCATAAGATATTTGGTCTCTATTTAAGATTTTTTATAAGGCATTTTTTCTATTTCATATTTCTCACAATAGTTTGTGTATTTAGTATTTTTTCATAATATTTTCTTGTCTCTATTTAATACTGCTCTATTTTTTGATGTGCAGGGTTTCCTTGGTTGGCCATGTTTGGGGTTGTAGAGCATACTCTTGTTTGTTTGTTTTTTTTTATGTTTTTTCTTGTTAATTTTGTTTTAATTGTTGGTCATATTTTTTTTCTATTGTTGTGGCTCTTATATCCTTGAATTTATGAGCATGGCCATGCTAATTTGTGGTTTAGAATTTTGTTTTTCTTGTGTATTTTGATTTATTTTTCTTTTGTTTATTCAATGGGTGAAGAAATCAAGAAATACCTTAACAACCCATAATGTGGGTGTAGGGTTGATGTGGAGTCCACAACTGTAGTGGGCAAAGGTGAAGAGGTATGTATTTGTCGAATTTACTTGTTTATGGGCAAAGACAAAAAAGGTATGTATAAGGGGAATTTACTTGTTTATGGGAAAAGACAAAAATGGTATGTATAAGGGGAATTTACTTGTTTTCTACTACATAATTATGTCGTTTCATGCCCATTTCAATTTAACTGATTTGTTGTGCCATCCTTATATCATGTGTTTGTTGAAGTTTAAATGCAATGCTGAGTAAGAAAGGTGAATAAGCACTAATGATACTAATGAATATCTTTGTTTGAGAGACACATGGAGCATTATAGCAAAAATAGAAGCAAAGGTAGAGGGTAAGTTACCTTTTGGTGCAAGTCTCATGTAGCATGTATGTTCTACTATAAAATCCTCCTAGTTCATGGTTCAGATACCATGGTTCTCCACCCTTCTTACCAATTTGGGGTTTTTAATTTTTCGTAGCATAAGATGTACTTCTGTTTAAATTATATGCATCTTCTATTATTTGGAATTCTCTTCTTTATTGGATGTAGTGCAAATGTAGGTAAAGAAAGGTGGCCAAGCAAAGCTGGAGCAACAATGCCGAATTCTCTTATTAATTGGATGTAGTGCAAATGCAAGAAAATAAAGGTGGTCGAATAAAGGTGGAGCAAATGTTGAAACTTCTTAAATATTTTTGTGTAAGAGATACTTGGAGTACTGTAGGAGAGTGCAAAGGTAGAGGGTGAAATATCTTTTGGTTCTTATATGCTTATCTTTTCATTTTCAATGTAATGGTTCTCCTCACTCATTCCTTATTCATGGTTTATGATTTTTGGTCATTGAATAAAATGTACTTTTGCATAATATTATGGATAATTTTTTTGTCTTGGCTTATAATTAAGATTTATTATAATATTTTTCAATGTTTGTTTAATATTTCTTATAAGATTTTTGTTGTTTGTCTTGGAACTTTTTGGTTTTCATTTAATATTTTATGGTTTGGTTATTTGATGGTTTGGTTTTTTTTTTGGATTTAGGAAGTGGAGATATAGAGGCAGGTCCTAGAAATGGTGCAGATTGCATAGGTGCATTTGGTGAAGGGGAAGACAAAGTAGGAGGAAGAGGTGGGTATGGTTTCAAGTTAAATTAAATGCATTCTATATTATTTGAGATTTATTTATATGGTGAGTGTAATGCAAATCTAGGTAAAGGAAGGTGGAGGAGCACTGATGAAACCATTGAATCTTTTTGTGTGAAAGAGACTTGGAGAAGTGTTGAAGAGTGCAAATGTACAAGGCGAGTTCTCTTTTAGTTCCAACATGGATATTTTCTCGTTTCAATACAATGGTTCCCAGACTGCTTCACATTTCTCACAAGATATTTTGTGTATTTGATATTTCAATTTTTGCATGATATTTCTCACAAAATATCTTGTGTGGTTGATATCTCTTATGGAATTTTTGGTCTCTTATTAATACTTATCTAATTTTTGTTGTGCAGGGTGTCCTTGGTTGGCTTCTTTTTAGGGTTGGGGAGTTGTGTTTGTGTCTATTGCTTCTATTTGTTATATATGTTTTTTTTGTTTTTATCATTTGATTTTTTTTGTTTTGTTATTTTATTATTATTTATATATATAATAATTTATAGTTTTTATTTTTTGCAATTGTTATGTTTTTTTTTTTAATTGTTATGTTTGATGTTTTTTGCATTTTATGAGCATGGCCATGCTAATTTGTGGTTTGACATTTTGTTTCCTCTCATATATATATATATATATATATATATATATATATATATATATATATATATATATATATATATATATATATATATATATATATATATATATATATATATATATATATATATATATATATATATCTTCTTAATAATATCTAGCAGCTCATATTGTGGGATTAGAGTTTATGAAAATTCCACACATGTAGAGGAAAAAGGTAAGGGAGAGGTATGTATCGCTTGCTTTTGTCTACATAATTTTATAATTCCATGATGTTTTAAATTAACTCAGTGGTTGCTTCAAAATTATATCATGTGTGTTTATTTATATTTAGAGGCAATGCATGTAAAGCAAGGCTGAATGCTAATGAAACTATTGAATATCCTTTTGTGAAAGATACGTGGGATATGCTATAGATGAGAGAAAGTAGAGGCAGAGGAGTTATGGACCAAGACCCATGTCTGTTTTGCGTAGATGGTTTTCCTCACTTATTAATTTAAGGTTTATGATTTTTGGCCTTACATGAGATGTACTTACTTTTGCAGATGATTATTCATAAGAGTGTTGTTGTTTGTCTAAGATTTCTTATACTCTATTTTAGTTTCTATTGAATATCTCATAAGATTTTTTATTCTCTATTCAATACTTTTTAGTTTGATTTTTGTTGGTTTTAGGTGATGTAAAAATAAAGACAAGTACCAAGGTTGTTGTAGATTCTACTTGTGCTTTCAATAAAGAACACGACAAGATGAGGAGGTATGTATGGTTCCATGCGTGTTTGATTAATATAAAGGCATCACATATCATTTGTATTTATTTATTTATGTATATGATGAAATGCATGTAAAGTGAGGTTGAACACTAATGAAACTATTGAATATCATTTTGTGAGACATGGGATGCACTATAGATGGGGCGAAAGTAGAGGTAGAGGAGTTAAGTTATGGTGCAAGACCGATGTATGTTTATGGTTTTCCTCCCAACTTATCAATTTAGGGTTTACGATTTTTGGCCTCTACTATGATGTACTTTTGCATATGGTTATTCATAAGGGTTTTGTTGTTTGTTTAAAATTTCTCATACTTTGTCTTGGTTTCTATTTAATATCGCAAAATATTTTTTGCTCGCTATTTGATATCATCTAGTTTGGTTTTTGTTGGTTTTAGGCAATGGAGAAATAAAGACGAGTTTGAAGGCTGTTGTAGATTCTACTTGTGCTTTCAATGAAGAACACTACTCAAGATGTAGAGGTATGTATGATTCCATGTCTGTTTATTTAATATAGAGGCATCACATATCATTTGTGATTTATTTATTTACAAATGCAATGCAATGCATATAAAGAAGAAGGTCACGTTGAAGGAGAGTGTAGAGGTAGAGGTGGATGGTGAGTTCTTTTTGGATTTATTTTTTGATGGTGAGTTATTTTTTGATTATCTTATGAATTTGATTGATGAAACTATTGAAATATCAATGTAGCAACACTATATTATAGTGAAGAGGTAGTAGTAAAGGTGAGTTCTCTTTTGGTACAAAATCCATGATATGCTATGAAATCCTCATGTTGCTTTTTGTTTTATATTTCTCCAAAGATATTTGGTATATATTTAATAATTGTCATAAGATTTTATGGTCTCTATTTAATACTCTTCTATTTTTTAATGTGCAGGATATCCTTGATTCGCCATAGACGCTTTTTTGGGATTGTAAAGAGGAGTTTGTCTACTATTTCTCTTTGTTTGTTTTGCTTTTGTTGATTATCTTATGAATTTGATTGATGAAACTATTGAAATATCAATGTAGCAACACTATATTATAGTGAAGAGGTAGTAGTAAAGGTGAGTTCTCTTTTGGTGCAAAATCCATGATATGCTATGAAATCCTCATGATACTTTTTGTTTTATATTTCTCGAAAGATATTTGGTATATATTTAATATTTTTCATAATATTTTATGGTCTCTATTTAATACTCTTCTATTTTTTAATGTGCAGGATGTCCTTGATTGGCTGTAGACGCTTTTTGGGATTGTAAAGAAGAGTTTGTCTACTATTTCTCTTTGTTTGTTTTGTTTTTGTTATTTTCATTTTTTTTTTGCTATTGTTGCTGCTATATTTTTCTATTCCTTTGTTTTTGTACAACTACTGTTATTTTTTTTACATTTGTGAGCATGGCCATGCTAAATTGTGGTTTGGTATTTTGTTTTTCATGTTTGTTTTTTTTCTTTTTATTTTATTTTATTTTTTAATATACCTTTGTTCATGGTTTTTGTTTTGGGTTCTATGAGTGTGGAAATTAAGGCAAGCCTTAACAACACATATTGTGGATTTAGGGCTGATGAAAATTCAACAAATGTAATGGGCGAAGATGAAAGAGGTATGTATGAGGGAATTCACTAGTTATGAACTACGTAATTTAATGGTTCCATTTGTTTTAATTGAACTCTTTTGTTGCTTCTTATATCATGTGTGCTCATGTAAATTTATTATAGGCAATATGGGTAAATTTATTATAGGAAATATGGGTAAAGGAAGGTAATTGGAATCTTCAAGCATAAGCAAAACTTTATTCTAATTGAGTAGAATTTGTGGATATGGATGAAACAAAATAAAATTTTCAATCCAAGTTATGACATGCTAGCGAATTTGTGGATATGGATGAAACAAAATAAAATTTTCAATCCAAGTTATGACATACTAGTTTTTATCTACATTTGGGAGGAGTACTAAGCACTTTGTGCAATCCAAGTTATGACATACTAGTTCTCATCTACACGGGAGGGGTACTAAGCATACTAGTTTTCATCTACATTTGGGAGGGGTACTAAGCACTTTGTGCCACTTGAGTGTAGGTTTCTTACGTGCGTATTTCAATCTCAACATTTTCATTAAATCATGGGACATAGGCAATATGGGTAAAGGAAGGTAATTGGAATCTTCAAGCGTAAGCAAAACTTTCTTCTAATTGAGTAGAGTTTGTAGATATTGATGAAACAAAACAAAATTTTCAATCTAAGTTATGACATACTAGTTTTCATTTACATTTGGGAGGGGTACCAAGAACTTTGTGCAATCCAAGTTATGACATACTTGTTTTCATCTACATTTGGGACGGGTACTAAGCATACTAGTTTTCATCTACATTTGGGAGGGGTACTAAGTACTTTGTGCAATCTAAGTTATGACATACTAGTTTTCATCTACATTTGGGACGGGTACTAAGCACTTTGTGTCAGTGAAGATTGTATATTTCTTAATCTCAACTTTTTCATTAAAACATGAGACATTTGTCCTTTTAGCCCCATAATATCTACAACTTTTTATATTGTTGCTTCATGAAAACTTACTTCTAATTGAGTAGAGTGTTAAAACATGAGACATTTGTCCTTTTAGCCCCATAATATTGACAACTTTCTATATTTTTGCTTCATGAAAACTTGCTTCTTACTTGAGTAGAGTGTTTGTAGATACCTTCATGAAAGATTGCTTCTAATTGAGTAGAGTGTTTGTAGATATGGATGAAACAAAGCAATTTTTTCAATCCTAAGTTCTGACCATACTAGTTTTCATTTACAATTGGGGGCTACTAAGCACTTTGCGCCATTGGAGAGTGCAAGTTTCTTACGTGTACATTTCAACTTCAACATTATCATTAAAGCATGATGCATTTGTCCTTTTAGCCCCATAATATCTACAACTGTCTATATGGTTGCTTCATGTTTTTATGAAGGAGCCAAAAGCATCACAGACTTCTTCAATCATTCTATCATAGACGAATGCATCTTTGATGAGAACTTATCACAGTTAGTCATGTTAGCTCTGAAGTGCAGCGCTGCCATATTGGAGGCTAAAGGAGGGAGGTGATCTGCTTTGATTTCCTGGATAGGGCCCCACACGGGCCACCACCCCACTTTCCTTGCCCTTCCACTTACCTTCCATTCTTCTCATTTCCTAACCCAACCCTCTCATCCCCACGGGACCTTCTTTTCGCCTTAAGCCTAAATAAATTAACCCAAAAAACCTTACTTTTCCACAATTATGCGCCCTCTGCACAGTTCCCGAGGACACATTGTACTGTCGTGTCCCTCCACCGTTGATTTTCCCCGCACTGATCCAATGGCCCACGTCTCACCCGATCAATGGAACCTGCCCCATTGTTCCCCGCCGTCAGAGCAACCCTGCTAGATCTGACGGGCATCGTCCATATCGCACAGACAACAAGCGCAAACAATACCCGCCCGATAAAGGCGGTTTTTCTCTCTCTTCCACCGCGACGTGTCATCTGCTGAATGGAATTGGGTGGACTCCACCATTTACCACTTACCGCCCGATGCCCTTCCGATAGAAACCATAACCACCCAAACAAAACCACCCCCGTACATTATCATTTGCAAACCTCCACCGCTTGATAGCCGTCTGATCTGCTCACTTGAGATCTAATGGCCCGGACGTATTCCGCTCTCACCATGACCTCAGGCCACCTGCACCTGATCCCCACCGTGCATTCCCCCCCCCCCCCCACCCCCGATCCAACGGCCCTTGTTCATGATAGCTCACGTTCGTCCTCCTCCACTCTGTTACTTCTCCATCTGTCCGATTTGACACATCCTCCCACCCATGCACCGCGTACTCCACTTCCTATCAGTTACCAGGGGAAGAAGGTGGTTGACTCTGTCAGTATTGTGACAGTCGGATCGTTGGACTGAATTAACAGAAAGCATGGCTGAAGGAAGAAGGACACAGCACAACCCAGCGAACGGAATTAAACAGTCATGGAGCTCCACTATCATAATCAAGCCAACTACCTAACAGGGCAGCGCAGTACCGAAATTGATTAATGTTTTCGTGATGAAAAGGATATTGCGTCTTGGAACACAATCAAACAGTTAATGACAGTAGGTGGTCAATTAAGACATCTCCAGCCCTAAAATGGCTAAGGATCATTGTAAATAAAAACTATAAATAGCCAAAAGCAAGATGTAATAAAGGTTCAACTTCTGGAGACTATAGATATTTTGTTCCTTGCAGCGTCTCATCTTCATTTTTAGTAATACAAGCTTCTTTTGCCGCTACATGCTCGATGTCCATTTCCCTTCTTGTTCTAAACTTGCACCTGGATTGGTTTGTTCACGCTCTCCTATGTCTAATGCTAGATAACTGTCATCTTATCTCTGCATTGGTGCGTTGGATCTATTGTTGAATAGGTCATCTATGTTTCTTCTGTATCTAACGCTAGATAATTGTCATCTTATCTCCGTTTAGACATATTAGATTTACAAGTTTCATTCACTGGCTGCAACTGGCCATCATATGTTGTGTATGCATCTGTTGGTGTGGTTAGTATTCTTCATTCACTCACTTAATCTGTAAATTATTGAGCATTAGTGGTCTAGAGCCTTGTAGGCTGAGGGTGTTCATGCATGTCTGGAGTGAAAACAGAGTTGAAGTGGTTATCTGGCTTGAACCAAACCATCATCCATTCTAATAGTTCCTAGAACAATATTGAAGATTATATGTTACCAGGCATCTCTGAGCTACAACCATAGGAGAGTTTCCTGGAGAGATAACAACATTGGCGCCGTTGCTGGGGAGAGGAGATTGAAGCTCAGCTTCCCTGGGAGATGACACAGCTCCAACTTTGATGATAAACAATGTCTGGACACATTTTTGGTTGTAATCATCTATCTGGCGACTCTACTGGAGGCCGAATTTTTTGGCGACTCCACATCGTAGTTTTGGCTCAGTTTTTGAGGCATACTCGGAGAAATCCTCAGAAGTCACCAACTGACCAGTACCTGACCTTGAAAGGATCATCAAAGGAAAAAAGATATCACATAAAGGAGCATCAGGATCAAGTAAACCTACATAATCCCCTATATCCCTGCATGAAAGGCTTGTAATAGAACAAATACATGTTGAGAGTGTAGCCTTTAAAACTAGCAGTGAAGAAAAACTTTCAGAGATTCATAAAGCTCCTTATTCTTTAGGTTCTCCTCTTGCTTTAAGCCCAAAGGAAACCTCACCTCCTATCCCTCACACAACTTTAGTCTTGTCAGTCGCTCCTCAGCTTTCTATCATTCAGACTACCAGTACTCTTCCATCCACCACAGCCATGGCAGGTCCACAAGCACTCAGCAAAATGGAAAAAATCATAGTTGCTAGGCATGGACCTCTAGTACTGCCCATCCTTTGAATGCAATGCCTACAGGAGAAT
This sequence comes from Pinus tabuliformis, assembly GCA_031772625.1. Classification (NCBI taxonomy): domain Eukaryota; kingdom Viridiplantae; phylum Streptophyta; class Pinopsida; order Pinales; family Pinaceae; genus Pinus; species Pinus tabuliformis. The sequence goes on along the minus strand of CM062814.1, from coordinate 629,308,019 downwards.
ATCAAAAATACATGCCTAAGTTCACTGGGACTGAAGGAGTTACAGCTGAAGAACATCTTGAGTCCTTTTATAGCTATGCCGATAATCTGGATATTAGTGAAGATGATGTGTGGATGAGAGTATTTGTCCAAAGCCTAGATTGAGAGGCAAGAAAATGGTTCAAAGAATTGACCCCTAGATCTATAATAGATATTGAGGCCTTAGATGATGTGTTCCTAAAGCATTGGGGGGATAAGAAGGACCTACTCTACCACCATACTGAGTTTGGGAACCTGAAAAGAGAAAATGGGGAATCACTTTCTAATTTCAATAAAAGGTTCAACCGCATGTGCAGCAAAATACCAGCTGAAGTGAAACCCACCCCTACCTCTGCTAAACTTACTTATGCCAACGCCTTTGATTCTGATTTTTGTCTACTATTGAGGGAGAGAAGATGTGCTTCTCTGGCCGAAATGCAACATGCAGCCCTGGAGGTAGAATCCAACATCATGGCTGTAGAGAAACTCAAGGGACATGTTGATTGAAGGAGACAGAGGGGTGAATTTTCTTCATCTTCAGACCCCAAGATAGATAAAATGACCAAGATGATAGAGTCACTAGCCTCTGAAATCTCCAAATTAAAAGTTGAGCAGTACCCAGGGAAAGGAAGAGCCCCTAATACCTTTGCTCCTAGAAATCCCAATCCATATAGAAGAGCCAATGAGCAGTTGCAGATTATGCAAAGGAGCAAAGATGCCAATGAAGATCAAAGGGTGAAGACCCCTTTCCAGAATGTGACAGAACAATTTGATGAAGATGATGAGATCCACTGCATGGAAGACAAAGGCAGTGCTTCCTTCTTGACCTTGGCTACCTATGAAGAGTCGTTATTTAAGGACCAGGCCAGCCCAGAATGGGATGGTGAGGCTGTTCTACAAATTGAAGATCAGCAAAGATATAATCTGAGGTCGAAAATGAACAGTGCCAAGGAAACCCCTGTTCAAAGAGTTGTTGTCCCTGCAATACAGCGAACTATCAAGCAAAAACGATCAGCAGCTGATCCCATCATTCTCGAAGCTCCAGCTCAAGAGGTAAGAGGCCCCGACAAGTCCCCTTCTCCTTTCAGTTTTGAATCAGAAATCCAAAAGCTTAAAATATCTATGCCTCTAGTAGAACTAGTGAAGAATGAAGCCTTTAAGAGACCCATCCTTGAGGCCCTTGAGCTTAAGGCCACACATGCATCAAACGACTATGTGAATTTACAAGATGACAAACCTGCAGTTGTTGTTAGCCCAATGACTAAAACTACGGATGACAATTGCCCATCATTCTATGTCTCCTTGACTATTCATGACAAAATGCTCCAAAATTGTCTGCTGGACACAGGTGCCAGCCATAATCTAATGCCCAAGGCTGTCATGGATGAGTTGGGCCTTGATATCACTAGGCCTTATCATGACTTATTTTCTTTTGACTCAAGGAAGGTGAAATGTTTGGGGTTAATCAAAGACCTAGCCATCACCCTGTCTCAGCTGCCTATGAAGAGTATGATGATGGATATTGTGTAGCAGATGTGCCCCCAAATTTTGGCATGCTTCTTTCCAAGGGATGGATCAAAAGATTGGGTGGAACGTTACAAAATGACCTATCCTATGTTACTGTCCTAGTTTTTGGAGGTGAGAGTAGGAGATTATACAGGGAAGCTCAGTTAGCTTATATTATCAATGATGAGAAGCATCCCACTAATCATCCCATCTATGTTGTTGACACTGATTTTGGAGCCTGTATTCTCCAAATAGAAGAATCCCAGTTGGCCTCCATGCAGCTCAGGAAACCAGTTTGTCAGATCACAGAGGAAGAAGGTCCACAAATTTGGGACATGTTCTTTGATGGAGCTTGCTCTAGGGAAGCTGCAGGAGCAGGTGTAGTTCTGGTATCTCCCACACAAGAATGCATACATTTATCTTTCAAGCTAACTTTTCAAGTCACAAATAATATAGCAGAATACGAGGCTTTGATCTTGGGCTTGAATGCTACTAAAGAAATGGGCATCAAACATCTGAAGGTGTTTGGAGATGCAGACCTTATTATTCAATAGGTGAATAAGACATTCCAGGCAAGGCACCCTAGGCTGAAAGCATACAGAGATGAGGTATGGAAGCTCAAGGATTCGTTCAGTAGCTTTAGTATTTTATACATCCCAAGGGCTAAGAATCAACTTGCTAATTCCCTTGCTGTGTCTGCTAGTATGTTTGTTCCTCCTTTACCCCCTTGATTGACTTATGAAGTCCAAGTAAAATACAGACCGTCATTGCCTGATAATGTCAAGTATTGGAAAGTCTTTGAAGGTGATGACAAAGTCAATAGGTTTCTCCAAGTCATTGATGAATTCTCTGAAATTCAAATTGATCAAGAGAATGAAGCCGTGGAGGAATTCCATCAATCCTAGCTGAGAAACAAAATTGGTAAAGATAGCATCGTACAATTGCCTAATAACCATATACCCAAAGGGTTGGTGCCTCTAGAGAAGTTGTTTGATCATAATGATGTGCCTTATAAGCCTGCCCAGAAATAGATTGAGTCAGTTGGTAGTCCATAGACACAATATAGGGAGTCCAGATCATCCAAAGTATATAAACTTGTCCACCCACTTGTCTGCTGCCCAAAGTTCTGAATATTGCAACCTAATGAAGCAATTTGCTGATGTCTTCGCCTGGGAATACAATGACCTTAAAACTTATGACAAGAACATCATCCAGCATAAGATTCCACTGGAGAAAGACACCATCCCTTTTAAGCAAAAGCTAAGGCCTATCAGTGCTCTATTACTACCTTTGATTGAAAAGGAAATTAAGAAATTGTTCGCTGCCAAGATCATAGTTCCCCTAAGGTATTCAAAATGGATAGCTAACTTGGTGGTAGTGAGGAAGAAAAATGGAGAAATCAAGTTTTGTGTTGACTTTAGAAATCTAAACAAGTGCTCTAAGAAAGACAACTATCCCCTGCCCAAGATGGAACATTTGCTGCAAAAAGTTTCAGGGGCTAGAGTCGTGTCTTTCTTAGACAGTTTCTCAGGTTACAATCAGGTCACTATACACCCAGACGAACAAGAGAAGACTACCTTCACTACTCCTTGGGGCACTTTCATGTATTCCAAGATGCCTTTTGGATTGATGAATGCTGGGGCTACTTTTCAGAGGGCCATGAACATAGCCTTTGTGGGAGAAAATGATAAGTTTGTCCTTATTTACCTCGATGGCATAACAATTTTCTCCAGCAGTCATGAGGATCGTTTACAGCATTTGAGGAAGGTGTTCCTTAAGTGCAGAAGGTTTGGAATCTCAGTAAATCCTAAGAAGTCATAGTTTTCTCTAGAAGAAGGCAGACTTTTAGGACATATTGTTTCCGCTGCTGGTGTCAAGATTGATCCAGAAAGAGTCCAAGCAATACAAACATTGTCCATCCCAAGGTCAAAAAAGGACATTCAATCTTTTTTGGGCAAGATTAACTTTGTGAGGAGGTTTATTCCAAATTTTGCAGAACTGGTGAAGCACATCACTTCCATGCTAAAGAAGGGGTCAAAGATAAAATGGACAAAGGCTGCAAGAAGATCTTTCGAAGCCATCGAAAGAGCTATCATGGAGGCTCCCACCTTAGTCAGCCCAGACTACACCAAGGAGTTTTATATTTTCTCTTTTGCTTCTCATGATACACTTGCAGCAGTCTTGTTGCAGAAAAATGACGAAAGTATAGAACACCCAGTGGCCTTCTTCAGAAAAACTCTGAGGGATGCTGAATTAACGTATGACCTCATTGAAAAATAGGCATATGCCCTCATAAAGTCTTTAAAGGCATTCTGAATTTGCATTCTGCACTCAAAGGTGGTTGCCTATGTACCTTCAGCTTGACTAAAAGATGTCCTAACACAGCCAGATGTTGATGGAAGAAGGGCTAAGTGGATTGCAAACTCATAGATTTCAATATAGAGGTAAAGCCCACCAAGCTAGTCAAAGGCCAAGGCCTGGCTCAGCTTATGGCTGAGGAAAATTGCAGTCTGCTAGACATAAATTTCATAGGAGCAGATTCAGGTGTTGAACAGGCAGGGGAAGCAACAGAAGAACAAGGGCAGAACCAGTCATTGGCTGAGAATTTGGCTACTTGTGAGTGGTATTCCAGTGTATCTCATTTCTTGTTGAAGCTAGAAGTCCCTCCAGGGCTCAGCTCAAGTCAGGCTAGGACCATCAAACTCAGAGCAGCCAAGTTCTATATTAATAAGAACCTGCTTTATTGGAAGGATCCATCTGGAATCCTCTTGAGATGCCTAGACAAAGAACAATCTGTGGAAGTCATGCACCAGTTTCATTCCAGCATCTATGGAGGGCATCATTGTTGGAAAACCACAGCCCACAAGATCCTGAGGGTCGGGTATTATTGGCCTACTCTATTCTCTGATGTATTTTCATTTGCGAAGTCTTGTGATAGATGCCAAAGGTTTGCAGGAAGACAACCGCTAAAATCTTTGCCCCTGAAGCCAATACACGCCAATGGTCCCTTCCAGCAGTTGAGTTTAGATTTCATAGGGGAGATTAATCCACATTCTAATGGCCAGCACCGATAGATTTTAGTAGCCATTGACTATTTTACCAAATGGATTGAAGCCATACCAACTAAGAAGGTTGATCACCAGGTTGTCATGAAGTTCTTAACTGAGAATATTTTCACTAGATTTGGATGCCCAATCAAACTAGTTACTGATAATGTAGCAACTTTCAGAGCAAAGGAATTGATGGACTTGTGTGAATCAGTGAGCATTAAATTAGTGCATTCTACCTCATGTTATCCTCAAGGAAATGGCTTGGCAGAATCATCCAATAAAAGCCTGGTAAGGATAATCAAAAAACTGCTGGAGGACAACAAACAGAATTGGGATTCCAAGCTGAAGTTTGCATTATGGGCCGACAGAGTTACCACCAAGAGATCCATAGGCACCTTTCCATTCAAGCTGGTATACGGTACTGAGGTTGTTTTTCCAATTCAATTGACTCTCCCTGTGGCCAAATTCTTGCAAGAGGAGCAGGAAGAGGAAAATGATATGGCAAGGAGGATGAATGACTTGATGGAAGTTCATCAGATCAGAGATCAACTGATTGAGAAGTCAATAGTGCATCAAAAGAAGATCAAGGAGGTCTTTGATAAAAAAGCAAAGATGGACAATTTTCAGGTTGGTGACTGGGTTCTCAAATGGGATGCATTGAAGGAAAAGAAGGGAAACCATGGTAAGTTTGATGCCTTATGGACATGACCATTTATCGTTGCTCAATCTCAGATGAACAATACTTTCATTCTGCAAAATTTAGATGGGGAAGATGTTTTTGATGGCCCAATCAATGGGCGATTTTTGAAACCTTTTTTCGTTTAAGGCTTTAAAGCCTTGGTATTGTAAATATGTTTCCAGTTTATTTCATATTAGTTAGACTCCATGCCCAATGGAACACTATGTATTAGATTTAATCTTGTTGTTTACTGGAAAGGCAGTAGTCTACAGTTCTTGAAATCTCACAGGGAGGCTTTCATCCCCAGAAAGAGCCAGTGTTAGCTCTGAAGTGTAGCGCTGCCATATTGGAGGCTAAAGGAGGGAGGTGATCTGCTTTGATTTCTTGGATAGGGCCCCACACGGGCCATCACCCCACTTTCCTCGCCCTTCCACTTACCTTCCATTTCGCTCATTTCCTAACCCAACCCTCTCATCCCCACGGGACCCTCTTTTCGCCTTAAACCTAAATAAATTAACCCAAAAACCTGAAAAACCTTACTTTTCCACCATTATGCACCTTGCGCACAGTTCCCGAGGACATATCGTACCCCCGTGCCCCTCTGCCATTGATTTTCCCCCCACTAATCCAATGGCCCACATCTCACTCGATCAATGGAACCTGCCCGATCGTTCCCTGCCGTCAAATCAACCCTGCTAGATCTGACGGCCATCGCTCATATCGCACGAACAACAAGCACAAAGAATACTCGCCCGATAAAGGCGGTTTTTCTCTCTCTTCCACCGCGACGTGTCATCTGCTGAATGGAATCAAGCGGACTCCACCATTTACTACTTACCACCCGATGCCATTCCAATAGAAACCATAACCACCCGAACAAAACCACCCTCGTACTTTATCATCTGCACACCTCCACCGCTCGATAGCCGTCTGATCTGCTCACTCAAGATCTAACGTCCCGGACGTGTTCCGCTCTCACCACGACCTTAGGCCACCTGCGCCTGATCCCCACTGTGCATTCCCCCCGATCCAACGGCCCTCGTTCATGATAGCTCACGCTCGTCCTCCATTCTGTCACTTCTCCATCCGTCTGATTTGACACGTCCTCCCACCCATGCACTGCATACTCCACTTCCTATCAATTACCCGAGGAAGAAGGTGGTGGACTCTGTTAGTATTGTGACAGTCGGATCGTTGGACCAAATTAACAGAAAGCATGGCCGAAGGAAGAAGGACACAGCACGACCCAACAAACGGAATTAAATGGTCATGGAGCTCCACTGTCATAATCAAGCCAACTACCTATCAGGGCAGCGCAGTACCAGAATTGATTAATGTTTTCTTGATGAAAAGGATATTGCGTCTTGGAACGCAATCAAACAGTTAATGACAATAGGTGGTCAATTAAGACATCTCCAGCCCTAAAATGGCTAAGGATCATTGTAAAGAAAAACTATAAATAGCCAAAAGCAACATGTAATCAAGGTTCAACTTCTGGAGACCGTAGATATTTTGTTCCTTGCAACGTCTCATCTTCATTTTTAGTAATACAAGCTTCTTTTGCCGCTATATGCTCGATGTCCATTTCCCTTCTTGTTCTAAACTTGCACCTGGATTGGTTTGTTCACGCTTTCTCCTATGTCTAATGCTAGATGACTGTCATCTTATCTCTGCATTGGTGAATTGGATCTGTTGTTGAATAGGTCATCTATGTTTCTTCTGTATCTAATGCTAGATCACTGTCATCTTATCTCCGTTTAGATATACTAGATTTACAAGTTTCATTCACTCGTTGCAGCTGACCATCATATGTTGTGTATGCATTTGCTGGTGCGGTTAGCATTCTTCATTCACTCACTCAATCTGCAAATTATTGAGCATTAGTGGTCTAAAGCCTTGTAGGCTGAGGGTGTTCATGCATGTCTGAAGTAAAAACAGCGTTGAAGTGGTTATCTGGCTTGAACCAAACCATCATCCATTTCAATAGTTCCTAGAACAATATTGAAGATTATATGTTACCAGGCATCTTCGAGCTACAACCATATGAGAGTTTCCCGGAGAGATAACAAGTCAATATAAAGAACATAAAAAATTTGGCTTCCTAGAAGGCGAGGAAAGATTGTATCCAACTTTGACCTCACTCCAATAATTCCCTGTAGCCCTTATCCTACATACATTTTTCTACCATTCTTCAATCAGCTTTAGTTGGGCCTTAATTCACATACTAACTTGTCTTGGGACGAAGCCTCATATTGTTGAAAATAATAATGAGAAAGGCTCTCCTTTGACTTGTGCCTCAGCCAATGAGACCAAGAAGAAGTTCTCCTTAGCATGCACGAGTTCTTAAAAATTAGGGAGAGGTCCTATAAGTTAGGACAGTTCATGAAGCAATTTGACTAATATGCAGGAGTGCAAGGCTTAGTTTCTTGTCTTCTAGTGCGAGTTATTTTTGGGAAAGGACAAACCAGTGAGCCTCAAGTTCTAAATTGAGGAAAGACAAGTTGCATGAGTTAGTTAACTCTTCAATCACTAGTTTGAGTTCCAAAAATAGAACTTGCCAGAATTAGCTATTCGAATTACTTATAGGAGATCGAAAGGCACAATTGTGATCATTCTTTTGTGAGCACAAGTCAGTGAGACAAAGAAATATAGAGCATAGGTTTGTGTGTGTGTGAGCTTGTGAGAGGAACAGCGTGCAAGAGAAGCTTGTGCGCATATTTGAGGAGGAATTTCCCTTGGGATTTCCGGAAGGATTTAAGGAGAATTCCCTAAATAATAAGAGCGGCCGATGCGCATAGATATAGGGAAGCAAGATCAAGCTACTTGCAAGTGTTTCAAACCTAGTTCAAGCATGGTGAACCATTGCGTTTTCTATTGAGACAATATTGTATTGTAAGAGATCTGTTGCTCATTCTTCTATCAATAAAATTCTCAAACAATCAGAGGGTTTTCCCGGTTGGTTTCCCTCTAAAAATTGTGTTTTCAATATTGTGTGGCTGCATTATTTATATTCCTATTCTGCTTCAAATTAAGTAGATAAAATTTCGTGTCTTGGGTTACAAGTATAGTTTTAGATTTGTTCATTCAAGCAGATCAAAATTTTGGTGGTTTTCCTACATGGTATCAGAGCAGTGAATAGAATCAAGACCAACACAAGTTGAGGCAAGCATCATAGGAGAAGAACTTTTGAAGCAGTCACAACCTCTAGGAGCCTTATCAAATTAGAAGGAGCCGAGTTTTATTGTTCCTTTCTATGGTTTGGTATAGGCTGAGTTTGAGGGTAGTTCGTGGCTGAGCTCGAGGGCAGTGATGTGTTTTTTGTGTGTAATTCTCTTTGTATCAGGCCGAGATTTTCTATGTCCATTAGAAGGAGAGCTGAGCCCTTGTAGTCTCAGTATTGGAGGGCTGGAAGGCCTAATAGGTGGCTTGAACATTCATTTAGGACAACATATGAAGGAGGCTTGTAAAGGGAGGGTTACACAAGTTTTTGTGGAGGTTTAGGGGCCGAGTTGTGGAGGACTAGTGCATTGTGTTTAGGTGCACTAATCAGAGGCTATGAAATCTCAAAGGAACACCCAAAATCGTGACCTAAGAAGAGCAGAAGAAGTCTGCTAATTGAGGCATGTTTTGTGTTCTTTAGTGATTGATGCATTGCTAGGTTGTGTAGGGATGTTCTTAATATTCATAAATTAAACATATTTACCACACTAGGCCTCTTAGCCTCATAACATATAAAACCATAATCATGCAGGCACACCAGTCCCAACACATAGACACACATACACATGACTGTATCGCCCCAGAAGTAACTTTTGGCTCACCAATGTAATAATCACGATCCTTAGACACATTACATAGGCACACTGACCTTAATCATGTTCGTAACTTGGTCCATTGACCTAACATGTACATAAACAAAGAGGCATACCAACCTCACGAGTCTCAGGCTCACTAGCCAATGCATTTTATGCATGGTTATTATATTACTCATTCGGTGTTGGAACTAGGGATGTTACATTAATTATAGACATTTTTAGCCCCTCCCTCTAGCCAGGGACTAAGGTTTTGTGTAGCAGTCAAAATCCTTTGACGTATATTACTTTGCTCCAATGTTTTAAAACTCCAACTCCGACACCGACTCGGCCGAGGGTCGACTCTAACTCGATACCGACTCGGCCGACTTGATTTCAATGACTCGGTCATTGTAAAAAAATACATTAAATAATAAATATTTATTTTTTTATAAAAAAAAAAACATAATTTTAAAGATTTTCATTCATGTTTCCAAACACACAGTATTAGAATATAGATGGACAACAACATATGATCAAAGTAGGCTCATGAATATATCCATTATATCAAAATGGCACCCAGTGCACTATCCAATACATACATGATCAAAACAAAAACATATAACCAAGGAGGCTAGAAATGGCCTCTACAACAAAAGTAAACTGTGACCAGTGCTACTAACCAAGGAGGCTAGAAATGGCCTCTACAACAAAAGTAAATTGTGACCAGTACTACTGGCTAGTAGCTACTGCCAGAGGAGCGAAGATCATGTGGATCAATCTTTGGATCATCATCAGAGTCAGACAACAGGTATATAAAAATTCATATGGGACCTAAATTTGTTCTACTGTAAGAGTTTCTAATATATTCTGTTTCATTGGTTTCCATGGTGGCCAGGAAATATATTTCTATTCTAAGATTCAAAAGATCCTTACTGTGTATAGCATCCAAGTACAATCAACTAAGCTTTATCCTTTTCCAAAAAACTGCTCTACATACTACATAGTACAGAACCATTACAAACCCTACATACTACATAGTATAGAACCATTACAAACCGCTAAGAAACTTTGGTGAAGAGGCTTCTATCCATTTTAATCATCATAGCTTCTACTGCTAGCAACCCAGAACAAATCTCTCTCAGGCTAAACAATTAATAAAAAAGATTAATAAAAAAATAAATTAAAATCGTTGTTTTTTTATGTGCCTGGGCCGTTGTACGTAACCCGACCGGGTTAATACAGACTCGACAGAGCCGACCGGGTTAATACAGACTTGGCCGAGCTGGCCGGGTTAATACCGAGCTGGCCGAGTTGTTAGACAACTTGGCCGGCTTGGTATTAACCCGGCCGGCCAAAGTGAATACTTGGCCGAGTCAAATTTTTGAGGCCTGGCTCGAACCAACTCGGCTGAGTCGGTTCCGAGCCGACCATTTTTTAAAACACTAGTTTGCTCAATTTCATCAAATTTATTTTGAGTTTTATCAAATTTTAATATTTATTTTATTTATTTAGAAAAAATGAATTCATTTTTATATTTTTGAAATTTAAAATATACCTTTTTCATGAGTTTCATTCTTACATGATTTGACTTAAATCTCGAGTATGGATTTATTTTTCTTGTCGGGAATAATTAATCATTTAAAAATCTGATTTTTGTATTGGTCACTATGTAAGCTATTTATATTAAATAATTATAAGATTGGGATTTATTTAACTTAATTTTCAAGAATAATTAATCATTTAAAAATTTGTTTTTTGTATTGGTCACTATGTAGGTTTTTTATATTAAATAATTATGAAATTGTAGAGCTCCCTGCAATCAATGCTTTGCAATTCATTGTATTCCATTTGTAGGTGAGACATTGCACTCTTGTTCAAATTGCAGAGTTTGCTACAACTGACACTCCACAATACAATTATCTAACAATTGTAGGTGTGTCAATTCTCTAACAATTTATGATACTTGGTAGCACACTCAGATGACATTCTTCCACCACCTCACAAATAGACCATCAATTGAACTGTGAGTAAGTTCTAGTGTCATCGTAGGCATCGAAGGCATATCCAAAGCCATCAACAAAGGAAAAGGCACCAAATTCACCTATCCTTCTCGTTCCACCTACTATCTTGGTGGAAGCATTCATTACAATTCCCTAATTTCCCAACATCTGGCTCACCCTAGGTATGCTCTAGCTTCCACTGAGACATGCACATCTACAATAGTAGCTCTGTGACTACATATGCTTAGGGTGAGGGAACAGCCTCTAGCTACAGCAAGAAGAAGCATAATTGAAGATTCAATCAAAAAAAATGAGAGTGCTATTTTTAAGGTGGTGATTATTGTTGAAGCAACAATTGAGCTAAGCATTTTTCTTTGCAACTGCAATTGCATTTACCAAAGCCATTGCTCGAAAGAGAGTCAAAAAAGTTATACCACTTAATAGAGATTCCCAAACCCTAGACTGAGACAAATGTTAATGATAGACAAAAGGGAGGGAAGGAGCAGGTTGTGAAGAGAGGAAGGAGATTTCAGAACAAGAGGAACCCAAGGGGGAGGACTAGAGGTCACTGGTAGATGGATAGGGTGGCTATGGATACTACTTGCCACAACTAGTCATGCATGTAATGACGTGGATCTACATCATTACCTTTTGCCTTTTGCTAGGTTTGCTTCCTATGCTTATTTTACCACATTCATATCCTTTGGATAATATAAAAATTTACAACTCATGTCTTAATCACTTGGAGAAATAGCTATGGAAAAGTTTTCTTCTAGTTCTTGTGAACTTGATTTACCAATTCCCATGTATGATGTTATCAAGTTGTATCGCTAGGCACACCCTATTTGCATATTCTTCTATTTTCCTAGCTAGCACCTAAACTATGTTTGAACTTGGTATCCCTTAACATATAATGATATATGATTCCAATTAAATAGGGTGGTATCCCTTAACATATAATGATAATATGATTCCAATTAAATAGGGAAACCATGCAGAGAGAGGAAAACCATTGTCACAAGTGCATTGATCCATTTAACATACCAATCCAAAAAACATCAGAGCCCATCAACATCTTTGGTCCACAATTTTTTGTTTTCTCTAATATTTCTTCGCACCCCCACCTCAACTTCTTGTAAACTTCTTACAATGTTGTGCACATAAAGAATGGAGAGATTGTGAACAAGCCTATTGAGGGAAATCCTACTACCACACCAATCCTGGAAGAGAGGAATAAAGCCCATGCTACCACAACAATCTCAGAAGTGAGGAATTCAAGCCCCAGCCATCAACTACTCAATTTCTTGCTTGCATGCATTGTTTTTGTATTTGTAATATTCTGACTTTTTCAGTTAAGTATTCTGTCATGAGCCATTGCTTTTGCATTGGTAATATCACAAGTTTCTGAGGTTTAAAATATGAAGGCATTCGAAAAGCTTTATTCAGAAAAATATCTTCATTGTTATATAAGCACTCATTTACCATTGGATCCCTTTGTGGGTAAACTATGGAGTTGTAAAGACTTTATTCGCTTTGTTATATATTTTTCCATTAGGTTTCAAAGGTTCGCAAGTTGTGGGGCTACAGAAACATGAGAATAAAGATCTGAAGCTTCTCTAAAACTATCAGAAACTCAGGGCGACATTTAAGCTTTTGGAACAATATATGTGCTCTCTAGTTGTCTAAAGATTTGAAAAATATAAATGAATATTGTCATTTGTTGCCATCGTTTTTGAAAATATAAATGAATTATTGTTGTTTTCCTCAATTTTGTGTGACAGCATGCATTTGTGACTCTTATTTTGGTTGCTAAGCTTTGTACATTTCAAATATTTATCCATGATACCAAGGTTTGTGCTATCCTACTTGTTTATTTATTTTTATTATGCCTATTATGTCGATAGGTGTTTCTCTGCGGGCTTTGGCTGGGCATATCCAGCCAATCAGAGACTTTATTTTCATTGCCCTCCTTCCAATGACAATCTGACATCTGTACCAATGCAGATAAAAGTTGGCGGTTGGGCATAGTGGAGTTTCGGCCCATGTTGAAGGTCATTGCCTAGAACACATTTCTCTGCGAGCTTTGGCTAGGCAGATCCAACCAATCAGAGATGCCTATTTTTGTCGCCCTCTTTCCACTGACAATTTGACATCTGTACCAACGTAGATAATAGTTGGCAGTTGGGCATAGCGGAGTTTCGGCCCATGTTGGAAGGCATCACTGCCAAGAACAGTTCACCTTCGTTAATGGCCGCCTTATGTGCACAAGCTGGTGCAGCGTCGTGCCCACTACTGCTTACAATATGTGCAAACAAGCAGCCCCAGCGTTGTGCACACTACTGCCACAAATCGGTGCTTGGAGTTCAGACTGGCACGATTGATTCTTTCCAATTCATTATTTATTTTCTCTATCAAGACTATCGAAATCAACTAAAATCGATTTCTTAAAAGTTAACTTCCAGCAATAAGGTGGGAGCAGGCCATTGAAGCAGTGCGTGAACTTTTAGAGGATAAAGAGACACACCTTCAGCTGACCCTCAATGGCTTTAGTGGAGGCGTAAGCAGGTCCCTCCCCCATTGGTTCCCAACACTTTTCCCTACCCTCCTCCTAGAAGTTCGTTTAGTCAGAGAAGGCACGGGGCATTTGCAAACAATATGTTCAAGATTGCCACGGATTTACGTGTTTCTAACATAGAAGAAGGTAGTAGATTGCAAGTTAAGAGCATCTATGATGGTCTTGCAAACAATATGTTCAGGATTGCCATGGATTTACAGGTTTCTAACATAGAAGAAGGTAGTAGATTGCAAGCTAAGAGCATCTATGATGGTCTTTTTACTTCACTGAAAGCAGAGGAAGCAGGTGAACTGATAGTATTATATTTTGTTTTTCAATTTCTCTTTTTATGATGACTTGGGCATCATTTTAGGGCCCATTTCCCTTGTTTTTGTTGCTAAGTTTTTTTGTTATGATGTTAATTGTTTTTGGTTATGATTTTAATTATAAAGTACAGAGCTAACCCTGAGATTGTTCATGGTTGCACTGAATAGCAACTTGATTTCACATATTTAGATCAAAAAGACAAATGCCCTCCTATAGATATCTCAAATGCCCTGCAAGTATAGTGATTTGTTATTGGTTTGATTTCACATATTTAGATAAAAAGACAAATGCCCTCCTATAGATATCTCAAATGCCCTGCAAGTACAGTGATTTGTTATTGGTTCCATATCCATGTGTGGACAAGTAGATCCAATCCCTCAGACCTTGTTATTTCATGCATTTACTGATCTTAAGCTGTTGTGTTGAATAACTCTTCTCTAGAATAATCCAGTATCTCCGTATCAATATGAATGGATCTTCTCACTAGGCCAAATCAAATTTTAGTAATGTATGATTCTGGATTTGAGTTGCTTGTACCTCAATGTTTTATTAAACCCACATTTTCTGTTTGGCTTGGGAGGTTTGATCATATTTTCTCATATAGATTATATATCTTGTTTAACATGGCCTCTATTTTCTAGGATTGAAATAAGTTTTGTTTTGACTGAAACCTTGAGTGTTTTGACCTTGACTACACTTCTTGTTATGTATGATATTTTACAACTAATAGAAGGTTTCAAACTACAAATGGATAAAGAGCATGGTTGGATTTCTAGATAGGACAGGTGCGCCAGCTGAGGAGTTTCTTCTTTGCTTGAGAAGTGGGATCATTTTGTGTAATCTTGTCAACAAGGTTCAACCAGGAGCAGTGTCTAAGGTGGGATACCATTTATGCCCATTGGAATGTTCACATATTTTATGAAACCTGTATTGTCTTGGAATCCATCCTTTTTTTTCTACCCTGTTATTTGACTTGGGCTGTTTAGCAGGTGGTTGCAAATCATGTTTCATCACTTCCTCCATAAGGACGGTCTTTATCTGCCTATCATCATTTGAGAATGTAGAAATTTTCTTGTACTTGCTTAAGAGATGAAGTTGCCTACTTTTGAATCTTCTCATTAAGAGCAGGTGAGCATGCCAATCACATTGATATTCGTATGGATGCTTACATTTGAATCTTTGATTTTAACAAGTTTTTGTTCCTCTTTTTCCTCTTATTGTTTCTTCAGGAAAGCTTGCGGTCGGGTTCTACAAGAAAGATTATTGACTGTATATTGGCGCTGAAGGATTATTATGAATGGAAACAGTGTGGAGGAAATGGCTCTTGGGAAATATGCGGGACCTTTGAGGTTCCCCATGGTTCCGCGAAACACAGGAAATTTCCTTCAACACTCAACTCCTTGGGTGCCTGTAAGGGACCCTAAAACTCAGCCAAACCCATCAGTTAGAAACATGGATGAAGGAGAAAAACGACTCGATGACATCTTTCAATCTAAAGGTTCAATTAATGTGTGGTTATTGAGTCGAATTCATGCTTTGAAGTTCTAGAAACTATTGATGCTTGAAAATAAAAAATTCTTTGCTTCACAACAGATGTAATGGGAGCTTTATTAAAGCAGTTTGCTGAAAAAATGACAAATGGCAAGGAAAATGTTGATCAGAACCTTGTTGAAGCCATACCAACTACTGAAACGGTATGCATATATCATACCTATTCTTTTGCACTAATCCTACTCAATTAAGCACAGAACATTCTAAATGCAACATATGCTTCGAAACCCTAGTCTTGTTCAGTCATACATATTAGATATTAAAGATTTTTGTAAGCATATTGAACACTAGGTCCTCAAGAGTTCATGCTTTTAACTCTTTGTTGCTGTGCAACAGGGCTCGATGAAAGCAGAGAATAGACAAGACAAATTTTCCCTGGTGGGCATCAATTGTACTTGTCCTTGATGTAAAATGAAATACAAATTATCTCATTGGACAATATCCATAGTTTTCACGAGTAATAGATTCCATAGGTTTCACGAGTAATATCTGTTATCTAGATCCCTCATAGAGAAATAAAAATGAATCAACCATAAATACATATGCTACATGGATTCCATCAGGAAGTGTTGAATTTCACTCAGTCCTATCCTTATTTGTGTTTAAGATCAGAGTGAGAAGTTCTGTTCTCCAGTTTGATGGCAATTTCCTTCTTATGTTAACTCTAATTTGCTTTGAAGATTCAGAAAAGCTAGGATCAAGACAATTATTTCCTTTCAGATTTTCCAGACAAGAAAAATGGTGACCGTCAAAGTCAGGATCCAAAACCTTTGCATACCAGTCAGGAACATCAAATGCGTTTGGAAGCACAAAGAAAAGAAGTCAATGTGAGTAATATTGAACTCTTCACTAAAAATAATAAAATTTTGATGCTGTGGAGGCAAATCAGAAATGTAAACAAAATGTACTGCAGCACGAAATTGGAAGCCAAAGAAAAGAAGTCAATGTGAGTAATATTTTAAACTCTTCACTAAAAATAATAAAATTTTGATGCTTTGGAGGCAAATCTGAAATGTAAACAAAATGCACTGCAGCACGAAATTGGAAGCCAAAGAAAAGAAGTCAATGTGAGTAATATTTTAAACTCTTCACTAAAAATAATAAAATTTTGATGCTGTGGAGGCAAATCAGAAATGTAAACAAAATGCACTACAGCACGAAATAATTTCAATCGCCACTTGATTCAGTATAATGAAGGACTATTGTTTGATGAAGAATTGCATATGTGATATCTAGAACATTTTTTTAATAATCTAGGAAGATTATCCTACCATGTTTGCATTGCCTCTATTTCCATGATGATGAGATAACCAGCGTAGCTTCAAGCCTGATTACTAGTATCCTCCGTGACCCTCATCCCAACATGTCCCTGTTGTCCTAGAGTATGCTAGTAGGAAACATATTAGAGAGTTATATCTTACATGTGCAGTCACAGAGTATGCAATCTGGGAGCACCAGTTTTCTTGAATTGCAGTCAGAGATCACAATTTTTTCTGATTCTTTTTGGAATAATGAAACTAAATCAAACGAATACTTCTTTTGCTGTACTAAAGCAAACATGTTAATCATTTTGTGATCCACGACTATCTCATTATTGATTACCATCTTTTAGAAACTTCACAATGCTCATTTTATTAAACAATGGATATGATTTTCAGGACATAAGAGACATTACTTAGAGCACGGGAAGATGTACAAGTGTTACAGCCAGAGTGGCGAAGGGATTTTGAATTGCTTGGTAAGTTAAAGCCAGAGACTATTACACATCGACATTGAATGGGGAATATTATTTTCTTTAATGTTCGAGCTTTGTAAACTATTAATTTGTTTTGTTGTTGTGTATTGCTAACTGAGTAAGCTATTATAAGGAATGACACTGACTTCTTTCTCTAAAACATTATTTTTACAGATAACCAAGTCACTGGAATTTCTAATGCTGCTAGTGGATATCAGGGTTCTGGAAGAAAACAAGATCCTTTATAATAGCCTTCAAGACCTCAAAGGTATTTGTCCTGAAAAGCTCATCTTATTCGAGCGAAGCAATAAAGGTCTCAGTTGGAAGGTGGGTAAAAGGGTAAACAGGCACTGGATAGGAATCTGAATCTGGAACCACAGCCATAGACTTTGCCGCTTCCGTCCTGGCACTGATGAAGGAAAAGCAAAGTATCAGAAAAGAATCTCCTATCTTGTAAGCAAGTAAATCTATGCCTCCCTGTGGGGGAATACACATCCAACTGGGGGGCTTAAACTCCACTCCCTGGGTGTCTGCTTGATTGTTATGACTGTGATAATCAGATATGACGGGGGGATCGAAATCTTAATGTCGTGTCGTGAAAATACTACCACCCACATATCCAATCATATCCCTACAATTATTGCCAGAATGGATGCCATCATTATATTATGACAATTACAGTAATCTCTATTTATATTTACAGTTTTCTTGGGGCTCAGGAATCATAAGGGTATACTGCATAATCAGACCCCATTTTGGAGGTCAATCTGACGCCCAAAATGCAGTGGAATTTATTGGGGAAGATGGATACCTCCTTGTCAACACATCCAAAATGGGAAAAGATGTACAGAGGATATTCAATTCTAATAAAGGTGTGTGGGCCATCTGCTACACAAGCTACTGATTAGAGAGTCTTTTGACCTCATCTTCTGATATAATTTGCATACAGTTACTAACTTGTTTTTGTCCATGAAAAGGCAGAGAATTTTTTCATGGATATACAGCCATTAATTCGATCTGTAATGCAAAATGGGCAAAGATGTAGAGCGGATATCCAATTTTATTAAAGTTTTTGGGCCATCTGCTTGATGTAGAGAGGATATCCAATTTTAATAAAGTTTTTGGGCCATCTGCCACACAAGGTACTGATTAAAGAGTCTTTTGACCTTGTCTTCTCGCATAATTTGCATCCATTGATATCCAAAATGGGCAAAGATGTACAGAGGATATCCAATTTTAATAAAGTTTTTGGGCCATCCGCTACACAATGTACTGATTAAAGAGTATTTTCACCTTGCCTTCTCGCATAATTTGCATAAAATCATTGACTTGTATTTTTCCATGAAATGGCAGAGGAAATTTACATGGATACACAGCCATTGATCCGATCTGTCATGGATTTTTACAATGTCTACATTTTTGCATATCGTTAAATAGGATCTTGAAACACCCACACCATGGTTAGAACTTAGTATCTTTCTTCTAAGGATTTTGTTCAAAAAAATTGGTGGTTTCTCAAAAATATATACCTAAAATGGCTTAGATGAGAAAGCAGCTTCTGGTTTTTTGTTTATTACATGGATACACAGCCATTGATCAAATCTGCCATGAATGGTTACAATGTCTGCATATTTGCATATGGTCAAACAGGGTCTGGAAAGACCCACACCATGGTTAGCATATTTCTTCTAAGGATTTTGTTAACAAAATTGGTGGTTTCCGAAAAATATACATCTAAAATGGCTTAGATGAGAAAGCGGCTTCCGGTTCATAAGTTCTTAACTAAAAATTAGAACTTTTCAAGGTAACCTGGATTGACAAAATTGGTGGTTTCCGAAAAATATACATCTAAAATGGCTTAGATGAGAAAGCGGCTTCCGGTTCATAAGTTCTTAACTAAAAATTAGATCTTTTCAAGGTAACCCGGATTGACATTTTAGACTTCTTAAAATTCAGTGTGGTCTAACAGGGCCTTCTAAAAAGGAAATGGGATGGCTTAGATGAGAAAGCGGCTTCCGGTTCATAAGTTCTTAACTAAAAATTAGATCTTTTCAAGGTAACCTGGATTGACATTTTAGACTTCTTAAAATTCAGTGTGGATTGACATTTTAGACTTCTTAAAATTCAGTGTGGTCTAACAGGTCCTTCTAAAAAGGAAATGGGAGTAACTATAGAGCTCTCAGTGACCTCTTCGAGTTATCTCAAATCATTAATTCTTATGACTTTCCAGCTCCAAACGGACATGTTGAGCGAACTTTCAGGACACCACCTGATTAGCAGTCGATGAAGGTTGTAATAACCAGCGTGTTCAAACATGAAAACTGAATAGTGGCAGTGAAGGAGCAATTGTTATATAGAACAGTGAGAATCCATCCGGTTGGACATGATATGTGTAAGTGAGAATCCATCCTAGTTGGACATGATTTGTGTAAATTCAAGGTTACATGTCATTTCCTATCTGATCAGCGTCAGACAGAATCCCGCTCTTAAAAGACCAACTAACTGCATGATATGTGTAAATTCAAGGTTACATGTCATGTCATTTCCTATCTGACCAGCATCAGACAAAATCTCGCTCTTAAAAGACCAACTAACTGCATGATATGTGTAAATTCAAGGTTACATGTCATTTCCTATCTGACCAACGTCAGACAGAATCCCACTCTTAAAAGACCAACTAACTGCAGAAAGAATCCAATTATTGGAAGATCAACTAGTGGCACATAGAGAAGCTTTTGACCAACAATAAGATTCCCATCAAATTCTTTCAACTAACAGTAAGCTTCCCAACAAAGTTACCTCCAACAAAACACAAAGGGGGTGGTTTTTTGTTTATATGCTGGTGTAGCAGAGGACAATATTTCACATATTTTCACATACGGAAAACACTATACTGATATATATTCATACAATAAAACACTATGTCCATATATATTTTTGCCCGCATATATTTTTGCAATAGAATGCAAGAAAATAGGATGTGGAAATGACTTAATATGTAATCATAATTTTATAATTGGATCATAATTTTATAATTGGAGCAATGTGTTTATGAATTTTTAATCATAATTGGAGCAATGCAATGTGTTTATGAATTTTTAATTTTTAATTTGAATAATAATGTTGTATATATAACTATTATTGATTTCTTAGCTGCAGCAATGTGTTTATTCATTTTTAATTTGAATATTATTGTATATACAATTATTTTTTATTTTTATCTAAAGTTTTTAAATGGACGTGTTACTAGATGAATTTAGATTTGTGTAATTAAAATGATTTTTTAAGATTGAATGAGTTGGTAAATTAATGATTTTTTAATATGGTTGGTAGATAAATTAATTGATGCCACTTGTAAATTGTGATTCTCTTCTTTGGGATATTTAATATATTGTAAATTTTTATGTATTTTGAAATGGTTTAGTTTTTGCCTTAAATTATCATATATTGATTTATGCATGATGCTATATTTGGGATATTTAATATATTGTAAATTTTTATGTATTTTGAAATGGTTTAGTTTTTGCCTTAAATTATCGTATAATTGATTTATGCATGACACTATCTTTGGGTGATTGAAATTATGCATGACACTACCTTTGGGTGATTGAAATTTTGGATATTATGAATGAATGCATTTTAGTTCTCTTCTTTATGATTTATTATATCACAAATTCCACATGATAAAGTGAGATTTAATATATCACAAATTTCACATGATAAATTGTATTATGAGGTCAAGTGTTTACCCTAATTTCTGAGAATTGTGATAGAGATTTTGGCTATTATGAATGAATGTCTTTGCTTTGGATTCGAAAGTTCATATGTTAAACTGATTGACTTATACATAACATTATTTTTTGGTTTTGCAATCTTATATTTTTTTGAGAATTGTGATCAAAATTTTCAATATTATGAATGAACGTTTTTGCTTTGGATTGGAAAGTCTACATGATTAAACTATGTTTTGAAATGATTTTATTTGTCTCTCTGACATTTATACAAAGTTAATCTGCCATGACCTGGAGCCACACTCTATCCACTCGCTGCCTAAACCAGAGAAGTATCCTCTCTACCTGTGGCCAATCAGCACGTTGTACCCTGAAGTGCTAAAATCTTACATTTCTCCGACAAGTGTGATTAGAGTATTATGAATGAATATATTTGTTTTGAAGTGGAAAGTGATTGCATATTACAATTGTATCAAATTGTACAGAAAAAAATTATATACATTATCTTGAATTGTAGATTACAATGTAGTTAAAATTGAAGTTCAAGAAAAAAAACCCTTAAAAATATGAACATAAATTGTAGTTAAATCAATCTAGTACAAATTATCTAAAAATTTAAATTACAATGAAATGATTTTTTTTTTTCCACAATAGAGATCCATTTTTAAATTAGAATGAATTTTTTTTTTAACAATACTGACCAATATTTAAATTATAATGAAGTGATTTTTTTTTAGCCATAATACGGATCCATCTTTGAAATTTAAAGAGATGGAACTGAAGTAAAAGTTTAATATTCTTTTGATGGAAAATAAAACTTATTTTGTGTCATTTTTGTCTTAGTTAGTTTAAGGTTTGTTCTAATCAACAATAAATCCATCTTAAGCCACTCGTTTATTCTATCTAATAATAAATCCATACTAAGTTGTTCCAATTTAAAGTACAATAAATCCATAATCCATCAAAGTTTAAAAAGTAAAAGTTTTAGATTTCAACACTTCATTCTTTAAATGGTTGAACATTTATTAAAATGACAAAAAGTGTAAACAAAGTTGAGATATAATGTACCATAGCGCTGAAACCAATAATGCATTGACAAAACAAGCAAACAATTTTTCCATTAAAAAAGCATATACATTAATATTTTAAGAATGAAAATTTGTTTTAATTATTTTTGAAAGCCGATCCTTTCATCCTAAATAGGTGGTCGAACTAATTTTTTAGTCATTTAAAAATATTGATGTGTGCACCTCTTCGAGTTGCCAAGATAATACGATAAACAAACACACACACATTTCTCTTCTCTCATTACTGCATTAAGCCTTACCGCTTTATCTTCTATAAATTCTTGCAACATAAGCTTTAGAAATATACACATTCCCTTAGAAAGGAAAGGTGTGAAGTTGTAGGAAGGAAGAAGGGCAATCGAAATGGATTCACACTGGAGAGTCACAAGCACCATACATGTATTATAAAAAGCGTTGCGCTATGCTACGCTAGGATTAGGACTGGAAGAAACCGCAAGCGCTACGCCCACTAGAGCCCTAGATTGCTCGATCTTATGTCACATGGCAGGCCCAGTTGTCCCAAATCTGATAGGTAGAATGGCTTAGATTTGATGGAAAAAAACACCTAGATCAGACGACCAAGATCTACCAATTCTCACAACCACGATTTCTCAGAATGTACGATTAGAAAGATCCAGATCTTACGGCCAAAATTTTCTAGATTGGATGGCCAACATCTCCCAGATTTGATGGTTGTGATCGCTCAAATTGGACAACCAATATCTACTAGATCCGACGACCACGATTTCCCAGATTGGATGGCCAGAATGTCCCGAATCCGATGGTTACAATTTCTCACGTTGGACGACCAAGATTGCACAGGTCGGATGACCAATATCTGCTATATTTGATGGTTGTGATCGCTTAAATTGTACGACTAAGGTCTACTAGATCTGATGGCCACGATTGCCCATATCAAATGTCCAAAATGGCCAAGATCTCATGGCTATAATTTTTCAAATCAGAAGGCCAAAATCTACTAGATCTGAGCATTGTGATTGCTCAAATTGGACAACCAAGATCTACCAGATCTGATAGCCACAAGTGCCCATATCAGACGACCATAATGGCTTAGATCTGACGGCGATAATTTCTCAAATCGGACGACCAAGATCTACTAGATATGATGCTTGTGATTGCTTAAATTGAACGACTAAGATCTACTAGATTTGACGACCACAATTGCCTAGATCATATGGCCAGAATGGCCTAGATATGACATTTATAATTTCTCAAATTTGACGGCCAAGATCGCCTAGATCTATGGGCACGATCTACCAGATCAGGCGACCAAGATCTACCATATATGACGGCTATGATCGCTCATATTTGACTGCCAAGATCTACTAGATTTGATGGCCATGATTGCGCAAACTGGACAACTAGAATGACCCAAATCTAATGGCTCCAATTTCTCAAATTGGACAACCAAGATCTCTAAGATTTAATGACCACGATTTTTCATATTTGATAGTTATGATTGCCCAATTTGGATGGCCAAGATCTATTAGATCTTACGACTAGAATGACCCAGATATGATAGTTGCGATTTCTCAAATCGTACGACCAAGATAACCCAGATCTAACGACCATGCTTTACCATATTGAACATCCATGATTTGTCAGATTTGGCAGTCCAGATTGCTTTGATCGAATGACCAAGATTGTCCATACCAAACGACCAACATCGCCTAGATATGACGACCACAATTTCTCATATTTGATGGTCGAGATTTCTTTGATTGAATATCCAAGATTGTCTTGATTAGATAGACAAGATCGCCCAAATTTGACGATCGTGATTTCTTAGATCTGATGATCAATATTGCTATGATCAAATGGATGAGGTTTTCTAGATCAGAGGGCCAAGATTGTCCATATCTAAGGGCGACGATTTACTAGATCGGATGGGTTCGATTTCTCAGATTTGATAGTCACAATCGCTTTGATTGAATAGCTGAGATTGCCCTTATCGAAGGGTCAAGATCTCAGATTTGACGATCAATATTGTTTTGATCAAATGACAAATTGTCCATATCAGAGGACCAAAATCAAACTGGATGGCTAAGATTTCTCATAATTTACAGTCAAGATCACTTTAATAGAACGACCGAGATTGTCTAAAGCCAAATTTTCCCAGAGCTAGAGACCTTGATCTGGGTAGTGGATCTTGCACCACTTGGGAGCAGGTTGATAGTTGATGTGTATAAGTTGGTCGGCACATGGCACCCCTAGAGTCGTTGATCGGTCAGTGACTTGATATGTGATTTGTCGCAATATGGGAACTTTACCAAATGGAGGTGTTGTCTAGTAATTTTGTAGGAATGGGCATTTGTGAGGTTCACAAAGGCTTTGTGTGATTTAATTTTAATATGTGTGGGAATAATTCAATGTGGTCGCCAGAGCAGACGCGCAACCTGCAAAACCTCAGCGATGCAGTCTGCCATTTAAATCACCTCACAAGGCCTATAACTACAATGTTCTCCATAAAGAGCTGAAATTTAGAGATGGCGGACTTGTCCCAAAAAAATTTAGGGGCTCAATACCTTTGAAAGAGGGTGATCAACATAGTTTGTTTGTGTCACACAATTCACTAAGCAGAGTGATACCCTCTTCAGTGATCATGATCTCAACTTCAATACCTCTTTTGTTGGGGAATTTGACATGATTGAAGACTCTGGAGCTCAATGAAATTTCTTTAATGGAGAAATACCCAATACATTCATAAATCTCACGTCTCCGTTGGAACACATGTCCAATAGCTAGAACACATGTTCAATAGCTTTCCCATCGTAACAGTTTAGGACTTGACCATCAAAGAATTCACTACAAATATAATCACTCTACCATAAATCAGATTTGGTTTGTTATGTTTTAAACTTCTTAAACTAATAAACTAGCCATTTTTTTGGTAATAAATTAATCTTTCTGTAAAATCATGAGAAAAAGGTCTATCCTAAGATCACATACATATGGTATATAAGCCACTCGCCTTAGGGTGTGTTTAAATTTAAAAATCGAAAATTATATATTAAAATTTTCTTTGAAGTTTAAAGTCTTGAAAAACATAGTCACATCACAATCAATTTATGTTAGTAAAAGGCAACACTACCTTATGGTTATTCCCATGCCTATTCTCAGTGTAGAAATATCATGGTATATATTAAAGTTTTTATCGTTGATGTGATATCTCTCAACCAATGTGGTATTAATTTTTTACATAAAAAACATTTACGTGGAATTAATTTTTCACATAAAAAACATTTACACAGTAGAAACAAAGTCATTTTGTAGGTGTATGTTCTGCGATCTCATATCGAATAATTGTACCATTTATGTTTACTTTATTGTGTAGGTTTGGTAAGATTATTTGTGGATTTGATGGTGTAGTTTTGGTAAGATTATTTGTGGATTTGATGGTGTAGTTTTGGTAAGATTATATGGTAGTTTGTACCACCAAATTCATCCTCTATTGTGCATGCCATGAATGACAAGCATGTCACCTCCAAGGAGTTTGCAGTACACTACTTGCTAAGGGTTAATAAGGTTTGACTCACTTGACCCCATAAATAACAAGTACAAAATAGATTTGGATTTCCATGGGCTTAAAATGAGGTATTCTAAGTAACTATGGTCTAATAATAGGTTTGCACCCATAATTATATCCATAAATGTAGGAATTACCCAAGAAAATTTCCAAAATGAGTCAAACTTGGTGAACAAGGGATAAAAAGGATCTAAGAACCCCGCCAAAGTGTTAGACATCCTAGTAAGGCCCCAAATTTATGATAATGTAAAGGGTATTACAAGGAAATGTTCATCACATTAAAGTAATAATTGAGAGATATTATTTTGTCATTGGGCAAGTTACACATGAATCTAGTGTTGGGTTGAACCACATAATGCACTTCTTATTCTAGATAGGCACATAGGAATCAAGGATGAAGTAGGTGAAAATGCTAGGTTAGATGTATAAAGGGCCAGAGAAAGGAGGTGGAAACACTAGGGTGGCCTTATTGAGTGAAGAGAAGAGAGGTGACTATTCTAGGCTAGATTAGTGAGGACAAAAGAGAAGATAGAGTAATAGGTGTTATTAGTATGATCGGGAAAGTGACCATGTAGCTACAATTAACCACTTAACACCCAATGTCTTGCAGGAGTGGTTGTTGACTAAGATTCCATCTTCTTAATTTGGCCGTACTCAAGATAATGATCCATGAAGAGACCAATCAAATGACCAAAGTAGAAAAACGACCAAGATCTTGGAGAGATGGAAGGAAAAGAGACTACCTTGAGTAGGCTTGAGTTATCAAGGAGAGTAACAAAGGAAGCATAGGAGAAGTACAACACCATCAACCCTTAATATAGCCATTAATATTAGATAATAGAGGGTCGAGTTGGTCCTATAAAGGGATTATTCAAGTCTAGTTTTAATTTGACTTGTTATATCCTTATTGAAAATACTTATAGATATGAAAAATTGTGTTAGAGCACTACTGAAATATGAATGATAGAGGAGAGACCTACATCAATTGTTTGGATGATAAGGGAATGAGGGATAGAAGAGGGAGATTTAGAGCTCCTCTAAGCTAGTTGAGAACAACAGAGACATGACAATTGGGAAGCCCATGTGGAGTTCCATTGAGGATGATCATGTATTAAAATAAAAATAAAAGTAAGTTTTGATAAGTCTTACCTAGTCACACAAACTTTTAAGTAATAAAGAGAGGAAGCAAACTTTGAAGAAGATATGATACTAGACTAAAGAGACAAGGGATAAGCCTTGGAAGTTTTATTTGGAAGGTGAGAAAAGGGAACGAGATAATAAAAACAAAATAAGTCATCCCCTCATGAAAATAAAAGAGCTCTTCCTAAAAGGTATATAGAATCATCATCATTGCATCCAAACAAGGGTGGACATGGAGGATGTTATACTTCAAGTCTCATGAGAGAAATTAAAATTGGAACAAACTTGGTGAACAAGGGATAAAAAGAATCTAAGAACCCCGCCAAAGTGTTAGACATCCTAGTAAGGCCCCAAATTTATGATAATGTGTAGGGTATTACAAGGAAATGTTCATCACATTAAAGTAGTAATTGAGAGGTATTATTTTGTCATTGGGCAAGTTACCCATGAATCTAGTATGGGGTTGAAACACATAATGCGCTCCCTATTCTAGATAGGCGCATATTAGTAATCAAGGATGAAGGAGTTGAATATGATAGGTTAGATGTATAAAGGGCAAGTCAAGGGAGGTGAAAAAATTAGGGTGACCTTTGAGTGACGAGGAAAGAGGTGACTATTCTAGGCTAGATTAGTGAGGACAAAATAGTAGAGAGAGTAATAGGTGTTATTAGTATGATCACAAAAGTGACCGTGTAGCTACAATTGACCACTTAACACTCATGTCTTGCAGGAGAAACATGGTTGTTGCAAAATATTTCATCTTCTTAATTTGGCCCTACTCAAGATAATGATCCATGGGAGACCAACCAAATGAACAAAGTTGAAAAACGACCAAGAGCTTGAAGAGATGGAAGGAAAAGAGACTACCTTGAGTATGCTTGAGTTATCAAGGAGAGTAACAAATGAAGCAGAGGAGAAGTACAATTCCATCAACCCTTAATATAGCCATTAATATTAGATAATAGAGGGCCGAGTTGGCCCTATAAAGGGATTATTCAAGTCTAGTTTTAATTTGACTTGTTATATCCTATTGAAAATACTTACAGATAAGAAAAATTGTGTTAGAGCACTGCTGAAATATGAATGATAGAGGAGAGACCTACATCAATTGTTTGGATGATAAGGGAATGAGGGATAGGAGAGGGAGAGTTAGAGCTCCTCTAAGCTAGTTGAGAATAACAGAGACATGACAAAGTGGGAAGCCCATGTGGAGTTCCATTGAGGATAATCATGTATTAAAATAAAAATAAAAATAAGTTTTGATAAGTCTTACCTAGTCACACAAACTTTTGAGTAATAAGGAGAGGAAGCAAACTTTGAAGAAGATATGATACTATACTAAAGAGACAAGGGATAGGCCTTGGAAGGGTTATTTGGAAGGTGAGAAAAGGAAACGAGGTAATAAAAACAAAATAAGTCATCCCCTCATGAAAAACAAGAGCTCTTCCTAAAAGGTATATAGAATCATCAACATTGCATCCAAACAAGAGTGGCCATGGAGGATGTTATACTTCAAGTCTCATGAGAGAAATGAAAATTGGAAGGGTGGCCATGGAGGGCGTTCTACTTCAAGTCTCATGGGAGAAATGAGAAATGTGTATTCATTATCTCGGTGCCAAGGGATTAGGGAATTTCAATGACTTTGAGAGGTCTTGTCTTATATTTTTAAAACTTTAAATGGTCAAAGGAGTGCTTGAAAAGTGCATAGTGCTGAGGGCATGCCATATGTGAGTTGTTTTGATGTTACAATCACTCATTTGACCATGAAGTCATTGTAGAAAATATCAATAATGAAAAAAATCATTACATTAACCTTTCATTTACTGAGAAAGGGCATGTTGGGAAGGTTAAAGGAAAGGAATTGGGCATGTTTCCAGGAAATCTTAGGGGAGAACTTAAAGAGGGATTCAATTATGAGGTCATTTTGATTAGGGCTTTCCTTAAGGATACCTTTGGGAGGAGTGAGAAGAGAGAACTTAGACAAAGGGAGAAGGAGGGATTTGAGGAAGCCATGGTGTGAACCATTGTATAATGAGAGAGGATAGGAGGATCAAATGTTTTTTGTCGACTTTTCATTAGAGAAATTTTGAGGTAAAAAATGGGTCTAAAAAAATGTACAATAAAAAATAACTTTATAAGAACCAGTAGGATTCAATATGATGCTATCAACCATGGAGGATGATTCACCATTTTTGGAGTAAAAAGGTAAAAAGAATTTAAAAAATAAATAAATAACTACTTTTTCAACTTATCTCCCTATTATTTTACTCAAATTTCGAGTAGGAGCACTTGTTAGATGCGAAATTTAATTTGCAGTCATGTTTTTCATGTGTTTTACATTTTTCTTAGAGTAGGGTCCATCTAAAGTATTCAACACGGGTACTCCTTGGATGCAAAATTAAATTCCGCATCCAACGAGTGCTCCTGCTCGAAATTTGAGTAAAATCATAGGGAAATAAGTTGAAAATACAAGTTGAAAAAGTAGTTTTTCTTTTTTCCCTCCAATACTTGAGGTGATCTAATCTTATTTTAATATTTCCATTATTATTTATAATTTTCCTTAGGAGGCCCATTTTAGACCTCAAAATTTCTCTAATGAAAATTTGCTTCAGTCCAATGAGAGGGAAAGGTGCATTCAACATCGATCAAGATGAAAGGGCGATCATGCATGGGTTTGTTTGGAGAGATACTTACCTAATCAATTAGGAGATTGGTGTCAAGGTCAACGAGGTTAGGGAGGAATCCTATGAAGGGAATTCCTTCTTAGGATATGAAACAATCATAAATTTGATGTAATAAGTAGTGGATATTGGTTTTCTTAGGAACTTCTACATCACATGGATTCTTTCTGCGATATTAAGAGGTTAGATAAGAGAGGGATCGACATGAAAAGTCTCCTTTTCCTCAATGGAAGGAGCTTAAGCCTCTTCTTACTCAGAGGAAAACTATTTTTCATAAAATATTTGGAAGAAAAAGCATGGCTTGGGTACCTTGTGTATCTCAAGTATAACATTAAATTTTTCTACAACCATTTTTTTGGATTTGGCAACGTGATTGGTCTAGTGATTCTCTTAATTTATTTACTTGAATATTCACTAATATTCGGTATTGTTTTTGTCCCAATTTCCATATTTTCTCCACATACTAGTGGTTGAGGTGGAAAGGTTGGGTTTCTTCTCTTTAATGTGGAATATGGTTAGAGAGTCAATTTTAGTTGTTGGTAAGTTTTGTCACTCCATCACATGTTGCATTTTTATTGGAGTTTTGGTTTTTAGTTTATTTGGATTTTATTTCTCCCACAAAAACCTCAATGTAGGTGCTCTTGATGCATTTTAGATGTTCAACTGTATATTTTGTTGATTGGGGGTCTTCAAGAAACATTTTGACTCTATTTACCTGGTCGAGGGTCCATTTAAAAATTCTAGAAATGGTTTCCCTAAGTATCTCTAAAGTGAAATGATTTAGATCCTTATGCCATCAATGTATGAAAGTTGAAGGAGATATAGGCCAATGAGAGTAAACATACCATAGTTATCTGATCTAGGCATGTCAACATGTTGGATGAACTATTATACTAATAGGTATAGGTTTTGTATCAATGCCTCATAGATGTGATGGAACCAACAAGGGAGTTAGTTATTATATATTATAGAAAAGCTTTAGTTGAGATGTCATTATTATCGATGAACTTGGAGCAAGCCATGGTTAAAGTATCCAAGTGATGTCAAGGATTTTCTCCAATGTCCCCCTCCAAGTTTGGGTAATTTTGTTAGGTATGGAGGAAGCCATATTTGTACAATATATGGCATGAAAGGTTGTTTAGATATCCAAGCAAAAGAATAATGTGTTTTCATACACCTCCTACCACCAAGATTTAGCTTTTAACTGGGTATTCTCCAAAGGGGGATGTATTACTGTTAGAAAGGGATACCTTATCCAAACTTTATATATAATTGATTGAGAGAAGGGCTTGAACTGAAGAATGGAATATTCTTTTTGAAACTCATGGTTAGGTTCCACCTCCATTGATGTTTGTCAACTAGAATTTATAACATAGTTGGCATGTATACTTATTCAAATAATTATGGCAACAAGGCTTAACAGGGTGTTTTCATTGAGGTGAATGCTTGGATATTATGAAATTGTTGATATATAATATTTTACCGATAATTGGGTGTGTGTTGGGATGTTAAATTGTCACTGAAAAATTGCTAGAATGTGTATTTGTTATAAAGGATATGTTGGGATGTGCACTCACCTTAGAGGTTATGTGGCAGTTGTCATGGGAGCTTGGCTCATGTTTTAAGGTATTGTTGCGTGCACACTTGTACGAGGAAGGGCTATTATTGAATGTTATGATGGAAGTTGGTATTTCATTTTTAAAGTTTAATGAGTGTTGACTTGGTAGTGACATAGTTGTATGTGTACTTGTCTAGTTTCGTGTATAGAGTAAGTATGCATGGTTTTTGTAACAATGCTAATGCTTAGGGAAACCAAGGACAAGGAGGTGGCTAGGTGAGGCATCCACCATTGTTTTCGACCCTTGCTACTAGGTGAAGACATCTCTTAGCATAAAGTATTAAATGGGACTTGCTTGCAAGAGAGAAGGAGGCTCAATTATCATCAAAAGGATTTCTAAAGGGGGGAGCTTAACTACAATTGAGAGAAAAAATTCCTTAGATGGAGAGTGAGATATCTCCTCCTTTGAATTTTTGGGGAATCCTTCCCTTCTTGCTCAATAGGAAGGCGATAATGACTTTTGTAAATGGTTCTAGGCAGCGATGCACGATAATCGCAAGAGTAGTTGAGGTATGGAGGAAAATATGATCAATGTTAGTATTGTCAAATTGTAATGCTAGGAAGGGGGATCATATGCATTAACATAACCAACCATGTTAATGGTGCTTGCCTAAACAAACTTCCATTGTGGAGAGATAGAATCCTATGGTGCGAGTTAGGGGGTGAGTGGTACTTAGAGAAGTATTCATGCAAAGAACGTGAGGAAGGGAGTATAAGAACATTCCCTCTCACAAAGAAATAAGATACAACAACCTTATGTTGGGATTGAGGGATAGAAATGGAAGAAGAACAATGAGTCTTCACTTGAAGATGGAAGGGTTGATATGGACTCCCAAGTGGAGTTGTGAAAATATAGAAAATCAGTGGATTTTCTACCACATGAACTTTTAGGGTAGGAATGGAATATGACCCAAGTGTGCACACTACTAAATAGGGAAATATGAGAATGGAGTTTCAACTTGATTTTAGACCAAAGTAAGAAATAAAAGGGTGAAAAGAAAGGGTAGGACACAAGGTATTATTCAGATTTTAAGGCCTTGATAATGTTAATCTTTGGTTGTAAACAATTAGGGCACTTTCACTTAGGTACTAGATTAGGTTTGATCATATATTAGGAAATGAAATTGAACAAGTAACTAAGGTTAATTCACCAAGAATTTCTTTAATAAACTATAAACCTTAATGTAGGAAATGCAAAGAGATGTTAATCAACATCCACTCTTATAAGAGGAGGAAAAATTGAGTTTAGTTTTGTCTGAATGCTATCAACATATCTGTATTTATCAATAATGTGAATTACTTACGATAATCTAAACTTAGTCCCAGTTTAGTAGTGAACCCATGTACTCTTTAACACTTGATTACATGGACCCCATGTAGTAATGAGCACTTTCTTCATATCTCCTCATTTCATAGTATTAAATACATTAAAAAATAAAATCCACTCTATGTTGGGAAGAAATGTATTGATCGAGTTAGAAAGTTGTTGATATTGAGTTCATATAGTTGGAGAATCCTAATCCTAGTATTTTGTTCTTCCTTTAAACCATTTCCTTTGTTAAATATGGAAATTCGAGATTTTTAAGTTAAGAGAGAATTTGGAGTATCTTTTTAAACTCAATCTTCCTTTAAATATTGAATTCCAAGGTCATTAGAAATTAGAAGCTTAAGGAGTCCAAAGGTTCTTTATAAATCATTCATAAATTTAAACAGTAAAACAAAGTATGCAGTACACATTTTCACATTTAGGGAGTTTATAAGTTTCCAAATTCTCCATATTTTTCGAGGTTCATCTAAATTTCAAATAGGGTGAGATCCATGTAAGAAAAAATTAGAAAATGAAAGAAACAATAGTATAATAAAATGTGCGTTTCTTGTTTGATTTAAAATATTATCAAGGGCTTGAATTAGTTTGAGAAATCTTATCAAAGGCTTGAATAATGTTTATGTATATAAAACAAAAATAGTTATGTTGGTGTATAAAGCTATGCATAGAATTAAAATTGTACATTGGGGATCAAGAAAAAACAACCAATAATTTATCTTCAAAACATATCAGAGTATAAAGTTTACACTCCAAATTACAAAGACAAGGATATATTTATGATTATATAAATATTGGATTTTGATCGCTACATGTAATATAACATACCATAAAAGTCGCGGAGCCATTACAGCATTGACGAAACTCTTCATATGTTAACAACCTCTTTGTGAATCACTACAGCGAAGCAATAGACCTGGCGAAACAAGCAGTGGAGGGAGGTTTAAGCGTCAACTCTCATTGCTTTACTGTTTCGGTTGAAACACCTGTTGAAGAAGCAGTCGATCCAGTAACTGAATTGCAAGCACAACGCGCAGATCTGACGGTGCTGATCTTGCATATCCGACGGCTGCTATTTAACAGATCTAACGTTCTAGATTGCTCAAATCCGACGGCTGAGATTCAGCAAATCTGACCGTACAAATCGTGCAGATCCGACTGTTGAGATTTCACGGATCTGAGGGTCGAGATCGCTCAAACCCAACGGTTGAGATCGAGTAGATCTAACGGTCAATATCTCGCAGATCCAACGGCTAAGATTAGGTCGATCTGACGGTTAAAATTCGACAGATCTGACGGCTGAAATTACCCAGATCTGACGGTTGAGATTACACAAATCTGACAGTCCTGCTCACCCAGATCCGACGGCTAATATTAGAAAGATCTGATGGCTGAGATTAAGAAGATCTGACGGTCCCGATCACGCACATCCGACGGCTGAGATCAAGTAGATTGCACGGTCAAGATTGCGCAAATCCGACGGCTGAAATCTAGCACATCGGATGGACCAGATCGTGCAGATCTGACGGCTAAGATTACACAGATCTAACGGTCTAGATCGCGCAGATCTAACAATTGAGATTGAGTAGATCTAATGACCAATACTTTGCAGATCCAACAGTTAAGATTAGGTGGATCTGAAGGCTGAGATTCGGAAAATATGACGGTCCTTATCATCTGGATCTGACAGATGATATTACAAAGATCTAACGGTGCCAATCGCACAGATCCGACGATTAAAATTATGGAGATCTGACGACTGATATTATGTAGATCCGACGGCTGAGATTATGAAGATCCGACAGTCGAGATCTTCTAGATCTGACGGCTGAGACTATGTAGATCGGACGGTCTAGATCTAGAATATTTGACAGCTGAGATTAAGAAGATCTGACGGTCTAGAGAGTGCAGATCGGATGGCTAAGATTCAATGGATCGGACGGTTGAGATTCGACAAATCTGACAGCTAAGATTTGGTAGATCTGACGGCTGAAATTATGCAGATCTGACGATTAAAACTCAGCAGATCTGACAGTTGATATTACAAAGATCCGACGATCCAGATCGCGCAGATCTGACCGCTGATATTAGGTAGATCGGACGGTTGAGATTATGCATATTGGACGATCTGATCAAGAATATTCAACGGCTAAGATTATGCAGATCGGACGGTCTGATAAAAAATATTCAACGGCTAAGATTATGCAGATCGTACAGTCTAGATCTAGAATATTCTAAGGCTGAGATTAAGATCTGATGGTCCAAAGAGTGCAGATCGGATGGTTGAGATTCAATAGACCTGACGGCTGAGATTCGGCAAATCTGACAGCTGAGATTCGGTACATCTGACGACTGAAATTATGCAGATCTGACGGCTAAAATTCAGCAGATCTGACGGTTCTGATCATCTAGGTCTGACAGCTGATACTACAAAGATCTGACGGTCCAGATCACATAGATCTAACGGTCCTGATTATCCATGTCTGACGGCTGATATTACAAAGATCTGACGGTCCAAATCACATAGATCTGACGGTTGAGATTATGCAGATCTAACGGTCCAGATCTCCTAGATTTGACGGTTCAGTTCTTCCAGATCTGACGGCTGATAGTATGCAAATCGGACAGTCTAGATCTAGAATATTCGATGGCTAAGATTAAGAAGATCTGACGGTCCAGAGAGTGCAGATCAGATCGGTGAGATTCAATGGATCTGACAGTTGAGATCTCCTAAATCTGACGGCTGAGATCTCTGTGAGTTGGCACAACAGTTGAACTATCGATCTATCGACAGTTGGCCTATGGTGCACCATTCATCTGTTGACACTTGGCATAAAATGGACCGTTCATTTGTTGACACTTGGTTTCAATCTGACTGCTCAATTCAAAGCCATTTGGCACCGCATGGACAATCAATCTGGGCTACTGGGAACCAACTGGCCATCTGCCTCTGCCACGTGGATCATTCATTTATGGACACCTGGCACCATCTCTCTCTACCATTCATCTATTAACACTTGGAAATCTTAAAGGGCACCAATTGGCTAAGTTGGTAGTTTATAAAATCTCTGTATACTATCTTGGTAATGCATTTGGGACGAAATTCAGGGTGGTCGTGGTCATTGCTTCATCTTCTCATTGTTCAATCTCGCGGAGGCGTGGTTCAATTCGCTAAGGGTCGCCCTGCAGTTTCATGTTTGCGTGGATTTGGTTACAGAGCGTTGAAGATCGATTTGGAGTACTTTATTTGTTGGATGGAGAGAGGAAGGAGTTTGTGGTTGTTTCACACGCATTGTAATTAAGCGCAGAAGAAGCATGAGCTTGACAGGAAATGTGATCGCCGAAGAGACTGTTCACGTTTGGCAGATTACATGATAGGGATCCCTGTGCTTTTTCTTCACCCTCTAAACTTACACTGATAGACAAATATTTACCAAAACTTTGATCACATTACAGCTAAACTTTCCACCAAATTCTACAACTAAAATCTCCACCTATTTCATTTTTTAGCTTTATTAAGCACTGCATGTGTTAGCAAATGAGATGAAGGTAATGTATTCTATTTGAAAACAAAAATAGCTTTGGGACCGAGTTTAAATTTACATTAATATAATAATATCATGGTAAGGCATTTTTGTTATATTCTTAATGTTACAAAAAGAAGTGCGTGCATTCTAAACTTATAACATCCGTGTTTAAATATGATTTGATGGTAGGCTATTTTATATACTAATTAAAATAAATTTTATCATAGATAAAATTTAAAAATAACAAAATACAAAATTTAGAGAGTGCTAATTTATTTTAGTAAAAAGAAAATCCAAAAAAACATCTATTTAGGACCAGGTTAAAGTAAATTTGTTTCACTTTTCTTTCTTTCACGTTTGTTTTGTATGAAATATGAAATAACAGTGAAACTTGGTATTGGATAAACTATTCTACTAATAAGCTTGGCTTCTATATTAATGTCTAAAAGAGTTGATAGAACCAACTAAGAGAGTTCCCTCGGCATGTCAAAGTGTTGGATGAACTATTCTACTAATAAGCATAGGTTCTATATCAAAGCCTAACATAATTGGTGCAACCAACATAGCGAGTTCCCTATTATAGATAATATAAAAGACTTTAAATGAGGTTGTTCTTGTTAATTAACTTAGAAGATGGCATAGTGAAAATGTCCTAAGTATTGCTAAGGATTTTCTCAAATGTTCCCTTCAAATTTGGGTAAGTAATTTTGATAGATTTCGATGAAACCATGTTTGTAAGGGGTGAAAAATTGTTTAAATATCTAATCAAAAGAAGTCCTTATTGACATATGCCTCCTTCTACCACCATGGTTTAGGTTTTAACTAGCCTTATTATCCAAAGGAGGAAGTATTGTTCTTAGAAGGGGCTAACTTATCCCGACTTTCTATAGTTGGTTGATATAAGGGCTTGAACTGAAGGAGGAAAGGTTATTTTTGAAACTTAAGGATAGGTTCCACCTCCTTTTATATGTGTCAAATAGCACCTGTAACGTTGTTGACATCTATTCCTATTAGAAACAATGGGGCAAAGAGGCTTGAGAATGTTCCTCGAAATTTGATTTGGGGGAAGTTGTGTTTGTACAATATGAGGAGTGAAAGGAAGTTTAAATATCTAATCAATGGAAGTATTGTTGTCATACACCTCTTTCTACCACCATGATTTAGGTTTAGGGATATTCTCCAAAGGGGGAAGCAGTATTCTTAAGAGGGGCTACCTTATCCCTAGTTTATTTATTGGTTGGGAGAAGGGTTTGAACTAAAAGGCAAGTTGTGTTCCACTTGCCTTGATGTGTGTCAACTAGGATTTGTAACATTGTTGACATGTATACTTATTAAAATCATTGGGGCGAAGAGGCTTAAGAGGGTGTTGTGGTTGAGATAAATATTTGGATATTGTGCAATTGTTGATCTATATGATTGTGCCCATTGTTGGGAGTGTGTTGAGATGTAAAATTTTCACTACAAAATCATTGGAATATAATATGTATTTGTTGCAATGGGTATGTTGAGATGTGCACTCACCTCACATGTTATGTGGCAGTGATGCTAGGAGCTTGGCTTGTGTCTAATGGTATATCATTTTGAATGGTAGATGCATTGTATTTTAGGTATAAGCTTACTTCTTGTATCGAGGTTAAGCATCGATTAGTTAAACATCTGTTAATAAATTTTCATGTAAGCATTAATTACGGCCTCTTGTACAACATTTTTAGATAATATATTCTTGTCTTGTACTCTAAATTAACTATTATTTAGGTAAAATGTTTCATTACACTCGCTTCTTTTTTATGATTCTATGAAAGAATTACAGCGGAAGAGTCATTAGTCAACTAGAAATAATCTTGAGTGATGTTCAATGCACCTTTCCCTCTCCCTGCACTGAAGCAATTTTTCATTAAAGAAACTTTGAGATCAAAAAAGAGCCTCCTAAAATAATAGTGGAAATATTAAAATAAGATTAGATTGCCCATCAAGTTTTGGAGGTTTAAGAAAAAAAAAAACTATTTTTTCAAGTTATGTCCCTATGATTTTACTCAAATTTTGAGCGGGAGCACTCGTTGAATGCAGAATTTAATTTTACATCCAAGGAATACCCATGTTGCATACTTTCGATGGATCCTAAAATGTGAAACACATGAAAAAATGTGATTGCAATCACATTTTTTCATGTGTTTCACATTTTTCGTGAGTAGGGTGTGAAACACATGAAAAAATGTGATTGCAATCACATTTTTTCATGTGTTTCACATTTTTCGTGAGTAGGATCCATCAAAAGTATGCAATATGGGTACTCCTTAGATGTAAAATTAAATTCCGCATCCAACGAGTACTCCTGCTCGAAATTTGAGTAAAATCATAGGGAGATAGGTTGAAAATATGAGTTGAAAATGTAGTTTGTTTTACTCCAAAAATGGTGAATCATCCCCCGTGGTTGATAGCATCATATTGAATCCTACTGATTCTTATAAAGTTAATTTTTGTTGTACAATTTTTTTAGGCCCATTTCTTACCTCAAAATTTCTCTAATGAAAAGATAACAAAAAACATTTGACCCTCCTATCTTCTCTCATCCTACAATGGTTCAAACCATGGCTTCCTCAACTCCCTCATGCTCCCTTTGTCTAAGTCCTCTCTTCTCACTCCTCCTAAAGGTAATTTATAGATATCCTTAGGGAAATCCCTAATAAAAATTGCCTCATAATTGAATCTCTCTTTGAGTTCTCCCCTAAGATTTCCTAGAAACATGCCCAATTCCTTTCATTTAACCTTCCCAACATACCCTTTTTCAGTAAATGAAAGGTTAATGTAGTGAATTTGTTCTTTATTGAGATTTGCTACAATGACTTCATGATCAAATGAGTGATTGTAACATCATAACAACTTATGTATGGCATGCCCTCATCACTATGCACTTTTCAACCACTCCTTGGACCATTTAAAGTTTTAAAAATATAAGACAAGACCTCTCAAAGTCATTGAAATTACCTAATCCCTTGGCACCGAGATAATGAATACACATTTCTCATTTCTCCCATGAGACTTGAAGTAAAACATCCTCCATGACCACCCTTCTAATTTTCATTTCTCCCATGAGACTTGAAGTATAACATCTTCCATGGCCACCCTTGTTTTGATGCAATGATGATGATTCTATATACCTTTTAGGAAGAGCTCTTGTTTTTTCACAAGGGGATGACTTATTTTGTTTTTACTATCATGTTCCCTTTTCTCACCTTCCAAATATCACTTCCAAGGCTTATCCCTTGTCTCTTTAGTCTAGTATCCTATCTTCTTCAAAGTTTGCTTCCTCTCCTTATTACTCAAAAGTTTGTGTGACTAGGTAAGACTTATCAAAACTTACTTTTATTTTTATTTTAATACATGACTATCCTCAAAGGAAATCCCCATGGGCTTCCCACTTCGTCACATCTTCGTTGTTCTCAACTAGCTTAGAGGAGCTCTAACTCTCCTTCTTTTATCCCTCATTCCTTTATCATCCAAACACTTGATGTAGGTCTCTCCTCTATCATCCATATTTCACCAGTGCCCTAATACAATTTTTCTTATCTGTTAGTGTTTTCAACAGGAAAATTAAAACTCTACTTGAATAAGACCTTTATAGGGCCAACTTGGCCCTCTGTTATCTAAAATTAATGGCTATATTAAGGATTTATGGCATTATACTTCTCCTATGCTTCATTTTTTACTCTCATTGACAACTCAAGCCTACTCAAGGTAGTCTATTTTACTTCCATCTCTCCAAGCTCTTGGTCATTTTTCTACTTTGTTCATTTGATTGGTCTCCTCATGGATCATTATCTTGAGTAGGGCCAAATCAAGAAGATGGAATCTTAGTCAACAACCATGCTTCTCCTGCAAGACATTTAGTGTTAAGTGGTCAATTGTAGCTACATGGTCACTTTCATGATCATACTAATAATACCTAGTACTCTCCCTACTATTTTGTCCTCACTAATTTAGCTTAGAATAGTCACCACTCTCCTCTTCACTCAATAAGGTCACCCTAGTATTTCCACCTTACTTCTCTTGCCCTTTATACATCTAACCTAGCATCTTCACCTCCTTCATCCTTTATTAATATGCACCTATCTAGAATAGGGAGTGCATTATGTGGTTCAAACCTACACTAGATTCATGTGTAACTTGCCCAATGACAAAATAATACCTCTCAATTATTACTTTAATGTGATCAACATTTCCTTGTAACACCCTTCACATTATCATATATTTGGGGCCTTATTAGGATGCCTAACACTTAGGTGGGGTCTTTGGATTCTTTTTATCCCTTGTTCACCAAGTTTGACTCATTTTGACATTTTGGAAATATTCTTGGGTAATTCCTACATTTATGGATCTAATTATGGGTTCAAACCTACTATTAGACCATAGTTACTTAGAATACCTCATTTTGGGTCCATGGAAATCCAATCTATTTTGTACTTGTTATTTATGGAGTCAAGTGAGTCAAACCTCATTAACCCTTATTGATCTTAAGCAAGTAGTGTACCGTAAACTCCTTGGAGGCGACATGCTTGTAATTCATGGTATGCATAATAGAGGATGAATTTAGTGATACAAACTACCATATAATCTTCCCAAAACTACACCATCAAGTCAACAAATAATCTTACCAAACCTATACCATCAAGTCAACATAGATGGTACAATCATTCGATATGAGATCGCCCAACATACACCTACAAAATGACTTTGTTTCTACTATGTAAATGCTTTGTATGTGAGAAATTAATACCACATTGGTTGAGAGATATCACATAAACGATAAAAAAACTTTAATATATACCATGATATTTCTATATTGAGAATAGGCATGGGAATAAACACAAGGCAATGTTGCGCCATTTTACTAACATAAATTGATTGTGATGTAACTATGATATGCTTTTCAAGACTTTAAACTTCAAAGAAAATTTTAATATATAATTTTCAATTTTTAAATTTGAACACAATAATATACTCGTTTCACCCTAAGGCAAGTGGCTTATATACCATATGTGATCTTAGGCTATGCCTTTTTCTCATGATTTCACTGCAAGACTAATTTATTACTAAAAACGTGGCTAGTTTATTAGTTTAAGAAGATTATAAGATATAACAAACCAAATCCGATTTATGAGAGATCGATCGTATTTGTGGTGAATTTTGTTGATGGCTGAGTCCAAAATTGTTACAATGGGAAAGCTATGGGACAGGTTTAGTTCCAACGAAGACATGAGATTTAGAAATGTATTGGGTATTGGTGAGCTCCAGTATTGTAGCAATAATGCTACAACTCCTGGGGCTTCCTGTCTCTCATTTTATCAACCCGGTAGTTCGTACAAACTTGGAAGCGACGGTGCTGTATGCACAAGTACTAGCTCTTGTCAGAGCTGTCACTTGGTCAGCTGGCACAAGTCCGCTAGGGCTCAAGCCAACTTCTATAGGCTCACAGAAGAAGCTTTATCAATGATGGATGAAAGCTAGCTCAAAGGAGACTAATCTACTTGACAAAAATGAACTGAAAGCAAATCAAAGCATGTAAACCTAGGAAACCCTAATTTAACTAGTCTAACTTCTATAATGCAAAGAATGTGAAGGAAACTTCTACCAATGCTGCTGTTACCTCTAATAAGTGAAAATGCATGGATCTAAGCTGCTTGCATCACTAAAGACATGTTTTTGTATTTTTCCTTTAAGTGTGTGGAATGATTGTGATTGTGTGCTAATTAGGGTTTGGTTGTGCAGATGGGATGGAGAAGGAAGGAGAACGTGGGACAGGTTGGGAAGGCTAGGAGAGGTCCCTAGGGATCCTTAGCATCCATCCACAGAGGTTCCTCACATTCAGAAGCTCAGCAACCGAGTGAGTGGCCTCCTACAGGATGTCTGCAGGGGATCCTACAGGATACTTAGAGGTTTCTACAGGATGTCTATAAACTGCTACAGGATGACCTACCGTGA
This sequence comes from Pinus tabuliformis, assembly GCA_031772625.1. Taxonomy (NCBI): domain Eukaryota; kingdom Viridiplantae; phylum Streptophyta; class Pinopsida; order Pinales; family Pinaceae; genus Pinus; species Pinus tabuliformis. The sequence goes on along the minus strand of CM062814.1, from coordinate 629,266,192 downwards.
GTGTTTGAAGAGATGGAGGAGTGATGGAATGGTAGGGGGAGATGTGCAAGGTGGGAATGAGGCTGGTGATGGCTCTAGAAGTGGAGGAATGAGATGAGAAATGAGTGTAGGGAGTAGGTTGGAAGATAGAGGGCTAGGTCAACAAAAGGCTAGGAAATGAAGTTACGTGAGGAGTGGAAGGCTTTGGGAGATAACAGAGCGGGGTAAAGGTCGAGGAGATGTGATGCATGCGTGATCAAGATGGAGAATGAAGTAATGGACGAGAGAGGGCAGTGCAAGTGAAACGAATGCTTGTGACTGTTACCAAACCGAAAATGCATTAACCTAAACTACTTGTGCTTGTAAATTCAATGAACAGCAATCCAAAACGCGAAGGAGAATGTGCATGAAGCTGTGGTAAAGGAGCGTGGTGCAGGTGTGAATGACAAGGAAGCATCTAACATAACGTGACTGTGTTTGCAGTAATCATGAGATAAAGAAATGCGTGTTTTTGGTGGTTAGTCATGGACTGCACCCCAATCCCAAATGAGACGGCAGTGAGCCTTAACAACCCTTTTTGTTGGAGCTCCAATGGACTATATCTATCCTCTGCTACACTAAACAATTGTGAACAAACTCACCATAAGCAAATCCTATCTAACTCGTGAAAAAGACCAACTTAACAACCTGTAATTCGAATTGCATGTGCAAATGAAAAGCTCAAAGTGCTGAAATGAAATGGAAACAACACTACAGCAGAGGGGATCTATGGCTCTCAGGTTGGGCCCTAACCTGAGAGCTATAGTCTCCTTAAGAAACTCAGAACTAGATCACAAACTGCCTTCTTTATTCATAATCTGATGTTATGCCAAATTGGCTTACAAAAAGGAATGAAAACTGAACTGTGCTCCAAAATTACAATAGCAATACGAGAGTTTCAACAACCTATCCAAGGCTAAGGCCTCTATACTTATACAAAAACGATGATCCAACAAGTGTCCTTGATTTCAGGAACTCGGCTGTCCAACTAGAGTTTAACTGCTGATCCTGTAGGACGGTCATAACTGATGTTCCTGTAGAGCAGTTTATAACTGTTGTTCCTGTAGAACAGCTGGCTGCTTCTTAAGCTCGGAGGGGAGATGGATTGGAGCTCAGAGTTCTTGGTGGGAATCACGAGGAATGTCCCAAGACCGTGGACATCCTCTCCTAAAAACCAGCAGTGCCACCTCATTGTCTCTTTATCTCCTTTTTCGTTGTCTCTTGCTCCCTTTTAATGCCAAAACCTGGAATCATAATGCATTAGTCACGTAGATAAAGTGCCTACCCTTCTTCCTACAAACAACATGAATAAACTAAGAAATGCATGCATAAGCAATAAAAAATGAATGGTTTGAGCAAGTAGAATAGGCCAAAATGAGCCCAAATTGTACCAAAATTGGGGCTCATCATCACCCCCCAGCTGAACCATTTGCTCATCCTTGAGCAATTTTGCCCCGGCTCCTTGTCCTTGTCCGAGAGCTGGGGCCCAAAACCTGCTCCTTCTTCTCTACTTTTGGGGCCTCCGTTTTCTCTGCCTCAGGTGGAGACGAGGGTGGTGCTTCTTCCCCCTTTTTCATTTCCTTGAGCCGGGCTTCAGAAGGCGACTGGCCTATTTTTCGCGTCCAGGAAGTGACTTTTGGGCTTCCCTTCTCAGGGGTGGCCTGTGTTTTGGAGGGAGTTCTTATACTGGGTGAAGTAGGGATGTCTCCTGAAGTGGGTTGGCTGCTGGGTGGAGGCTGCGACTTGTCTGTTTTCATTCTCTAACTCCTCCTTGCTTTGGAAGGTAGAGGGATCTCCCTCTCTCTCTTTTCTTTGGGTTTTGCCGGTGTGCTGAGGGCAGCCAGTACCGCTGCCGCCTCCTTTTCGAGGATGCTAGCCTTCTCTTTCTCGTGCTTTGCTCTCTCGGAGCTCCTTGTAGAGGGTCCCTCCTCCTTTGGTTTCGGGCTTCCTGCAGAAGACCCTTCCTTGACCGGTTTTGGGCTCCCTGTAGGAGCATCTTCCTTAGCTCTTGGGCTTCCTGTAGGAGCCTTTTCTTTTAGCACGTCTGGGCTTCCTGCAGGAGCTTTTCCTTTTTCTTTCGGGCTACCTGTAGAAGCTTTTTCCTTTAGCAGTTTTGGGCTTCCTGTAGAAGCCTTTTCTTGAATTTTTGGGCTTCCTGTAGAAGCCTTCGTCTTTGTTTCCAGACTTCCTGTAGAAGTCTGTTCCTTAGTGATTTTCGGGCTTCCTGTAGAAGACCCTACTTTGTCCACTTTCGGCCCTCCTGTAGAAGACTCTTTCTTTACGCTCTGTGGGTTTCTTGTAGAAGATCCCTTCTCTGTTTTTGAGCCTCCTGTAGAAGCCTTCGTCTGCTTTCCTGTAGGCGTTGTTCTGGGGCTTCCTGTAGAAGCCTGCGTTTGTTTCCCTGTAGATGCAGCTGTCACCACCTTTTCTTGCTTGGCTGCATGGATTTTGCTTTTGGCTTTGACTGCAGGAGCTGACGAGGTGCTTGGGCTGACAGGGACCACCTCCGCTTTGTCCATTATGCTCTTCATCCTCTGTTCTCTTGCTGTCAAAACAGGTGTGTCACCCTCCTCTTCGTCTTCCTTTTCTTCTTGCTTCCTCTTTTGTTCCTTCCTTTGCACCGTGGCAGGGGTCTTCTGACCTGGTTCCCTCTCTTCTTTGGCCACTACCTCTTTGTCTTCACTGCTGGAGGGGCCACTATCTTCGACCAGCATTTTGATGTCCCCATCTCGTGTTAGATTTCTAAATGACTCCCAGGAGAGGGGAACTTTATAGGAGTGCAGTGCATCCTCTACAAGCAACTTGATCAGCCCATGGTGTGCCACCTGATCTGGGACGCCACCCTTCAGCTTCTTAGCACATTCCATTAAAGATTGCAACAGGAAATAAGGAATGCTTAATTTCTTTTCTACAGGAAGCTCACTTCGGTGCCTTAACTCGTTCAGCAATCAGAAATGGTACCCGTAGACGATGCTATAGCGCCCCTCACATGTAATATATTTCATAATCTGCAAGCTGACCTCGTTCCAAGGTGGTGTCAAACTATTCCTTCGTACTCCATTCTTATCTTCAGAGAATTCTTCCTCAAGTGGAAAGAATTCCTTCTTCGCTTGCTGGCTCTGTTTTCGTTCTTCTTTATCCCACGGGAGACCCATAGGAAGCTCAGTGATTCTACTGATGGACTGCGGGGTTATCTTGAGGCTTAGGCCTCTGAAATTGACTGTGGCCAGCACCTTGGATTTTGGCCTCAGGGCCTGCAAGAATTCCTCGGCCACTTCCTCATCGTAGCCCTGTAGTTTATCACAAAAAGGCATCCATTGTGCTCTAGTGAAGAGCTCAACCACTGCCGGATTTCTTCTTAGTGTATTTGAATCGGTGGGCTCTCGCCTGATAAACCCGCCAGGCATGATGAACACAGTGGTTTTGACCAAAGGCGGTAGATACAAAGGAAATTCGGTCTTATAGACAGAGCATGCAATGAATTCTCAGAACCACAGTCTAATTATACCTCTATCCTGTAGAAGCGATAGTATGGGCACGGCAATCCAATATCTTTTATGACCAGACTGTGAATAATGACCTTTTCACCTTTGAAAACCAATTGCGGAAGGAGTTTCAGGGTTACCTCTTTTCCGCCACCTTTTTTTACGTGAAGACTTCACCTTCCTGTAGAGACTGCTTTCTGTAGATACTGCTTCCTGTAGGACTGTGTTCCTGTAGAAACTGTTCCTGTAGGAGCAGTGCGCAGACTTCGGGGGAAGCTATAGTTGGACAGCAGTCGAGAGGTGCCTTACCAGCGTTCAGGTAGCCGAGAGCTTGGCGTATCAACATGCAGAGGTAATCGGAGGAGCTACTCGAGTTTTGAAGTGAGGTTGATGGATATACACGCTTAATCGAGCCGATTAGATTTTGAATCGGCGCAGCTCGTGGCGCGGGGGGTGAGCTGTCCCCGCCGGACCGTTGGGTGACGTCACCCATCGTCCGCCTGCACATTTGCTTGCTGCCGCATTCATTCCCACAGATCTGCCGCCGCCCTTTTCTGTTAAACTCGTTTCACGGTTGACGGGACTAATCTTCACGTGCGTGCTACGTGTGTCTTTTGTCGTGGCTGCCACCTCATCATCTGACTATCCTTTCACTAGCCGATGTGGCCAGTCAACTGGCCTTACGGCCGCTCAAACATTCACCTTTATGCCATGCAAAACAAATCAAAGTAATATCCATGCGATTTGATGGAGAGAAGGATTAGAACACTTACCTGCGCGCGGCTGCACATGATTTCCAGTTTGTGGACGATGGATTTACCTGCTGCACGCGGCTTACACAAACTCGGAGGCACATGGCTACCGGTTGCTGACGCTGGAGTGGATGGTTTCGCGTTCATGCGCCCGTGTTTTCTCTCGGATGGCGGTGCTGTGGACGGTATTCACTCGAGCAGGTTGAACTGTTACAGGATCCCCGCGAGGGGTCTTGTCACAGTCCTTTCTCCTTGGGTACATGCTGCATGCTGGCAGTTCTGGCTTCTTGATCACGATCCCAGCGCTTCTGATGCATAACGTGGATGTGGTATGGCTCTCGGTGCTTGGTTTTTCTTTGACAGATGTTTTTTTACGAGAACTCATTGCTTTGTTGTGCTGCTGCAGGGATCTTGGTTGCATGGCGACGAGGATGGTGGAGCAAGATAATAGCAATGTTCAGGGGTGCCATCAGTGGCATGCATGCGTTCAATCCACTCCTCAGTCGCTAGATCTTCACTTGAAACACATTTCGGCCGTCGCAACCTTCTATAGGAAGTTTCCTGTAGAACACAGAGCTTCCTGTAGAAATTCTGCACTTTCCTGTAGAAGATCCGCGTCTTCCTGTAGGAAGACTGTCTGTTCCTGTAGAAAACTGTATCTTCCTGTAGAAGATCCAAATCATGATAAAAATTGTACATACCTTGAAAATCATTGTTATTCTTGGAGGAGGTGTTGATGACATCCTTTGATAGCATGATGAAGGCCCCTGGCTTGGAGTGGAGAGGCTTCTTCTCCTCCATAGAACATCTGCATGCAAAACTTTTATTGTGCTTATTGTTTTTTTTTTTCTCTTTTTTTTTTTTTGAAAAGATAGCAGGGGCGCCCCAAAGAGGTTTTCACCCTTGCTACCTGCCCTGAGCGCCTCAATGAGGTTTTCACCCCTACTGCCTGCCTTGGGCGCCTCAGAGAGGTTTTCACCCAAGGATCTTTATTTTTTCTCTCTTTTTCTCTTTTTTTTTTTTTTTTTTTTTTCTTTTTCTCTTCAGGGTATGCCCAAAGTGGAGGCAGAACCCTTCTCTATGACCAAAACAGATTTCTCCATAGTGCTGATAAACTCTTGTCTTGAGAGAGGTCTTCTGTAGATCTTCAATCGGTGCCCATTGACAAGCATGGGAATGGCTTCCTCATCAATGGTTCGAATGAGGACAGATCCATTGTCATGGCACTGTTCCACTACATATGGTCCTAGCCATCTGGTTCTCAACTTCCCCTTGAAATCTTTGAATCTGGAGTCATACAACAAAGCCCAATCTCCCGGCTGGAACTGCTTGTCATGGAGATGTTGATCATGCCACACCTTTCTCTGAAGTTGAACCACTTCTGAGTGAAGGAGGGCCTGCATGCGGTGCTCATCCAGTCCATTCAGCTGCAATAACCTTTCTTGTTGTGCATGGCTGAGATCTAGGTCCAGCTGAGCTGCCATCCTCAAAGTGTTATACTCAAACTCAATGGACAGCAAAGCTTTCTTCCCATAGACCAGCTCATAAGGTGTGAAGCCGGTGGTGGTCTTCCAGGTGGTGTTGTAAGCCCATGTGGCCTCAACCAGGCGATCTGCCCAGTCCTTTCTGCTGCTGCTCACCACTTTGGTCAAGATCCCTTCTAATGCTCTATTGGTGACTTCCACCTGCCCATTTGCTTGAGGGTGATAGGGGGTGGAAGTCCTGTGCTTGATCTTGTGATGAGCTAGCAGATCTTCAATCAAGTTGGATGTGAACTGGATCCCCTGATCGGTCACTAGCTCTCTTGGGTAGCCAAACTTGTAGAAGATGTTCTCTCTTAAGAACTCGACCACCTTCTCTTCTGTTGCTGCTTTGATTGCTTTAGTCTCTGCCCACTTTGTCAAGTAGTCAGTACACACAATGATGTAGGACCTCTGCCTCGAAGAGGGATTGATTGGACCCACAAAGTCCATGCCCCACTTCTCAAATGGCTCAAGAGTCACTTGAGGTTGGAGAGGCATCTCATCCCTTTGGGTTGGTTTCCCCATCCTTTGGCATTGGTCACACTGGCTGACATATCTTCTGACATCTTGATGAAGTGTGGGCCAATAGTAGCCTGCCTGCAAGATCTTGAAGGCAGTTCTCTTTGCTGCAAAATGTCCTCCACAAGGCCCATCATGACAGGTGAGGAGGATGTCAGAGACTTCCTCTTCCCTTACACAACGCCTTAAGATCTGATCAGGGCCAAGCTTGAACAGGTTGCCCCCGATCCAAGTGAATGAGGCACTTTTTCTGATGATTTTGCTCTTCTCTTTTGAAGAGAGGTGCGGAGGGAACTGAGCTGAAACAAGGTAGTTCGCTATATCAGCAAACCATGGAGAGAGTACTGAGATAGCAAACAGATGCTCATCAGGCATCTGGTCATCCACCGTCCCATCTTCACCTGCAGACAAATCCAATCTAGATAAAAAGTCAGCAACAACATTCTCTCTACATGGTTTATCAACAATGGTTAGATCAAACTGCTGCAATAAAAGTAACCATCTAATAATACGAGCATTCACATCGGGTTTATTCATCAAATATCTAATAGCAGCGTGGTCAGTATGTACAAAAGTCTGGTAACCAGTAATATAATGTCGGAACTTGTTCAGTGCATGGACCACAGCTAAGAACTCCTTCTCGGTTACAGTGTAATTCAGCTCTGCTTTGGACAAGTTTTTGCTAACGAAGTAAATGGCATATGGAAGTTTTTGCTCAACTTGTCCTAAGGATGCACCTATGGCTTTGTTCGAGGCATCAGTGTGGATGTGGAAAGGTAGGGCCCAGTTTGGACCTCTCAAGATTGGTGCTGACACCAACTTGTCCTTTAACTCATTCAAACTCCTCTGACAATCGTCAGTCCACTTAAACTCCACATCTTTTGCCAACAGACCAAACAATGGTGAGGCTAACTTGCTGAAGTCCTTAATGAATCTCCGGTAGTATCCTGCTAATCCCAAGAAACTCCGGACATCCCTTACTTTTTGAGGAGGTGGAACCCTCTTGATGAGAGCAATTTTGTTAGGATCCACCTGTAATCCTTGGCTAGAGATGGTATGGCCTAGCACGGTCCCTTCAGTCATCAGGAATTCACATTTTTCGGGACTGAGGGACAGGTTCATCTCAATGCATTTGGTTAGGACTTTCCTCAGATTGGACAATGCTTCCTGGAAGTTGGCCCCATAAGGAGTAAAGTCATCCATATAGATTTCCACTGCATCATGGACCAGCTCCGAGAAGATGCTTAGGATAGCTCTCTGGAAAGTAGCAGGAGCATTGCATAGCCCAAAGGGAAGGACTCGGTAGGCAAAGGTACCCCAAGGGCAAGTGAAGGTGGTCTTATCTTGGTCTTCCGGGCTGATTTGGATTTGATTGTACCCGCTAAACCCATCCAGGAAAGAGAAGAATTTCTTTCCTGCCAGTCCATCCAACACTTGATCTATGAAAGGCAGAGGGAAATGGTCTTTTTTGGTAGCTTTGTTCAGCTCACGGTAATCTACACAGATTCTCCACTTCCCATTCTTCTTGGGAACCAACACTAGAGGGGACACCCATTCACTATCTGAGATGGGGTAGATGAATCCGGCATCCAACAGTTTTTGCAATTCTTCCTTGACAATGTCTTTAAGGGCTGGATTCATTCTCCTCTGGGGTTGCCTAACCAGTTTACAGTCCTCTTTGATGTATATATGATGAGTACAGACCGAGGGATGGACTCCTTTCATCTCCTTATAGCTCCAAGCAAAAGCATCTAGGTGGCTGGCTAACAGGTTGCACAGCTCCTCTTCCTGAGAAGGAGATAGGGAGGAGCTGATTTTCAATGCTCTCTCAGGGCCGAACTCCACACTCTTAACTCTGGGAGTGACAGGGTTGGTTGTACAAAGATCCGCTAAGGTGCTAGCTTGGGCATCCTCCACCAATTTTTCTAAAGGTAGTGCACTGGTAGGTGGGTTTTGGATCAAGTTCTCGATCAAATCATCCTCGGTCGGGGGATTTCTTCTATTGGTTTCTATGGTACACAGAGGTGTTGAATACACCTCGTCTTCTTCTCCTTCTTCCAACCAGAGTGGTAAGTCATGCTGCAAAGAGGGTTGGGCAGGAGGGTATAGGACAAGTTGCTTGGACATAGGACCATTTTTTATGGTCATATTTCCGGCACGACAACTGATATAGGCATCTGCAGTGGCTAACCAAGGCCTTCCCAAAATGAGGGGATATCCAGTAAGCTTTGCCTTTGGTTGCAGAACCAGGAAGTCTGCAGGATACTCCCAAGAGTCAATAGAGACCAAGACATCTTCCACAATCCCCTCGGGAGTCACAGTGGAGCGATCTGCTAATTGCAGTACTGTCGAGGTCTTCCTCAAGGAACCTTGAAGATTGAGCTTGAGCATGGTATCCCTGGTCATTACATTAATGGCAGCCCCCAGATCAATCAGGGTGTGGGGTATGATGGTGCCATTGATGTGGACATCTACTACAGGACTTCCAGGATCTAAGTACTTTGGGCAGATGACTTGTCCTAGCATAAGGTCAGACAGTTGTCCTATGACATTGATAGTTGAAGCATCTTTCTTCCGTCTGCCTGGATGTTTGAAACACCTCTCCTTAACCAGCTTGTTATAGATTGGCACATCCTTGATGGCCTGGAGAAGGGGTATCTTCACACACAACTGCTTGAGCTCTCCCAGAAGCTCATCTTCTTCCGGGTTGGGTTGTGTGGTGGCTGTAAGTCTCTCAGGAAAGGGTGGAATAGGCTTTGGTTCACTTTCCTGATGGTCTTCCTCATCCTCTGGGGGAGGAGGTTGGCGATCTGGAAGAGTCTTTCCAGATCTAAGATTGATCTCCTGGATCTCCACAGCATAGGTAGGGCATGAGGTCTCCCCAGTATATACCTGCTAAGCCTGTCTATTGTTGGGGTTCGGGTTCGGTTGAGCAGGCATTTGAGGTTGCCTTGGAGGAGCAGGAGGTAATAGTTGTGGCTGAACTGGAGGTGGAGGCAGAATGGCGGGAGGAGTGTTGTACTGGGGCCTCCACCCCGACTGAGGTGCACTCCATTGAGGCTGTGACTGGGCATGTGAGTGATATGAGTGAGTAGTGGGTTGAGTAGGATATGAGGTGGATAAGACCATGGAGGAGGCATGGACCAAGAAGGATGAGAAGGGGGACCCCAGGAAGGCATAGGAGTCGATTGGTTGGGGTTGTAATAGACTTGTGGTGCCCCTTGCATTCCCTGCTGATAGGGTCTAGATCCTTGTGGTCTCCTTTGGTTGATGAAGTAGAGAGGTTCAGTGGGGGCTTCAGTCCCTTGGTACATGGCTTTAAACCCAGGTAAGGTGGGACACTGATTGGTAGGATGGTCCTCCTCACAAACAAAACACACTTCAACCGAATGCAATGGGCATTCGTTCTTAGGATGTCTTCTTGTGCACCTAGGGCAGAAGACAGCCAGGGCTCTCTCAACTTCTTCTTTCTTCTGCTGGATCCTGAATGTGTCCAGCTGCATGGCAATGGTCTGTCTCACCTCACTCTTAAGATCTTCTAATTGGTTTGTAAACTCATGTTTGGAGAAAGGGACACCAGTGGAGAGGAGATTTCCTCTACCCCGTTTCCTAGCTGCCCTAGAATGATTTCTAAACACAGTTTTGATGTCCTCATAAGGCAGTTGGTAAATGTCCCCCCCAGCTAACATGTGAAGGGTATCTATGAGTTCTTCAGGTACTCCTCGGAGCAGAACCAACTTAAGGGATTCAGGGTCAAGTGTGCACCTGGCCCGCTTGTAACTAAGTTGGAACCTTTCCTCATAATCCTCTAAAGACTCATCGTTTCCCATGGTCATCCGAAAGATTTCCCCTTTCGTTTCCTTGGACCTACAGTAATCCCGGTACTTGGTGTTGAAGGCTTGCTGCATCTGGGCCCATGTGGTGATACTATTCCCAGGCAAACCCATGAACCAGCGTAATGCTGCATCCTTGAGAGTGAAAGGGAAAAGTTTTAGCTTTTGTTCATCTTCAGTATAGTCATAGGTTCTACAGAGGACAGCAAACTAAAATAGGAAGGTATCAGGATCCTCAGTGGTCAGTCCATGGAAGTGAGGCAAAGCATAGGGGCTAATGTTTTTCATTTTCATCTCTCCATTGGTCTCTCGGATGGGGAAAGCTCCTTCTATTCTCTCATCTTCTCTATTGTCAGCCATAGCTTCGGATGGAGTGGTCTCTAACTCTTCTTCTTCTATAGGGTCTTGGTATATCTCAGGATGTTCACCTATAGTTTCCTCTGGATCACTGTCGCCACCGAAGAGTGAAGGGTGACTAAGTGATGTGGTGGGGGTGTTAGGTAGGAATTTGCCTGATCTATCTCGGTTCCTACGAGGCATGAAATGGAAAGGACTTTTCTTTTTCGAGTGCTTTTGCTTTTTCTTTGGTACCTGCAAAACTGAAACAAAGTGATCTACAACTAACTATATTGCTCAAATGAAATTGCAGAATTAGAAAGCTAATCTAGGAAAGCGAGAAATACTAGTCTATGAAAGCAGGAAATGCTAATCTATGAAAGCGAGAAATACTAGGCTATGAAAGCAGGAAATACTAAGCTATGAAAGCGAGAAATACTAGGCTATGAAAGCAGGAAATACTAAGCTATGAAAGCAGGAAATGCTAAGCTACTTTTGCAGAATGGAAATGAAATAAACTACTGAGCAGAAGTAAGAGTACGAAAGTAGAAGAAAAGCAACAATTACTAATACTCTGACGCTTCCCCGGCAACGGCGCCAAAAAAGATGGTGAGCTCCACTATTGTAGCAATAATGCTACAACTCCTGGGGCTTCCTGTCTCTCATTTTATCAACCCGGTAGTTCGTACAAACTTGGAAGCGACGGTGCTGTATGCACAAGTACTAGCTCTTGTCGCAGCTGTCACTTGGTCAGCTGGCACAAGTCCGCTAGGGCTCAAGCCAACTTCTATAGGCTCACAGAAGAAGCTTTATCAATGATGGACGAAAGCTAGCTCAAAGGAGACTAATCTACTTGACAAAAATGAACTGAAAGCAAATCAAAGCATGTAAACCTAGGAAACCCTAATTTAACTAGTCTAACTTCTATAATGCAAAGAATGTGAAGGAAACTTCTACCAATGCTGTTGTTACCTCTAATAAGTGAAAATGCATGGATCTAAGCTGCTTGCATCACTAAAGACATGTTTTTGTATTTTTCCTTTAAGTGTGTGGAATGATTGTGATTGTGTGCTAATTAGGGTTTGGTTGTGCAGATGGGATGGAGAAGGAAGGAGAACGTGGGACAGGTTGGGAAGGCTAGGAGAGGTCCCTAGAGATCCTTAGCATCCATCCACAGAGGTTCCTCACATTCAGAAGCTCAGCAACCGAGTGAGTGGCCTCCTACAGGATGTCTGCAGGGGATCCTACAGGATACTTAGAGGTTTCTACAGGATGTCTATAAACTGCTACAGGATGACCTACCGTGAGTGTTTGAAGAGATGGAGGAGTGATGGAATGGTAGGGGGAGATGTGCAAGGTGGGAATGAGGCTGGTGATGGCTCTAGAAGTGGAGGAATGAGATGAGAAATGAGTGTAGAGAGTAGGTTGGAAGATAGAGGGCTAGGTCAACAAAAGGCTAGGAAATGAAGTTACGTGAGGAGTGGAAGGCTTTGGGAGATAACAGAGCGGGGTAAAGGTCGAGGAGATGTGATGCATGCGTGATCAAGATGGAGAATGAAGTAATGGACGAGAGAGGGCAGTGCAAGTGAAACGAATGCTTGTGACTGTTACCAAACCGAAAATGCATTAACCTAAACTACCTGTGCTTGTAAATTCAATGAACAGCAATCCAAAACGCGAAGGAGAATGTGCATGAAGCTGTGGTAAAGGAGCGTGGTGCAGGTGTGAATGACAAGGAAGCATCTAACATAACGTGACTGTGTTTGCAGTAATCATGAGATAAAGAAATGCGTGTTTTTGGTGGTTAGTCATGGACTGCACCCCAATCCCAAATGAGACGGCAGTGAGCCTTAACAACCCTTTTTGTTGGAGCTCCAATGGACTATATCTATCCTCTGCTACACTAAACAATTGTGAACAAACTCACCATAAGCAAATCCTATCTAACTCGTGAAAAAGACCAACTTAACAACCTGTAATTCGAATTGCATGTGCAAATGAAAAGCTCAAAGTGCTGAAATGAAATGGAAACAACACTACAGCAGAGGGGATCTATGGCTCTCAGGTTGGGCCCTAACCTGAGAGCTATAGTCTCCTTAAGAAACTCAGAACTAGATCACAAACTGCCTTCTTTATTCATAATCTGATGTTATGCCAAATTGGCTTACAAAAAGGAATGAAAATTGAACTGTGCTGCAAAATTACAATAGCAATACGAGAGTTTCAACAACCTATCCAAGGCTAAGGCCTCTATACTTATACAAAAACGATGATCCAACAAGTGTCCTTGATTTCAGGAGCTCGACTGTCCAACTAGAGTTTAACTGCTGATCCTGTAGGACGGTCATAACTGCTGTTCCTGTAGAGCAGTTTATAACTGCTGTTCCTGTAGAACAGCTGGCTGCTTCTTAAGCTCGGAGGGGAGATCGATTGGAGCTCGGAGTTCTTGGTGGGAATCACGAGGAATGTCCCAAGACCGTGGACATCCTCTCCTAAAAACCAGCAGTGCCACCTCATTGTCTCTTTATCTCCTTTTTCGTTGTCTCTTGCTCCCTTTTAATGCCAAAACCTGGAATCATAATGCATTAGTCACGTAGATAAAGTGCCTACCCTTCTTCCTACAAACAACATGAATAAACTAAGAAATGCATGCATAAGCAATAAAAAATGAATGGTTTGAGCAAGTAGAATAGGCCAAAATGAGCCCAAATTGTACCAAAATTGGGGCTCATCAGGTATTCCTCCATTAAAGTGATTTTCATTGTGAGCTCCAGAGTCTTCAATCACGACAAATTTCCCAAAAAAGAGGTATTGAAGCTAAGATCACGATGATTGAAGCGGGTATCACTTCGCTCAGTGAATTGTGCGACACAACCAACTATTGCATATTGTGTTGATTGACCGCTTTCAAAGGTATTGAGCCCCTAAATTTGTTGCGGGACAAGTCTACCATTTTTAAATTCCCGCTTTTTAACGAGAATATTGCAGCTATAGGCCCATGAGCTTATTTAAATGGCAGTCTACATTGTTTAGGTTTTGCAGGTTGCGCCTCTCCTCTGGCGACCGCATTGAATTCCTCCCACATACATTAAAATTAAATCATACCAAGCCTTTATAAACCTCACAAATACCCATTCCTACAAAATTACCAGACAACGCCTCCAACTGGCAAAGTTCCCACGTTGCGACAAATCACATATTGATTCACCGACCAATTTATGACTCCAGGGATGCCATGTGCCGACCAACTTATACACATCAATTATCAACCTACTTCCAAGTGGCACAAGATCCACTACCCAGATCAAGGGCTCTAGCTCCGGGAAAATTTGGTCATCTGATCTAGACAATCTCGGTCGTTCGATTAAAGCAATCTTGACTGTCAAATATGAGAAATCATGGCCATCCAATTTGATCTTGGTCCTCTAATATGGACAATCTCAGTCATTTGATCAAAACGATCTTGATCGTCAAATCTGAGATCTTGGCCCTTCGATATGGACAATCTCAGCCATTCAGTCAAAGCGATCGTGACTGTCAAATCTAAAAAATCGAAGCCATCCGATCTAGTAAATAGTGGCCCTTAGATTTGGGCAATTTTGGCCCTCTGATCTAGAAAAACTCAACCATTTGATGAGAGCAATATCGATTCTCTGATCTCAGAAATCACGATCATCAAATCTGGGCGATCTTGGCCGTTTAATCAAGACAATCTTAGCAGTTCAATCAAAGAAATCTCAACCATCAGATCTGAGAAATTGTGGCAGTCATATATAGGTGATGTTGGTCATCCGATATGGAAAATCTCGATTGTTCGATCAAAGTAATATGGACCATCAAATATGACAAATCTTGGTCGTCCAATATGGTAAAGCATGGTCGTTACATCTAGGCGATCTTGGGTGTATGACTAGGCCATTCTAACTATGATATCTAGTAGATATTGGCAGTCCAATTTGAGTGATCACAACTATCAAGTATGACAAATTGTGGCTATTATATCTAAGAGATCCTGGCTATCCAATTTAAGAAATTGAAGCCGTCAAATATGAGCCATTTTAGCTATCTGATTTGCACAATCATGGCCGTAAAATCTAGCATATCTTGGTCGTCAAATATGAGCAATCATAGTCGTCTAAACTGGTAAATCATGGCCGTAGATCGAGTCGATCTTAGCCGCCTGAGTTGAGAAATTGTAGTTATCATATCTAGGCCATTCTGGCAATATAATCTAGGCAATCGTGGCCCTCAGCTCTGGTAAATCTTGGTCATCCAATTTAAGCAATCACAACCATCATATCTAGTAAATCTTGACCGTCCGATTTGAGAAATTATAACCATCAAATCTAGGCCATTATGGTTGTTTGATCTGGGAAATCTTGGCGATTAGATCTGGTATATTTTGGTCATCCAATTTGAGCAATCACAATCGTCATATCTAGTAGATTTTGGTCGTCTTATTTGAAAAATTATAGCCGTCGGATCTTGGCCATACAATCTAGGCAATCGTGGCCATCAGATCTGATAGACCTTGGTTGTACAATGTAAGCGATCACAACCGTCAAATCTAGCAAATCTTGGTTGTCTAACTTGAGAAATTGTAACCATTATATCTGGGCCATTTTGGCCATCCTATCTAGGCAATCATGTCCGTCATATCTGATAGATCTTGGTCATCCAATTTGAGCAGTCATAGCCATCAAATATGGTAGATCTTGGTCATCCAATCTGGAAAATTTTCGCTGTAAGATATGGATCTTTCTAACTGTACAATCTAAGAAATCATGGCCGTGAGATTTGGTAGATCTTATTCATCCGATCTAAGTGATCTTGGCCATTAGATCTAGGAATTTCTAGCAACTAGATTTGGGACATTTGGGCCCGCCAAGTGGCGTAAGATTGAGGGTGCCCAATCTAAGGCTCCAGTGGACATAACGCTTGCAATTTTTTTCATTCGTAATCCTAACGTAGTGTAACACAATGCTTTTGAGAGTACAATTATGGTGTTTGCGACTCTACAATGTGAATCCATTTCGGTTGCCTAGCTTCCTTCCTACAACAACTTCAAACCTTTCCTTTCTTCTAAAGGAATGTGTATATTTCCAAAGCTTGCACTACAACAAATTTATAGATATAAAAGCAACAAGGTTTAACGCGGTAATGATAGGAACGGTGTGTGTATTTGTTTATCGTATTATCTCAGCAACTCAAAGAGGCACACACAATATTTTTAAATGAATAAAAAAGTAGTGTGACAATCTTTTTGGGATGAAAAGGTCCTTTCAAAATTAATTAAAACAATTTTTATTCTCAAAATATTAATTTATACACTTATTAATGGAAAGCTTGTTTTCTTGCTTCATCAATGCATTATTGGTTTCAACCCTATGTCAGATTATAGCTCAACTCAGCTTACATTTTGTCATTTTAATAAATATTTAACCATTTATAGATAAAGAATGTTGAAATTTGAAACTTTACTTTTTAGACTTTGCTTTTTGTAAAGTTAAGATGGATTATGGGTTTATTGTACATTAAATTGGAACAGCTTAGGATGTATTTATTATTAGGTAGAACAAACAAGTAGCTTAAGATAGATTTATTGTTGGTTAGAACAAACCTTAAACTAGCTGAAACAAAAATGATACAATAACTTTTATTTTCCATCAAAAGATTATTAAACTTTTGCTTCACATTTCATCTCCTTAAATTTCTAAAGATGGATTTGTATTATGGAAAAAAAAATTGTTTCATTGTAATTTAAATATGGATCAATATTGTGGAAAAAAAATTCATTTCATTAATTTAAAGATGGATCTCTATAATGGAAAAAGTTCATTTCATCGTAATTTAAATTTTGTAGATAATTTGTACTAGATTTGATTTAACTACAATTTATATTCATACTTTTAAGGTTTTTTATCTTGAACTGAACCTCAATTTTAACTACATTGTAATCTATAATTTAGAATAATGTATGTAGTTTTGCTACAATTGTAACATGCAATCACTTTCCACTTCAAAATAAATATATTCATTCATATTACTCTACTGAAAGTTCTCAGAGAAATGTAAGATTTTGGCACTTGAGGCTACAACTATGTATAAATTTTAGAGAGACATATAAAATCATTTCAAAACACAGTTTATCATGTCAACTTTCCAATCCAAAGAAAAATCGTTCCTTGATAATATCCAAAATTTTGATCACAATTCTAAAAAAAAATATAAGATTACAAAACCAAAGGATAGTGTTATGTATAAATCATCAGTTTAACATGTGAACTTTCCAATCCAAAGCAAATGCATTCATTCTAATAGCCAAAATCTCCATCACAATTCTCAAAAATTAAAATTAAGGTAAAAACTGGACCTCAAAATACAATTTATCATGTGAAATTTGTGATATATTAAATCTCACTTTATCATGTGGAATTTGTCATATATTAAATCATAAAAAGAAGAGAACTACAATGCATTCAATTCATAATACACAAAATTTCAATCACCCAAAAGCATGCATAAATCAATTATATGATAATTTAATGCAAAAACTAAACCATTTCAAAATAAAATTTATCATAAACAATTTACAAAATGTTTTATCCAAAAAGAAAGAATCACAATTTACAAGTCACATCAATTAATTTATTTACTAACCATGTTAAAAATCATTAATTTACCAATCCTTCAATCAATCTTAACATCTTAAAATTGAAAAATCATTTTAATTACACAAATCTGAATTTATCTACTAACTCATCCATTTAAAAAAAAAATCGCAAAAACCTGTATACAATAATTTCATAATATACAATAATAGTATTCAAATTAAAAATGCATAAACACGTTGGTCCTACTAAAAAATCAGTTGTATCTCCAATGTTAATATTAAAATTAAAAATACTTAAACACATTGGTCCTACTTAAAAATCAGTTGTATGTACAATGTTAATATTCAAATTAAAAATACTTAAACACGTTGCTCCCATTATGAAATTATGATTACATATTCAGTCATTTCCACATCCTATTTTCGTGCACCCTATATTAAAAATACACATCCTATATTCGTGCATCCTATATTAAAAATACACATCCTATTTTCGTGCATCCTATATTAAAAACACTTAAACACGTTGCTCCCATTATGAAATTATAATTACATATTCAGTCATTTCCACATCCTATTTTCATGCATCCTATTGCAGGAATGTATATGGGCATAATGTTTTATTGCAAGAATATATGGGCATAGTGTTTTCCATATGTGAAAATATTTTCCTATGCTAGACCAACATATAATCAAAAAAACCACCTTTGTTTGCCAAAATAAAGATTGACATCCCTCTGTGTTTTGCTGTAGGTAATTTTGTTCTTTTCAACTTAATCACATTCCATACTTATATCTTTTGCACTCCATATTATCCATTGCTTAAGGGGATTCTAGTCCATCCCCAGATCAAAAATTTGACACCCAGAATTTATTGGGAAGCTAATTGTTGATAAAGCTTCCCGCTGTGCCGCTAGTTGATCTTGCAATAATTGGACTCTCTGTGTCGCTAGTCTTTTAGCCGGATTATCTCTGGTCACACATAGGAAATGACATGTGACCTTGCATTTACACATATCATGTGACAACTAAGATGGCTTCTTACGGTTCTACTTCTTCACAAGTAGCCTTTATCCTGCCAACCAATATAATAACTAACTTATTATAAAAAAGAATGTTGGTGCATATTGCAAATAATAAACTATAAGCATTATTCCTTGGTTTACAAGGAATTTCAAGTGGACTTTCAAACTTGTAGTCCCAGTGCGTTGCATTTTCTTCAACATCGATTTACACTTAATTTACAATTTATATTTTTCTTTTATCCTTGACTTCCTCTATAAAGGAAGCATAAACCTACCTGATGGCTTGTGAGAAACGTTGGCACTATTATACACATCAACACTAGTTTGCCGAGATAGCATTAAAATGTCCACAAGGGCAAAACTCACGTTATTACAACCTTCGTTTCCGACCTTCATCGACTGCTGATTAGGTGGTGTCCTAAAAGTTCGCTCAGCATGTCCGTTTGGAGCTGGAAAGTCATAAAAACAAAGCACAAATTATTTGAGATAACTCGAAGAGGTCACTAAGAGCTCTATAGTTGACTCCGATTTCCTTTTCAGAAAGAACCTGTTAGACCACTCTGAATTTTAAGTGTTGAATGTCAAGCCAGGTTACCTTAAGAAAGATCTAAAAATTAATCTATTTGTTGAGAACCAGAAGCTGCTTTCTCATTTAAGCCATTTTAATTTTAAACATATATCTTTAGGAAATCACCAATTTTTTTGAACAAAATCCTTAGAAGAAAGATACTAACCATGGTGTGGGTCTTTCCAGATCCGGTTTGACCATACGCAACAATGCAGACATTGTAACCATCCATTACAGATCGGATCAATGGCTGTGTATCCATGTAAATTTCCTCTGCCATCTCATGGACAAAAACAAGTCAGTGACTTTATGCAAATTTTGCCAGAAGACGTGGTCAAAAGACTCTTTAATCAGTACCTTGTGTAGCAGATGGCCCAAAAACCTTATTAAAATTGGATGTTCTCTGTACATCTTTGCCCTTTTTGGGTTACAGATCGGATCAATGGCTGTGTATCCATGTAAATTTCCTCTGCCATTTCATGGACAAAAACAAGTCAGTAATTGTATGCAAATTGTGTCATAAGACGAGGTCAACATACTCTTTAATCAGTACCTTGTGTAGCAGATGGCCCAAACACCTTATTAAAATTGAATACCCTCTGTACATCTTTTCCTATTTTGGATGTATTGACAAGGAGGGATCTATCTTCCCCAATAAATTCCACTGCACTGTGGGCATCAGATTAACCCCCAAAATGGGGTCTGATTCTGAAGTATACCCTTATGATTCCTGAACCCCGAGAAAACAGTAAATATAATTAGATATTACTGTAATTGCCATAATATAACGATGGCATTCATTCTGACAATAATTGCAGGAGATGTCGGTGGCAGTATTTTGACGACGCAACATTAAGATTTCCATCCCCTCGTCATATCTGATTATCACAATCATAATAATCAAGCAGACACCCAGGGAGTGAAGGCCCCCCAATTTGGTGTTTATTCCCCCCGCAAGAAGCCATAAGATTTACTTGCTTACAAGATAGGAGATTCTTTTCTGATGCCTTACTTTTCTTTCATCAGAGCCAGGATGGAGGCGGTAGAGTCTATGGTTGTGGTTCCAAATTCAGATTCCTATCCAGTGCCTGTTTATCCTTTTACCCACCTTCCAACTGAGACCTTTATTGCTTCGCTTGAATAAGATGACCTTTTCCACCCTGATAAACACCCTTAAATTGCAGGACAAACACCTTTGAGGTCTTGAAGGCTATTATAAAGAATCTTGTTTTCTTCCAGAACTCTGATATCCCCTAGCAGCATTAGAAATTCCTGTGACCTGGTTATCTCGAAAAATAATGTTTTAGAGAGAAAGAAGTCAGTGTCATTCCTGCTAATAGCTTACTCGGATAGCAATACATAACAACAGAACAAATGTCTAGCTTACAAAGTTCGAACATTAAAGAAAATAATAATCCCCCATTCAACGTCGAGGCGTAGAAGTCTCTGACTTTAACTTACCGAGCAATTCAAAATCCCTTCGCCACTCTGGCTGTAACACTTTTACATCTTCCTGTGCTCTAAGCAATGTCTCTTATGTCCTGAAAATCATATCCATTGTTTGATAAAATCACATCCATTGTTTAATAAAATGACCATTGTGAAATTTCTAAAAGATGGTAATCAATAATGAGAGAGTAATGGATCACAAAATGATTAACATGTTTGCTTTAGTACAGCAAAAGCAGTATTCATTTGATTTAGTTTCATTATTCCAAACAGAATCTAAAAAAATTGTGATTTCTGACTGCATTTGCAAAAAAACTGTTGCTCCCTGATTGCATACTCTGTGACTGCACATGCAAGATATAACTCTTTAAAATGTTTCCTACTAGCCTACTCTAGGACAGCAGGGGCATGTTGGGATGAGGCTCACAAAGGATACTAGTAATCAGGCTTGAAGCTACATTGGTTATCTCATCATCATGGAAATAGAGGCAATGCAAACATGGTAGGATAATCTTCCTAGATTATTAAAAAAAATGCTCTACATATCACATATGCAATTCTTCATCAAACAATAGTCCTTCATTATACTTAATCGAATGGCGACTGAAATTATTTCGTGCTGCAGTCCATTTTGTTTACATTTATGATTTGCCTCCACAGCATCAAAATTTTATTATTTTTAGTGGAGTTTAAAATATTGCTCACGTTGACTTCTTTTCTTTGTGCTTCCAAAGGCATTTGATATTCCTGACTGGTATGCAAAGGTTTTGGATCTTGACTTTTACAACAGTCACCACTTTTCTCTTAGGAAATAATTGTCTTGATCCTAGCTTTTCTGAATCTTCAAAGCAAATTAGAGTTAACATAGGATGAAAATTGCCATCAAACTGGAGAACAGAACTTCTCACTCTGATCTTAAACACAAACAAAGAGAGGACTGAATGAAAATCACCACATCCCGATGGAATCTCTGTAGCATATGTATTTATGGTTGATTATTTTTACTTCAGCCAATGTTTAAAGTCATTTGATAACAGATATTACTCATGAAACCTACGGTTATTGAGCAATGAGATAATTTGTATTTCATTTTGCATCAAGGACAAGGACAATTGATGCTCACCAAGGAAAATTTGTCTTGTCTATTCTCTGCAAAAATTCCAATGATAAGATTCATAAATGCTTGCATCGAGCCCTACTGCACAGCAACAAAGAGTTAAAAGCATGAACTCTTGAGGAACTAGTGTTCAATATGCTTACAGAAATATTTAATATCTAATATGTATGACTGAACAAGACTAGGGTTTTGAAGCATATGTCATTTGGAATGTTTTGTGCTTAATCGAGTAGAATTAGTGCAAAATAATAGGTATGATATTTGCATACCGGTGCAGCAGTTTGTATGGCTTCAACAAGGTTCTGATCAACATTTTCCTTGCCATTTGTCATTTTTTCAGCAAACCGCTTTAATAAAGCTCGCATTACATCTTTCAACCAAAGCATGTGGTTAAGGATGTGTAAGGCAAAGAATTTTTAATTTTCAAGCATCAATAGTGTCTAGAACTTCGAAGCGTGAAATCAACTCAATAACCACACATTAATTGAACCTTTAGATTGAAAGATGTCATCAAGTCGTTTTTCTCCATTGTCCATGTTTCTAACTGAAGGGTTTGGCTCAGTTTCAGGGTCCCTAACAGGCACACAAGGAGTTGAATGTTGAAGGAAATTCCTGTGTTTCGCGGAATCATGGGGGACCTCAAAGGGCTTGCATATTTCCAAGAACCATTTCCTCCACACTGTTTCCATTTATAATAAGCCTTCAACGCCAATATACAGTCAACAATCTTTGTTGTAGAACCCAACTGCAAGCTTTCCTGAAGAAACAATAAGATTCACAAGACGTTAAAATTAAAGATTCAAATGTAAGCATCCATACGAATAACAATGTGATTGGCATATTCACCTACTCTTAATACCATCAGTTCACCTGCTTCCTCTGCTTTCAATGAAGCCAAACAAGCATCACAGATGCTCTTAGCTTGCGATCTACTACCTTCTTCTATGCTAGAAACTTGTAAATCCATGGCAGTCCTGAGCATATTGTCTGCAAATGCCAAGTGCCTTCTCTGACTAAACGAATTTCTGGGAGGAGGATATGTAGAAGTGCTTGGAACCAGTGGGGGAGGGACCTGCTTACGCCTCCACTAAATCCATTGAGGGTCAGCTGAAGGTGTGTCTCTTTATCATCTGAAATTTCACGCACTGCCTCAATGGCCTGCTCCCACCTTACTGCTGGAACTTAAGAGATCGATTTTGGTTGATTTCAATAGTCTTGACAGAGAAAATCAATAATGAACTGGAAAGAACCAATCGTGCCAAGTCTGAACTCCAAGCACTAATTTGCAGCAGTGGTGTGCACAACGCTGCAGCTGCTTGATTGCACATATTGTAAGCGGTAGTGGGCACGACGCTGCACCTGCTTGTGTGCATACGCTGGCCCTTAATGGAGGCGACCTGTTCTTGGCGGTGATGCCCTCCAACATGGGCTGAAACTCCACTATTGCAAACCGCCAACTATTATCTGCGCTGGTACAGATGTCAAATTGTCATTAGAAGGAGAGTGACGACAATAGGCATCTCTAATTGGTTGGATCTGCCCAACCAAAGCCCGCAGAGAAATGTGTTCTAGGCAGTGATTACCTCCAACATGGGCCGAAACTCCACTATGCCCAACCACCAACTTTTATGTGCGCTGGTACAGATGTCAAATTGTCATTGGAAGGAGGGCAACGCAAATAGGCGTCTCTGATTGGCTAGATCTGCCCAGCCAAAGCCTGCATAGAAACACCTATTGGCATAATAGGCACAATAAAAATAAACAAGTAGGATAGCATAGCACAAACCTTGGTATCATGGATAAATATTTGAAATGTACAAAGCTTAGCAACCAAAATAAGAGTCACAAATGCTTGCTGCCACACAAAATTGAAGAAAACATCAATAATTCATTTCTATTTTCAAAAACAATTGCAACAAATGACAATATTCATTTATATTTTTGAAGTCTTTAGAGTTTAGACAACTAGAGAGCACATATAATGTTCCAAAAGCTTAAATGTCGACCTGAATTTCTAATAGTTTTAGAGAAGCTTCAGATCTTTATTCTCATGTTTCTGTAGCCCCACAACTTCCAAAAGTCTAACTTGTGAGCCTTTGAAACCTAATGGAAAAATATATAACATAGTGAATAAAGTCTTTACAGTTCCATAGTTTACCCACCAGTGTGCCTTATTTTCATCCTCATATTTCTCTTCACATGATTTCTTCTCTTCTATGTTCAATGCTTTCCATTTAGTTTTCAAAATGGCTCCCATATCCTTGAAAATGCTATTTGGATTCTCATATTTCACCTATTGGCATAATAACAAAATGAATTAGAGCATATAATTAAAATGAGCATTCGTAAAAGAACTTGTAAAGAATTCATATAATAGAACATAATGAATTGGAGCAAATAATTAAAATAAGCATTCTTAAAAAAACATGTGAAGCATTCATATAATAAAAGTCAAAGTCTTTCTTATATGACAATAATCCCATATGCAAAAGCAAATCAGAAGGGCATCAAATATTTTGTTTGGTTTACAATAGACTAAAGTAGTGTATGACATTGTGGAAATGTGCATTTTTTTCTATGTGCATGTGAAGATAACATGGAGCACTGAAGTTCATAAGGAATCTAGAAAACCTTCAAGGCACCACTCACAAAACTTTTGGGTTAATCCCCTGTATAATAAAAACAATTAGCATTTGGTTTCCTTCAAGATCAACCTTTGTTTGCTCCAAAGAGCCACCCAAGTCCATTGTCCTTGGGGGAAAAAACATATGTTGAAGTAGGTTTCTTTGGCCTGTTTGAAGCCTTCTTTATAGGAGTCTATAAAGCATTTATCCTGATGGAAAGGAAATTGTTTCAAGTAAACTTTTGGGTTAATTCCCATTACAATAAAATCAATTAGCATTTGGTTTCCTTCAAGATTGACCTTTGTTTGCTCGTAAGACCCACCTGTATCCATTACCCTTAGGGGAACGCAATAAATGTTGAAGGTGGTTTATTTTGCCTATTTGGAGCCTTCCTTATAGGAGTCTATAAAGTAGTTATCCTGATGGAAATGAAATTGTTTCAATAAGATACAGCATCAAGCATCATCAATAGCAAGATGGTTCTCCTTATCGCTTCGCCTTAATCTTGTTGAAAAACAAATTATCAAGTGTAAGGGATTGCTATGTGGAAATTATGCTTCAACAACAAAATAGGAAATTAGAGGCAATGAGCAGACTTGAAATTATCAACAAAACAAGGGATCCAATGGTAAATGAGTGCTTATATGATAATGAAGATATTTATCTGAATAAAGCTTTTTGAATGCCTTTATATTTTAGATGTGAGAAACTTGTCATATTACCAATGCAAAAGCAATGGCTCATGACAGAATACTTAACTGAAAAAGTTAGAATATTACAAATACAAAAACAATGCATGCAAGCAAGAAATTGAGTAGTCGATGGTTGGGGCTTGAATTCCTCACTTCCGGGATTGTTGTGGTAGCATGGGCCTTATTCCTCTCTTCCAGGATTGGTGCGGTAGTTGGATTTCCCTAAATAGTGCACAACATTATAAGAAGTTTACAAGAAGTTGAGGGTGGGGGTGCGAAGAATATTACAGAAAAGAAAAAAAAATTGAGCCAAGGATGTTGGGTGTTGGGGGGAATATTAGTGAAAACAAAAAATTGTGGGCCAAGGATGTTGATGGGCTCTGACGTTTTTTGGATTGGTATGTTAAATGGATCAATGCACTTGTGACAATGGTTTTCTTCTCTAAGCATGGTTTCCCTATTTAATTGGAATCATATTATAATTATATGTGAAGGGATACCAAGTTCAAACATAGTTCAGGTGCTAGCTAGGAAAATAGAAGAATATGCAAGTAGGGTGTGCCTAGCAGTACAACTTGATAACATCATACATGGGAATTGGTAAATCAAGTTCACAAGAACTAGAAGAAAACTTTTCCATAGCTATTTCTCCAAGGGATTAAGACATGAGTTGCAATTTTTTATATCATCCAAAAGATATGAATGTGGTAAAATAAGCACAGGAAGCAAACCTAGCAAAAGGAAAAAGGTATGATGTGGATCCACATCATTACATGTATGACTAGTTGTGGCAAGTAGTATCCATAGCCGCCCTATCCATCTACCAATAACCTCTAGTCCTCCCCCTTGTTGCCTTTTTGCCTAGGTTATTGATAAATGGATCCATGTCATTACATGCATGACTAGTTGTGGCAAGTAGTATCCATAGTCACCCTATCCATCTACCAGTAACCTCTAGTCCTCCCCCTTGGATTCCTCTTGTTCTGAAATCTCCTTCCTCTCTTCACATCCTGCCCCTTCCCTCCCTTTTGTCTATCGTTAACATTTGTCTCAGTCTAGGGTTTGGGAATCTCTATTAAGCTAAGTCACAGGACACATCCCTCAGGGTCTCGTGTCTCGTATTTCACGTGTCAGACACAAAACGTGCCCTAAAACGTGTCGAAAACTATTTTCTTCGTGTCCTCCAAACAAGACACGTGTTTTGGATGTGGCGAAAACGTGCCCTAACGTTTTTTTCTCTTAGGCCACGTGTCCCATGAAAAATGACATTTAAAAATTGCAACATGGTTTATTTTTGGGTTTTTTTGTCATTGTTCGACGTTGAAGTCAATTTTGCTCGTTGCCGAAATCAAATTTGTTGTACAGTGTGAGGAATTCCATCAAATTCGAGCGCAATGCTTACAACTTCACATTGAGAGCACAATTCACAACTTCACATCAACCTGGACTTGGAAATGCAGGAGACGAGCGTTCATGTGCTTCGCTGAGAGTTTGGAGCACTTAAATTTCCTGTAAGTTGTGTTATAGCCTATGGAACTTAACTTAATTATACACTAGTGACCACATTTTATGGCCAATGACCATGTATAGATCGTGTGTTGAAATAAAAATCCTAGCTCCCCGTCATGTGTTCATTGCTCACTACACCTTCGAGGTCTAAAGGGAGGGAAAGCTCAATTAACGCTTTGGTCAATAGTGAAGTTTGAACACATAAAAATTTATAATTCATAAACTACCTTATGTGAACTTTGAACATGAACGAACACGTTTGAAGTTAATAACATAAGTTATAACATGAACATTGAACTGTGATAAACTAACTAGTAAATAGTATATACTAAATACTTAATAGATATCATCATGATTCATATCTATATGGATCAAGCACTATATTTCAATATTTTTTTAATATATATATATATATAGATAGATAGATAGATATAGATATAATGTGTCCCTCGTGTCCTGTTTCCAGGGTCATTGTGTCTCGTGTCGAATACTCAAATTTACGTGTCCTCATGTCATGTGACTTAGCTATTAAGTGATATAACTTTTTTGACTCTCTTTCAGGCAATGGCTTTGGTAAATGCAATTGCAGTTGCAAAGAAAAAAGCTTAACTCAATTGTTGCTTCAACAATAACCACCACCTTCAAAATAGCACTCTTGTTTGTTTTTTTCGATTGAATCTTCAATTATGCTTCTTCTCATAGTAGCTAGATGTTGTTCCCTCACCCTAAGCATGTGTAGTCACCAGAGCTACTGTTGTAGATGTGCATGTCTCAGTGGAAGCTAGAGCATACCTAGGTTGAACCGGATGTTGGGAAATTTGGGAATTGTAATGAATGCTTCCACCAAGATAGTGTTAGATTTTGGTAGCATCGAAAGTGCTTTAGCCTTGAAAATTGGTGAAGAGGCTAAGGCAGATGAGTTCTAAAGAACCCATAAACCATTTGGTGAAATTCCACCCGAATTGTATTTTATTAAAATAATTAACATTTTTAATGGGGAGAATGATCTAGAAGGTGAATCAAGTCATGTTTTAATCTTAGCCGTTGATTAGAGACTTAATCTCGGTCGTTGAAGTCTCAACGAGAAAAGTATAAAGAGACTTGGGGTTCATTTGGAAATACACACATAAAGATTGAGGAAATCGATTTTCTGAGGTGAGAAGTTCTCAAGAGGGAAATCGATTGGGGAGATCTTGCAGCTGAGGGGCAGAGAGAATCCGGGTGAAGGACTTTCCGGAAAATATAGAACAGAGAGGCAAGGAGAGCTTGCAGAGAGGCAGCGCAATAGGCGGGAGAGCTGACGCAAAATCCAAAACTGTCAGAACAGCCGAAACTATCGGGAACTACCAGGACAGCTGAGAGAGCTGATGCAGAGGCAACGCAGTAGCCGAGAGAGCTGACGCAGAGGCAGTGCAGTAGCCGGGAGAGCTGACGCAGAGGTAGCGCAGTAGCCAAGGGAGATGACACAGAAAAGCTGCCTGTCACGTAGAATCAAGAATTGCCAGAACTACCAGAATTGTTGAAATTGTCGGGCACTGTCGGGAACTACCGGAACAACCAGGAGAGCTGACGCAGAGGGCAGAGAAGGTGATGCAGGGCTGACGGAGAGCCAACGCAGAAATAGTTGGGGTTTAGCTAGTCTTGTGCCAAATCAATCGGAATTCTACCAAGTGAAGTGAGGTAAAACTCACTCAAATTTTTCGCTAGTATTTTCTCTATAAAGGATTGCTAGATGAGCATCCTAGAGTTGTATTCAGATATTTATCCTGCATAATAATAAAACCCTCAGAGCTGTTGCACCGGTTTTCCCGCATTGGGTTTTCCCGGGGACTATTGTCCAAAAATAAGTGTGTCCTATCTATCTTGTTCTTTGCTCTGTTTTCTATTTCATGAGATCAACTATTTAATTAGTGTAGGCTGCAGAAGTAATTTGCTTCAGTATTCAGAGGAATAACTTGATGAATGTAATTTAAAAATCAAGTAGGTGAAGTAGATTCAGATTTGCTGCAGCAAGGGTTCCTTCAGAGTGTAAGAATTTTCACAAATAGTAGGTGGAAGGAGAAGGAATGTTAAGTCTAGTGCCTTTTCCTCCACTAATGGCTTATGATATGCCTTAGACGCCTAGGATGACACTAGAACTTACTCACAGTTCAGTTGATAGTCTATTTGTGAGGTGGTGGAGGAATGTCATATGAGTGTGCTACCAAGTATAATAAATTGTTAGAGAATTGACACACCTACAATTGTTAGATAATTGTATTGTGGAGTGTCTGTTGTAGCAAACTCTGCAATTTGAACAAGAGTACAATGTCTCACCTACAACATGGAATACAATGAATTGCAAAGCATTGATTGCAGGGAGCTCTGCAATCTCATAATTATTTAATATAAAAAGCCTACATAGTGACCAATACAAAAAACAAATTTTTAAATGATTAATTATTCTTGACAATTAAGTAAAATAAATCCCAATCTTATAATTATTTAATATAAAAAGCTTACATAGTGACCAATACAAAAATTATTTTTTTAAATGATTAATTATTCTTGACAAGTAAAATAAAAATAAAGCCATACTCAAGATTGAAGTCAAATCATGTAAGAATGAAACTCATGAAAAAGGATATTTTAAATTTCAAAAATATAAAAATGAATTCGTTTTTTCTAAATAAATATGATAAAACTCATAATAAATCTTATGAAACTGAGCAAACTAATATACGTTCAAAGGATTTTGACTGTTACGCAAAAACTATAATCCCTGGCTAGAGGGAGGGGCTAAAAATGTCTATAATTAATGTAACACCCCTAGTTCCAACATCGAATGAGTAATGTAATAACCATGCATAAAATGCATTCGTTGGTGAGCCTGAGACTCGTGAGGCTGGTATGCCTCTGTGTTTATGTACATGTTAGGTCAATGGACCAAGTTACGAATATGATTAAGGCCGGTGTGCCTATGTAATGGGTCTGAGGACCGTGATTATTACGTTGGTGAGCCGAAAGTTGCTTTTGGGGCGATACACCCATGTGTATGTGTGTCTATGTGTTGGGACTAGTTTGCCGGCGTGATTACAGTTTTATATGCTATGAGGCTAAGAGGCCTAGTGTGGTAAATATGTTTAATTTATGAATATTAATAAACACATAATGGTTGTAGGCGAACCTAGATAAAGGAGTATTGGGGGCCCATGACTCCACGACATGAAAAAGGTCTAGATGAAAAGGTAATATTTCAGTATCATAATAAAATATTATAATATTATATAAAGGAGAAATATGTTTATAAAAGGGGGGGAATGGTTACCTAGTCATCCATTGAAGAGGATTATTCAATAATTCAGGGCTAAGTACCAGTCGATGAAACTGGTGCGGGTTTTGGAATTGACTAGGGATTTTTTGTTGGTGAATCATGTGCTTGGACTCAAGGACCGACTGGAGTTCGGGTGATCAGGTGTTGATCCTTGGAAAGCGAACACCAAAAAGGGACTAACGGGTTTTGGAGAAGGGTGTGCCACTTGGGTTCTGGAACTAACTGGAAGCCAAATCATTTATGGCCTGGAAGGGTGCCTGGAAGGCCTAGAAGCAAGACGAGCTCTTGGAGCCCTGTGCTAAACAATTCATGACTCGCCATGAGGCGCCCTAGAAGGTAGGCATCATAGAGGGACTAGCAGGTCCCAGAGAAGGGTGTGCCACTTGGGGGCAAATTCGGGGAAGCAAAGCGCAATGGTTGGAGTCGCGATTGTTGCATTGGTGCCTTGGCCATGGATATGCTATTATTATTGGTATTGTTTCCTATGGAGTTGGAGCCCTAGCTCGGGGTGACCTGCAGTTGAGAGTTTATGAACCATAAGGTCTGCAGTTGAGAGTTTATGAACCATAAGGTCTTTGGTTGGGAGGAACATCACAGGTCTGCAACCAGCAGCAACATTCACAGATAAGTATTTGAGAACTGGTTTTATGTTTATTCCGCTGCATTTACATATGGTTCTATAATCTTTTGGTTAATTGTGCTCAATTTGTGTATTGTGGTTAAATTATGCTTATATTTTTTGTTATGCTTGGGAACAATGAAATATGTTAAATGTATTTGGTCAATATATATATATATATATATATATATATATATATAGATACATATTTCTGGTTTAATTTTTTCCTAGGGTTTTGAGTGAAAAGGTAAAATTTCGAGGTGTGTTTGAGTGGCATCGCCCAAGGGTGGCTAGAGACATTACAATTAAACATCATAAACTAATATTCTCCAAATTGTACAAAGAGAACTTAATTTGTTTTATTTAATATCAAAATTTATTTACAGCCAAGTTCATTATGAACAATTGATTTCCCTGCTTGAAAATTTTGAAAATTTTCACGCATGCAAGCAGGAAAATAAATGTGGTCACTCTGCCTCAAACCAACACAATCACGCGAGGGGGCATCTTAATGACAATAAATATGGCCACTCTTCCTCAAGCCAACACAATCATGCAAGGGGGAGGACCATGCCCCCTCATGATACGTGGGTTATGGATCTTAGCCCCAAAGAGAAGGATCAAAAATAGGTTATTTCCCCTCCACCAATATTAATGGCTAGAAGTCACATTACTAAGTGAAGTGGCAAAATAGAAGAATCATAGCAAGTGCATGTGGATAAGGTGTTGAGAATGGAGATAAAGAAATGGATTCAATATTCTTATGTATTTGTTGTTTTTGTTGCATGCTTTTATCTCCTTTTTGTCCGGTAAAAGATCATGTTCCTTTTAGTTGTTGTATTCTTAGGTTATTTTGAGGGTATTGCTTAGATATACCAATGTTAATGCCTAGGGTAATGAGAACATTATAAAGCAGCAAAGCTTGGACAAGTGGCCACCGAAAGTGGTCACACCTATCATGAGTATAGGAGAGCAAACATGTGTGGGACCTCCACCTCAAACCAACATGACAAAGTAGGGTGAAGAACCATGCAACTTCATGGTCTGAAAATGATGGATCTTAACCCCAAGAGAAGGCTTAGAAATTGTTTCACCCTATACAAAAGTCACATTATCGTGTGAATTGGCAAGATGGAAGAATCATAGGAAGTGTTAGGTAAATAAGGTGTTGATAATGAAGAGAAAGCCATGGCTTCGATCTTCTAATGCATTTGTTTCTTTTAAGGCTCGCTTTCATCACCCTTTTGTCTAGTTAGAGACCCTATTTGGTTTTAGCTAATCTATGTTCCTAGGTTTTCTAAGGCTTGGTCTCAAGACAAGTTAGTGTGTGGCCTTAAGGCCCAACGAAAGTTGATTTAGGAATGGAAAAAACGAATGTAAGATGAAGTATGTGTAGAAAAACCACGAAAATTCTAATCTACTTGAATGAAAAAATTTAAAACTAGCTTGTAACCCAAGACACGGAATTTTCTCTACTTAATTTGCAACGGAATAGGAATAGAAATAACACAGTGACAATATCAAAAACCCAATTTTTCTAGAGAATCGAACTGGGAAAACCCTCTACTTGTTTGAGAATTTTATTGATAGAAGAATGAACAATATAACTCTTACAATACAATATTGTCTCCGCAAAAAACACGATCGTTCTTCCTACCTAAATAGGCTTGAAACACCTGCAAGTAGCCTGATCATGCCCCCCTATTTCTATGTGCATAGGCTACTCCTATTATTTAGGGAATTCTCCCTAAATATTCGCGCAAATCCCAAGGGAAATTCCTCCTCAAATCTGCGCACAAGCTTCTCTTGCACGCTCTTCCTCTCACAAGCTTACATACACAAACCTGTGCTCTGTATTTCTTTGTCTCACTAACTTGTGCTCACAAAACAATGATCACAATTGTGCCTTTCTATCTACTTATGAATAATAAGAATTAGTTAATTCTGGCAAGTTCTATTTTTGGAACTCAAATTAGTGATTGATGAGTTAACTAACTCATGCAACTCATCCTATCTCAATTTAGAACTAGAGGCTCATTTGTCTTTTCCCAATAATAACTCGCACTAGAAGACAAGTTGAGCCTTCCACTCCTGCATATCAATCAAACTGCTTCATGAATTGTCCTAATTTATAGGAACTCGCCTAATTTTTAGGAACTCATCCTAACTTTTAGGAACTCGTGCATGTTAAGGAGATATGCTTCTTGGTCTCTTTGACTAAGGCACAAGTCAAAGAAGGACCTTTCTCGCTACTATTTTCAACACTCCCTCTTAGCGAGGAAGGTGTTTCTGGAAAAACCTCGTCCACCTGATCTTTGCCCAATTCTTCCACATTCTCCGCTGCTGCAATTGCTCCCTCTAAACTAGAAAACTTCCCTGCATTCTTCTACGGAACCTGATTTGAAGACATATTCTTTCTCACCAAGTTCTGCAAGTCCATCACTTTAGTCATAAGTGACATGTACCCTGTGTACCTATGTGGTTGCTTCCTCTGGCTAGAAGTGATACTAGAAGATTCAACTTATTTTGATCTCTCTTAGCTAAATCCTATACCCACTTGACTCGAACTCTCCCTATACTGGCAGTCTTTGACTGAGTGGTTGCATCCACTTGCCCCAGGTTATGCTTCTCGTCATCCTGCTGGTCAACGCAACAACCAACTAGCTTAGACTCAAACTGAGATATTGGTTGAGGCTCAATCTTGAGAGCTTTACCCTTCTCTCACTCAACCACCACTTCTCTACTTTGAGCTCTCTTTGCCTTGTTGCTCAAGGTTGCATCTATCTCTACCTGCAATTTGTTGAGATTCTTCACCCTAAAACCTATATGCTTCTTACATCCAAAAGCTAAGTGTTGGAGGTACGCCTTATCTCTGTTGAAGATGATATCATTTCCCTTGTTTTCAAGGGTAGCTACCGAAACAAGATTTTGCCTCAATCCTGAAACATAGAGAGCATCTTTGAGATGAAGAGGATTACTTGACTCCCTGTGAAAATTGACAGTACCAACTCCTCTAGTTGCATACTGACCATCATCTCCTAACTCAATTTGAAAATGTATGTCCTTCTCCTTCAAGTGGCTAAAACTCTTCTTATTCCTGGCCATGTGTAAGGAGGCTCCTAAATCAATATACCATATGTTGCTATCAGCTGAGCTTGCCCTGCAAGTAATCAATGAAAAATCCTTCTTGAACTGGGCAGAAAATGCATCTACCTCTGCTAATGTAGCGACATGATCCTTACTGGACTCCTCCTCCCGCTTAGGACACTTAGTGGCATAGTGTCAAAACATGGCAATGGAAGCACTTGATCTTGCTTAGATCCTTCTTCTTGCCCTTCTGACTAGACTTGACCTCTCCTTGGCCCTTCTTGCCCTTGGCCTTGCCCGTCAAGGCAAGGTTCTCCTCGTCCACTGTCATAATTGATCTCCCTTCTATGGTTCCTCTTCAAATCTCTTTTGGTATGCAGTCACTCCAAAACCTTTCCCAATTTGGAAAGTTCTCTCTCCCACTAACAACATCTTGGAACCCTTTCCAAGACTTGTGAAGTCCAAGTAAGGAAAAACTCGCAAGGTTATGATCAAATACAACCACTGCCACACCACCCAATTCATCTTGTACCTTAGTGAACCTTGACAAATATGTGATGATGGGCTCATCCTTGCTCATCCGGATACTCAACTTCTTACGAGCAAGCTTCCTAGTATCACTAGTACTTTGATACAATTTTAGGATGCAATCAAACATCTCATATGTTGTCTTCTTCTCATGGATATGAGGTACTATATGATCTCTGACCCCTTCTAGAATAATCCTCCTTGCCTTGATATCATTCTTATCATGTTGGGCCAATTGCTGGGGATCTTGAGGTGGCGCTATTGCCTGCTTGATGAAATCTCCCACCCCATTATCTTCCAGAACTATCACGATCCTCCCTTTCCATGGAATGAAGTTCGATGCTCCCTCTAAACAGTGATCTGCTCACAATCCTTAGTACACCATTCTGCATACTTAGAGATCTCTCCAACACATGCCCACTAACAATCTTGTAGTCCCTCGCATGAGGTTGTACTTAGGGCACAAACGACAACTTCTAACAGTCCTCCAATATTGTAGTTAAGTTGTCAACCAACTGTTGCTCAAACAAACTGTAGAACATCCCTACACAACCTAGCAAAGAATCAATCACTAAAGAACACAAAACATACCTCAACTAGCAGACTTCTTCTGCTCTTCTTAGGTCACGGTTCTAGGTGTTCCTTTGAGATTCCTCGGCCTCTAATTAGTGCACCTAAACACAGTGCACCAGTCCTCCATAACTCAACCTCTAAACCTCCACAAAAACTTGTTTAACCCTCCCTTTACAAGTCTCCTTCATACATTGTCCTAAAGGAATGTTTCAGCCACCTATTAGGCTTTCCAGCCCTCCAATACTAAGACTGCAAGGGCTCAACTCTCTTTCCAATGCACATAGAAAATCTCAGCCTCATACAAGGAGAATTATACACAAAAAACACATCACTGCCCTCGAGCTCATCCACGAACTGCTCTCAAACTCAACCTATACCAAATCACAGAAAGGCACAATAAAACTCGACTCCTAACTTGATAAGGCTCCTAGAGGTTGTGACCACTTCAAAAGTTCTCCTATGATGCTTGCCTCAACTTGTGTTGGTCTTGAATCTGTTCACTACTCTAATACCATGTAGAAAAAACACGAAAATTTTGATCTGCTTCAATGAACAGATCTGAAACTATACTTGTAACCCAAGACACAAAATTTTCTCTACCTAATTTGGAGTGGAATAGGAACAGAAATAACGTAGCCACACAATATCAAAAACACAATTTTTGTAAGGAACCCAACTGGGAAAACACTCTGCTTGTTTGAGAATTTTATTGATAGAAGAATGAGCAATAGATCTCTTACAATATAATATTATCTCAACAGAAAACACAATGGTTCACCCTGCTTGAACTAGGTTTGTAACACTTGCAAGTAGCCTGATCTTGCGTCCCTATATCTATGCGCATAGGCTGCTCTTATTATTTAGGGAATTCTCCCTAAATCCTTCTGCAAATCCCAAGGGAAATTCCTCCTCAAATATGCGCACAAGCTTCTCTTGCACACTCTTCCTCTCACAAGCTCACACACACAAACCTATGCTCTATATTTGTTTGTCTCACTGACTTGTGCTCACAAAAAAATGATCACAATTGTGCCTTTCGATCTCCTTTAAGCAATTCAAATTAGCTAATTCTGGCAAGTTCTATTTTTGGAACTCAAACTAGTGATTGAAGAGTTAACTAACTCATGAAACTCGTCTTGCCTCAATTTAGAACTTGAGGCTCATTGGTTTGTCCTTTCCTAAAAATAACTCGCACTAGAATATAAGAAACTAAGCCTTGCACTCCTGCATATCATTCAAATTTCTTCATGAACTGTCCTAACTTATAGGAACTCTCCCTGATTTTTAAGAACTCGTGCATGCTAAGGAGAACTGCTTCTTGGTCTCATTCACTGAGGCACAAGTCAAAGAAGGACCTTTCTCGCTATTATTTTCAACAATATGAGGCTTCGTCCCAAGACAAGTTAGTAAATTAAGGCCCAACTAAAGCTGATTGAAGAATGGTAGAAAAATGTATGTAGGATAAGGGCTACAGGGAATTGTTGGAGTGAGGTCAAAGTTGGATGCAATCTTTTCTAGCCTTCTAGGAAGCCAAATTTTTTATATTCTTTATATTGACTAACTGTGATAAGTTCTTATCAAAGATGCATTCCTCTATGATAGAATGATGGAAGAAGTCCATGATGCTTTTGGCTCCTTCATAAAAACATGAAGCAACCATATAGAAAGTTGTAGATATTATGGGGCTAAAAGGACAAATGCATCATGCTTTAATGATAATGTTGAGATTGAAATGCACACGTAAGAATCCCGCACTCTCCAATGGCACAAAGTGCTTAGTACCCCTCCCAATTGTAGATGAAAACTAGTATGGTCATAACTTGGATTGAAAAATTGCTTTGTTTCATCCATATCTACAAACACTCTACTCAATTAGAAGCAATTTTTCATGAAGCAACAATATAGAAAGTTGTAGATATTATGGGGGCTAAAAGGACAAATGTCTCATGTTTTAATGAAAATGTTGAGATTAAGAAATCTACAATCTCCACTGTCACAAAGTGCTTAGTACCCCCTCCCAAATGTACTTGAAAACTAGTATGTCATAACTTAGATTGCACAAAGTGCTTAGTACCCCTCCCAAATTTAGATGAAAACTAGTATGCTTAGTACCCATCCCAAATGTAGATGAAAACAAGTATGTCATAACTTGGATTGCACAAAGTGCTTAGTACCCCTCCCAAATGCAAATGAAAACTAGTATGTCATAACTTGGATTGAAAAATTTGTTTTGTTTCATCAATATCTACAAACTCTACTCCATTAGAAGAAAGTTTTGCTTATGCTTGAAGATTCCAATTACCTTCCTTTACCCATATTGCCTATGTCCCATGATTTAATGAAAATGTTGAGATTGAAATACACACATAAAAAACCTACACTCAAGTGGCACAAAGTGCTTAGTACCCCTCCCAAATGTAGATGAAAACTAGTATGCTTAGTACCCCTCCCAAGTGTAGATGAAAACTAGTATGCTTAGTACCCCTCCCAAGTGTAGATGAAAACTAGTATGTCATAACTTGGATTGCACAAAGTGCTTAGTAACCCTTGCAAATGTAGATAAAAACTAGTATGTCATAACCTGGATTGAAAATTTTGTTTTGTTTCATCCATATCCACAAATTCTACTCAATTAGAAGAAAATTTTGCTTATGCCTAAAGATTCCAATTACATTCCTTTACCCATATTTCCTATGATAAATTTACCCATATTGCCTATAATAAATTTGCATGAGCACACATGATATAACAAGCAACAAAGGAGTTCAATTAAAACAAATGGAACCATTAAATTACATAGCTCATACATACCTCTTTCATCTTTGACTAGTGAATTCCCTCATACACCTCTTTCATCTTTTCCCATTACATTTGTTGAATTTTCATTAGCCTTAAATCCACAATTTTCATTAGCCTTATTTTCCACACTCATAAAACCCAAAACAAAAACCATGAAAAAAGGTATATATATTTAAAAAAAAAAAAAAAAAAAATTAAACAAAAAAAAAGAACATGAAAAACAAAATACCAAACCACAATTTAGCATGGCCATGCTCACAAGTGTAAAAAAATAACAGTAGTTGTACAAAAACAAAGGAATAGCAAAATATAGCAACAACAATAGCAAAAATAAAATGAAAATAACAAAAGCAAAACATACAAAGAGAAATAGTAGACAAACTCCTCTTTACAATCCCAAAAAGGCTCTACGGCGAATCAAGGACATCCTGCACATTACGAAATAGAAGAGTATTAAATAGAGACCATAAAATCTTATGACAATTATTAAATATATACCAAATATCTTTGGAGAAATATAAAACAAAAAGCAACATGAGGATTTCATAACATAGCATGGATTTTGCACCAAAAGAGAACTCACCTTTACTACTAGTTCTTCACTATAATATAGTATTGCTACATAGATATTTCAATAGCTTCATCAATCAAATTCATAACATAATCAAAAAATAACTCACCATCAAAAAATAAATCCAAAAAGAACTCACCATCCACCTTTGCCTCTACACTCTCCTTCATTGCCACCATCTTCTTCTTTATATGCATTGCATTGCATTCGTAAATAAATAAATCACAAATGATATGTGATGCCTCTATATTAAATAAACACACATGGAATCATACATACCTCTACATCTTGAGTAATGTTCTTCATTGAAAGCACAAGTAGAATCTACAACAACCTTCAAACTCGTCTTTATTTTCCCATTGCCTAAAACCAAACTAGATGATATCAAATAGAGAGCAAAAACTATTTTGAGATATTAAATAGAAACCAAAACAAAGTATGAGAAATCTTAAACAAACAACAAAACCCTTATGAATAATCATATGCAAAAGTACATCAGATGTAGAGGCCAAAAATCGTAAACCCTAAATAGATAAGTAGGGAGGAGAACCATCTATGCAAAACATACATGGGTCTTGCACCATAACATAACTCCTCTACCTCTACTTTTGCCTCATCTATAGTGCATCCCATGTCTCACAAAAAGATATTCAATAGTTTCATTAGCGTTCAATCTCACTTCAGATGCATTTCATCATATACATAAATAAATAAATACAAACGATATGTGATGCCTTTAAATTAATCAAACGCACGTGGAACCATACATACCTCCTCATCTTGAGTTGTGTTCTTTATTAAAAGCACAAGTAGAATCTACAATAGCCTTGAGACTTGTCTTTATTTTTCCATCGCCTAAAACCAACAAAAATCAAACTAAAAAATATTGAATAGAGAGTAAAAAATCTTATGAGAGATATTCAATGGAAACTAAAATAGAGTATAAGAAATCTTAAACAAACAACAACACTTCATAAGCAAAAGTAAGTACATCTTATGTAAGGCCAAAAATCATAAACCTTAAATTAATGAGGAGAACCATCTACACAAAACATACATGGGTCTTGGTCCATAACTCCTTTGCCTCTACTTTTCTCTCATCTATAGCATATCCCACATATCTTTCACAAAAAGATATTCAATAGTTTCATTAGCATCCAGCCTTACTTTACATGCATTGCCTCTAAATATAAATAAACACACGTGATATAATTTTGAAGCAGCAACTGAGTTAATTTAGAACATCATGGAATTATAAAATTATGTAGACAAAAGCAAGCGACACATACCTCTCCCTTACCCTTTTCCTCTACATGTGTGGAATTTGCATCAACTCTAATCCCACAATATGAGCTACTAGATCTTATTAACAACATATATATGTATGAGGAAACAAAATGCCAAACCACAAATTAGCATGGCCATGCTCATCAAATGCAAAAAAACATCAAACATAACAATTGCAAAAAATAATAATTATAAATTATTATATAAATAAATAATAATAAAATAACAAAACAAAAAAACACGTATAACAAAAAGAAGCGATAGACACAAACACAACTCCCCAACTCTAAAAAGCTTTAAGCCAACCAAGGACACCCTGCACAACAAAAATTAGATAAGTATTAATAAGAGACCAAAAAATTCCATAAGAGATATCAACCACACAAAACATTTTGTGAGAAATATCAATCAAAACTTGAAATATCAAATACACAAAATATCTTGTGAGAAATGTGAAGCAGTTTGGGAACCATTATATTGAAACGAGAAAATATCCATGTTGGAACTAAAAGAGAACTCACCTTGTACATTTGCACTCTTCAACACTTCTCCAAGTCTCTTTCACACAAAAAGATTCAGTAGTTTCATCAGCGCTCCTCCACCTTCCTTTATTACCTAGATTTGCATTACACTCACCATATAAATAAATCTCAAATAATATAGAATGCATTAAATTTAATCAAACACCTGAAACCATACCCACTTCTTCCTCCTACTTAGTCTTCCCCTTCACCAAATGCACCTATGCAATCTGCACCATTTCTAGGGCCTGCCGCTATATCTCCACTTCCTAAATCCAACAAAAACCAAACCATAAAATATTAAATGAAAACCAAAAAGTTTCAAGACAAACAACAAAAATCTTTCAAAAAAAATTAAATAAACATTGAAAAATATTATAATAAATATTAGTCATAAGCCAAGACAAAAAAATTATCCATAATACTATGCAAAAGTACATTTTATTCAATGACTAAAAATCATAAACCATGAATAAGGAATGAGCGAGAAGAACCATTATATTGAAAATGAAAAGATAAGCATATCAGAACCAAAAGATAATTCACCCTCTACGTTAGCACTCTCCTGCACTACTCTCTCTCTTACACAAAATATTTCAGAAGTTTCAACATTGTTGCTCCACCTTTATTCGACCACCTTTATTTTCTTGCATTTGCACTACATCCAATAAATAAGATAATTCAGCATTGTTGCTCTAGCTTTGCTCGGCCACCTTTCTTTACCTGCATGTGCACTATATCCAATAAATAAGAGAATTCCAAATAATAGAAGATGCATATAATTTAAACAAAAGTACATCTTATGCTAAGAAAAATTTAAAACCCCAAATTGGTAAGAAGGGTGGAGAACCAAAAGGTAACTTACTGTCTACCTTTGCTTCTACTTTTGCTATAATTCTCCATGTCTCTCTCAAAGAAAGATATTCATTATTATCATTAGTGCTTATTCAACTTTCTTACTCAACATTGCATTTAAATTTCAACAAACACATGATATAAAGATGACACAACAAATCAGTTAAATTAAAGTAAATTCCCCTTATACATAGCTTTTTTGCCTTTGCTCCTAAACAAGTAAATTCCACAAATACATACCTCTTCACCTTTGCCCACTACGATTGTGGACTCCACATCAACCCTACAACCACATTATGGGTTGTTAAGGTATTTCTTGATTTCTTCACCCATTGAATAAAAAAAAAAGTAAATCAAAATACACAAGAAAAACAAAATACTAAACCACAAATTAGCATGGCCATGCTCATAAATTCAAGGATATAAGAGCCACAAAAATTAAAAAAACCAACAATAGCAAAAAATATGACCAACAATTAAAACAAAATTAACAAGAAAAAAAACATTAGAAAAAAAACAAGAGTATGCCCTACAACCTCAAAAAGTGTCTGTGGCCAACCAAGGAAACCCTGCACATCAAAAAATAGAGCAGTATAAAATAGAGTCAAGAAAATATTATGAAAAAAATACTAAATACACATAAAATATTGTGAGAAATATGAAATAGAAAAAAAATCCCTTATCAAAAATCTTAAATAGAAACCAAATATCTTATAAATAATCTTATGCACCAAAAGGTATATCTTATTCAAACACCAAAAATCATAAACCCAAAATAAGTAAAGAGGGAAAAGAACTATAGTGTTTGTAGTGGGAAGATTTTGTAGCAGATTATGAATGGATTTTGCACCAAAAGAAAACTTACCTCCACGTTTGTATCTGCACTCCACTATAATGTCTCTCTCAATGAAGATATTTCAGTAGTTTCATTAGTGATCCTCTGCATTCTTTTACCTATATTGCATTGCACTCATAATTAAT
The DNA here is from genome assembly GCA_031772625.1 of Pinus tabuliformis. Taxonomy (NCBI): domain Eukaryota; kingdom Viridiplantae; phylum Streptophyta; class Pinopsida; order Pinales; family Pinaceae; genus Pinus; species Pinus tabuliformis. The sequence continues at coordinate 629,224,995 of CM062814.1, read as the reverse complement.
CAAATGACCAATAACTTAAAATGCTTCTAATTTAAGCAAACACATGTATGTGACCATAGATACACCACAACATTCACCTTTACCCAATACATCTATGAAATCTTCGACCATTAGGACCTACATTAATCTCCCACCCACTAAACTAAACAAAAATCAAACCATAAAATATTAAATAAAGATCAAAATATCTTACAAGAAATCTATAAAAGACACAAAAATAGAGCAAAAATATCATGCAAAATTAATTACATTTTATTCAAAAACAAAAATCACAAACCCTAAACAGCCAAGGGAGGAGAACTTTTTATTTGAAATGAGAACAATTTCAGAGCATAGCATACATGGGCTTTCCACCAAATAACAACTCACCATCTACCTCCACCTCTGTTGCAGTGGCCCACATCTCTCTCACAAAGATATTTCGTGAGTCTCATCAATAATCTTCCATCTTCCTATACCTACACTACATCACATCTAAACTTAAACAGATTGGTCATGCTCACAATGTTTAGATTAAATAAAAAAACCAATAACAGCAATAGTGAAAGATACAAATAACAAGAGAAAAAACAAAAAGGAACAAATAGAAAGAAACGTTATTGACAAACTCTATTTTGCAACCCCAAAAAGCATCCACGTGCGAACAAAGAACACCTTGCATAGCACAAATTGAAGTAAAAGAGAGCAAAAAATCTCATGAGAAATATTAAAATAATAATGAAAAAAAAAGACTAGATTATCCTACGAGAAATTTTAAATAGACCAAAAATCCCATAAGTAATATTATGCATAAGTAAATAATCTTATAGAAACATCAAAAACCCTAACTACATAAAAAGGGAGGGGAGCCATTGTATTTGAAATAAGGAGGTTGTCACAATTGATCATAACATGGAATTGGCACAAAAAGAACTCACCTCTTCCTCTACCTCTACACTTTACTAGGATCTCTCTCACACCAACATTTTAGTAGATTCATCACTAATCCTCCACATTTCCCTGCAGGCTTTAGGACCCAACCTTGATTCCTCCAACCATTGAATCTAACGAAAAAAACAAAATAAAAAAATCCTCATGAGAAATCTTTAGAACATGCTAAAATTCTTAAGAGAAATATTAAATAGACTATAATATAGTATAAGAAATGTTTAATGGCAAACAAAATTCTTATGCAAAAGTAAGGAGGGAGTAGCACCATTGTATTTGAAATGGGGAGGATTACATGCGTTGTGCAACAAAAGAGAACTCACCCTTTGGCCCTTTTACACAAAGATATCAAGAGTGCTCCACTTTCCATTACCTACATTGCCTCTAAATTTTAAAAAACACTACTTTCCATTGCCTAAATTGCTTCTAAATTTAAAAAAAACACACATTATGTAATTATGTAGCATAGAATGAGATAAATTAACCATACATGCCTTATCTTTAACCTTCACTTACGAAATTTGCATTGACTAAGTTGTTTGAGTCTACACTAATTTCCTCACCCACTAAACAAAAACAAAACCAGAAAATCTTATGAGAAATCTTTGAAATACACCAAAAATCTCATGAAAAATATTAACATAGAGTGCATTATATTATTAAAAAGGGGTACTATTTAGAGGAGGGGAAAGATGTCTTCTCAAGTCCATCTTCAACACTCGGGATGAACCTTTAGAAAGTTAGAAAGGATATATGGCCTATATCAAGGAGGTACGAGAATGTGAAGGAGAGATTTAAGACAAATCCAAAACCTTAAAGAAAATATCTTTGAGTATCTTGCAGATGTGTTCATTAATTGCCAATGAAGGGGATAAAATATATCAAAAGATATCAAATGAGGGAACACAAATACTTTAAGTCTACAGAAGTATGAGGACAACATATTAGGGCAAACATCAATTCTACTAGGTTTAAGTAATGAAGCTCATTACTAACATTATTACAAGGGGAAAGAGTGTTGAATTTTCCTTAGGCCCTAGATTTGGTCTGAGGCTAATCATGCACACAAACACACTAGAAACCCACAACTTTCTAGCACTTTGCATAGTGAAAATCCTCAACAATGAAATCAATTTAGTACATATAGATTTGAGCCCAAAGCACGATTATTTTATTAATCTATCAATAAAAGAATCATAGGGTTCCAATACCAGGGATCATGGCCCTCGATCACAAGTACCACTAGTATACATAGTATACAAAAACATAGGGCTTGTGATCTGTTGCTTCAAATCTTCATTCTGCCCACAAAACATACAAGGATAAACAATCTAACTTGCTAGAGAATCCCTTCTCCTTCAGCCCTTTCAATCCACATTACCCTCTGTCACTAACAGTTTCTCATAGTGGCTTGATCCAATTAAATGCACTACATATCATCCCATAATATCTCTACTACTTAGTGGACCTACCCTTCAGATCATTGTATGGTATCCCTCCAACAATCAGCTTATTCACCATAGATATTGTCCATCAACTCATTGCATACTAGCCCTCGAAATGCACTCTATTCACAACTTTGTTTGTGAACAGACTTTAGGACAAGCTTAGCATCCTTCTAAACTTCTACTGGTAGCATTCTTAGACCTGGGCTAAACCCTTTTGTCCATAGATCACTTGCTACCCACTAATGTCTTCCTTAGCTGCCATTGATCATACTTTTAAAAGACCTCATAAGCTAGCAATCTCGCATGTCTTTTTTGGCAGGCTCCTCAACAAGACTCTAGAACATAACAAATATTAACAAACTCTGTCCTTGCCATTGTTCTCATTGTAGTCCACCTTTACCACTCTTGGATTGCACCCACTTTGTTCGGCCTTCAAGTCTGGGCCTCAATCTTTATAGATCTACCATTGTTTAGGCTACCAATAGACTTTTCTTGGATTGTTCAAGTCTCTGCTTTACTTTTGGGCTCCACTGCATTCTTGAACAAGCCCTTTACTACCCTTCACACCTCAGCCCTGTTCTTACCAGTTGCGGCTCCTCAGATCTGTCCTTCAAACCCTTCGTTCCAACCCTTAGCAGACCTCCCACACACTCGGCGTTCTCCCTGTAATCCGTTAGGTCCTCGACTTAACCAACAGACCCCTCTTTCAAGCCCTCAACACCTAATCTACGTCTCAACCTATAGATATGCATCGCATAAGTCTCGGCCTTTCATTTACTGCTTCAAATCAAGGCTCTTGTCATCTCCAGCTAGGTCCTTTTTGCCCCTTTCTACTACAAGACAGACACTTTGTAGATTGTGACTAGGATCTTGATCTCTGTTGCGGCCTACCTCTGCTTTCAGCGACAGATCCACCTTCCCTTGCACAAAAAATACACGGTCCCTACAACAGAAACCTTAGGCCTCTTTCATGGACAAAGCTCGGCGTTGAGTGATAAAAGGTGTCTTTTTAACTCCTAATTATCTTCACATTAATTATCAATCCAGGTACGATTTTCTATTTCAAGAGTGTACTCAGTTTGAGGTGGCTATTTACTCAAGAGTAATGTTTCTAAATTGCAGTACAGTGCTCTCAAATACAAGAATAAATGGATGCAGCTGGTGAACTCAAATTGCAGTTAAAATAAACTCAATGCTCTGAAACTAAATCATTCACTCAGGAAATTACAGCAATTATCAGTCAAGGATGCAGTAGCAATAACTCTTTCCTCTGTCAACTGATGTAAATGAAATCAATCATGAACAAGATCCTCAATTTGAGAACTTAGACAGTGATAGTCAATGTCCTTTACAGTTGTTGATCTTACACTTCCACACCAAAACAATTAACTGGAAATGACAATTCAATCAATAATGTTGCTAGTAGAAATGGAACAAACACACTTGCTGCAATAACATTTAAAAGGCGAAGCCAAATCCTTACATGAAAGAGATAACAGCAAAGCCTATTTGTCCAACAAAGCTAATTTACCAGAAATGAACAGCAACACTAAATTAATGAAAATGAACAGCAAAGATAAATTAATGGAAATGAACAACAAAGTTAAATTAATGGAAAGGAATAGCAAAACTAAATGAACATCAATCTGTAATGAACGGTAGAGTCCAAAGTGAACAGCGAAGCTTTATAACTAGAATGAACAGCATAACAATTTAAGTTGCAAAGGATAATAATCTTGTTATGATGGAAGAAAATGGCAACGCGATTCAATTACAATTTTATGCCATAAAACGATTTCAAGGAAATGTAAAGAAACGGGAAATTGTAAAGCAATGCAATTCAAAGAAATGAAAAGTAAATCAAACCATCACACGAATGGAATTGTAAAGTAATGGTACAAATAGCGAGTGGATCCACCAGGGCTGGGCCCTTAGCCGCCAATGAATACCGCCAGATTACTTCAGGAGATGTGAAGGAACTGCAACTGTTTTTATATATTCATCATTGCATAATCGTTACAGCAAGTTCGTGCTCTGCTTCAACAGCAAGAGTCAATGATCAAAGTTACAATTTCAACAGTAAGTCTCCCATTCCTCCTATCCTATCCTATCTATCTCTAATCTAATGATCCATCTAATTCTCTCTCTAATCATCCATCATGAATCCCCTTCTTTGATCTCTGTTCTCATTTAAATACACAGAGAGAAAAGAGAAGTTACAACCGTGATGATTACAAAATGATTTCTATTACAAAATTGGATTGTTCACAACAAATAGATAAACAAGATCATGTTTGAAATATCTTCTCTTCAATCATTCAAGAGGAACAGATCAAATTTGACATTGTAACTGGGATAATTTGGAAAACGGCCACAACAGCGAATCTGAGAAAAACGTCTTCAGAGAACCGTCAGTTTCTCCTAGTACGGACTGAATTTGGGAAAATTGCTCATTCCAAAACTAATTTGGTCCGTTCTGAACAAAACCCATGTTTTAGATTTTCCAGATTCTTCTCCATTTGCCCGAACCATTCAATACAAAATTGTCACTTCTTATTTCAGCGAATTTCTGAGTTGGCACATTAAATGATGAGTTGGAGATCAAATGGAAAATATCTTGGAGGCTAAAATGGTGAGTGACGTTACAACCAATTTATTAATAAACCATCATTGGTAAAAACATGCATAATAATCAATTTATTAAAAATAAAGGAGAAGAGATCATATTTATCCATAAGAGCATAAATAATTATAAAATGGAATTATATGATAAATGACATGGTAAAGAAGAGTAGAAATAGATGAAATAGGTGTTAAAAAGTGATAATAATAATAATGACATATTAACGGCCCAACACTCGCTTCTTTTACAGCCCTACTCGACCTCGAGACTTGGCTCCTCTAGGGCTACATCCTTCTCGCCATCACGCACAATGAAGTCCTTCTCATTAATATGTCTCATGAGCCTCTCCTTAGGCTCCTTATATACTTTTCTTTAAGGTAATTTAGGAAACCAATAAAACTTAGGGTTTTAACCTCTTCACCCATAGAATAATTAATTAGTTCTTTTTTGGTCCTAAACCCACAATTTGGGCCCAAAACCCCATTTTTGGGTAAATCGTCCAACAAACTACTTTTTGGTGGGTTGTCCTCTCTTGGAAATACCTTCCAAGCTAACCAAAATCTAAACTCCCTCTTAGTGAGGAAGGTATTTCCTTCACGCTTCCAGCTCCATGACTTTCCTTGCATGCTCATGACCATCATCGCATGAGTCATGACTTTCCTTGAGTAGCCATATCCGACTTGTATGTGCTACAACTTCTTTGTACTTGGCCCAGATTTATCTTGCATGGTGCATGAATGTTCTCGCATGCAACATGACTTTTCCAATGTGATCCATGCTTCTCCTTGCACAACCTACGACTTTCCTTCCATCACCATGAATGTCATCTCATGATGATTGTCCTTGCATGGGCTAAAAATACCTTTATCTCGATAGAACTTGAAGATTCAAACTTTCATATGACAGCTGACAATCCTTTGCAATCTCCCTCTAAAGCTAGACTCCCTCTGAGTCTACACAACCTTCACTAGAATACTCTGCTTCCTACGCACACTCTGATTCAAGTGCTCTTCAAAGTGGCTTTGATACCATGTTGAATTTTCTTTAGGCCCTAGATCTGGTTTGAGGCTAAGCATACACACAAACAAACTAGGAACCCACAACTTTCGAGCACTTTGCACATGGAAATCTTCAGCAATAAATCAATTTAGTACACAAAGCTTTGAGCACAAAGATCGATTATTTTATTAATCCATCAATAAAAGAATCATAGGGCTCCCATACCAAGGATCATGGCCCTTGATCACTAGTACAACAAGAATACATAGTATACTAAAACATAGGTCTTGTGTTCTATTGCTTCAGATCTACAATCTGCCCACAAAACAAATAAGGATAAACAATCTTACTTGTTGGTCAAGCCCTTCTCCTTCAGCCCTTTCACCCCACATTACCCTCTGTCACACACAACTACTCACAGTGGCTTGATCCATCAAATGCACTACATATCAGCGCATAATATCTTTGCTACTCATAGTGGATCTGCACTTCAGACCATTGTATATTAGCGCTCCAGCAATCAACTAACTCATAGTAGATGTTGCCCATCAACCCACTGCATATTGGCCCTCAAAATGCACTATGTTCACAACTTTGTTTGTGAAGAGACTTTAAGACAAACTCAGCATCCTTCTAAACTTCTCCTAGCAACATTCTTAGACCTAGGCTAAACCCTTCTGCCCATAGATTTCTTGCTACCAATTAATCTCTTCCACAATTGGCACTGATCAGACTTTTGAGAGACCTCACGAGCTAGCAATCTCACAGGCGTTTTTGGCAAGCTCATCAACAAGACTCTAGCACATAACAAATCTCAACGAACTTTGTCCTTGCCCTTGTCCTCACTGTAGTCTGCCTTTACCACTCATGGATTGCACCCACTTTGTTCGACCTTCAATTCTAGGCCTCGAAATTCACATAACTACCACTGTTTGGGGTGCAAGTAGACCTTTCTTGGATTGTTCAAGCCTCAGCTTTACTTTTAGGCTCCACTGCATTCCTAAACAAGCCCTTTACTACCCTTTACACATCGACCTTGTTCTTACAAGTTGCAACTCCTCAGATTTGTCCTCCAAAGCCTACGCTCCAACCCTTAGCAGACCTGCCACAAACTCGGTGTTCATTTGTGTAGCTTGGGAGGTACTCCCACAACCCTAAGGCAATAGGTTTGGGAGGAAATGGACCACAAATTTCGTGGGTGAAATACCCAAGCAGTGGGGTTTTGAACCGAGAAAGGGGTCTAAAATCTAAAAAGAAATATTATTATTTCCTAAGGTCTAGAGGACTAAAACCCTAAGTTTAGAGGGTTCCTAAGAGAATAAAGGAGAAACTATTTGAAGAGGCCTAAGGATCAAGGCTAAATAAATCAAGTGCAAAGATCATTTGATCGTGGAGGCTAGTAGAGATGTAGCCCTAAACAAGGCCAAGCTAGAAGGTCGAGTAGAGCTACAAGGAAAGACTAAAGATAATTTACAAGGATGGCACAGTTAGAATAAATTGGGAGAAAGAAATTTCAAAATCCATGTAAGAGAAACTTCCCCCACTTTGTCTTTGTTTTTCCACTTAACCAGTTAATTTGTAATTTATTTTTACTTTGTTGGGTTTGACTTTTCTTTCAAAGACTTTGATATTTTATACGTAAATAGGTTTCATGCCTACGATTTTATTATTTATTTGCAACATTATTCTCTACTCTTCTACTGTTAACACTGATGATGACTGAGGTGGTTTCAGCTCAAAAATATTTCACGCAGTAAAAAACAGAAATTAAATCACAATCTGTGTAGAAGTTAGGACAACAAATAGAAGTATACAATAGCTTCTAGCTAACGGGTGCAACACAAGAGCTTTGATCAATTGACAGATTTCATTCTTCATGAACTGCTAGTCTACTTTCCTTCGGTAAAAGGTGAATTCTAACCACACCCCCTGGTTTCCACAACTTTCACATATTACAATGACTTTTAATACCTAGATGTCCACCTCTTGCATATTTGGCTCATAAAAGTCAATGTTCGATGAACAGTTTCCCGTAAGCTGCTTAGAGCATATATCTTCAACTTTTGCCTAGCCTTTCCATGTAACATCACTTCTTGTGTTTGATTAGTCACTAAAAGCAGATCAAAAATATTGATCATCGTTTTTTGTTCACCTCTAAGTGGAAATTCTTTTTGCATGGGAATCTTTGTTATTTTCCAAAAGCTAGTTCCAAGGCTCATTATCATCAGGAAAACTGATATATATTTATTATTACTTCAAAAACAGCACCCATCACACAAAATAAAATGAGTACTACAAGATGAATATTATTGGGCAACAACTGCTCATAGAAGATTTAAAATCTTTCCAGCAAGTTTAAAATGCAATCTGCAACATTCCACCTGATTTGCAGGGCCATTGCATCCGACATTCAGCCTAGATATAACTCAGGTATCACCACATATTAATAACTGTGTAAATCAAAGCTAAAAGTCATTAATGAAATTACCTCTAAACACTATTTAATGAGGCACCAGTATTCCCATTTGGGAATATAACATCACCTCTAAGACTCCCAATGATGCTCCATCCAAAATCTTCTCCAAATATTACTTGATATTTATCAAGAAGACTATTTTCAAATGCCAGCTAAAACATGTTCTGATTGATTAATCCAGGCTATCTGTCAATAGGTTTTCTATTTATCAAAATCTAGCATTTAATAAAATTGTGGAAAGAGGAGATGGTTCTCACATACCAAAGCTAAAGATAGTGACAAGTTGAAGTGATCAGCGGATTGGGAGGCATGAGGACCCACCAGATGTGTTCAAGGTGCGTGGATTAAAAGAGTTGTGGGGCACCACAGCAGCAAGTAGGTCAAGTGTACTTTGTTCAGGGTAGATTGGTGATCATAGGAGTTGACACCAAGCCCTAGTTGTGCCCTTGTATCAGGGTTGTCTACAAGGGTCATGATCATTGGTACAGGAGCCCTAAGACTATTGTATTCTAGATTGTAATATAACAAGTAGTGGGTTTAAAAGGTTAAAAAAAATTGTCATGTGCAATAGTTGATTTACTGATGGTTGTTATACCATTGTGCAAAGTAGGAATTTTTGTGGCATTTGAGTGTGTTTATGTTTGAGATTTTAAGACCCAAACCAGATTCTTGAGTGTCATGGAAATTCAACATAGTATCATAGCTACTTTGAAGGGCCAATGGATCAAAGTGTGCGCAATGGGAGCAATGTGAGCCAGTGGAGACCGTGTAGACTCAGAGGGAGTCTAGCTTCAAAGGGAGCAGCCCTGTGGAAGTTTGAGATCTTCAGGTTCTGACGAGATGGGGCAGAGATGCTACCGAGATAGTGTGGTTCATTCTACAAGGTATGTTGCAAAGGTGGATGCCAGATGGGCTAATGTCACCGGTGATGATGATGGATACTTCCTAGAAGTGGAAGTAGCTCCCTAACTAAGAGGGAGTGTTGAATTGTGTAGCTTTGGAGGTACTCCCACAACCCTAGGACACTGGGTTTGGGAGGAAATGGACCACAAATTTTTTGTGGGTGAAATAACCAAGCAGTTAGATTTTGGATCCAAGAAGGGGTTTAAAATCTATAAAGAAAATTGTTATTATTTCCTAGGGTGTAGAGTGTTGAAGAAGGTGTAACTAGGTTCAATCTTCATAAATGTAATTTTGATCTTTGTACTTGTAAAAGAAAAGAATTATTACTTTTATCATTAACAAGAATGGATTTCTTATCCATTTGATAGGTCAAGCACATGTTGAAGTGCTTCTAGGAAAGTCAAAGAGTCAATGTGATTATTGAAGACCCATGTGGGCATGTTACACTATGTAAACCTATGTATTAGAGTTAAAGAAATAAGTTAAAGGTGATCCTCCAAAGCAAAGACAAGTCTCCTCTTTAAGTCGGCTCAAAGAAATGAATTTTTGGTGCACCTAAAGTCAAGTCGGCCCAATAGGAGGGACAAACTCCTATATATAGGGCCATTCGACCTCACAACTAGTCCATCCATCATCTCTGAAATCAGTGAAAACAAAGGTTGAAAAAGAAGTGCGAAATAGGAGCATAAAGGAGATTCTAGGGCAGCGAAGAAGAAGGAAGAGAAACCGAATTTGGGAGGGTTGTTTTGGGGCTAATCTATGCCACACATGCAAAGGAAGAAGGGTCATTCTGCTGTCATAACAAAACCATAAGTGCAGCAACATAAGAAGAGGTGTTTTGGGTGAAAAAGAGGCTCCAAATAGGCCACCATCTCAAGCGAAGGAAGTCTCACCTAAAGCGAAGGAAAGAAGCAAGAAAAAGGGCCAAGTACAAGTCTATATCAGCCACAGGTGCGAAGAAATCAGACCTGCAGTAGGGTAAAGAGGATCAGCCTCTCAACTAGGAAATATCTCTCTAGGAAGGTCTCATTCTCTAGCCTAAGTGTCAAAGAAAGGCAAGATTGTCAAGCGAAGTAGAGAAGGAAAGCAAGACTCCAAAGAAGAGGTCTCTAAGGAGACCTAGGGTTTCTGCAGTTGCCAAAAAAAGCCCTGCTAGTTGCTGGAAGAAGTGATAAGGAAGAGATCAAGGTGCAAAGCAGAAAAAGGCATTGATTGAAGGACAAAAGGAAGAGAGATTGTGTCTTGTGCTTGGAGGATCCACTGGTCAAGGGTCTAGGGTTTGGCATTTGTCAATTGAAGCTTCAATAAGAGAAATTTGCAGAAGGGGTTTCCACTCTAGGAGAGAGAGATTTTACCCTGGCCGAGAGCCAACATCTTGTGTTCTTGTCTCTTTTGTTTTTGATAATTGTTTGATGAAGAAAGAGATCTCAGACTAATAATAATAAGAGAAGATTGTGTTAATAAGAAAAAGTAAAAAGTGCTTCACAAATAGTTATCATCATCAAAAGAATCTCATCATACATAGATGCCCTAGATTCTTCAACATGGTTTCAGAGCTAAGGTGATACATCAAGGAAGGGCATCTCAAGAACACATAGAAGATTGAAGCATCGGCATCAAGAAGCAAGGGCACACAAAGGTTGAAGCATTAGATCTACAAGCAAGGGTTCCAGATCCATCAAAGACAAGGAGGATTACCATCTCCTCTCCTAGATCCATCAAGAAGGACTACCAGCCTAGGAACAAAGAAAGAAGAAAGCCTTCCATCTAAAGGCTTCTACAAGAAGGTTCATCCAAGAAGGGTTTACATCAAAGACTCATCATCTTCAAAGGAAGGTACTCAAATCCAGACTCATCATTGAAGATCTCCATATCTACACAATGAGAAGTTTTCATCACCAAGCAAATCTCTCATAAGGCACCTTGAAGGAAGCATCTTGAAGAAATCCAAGATCTAAGAAATCAAATCATCAAATCTTCAAGGAAGCAGCAAGGTCACTTCACAACAACTCTCTCAAGTAAGTATTTTTATGTCCTCTTCTGAAAATATCAAAATGTCTTTTTGCAAGGAAAGCAACAAATTGGTTGGGACTGCTAATTTCCTTGCATGGAAAAAGAGGAACGATCTACTTCTCAAAGAAAATGAACTTTTGGACTACATCAAAGGCAGTGTCACTGTTCCTACTAAGGAACAAACTCAAGCCCTAGCAAAGTATATTAAGGATAAAACAAGGGCTCAAAGGATTCTGATATAATCTATCAAGGACCCTCTCATTCCTTATGTTTCCAAACTTGAAACATCTAAAGAAATCTATGATAAGTTGGTGGAGCTATTCTCGGTTAGTACAGCTGGAGAAGTGACATCGTTGCATAATGAACTATATAAAATGAAGATCTCCAAGGAAGAAGGAACAGCTCCCTACTTCATGAAGGTCTCTAAGATGAGAGACCAACTGCAAGAACTGGGAGAAGTTATGTCAGATAGAGAGATGACAACTATGGTGCTCAATGCATTACCTGAGGAATGGGGCAACTTCACATCAAGTATATATGCCAAGAAGGAAGCTACCCCGTTGAATGAACTTTGGTCTCTATGCAAAATTGAGGAGACTAGACTCAAAGCCAAAGATGATGTGGGATCAAAGGAGCAGGCATTTGTTGCTATGGCCAAGAGAAAAGGGAAATTTTGCAAATTTGGTCCACAGAGAAAGGGTAAAAGAGATATGTCCAAAGTCCAAGCCATGGTTGTCAACAGTATGGACACTATAAGAGGGATTGTCCTAAGTTCAAGAAGGACAACAATAAGAGGAAACAAGAAAAATCCCACGTTACCCAAGAAGTGAAAGAAGAATAGAGGAAGCAAAAGAAGGAGGACCCTCTGGATCTCTACTATGATTGAGATCAACTTCTTCACACAAGTCTTCTTTAAAGTCTTGGGTATCATAGGAACATGTAGAAGTAGGATAGAATGAATGATTTATGAGAATGGTATCTTCAGGAATATAGGAGCATTATGCAAAGATAGCTCAGATAAAGATATTCATGTAGGAAGGATGTAGCCATTGAATGACCTCATCAATGCATAAAGGAATGATCATGATCAGAAGAAACATCTTAGAAGGCCACTATCATTAGCAGAAAGAAGCATTTGCAGGATGAGGACTATAAGGATCCTTCGATGAAGTATTCAATAAAGGGTTCACAACTTTAAGGAAAAGCAGATGTCTCAATAAGAATTCCACTTATGAGGATTCAAGACAGGATGATATGTAGGCAAAGAAAGATGTAGCAAAGCAAAGGAGATTGAGGCAATCTCAATCTAGGAAACTGTCAAAGGAAGCTGAGATGATCAAGGAAAGAACTAAGATGAGGTATGTATGCATCTATGTTTTCAGTTAAAGTCATGTCATCATTTGTATCAATGAGCATGGGAAATTGCTCTGGTAGCATGGTCAAGAACAGGGTAGATCTCTTTCATTGAAGATATGCATGAAGACATGGTTCTCATACTGAAAAAGGTCAACATGAGAAATATCCTTATATGAGGTATGAGATGGTTGACAAGAAAATCTATAAAGAATCATATGAGATAAAGAGATCAGGGATAAAAGGACACCATGGACACTAGGAATCAACATCCGACAGATTTGTTGAAAGCATCTCCCAGAAGAAGGCACAAGAATTCTGACAAAGGAAGAAAAAGATCAAAGGACCCTTGACACCTGGAAAGGCCTTGGAGATGTGAAAACGTAGGATGTTGATGATTCAAGCCAACAAGATGTCATGATGGAAAGCCATCTCGTAAGTTACTATTTGATTTAATGTTATATTTTTATTTTTCTTGAGTAATATATGGATGTAGTCATGCAAGGCTACTGGAACAAGAGTTGTAAGTGTAAGTACAACTACAATTCATGTGGAGGATGGAAATTCCAAAAAGAAGCATGATGAGAAAGAAGTAGCCACGAGACGGGGGTTCCAAATATATATCAAGAAGGCCACTTTCCATGGAGAAAGGAATGACATGACGAACTAAGGAGTGATTGATGGTTGATGCCCTACAAAGAAGAAGCTCGACTGAATTTCATGACATCAAGGAAAGAAATTGATCAAGCAGCTGAAGGACCCACAAAGAAGAAGTTGTTGATGAAAAGGAGAGTCCCTAGTTGAAGAGGGAGCTCTGACAAGTCCCTAATTAAGAGGGAGCTTGGGCAAGTTCTTGGACAGAGGAAACTTGGGTACATTCCTTTACGGGAATGGACATATCTTCCCTAGTTGAGAGGGAGAGATAGACACAACATTCTTGTCTTCACTGGGGAAGAAAGAATGGAGGATTGGGTAATCATCTGGCATCTGATACTCTTTGAGGATGTGTAGGGCATCCAAGAGAAGAGTAGGCAAGAGGACCGATATTCTTTGAGGGATGGGAACCCAAGATAAGAATAGTCCTAGAAGGTCATACTCAGTGAACACCCAGGTGGGTATGTACCTTGAGAGACAATGATGAAGGTGTCTATAGTCATTGGTCTCGCCAACATTGTGCTCTGATCTAATGAGAGATAGAGCTGTCAGTCAAGGCCTTGTTGTGGAAACAATGTTGGTTACTATGATGCTATAACAAATGGATTGCCAATCTGATTTCTCTTATGTGAATTCTTCAGATTGAAAATGTCCAAACACCTTGTAAAGTGATTTATGAATACCTCCCTAGTTAAGAGGGAGCGTTGAAGGAAGTGTAACTAGGCTCGGTCTTCATAAATGTAATTTTGATCTTTGTACTTTTAAAAGAAAAGAATTATTATTTTTGTCATTAACAAGAATGGATTTCTTGTCCATTTGATAGTTCAAGCACATATTGAAGTGCTTCTAGGAAAGTCAAAGAGTCAACGTAATTATTGAAGACCCATGTGGGCATGTTACACTATGTAAACCTATGTATTAAAGTCAAAGAAATATGTTAAATGTGATCCTCCAAAGCAAAGACAAGTCTCCTCTTCAAGTCGGCTCAAAGAAATCAATTTTTGGTGCACCTAAATTCAAGTCGGCCTCACTAGCTCAAGTTGGCCCAATAAGAGGGAAGGACTCCTATATATAGGGCCATTCGACCTCACAACTAGTCTGTCAATCATCTCTGAAATCAGCGAAGAAGAAAGCACAAAAAAGAAGTGTGAAAAAGGAGCATAAAGGTGATTCTAGGGCAACGAAGAAGGAAGAGAAATTGAGTTTACGAGGGTTGTTTTGGGGCTAATCTATGCCACATGTGCGAAGGAAGAAGGGTCATTCTGCTGTAATAACAAAACCCTAATTGCAGCAACATAAGAAGAGGTGTTTTGGGTGAAAAAGAGGCTCCAAATAGGCCTCCATCTCAAGCGAAGGAAGTCTCACCTAAAGAGAAGGAAAGAAACAAGAAAAAGGGCCAACTACAAGTCTACATCAGCCACATGTGCAAAGAAATCAGACCTGCAGTAGGGTAAAGAGGATCAGCGTCTCAACTCGGATATATCTCTAAAGGAAGGTCTCATTCTCTAGCCTAACTGTCAAAGAAAGGGAAGGTTGCCAAGCAAAGTAGAGAAGGAAAGGAAGACTCCAAAGAATAGGTCTCTAAGGAGACCTAGGGTTTCTGCAGTGGCTGGAAAAAGAGCTACCATTTGTCGGAAGAAGTGTTAAGGAAGAGATCAAGGTGCAAAGCAGAAGAAGGCATTATTGAAGGACAAAAGGAAGAGAGATTGTGTCTTGTGCTTGGAGGATCCACTAGTCAAGGGTCTAGGGTTTGGCATTTGTCAATTGAAGCTTAATAAGAGAAATTTGCAGAAGGGTTTTCCTCTCTAAGAGAGAGAGGTTTTGCACTGGCTGAGAGCCAACATCTTGTGTTCTTGTCTCTTTTGTTTTTGATAATTGTTTGATGAAGAAAAAGATCATACACTAATAATAATAAGAGAAGATTGTGTTAATAAGAAAAAATTGCTTCACAAATAGTTATCATCGTCAGAAGAATCTCATCATACTTAGATGCCCTAGATTCTTCAACATAGAGGACTAAAACCCTAAGTCTAGAGGGTTCTTAAGAGACTAAAGGAGAAACTATTTAAAGAGGCCTACGGATCAAAGCTAAATCACTCAAGTGAAGAGATCATTTGATCGTGGAGGCTAGTAGAGATGTAGCCCTAAAGGAGGTTGAGCTAGAAGGTCGGGTAGGGTTGCAAGGAAAGGTCGTGAGCTAATTCAACGTGGCATTCTTCTCAAGTGAAAATTGATCCAAGGAGGTTGCATACCTCAAGAAGCCGAGCTAGATAAGGAGCAAGAAGAAGGGTTTTGTGTTTGTCTTTTCCTCTCATTTTCTGGTCTAGGTTCAAGGAGTATGTTGGGCGAATTTGGCGACGGTTTCAGTGGGCAAGTCTATGCATCCAAGTATAGGAAGAGATGTGTGGAAAAGGGTTGAAAGTTCTAGGCTAATAGAAGTAGTACTCTGGCGATCTAGCCACAGACTCTTGTACCTTATTGGAGGGTCGAAACACCTTAAATGGGATTGTTTTAATAGTGATGTGAGGATTGGAGGGAAGCTAGAGTAAGGTCGCATGCCTTAGAGGCCCAGCACAGCAAGTATAGGGCTTGAAGAAGGATATCGCAGGTTTGAGGTAACCCTAGATTTGGGGCTGCAAAGATCTATAGCAGGCCTAGAAAATCAGTGATTAAAATGCCCAAAACTGTGGTTGCTTGGAGGCTAAGTGGCAGTGTCCTCGAGGTGTTACATTGCAAAGGTTGGAGGGTTTTCCATGAGGTCTTGTTTAACAGTTTTGATACACCCCAGTTAGGGCTTCTTCCTATGCAAAGAGGCATCTTATGATCTGTCCAAATCTCAGTGAAAGAATAGCCCAGATCTGTGATGAATGAAGAGGACCGAGACCCTAGAAAGGGAGGCAAAATGACTCTTTGTTGTGGGCAGAAGTTTGAGAAGGAAGGACAGTGAAAGGGGTGACTTAGTAAAGGAAGAGAAGGTATGTTCAAGGGTTTGAACAACAATTGTAATCATCCCTTAAACATATAGAAAGCATTTTATCACTGTTAATGGGCTACTTGGAAAAGCCCTAGATCTGAGCAATTTGAGGAGACAAATTGCAGAAGACAAGGTAGTATTCGAAGCCCTACATTAGTCATGGCGTTGACTGTGTATGGTCAACTATGGTGGCCCTACGGAGAGTGACAAAAGCAGCTGATATGTCACAGTGTGAGGGAAAATCTGTTGGGCCCTAGATCAAAAAATGCAAGAGGCATTTCAGAGATCTAAAAGGGCGAATTTATAGGCCCTAAGATCAACATTTTGATGTGACCAAAAGGTTGACAAGTAGGCAGATCAAAAAGGCCTTAGTACAGTGATCTTAGAGCAGTTAAGACACTCTGTGAAGGCAGCTAAGTACTGTTCACAAACAAAGTTGTGAATAGTGTTTCTTTTTAGTGAGCATGCAGTGAGTAGAAGGAGTTATCTATTGTAAGAAGCCAGACTTAGAAGTCCTCATGCACAGTGATCATTGAAGGACTAATAAGTTGTTAGGAGGCAGAGTGATGAGGCCCTAGTTTAGGGGTTGCAGAGGGGCAAACTTCACTGATAAGTGGGAAGTTCCAGAAGACCCAATGACCAAACTTCTTAATGGAGCTAGAAGGCTAGTATTGGGCCAAAGTTCAGTGACACACAAGGGAGTTGTGATCATTGACAATGGCAAGATGAAGTGATCAGCAAATTGGGAGGCAAGAAGACCCGCCAAATGTGTTCAAGGTGCCTTGGACTGAAAGGGTTGTGGGGCACCACATCAGCAAGTAGGTCAAGTGTACTTTTCTCAAGGTAGATTGGTAATTATCGCAGTTGACACCAAGCCCTAGTTGTGTCCTTGTATCAGGGATGTATGTAAAGGCCATGATCCATAATATGAGAGCCCTAGGACTATTGTAGTCTTCATTGCAATATAACAAGTAGTGGGTCTAAAAGGTTAAAAAAATGTCATGTGCACTAGTTGATTCACTGATGGTTGTTATTTTGTTGTGTAAAGTAGAAGTGTTGTGGCATTTGAGTGGTGTTTGTGTTTGAGATTTTAAGACCTAAACCAGATTCTTGAGTGTCATGGAAATTCAACACTCGGCCTTCTCCCTGTAGTCTCTTGGGTACTTAGCTTAATCAAGAGGCCCCTTTATCCAGCCCTAAACACCTGATCTAGGTCTTGGCCTATAGATCTTAGTCATGTAGGTCTCAGCCCTTCATTTACTCCCCAAATCAAGTCTCTTGTCATCTGCAACTAGACCCTTTTTGCCCCTTTCTGCTACAAGACAAGTGCTTTGTAGGTTGCAACTAGTATCTTGATCTCTGTTGCGACCTACCTCTACTTTCCGCCACAGATCCACCTTCCCTTGTACTAAAGATACACGGTCCCTACAACAGAAACCCTCAACCTCTTTCATGGACAAACCTCGACTTCTTTTCCAGCCCTACTTGACCTCTAGACTTGGCTCTCTAGGGCTACATCCTTTTAGTCTTCACACACAATGAAGTCCTTCTCATTGATATGTCTCATGAGCTTGAGGCTCCTTATATACTTTTCTCTAGGGTCATTTAGGAAACCACTAGAACTTAGGGTTTTAAACTCTCAACCCTTAGAATAATTAATTATTTCTCTTTTGGTCCTAAACCAACACTTTTGGGTAAATTGTCTGACAAACTACTTTTAGGTGGGTTGTCCTCTCTCGAAAATACCTTCCCAGCTAACCAAAATCTAACAAATGAAGAATTTCAACCCCCACTCCGGTTATCAGTTTTCCTTATCACTCCATAAATTTTGTTTTAAATCCAAGCATGATAAAAAATTCTAAAATCTGGAAATGACAATATTTTCTGAAAACACAAATTTAGATATTTCACAACTGCTGAAATTGCATAAATAAAACACAACAAAATTATGATAGCCACACAGAAAATAACACAATGATTTTTGGTCAATGTGACCCTGGAAAAACCCCCTACAACTCTTGGGGAAAACTAGTTTGAGAGCTCTTCTTTATTTCTGAAAATGCTTTTACAAAGAAACTGAAATACACAGTAAAAATTCCAGCAACCACAAATTACAACTTATCTCGATTTTCGTGCTTGAACTCCACCTCGAAAATCATGCCAATCAGCAAACAGCCAAAACAGAAATTTTTACAGCGATAAAACAGCGTTAAATGTTGTACAACCTACCTCGAAAAATGTGCCAAGAACTTGTTGTACTGACTATATTGACCATATGGATTTCAACAGTATGACTGCCTCAAAATTTGTGCCCTTGCTGCTATCCCTCTTCCTCGATTTCTATGTCTCTCCTGATGTACGGTTGCCTTGGGATGTGTGCTAATAAAAGTTGCTATCCAAATTTGCTGAAATGTTTTCTTGTTGCTCTCCTTCACTTCCTCACTGCTCAAAAATTTTCTCTTTGCTCTTTCTTCTCTTTCTCTCAAATGCTCATGAAAGAATGAATGATCTTTTTCTCTTCTCTTCTCCTTTTATTCTCTAAATGACCTTTTGGGTTACCCTAAGATCTAATGGATGAGATTCATTTAGATCTAGTGATGAAAATAAATGTGCATTTAATTCTCACTTTGTATTTTTTAACTCACCCACTTAGCCTTTTACTTCCATAGTCACTTTTTCACTTTCTAATTCTTCATTGAGTTTAATAAAGTCACATTTAAATTAGAATGTAACTTTACCACTTATAAAGTCACTTTTAAATTAGAATGTAACTTTACCACTTATAAAGTCACTTTAGGAGAAAAGTACAAATAAATTTGGACACTTTTCCCTAGGCCAAAGATCAAAGCCTGCCTTAGGGAACCACTTGTCCTTTGGTACCCAAATTCAAACAACAAAGAGAACATTACAAAAAATAAGTTGTAGCCCTGTTATTAGGTGATATAGATAGAGGAAGAGGATAGGAAATTAGGAAAACCAAGCAAAACTAGGTTTTCTAGGGAAAATGTGAGACTGGTATTTGGAGAGGACATGTGAATGGAAGAAATCACTTCCTAAACAGAGAAATCCCTAACAAGGCAATTCATGAGGAAAAAGTTTTGAAAGGAACATTTCATGCATGGATAGAGAGAGCTTGGAATGGAATATTATGGTATACTTTAATGTTTCATTTCCTCATTCAAGTTTGGCTTGCATTTGAACTTCATTCTAGAGCATGTGCAAAAAAAGCACATTAGTGAGAAGGTGGTATTAGGGACAATCCTTACTCTAATTTAAGAAGTGAAGATCAAGGTTTGATCCTTGAAAGGAACCAATGTATGTGCAGCCTATATGACTGAAAATGTCATCTTCACATGGAAGTTTCCTCAAAACCTAGATAACTAGAGCATTTCACTTAGGTGTACTAAATTGTCATGAGACAATGCATCTATGGAGAGGCTACCCTAGATAGAAAACAACATGGATTTGGAAGAAATAAGAATGGTTGCTAGCAAACAAGAAAAACTAACATAAGATCAGTGTCTAACAAAGGACCATACATAAATAATTCAATCGGACTACTAGGTACAATAATGTCAAAAAACTACATATAAGCAAACCTAGTCTATGTTATAAAACCCCTGAAGTCCATAAACAATTCTAGTAAATGAAGTTGAAGGCATCTTGGAACCCTTAAGGGCATAGGATTTCACTATAAAATTGGCTAAAGGTGGCATAGAAGCTACAAAAGAACAAAAAAATGACAATACAAAGATCATGAAACTAGAAAGTAAGGCTCAACTCAGGTGGTTGAGAGGAGTGTCATCCTCCCTACCCCAGTTCATTTCCGACAAGTGACATGTTGCGCCCTTAATGAGTATATTGTTGTAACAAATTGATCCCTATCTTTGAACTAGTCCTGTTCCCTTACCCTAGGTATCATCCTCAAAATGAGAGGAAATGGCTAGCCTTTCTTTATATTATGTAATGAGGACCCTTGTAACAATAAAGATATTGAAGGCCATCGTAAAAATACTAGAATGTGGACTCAACATCCTTATGTAATGAGGATCCTTATGAAGATGCATCCATTTGTCAATTTCCTTGGGCAGAAAAGACAAGGAACAAGCTAATAAGAGTCTTAAATGTAAAGGAACGTGAACTAATCATGGCCTAAATATGGGCAACCTTGCATCCTATAGTGATATTGCCACATAAAAGTTTGGTGATACTAAGAGTATTAATAATTTTGAGGTGTGTGAGGGTGATGTTGATAGAAATTTATATCATCAATGGAAGCACAACAAATTTTGAAAAAAAATATATTTTCTAGGGAGAATTTATTTATTTCCCCTAAGAACAATACATATAACTCGATGTTGGATAGAACATGTGACAACCTAATAATCTGAAATGTAACTAACAACGTAACCAATATGACAAAACTCCTTAGCCAAATTATGGTAGCCCAGGTCATAATGAAGAGGATGACCATCCTTTCTAAGTGGTAGCCGAGGTCATTTTGCCACGTTGTTGAATTTGCACACATTAGAAGCCAAAACCTTGCGATTATAGAAAAGGCTAAGATCAAGGAACCTTATAACATGGGAAAAGAATGTTGATAATAATGTTGATGATGTAAAACCTGAACAAATTTTAGAGGTTGAAAGGGAAAATGCCAACCATAACGATGGGCCATGAAGTAAGCAAATCCCTTAGAACTATGATGAGCATAGAACTAGGGTACAAGATAAGCTCAAAACCATTGAGAAATGTGCTACACATATGAAGCTTTGCAAAGAATCTAATTACAGAACCATGATGGCATCATTGAAAAAGTTTTGTTGTTGGAATATGGTAGTAAATAATAAGGATTATAACTTCATTCTTGTTGAAATTGAAAAGGTTGAAAAAGATCTTTTTCCCAAGAGGAAGGAGAAGAAGATAATGAGATTCATTTTACAAAGCAAGTGCATGGGGTAGAATTTAGGCATCCATTGTATTACAGTGTAAAAATAGAAATCTAATGAGAAATATTTTAGAAACATGAAGAACTTGTGAGAAATCTTAACCTTAGACAAAAAAAATTGTAAGAGAAACTTAGAATGATGTTGAAAATATCATGAGATATTAACCGTAAATTGCAAATTATATAAAAAAAGGAAAAAAACAGTTAAACATAAATTATATGCAAAAGTAACTACATTCTATGCAAAAACAATAGATATTACACCCTACATCCGTGAACAAAAAATTGCATTTGAAATGAAGCTTATAAGAGTTTTGCACCCAAAGAGGACTCACTCTATCGTCTGTGAGGACTCATGCTCTGCCATTTGGCTCTCGCACAGAGATATTCAAGAGTGCTCATACACGTTCATTTCTTACATTACCTTTCAATTTTTTTTTAAAACACGATATAATTTTTTTTTAAACACGATATAATTTTTTTTAAACACGATATAATTTTTTTTAAACACATGATATAATAATGTAACAACTTGAAGTGGTGTTGTTTATTGAGCTACTAATGTTGATATGTTGGATTATTCAAACTATATATGATAGATCTGTTGCTTGGTTGTGATCTACCTGACTACCCAAATTCTAACTTTACATATTGGGACCTAACTCGATTTCAGGCCCACGAGCATCAACATAAGCGCAGGCAGAAACTAATCAAGATCAAGTAAGAGGTTGCTACATGTCTGGATGAGGTGCTCCTACACCTTCCAAAAGTAGCCATCCTTCCTAATAGGCTCAAGTTGTCGACTAAATGAATGGTGGGATGGTGGTACTAATAGCTTTACCCTCCTACCCACACCAAATTCAGAGCTCGACATCCAAACAATCTGATTTTACTTCATTTCTCTAGTTGACTGCTACTACTATTCTATGAACTATTGTTACCAGGTGCTTATAAATCAAAATGAGGGTTGCAATCACAGAGTCGGACAACAAATGACTCCTCTTCTGATTGTTCTTTAAGAATCACTCCATCCAATGGCGTATCAAAAACACATATGATATGATTATGTAGCAGAATAGGAGCTAAACTGAAGCAAAGAGACCTCCTCCTTTGCCTTCCCCTACCCCCACTTCATCTCCTTATACCTCCTCCTTTAACGCTACAATTGTTTCTACACTTACTCTTGTTTCAGATCCTTCAAAAAAATTATGCCATGTTTAACTTTGATAACAGATCATATCTTCCTCATTACTTCCAGACTTGAGCAGAATGTTTAAAATAACTTGTCAATGGCTTGCAATGGTCATCTATTTCATCCATTCGAACACATCCATGCAATTGTTACACAATTGTTTTAAATCCCTTATCACCTCCAAAGGCACAATACCCATGAATGACACTCTTACCACGTAACTTTGAAAGTGTGTAGTTATTGACAGCAAAGCCCACCACATCTTAACTGTTAAATTTGGCAACTAGGGCCAAACTTCACCTTGGACAACTCATATGATGCAACTAATATTTTTATTGGATTCCTCTCTCCGAGAGGTGTAGGATTGATCTGAAGATCATCTCATTCTGATATGTACAAATGGAATTATGAATTTATTTTGTTTATGGACAAATTGTCAAGGTCAGCCAACAAACTAATGTAGGCTCAGAAGCCCAACAACCACGTCTATTCATCCTCAACGTTTGCATTTAAATACAAGGTGCCTCCTCCTCATTTAGACACTTCACTCACTCACGTATCTCTCTCTCCTTCATTGATTGGGTATAGATTTCTGAGGCAACTCTCCACATGCGCGAATAAGGGCAGTTCTGTTCTAGCCATTGACCAGCATTCACTGAAGATGCAGGAAGTGTTTTGACCAACAACGTTGACCTATTTGATTGTGTTTTTGTGAGGGATATCTCTATTTGGGCGGGCCACATTTTTGGGCACAAAAATCGAGGCAAACCAACTATTTGACTAACGTTGACTACAGAAGGGTTTGACTACAACATTGACTTTTGTTGACCAGATTTGACTAGATATTTTCGAACTATTTTTGGGCTGATTTGATTTGTTGTTGGAGGCCGAGTTGACCAAGTTATTTTGGAGGTCAAATTCTGAACTGTTGACCAGCGTTGACTTCTGGTTAGGGCTTTTTGTAGCTACTGTTTGTTGGGACAAATTTCACTGTGATTGGTCAAGTGAATATTGCATATTGTACTCACTCTCTCTGCTGAACTTTTGAAGAATAATAAGAAGAATTGATCAAAGGGTTTCCACACATTGGGGTTTGTCCCTACCTAGCGCCATATCTTGTGTCCTCTTGTCTTGGCTTGTCTTCTACTGTTATTGTTTATGCTCTATCTACATTTTACTATCATGTTGATGTGATTGCTAGTATGGATATTGATATTGGGATAATAAGAAAATTGAAGTAAAATTGCTCTTAAGCATAGAACATACCATTGTTATCTAAAATTAACATTAACTCTATCAAACTAGTCAAATGCCTTTCTATGTTGTCAGTCATTAGCATTTAATGCAGAGAAGTCATGCATGAGGATGTTCAGACACTCTTGAAATTGCATGAGTAACTGGGTGACCAAAAGGTTCCACCTCCTCCACTGGCCCAACTAACTTGGAGAACAAAATATTTGTTTGCACAATCTATGTATGTCACAGAGGAACCATGTATGCACTTATCATCATCGACCCCAATTGTCGTGTTGAAGATGAAGATATTTCCTATGCAAACTATCCCCTATTTTACCACTTAGGGCATGCAGACTCTTTATCTATTTAATGTAGTGCACATGACTATGGAAATATTGTCTAACAGAGTATTGGGAATTCTTATTATTCATCACATTGATTTGCACTTCACATGGTTACTTTAAAATCTATTATGCCCCAACAAAGTGGTGTGTGTAAACAGGGGTAGATTCATTCATTCATTGGCAGCAAAATATAATTTGAGATAAGTTCTAAGCTAGGTAGATAGTCATATTCATTGTGAGGGATAGGAGGTTCATCAATAGCTTGGAAACAAGGGACTTCATAGATAGTTCATAGCTTGAAAATGAGAGAGGCATAGAAGTTCATAGTTTGGAACATACATGTTTATATTTTGGAACATAATACATGGGAGAGTTCATAGTTTAAGTAGTGGGAAGTGTTAAGAATGAGGGATAGAAAGGAGAGAAATTCTTATTATACGATGCACCCTACGCACTTATTTGGGGTGAGATCAATGGATAGCAAAAAAGAAGAAATGATCGGTGCCTCCTCGAGATGAGATGACCATTATTTTATGCGACATTTGAGATTATTTATTGGTAAGGGTGTAGCATGGTTTCTATATCCTGTGTTAGGACTTCAAATCCAGTGCCAAGACGGATAGTGAAAAATGGTGTCCCAAATGCTCAAATGGGTGTAAACTGAGATAAGTTATGGCCATGGAAGGATGATGTAGTAGTGCATAAATGAAGAGTTGTGGTTAGTAGTAAATTAGTAGTTCGGTAGTACATTTGTAGTGTTAGTTGTGATAGAAGATTTATAGGTAGATGAAAGTCTAGAGATGACCAAGATTTTACCACCTCTCCACTGTAGAACTATGGGGTAAACTACTAGTGTAGGTGTCAACTCTCGAGTCGAGAGAGTTCGCTGGTAGTTGGGGGAGAATTCGTTGCTTGTCCTTTAGATTGTAGCTTGTTCCAACTTTATGTACACCATAGCCAATAGTTGCAGCTTCGCTTATCTCCTTTTATTATCTCTATACACTTAGCATGCGTCATTAAATAATAACGAGACTATTTATCTCTCATAGTTCATGTTTTCGGAGTTAAAGATCAATTTTATAGCATATACTTAAACAAAAAATGCATTGGTGTACGATGTAGTTTTGTTGTTACTTTTGCTCCTCATAAGTGATACAGTGGCACTTTAATAAATAGAACCCATCCTAATGTTCAATGAACAACACCTTTTGTTAGTAGTGATTCCAAGTAAAAGATCTAGATTAATAGGTGGGTACACCCCCTTGGTAACAGATCAAATGGAGGTATGGGTGCAATAATTCATCATTTCATACCCACCCAATTTCTTACCTTGTTCTAGTAGAGAATTTGTGTTGCACCCTTACCAATGGTAGGATCAACTTAACATACATAATTTCGCTATGATTGCAAATCTCATCTAAGGGGGGCATCTTTCTCCCTGCATGTCCTCTCACTTAAATGGAAAGTTCAATGTCTAGTCAACCATATGGTGTTTCCATCATGTCGCTTCAGGTGTTGGGTTCAAGTTTCAAACATAGGTGTGGGCGATGACCCAATCTCAAAATAATAGAAGACATTTGGTAGATGGGTGTTGGTTCCATTATTAGAGAGGATAGGTCTAGTTTGTAAATAAGATATATATTTTATGAAAGGCCCACTTATGATGAAACAAGGGTAAACAAAGCGATCTTTTATAGAAAGCTCCTCCTAGAGATATAAACAACCCTACAAATAGAAGTTGCTTCTTCCTTCACTTCACTATGTTAAGTAAAGTAATAAATTCCTTATAGAAGTGTTTTTGCAAAGTATAGTTATTCTTCGAAGTGTTCATTAACTATCATTTGGATCAAGGGGACTATCATCTAGATAAAGGGGACTATACTCACGTGTTCCTGCTGCTAAAAAGTTAGAGAACATACTATAGAGTTGACTCTCCCAATGTTACTCCCTCCACTGCAACCAAAAGCTAGGAGTTCCGCTACATTTGAGTTTCAAGGGCATGCCAATAACACTAGGAAGATGATAGCCCATCATTGGTTGCTCCTCATATGGTCACATCCTTCGTGCTAAGCCTGCCTACCTACCCTCAACCTCGAATTACCAGGGGAGGGTTAACCTCTAGGTGTCGTCTTCATAATGTCTAATGTAATCATGATTTTATGTATTTGATGAAAAGGGAAGAAGAAATTTTATTATTATTATTTTGAAAGCATGGGTTTCATGCTCAAGGTAAATTTGCTTGTAAGTCAAGCACCCATTGAATGTTTCTAGCTTTGCCATAGAATTATGAAGTCAAAAGAGTCATTGTCATACATGTAAGACCCCTTTGGGCATGTTGTATCTTGTAAAGAAATTTTTTTATAAAGTCAAAAGTCTCATAAAGACCCTCCAAGCCCTTGTTAAACAGCAGCAACAAGTCGGCCTACAAGACAACAATTAGACCCCCTAAGGAGCCTATATATAAGAGACATCAACCTCACTTGAAACCAACTCTCAAGAAGTTCAATCAAGGCAAGAAAGAAGACCAAAAGAAGAGCAAAATAGAGGAAAAGAAGTTAGAAGAAGAAAAATGAAATTTTCAATTTGTTTGGGCTATATCTCTTCACACGTGCAAGATCTAGGGCATCATCTTGCTACATCTAGACTGAAATTTATAGTCATATTGGAAAGCCAAAATTAGGTATCTAAAAGAGCATTTTGCAAGCCGAATTACTAAGGAAGAAGAAGATCCTCAAGCGAAGGAGAAAGAAGAAATCACCACGTGCAAGAGCTAGGGTTTCTGCAATAGGTCAAAATTGTAGAAGAAAATATTGGGGTCAAAGTTGTTGGAGAAGTTGTTGCGATCGAAGTTGTTGGAGAAGTTGCTAAAGAGGTTGCTAGAAGGAAATCTCATCAAGGAGGAATGATTGACTTGGTCTTGGAGGGGTCTTTGACAATGGTCTTAGTTCTTGGAATTCGTTATTTGAAGTTCTATAAGAAGAGAAGAATTCTTGTGGGTTTTCCTATCAAGAGGAGAGTTTTTGGCCCTAGCTTACAGCCTACATTCTATGTCCTCTTGTTTCATTGATCTTTATTGTTTGGTAGTTGTTTGATGATAGAAAACACAATAATAATCAAGTTGAAGAAGAAGCCAATCAAGTTAAGTAAAATGACATCACAAGTAGTTATCAAAGTAAGAGGAATCACCTAATCTAGTTGCCCCTAGAATTCTCAACATGGTATCAGAGCTAAAGTGACTACAACAAGGAAAGGCAACCTGAAGATCACTCCATTGAAGATGGAGACATAAGCGCTGAGCACAAGGAGATCATCGTGGAGAACTAAGAAGCATCAAGGAGGACCATTCATCTCATCACAAGGATCACATCATCTATAAGGAGCACCAGTTTGAAGAAGACGACCACAAAAACCCTACCTCCATTCAAAGAAGGACTATACACTTGAAGCATTCTTGGGAAGCTTGCACATTCTACAATCATCTAACAAGGAAGCAAGAATGAGCACTACATCATACTTGAAGAAGATCATCAAATCAACATGATCAAGAAAGCATCAAGTTGAAGATATCATCATCAAAGGAGCATCTTCACTTGAAAAGTATTTTTATATTTATGTCTAAATCTACTATCACCGTGACTTCATTTGGTAAGGAGAGCAACACATTAGTTGGGTCATCTAATTTCCTTCCATGTAAAAAGAGGATAGATTTATTCCTCATAGAGAATGAAGTTATTAAATATGTTAAGGGTTCAATCTCTAAACCATCTCAAGAACAAGCTCAAGCACTATCAAAATATATGAAAGGGGAAATAAGGACTCAAAGAATCCTCATAGAATCAATCAAGGATTCCCTCATCCCTTATGTAGCAAAATTGGAGAAATCGAAAGATATCTATGAAAAGTTGGTAGAATTGTTTTCTGTAAGCATTGTAAGAGAAGTTAAATCATTCAGAACCAAATTATACAAAATGAAGGTATCTAAGGATGAAGGAATAGCCTCATACCTTACGAAGGTATTTCAAGTAAGAGATCAACTACAAGAATTAGGAGAAAAGAAATGACCATTGTTGTGCTAAATTCACTACCTGATGAATGGGGCAACTTTGTATCAAGTATCTATGGAAAGAAGGAAGCCACTCCATTCAGTGAACTTTGGTCATTATGTAAGATTGAAGAAACTAGGTTGAAGGCAAAATGAGATGTTGCATCAAGTGATCAAACTCAAGCATATGCAACTATGGCTAGAAAGAAAGGGAAGTTTGGAAAGTTCGATCCTCGGAAAAAGAAGAAGCTTGACATGTCAAAGATCCAATGCTATGAATGTAATGAATATGGGCACTTTAAGAGAAAATGTCCTAAACTCAAAAAGGACAACAAGAAAAGAAAAGATAGAAATGAAGCCCATATCATCGAAGAAGTACAAGAACCCGAAAAGAAGTCAAAGGAGGAGAAAATGAAAGATCTTTATTATGACTAAAATAACCTCCTTCACTTTCTTTATAGTAGTCATGAAGGAAGCAACACAAGTATGATAGGATGCATTGTAGCATAACGAAAGATGACATCATCATAGAAGCATGACATAGCCAAAGTAGAAGTTTGTGGTTAAAACAATCCTCATAATAGAAAGGAAGTAACTCATGGCCTCTTCATAGGAAGCATAGAAGGATAACCATAGTAGCAGTATATATGGTTGGACAAAGTCATCTAGCAAAAATAGAAGATAGAGAGATCATCATATATCATCATTATTAGAAAGGAGCATTTGCAGAATGAGGATCATTAAAATCATCCACTGGAATCTTTATGAGAAGGTTCACCTCTACTTAGAAAAACGAAGTGCCACACAAATAGTCCACATTCCACCTTGTGTGGGATCCACTAGTAAGGTATGATGACTAAGATGTGCAGCACGCCAAGTTGGTTGAAGTACTTTCATCTTCAAGCAAGGAAAGGAAGCTACCGAAGGAAGTCTAGATGATCACATGGAGGAAGAGGTATGCATATATTTAATAGATAAAAGCATGTCATCATATAGTTGCAAATAACATGGTTAAATGCTCTATCTCATGAGCATGATCCAAGAAGAAGGATCTCTCCCATTAGAATGATGCATGAAGGCATGTAGACAATGTGCCTTGAACTCTTCTATATATTGATAAGATGAAATGAACATAATATGACCTCATCTGGTATATGAGGTGGTTGGCAATCATGGTTCCTATATTGAAAGAACCATGTAAAGAAGATCCTGAGGAAATCAATATGTGAAGAAAGGAAGAAAGGAAGAAAAGTTCATGAAAGATGCAACTATAGTCATGTAAGATAAGAGAAGTGATCAACATCCAATAACTAGAAGAATTAGCTATGACACCTCCATTGAAGAAGGAGGTATAAAGATCGTGATATATATACTACAAAAGAAGAAACTTTGGTAATGAATGTCGTGGAGATGGGTTCATACATGTGCAAGATGTCAAGGTTGCAAGAAGTTGATGTCATGACAAAAGGCCATCATAAAAAGGTAACTTTGATTTGATGTTCATTTTGATTTTTCAAAACATTTCGTTGGGTTGAAACAAAGCTACCGAAATAGAGTTGTAGATGTCACATACAACTAGTACTCATGAGATTGGATGGAAGATCCTGAAAGAAACATGACTTGGAAGAGGTAGTTGTATAAAGGAAAGCCGAATGTGGACCAAAAGATCACTTTTCGATGAAAAGAAGGATGACATGACTATTGGTTCAACCCTATGGTTCGTTGAAGGGAAGTGATGGAGAAAGATGTTCGAAGCCCAACAAAGAAGTTATGATGAAGAAGGCTCCATAATGAAGAAGATGAAGTTCATGACATGATATAGAAAGAGGAGCCCTACAAGCAACTGATAGTACCATTATCTCCACTAAAGAGCAGATAGTTGATATTGGAAACAAGTCCCTAATTGAGAGGAGGCTTGGGCAAGTCCCTTGTTAAAAGGGAGCTTGGGAATATTCCATTTATAGGAACGTGCAGATCCTCCCTAGTTGAGAGGGAGAGATAGACACATCATTTTTGTCTACATGTTATGAAGAAAAAATGGAGAATTGGATAAGCATTTGAGATTGATTCCGATACTCTTTGAGGATGTGGTAGGACATCCAATAGGCAAGAGTAGTTGAAGAGGGAATTCCTTGAGGATGTGTTATTGCAAGACAGGAATGGCCCTAAACTTTAAAAGGGAATACCTTGTGAACATCTGGATGGAGTATGTGCCTTAAGGGACAATGATGATGGTGTCTATTAGTCAATGTTTCGCCAACATTGTGCTCTGATCTTGTGGAGAGATAGAGTTGTTAGTCAAGGCCTTGTTATGTGACAATGTTGGTTGATATGATGAGATGCACTGATATAATCTAATAAGATAGCATATGAGATGGCTTACCAATCTGACTCCTTATGTGAATTCTTCAGTATGAGAATGTCCAAGTACCTTGTATGGATTGTGAATACCTCCCTAGTGAAGAGGGAGTGTTAAAAAGTGTAACTAGATTCGATCTTCATAATGTCTAATGTAATCATGATTTTATATATTTTGATGGGAAGAGAAAAAGAATTTTTATTATTATATTTTGAAAGCATGGGTAAATTTATTTGTAGGTCAACCACGCATCGAGTGCTTTTAGGTTTGTCATAGAATTATGAAGTCAAAAGAGTCATTGTCATACGTGTAAGGCCCCTTTGGGCATGTTGTATATTGTAAAGAAAAAAAGATTATAAAGTCAAAAGTGTCATAAAGACCCTCCAAAACATTGTCAAACAGTAGCAACAAGTCGGCCTACAAGAAGGATCAAGTCGGTCTTAATAACAGCAATTTGGCCTCCTAAGGAGCCTATATATAAGAGACATCGACCTCACTTGAAGGATATCCATCCAACTCTCAAGAAGTTCAATCAAGGCAAGAAAGAAGACCAAAAGAAGAGTGAAATAGAGGAAAAGAAGCTGGAAAAAGAAAAAAGAAAAAAAGAAATTTTGAATCTATTTTGGGCTATATCTCTTCACACGTGCGAGATCTAGGGTATCATCTTGCTACATCTAGACCGAAATTTATAGTCACATTGGAAGGTCAAAATTAGGTATCTAAAAGAGCATTTCGCACGCTGAATTACTAAGGAAGAAGAATATCCCCAAGCGAAGGAGAAAGAAGAAATCACCATCTTTTCTCGCACATGCAAAAGCTAGGGTTTCTGCAGTAAGTTGAACTTGTAGACGAAACTATTGGGGTCGAAGTTGCTAGAGAAGTTGTTGGAGTCGAAGTTGTTAGAGAAGTTGCTGGAAGGAAAGCTCATCAAGGAAGAAGGATTGACTTGGTCTTGAAGGGGTCTTTGACAAGGGTCTTAGGTCTTGGAATTCGGCATTTGAAGTTGTATAAGAGAAGAATTCTTGTGGGTTTTCCTCTCAAGAGGAGAGGTTTTGGCCCTGGCTTACAGCCTACATTTTGTGTCCTCTTGTCTCATTGATCTTTATTGTTTGGTAGTTGTTTGATGATAGAAAACATAATAATAATCCAATTGAAGAAGAAGTTAATCAAGTTAAGTAAAAAGACATCAGAAGCAGTTATCAAAGTACGAGAAATCACCTAATCTAGTTGCCCCTAGATTTCTCAACAGTAATTCCTCGAATGAAAACAAACACAAAACATAGGTTTATCATAGAATTTTCTCTCCTACGGGGATTGATATTAGTTTCGTGGCTCAATCAAAGAAGAAGCTTCATTCCTCCAAAATCAACTATCGATCAGGGAGATGAATGACATAGACTCTTTGATTATATGATCACCTATGATAGCCTTTTACCTTAGATAAGATTTGTGATAGCCTTTGATAAGATACCCTTTGAAAAAGATAGGATAGCCTTTGATGGCATTGCTTTCTAGCGATGGGTGCGAAGAACCAACCTTCATCATAGTGCTTGCCCACTCCCAGCGTTGAAAGTTGAAACACCCCAGTCAAAACTTTGTTATTGATGTTTCCTCATTGCAGAGAGATATGAAATATTAGTAGAATGCTCGTCCTAAATTACCTCTTAAGATTAGATGGATAGCCCAAACTTACCTATGATTCTTTCTTAGACAACTTAGAGAAGGGATGATGAGCACATATACCGATACTTTCGTTTCGTTGGACTCCCTGGACTTACCACTTTTTAAGATTTGATAACTTAGCTTGAACCTCTTCGACTAACCAAATCCAAAAAAAGTTGAAGCAAATTTGGTTTGGTCCATTTTTAATAATGGAAGATTCTGGTTCTTGGGTACAAAAGTAACTCCTTAACCCTTTGTGAAGGATATATATTCATGTAAGTTTCATGCATTTTTATATAAACTCTATTAAGTGAAGTTGTTCATATTGAAGACTTTAGTAAAACTCTTGACATAAAACAATGACCCTATCATAGTCTTGATTAAGCCTTTATGTGGATAACTCTGACTTTTACTATGGTTGTATAAACTTTTGCTTTGAATTACAGGTATATAAACGTATCTATGAGCATAACCTACATATTATTTTGAGTCATTATTTAGGTGGAAAAAGCTTGTTACTATTGCAAGGGTAAGTCAATCTAAAATATGGTATTTGACAAACAAGAAACCCATAGGATGCACAAAAATGAGGAAAGAGACCCAGCACATTCGCATAATGATCTAGCATAAACAGTTATTTACAGTCTAAACATATGTCTAACCTCTGCAAAATAGCAGTAACATAGCATAAAGAACATGAAAATAAGAAAAAGAATGACCACGTGAAAATGTATCATGCACAAGTAACCAACCTCTACATATATGATCAAGACAAATACAAAAATCAACAAGTAAAGAGAGATAGAAAGATATTAGAAAATATGGACAAAAGCAACTATTATTAATTTATCTTTATTATCTTTATTATGCTAAAGAGTATATCCTATGCATAATATCTATCTCCTTAAGACTCTTTATCCTATGCATATTGTTTATCTCCTTAAGAGGCTTAACTCCTTCAAGAGACTACTTGATATCTCCTTATAAGCTATCTACTAAAGATACTTTCGATCTCTGCCACTTTATATTTCCTATCTTAGTAGCTTATCCCTTATATAATATGTTTAAACCACCCACACTTTGATTACTAACAGCACCCATTATCACCTCACTAGAGAACTCACTCTAGAGGAACAAGATGTCACTTTATAGTCTAGAAAGAGAAATAAATACATAAAGCACAAGATAACCAATAGAAATACATTGATACTTCTCAAGCTCCCATCATTTTGACTCTCTCCTAAGAAATGGGAAACAAAACACATCACTACACAGGAGAAAGACACCACTATTACAATATATTCATCAATTTACTAAGGAGAGAGAAAATCATCAATGAAATCAATTGTCTAACCATCGATCAAGCACCATCATCCAATCAATCTCCTAAGGGGCTAACTGACCAGATATTATTTTCTTTTACTGGACAGAAATAATGAAACAACTAGAATCAATCATGCAAGGGCAATTCAGAAAAACACATTGAATTCTAATATAATTTAATAGATAGTTTAACTAGGAAAATACAAGGGGCAAACAACTGCTCATACATACACAGTTTTTAGGCGCAGAGCATAATTTAGAAAACAATTTACCCAATGAAAGGGAGAAAACCAACCGACTATATAGCTCATACATCACCTCAATTTACATTATCATTTCATTTCTTCAATTACAGGGTCAAAACTAGACCAAGGAGAAATAAAACAATCAATTGATAGAACAATGCAACACTTCACTTTACTCTTCACTAACCAGATTCTCTTTGAACGGAGAACACATCAAGACATAAGCAACTGTCTCTATTGAATTACATAGAACAACTCAACCATCAATCACCATCATTTCATTCATCATCTACAACAATCTTCGTATTTACCATCATGTATCATACCTACTTACCCTTCTATACTCAATCATAATGCATCAAAAATTACCGTCATGCAGAGGAACATAAGAGTTCATGTATCTCTAAGGGGCGAAGCCACTTACCTGGATGAAGAGGTTCCTTAGTGGTTTCCCACTGGCGTAATTAAAGGGTGCCTCAAGAGATAATTTATTTTTTTAGTCATCGCAGTTGTCATTCGACAATAATCCAAAGTTTTGCTGAAGCAGGAAGCGGCAAAATCAAATACCCTAAAGTATTTTCCCACCTCCCTTCTCCACTCTTGCAGAATTTCATCATGTCGGTTAGATCCTACAATTATAGCAAATTGGTCAAGATTTGAGGTCAGTTATTCACCCAAAATCAAATAAATAAACCCACAATTATAGCAAATTAGACAAGATTCAATGTAAGTTGCATCCACAGTTCAGAAATTCACCCAAAATCAGATAAATGAACTCAAACATACCTTAACCTTAAGCATTCACTTGTAGCCATTGTATCTGTGAGCTACTTGGGCAAGTTCCATTTCAGTCCATTAAACCCCGAGGGAAAACAACCAAAGCAAAAATAGGTAATAAGAAAGAAAGAAATGAAAAGCATGGCCATGCTGAAGATATAGAAAATAATAACCACAACATTGAAAATACCAAAATACAAACCAACATCAAAAAAGTAATAACCACAAAACTGAAAATACCAACATCCAGAGCAACAGCAAAATATTTAGAAAGAACAGAAAAATGAAAAACAAAAAAACAAAAAACAAAACAAAAAAAAAAAATAGCTCATGAATAACCAAAGGAGTTCGCCATAACATCGTATCAACGCCAAAGTCGAACCCTGTTTCGGCCACTTCGCATCCACATCGTGTGCATTCAGACCAAAGGTCGAAGTCTGCTGTGACCATCGCCAAGTAGGAGTTAAAGCGAGTTACTACTGCAATTGTATAAGTGGAGAGCCAGGGTCTGCAAATTAAATTTGAGGTAGGGTTTACTGTGATGACAATGGGTTGCTCAATCTTTATCTCGTGCTGCTTCTTATCATTCATAATGGTGTCTTCACAGGTAACAGCCAAGGCACCGTTAGAGTTTAATATTATGACAGCCCGTGGAGGTGAAGCCGCAGATGCGGCGGCTCTGATGGCGTTGAAACGCGCAATAACTAACTATCCCTTGCTCTCCCTGCGCAACTGGAATTATACTTCCAACCATTTATGCAATTTTACGGGTGTCAAATGTGGTAGCAACACCCACGAATTGCGAGTTATAGGAATCAATATAAGCAGAATGAGACTGAATGGCACCATCCCTTCTCACTTGGGGAATTTATCGCTCCTGCAGTCTCTCGATCTCTCCCATAACGGATTTACGGGTAACATACCACGGGCTTTGGCGTCTATGGCAACTCAGGGAGCTCTACCTCTCTGCAAATGCTCTGACAGGGACCATTCCGCACCAGTTGAGCGCCTTAAAGAACCTGCAATTGATGGGCTCTTCCGGGACCGCCCACAGAGGTTCGGTTCCTGGGACCCTTGGAAACTGTTCAATGCTAAGCAAGATTGATTTATCTTTAAATCAATTGACGGGACCTATTCCTTCGGAAGTCGGCCTGCTCACTCGGCTCTGGTTTCTTAATCTCTTCCAAGACCTACAACGGGATCTCCAGCGACTCAGAGATTGCTTCTGTTCGGCACCAATACCCCGCCAATCCCTGCATTCAAAGTGTCGTAATTCTTTCGATGCTTTTGTGGCTTTTTTCTCCTAATATGTGTTCCTTATTTTATGGCTTTTATGGTCTTTTGGTTTCCTCATTTGACGGCTTTTATCGCTTTTTTTCAATGTAGCGGTTAACATTTTTAACAACATAAACTCGAACCACGTGGCTTAAAAAATTGTCCCACACTCAATTTTTAAAATGACACGACCCACTATTTGATAAATCATAAATAGTGTGATTAAGAAATATTTTTAACTAGCATTTGCATCAGAGGTTGCAAAGGAAACGCCGTAAGGCAAAAATTAAAGAAAACAAATACAACAAAAAATACTTTCGTAAAGAATAAAAATACTTATAATGAATTTATTATTAGATATTCATATGTATTGCACTATATATTAGCCCCACTAATTGTTTCCCTTTCTTAATGTAACCTTTCACCACTATGGTCACTATAATATCAAATACAATATGTGTCTCAACCAAAAACCATTATGAAAGTCAAAATACTTATATGTCCCATATCCCATATAAACCATAATATACTTTGATCACTCTTGGAGAATTGCAAACCCTTCCAAAATGCAACTTCTAACCACTATTACCATTAAGAAAAAATGGCATTTATTACCTTATAATCCTTAAGGGAATAACTCTATTATTAAGTAAACCATAGTGCAATATGATTTTTAACACAAGGAATTCTAAAAATTATGACCCCTAGTACACTCTCATCATAAACACATTGTAACTCCTAAAATGTTACAAGACATAAACTTTAATACCTAACACGTTAACTATAACATTAAAACTATAACCTATATGTACCTAAATTGTCTTAACATAGTGAAGGTAAAGAAGAATCAAGTGTATGCTTTCACAACCGTAATTGTATGCATTTAAAATTTTAGAGATTAGTAAGTTCTTTTCTAATTTAACCCTAGATGCAATAACATTAAGGAACAAATATAAGTATGCCTAGCTGGAAAAAAAGGTAACAACATCTACTAAGGTATGTCACATCTTATTTTTATTCCTTACAAACCACCTAGATCGAGAAAAAGGCTAAGACTAGTTTCCTTTAAAGCACTGTAGCTCATAAAGGTAGGAATTAAAAGCAAAAGCCTACAAAAGAAAGAAATAAATCTTACAAAAGTAGGACACCAAAGCCTACGAAAAAAAGAAATAAATCTTACAAACATTATGATGAAGAAGGAATTCAATACCCATTTAGGAGATGAACAGAAGAACATGACCTCCATTTTTACTAAAATCACCACAAATATTGATAGTTACTCTAAGTACACAATGTCATTAGGATATTAATTCAATAGTAGGGTGTTCAAAAAGTCCCTTTCTCACTAACTTTCTCCCTCTTTTATAGAAATTTTCAATAGTGACACTTGGCACCTCATGCAAAAATAATCATTTTCTTTATTCCAATAATGCCTGCAATAAAAGATTTATTTTACACAAATCAAAACAAAATTTATTTTCTGTTGAATGTAACTAAAACCAGAATAACAAAATAACAACTCAAACCCTTTTGTAATTAAGAACTCCATTGGTCATATGGTGCTCACATATGCAATTTTATGAGCATTGTATAAGGACGTATCATACCTCCATTCTAAGGGAAGAGGTTTGGGCTAAGTTACAAAAACTTTTCAACAGGTTCATGGAAGCATCTTCTTGTCGGGCATTATGTCCTCACCATTGAATCATGGCCACTTGTTAGTGCATCGATCTTTCTGATAAGGATTACGTTTTGTATCAAAACCCTTATAGATGGATCATGTGTTGTGTCAAAGAGCCAAGAAATATCTAACTAGATAGGATCCAATAATCTTGAGAGACTTTAGATAGGATCCAATAATCTTTGTTCAAAAAATTAATATATAAAGGGAATATTTTCTAGCTGTGCGTAGATTTTTTTTTTCCAGTTTGTACAAATTTCTTATTCTTGTTAACTTTCAGATTGTTCAAAAGCATTCTCTCCTGGTTAAATATCATGGATCAAAGATGTTTATCTAGATTTCAAACATGATAAATATTTACAGGGAATGTAGATCCTTTTGAGGTTGAGCCAAAGTTGGCATGCCATGATCAATGCTCCATCCTGTATAATTTTTTTCAGTTCATTAATGAAATGTAAGATGCATTTCCATATATATATATATATATATATATACATGTTTTTTCATATATATGGTTGTGGGGATTCCAAAGCCATGATTTCCAATAAGGATCAGGATATGCAATATAATCAGTTTCCAGGGTTCGTGAAGCAAAATTCTAGAAAAAGGAAGACAGGGAAGACCACCAACAAACCTCAGCAGATAGAAGATAAGCTTGAACGACCGAGTGCCCAAACAGATCTACTTTTCATCTAGTGTGAGGTACAATGCCAAATTCCGTCTTAAGAAATATGTGCCCCAGAGTTGTTTGATCTGTCATGTCCACATATTACAGGGCAGTTGCTTCATCGTGCATAACATAACCCCCATTTGTAGACAGCAATAGAGAGAACAGTAAAATCACTGTGTCAGCAGCTTTAGAATTTAAAACACTCACTATAGTGAAATAGAACCTCATGTATATCTAGCGCAATATATAGCACAGACACACTTTTATCTCAGTTCAGAGATTTCAAAAAATAGCCAAATTACATGAATTCAAGCTGCCCGGATGCCACGAGCCTCTGAACACTTTTCTTCTTCTTCTTATTCTGCTCCCTCCACCACCTTACACAGAAGCCCTGTCAACAAAAGAACTGGAGACTCAGAATTATTTCATTTCAATATCACCACATCCAAAATCTACTACAGAAAGAGAAACAAGACTCACTCTCAAACCTTATTAGAGAACTCCTCAAACATAAATATCAAATCATGGAATATGAACTTGTCACGTAAAGGAATATGTATCTGGAAGGTCTGCCAGACCAATTTGGTCATAAAAACAATAAATCTATTCCTTTATCCATTCATTTTTTACAATTCGTAAAACACAACCTATATCAGACGAAAAGCTCTGCTTTCAACTATATTAACAGAGGAGAAATAAATAATTTGTTCCCAGTACATGATTTTGTAATCAAATAAAAAGACTTTTTCAACTCACAAGGACTGAAAGATGACTCGATTTCAGAACTTTATCCAGATCTTTAGCATTCAAAATGCAACCAAACAAAAAGTACCTTAG
Organism: Pinus tabuliformis; assembly: GCA_031772625.1. Lineage (NCBI taxonomy): Eukaryota > Viridiplantae > Streptophyta > Pinopsida > Pinales > Pinaceae > Pinus > Pinus tabuliformis. The sequence goes on along the minus strand of CM062814.1, from coordinate 629,186,034 downwards.
TTTTTGTACTTGATACCTTGAACATCACTAAAAAATTATCTCCTACTCTGCCAAGTTTTAGCCTTTAGGCGGGTATCCAAATTCTGTGGTAAGACTTTTGCCTGGAAAGGAAGTTGATCATTTCTCATCTTAGTCAATCCTCGGAACCATTTTGCTGCTTTGCTTGTGCCAAACAGGACATCACAGTCTGCACATTTATCACAAAACTAACATAATCAATAACATGAACAAATCTGAAATAAAAAGGGGTTATATACTCTAACATGCAGCAATGTTGTTAAAACTGAAAAAATAAATAAATAAAAGCTGTCCAGAGACAGAGCAAGTTACCTGATGACCCTGATTGATCTTCTGAAACAACAATAATAGCATCCATAATGCGCTCTTCTGCTTTTGTCATACAAATTAAAAAATCAAAACCCTGAATACCCTTCCTGTTGTGAAGCAGAAACATTAAAACTTCCCACTTCAAAACCCAATAGCTTGCAGACTGCCTTCAAAGCCTTAATCTATACTGAACGAAGCCATTAGTGGGAAATGCTTTATGCTAAATAAGATGTAACTAATCTCTGACCAGAATATGAAGAGAAAAATTGACAGATTCAGTATCTGTCGAATACAAGTGCATATCTATCTGGTGAAACAACAATAGTAGCATCCATAATGCCCATCTTTTCTCTTGTCATACAAAATAAAATATCAAAACCCTAATTACTCTTATTATTGTGAAGCGGAAATATCAAAACTTCCCACTTCAAAAACCCAAAGCTAATTATCCACCGTCTACCAATCCTAGCTTCCCATAGCTAATTATCATACTTGCATAAGTAATTGTATCTGGTTCAAGACCTTTGGCGTGCATGATCATGAACATCTTGTAAGCTTCATTAATCCTCCCAGCACTACCAAGTGCATATATAATAGCATTGTAAGAAGACACATCAAAATCCAACCCAGAAGCTCTCAGTTCATCACAAGCTTCCAAAGCTTCAGCATGCATCCCAACTGCAGAAAAGATTGTCATTCTCAAGGCCTGAATACCATGTGGAAGCCCACTTTTACGTGCAACATCGAGTTGCTCTACTGCCTCTCCTGGAATGCCTCCTCTCTTCAGAAGAATGCCCAGTGTTTTGTATGTATTCTCATTGGGTGAAGCCTTTAGTTTTAACATTTGATGAAAAACTTCAGCAGCCTCTCTCAATCTTCCATCTGCAATGAACAGGCTAATGACACTATTAAAAGAAAGAACGTTAGTAAGAAATCCCGATTCTAACATTTCCTTTGCAATTTCAGTGGCTTCATTAAGCCTTCCATTCTTTTTGTATAAGGACAACATCATGGAAAAAGAAAATTCATTTGCCTGCTGCTTTCCCTTCAAGACTTTGAACACTTCTTGTGCTTCAGTCACCATATCAGTGCGAGCATAAAGGTCAAGCATACAGCCTGATAAAAAGGCATCTGGCTCAACACCCAATTCCTGTATGCGTTTGTACGTTTCTTGTCCTTCCTTCAAAAGACCACGTTTACTATAAACCTTAATCAAAGAACTATACACCACAGAGTTCCCTGCAAAACCAGCATTTTGCATTATTTGAAAGTAACGTACAGCTTCTTCCACACATCCAGCTTCAGCAAATGAATTTATCAAGGCACCATAAACAAAAACATCTGGCTCCACACCTGCTTTAACCATCTTTTCAAACGTTTTCTCTGCCTCTGCAGCTCGACCCAATCTTCCATAGGCGGCAATAACAGCACAAAATGATGAACAGTTAGGCACAAACCCTGCTGCTCGGATGAAACTATTCGATGCAGCTCGATCCAATCTTCCATAGGCGGCAATAACAGCACAAAATGATGAACAGTTAGGCACAAACCCTGCTGCCCGGATGAAACTATTCGATGCCAAATGAAAAAATGAAACGCCCAAACCGTTTGGGCAACCCTTTTGAATCAACGATCAACGGCTGAAATTGTTGCAATCGTCTAACATATAATCCTGTGGCTTACAAGATGACAGGTAGGCAGAGAGGGGAGTTGATCTCAGAGGGAAACGCCTTACGGCGTAACAATATGGAATAATGTTTTTAACACACATTAAAATTATGAAATTAAATAATGCTTTTAATAATACTTTTTAATCATTTTAATAACGTATATATTACAATAATTTTGGCTAGATAGTATCTTTAAAAGTATTGTTCCACTATGTGAAGGTCTTGCATTATCTGTGAAACTTTACTTGTACTTGAAATTTCTACCTGATTCCTATTAAATTTATGGTTATAAACAAAGTCCATTCACTATAAGATTAGCTTACTCGTTTGAAAGCTTTGATAAGTCTTAAACACTAAACAAACTTGCCATAAAATATGTTGTCTAAAAATTTTAAGGATTTGTTCCATGAACGTCATCTCAACGAACCAAAGAGACTCTATAGAAGGGATGTTTGACCTTTAAGGGGGATATAGGCATCTACATGGAGATTTTTAGACTAGAGATGGATCCCAAGATCATGATTATGGTGGAGTGAGGAGAAAGAGGGTCGTGTGACCTAAATGAAGCTTCTAATAGTTATGGGCAAGGAGGTATTAAACCACTACTCTCACCATTTAAAGGGTATATTTAGCTAGCAAGTGGGATATATGTGGAGATCTTTTCCATCGTAGATGGTTCTCAAGGTCTTGAGTATGGTCATATGGGAACCATTACAAAGTATTCCATGGTATATGGTTTCGAAGCCACAACCCATGATCCAAAAATTGAAAGCAATGTATTTAGTATTAAAGGATTCTTTTATGGTTCATGTAATATGCATAGGGTTTGAAGCTACCACACGGTCTCTATAAGTAGAATCATTACGCACCAAAGCATTACACCAAATTACATAACATTGACACCATTAAATAATTTGGCACACCATGGATAAGTGTCAGGGGCTTGATCATGATCCAAGGACAACCATAAGGGCCAGTAATATATTTTTGGAGCTCATGTTCATACATCCTACCTCTCAATTTCATGTTATCTTTCCAAGTGATGACAAGGTGGTTGGCATCCAAGCCACTCAAAACTATCATTGACTTATCTACAAGAATCTCTTTGTACAATAAATAGATAGATTAAGATATTAAGACTTTAGTTTTTAAATGTAAAATCCTCTTATCTTGGCATGATTTAATCCTTTCATCAATATAGTTATTCATTTATTAATAAAATGTTACATGGTTGTCCCTAAGATAGTAGTGGTTGTCCCTAAGATAGTAGTGGTTGTCCTTAGACCATGACCATGACCCTTATACAAATAGATAGCATGATAAACCTCATAATGATTTCAATATTGTACTTTTCAACTAAACATTCTATTTCTAAGGCTTCTATGGTGGTTTTAGGCCCTATGCATCATCTATGAACCACAAAAGCATATCTTAGTCCTTGAGATGTTGGCTTCTATCCTTGGACCATGGACAATGTCTTAAGAACCATCTAGTGTGGAAAACCTCATAATCATCCCATTTGACCATGGATAAGGCATTGCCACCCATCCTAGTGAACAATATCCACTAAAGACATATGTATCCTAGTTGGTTGTTGAATATCCCTTTTAAAAGGTGTGTGTAATGGTTTAAGACCTCCTTTTGTCTCGTGAACCCTAGAATCTTCATATGTCCCTTCTTTTCCATTCTTGACCATGATTAATATGTTAAGGTCCATTCCTAATATGAAAAACTTTTATAGGCACACACATCCTTATCTTACTTAGAGATCAAAGATCCCTCCTAGAGGGCCTCTATAATGGTGCTTTGAGGCCTTGTTGATGCACTAAATCCTTGAAAATATTTATATACAAATTGAGACCCTTTAATTCCTCTCCTAACCATAGTTAAGACCTTTAGACCCATCCTTGGTGCAAAAAATCACCTAATGGCACCCATATCCCAATTAGAGGCCAAATATCCCTTCTAAATGGCCTCTGTAGTAGTTGAAGGGTTTCCTCATGGTTCATGAGTTCATTCAGGACCTAAGAACCTCTATTTTCTCCCATGAGTGTGGTCAAGCTCTAAAGACCCATCCATTGTGTCTAAAACATTCTAATGGTGACAATATATCATTTAAAGGATAAAAATTGTGAGCCTTAAAAGACTAATTTATATCATATGACCCTTGCTTGCCTTCATTAACTATGATGAGGGCCTCGAGACCTATGTCTTGTACATAAAATTTCTATTTATGTCAATATCCCACCAAGAGGGCAATGATTCAAGTTTGTATGGTGGTTTGAGGCCTATTATGGAGACAAAGGCCTTAAAAGATCCATTTGGAATGTAGGGACAAAGGCCTAAGAAGTTTGATTTGGAACATAGGTCCTGTTATAGATCTAACCCAAAAAATATTTATTGATATCAAAACCCTTAAGATAGGGCAACACCATACATTCACTCCTTAAGGAAGGAGAACACTCCACAAGCCATATGCCTGTTCATTCAATAATCCTTGACACCCCTCCATGTGGAGTCTCTACCCTCTATATAGGCCTCATACATACAATACCATGAATCATTACCATGGTTCCCTCATACAATCGAACTAATACCATGGGCCCATTACATTATTACTAACTACTTGTGGTCCCTTACATGATATGGGTAACCACCTTATTTATTACTATGGCCCATCCCATTATTACATTATTACCTTGGGTACCTCCCTTTGTACCCCATATTATCCCCTCTAGGTATATAACATTCCACCCCCCTTAGCATGTTTTGTCCCCGAAACATGGGAAGAACACAAATAATAAGATCTACTCAAAAGAGTAGTCCACTGGTACCATGCATGTGCATCTAGCCATCCAAGAGAAAGGTGAACCCTCGATCTCGCTGGTGCCTCGCTCGCTTGAGATGGAAGTTGATCCTTGTAGCTCTTCTGTGTTGATGTATAGTAGGTGGATCGTCGCCCCTCTCTATATGCCATGCAGGGGTTGTTGTCCTTGTAGCTAATTTGTTGCCATCTTGTTGGTTGTTTTCTTGCTGGGTGATGTGGGTGGTGATATGCTGACGGTGTATCTTTCTTTAATTCACCACCTAATGGAGCCTGATTGGTATCTGGTACATGTTGTGGTGCCTGCTGTTGTTTCTTATCTTCCAATATTACCTCAACCACTGAGTCCTCATCCGATGTAACATTTTCTGCTTCAACCTCTTTGGACTCTACCTGTTTTTCTGGTACCTGGTTTGATGTTTGTGTTTGGTTGTCGACCATCAATGGCTCATCATCTGATATGTTAGTCCCTGGAACATCTTCTGCTTCAGCCTTCATGGACTCTACCTATTTATTAATGGAAATATCCTGTAATGTAATTTTCTTCTTTTTATACCAGAGCTTCAGGAATTTCTTCTGCACATTAATATTGATAGTACCCGCCTCTTCCATCCAAGGGTATCCCAAAACAACATCCACATTAGCCATATCTGAAGCATAAAAATTAGAATGCAATACATACTTGTCCATAGAAATCTTCAAATCTTTATAAACTTGAACATCCTCATTATCAATCTGTGCGGTTTCAATGTGTTTTGCTGGAACTTGCAATCTTTTTGCCAAATTAACACTTATAAGATTTTGCTTGCAACTAGGATTTATAGACACAACGATTTTCTCCTTCTGAATCAATCCATGAACCTGCAATAAAGATATACCAGTAGGAAATAACCCCATATGTTTCTCCTTATCTTGTTTTCTAGTATGAGACCATCGGTCTAAAAGGAATTTTTCAAATTCTTCATCAGGCAGGTTGTAACACTTCTTTTGGTTAAGTAATCCCCACCATGTGGCTGCATCATCTCTAAATAGTTGCACTACAAACCATTTCCAATTGTTTTTCCATAACCTCTTGTATTCTTTTATGTATTCTTCAATAGTAGGACCATTATCTTTTCCTGTAAAATATAGAACCGCCATGAAGAAGGTTTTGAAAAAAAAGTCACTTACTTGGCGAAAATTTGAAATGGCCACAATTCCGTCAATATTGCTCAGAATCCCTATTATGACCTATTTTCGGAAATGGAACAATCATTTTGCATCTTCCCATGTGGTCTAAATCCTGATCTATGCACTGGAATTTCAGATCTGTGTTGCAACTCTCCCGCCGTCACCAAAAATTCTGAAAAAAGAGCTGATTTTAAATCAGCGATATCTCCCTCATCCCGACTCTGATTCGACTGATTTTTTTTCTTGAAATTGAGTATTTTTTCACAAAGAATCCAGATCTACAATTAGATTTTGCAGATCTTGCACCAAGACGTCTAGATCTGCGCCGCAAATTCGCTGCCCGAAAAATTGTCTGCAACCCGACTGATTTTTAAATCAGCGATATCTCCTTCATCCGGACTCCAATTCGACCGATTTTTTTTTGAAATTGGGTATTTTTTCACATAGAATCCAGATATGCAATTATATTTTGCAAATCTTGCACCAAAATGTACAGATCTTATCCGCAAACTCGCCGCCCCAGAAATCCTGCAAAAAAAATAAATAAATAAATAAATAAAAATAAAAAATCTCCACTTTTTTGCCCAAGAAAGTGCTCTGATACCACTTATTATAGATCTAACCCAGAAATATATGATAATATAAATAAACCCAATATAAGACAATGCAAATAAACCCAAAAATAATATGAAATGATTCTTTATTGATTAAACCCTTAAGGTAGGGTAACACCATACATTCACTCCTTAAGGAAGGAGAACACTCCACAAGCCATATGTCTGTTCATACACTAATCCTTGACACCATTCCTTGACCCCCTCCATGTGGAGTCTCTAGCCTCTATATAGGCCTCATACATACAATACCATGGATCATTACCATGGTTCCCTCATACCATCGAACTAATACCATGGGCCCATTACATTATTACTAACTACTTGTGGTCCCTTACATGATATGGGTTAACCACCTTATTTATTACTATGGCCCATCCCATTATTAAATTATTATCTTGGGTACCTCCCTTTGTACCCCATATTATCCCCCCTAGGTATATAACAGGTCCAATAGCCATCTCTTGTGTGGAAAGCCTCCTAATGGTACCCATATCACAATCGAGGGAAAAATGTACCATCTAGGGGGGCTTTATAGTAATTTAAGGAATATTTCATATCCCATAAGACTTATGAGATTCATTTAGGGATTAAGCACCTTATGTTCTTCCATTAATCATGGTAAAGGACATGAGACCAATCCTTACCGTACAAAAAAAATTAATAGCACCTCTATCCTACTTGTATGAAAAAGATTCATTTTAGAGAGCTTGTGTTGTCATTTAAGGCCTTGGTCAAGGCCCATCAACATAAGAATATTCATTTAGGATCTAACTCTTTGGATTTCTCACTCAACCAAGGTTGAGGTTTGAAAGCTCTTCCTTGACGTAGAAAACATTGTAATGGTAACAATAACTCACTTAAATAACAATGGTATTATATAGAAGAGACATTATGTGGTTTGTGGCATTGTTTTTGGCTCTTGATTATTAAAGGTTTCATAAAGGAACTAAGGCCATTATTTTTCTCTCTTAGCCACGACCAATGCTTTAAGACACCCATCCTTGTTGCACAAGACTTCATAATGGCAACCTTATTCCACTTTAAGGCCAAATATTTCCTCTAAAAGGCACATGCTCTGGTTTGAGGCCATATTCACAATCAATGAGCATTAGAGAGCAACTTAAGGGATAAAGCCCTTGTTTTTCTCCCATGATTATGATAAGGCATTGAAATCTATGCCTATTATGAATAAAACTCTCGATAGTGTCCACACCCCATTTGTGTCTAAAAGGTCCACTTTAAAGGATCTATGTTGTGGTTAAAAGTCTTAATCATGCTCTGTTAGCTCGAGAATCTTAATTTGTGGCCTAATTCCTTTTATTTATCCCCTAACAATAGTTAATGCCTCAAGACCCATCCCTAGCACACAAAATCTTCTAATGGCACCTACATCTAACTCTAAGGATAATGATCTCCTATAAATGCATGCTTTGTGGTTTTTTGCATTGTTTATGGCTATTGATCCTTAAAAACTCCATATATGGCCCACGAACGTTATTTTCCTCTCAAATTAATTGATGAGGCCTTGAGACCCATCCCTACTGTCCAAGGCATTATAGGAACAACATATTCCACTTGGAGGCTAAATAATTCCTTTTGAAAGCCTATGTAGTGAGTTAAAGCCTTGCTCATGCCCATGAGTTCTAAAAGTATCATTTATAGCCCAATTCCTATGTTTTCCTCCCCTTGCAATCATCAAGCCCCCAAAACCTATCTCTCATGTGAGAAGCTTTCTAAGAGCCATCACATTACCATTGGAGGCAAAATATCTCCATGAAAAAGATTAAGGGTAGTTTGATATATATATATATATATATATATATATATATATATATATATTGATAGATAGATAGACACACACAAGCAAAAAATAGGTTCTGGGGGGTGCCTACCACCCCATCAACTCTACATGCAATTAAAGAGGGGGGTTGAATGACCTACCACCCCCATGCACAAAATGTGCAACTATAATTTTATCGAACACATGGTGTACCATATTTTGGAGAGTTGTAGCTTCTATGCAGTGGAGAGGCCTTATGTGCCCATAGAATAGAATTCCCTTATTGCTAGTGAGATTCTCGCATCCTCTTTAGTGTTCAACATCCATGAGATGTGACCCTCGGAAACTGAAGAACTAGGTAGTGTCTCATCTATAGCGTATCCCAAGTCTCTGTCACAAAAGGATATTCAATAGTTTCATTAGCATTCAACCTTACTTTATATGCATTGCCTCTAAATATAAATAAACACACATGGTATAATTTTGAAGCAACAACTGAGTTAATTTAAAACATCTTGGAATTATAAAATTATGCAGACAAAAGCAAGCGATACATATCTCTCTCTTACCTTTTTCCTCTACTTGTGTGGAATTTGCATCAACTCTAATCCCAACTAACTAACAACTAATATATATATATGTGTGTGTGTGTGTGTGTGTGTGTCTATATATATATATATATATATATATATATATATACACACACACACACATATATATATATATGAGATGCATTTAATTAGTTCATACCCTTACATAAAAATGGTTTCCAATCATTTAAAAATTTGGAAAATGTTTTCATGGATAAATGGGGTGATAAAAAGGACATTAGATACTTGTTAACCACAATTACTGCTACAAAGAAGAATGAGAATGAGACAATGGAGGAATTCAACAAAATGTTCTCTCGAAGATTTGATCTAAGAGGAGTGAGGAGGATGGAGCTCTACAAGGCTGAAGCCGACATCCATGGTGGTCTCGAGGGCCATAATCCCTGGGATTGATGGCCATAGCTCTCGCACTTGGCTGGCCTAAACTTACCACCCCACCTCCCTATCTCTCTGTGATTTACATTCACTCAGCTCGTGGTTACCTTGCCAACAGAGGACTCACTGGGCAGTCACACTTGGTTTTAACCTACATCTCGTTACTTGCCTCCTCGACATGTGTAGCTCCCTCGACCGTGACTGTCGATTTCGATGGATCTTGATGACGTTGACTATGAGGCAGACCCTCACCCTCATCAGGTTATTTGGTCGCACCATCGAACCATGGCGAGCTCTGGCCCTTTTGCTGCCACTTTACTACCACTGACAGCTACTCAGTGCGCTCAGTTTCGATCGGGTCCTTCTGAAAACCACCCTCTGCCCTTAGTCCACATTGATGATGCACCTAGTTTGGATTGTCCCCCCCTCTCTCCAGCGACCTTAAACCTGCTGGGAACTTGTCTCCAACCCTCACCCACTTTCGACGCCCCCCTGTTTCACCCTCCTCATACCTCAGTGCCCCATTGTGCTCCCTCTACCTCCCATATACCCCCATCTGGGCCCCCTCCTCTCACCATTCCTACCCTCTCAAGTGCTACCCTAAACCCTGGAGGTACAAACCCTAAAACCCCCATCCACTCAGGCTGCTTCAGCTCCCCGATCCCTAACCCTAAATCTACCCCATCCACTCCCCAAACTATTAACCAGGGCTGTCAGGGTCTCCTCAAGGATTATTCGACTGCTCGCCGCTCAAACAAACCCAAGAAAGGCAGGTGCCTAAAATCTGTGGAAAGGGACATCAACCTAACCCTAAAAGAGGATATTCTGATGGGCGAAGTCACAGACACAGCAAAGAAGGTTCTGGTGGGCCGAGTGAGGGGCAGGAACTACTCGGTGGATCGTCTTCGTCTCTAGACCTCGGAGATTTGGGGTTCCCTGCTCAAAGAATTACCCATTATCAGGGTCCTGGCTCGTGGGTGGTTTGCCCTGTGCTTCCATAGGGAAGAATACACCGACTGGATACTATCCCGCTTCTGGCACATCGAGCTTGCTTCAGTACTGTTAAAAAGATGGGACCCTTTATTTGACCCTGAGAGAGAACAGTTGGGTGGAGGGTCGATTTGGGTCTGTTTTCCGGGCCTTCCAATGCAGTTATGGACCCCTGTTGTGTTCAAGCGTATTGGAGATGCGCTGGGTACTTACTTAGAACATGATCAATCGTTTGAAAATTCAGGGATTATGACAATGACGTGAATCCTGGTTCATCTAGATACCAGGGATGGGCTAGAGGAAAAGATAACCCTCCATTGGAGGCATTTCTCTCGCCGTCAAAATCTGGATTATGAAGGAGTGCCTTTTCAGTGCAGAAGATGCCACAAGGTCGGTCATCTATACAAGGATTGTCCGCTGCTCACTCCTACTTCTCAAGAGGCTGCAAGGGGATCGAAACATCGTCTGTCTGAGACCCGATTGTGGATGAGCAACCCTCAAGTCAGGATCACTTAAAGGATGCGAATGGAGTCACTGCTCAGCAAACCAGTGCTCCATGGATACCACCTACATCCCCTCCACTGACTCGATCTCGGTCTGTTATGGAAGCTGCTCCTACAACGAGTAATGCTCCTCCTTCCTTTTCCTCTACTATGCTTTTCAATCAATTTAATGCATCTATACATTTTCCTGCTTCCCACTCTGCATCCCTATCGTGCACACATTCCACCATTAACTGTGAGCTCGAGCCCCCCTCCCCCATTTTCTCCACTACCCCGTTGTCTTTACAAGCTCTGAACCCTCTCCTACAACCCCCTCCCTCCCCCTCTGCATCGGGCTCGCACACCTACAATCTCCGATCTCGACCTTTGAACAACCCCTCCCTGCTAGGTCTCGGCATCCCCCTCCCCTCTCCAAGATAAAACCCACTAGAGGCAGGCCTTCAAAGATATCCAAAGCCATCAAATCTGTGAGGGCAGATGTGGTGCAAGGTCGACAGACCACCATTGAAAGGGCACTTAGAGCATCTGAAACCCTTGATACTATTCCCTTATGATTTGGCTCTCTTTCAATTGTAGGGGCTTGGCCAGCCCAAAAAAAAATTGGCCCTGAAGCGCCTCTTGCACTGTACTCCCTGTGACATGATTCTTCTTCAGGAAACCCTACGGCCTTCTGATCAGATTTCTAAGATCCTGCAAGTCTTTCTACCTAGCTGGCACTTCCAAGGCCTGGATGCAGTGGGCCAATCTGAGGATCTAGCCATTGGAATCAATACAAAATCTATTAGGATGATATCCTCTTGGGGGGGGCCATGGATTCCTGGGAATGGACATTTTCTCTGCAGATTTAGGCAAACAGCTTCGCATCATTAATATCTATGCCCCCAAGCAAAATAGGCTTGCTTTTTGGCAATCCCTTATGGATAACCCCTTGATTAATAGTGCCACTATCATAGGGGGAGACCTGAACTTTTCCATTGGAAATGAGGAATCCTGGGGGCATCACTCGCAGCTTGACCCTCTCTTAGATCAGTTGAGCTCTCTTCTGGATCAATATGGGCTCATAGATGTACCCATGAACAAGAAGATGCCAACATGGCATAATAGGCATACTGGCGAAGCTACCCTTGGTAGAAGGCTGGACAGATATCTTATACATGAAGATCTACTCAGAACTCTCGCCATCTACAGGCAATGGGTAGGCTCGGATCACTCCCCCATTTTCTTGGAAGTGGTTGGCCCATCCAAGAAACCAAGTGCCCCTTTCAAATTTAACTCTTCTTGGTTAAAGGATCTGGATTATATTAAGATGGTTTCGGATTTCTGGCATGCCTAACCACTGCTCAAGGATCAAAGGAAGGCTGCAGATTTCTACAGAAACCTGCATCAGCTCAAGAGATTAACCATTGAATGGACTAAAAGGAAAAAAGCTAGGGATGATCAATCCCTTGTGGATATCGAAGCTCAGCTGGCCTCCTTAACGGATGTTAGTGGGCTTGGCTACTTATCCACTGAAGCAAAGATTCGTCTTGTGGACTTGGAATCTCAGAGATCCAAGATCCTTCTTAACCGGGAAGAATTATGGAGACTCGGAAGCAGAGCAATCTGGCTACAAGCAGGGGATGGCAACACAAAATTCTTCCACAATTTTTCCAATGGAAGGAAAGCCAGCAATACTATCTGGCAGATGCCCTCGGATTAGGATCAATTGGCCACCACTCATTCACAGCTCGCCCAACTTGGTATCTCCCACTTTAAGTAGCTCTTCAAAGCACCCCCTGCCCCATCTCTTGTCGAAATCATTAACCTTGCTAGCCATTTCCCTGGGTACTTGGAACCATATGGAATTGAGGATCTCATAAAACCGGTTTCCATGGGGGAATTAGAAAGCACTCTCAAATGGTTCAAGAAAGACAAAATTCCAGGGCTGGATGGTTGGCCCGTGGAATTCTATATTGCTTTCTTGCATATCATTGAACCGGACCTGCTAGGAGTGATAGAAGAGCGCCGGTCTCTTGGTCGCATATATGCCCCCTTAAACTCCACTTTCATTGCCCTCATACCCAAGACTGACTCCCCCACCTCCTTCCATGTCTTCCACCCCATATCCCTTTACAATTGTCTCTACAAAATTATTGCCAATATTATAGCCAATCGCATCAATCCAATCCTCTCTGAACACATTTCTCAAGAACAATTCGCCTTCCTCCGTAATAGACATATTCATGAAGCCATTAGCTTTGCCCAAGAGGCCCTCCACTCCATTAAATTGAGAAAACTAAAAGGAATGGCACTCAAAATCGACCTCTCAAAAGCTTTTGATAAAGTAAGTTGGTTATATCTAAGGATGATACTCACACATCTAGGGTTCCCTCTGGAGTTCACCAGATTGATAATGGGATGTATAACTTCAGTATCCTTTGCACTCCTTATAAATGGGTCAGTTTCCCATTCCTTTTAGGCGGAAAGGGGAATCAGGCAGGGATGCCCCTTATCCCCCCTACTATTCCTTCTAGTCATGGAAGGCCTGAGTAGACTGATAGCAACGGAGAAGCATGCTGGGAGACTCAGGGGACTTATGATTACTGATCACTTCCTTTTAACTCATCTACTTTTTGTTGATGATATTCTCATCTTTCTCAATGGGGGTATACAGGATATCATTACTCTCAGGGAGACATTAAAACTCTTCAGTGCTGCTACAGGAATGGAAATCAATAAGGAAAAGTCTATTGTATATTTCTCTGAATTTACTCAACAAGAAACCCATCTCGCCCTACAAAATTTCCCCTATCAAATATTGGAACTACAGGATGGACTGAAGTATTTGGGCTTCATGATTAAAGCTGATGGCTACAAAATAGCAGACTGGACCTAGTTGATCTCAAAGGTGGAAAAAGGAATAAATATATAGTGTCATCGCCTTCTATCCAGGGCTGGAAGACTAGTAGTCATAAAAGTAGTAATAGAAGCAACCCCAGTCTTTTGGATGTCCTTGGCCTGGATTCCCTTAGGGATTCTGCATAGGATCCAACGAGTTTGTAGCCATTTCCTATGGAAGGGCGAGAAATATGGAAAGCCTTATGCGTGGGTCAAATGGAGCAGAATTACGATCCCCAAAAAATGGGGAGGACGGGGCTTAAAGCATCTCCCCGCTTTCGCACAAGCACTGGCTGCTAAACAAGGTTGGCTACTACTGAAGCACAAGTGTCTTTGGTCGGAGGTGGTCACCCATAAATACATTTGGCCCAACTCTATAATTGATTGGATAAGGCGACCTACATGGAATAGGAAAGGAATTTCAGTCATTTGGAGGGCCATATTAAACACCCTGCCCATCATCAAAAGAGGACTTATCTGGAGGATTGGAAATGGGGCATCAGTTCTTATCGGGATTGATCCTTGGATTGGTAGTGGAAATGCTTATCAACTCCCACAGGAATTGATCACACTCCTCAACTACAATGGAGCCCTGTACATTTCACATCTAGGAGACCATCATAATACAACCATTCTCCTGCAAGCATGGCAGACAGGAGAGGCTTGGAATATCCCGATCCAATGGGAAAGACGGTGGAGAATATTTCTGCAAGCTTTATCAGAATCCCATGTACGCTTCAATGAAGAGGAGGATGAATTGATTTAGGGGTTTACTAAAAATGGTCACTACTCCTCCAAGCAAGGGTATGATATCATTCATGCTGAGCACAAGCCGGACAGATTGATGAGCTGGTGGAGTCAACTTTGGAAGTTAAAAGCCCCTCCATGCACAAAATTATTGATGTGGAATATCATAATGGATAAAACCTCCATAGGGGCAAATCTCAGAAAAAGGGCTTTCCCATGCCCGATTTGGTGTGTTTTATGCCACGAGGAGGAGGAAACAAATCAACACTTATTCCTCACTTGCTTTACATCCCAAATACTTTGGACACAAGTCTTGCACACTCTAAATATTAAGCAAACCTGGAGTGGCGCTGATATCCCAAATGCCTGGGATAGATGGTGGGAAGCTGCAACTGAACCAAAAACTAGAAATCTACCGCTCTTGGTCACTTGGCACATATGGATGGGCCGCAATAATATCATCTTTCGAGACCGGAACATAAACTGGGCCCTGATACCTCCAAAAATCTGCTCGAGCTATGAGGAACTCCCAGCTGAGGATCTTGTCAACAGAACTCGGATCATCACACAAGAACAAATTGACAAAGCCCACCCCTGGGCATATTTTGATGGGGCTGCACAAGCACAGGGATGTGGGGGAGGCATAATCCTTCATCTATCAGACACTCATTCTTTTCACATATGCATGGGTTTGGGAGAGGGTACAAATAATTATGCAGATCTGATTACTTTTCGACACTTATTACATTTCACCATTCTCAAACAATGCAGACACTTACAAATTCTCGGGGATTCCAAAATAGTCATAAATTGGTTTAACAACACAACTTTATGCCATGCATATACTCTCATAACTATTATGGATGAAATTGTTTTTCTCAAAACACATTTTGATCACATTTCATGCACTCATATCTACAGGGAGCGTAATGAAAGTGCGGACAAACTATCGAAAGAGGCAACGCATCGTCCTTGAGGAGAATGGCTGATCATAGAGTACACACCGGAGAGGACCTACCAGTACTTCCACATACCATATATAGATCAGGAACTTCAGAGGGCAGACATGCCCTAATATCAGTGGCACATACTTGTCTTTTTCACAGTTTCTTTCCTATCTTGTAATTAGAAAAACTTTTGGCAACAGAACAACGATCACTATTGGTGATTTTTTGAATATGTAATTATTTATATATGTACAACACACCCAATAGGGTCTATCTATTTTAGAATTTTGTAACTTCAAACAGCTGACTACGGTCAAAGTATTTTCATATGCCTATGGGCATCTACAGCATGTAATTTTCAACAAAGTAATGGAAATTGTGATTTTTCTCCCCGGGAAATATATATATATATATATATATATATATATATATATATATATATATGAGGAAACAAAATTCCAAACCACAAATTAACATGGCCATGCTCATAAAATGCAAAAAAAAAAAAACAAAACAAACAAACATAACAATTACAAAAAATAAAAATAAACAAAAAGAACTAGCAATTGCCAAAAAAAAAGATAAAAACAAAAAAAAACATGTATAGAAAAAGAAGCAATAGACACAAAAACAACTCCCCAACCCTAAAAAGCTCCAAGCCAACCAAGGACACCCTGCATAACAAAAATTAGATAAGTATTAATAAGAGACCAAAAACTCCAATAAGAGATATCAACCACACAAGATATTTTGTGAGAAATATCATGAAAAAAAATGAAATATCAAATACACAAAATATCTTGTGAGAAATGTGAAGTGGTTTGGGAACCATTGTATTGAAACGAGAAAATATCCATACTAAAAGAGAACTCACCTTGTACATTTTCACTCTTCAACACTTCTTCAAGTCTCTCTCACGCAAAAAGATTCAATAGTTTCATGAGTGCTCCTCCACCTTCCTTTACCTAGATTTGCATTACACTCACCATATAAATAAATCTCAAATAATATAGAATGCACTTAATTTAATTAGACACATGAAACCGTACCCACCTCTTCCTCCTGCTTAGTTTTCCCCTTCAACAAATGCACCTATGCAATGTACACCATTCCTATGATTTGCCTTTATATCTCCACTTCCTAAACCCAACAAACCAAACCATAAAATGCTAAATGAAAACCAAAAAGTTCCAAGACAAACAACAAAAATCTTATAAGGAAAATTAAACAAACGTTGAAAAATATTATAATAAATCTTAATCATAAGCCAAGACAAAAAAAATATCCATAATATTATTCAAAAGTGCATTTTATTCAATGACAAAAAATAATAAACCCTGTCCCTGATGGGGGTGACAAACAACGAGGAAATCGGAACATGTGGTTTCTAATGATGAATACATTGCAATTGGTGTGGAGGCCGACCTCCTTGTCCTCTCACCTCGTTAGCAGTACGGTTGGGCGTGGGAGCGGGTGAGGGACATTGGTATATGGAGTTTGTTGATCTCCAGGCATGGTATGCAGTTGTAGCATTTTGGTGGTCTGTTGTGAGTCGATCGAGTTTTTGTGGTATTAGTGGTCTCTCCAGCTAATGCCATGTCTAGGAATGGTGGCAGTTTCGTAGCCGATGCATCCTCCTCAGCCTCTGGGTCATAGAATTGATAAGTATCCTTTCTTGTGTGCGGTTTCATGTTTCTTACAACGGTCTATGTGCTCTGTATCTGGTTATCAGGTTGGCCCTCAAGCCTTCTCGTGGGTGGTCGATCAATTTTGTTCTTGGATTCCTTTTGTGTTCACTGGGGAGTTTGTTTATCCTGTCAACTGGTTCTCTTATGGGGTCTTGTCTTTTTGAAGGTTTTCTTAGACCGCCTGCGACCCACAACTGGGTATTCAGTTGTCTTAAGAATTTCAAGGTAGTTGGTTATCTGGGGGGCTTGAGACTACTTAGTCGATGGTTATATGTCCCGTTGCTTAGTCTGTGTCTTTGTTCCCTACAACTCCTTCTGTCCAAGTAATTGGTAATCCTTTGATTTGCTTGTGGAGTTTCTTTGTCGCTATTTCATTTTATACTCCTAGAGCGGGAGACAATGGGTAGGTAGCACTCTGCCATCCAAATCTTCTGGTAAATTTGGGATTGATAGTTGTTTTGGCATGTATTGTGGTGATTTGGGTGGCTTCGCAGTTAGTTGGTGCTCTGATCTTTTTGAAAATATGTCCCATGCCACGTAACTTTCACTCTATACCCCTGTCAAAAGGAAATTCGGTTAGCCAGGGGGGGTATCATACGAATCTGAAGGTGGCAGTGGTGGATAAGGGCTTTCTCACTCTGCGCAGGGAGGTAGATCCATTGGTAGCAGGGGTTGGGCAGTAGCGGGGGCTCGTGGTGGTCGGGGCAGATCATCGACAAGTCATGGTGGGCGAACAATGGGGACTGTGAAACTAGGTAGTGTGACACCCATGGTCGACACTGATGGTCGGGGCAAGGTGTGATGGCATGGACGTGGGGCGACTACGAGTAGACAATGGTGTTCATAGAATTGTCGGGACCTAGTCCAGTCTGTATTGGACGTCTTGGAAAATTTTGAGAAGGTTAGGAAGGAAGAACATAAAGCACTCTGTTACACTCAACAAGCTGCATTATTTTCAATGTCATGTTCGAGAGAGGATCATGGTGGTATGGAGGGGTCAGAATCTGCTATCTGAGAAGGTGGTGAAGCTAGAGTCATGGATGGCCTATTTTGAGAAACACTTCCAATGTTCTTACGGTCCCCCTCCTCCTCCAAGGATTGGTCTGGATAATCCTGCTTCTATTACCTTTGATGACTGAGCATGGTTACAAGTGTTTTACTTGTCTTATTTGTATTTTGGTGATTTTGGCCTCCTAAGTTATGGACTGTGTCTCTAGTTGTACTATTGTTTCTATGCCATATGTTGTTAGTGGTAGTAAACAAACCTGGTCAGGGTGAGACTACTTGCATTTTGTCATCGATGTACTTCTTTTTTGGTGAATGAATAGAACCTGGACTACTAAAAAAAAAAATCATAAACCTTGAATAATGGATAAAGGAGGAGAACCATAATATTAAAAATGAGATGATAAGCATATCGGAACCAAAAGAGAATTCACCCTCTACCTTTTCATTCTCCTATACTACTCCAAGTCTCTCTTACACAAAAATATTTTAGAAGTTTCAACATTGTTGCTTCACCTTTATTCGACCACCTTTATTTACTTGCATTTGCACTACATCCAATAAATAAGAGAATTAAATATTGATGCTCCACCTTTGCTCGACCACCTTTCTTTACCTGCAGTTGCACTACATCCAATAAATAAGAGAATTCAACATTGTTGCTCCACCTTTGCTCAACCACCTTTCTTTACCTGCAGTTGCACTACATCCAATAAATAAGAGAATTCAACATTGTTGCTCCACCTTTGCTCGACCACCTTTCTTTACCTGCATTTGCTCTACATCCAATAAATAAGAGAATTACAAACAATAGAATATGCATATAATTTATACTGAGGTACATATTATGCTACGAAAAATTAAAAACCCCAAATTGGTAAGAAGGGTGGAGAACCATCGTATCTGAACTATGAACTAGGAGGATTTTATAGTAGAACATACATGCTACATGAGCCTTGTACCAAAAGATAACTTACCCTCTACATTTTCTTCTATATTTGCTATAATGCTCCATGTCTCTCTCACACAAAGATATTCATTAGTGCTTATTCACTTTTCTTACTCAACGTTGCATTTAAATTTCAACAAACACATGATATAAGGATGACACAACAAATCTGTTAAATTAAAATGGGCATGAAACATCATAATTATGTGGTAGAAAACAAGTAAACTCCCTTTATACATACATTTTTTTCCTTTTCCCACAAACAAGTAAATTCCCCAATTACATACCCTACACCCACATTATGGGTTGTTAAGGTATTTCTTCATTTCTTCACCCATTCAATAAAACAAATAGAAAAATAAATCAAAAAACACAAGAAAATCAAGATACTAAACCACAAATTAGCATGGCCATGCTCATAAATTCAACGACATATGAGCCACAACAATTTAAAAAAAACTAAGAAAAATAGCAAAAAATATGACCAACAATTAGAACAAAAAACAAAAATAACAAGAAAAAAACATTAAAAAACAAACAAGAGTATGCTTTACAACCCCAAAAAGTGTCCATGGCCAACCAAGGAAACCCTGCACATCAAAAAATAGAGCAGTATTAAATAGAGACAATAAAATATTATGAAAAAAATACTAAATACACATAAAATATTGTGAGAAATATGAAATACATAAAAAATATCTTACCGAAAATCTTAAACAAAGACTAAATATCTAATGAATAATCGTATGCACCAAAAGGTATATCTTATTCAAACACCAAAAATCATAAACCCTAAATAAGTAACGAGGGAAAAGAACTACAATGTTTGTAACGAGAAGATTTTGTAGTAGATTATGAATGGATTTTGCACCAAAAGAAAACTTACCTCCACGTTTGTATCTGCACTCCACTATAATGTCTCTCTCAATGAAGATATTTCAGTAGTTTCGTTAGTGATCCTCTGCATTCTTTTACCTACATTGCATTGCACTCATAATTAAACAAATTACCAATAATGTAAAATGCTTCTAATTTAAACAAACACATGTATGTGACCATAGATACACCACAACATTCACCTTTACCCAATACATCTATGAAATATTGGACCATTAGGACCTACATTAATTTACCACCCACTAAACTAAACCATAAAAAATTAAATAAAGATTAAAATATCTTACATGAAATCTTGAGAAGACACAAAAATAAAGCAAAAATAGAGCAAAAATATTATGCAATATTAATTACATTTTATTCAAAGATAAAAATCACACACCCTAAATAGCTAAGGGAGGATAACTTTTTATTTGAAATGAGAACAATTTCATAGCATAGCATACATGGGCTTTCCACCAAATAAGAACTCACCATCTACCTTTACCTCTATTACACTGGCCCACATCTCTCTCACAAAGATATTTCATGAGTCTCATCAATAATCCTCTATCTTCCTATACCTACACTAATCACATCTAAATTTAAGAAAATTAGTCATGCTCACAAATGTTTAGATAGAAAAAAACAAAACAAAAACAATAACAACAATAGTGAAAGATACAAATAACAATAGCAAAAAACAAGACAAAAAACAAAAAGGAACAAATAGAGAAAAACATTAGAGACAAACTCTACTTTGCAACCCCAAAAAGCATCCACATGCGAACAAAGAACACCCTCCATAGCACAAATTAAAGTAAAAGAGACCAAAATAGTTATGAGAATATTAAATGCACATAAAGTATGTTAAAATAAATATCAAACAAAGACTAGATTATCCTATGAGAAATTTTAAATAGGGACCAAAAATCCTATATGTAATCTTATGTAGAAGTAAATACATCTTATAGAAACATAAAAAACCTAAGTACATAAAAAAGGAGGGGAGCCATTGTATTTGAAATAAGGAGGCTGTCACAATTGATCATAACATGGAATCGACACCTAAAGAACTCGCCTTTTCCTATACCTCTGCACTTTACTAGGATCTCTCTCACACGAACATTTTAGTAGATTCATCACTAATCCTCCACATTCCCCTATAGGTTCTAAGACCTAACCTTGATTCCTCCAACCATTGAATCTAACGAAAAAACAAAATAAAATAAATCTCATGAGAAATCTTTAGAACATACTAAAATTCTTATGAGAGATATTAAATAGACTATAATATAGTATAAAATGTCTAATGGCAACCAAAATTCTTATGCAAAAGTAAGGAGGGAGTAGCACCATTGTATTTGAAATGGGGAGGATTACATGCGTTGTGCAACAAAAGCGAACCCACCCTTTGGCCCTTTTACAAAAAGATGTTCAAGAGTGCTGCACTTTCCATTACCTACATTGCCTCTTACAAAAAAAAAAAAAAAAAACACTACTTTCCATTGCCTACATTACATCTAAATTTAAAAAAAACACACATTATATAATTATGTAGCATGGAATGAGATAAATTAACCCTACATGCCTTATCTTTAGTCTTCACTTACGAAATCAACATCGAACTAAGTTGTTTGAGTCTGCACTAATTTCCCCACCCATTGAATAAAAACAAAACCATAAAATCTTATGAGAAATCTTTGGAATACAACAAAAATCTCATGAAAAATATTAACATAAAGTGCATTATATTATCAAAAAGGGGTACTATTTAGAGGAGGGGAAAGATGTATTTCTCAAGTCCATCTTCAACACTAGGGATGAACCTTTGGAAAGTTAGAAAGGATATAAGGCCTATATCAAGGAGGTAAGAGAATGTGAAGGAGAGATTTAACACAAATCCAAAACTTTAAAGAAAATATCTTTGAGTATCTTGCAGATGTGTTCATTAATTGCCAATGAAAGGGAGAAAATATATCAAAAGATATCAAAGGAGGAAAACATATACTTTAAGTTTACAGAAGTAGGAGGAAAACATATTAGGGAAAACATCAATTCTACTAGGTATAAGGAATGCAAATAATTACTAACATTAGTACAAGGCCCTAGATCTGGTTCGAGGCTAATCATACACACAAACACACTAGAAACCCACAACTTTCTAGCACTTTGCATAGCAAAAATCTTAAGCAATGAAAATCAATTTAGTACATAAATATTTGAGCCTAAAGCTCGATTATTTTATTAATCCATCAATAAAATAATCATGGAGCTCTCGTACCAGGGATCATGGCCCTTGATCACTAGTACCACTAGTATACAAAACATAGGGCTTGTGATCTGTTGCTTCAGATCTACAATCTTCCCACAAAATATACAAGGATAAACAATCTAACTTACTTGCTAGAGAAGCCCTTCTCCGTCAGCCCTTCCAGTGCACATTACCCTATGTCACTCACAACTTCTCATAAT
Organism: Pinus tabuliformis; assembly: GCA_031772625.1. NCBI lineage: Eukaryota > Viridiplantae > Streptophyta > Pinopsida > Pinales > Pinaceae > Pinus > Pinus tabuliformis. The sequence goes on along the minus strand of CM062814.1, from coordinate 629,163,603 downwards.
GGTTTTATCCATCAAATACACTACATATCATCCCATAATATCTCTTATACTTAGCGGACCTACCCTTCAGGTCATTGTATAGTAGCCATACAACAAGAAGCTTATTCACAATAAATATTGTCCATCAACCCATTGCATACTAGCCCTTGAAATGCACTATGTTCACAACTTTGTTTGTGAACAGACTTTAGGACAAGCTTAGCATCATATATAAATGATATTATAATTATAATTATTTTATATAATCAATATAAAATAAAATTTATATTGATATAAATTATAATAATTTAGTAATAGCAAACATTATTATTATATTATGTAAATCTATTATATAGCTAATAATTTTTCGTATGACTTATGCTATACCATGGACTTTTTAATGAGGATATTTAAATGTTTATGATGATGATGATGATGGTTAACGTCCACTGAGACCAAACTTTGGTCTATCGGACCTAAAGAAACAAGCTATTTAGTTTGATTTAAGATTTTATTCCCATGCTCAAAAAGCTTGGAGAAAAGCCTCCCAAACTCACTATAATTTTGACATTGTAAAAGGCTAGGGAAGTCAATATTGCAACAAAGATTATGAAATTGAGATCTAATGTGGTTGTAAGCGGGACACCCTGAAATTCAATTTCTTAAAAATTAATATTATTTTTATATAAATAATTTATAATTTTAATATATTGAATATACTTATCTATTAAAAATATTATAAAATCACATAAATAATTATATATTAAAATATTATAAAATCACATAAATAATTATTATGTATTTAGATTTGAGATACATGCCGATGAATAAGCATCTTTCCTAATAAAGAATACAATATTAGGACAACGAGTTCAACTAAACAACATTCTTTTCCTTGTAGCCCTGCTGGTGTCGACGAAAAAAATCTAAAATTATGTAGTTTGGTTGTTGGTCCCAAAGGGAATTGCCTTACGTATGTTATATGATTTAAAATAATATTAATTTATAGCGAGGAAAAATAGGCACGAGCAGGATGGCAGCTGTAAGTACACCAGTAAGTACACTGTATATCAAAGCGTCCATCTCGCACGTTGGACGGTTGAAGAGCCATTCCATGCATAGCAAAGCATGGGAAGAAGGCGCAAGAAACGAAATATGAAGACCGTGGCAGAAGAGAAGGAAGTTGTCATGGAAATCACGCTGCAAATAAAGAGAGAGATTTCGTTTACTCTGGCCATGGCCGCTCGCATATGAAGAAGGAGCGGCGGCGGCAGCTTCAGACGCTGTATTTGGATGCAGTTTACTCTTGCCATGGCCGCTCGCATATGAAGAAGGAGCAGCGGCGGCAGCTTCAGACGCTGAATTTGGATGCAATTCCGTCTTTCCTTCACCCTTTTGTGCGCCATTGTTATGTCTTTTCTACATACAGTCCTGGCCATGACCGCTTCCATATGGAGGAGGGTCGCTCCCATATGAAGAAGGAGCAGTGGCGGCTACTTCAGACGCCGATTTTGGCTTCAATTACTTTAGAGGATGCAATTTTAGCTTTCCCTTGCCTTTCTGTGCGCCACTGTCATGTATTTTCTACATGCAGTCTACTGAATTCGCAACCAGAAGTTTTGTTAGGTAATTTTCTACATTTTCATTGAGTAGAGTACACTAAGGATGAATCTATTTCAAATACTTCGTGAAATGTACTCTATTTCGAGTTCTGGTAGGTAATTTTCGACATTTTTACTAAGTAGGAGGACACTAAGGATGAATCTATTTTCTTTCACTGGACGCATTTTTAGCCTTTAAGGATAGTTTTTTAATGGAAAGGGTTAGGAATCACTATCTTGATTGTCTTTTTGAGGCATATTCCTTTTACAAGGTTTCTTCTTCCCGACCCAGGATTGACACAAGGGACCTTCAGTGTTTATGAAGAAACCCTCACCAACTTTTGTCTTAAACCTGTTTGAAATAACCTGGATTGACACAAAAGACCTTCAATAGAGGCCGTCAGTGTTTGTGGATTTAATGAAGAAAAACCCTCGCCACCTTTCGCCTTAAAATATGTTTGAAATAATCTGGAAAAATTACAGAAGTTACAGTTTTTGTTGTTACAACAGTTTAAATTCCTTCATCGGAAGAGAGTGAAACACAACAGTACTTGTGGAAACAACGAGAGATTGAAAACAGTGAAGAGGACCAGTGAGCTCCCAGTAGGTGCGTTGTCATCTGTATTCAATCCCTAGGACACCTTGCTACCTTGCTTTGTTGGCTCGTACAAGCCTTGCTTTATGAGATGAACGAGGAAGCGACGTCTCACGATTTGTGATTTTAGGAATATCACAACATCTCAGCCGCAATTGTCAGTAGTAATCAAGTACAAAATAAATAGGTGAATAATTTTTTTCCGTAGTTTACCCAACTTTCACATTTGTCCAAAAAATTATGGGTAAGAGTTTGATAAAATCTGACAGGTTATAGCTATTAATTTTAAGATTTAAGACTATGGGTAAGAGTTTGATAAAATCTGACAGGTTATAGCTATTAATCTTAAGATTTAAGATTTTGGGTGCTCCAGAGGTTTGATCGATAGTGCTGAATCTATTTTCACTGTTAAAAACTTAATTCAAACATTCTTATTGCCATATATTTTTCTTATTGTCAAATTTTTTGAATTTGTTTTGTCGAATTCTCACTATTTTTGACTATCTAGCCAAATTTACAAGCTAAATAGACAACCCCTAATTTTTGTGTTCGAAATTTTTATAAAAAAATATTTTAAATTAAATTAAAATTAATTAACAAATACAATTATATTTCAAACTTGTTTTATTTTTTTATTTTAAACAAGTTTAATTTAATATAATTTTAATAATAGTATATTTTTTAAATTAAACTAATATTCCACTTCTTTTATATTATTGACTAATAAATATTAAATATCAATTTTAATTACTCATTAATAAATTAAATCAATTTGATTTATCAATTACAATATAATATAATTTAATATATAATTTTCCTTCTTTATCAATATTAATTTCACATAATGGAATTCAATATATGATTTTCCATCCCTCTAATGTTCAATACATGATTTTCCATCTCTCTAAATATCAAGTATCTTAATTTAAAATCCTCTTCTTTTATATTATTAATTTAATTAATAATGCCATTATCAATTTAATTAATAATTAATAAATATTAAATATAAATTTAATTACTCATTAATATAATTTAATATATAGTTTTCCTTCTCTCTCAGTATTAATTGTAGATAATGGAATTCAATATATGGTTTTCCATTCTTTTAATATTCAATACATGATTTTCCATTCTTTTAATATTCAATACATGATTTTCCATGCCTCTAAATATCAAGTATCGTAAGTTTAAAATCCTCTTCTTTTATATTATTAATTTAATTAATAATGCCATTATCAATTTAATTAATAATTAATAAATATTAAATATAAATTTAATTACTCATTAATATAATTTAATATATAGTTTTCCTTCTCTCTCAGTATTAATTGTAGATAATGGAATTCAAATATATGGTTTTCCATTCTTTTAATATTCAATACATGATTTTCCATCCCTCTAAATATCAAGTATCGTAAGTTTAAAATCCTCTTCTTTTATATTATTAATTTAATTAATAATGCCATTAATATATAGTTAATAGTATTAGAGATAAATAATTATTAATATTATATTTAATAGTTAAAAAATAATTTAATAAGAATAATTAGAAGAAAATAAAAATATATTCCTTATTAAAAATTATCATATAAATCTATTACATAGTAAATTCTCCAAAAAAGGACTAAAGAAACTCTTTAAACCTATAACATAGTAAACTCTCCAGAATAAGCGCTGACTCTTAAAGAAACTGTTAAAGAGACCCTTAACATAGTAAACTCTCTCTAGAATAAGGGGTGACTCTTAAAGAAATTGTTAAAGAGACTCTATTCTTAAAAAGACTCTTAACATAATAAGGTGACTCTTAAAGAAATGGTTAAAGAGACTCTTAACATAGTAAACTCTGGGTGATTCTTAAAGGGTTAAACTCTCCACAATAAGGAGTGACTCTTAAAGAGTTAAACTCTCCACAATAAGGGGTGACTCTTAAAGAGACTGTTATTATGAGACCAAAATTGAACCAAAGTTGAATATCAATATGACAATTTGTTCATTCTTGTCCTTGTGGTAAGATAGACGTAACCAAAACATTTGATGGTAAAAAAAATATTCTTACCTTTAAAGATGAACATTACTTCCTACCTATCTAATTTGATATTAGTCATACAATATCTATGGTACACCTACTTTGATAATGTTTATATCATTCTCTTCTCTTATCTTTTAAATTGTGTGAAGTTGTTTGAATACTACTTTCATGACAGTTTTAGCATATACCCATTTTCTATTTATTTCTTCATTTGCTTTAAGATAGTTTTCATAATACACTAGGCTTTACCTCATACTTATCTTCTCTGTTATTTGAGTAGTTGATTTAGCTTTATTAGACATGAGGCTTTACCTCATACTTATCTTCTCTCCGTTATTACTTATCTTACCTCATACTTATCTTCTCTGTTATTTGAGTAGTTGATTTAGCTTTATTAGACATGAGGCTTAACCTCATACTTATCTTGTCTGTGTTCTTACTTATCTCCTCTCTGTTATTTGAGTAGTTAAGATAACTTTATTAGACATGAGGGGAAATATATTTGTTGCTTTTTTTACATAAAATTTAATATATGATCGAAGTTGTTGATTTTTTATTGAATGTGTAGAATTTTGTAAAGTTATAGGTCAAACAATTATCTATAATAAACCATTTTAATAATAAAGATAGCTTTGATAATAGATGAAAGTAAATACATAAAGATAGCTTTGATAATACATGAAAGTAAATACATTTTTTTAGTTCTTTACACCAAAAAGTGTGTAGAGATTTGTACAAGCGCCATGCCACTTGCAGGCACATGTACATAGAACTACTTTTTCAATCCGGGAAATCAAAAATTTGGGGTGGGTTAGAGGATTTTGATTGTTACACTGAAACCATTTGTTTGTGAACCCATGTAGCCAAACTACTTTTTCAATCTGGGAAATCGAAAATTTGGGGTGGGTTAGAGGATTTTTATTGGTACACTATTGATTAGGTGAAACCATTTGTTTGTGAATCCAAGTAGCCCATTGAATAGGTGAAACCATTTGTTTGTGAATCCAGGTAGCCCATTGAATGAAGGGCCTAATAAATCTTATTACTCAGTGGATTTCCTAAAATCGGGTGAGAGGGAGAAGACATTTCATTCATCACCGTGTAATGCCTAATAAGTACCAATTCCTTTGTGCTAGCTAACCAGTTCTCCCTCCCTCCATTACTAAGCAGTTGACTCCTATAAAGGACTAAAGGTGCGACATATGCCTAATCCAATGACTATTTATTTCATGATATTCTAATGATGAATTCATAATGCGGAAACATTTTGTTCCCAAAAAGAAGGAACTAAACCAAACCATATATAATGAGGTGACATTCTTACTTGTTCTCATCGCTACCCATTTTGCTTGGCCTCACGAATGGTTTAGGACATTGGATGATGGTCTAGGACATTGGACGAGAGTCATCTTAATGCAACTAGCTAATGTCGAATATATTTACAAAGCATTAATTGTTCAATGTTTTGAATAGGATCTTCGCTTCTTTCATGCTGACCTTAATTATGGCTTTTTTCACACATGTCGCGTGCGTGAACATATTACGTTTCACATCCTCGTAGCAGGACTCATTATTATCAATAATTTCAAGCATCCAGTAATGGTCGCATGAGTGGTATGTATCAAGGTAAGGGTTTGTGGTAGAGATAAAATAGATACCTAAATGCATTGTCTAAAGCCCATCCTAGGGAGTAAGAAGCCTAATTGCTAGAAAAAGGTCAATTTCAAGGATCATCATTAACATTAGCAAGGGCATACAATAGGCTAACATATAGAAAATGCATGCACAATGGTTTATATTGACATATGTATATAATTTGATAGATAGGCCACAAAATAAATGACAATGGTGAATAATAACATGAGATTCACCTGAGTAGATCCTGCACCTCTACCTATAGTCCAATTTCATATACTTTATTTGTTCCCAAATTTTTAATCCTGGTCTTGGATCATCCCAATGAGATAACTAAAGTATGAAATAGTCCAATTTCATATACTTTATTTGTTCCCAACTTTTTAATCTTGGTCTTGGATCATCCCAATGAGATAGAAAATGCATGCACAATGGTTTATATTGACATATGAATAACATTTGATAGATAGGCCACAAAATAAATGATAATGGTGAATAAGAACGGGAGATTCACCTAAGTAGATCCTGCACCTCTACCTATAGTCCAATTATATATACTTTATTTGTTCCCAACCTTTTAATCCTGGTCTTGGATCATCCCAATGGGACAGCTGAAGTATGAAATAGTCCAATTTCATATACTTTATTTGTTCCCAACTTTTTAATCCTGGTCTTGGATCATCCCAATGAGACAACTGAAGTATGAAATGCACTCATTTTCTCAGAATTTGGGCTTATTGTTGCAGACTTGTAATTTTGGCTTCTTCTATTGAAACCCTAGGTCACGTGTGTGGATTGAAAAATGGACAAATGTACCTTCTTTCAACTTCGCTTGACTTGACTTCCTTTCTTTGACAATTTCGCTTGCTAGAGAGACCTTCCTTGATCCAGTTTTTGGTCCTTGATGATGACTGTAATTTGTTGCAGGAGGAGGCCCCAATTCACTTCACACGTCTAAGAAGGATACCCAAGAAAATAGTCTCAAAACTTGATTATTCTTCTTTCCTTTTGCCCTTCTCTTCCTCGAACTTCTGCTCTTCCTTGAACGAACTTGTGTTTTTTGAGCGAGTCCTTGAATGAGGCCGAGTCCTCCTTTATATAGCTTCATTTCCATCTTTATAGGTTGACTTGTAACTACCTTTAGGCCGAATTCACCTTCTAAATAGGCCGACTTGTTTGTTAGCATTTGACGAGGTCTTGGAGGGTTTTTTTACTTTATTTTGACTCAAATAATTTCTTTTACAATATGTAATATGGCCCAAAATGGGTCTTTCATACATGAAAATGACTTAATGACTTGTAGACTCAATAACAAGCCCTAGGATCTCGCAATGAGAGCTTGACCTAAAAATAGTTTTTCTTAAGCATGAAACCCATGCCTCAAGAACAACAATAATTAAATTTATTTTTTTCATTGCATCAAATACATAAAATCATGATTACACAAGTTGTAGGTTTTAACCCTGTACAGAAATTACCTGCATACGAATTCTAGAACATAGAAAATAAACAATGCGAGAGCATAACACATAAAACACATATACACAGAGATTTTCCCCTGGATCCTAAAACCGGGACTACCAGCTTGATTTTTCATTATGTTCCTTTCAATGTTACAATACATATTTGTACATGCCGAAGCATCCAAAACCATGGACCGAAAACCATCGCGTCCAAAACCATGTGCGAAAATCATGCATAAAACCATAGGTAGGTCCGCCCAACCTAACATAAGGTCCAAAACCAAAATTTTCCGGGGCGTTGCTCCGGACCCCATAGAGTGGGGTTACCTGCACCCCTCAAACCCCCTGTGACTCCCCCCGCTGCGCAATCAGTGCAACAAAGGGGGGGCTCTGCCTCCCTTCTAACCCCTTGGTTAACTACGTGGGCTAGTCATGGAAAGAATATAACACAACTCAACATTCTCCCACTTGTTGTTTTCTTTCCACAGGGGGTCACAAGAGAGCTTAGTAATTTATCCAGCCCTACAACGCCCATTGTTTCTCTACACCAAGAGAACTTCTCAGAGCTCACATATTTTGTCAATGCATCTGCAGTATTCTTCAAAGTGTCCACCTTTACCAGCAACACCCTTTTGTCTTCTATCATATCTCTCACAAAGTGATACTGAACATCAATGTGCTTTGTCTTTGAATGATATGCAGGGTTCTTTGCCAAGAAAATTGTACTTTGGCTATCACAATCTATCCTTATAGCTCCATGTACTAATCTCATACTTGAACACAATCTCTGCAACCAAACTGCTTCCTTGCTTGCATGAGTGGCTACCATGTATTCTGCCTCTGTAGGTAATAGTGCCACTACAGATTGTTTCTTACTCATCCAACTGATTGCACCTCCAAATAGGTTAAACACATACCCACTTGTAGATCTTCTCTGATCCAGATCTCCAGCCCAGTCTACATCAACAAAGCCACGAATATCCAACACTTTGTCCAATCCTGGGCTTCCTTGGTAGCACAAACCATAATCACTAGTGCCACGCAAATACTTGAAAACCCACTTCACTGCTATCCAATGCTCCTTCCCTGGTTTTGACATAAACTTGCTCAATACTCCCACTGCATGTACAATGTCTGGTTTAGTACATACCATCGCATACATAAGGCTATCGACTGCACTTGCATATGGAACACGAGACATGTCCTTTTCCTCTTCATGTGCCTTGGGACATTGTTCAACAAATAAATTTACACCTACAGGAATAGAAACCTTCACTGGTTTACTATCCTGCATATTAAACCTCTGCAATATTGTCTCGACATACTTCCTCTGGTTTAACCAGAGCTTCCTTTTTGTCTGATCTCTTTTAATTTCCATGCCCAAAATATAGTTTGTAGCGCCAAGATCTTTCATGTTGAATTTGGAGGACAAATGAGTCTTCAAATCCTGAATAATTTCTTTTCCATTTCCAACCAGCAACATATCATCCACATACAAGACCAGATAAATAACACGGTCACTAATTAATTTAAAATACACACAGTGATCTGCTTTGCTTTTGGTAAAGCCAAGTCCCCGTATAAATGTATCAAATTTTTGATACCATATCTTTGGTGATTGTTTTAACCCATACAAAGACTTCTTTAACTTGCATACCAGTTCTTTCTTACCCTTCGCCGCAAAGCCTTCAAGTTGCTTCATGTAAATCTCTTCTTCTAGATCCCCATGAAGAAATGTTGCCTTCACATCCATCTGTTCTACCTCAAAATCAAAAGCAACAACAACAGATAAAAGTAATCTAATAGAAGTTACTTGGCAACAGGAGAAAAAATATCACCAAAATCAATTCCCGACACCTGGGAATAACCTTTTGCTACCAATTGAGCTTTGTATTTCTCCACCTTTCCTTTTGCTTTTGTCTTCTTCTTGAACACCCATTTGCTGCCAATGGGTTTCCTTCCAGCCGGCAACTCCATCAGATCCCAAGCCTCATTTTTGTGCAAAGATGCCATTTCATCAACCATGGCCTCTTTCTAGAGTTTTCCATCCTCTGAATCTACTGCTTCCTTCATAGTTCTGGGATCATCATCAGCGATAGATAAAGCAAAATTTGAATAGAAAGCAGATGGACTATACATTTCTGGCTGCTTTCTTTCTCGAACTGATCTTCTCACACCCGGAGTTTGTGGCTTTTCATCTTCTGATTCCTTTTCATATATGTATTATCTTGAAAAATCAAGAAAACACATGGCAAAATGAACATATATCAAATCTCATCCATTCATTCTTTTTCCATTTTCATGAATTTTTTAAACATTTTTTTTCAAATTATTATTATAATAATAATTAATAATCAAATAAAATATTTATATTTTAAATAAAACATTAAATATAGATAATAAATTTTGATTTACATTATAAAACAATAAATAATTAAATAATAGAGGAAAGATAGTGCATGCTTTTTTTTAGTTTTTCATTATTATATTTTCTTTTACATGATTGATCTAAAATAGAGGTTTAATATTTTACAACCATATGAGTTTTTTTAAAATTCAGATACTTTCTTAAACACAATATAATGGGATCAAATTTAGGAGAGAGGGGGGGAGAGAAGTGACACATTTGGAGGGTGGAGAGAGAGAGAGAGAGTTATGGGGGAAGAGAGAGAAAGAGAGAAAGAGAAGAAGGAAGAGAGAGAGGAGGGGCGAGAGAGAGAAGGAGAGAGGAGGGGAGAGGGATCTGAGAGAGAGGGGAGAGGGATGTGAGAGAGAGGAGAGAGAGAGGGAGAGAGAGGAAGGAAGAGAGAGAGAAGGGGGAGAGAGAGAGAAGGGGAGAGGGAGAGAGCCATATGGAGATGGATGGGGAGAGAGTGGGAGCAAAGAAAAAAGACATAGAGAATAAAGGTGGACAGAGAAAGGGAGTGACAATGGAGAGATGGAGAGAGAGTGAGGGAGAGAGGAGAGGAAGGGAGAGAGAGAGACAAAGAGAGAGAGAGAAGGAGATAGGGAGGTAGGTAGTGACAGAGTTGGAGGGAAGAGAGAGGGAGACAGTAATGGGGGGAAGAGACAAAGGGAGGTGGGAGAGAAAGGGAGAGAGAGGGAACTGAAGAGAGAGAAGGGGAGAGAGAGGGAGAGAAAGGGAGGAAAGAAGAAAGACAGAGGGAGGAGAGAGAGAGAGTGACAATAGAGAGATGGGGAGAGAGTGAGGGAGAGAGGAGAGTAGGAGGGAAGAGAGAGAGAGGGAGATAGATAGTTATGGAGAGAGAGTACACATATTTGGGGAGTGAGATACATAAAGAGAATAAGAAAGAGACACATAGATACAAATATAGATATATATAGTATTATATAACCAACCTAGATCCATCTTAACCTCGGATCTATCAAGTGTGGAAGGGATCAAATATCTCGAGGTGGAAACATTTCCTCAAGTTTCGTACTCACAAAAAAGTTTGCACCTTGAGAGATTTGATCCCACTCGGTCCCATAAATTTGATCCCTCTTGACCCTTGATAGATCCAGGGTTAAGATAAATCTAGATTGATCAATAGAATAATCTTTAATTATATCATAAATCTTGTAAAATTAATAAATTATATTCCTTTATAATTTTTTCAATCATATATATTTTATAATTTTTTTTTATTGTTTTAATTTATATTCATTATTATATTTTTTTTCCAAACTCGTAAATAATTAAACAATTCGTTAATTTATATTCATCATTATAATATTTTTCCAACCTCGTAAACAATTAAACAATTCGTGGTAAAAGAGAAAACTTAATAATACCCACAATAAAATCTGATTGATTCATAAACAATTTTGAATTTTGTTATAGGGGTTATTGCTTTGCAAGGCCTTTTTCTCCAAAAATAAAAGTAAAAAATTTATCTCTTTTTTCATATTAGTTAGTCTGAGATTCTTTATTTTTATGTATTTGGGATATACGAATATTTTAATTTTCTGGTTGGCAGTTCAAACTGATCTCTCGTCCCCTCCCCTCTCAACAAAGTCAAGGTCTGTTGTGGCTCGGTGAATCTCTTGTTTGAAGGTTTGCTGCAGCTAGAAATTGTTTATATTCTGGAAGATTCTTCGGAATACCAACCTTACTAGTAACTTTCCTTCTTTTTTTTAAATATTTGTTTCTCTTTAAACGATGTTTGGTTCTCTTCGCCAGCCCTGCTTGATGCCAACCATCGATGTTGATTCCGGTTAATGATGATGATTTTCATTTTCATATAATGATGATGCGAAGTGGGTAATCCCTATCATTGTCATAATAATAATAATGACACGATGAGGAGGATCAGGAGACAGTTGTCCATCACCATCCCTCACAATGAAACAACAAAGCCAGGTTAAATTCATTCCATTTGGCCTCTGGAGTAGTTTAAAAGAGCATTTTAGTTTTTTAAAAAAAGCACCCATCCTAAAAAAGCAGGCCGCTCCGAACGGTCATTTATTCAGAAAAGCAGACAGCTCCGAACCGTCATTTATTCAGAAAAGCAGTCAGCTCCATCTATAAAAGGAAGACACTACTTGGTTTTGATCGTTCTATCACAATTTTTGTATTTTGTTCACACCGGTCTTGGATTGATTTATGCTTCTCCCAGCTGTATTTATTTGTTTTCATGTCTTTTTCTGGTATTGCTTCGTTTCCATTTGTCTTCATGTTTGTTTCTCCGTTTCTATTTGTTTTCATGCTTGTTTCTTGTATTGCTTAGTTTCTTTTTCGCTTGCTTAGACTTGTATATTTCTGTGTTTTCTTTGGTGGATAGACTCTGTATTTCTATGTTTCTTTTCTGGGTGCACCCTATTTCGTTTTTCAATTTTATCTTCTTGATTTCATATCAAGATCATTGCATGGCTGGAAAAGAACCTATGACAGGCTGGAGTGCATAAAAATGAAGAGATGGCAGGTTGGAGTGCATAAAAATGAAGAGGTAACTGAAATTGGAGCTCAATCCTTCAACATAATCCAAATTTTGGTCAGGTAATATTTTCGTTTAATTTTATTTTGATATCTTAATTGAAGTTCTTAATTAATTTTATATTCAACCATGTTTTTAACATAGATCTACATATTTCACAATCCTTTTAGAATTCGGTGGAGCTAGTTTGAAAATCATTTATCAGTGAAATATTGTTTGTTATGATGATGTTGAATCTCTATTTTTGGCTTAGGATAGGGTTTCTGATAGGTTTATTTTAAATTTTTGTCAATCGTATTAGGATTAGCTTGAATATGTTTCAGGACGTCAATTTCATTTTGGATTCATAATTATAAATAAATAATTAGTTTTTGGATTCATGACTTGTCATGCTTTTAAATGTTTGTGTACGAGGCAGTTATTTTCGTACAAGATGTGATGTAATGGATATACTCTTGCGGAAGGTGGGGTACTTTTTATTTGGGTACATGTCTTCAGGACATCAATTTTATTTTTGGATTCATAATTATAAATAGCTGGGTTTCTATGGAATTTGTATTCATGATTTCTCATGATTAGGTTTGTGTGCCAGGGAGTTACTTTTGTAGCAGGTGCGATGCAATGGATATGAAGGATGTATTGTTGTTGCAGAAGGTGGGGTACTTCATATTCAGGTACATGTTTTCCTCTTCCCCTATTCACAGTCGGGAATGTTTTTTTTGTTCTCCAATTTTATTTTGTAATTCGAAGCTATAGACTATTAGCGATTAACAGGCAAGGAGCTATAGACTATTAGCGATTAACAGGCAAGGAATGTCGAATATGATTGAGAATACATTAAATCAATGTTATTAAATGTGATGCCCAACCCATTTAATTAGTTTTATTGTATGTTTGATGAGATATGATTTTCTGGAAGTAGTCTGTCAAGATATTATATATTTTATGAGATATGATTTCCTGAAGTGGCCTGTCAAGATCATTTAACTTTAATTTAAATTGTGGGTTGGGTTTGATTCAATATCTACTCTCACATTCACATTTAAATCATTGTTATATGTTCATTTCTCTCTTAAAATATAGAGAATTACTCCCACCTCATATTTAAATGGCGTCCATATGATTTTTTGGGGTTTCAAATATAGAGAACTTGGGGTTTCCAATATTGAGAACTATCTTATTCTACCAGAGAAAACCATATAAAATTTAAACGGATTCATTAGGCCCGGAGAGGAATTTGAAGGCGTGGTCTTTGGCTGCCAAAGCACATAAAAACATCCCTTACTATCTGTGTGTCTGGCACGCTCGGTGGAACGTAGTAGGATCGATCATGTGACCAAGTCGATCAAATTTTTAAATATAAAGAATTGAATTAATTGAAGTAATATACGGAATAGTACAATTGTAGTTGAGATAATTATATTTCTTTATTTTATTATCGTAGCTTATGATTGTTATTTTTATATTTGTGTTTCTTTACTTTTACTTTTGAATTGTTATTCTTAGCGAAATAATTAATATAACCCTTTGGAGTTATTTTATTTATTAAAAATAAAATTATACTAGCATTTGCACCTTATTTTGCAAAAGAAACGCCGTAAGGCATAGAATGGGGAAGAATAGCATAGAGTGGGGAAGAATAGGTAATCAAATTCGTCAAAATTAAGATTAAATTGATCTATTAATTTTTCATTTACATACACTGAAATCGTATGCAGCATGGGATAAGAATCTCAAGTTATCATTCAGATAAATTTCTATAGTCCATTCTCTATTTTAAATATTTTACTCTTTTGTCATAATTGGAAGAATCTCAAGTTATCATTGAGATAAATAAATCTCCATAGTACATACTCGTTATATATATATATATATATATGAATGAAGATCTCTGCTATGATTTATATTAATGTGGCAATGCCATTTTTCTCTCGCAAAGTTGCATCCATTGGTTTTATTAAGACATTAAAAGAATCTAGCTGCTATGGTTTGTTATGATCGATGGGTTATCTTTCAGATTATACTGTAGATGATGTTAGATACATTAAATCATTTTGAAATAAACACGGAAAAGAACTCGAAACCTGCTAAATAAATAAATATGTTACATCTTTGTAGTTGCATATTTAAAATGATAAAATAAATATCTTACATCTTTGTAGCTGCATATTTGAAAGGATAAATGAGAATTCGAAAATATCGAGGGCATTGCCCACACTTCAAAAGATAACAACAATTAAAATTGCCTCTGGGGAAAATTTTATTAACTTGTCGTATGCTTAGGGCCAATGATCTTCACATTCAATCTTGCTTAAAATGAACCAAATTTTGATATACATCATGGCCTAAAATTATGGTTTAAAACCCTATGTATAAGGAGGATAACTTTTACATATGAATTGAGAAATGGTGCAGATGCATAGTTGGATCTTGTCACATTTTTCCCTATTATATTGGTTCCTTTTGTTACAAAAGGAAGCTTCACTGAAATATTTTGAACTTAGTATCCATATCACTTTTCTAATAAGATCTCCTTCTAGAGTGAGTTAATATGTATAAAAAAGTAACATGTCTTATCCTTTCTTCGAAAAGAGATTCTTACAACGCATTACTATTATGTCAGTACAATATCATACCAGCTATAACATCAACCAAAACCATGCCTGAAAGAAATTCTGGGTAGAAAGGAGCATGTGGAACTTCAACCCATTTCATGATATTTCTAATAGCCAAATGAAACATTTCTACCATGGTAGGTCATGGTAGGTCATAGGGAGTGGGATTATTCACATGATTAGAATCCAATTTATTTTTATTTGTAGTAGATATCCTTGTAGGCTAATAAGGACTGTGTAGAAATCCAATCACCAAATTAGTGCTCATCATGTGGGGTTGATTCCATCATGGTTACTCTTCGAGTGCCTCTTAAAAATATGTAGGTACTTGACTTCAATTGAGGATATGAAAGTGGGAACATGCCAAGCCATTTCAATCAATTAGATAACCTCCCTTCGTGGTAACTAAAACTCTAAAATTATTTCCGTTGACTTGAACAAACCCAATGTTACCTCTGCTTTCAAGAACAATTGTCACAGTATTTGGTTTCATTTCATCAAAAGATACCATATTAATTTAAAGTATCCATGAAAATAAACGCATAACCAAAAAATTTTCTACATCAATCATCAACAAATTTACTCATTTAATGATTGCATAATATCATTTCAGTAGGAAGCCCACAAACCAACATTACTGAAAAGACAATAAAGATTACCGATGTATACTTTAGCTTGCACAAAACTATACTAATAGAAGGATCCTTTAGGCAAAATTTGCAAGTTTTTCTCTGTTCAAGAGTGGAAAATGTGCCAATTAAGTCTACAATTGGATTCTAGAAATAAAAATAAGGTAGGGTCAGTAGGTGACAACATCATGGTAGTTTCCTTTTCACCTAAGTGAATGAAGCTAGAAGAAGCCAATGTTTACATTTATCCTTGTTGATATTTATGTTATAAAGCAAGGAATCATTGAGAAATAGCCACAAATATCAAGGAACACCAAGATTTTGCAAAAGTACTGATATTGATATTTTCCCACCTTTGTTTGCACTAACTGAAATGTGTGATCCATGTTACATTTCCTATTTTTTTGTGATTGATTGCTTGTACTGGTTACTACTAGTGTACACTTTTTTTGGGGGATGAAACTCAATGCTCACAATGATGACTACTCTACATTTCTTGGGACTCATTTATTGCAACTATTGGGTATCATGTTCCCTAGATTTGTTAAATTTGCAAATTTGAGTAGTACACAAGTTTTATTTCTTATAAAATTAATGTAAAATTTAATCTTTTCGACTTGAAATAAATCTTTATACTCAAATATTCATATGATATCACATAAGGATTAAATTTTCTAAAAGTTTGGTTTGGAGACTATTGAACACAATTATCTAAAGTTTTGTTTGGAGACTATTGAACACAATTATCTAGATCTCTCTCCTAATTGCACACATATTCCTGGATAAATGTTAACCTTAAGCCGTGACATGATTTTTCCAAACAAGGTCAAAAGTAAAGTGTACTCACCCACCATGCTACTTAGTTTAAAGAAAATGAGAAGGTCACGATCATAAAGTCACTCCATTGAATGGTCCATGTTAATGAAAGTGAGGATTTTGTAGTCTTTTCGCATGGCTAATTACCTTGAAGATTGTCTTGACTTGTATGTGGTTGGGAAAAGATGGGGAAAATAATTAGGTACAATCAACCAATGCAATATCAGAAGGCACTCACACAGGAGAAAATGCATTTCTGTTTGGTGAAATGTATTTCCATGTATGCTACGGCTAGAAATGTTTTGGTTCCATATAATATACGATTGAGCTCATCTAGTAAGTTCGTTCATGACTGCCCAGAAGACTTAGAACAAAGCAATTGTGTCAAGAACATGTGTACACAAAAGAGGTATGGGTGCCTCTGAAGGTAACTTTGGAAGATGCGGAATAGGGGAATGCATCTTCTTAAAATCATTGCATTCTATTACTGTTGTCGGGTCCTGACTGTTTAGGAAGAACTATCAACCTCCTTCGCATATCAATTGAAAACGAAGTTGGAAGACTCCACGTTTATGAAAACTCAAATATTACTGTGAACATGCTTAATGGAAAATCTGCTTTGCGAAGAATTCAATCTGTTATGGATCACATTCTAGAAATGAAGACCAGATTACATTCCATCTCCTTTACTCATATTTTCCATGAGCCCAACTCCCAGGCAGATTCCTTATCCAAAGGTGGAGTGGACCTAAAACCCTATGTATAAGGAGGATACCTTCTACATATGAATTGAGAAATGTTGCAAATGCATAATTGGATCTCGTCACATTTTTCCTTATTATATTGGTTCCTTTTGTCACAAAAGGAAGCTTCACTTAAATATTTTGAACTTAGTATTCATATTACTTTTCTAATAAGATCTCCTTCTAGAGTGAGTTAATATGTATAAAAAGGTAACATGTCTTATTCTTTCTTGGAAAAGAGATTCTTACAACGCATTACTATTATGTCAGTACAATATCATACCAGCTATAACATCAACCAAAACCATGCCTGAAAGAAATTCTAGGTAGAAAGGAGCATGTGGAACTTCAACCCATTTCATGATATTTCTAATAGCCAAATGAAACATTTCTACCATGGTAGGTCATAGGGAGTGGGATTATTCACATGATTAGAAGCCAATTTATTTTTGTTTGTAGTAGATATCCTTGTAGGCTAATAAGGATTGTGTAGAAATCCAATCACCAGATTAGTGCTCATCATGTGGGGTTGATTCTGAAGATCTTGCTTAACCTTATTATAGTTGGGTGGTTCTATTCATTTTTCATGAATGAGAATGTTCGTTTGTAGATCCTATTATGATTCTTATTTTGTGTTGGCAAAGCTTCGAGGTCCAATTGTATCTCATTCCCACCTTAGCTTGGGAGGTCGACACCACTCACTTCCAAATTTTTAACGTCGTAGTCTATCCCATTTTTTCATGCCATTTATGTCCATGAAATTGTGGTTTTGTAGATTAATCCCATGCAACCTTCAATGCAATTTAGCTAAGTTGAGTCATTCCAAATTTGATCTCCTCAATTTACTCCAGACACACCTCTCATAGAAGCACTATCTCACATCATTGCAAATTTATTCCTTGTAGAGACAATGATTGATTCCATTGACTATTGCTTGCTAGAAGAAAGCATTATCTCACATCATTGCAAATTTATTCCTTGTAGAGATAATGATTGATTCCATTGACTATTGCTTGCTAGAGAAACATTTGCAATTGCTTTTGAATATTAGTCTGAGTCTGATCACACTCCAGGGTTTCCTATATGGTATATCTTGCTATTTTGTAATCCCTGATTTCATGTAGATACATAAACATCTTGATGACTTTTCTTATAACTATTTGTAAGAAAATTATGGCTTTATTTAGATGTCATTCTAATTTGTGTTTTAATGATGGTTTCTTAGTAATAGATATATGTAAAAGTTTAATGGTAGTTTTTGTTGAAGATGATGTCATTCTAATTTGTGTTTTAATGATGGTTCCTTAGTAATAGATATATTTAATGGAAAATCTGATTTGCGAAAATTCAGTCTGTTATGGATCACATTCTAGAAATGAAGACCAGATTACATTCCATCTCCTTTACTCATATTTTCCATGAGCCCAACTCCCAGGCAGATTCCTTATCCAAAGGTGGAGTGTACCTGAAGGTTGGTATGATCGAGATCTCTGAAGTCAATGATGGAGTATTAATCGATAATCCTTTCCCTTTTTCTTAAGACTACTAGTCTTTGTATTGTTCAAGTTCTTGTTAGTGTTCTGCTATTTTAGAAGTTCTATATGGACAGTAAGTGCTTCAAGGATTCGTTCACGACAATCGAAAATGCAGAAAAAGGATAATACTAGCAATTGTCCCAAAAGGTACAAAGAGAGGCCGATAGGATTATTAAATTGGAATTGTTGAATTTTTCTAGAAGAGATGTTGGTTCAAGCCTAACGGATGAGAAATTTGAGCTGGCTGAAGACTTTCTAATTGTTTTTTATTATGGTAAAATTATATTGATAAGTCATTGGTTTTACTTTCAAAAGCTTGAAGGAATTTGAAGAGCAGGTATAGATTGCTTTGTGGGATTTGATCCCAAAATCATTGATTTGTAAATACATACTCAATGAAATGTTAATTGGTTGAAACCCTGCACAAATGTTTGATATAAGCAAATAAGCCGAAAAGGTTGAAAGGCTTAATTGGTTTGTAGAAAACCTTGTTTTCTTGGACTGGATCATTGTGCAATTACTTTTCTTTAGATGTTTTGTTTATATCTATATTACAAGGAACACATTGAATGTCTTATTTCATTTTAGAGTAAGTTAATTACCCAAAATCAAGAGGTTAAGTTAATTACCCAAAATCAAGAAACCTCTATAGATGGCCAAGCATATACAAGAATATACGAAGCTTGCTAAGGCAATAACCACCATGACTATTCTCTACCAATATATTTCATTGAAAACCATAATTGTATTGTGCAATTACTTTTCTTTAGATGTTTTGTTTATATCTATATTACAAGGAACACATTGAATGTCTTATTTCATTTTAGAGTAAGTTAATTACCCAAAATCAAGAGGTTAAGTTAATTACCCAAAATCAAGAAACCTCTATAGATGGCCAAGCATATACAAGAATATACGAAGCTTGCTAAGGCAATAACCACCATGACTATTCTCTACCAATATATTTCATTGAAAACCATAATTGTATATTGCATTTAGAAAGTCAAAACATAATATTAGAAAACATGTTGATATATTGCTATTAAAAAGTTAATTCCATTAGAAACCATGATATTATTATTATATTTTATAAAGAATAATATACATATATAGAATGATACTACATTGAAAACCATAATTGTATATTGCGATTAGAAAGTCAAAATATAATATTCGAAACCATGCTAAATATGACATTACAAACCTTGAATGTCAAAGGGAGAACTTAGAAGTTGGAAATTAAATGACCACGGCCATTCTGAACACCATGTCTATAGAGACGTTAAAAAACCATGGTCAATGCCAAATTAGGAGGCACCATGGTCAATGCCAAATTAGGAGGTCGGAAGGCAAAAAAAAAATAAAAATACCAAATCGTTGCTAACATTACATGTAGCAAGAATAATAGAAGCACTTCTTCCCCATGGATGCCTTCCTGATTGTGATCTCACGCTGGCCTGAAGACGGCCATGCCTGAAGACGACCATCTAAACATGATCTCACGCTGCCCTGAAGACGACCATGCCTGAAGACGACCATCTAAACATGAACACACACGCTCGCCTTAAAATAACCATGCCTGAAGACGACCATCTAAACATGAACACGCACGCTTGAAAGGAGGAACAACACACCAGACACTATTCAGATCAGCTAATGAAGTGAAGCAGTGATATATTGGAAAGTCTCAAAGATGCCGACTTGAACAACGTTTCATGAAGGACAACATAAAACCGATATCCCAACTCATTCATTTCATTATCCCAACTGATTCATCTCATGATAAAACGAGAAAATCTAAACATCTTTTAACAAATATAACACCTCAATTGGAGGAGAAAGGAGCTGCTAACATTGTCACTAAAATCAATGGTTTCAACATTTCCCATTTAGCAAAGTTTTTTGGTGTTTATGCTCCTTTTCTCTTTGACATTTCATAGACATAGCTATGTAACTAATGACATTATTTTTCATTCTTGACCAACAATATTGATTTCTTATGATTGCAATAGTCTTCTAGTAACTACTATGTCGAACATATGGAACATTACACATTTTTTTAATGCTAGCTTCCTTAATTAATAAAAATTAGGAACATACACTTTTTTGGTATACATAAGCATTCCATCTACTTTATCTTTATCTTGTACTATCTATATTTATGTCAGATTTTCCATATTTTCAACACACATTGTGGTAACAATCTCCAAATCAACACTGCAATAGTCTATCTTCTAGTAACTAGTATGTCCACGCATGAAACATTACAAATTTTTTTAATACTAACTTCCTTAATTAATTAAAATTAGAAACATACACTTTATTCTATACATAAGCATTTCATCTTCCTCTATCTTATACTATCTATATTTATGTCACATTTTTCCTATATTCAACACATACACTATGGCAACAAGCTCCAAATCATTACATGTAACTACTTAAATATAAATTCATAAATTCATAACAAATCACATATCTATTTTAAATAAAGAATCCACAAAATCTCTCTTTAAATACATGTGGAAACACCACATAATTTTTAAATACATGTGCAAACACCACATAATTTTCATTTGAATTAGTAATCTTCAAAATGAGTGCACTAGCATTCAATTCATTAATAGTTGCAAACTTTTTTCAAACTTTAATATCCATTCAATTTAATTCCCTTATTTTTATAAAATATAATAAAAAAGCAATGTTAGAAAATCCTTTTATGAATCTCTTATACTATCTAGCTGCAAGCCCATGAATAACATTATTTAAAATTGTTAAAAAATAAATTTAATACTATTCAAAACTATGTATAATTAATTACATTAAAAAATTTAAAAATTGGAACTACAACGAAGGAAAACCTTCAAGCTTTCAAGATTTCTCCGCAGACAGTCGGTTATAAAAGAAAAATGTAACATAAATTTCCAAGAATTTTGACTAAAATTAACGCAACCTTCTTTATTATGTGTCCTCAAGCTTCTTTATTATATTTTCTCATCCTAAACGTTCTTTTTAAAAGAAAAATGCTGCATCTTTTCATTAATTTAAACTAAACTGCGTTCTTGATTTTTTTTAAATTTAAATAGAGGTTTTGATAGAAAAATGCCAAATAATTTTTCAATAAAATGTTTGATAATTTCTCAGGAAATTTAAACTGAAACGAACAGAAGCTCTGAGCTCTCTAGTTTTTACGCGATAAAGTTAGGTTTCAAAAGAAAAGTGCAGGATAGATTTCAAGAATTTAAACTATAGGAAGAAAAACCTGCAGGCTCTCGTAAGTTAAAATAAATAAATAAATAAAATTGTTCCATAAATCATTGAGAATTTAAAAGGTAAGGAAGGAACATCTGTATTCAAAGTAGATTCTAAAGGAGGAGTGCCGGATAGATGTTGCAGAAAAATTGCCGCTCTCAAATTTTCAAGAACTTAAACTAAAACGAACGATCTCCTGTGTTCTCAACATAAACGGAAAAAAAGGAAGCTCTAACCCCGGTTTTAAAAGAAAATGTGGTATAAGTTTTCAAGAATTTGAGCTTAAACGAACGATGTGAAATCTGCATAAAAATAACATGTCAGATAAATTCTCGAGAATTTCAATTAAAATTGCGATATCTGGGCTTTGAGGAGCACGGGCGACCGCGGTCATAAAAGAAAATATCTGGGCTTTGAGGAGCACGAGCACATTAAATTTAACTAAAAATCGTTCTAATCTTCATGTCGATCAAGATTTCGAATCTTGCGATAAAGATTGCAAGGATCTGCAAAAGAAAGAACTTAGACGCCCTGTACCTGTGCAATCTGGTGCGGAAGCGTTGATATTACAGGCCGCAGGGAGCGAGAAGGCGAGGGTTTGATTTATTTGAAAGCCGAGGTAATCGCTGCTACGGAAAAGCTGGCAAAGGCAGTCGGACCTGGCGAGGATGGCAGCGATCGATAAACATCAGTCATTGGTTGGCTGTGCGCTGGTGTTATTATTTCCAGTAATGTAGTCTACACATGGTAATATACTTATGAGGGGGGTTGTGCAGTCGGGAGAGGAACAGGGCGGCTGTGAAGCGGGTTCGCCGACGCTGCTTCCTGCTGCTGCCATGAAGGCCACCACGCCCATGACTACCATTAAGAACTGGCAATTTCTGCCACCCACCGTCACAGTGCTGATAATCTCGACCGTCTATTCTCTAAAACAAATCGAATCAATCGGTTGCGAGGCGGAAATTTGGGGCTGTAAAGATTTAAAGGTTACCGGACTACGAACTACAACAGAGGGCCTTGCGTTGTTATTCACAAGATCCAGCGCTATTTCCATGGCAGAGTTACCGCATCCGACGACGAGAACTTTCTTGCCTTCCAGCCCGGAAACGTCTGGCACGCATTTTTCACCGTTTTCGCCCGTCGCCACAACAAGAAACCTGCTGAGATACTCCTTCTTGCCAGATGCCATGCGGAGCTAAGGATAATGAATCAGTAACATAAATATACTCCTTCTTGTCAGATGCGATGCGCAGCGAAGGATAATGAATCGGTAACATAAATAATATAGCCAGATGTCAATTCGACGGCAGAATATATTTCCATCGTGTAACATAGAGAATGGACGGCAGAAAACCTTACACAATAACTTATTTCAGTTTTATTTTAGTTTTAGATCAACGATCAAAATTTCTTCAATCGTCTAACATCATAAATCTACGGTGAACAATAAGACACGGAGGCAGCTGGGTAATTTATCTCAAAAGGAAACGCCTTACAGCGTAAAAATCTACGGTGAACAATAGGACACGGAGGCAGTTGGGTAATTTATCTCAAAAAGAAACGCCTTACAGCGTAAATATATAGTAATTATAATATATAATTGATATTATAATTATAATTATTTTATATAATCAATATAAAATAAAATTTATATTTATATACTTTTTAATAATTTAGTAGTATTTATATAATCAAAATAAAATAAATTGTATATTGATATATTTTTTAATACTTTAGTAATAACAAAGATTTTATTACATCTATTATATAGCTAATATTTTTACCCTTTTTATATATTAAATGTCATATTTATTTAAAATAAAATTATAATATGTAACTAATATTACAATTATAATTATTTTATATAATTTTACCCTTTTTATATATTAAATGTCATATTTATTTAAAATAAAATTATAATATATAATTAATATTATAATTATAATTATTTTATATAATCAATATAGAATAAAATTTATATTGGTAATAACAAACATTTTATTATAATATAGCTAATATTTTTTCTTTTTTATATATTAAATGTCAAAATAGGTGAATGGATATTTTTCTAAAAATTGTATGGTGTAATGCCATATAATGGATTTTTTAATAAGGATATTTATAAACATAGTTCAATTTTTAAAAATTAATATTATTTATATATATTAATATTATTTTTATATAAACATTTAAGATTTTAATATATTTTTTTATTTTAATCGAATTTTATAATTTGTAAAATTTATCAAATATAATTTATATACATTCACTTTAAAATTTATATTTATAAAATATAATTTATATACAGGCTCTAAAATATATAAATTATAATTATTAAAATATTAAAAAAGTTAAATAATAATAATAAAATTAATTTATTAATATAAATTAATCATTCACTTTAAAATTTATATTTATAAAATATAATTTATATACAGGCTCTAAAATATATAAATTATAATTATTAAAATATTAAAAAAGTTAAATAATAATAATAAAATTAATTTATTAATATAAATTAATAAATAAAATATATGAAGCAAGGACTGTCTTTTAATATATACATTCACTTTAAAATTTGTATTTATAAAACATAGTTCAATTTTTAAAAAATAATATTATTTATATATATTAATATTATTTTTATATAAATATTTAAGATTTTAATATATTTTTTTATTTTAATCAAATTTTATATTTTGTAAAATTTATATACATTCACTTTAAAATTTATATTTATAAAATATAATTTATATACCGCTCTAAAATATATAAATTATAATTATTAAAATATTAAAAAGGTTAAATAATAATAATAAAATTAATCTATTAATGTAAATTAAAAAATAAAATATATGAAGGAAAGACTGTCTTTAATATATACATTCAGTTTAACATTTATATTTATAAAATATAATTTATATACAACTAAAATATATAAAATGTAATTATTAAAATATTAAAAAGGCTAAACAATAATAATAATAAAATTAATTTATTAATAAATAAAATATATGAAGCAAGGAAAATTAATTTATTAATATAAATTAATAAATAAAATATATGAAGCAAGGGCCGTCTTTGATAGCAGAAATAGGTTTCGATTAGCATAACCTTATCAAGTAGTTGTTCTCAAAGCTTTCACCTTTGCCCCCGAGTGTAAGGCTTCGAAAATAAATGGTAAAATGATGCCGAGCGATAGCCCCCTCTAAAGGCCCACTTTTAAGACTTCGCTCACATAATCATCGCTTGCTCGACGTCAGGTTATTTATACTCACCAGGGTCACCTATTTATCGCTCGACAGCTAGCCCCCACCCAATAAGCAAAACAGAGGAATTTCTCCCTGGTGGTATAGACGGAAAAATCTAAAATTATGTCCTTTGGTTGTTGGTCCCAAAGGGAATTTCCGTACATATTTTTTATGGTTTAAAATAATATTAGTTTTTAGTGAGGAAAAACAGGCACGACCAGGATGGCAGCAGTGAGGACATAGCGTATATTGTTTGGACTGGACTTCGAAGCGTCCATCTCGCACATTGGACGGATGAGGAGCCATTCCATGCACAGGGCAAAGCATGGGAAGAAGGGGTAAGGAACAAAATATGAAGACCGTGGCAGAATAGGAGGAAGTTGTCATGGAAATCACGCTGCAAATAAAGGAGTTTTTATAATTGATCCACTTTTCGTGTACCCTGGCCATGGCCGCTCTCATATGAAGGAGGAGCAGCGGCAGCTACTTCAGACGCCGAATTTGGATGCAATTTCGGCTTTCCCTCGCCCTTCGGTGTGCCATTGTCATGTCTTTTCTACATACAGTCGTGGCCATGGGCGCTTGGCTTACCTTGACCATGACCGCTCCCATATGAAGAAGGAGCAGCGGCGGTTGCTTCAGATTTTAGCTTCAATTACTTTAGAGGATGCAATTTCGGCTTTCCCTCGCTCTTCTGTGCGCCACTGTCACGTCTTTTCTACGTACAATCGGCTAAATTCGCAACAAGAAGTTCTGGTAGGTAATTTCGACATTTTCAATGAGTAGGAGGACACGAAGGATGAATCTATTTTCTTTCACTGGAAGCATTTTTAGCCTTTAGGGATAGTTTTTGAATAGAAAGGGTTAGGGATCACTTTCTTGATTGTCTTTTTGACGGCTTTTGTTAGTGCATATTCCTTTTACAAGGTTTCTTCTTCCTGACCCAGGATTGACACAAGGGACCTTCAGTGTTTATGGATTTAATGAAGAAATCCTCACCACCTTTCGTATTAAATCTGTTTGAAAAAATCTGGATTGTCACAAGGGACCTTCAATAGAGGCCTTCAGTGTTTGGATTTAATGAAGAAACCCTCACCACCTTTCATCTTAAACCTGTTTGAAATAATCTGGAAAAATTACATAAATGAATTTACATTCATATTAAGTTAAAGTGTTTGTTGTTACAACAGTTTAAATTCCTTCGTCGGAAGAGAGTGAAACACAACAATAGTACTTGTGGAAACAACGAGCGATTGAAAACAGTGAAGAGGCCCAGTAAAACAGAGGCATCTTAAACCTGTTTGAAATAATCTGGAAAAATTACATAAATGAATTTACATTCATATTAAGTTAAAGTGTTTGTTGTTACAACAGTTTAAATTCCTTCGTGGGAAGAGAGTGAAACACAGCAATAGTACTTGTGGAAACAACGAGCGACTGAAAACAATGAAGAGGCCCAGTAAGCTCCCAGTAGGTGTACTGTCATTTGTAATCAAACCCTTGGACACCGTGTGTTACGTGTTACCTTGCGTTGTTGGCTCGTACAAGCCTTGCTTTATGAGATGAACGAGGAAGCGACGACTCACGATTATCGATTTGAGGAGTATCACATCATTTCAGGCGCAATTATCAGTAGTAATCAAGTACAGAATAAGTAGGTGAATAATTTTTGGCGGTAATCCACCCAGCTTTCACATTTGCCCAGAAAACTATGGGCAGGGTTATGATAAAAATATATTCTTTATAAATAATTAATTATCACACAAATCTCTAACATAGTAAACTTTCCGCATATACAGATATAGTTAATAGCATTAGAGATAAATAATTATTAATATTATTATTTAATAATTAAAAAATAATTAGATAATAAGAGTTAAAAGAAGAAATAAAAAATATATTCCTTATAAACAATTAATTATTATCACACAAATCTATAACATAGTAACTTTACGCAATAAGGGGTGACTCTTAAAGAGAGTTTTAACATAGTAAACTCTCCACATTGCACAATAAAGGGTGACTCTTAAAGAGACTTTTAACATAGTAAACTCTCCACAATAAGGGGTGACTATTAAAGAGATTGTTATTATGAACCAAAATTGAATATCAATATGACAATTTATTGAAGAGATTGTTATTATGAACCAAAATTGAATATCAATATGACAATTTATTTATTCTTATTTATTCTTCTTCTTCTAAGATAGACACTCTTAAAGAGACTGTTATTATGAACCAAAATTGAATATCAATATAACAATTTATTAAAGAGATTGTTATTATGAACCAAAATTGAATATCAATATGACAATTTATTTATTCTTCTTCTAAGATAGACTCTTTAATTCTTCTTCTTCTAAGATAGACTCTTAAAGAGACTGTTATTATGAACCAAAATTAAATATCAATATGACAATTGATTCATTCATTCTTTTTGTTCTAAGATAGACTTAACCAAAACAAAAACAGAACATTTGATGGTAACATTCTTACCTTTAAAGATGAACATTACGTTCCTACATATCTATTCCTACATATCTATCTTGATATTACTCATAGATATGATACACCTACTTTGATAATGTTTATATCATTCTGTTGAAGACTACTTTCATAATACTATCATGAAAGTTTTAGCTTATACCCATTTTCTATTTATTTCTTCATTTGCTTTAAGATAGTTTTCGTAATACACGATGTCACGCCCCTACACCTGCGGTAGTCTTCCAACCGCTTGTAGCGAGGTGCGGCACCACTGAACGCTTTCTTTTTAACAATACTAACATTCGTGGACTACGCCTACTCCAACATTAACATACTTAGTTTGTGTTTCGCAACCAAGTAAAAGCATTATCCTTTATACTTTAATGAAGCCCATACTCATTCATTATCCATATGCAATTAACCGAGAACATCAACAATTGCAAACAAGTATAAAGGGAGGGGCAACTCCCTAAAAGTCTGCCCAACAGTTTATTAAGAATATCAGTTTCTTCAATAGTACAACCAACAAGTATACTTGGCAAAAGCTCCAAGTCTATACTTAGAATATTTTACAATCAAGGCATAGAACAGCCTTTTACAACCATGTCGTGCACCTTTGCACAAGAAGAGGTGCTCATCTGAGCCACCCAACCTTCCTACCAAATCCTGCACGCATAACCGAACCTTCACACCTCAACCGGCATAAAACTCCAACTCTGCACTATGGATGAACTACGCATGAGATGTGCGTATTCTCCTTTACCCCTGCGCAGGTCTTTACCCCTTTATGCGTAGATGAGAGAGCGAGATTCCTTGATGCCAAAATGAACCGCAGTCCTGCCATATATATACGCCTCACACAACGTGCGTTCTATCCTGGCCGACCCTTCAAATATTAACATGAGCGCCCCAAGTCTTCGTTCTATCACCGTCGGCTTGGGTGTGCTCATTACCCATCGTCCATCGCATATAACCTTCGCACGCATACATAACTCGTGCGCCCAGGTGTGATGACACTTAGTCATTTTCGCACTTCGTCGCCTCTCGCCCGAGCTGCGCGCCCATCGTTCACCGCGCGCCCGTGTACGCGCTCTCGGTCGCCCGGCGCTCGCCCGTCGCATCACAACGAAGGCCTTACATTCTCCTCCACCTGAAATCGTTGTCGTCCTCGACAACATACCATCATCCATGATGTTGACTCCTCCACATAAGGCAAACATCACTGCAACATATGTAGAACCATTGTCTCCACCATGTCTCATCTCGGATGTCCATGATCATTGCCCACTCTGCTACAATCTCTCCATGCTGCTCTCCACCATGGAAGGTTGATCCCTCCAATGCAAGCTACATGTCTACTGCAACAATGTGTCAACTCCATCATGTCATCATCACCATGTGCAAAATTGCCCATGATATGTCAACAAGTGCTAACACACTACAACCATGTGCTAACACCTCATCTCATCAAGAATCCTCCATAATCCATGCTCAGGTCCATGGAAACTCCATCCATCTCATCTGCAACATGTTGTCCATGTGTGTGTCTCCTCCAAAGTGAAGAGATCATCTCATCAAACCAACTCTCGATGTGCCCCATTCAGGTCCATGAAGCCCTCTCCATCATCTGCAATGTGCCATCATCAATCATACCTGCTCCATGTGCTTGAGGGCTCACTGCCATGAGCAGCTAGCAATGAGCCCACCTTCTTACTCATCTAAGAAGATGTAGAGGGAGTAGAGCCTGAAGGCTCTCCCTCACTAATCAACTCAATCCATCTATCAGGATTCTCAATCTCCATCCTTTGTAGATAAGCAACCTGGTCTTCCTTCTGGACATCCGGCCTCACATATACCTCATCATCATCATCATCATCCTCTACCAACTCTAGCCTTCTTGTTAAGTCCAAGATGCTATCTGAGAGTGATCTAATGACCAATGACTGCTCCACAAGCTTTGCCTCAACAGTGGACAACCGCTTGTTCACCTTCTCCTTATCTTCCATTTGCATTGCTCCTACTTTACAATCAGGTCTCGTTGCACCAATGGTAGGCACACCAATGGGTACATCTTCCCTTCCATCATAAATGTAGAGCTTCTTCAAATGTGGTACAATCATAGCATCAAATTGTTTCATAAACTCCATCCCCAATACAGCTTCGTAGTCATCAATCCGCACTATAGTGAAGTCCACCTTTCCGGTCCATTCACCAAGTGTAGTGTCCACCTTCTCAGTTATACCAAGAATGTCCATAGGAGGAGAATTCACTGTCTTCATTTGTGCCTTTGTCGGTACAAACTTCAGCCCAATTCTTCTTGCAGTATCTTCTCCCATGAAGTTGTGAGAAGCCCCACTATCCACCATAGTGAGTACACTAGTAGCTCCAACCTTCATTCGAACATACTCTAACTTGTTTCTTTGTGGGTCTCTCGTAGAGACTACTTCTGTAGTAGCAGAAGCACCAAGTATCTGCATCATCCCCACAGAAGCATCATTACTCTCATCATCAGACTGTGCAACCGTAGCTACCTTTGGTTTAGAGGGACAATTCTTCACCGTGTGTGGTCCTGTACATAACCAACACTTCAAAGGTTTCTTCATTTTCGGGCCATCATCCGATTTTGAAGCACCATCATCCTTCTTCTCTTTTGGCTTTTCGGTCTTCTTCTTCTTGTCATCAGAAGTTTCCTCAAAGTGATCCACCAACCTATCAACTGCAGCAAAAGCTTCTTCAAGTGTTCTAATCTTCTGTCTCCTCACCTCGTTGCGTGCCCAAGGTTTCAATCCCATAATGAAGTTGAACACCTTGTCTTTTTCTGCCATGTCATGAAGTTCCAGAGCTGCACTTGAATACTCTTGCTGGTATGCTTGTAGGCTTCCTGTTTGCTTTATGTACTTGAGTTTGGTCCTTGCTTCCCATGTGTCATCCTGAGGACTGAAGTGGGTCTGCAAAGCCTTCTTCAAGTCTTTCCACGAAGTGATGTCATCAGCACTGCCATTGGCAATCTGGTCCACTCTCCTTCGCCACCACATCTTAGCATCCTTTGTCAAGAACTGAGTAGCTACCTTGACTTGTGTCTCACCATCAACCAGGTTCAACCGCTCCAAGTACTGCTCCATGTCCCACAAGAAGTTGCCAAGAGTTGTTGCCTTCCTTGTTCCATCATAAGACTCCGGTTCCTTGACCTTCATATGAGGCATTCCTCCAAATGAGTTATGCCCCATGGCCCTCTTCACAACCGTAAGCTCATTCTTTGTATCTTCAAGAGTCTTCTTCAAGTTCACGATCTCTGCAAGACCTTGATTTCTTGATTCCTCAACCTCTTTGACCCTTTGTTCAAGTTGTACACACCTAAGATCAGTGTACTCATTTTGTGTCTTAAGCTCATCATTCTGTGTTCGGAGTTCATCGAGTTCTTCTTTCAAAGAAATCTCCATATTTTCTATCTTTTCCAACACCTTTTCAATGAACCCAATAGTAGTATCCTTGTCATCATGACTAGACCCGGCTTGAGACCCAGCTGCCATCTCGACCAGCTTCTTCTTCCTTTGTGATCTAGTCTCGACCATTCAACAACTCCACCGAGTATCCTGCAACCTGAACCAACCCTTGTTCCACTTCGTGTGAAACGGTTTCCTTCACCTGCAAGTACCCTTATCACTGCCACGAGCAACCTTTGCTCACCAGCTCTGACCGAGCTCTGATACCAACTGTCACGCCCCTACACCTGCGGTAGTCTTCCAACCGCTTGTAGCGAGGTGCGGCACCACCGAACGCTTTCTTTTTAACAATACTAACATTCGTGGACTACGCCTACTCCAACATTAACATACTTAGTTTGTGTTTCGCAACCAAGTAAAAGCATTATCCTTTATACTTTAATGAAGCCCATACTCATTCATTATCCATATGCAATTAACCGAGAACATCAACAATTGCAAACAAGTATAAAGGGAGGGGCAACTCCCTAAAAGTCTGCCCAACAATTTATTAAGAATATCAGTTTCTTCAATAATACAACCAACAAATATACTTGGCAAAACTCCAAGTCTATACTTAGAATATTTTACAATCAAGGCATAGAACGGCCTTTTACAACCATGTCGTGCACCTTTGCACAAGAAGAGGTGCTCATCTGAGCCACCCAACCTCCCTACCAAATCCTGCACGCATAACCGAACCTTCACACCTCAACCGGCATAAAACTCCAACTCTGCACTATGGATGAACTACGCATGAGATGTGCGTATTCTCCTTTACCCCTGCGCAGGTCTTTACCCCTTTATGCGTAGATGAGAGAGCGAGATTCCTTGATGCCAAAATGAACCGCAGTCCTGCCATATATATACGCCTCACACAACGTGCGTTCTATCCTGGCCGACCCTTCAAATATTAACATGAGCGCCCCAAGTCTTCGTTCTATCACCGTCGGCTTGGGTGTGCTCATTACCCATCGTCCATCGCATATAACCTTCGCACGCATACATAACTCGTGCACCCAGGTGTGATGACACTTAGTCATTTTCGCACTTCGTCGCCTCTCGCCCGAGTTGCGGGCCCATCGTTCACCACGCGCCCGTGCACGCGCTCTCGGTCGCCCGACGCTCGCCCGTCGCATCACAACGAAGGCCTTACACACGAGGCTTTACCTCAGACTTATCTACTCTCTCTTATTTGAGTACTTAAGATAGCTTAGGCTTTAGGCTTTACCTCAGACTTATCTACTCTCTCTTATTTGAGTACTTAAGATAGCTTAAGTTGTTTCAAGACTACTTTCATGATAGTATCATGAAAGTTTTTAGCTTATACACCCATTTTCTATTTATTTCTTCATTTACTTTAAGATAGTGTTCTTACCTTATACACCCATTTTCTATTTATTCCTCATTTACTTTAAGATAGTTTTCATAATACACGAGGCTTTATCTCTTTTATTTTTTTATTTATTTCTTCATTTACTTTAAGATAGTTTTCATAATACACGAGGCTTTATCTCTTTTATTTTTTATTTATTTCTTCATTCTCTTTTATTTTTTATTTATTTCTTCATTTACTTTAAGATAGTTTTCATAATACACGAGGCTTTACCTCGTACTTATCTTTTCTCTCTTATTTGAGTAGTTAAGATGTCTTTATTAGATGTTTGAGTAGTTAAGATAGCTTTATTAGACATGAGGCTTTACCCCATTCTTATCTTCCCTCTGTTATTTGTCTAGTTAAGATAGCTTTATTAGACAAAGCCTCATACTTATCTTCTCTCTTATTTGAGTAGTTAAGAAATTTTTCTCTGTTATCTGTTATTTGAGTAGTTAAGAAAGCTTTATTAGACATGAGGGGAAGTATATTTATTGCTTTTCTACGTAAAAATCAATCAATATATCATTGAATGTGTAGAATTTTGTAAAACTATAGTTCAAACAATTATCTATAATAAACAGAATTTAGTAATTATCTATAATAAGCAGAATTTTGTAAAACTAA
Source organism: Pinus tabuliformis (assembly GCA_031772625.1). Taxonomy (NCBI): domain Eukaryota; kingdom Viridiplantae; phylum Streptophyta; class Pinopsida; order Pinales; family Pinaceae; genus Pinus; species Pinus tabuliformis. The sequence continues at coordinate 629,130,552 of CM062814.1, read as the reverse complement.
AGGTCAAACAATTATCTATAATAAGCCATCTTTACTAAATTTTGTAAAACTATAGGTCAAACAATTATGTATAATAAGCCATCTTAATAGTAAAGATAGCTTTGATAATACGTGAAAGTGAATACATAAAGATAGCTTTTGATAATACATGAAAGTAAATACATTTTTTTTTGTTCTTTGCACCAAAAAGTGTGTAGAGCTTTGTGCCGCTTGTATCTACATGTACATAGAACTACTTTTTCAATCTGGGAAATCTGTACAAGCGCCATGCCACTTGTAGCCACATGTACACAGAACTACTTTTTCAATCTGGGAAAATTTAGGGTGGGTTAGAGGATTTTGATTGGTACATTATTGATTAGGTGAAACCACTTGTTTGGGAATCCAGGTAGGCCATTGAACGAAGAGCCTAATAAATCTTATTACTTGGTGGATTTCCTAAAACTGGGTGAGAGGGGGAGGATATTTCATTCATCACCACGTAATGCCTGATAACTACCAATTCCTTTGTACTAGCTAGCCAGTTCTCCCTCCCTCCCTCCATTACTAAGCAGTTGACTCCTATAAAAGACTAAGGGTGTGAGATATGCATAATCCAATGACTATTTATTTCATGATATTCTGATGATGAATTCATAATGTGGAAATATTTTGTTCCCACAAAAAAAAAAAAAACTAAACCTAACCATATATAAGGAGGTGACATTCTTACTTGTTCTCATCGCTACCCATTTTGCTTGGCCTCACGAATGGTCTAGGACATTGGACAAGAGTCCTGTTAATGCAACTAGCTAGTGTCGAATATATTTAGAAAGCATTAATTATTCAATGTTTTAAATAGGATCCTCGTGTGTTTCACACCGCGTCTTTCACTCTGACCTTAATTATTGCTTTTTCACACATGTCGCATGCGTGAACTTATTACCTTTCACAGCCTCGTAGCAGGACCCATTATCGATATCAATAATTTCAAGCATTCAGTAATGATTGCAAGAGTGGTATGTATCAAGATAAGGGTTATGGTAGAGGTAAGACAGATACCTAAATGCATTGTCTAAAGCCCATCCTAGGGAAGTAAGAAACCCAAGGGATAGAAAAAGGTCAATTCCAAGGATCATCATTAACATTAACAAGGGCATTCAACAGTTTGACAGATAGACAATGCATACATAGTGATTTATGTTGGCAGATGAATAGCATTCGATCAAAAAAGGTGAATTCCAAGCATCATCATTAACATTAACAAGGGCATACAACAGGCTGACAGATAGACAATGCATGCACAATGGTTTATATTGACATATAAATAGCATTCGATAGATAGGCCATAAAATAAATGACAATGGTGAATAAGAACTAGAGATTCACCTGAGTAGATCCTGCAACTCTGCCTATAGTCCAATTTCATATACTTTATTTGTTCCCAACCTTTTTAATCCTGGTCTTGGATCATCCCAATGAGACAAATGAAATATGAAATGCACTCAGTTTCTCACTGAACAGTTAAGCCACAGTGGCCATAAGTGATTCATCATAGGTTTCAAATGACTTGATGAAGCCCTACCACTATATAAAATATTGAACTTGCTCAATTTCCATTGAAAGCAAACAAATAGTGGAAATAGGGCTTGAGCCTCTAAATGAGTAACATTGTAATTACATATAAAATAGTAGTTTCAAGCAGGGGATATAAAATAATAGTTTCAAGCAGGGGAGATGGAATGGGAGGGAAGACAAATTGATAAGGTATAAGGTGGGTATGAGTTCCCAGGAACCAGGGATTTAGGCGGGTAATCGAAGGGAGAAAGCACTTCATTAATAACAGAAGCTCCTCCCATGTCCAATCTCTTTATCGTCTCCTTGGATGTATTGAGAGATCCCTCCCATCACTTAGAAGAAGAGATTCCCGCCACCTATTTATTTCATTAAGTAGTTTGAGATGCTTCTAATGTGGTGCCTGCTACTCGTTTCTAGGGATCATAAACGATTCTCTTTTGAAAAGAGTTCTAGGGATCATAAGCGATTCTCTTATGAAAAGAGTACTTACCTAGAGCATGTGACAGGACATCGAAAGCCCAAGAACCTACTAATAAAAACCTAAAAAGACCCACCTCTACTAGGATATGGAGCCCTTCATTAGTGCCATTTCCAGCCAATTGCTAGCCTGCCTCCCCATCCATATATCTTTAGGAAATATCCCCTTGTCTCGCATCACCCCTGCTCATTTCCTGTCACGCCATTAATGGCACCATTAGTGGCATCATCTAAAGTGGCAGAGTTAGAAGGGAAAAAAGATAGCCTAAATATAATAGATGTGTAGCCATCGATTCATTCAAATTGATCACGCAAAATTAGATCCTCTCATTTTAGAGCCAGAATTGGTGCTAGTTTAAGATCTAATCCTATCCCTAGAGATAGTTTATTAAAAGAAAGAGACATTCCTTTTAACCCAGTGAACCTCGTTTCTCTTGATGCATCTAATTGGCATTCATATTGTAGTCATTTTTAGATCGTTGATTTCTAGCGTGTTTTCCTAGATTAGATGGCTTATTCATCTTGCTTACTTAGCAGATTGGGTCAATTAAATTGGGGAGTGGGATGGAGGGTTTCGGAGGGAGGGGGCGGGGTATTTGACCTCTTAACACGTTAAGAAGAGGGCTTAGCAGAGTGGGTCGATTAGATTGGGGAGTGGGATGGAGGGTTTCGGAGGGAGGGGGACGAGGTATTTGACCTATTAACACGTTAAGTGTGTTAAGAAGAGGGTTTGACAGCGTGAGGGAAGAAAACAAGTTGATCATATAATGTATATGAAACGGATTAGTTCTAAATGGTCCATATGAAGTTATATATGAAGTACCAGTAGCATTGGTGTTTTTAGTTGATAAACCATATTCAGATTTTGAACTTCATTAGTAAGACATAGATCCTGATGATCTTGATGATGATGTACATGATTGAGATAGGGATGGTCAAGAGTGGGACCATTGGTTGAAATGAAAAGGGGCCGCAAGAAGAGTCTCTACTTTCCTTTTCTCTAGTTGGGCTAGCGAAGTAGGGGTTCATTGTCCGCATCACTTAATGCGTTGGATCTGACATGCATGAATGAATCACGGTTAGTCATGAAATGTGCGTTAGGCACAGGTGGATATTTCCACAACATAATCCCATGATGCCACCAATCATGGGATTATACATTCACTTTCCAATCCATACAAGTGATGATCTAACAAAAGGATTTAGTGCTCACTACCCTGTTGTTGACTATATAAAATGACGTCATAACTACAATAGGGAAGCTTTGGATTACTCTTTGTATCCAATAACCCTTTTTAGGGAATTTCATTGAATCCGTCTAACATCCATTACGACAAGGAAATGGCGAAATTAATGAATGAAATTGGAAAACAGCAAACCCTGAAATTGGAAAACAACAAACACTTGACTGATTGACCATCTTACCTACTCTCGATTTTCTTCCCACACCTCTCGATTATCTTCCCACACCTCTCAATCGTTAAATTCTTACTAGTGTATATTTGTAAGGGGTATTTAGCAAGATGCTTAGTAGGGTATGTTTGTAAGGCATACTCGGCAAGATGGTGGATAAGTTGGATATGTTTGTATATGGGGTACTTAGCAATATGGTGGATAAGTTGGATAAATAGATGAAACTACTCATCTTGTATCTAGTTTTAACTTTTAAGAGGGTCCCTCTTGAACAATAAATAAATCTATCCAAGTAAAATAAATAAATCTATCCAAGTAAGGTAAGGTAAGGTAAGGGAAGGGTCTTGTTGGGGTACATTGCACCCACTAGTTCATGAGGACCTCATCAGGGCCTATAGTCTGACCATTATTAGACTCTCTTCCATATGTTATTAGGGTAAGGTAAGGTAAGGGAAGGGTCTTGTTGGGGTACATTGCACTCACTAGTTCATGAGGACCTCATAGGGGCCTATACTCTGACTATTATTAAACTCTCTTCCATATGTTATTAGGGGAACATATGGCCACTTTTCATTCACTACTAGACATTCCCTATCATTTGGCAATTTTCTAATTTTAGGGTTTTTTATTTTTACTAGGCATTCCCTATCATTTGGCAATTTTCTAATTTTAGGGTTTTTTATTTTTACTAGGCATTCCCTATCATTTGGCAATTTTCTAATTTTAGGGTTTTTTATTTTTACTCGGCATTCCCTATCATTTGGCAATTTTCTAATTTTAGGGTTTTTTTTTTAAATTTTTACTAGGGGCGCCACCCTTGGTAAAAATTAGTAAAAATAAAAAACCCTAAAATTAGAAAATTGCCAAATGATAGGGACTGTCTAGTAGTGAATGAAAAGTGTTAGGATGACATGTGGCACTAATTGGAGGATTACATGGCTATTTCCACTCTATAAATTCTTACTACCTTTTGCATACACATTCCTAGAGTGGGTATGCTATTCCTCCCTACTTTATAGTATTTCTCTCTCCTCCTCTTGTTAGTTGATTTTTAGTTCTATTTTGGAGTTTAACTGAGTTTAACAGTTAGTCTTTTGCACGTGAAGGTTATTAATTAGTTCTAACTAATTTCTAATTCCACGTACTTCCAATTCACTCCATTTTGGGGTATTTGGCTAATTTTGGGTCTCCCAGTTTAATTTTGACTTATTTTGCTTTTGACTTGTTTGCAAAATAAGGGAAGTATTTTTGAGTTATAATGAGTACATGGACCCAAAGCTAATTTGAATGGTTTGGCCTCCTTGAGAGTCTATATGTTGTATTCATGTTCAACAATAACATATCATCATATTTTTATGAGGAATTTGAATTATCTCATTGTTTGGCCTCGTATTCATGTTCAACAATAACATATCATCATATTTTTATGAGGAATTTGAATTATCTCATGGTTCATTAGTCAATTTCTCAACAATTTTATTCTCTTTTCTTTAGATAGTCTATTATTTTTTCACATTTAGCTCCTATGATTGTGCTTAAAATCTAACAAATCCTTTCTAGTCAAATCAATCTATCATCTATCATATCTAGTAGAGAGGTTTACCCACCTAGGAAGGCCAAGGACAAGTAGGATGAATCACAACTCTCCTAACAACAGAAGGTGAAGATTTTCCCTTTCTATTTCATCTTGTTAATGTGAGAAAGTCAAAGTGTGGAGAGGTTTACCCACCTAGGAAGGCCAAGGCCAAGGACAAGTAGGATGAATCACAACTCTCCTTCTATTTCATGTCATTAATGTGAGAAAGTCAAGTGTGGGATTTTAGTGCCTCATGTAGGGAAGGCAAGAGTGGGAATTTCCATTTTGGACATTGGAAATATTTCATTTTGTAATGGAGAGATTCAACCATCAAGAGAGGAACAAGGTATGAGAGGAACAAGGTATGTTAAGTGACTCACCTCTTGTGGGTGAGAAACAAGATCGGGGAATGGGATCTTTCGAGCCATTTTAACAATAATAAAATCTAATTATTGAGATGACCTAAATAAAATTGGAAGCGTATTCACCCATTTTCCATCTTCATGTACAACCTATGTTCCTCGAAACTTCTAGGAACCCGACATTTTGGGCCGTACCCGTATCCAAAACTCCGAAACTCGATCATCATGTAATCATCTATGAGAGTTAATATAGACTTGTTTTTCCTTCTAAATTGTCACCTATGGGTAAGATAATGTGTTATTCACACACACACACATATATATGACATTTCGGTTGAAGTTTCGGTCGACATTTCTACTTTTGGGAGGTGGCGTTTCGGAAACTCCAAAACATTTCGGCGTTTTGTACAACTTAGTGTACGACAATTATGTTATATATCTAAATAATTTAGTGTGTTATATCTCTCTCTCTCTCTCTCTATATATATATATATATATGACGTTTCGGCCAAAGTTACGTTTCCATTTTTGGCAGGTGGCGTTTCTAAACATTCCCGTTTCAGAAACTCCCAAACATTTCGGCGTTATGTTTCCATTTTTGGGAGGTGGCGTTTCTAAACATTCCCGTTTCAGAAACTCCCAAACATTTCGACGTTTTGTACAACTTAGTGTACACCAATTATGTTATATATCTAAATAATTTATCCCTACCAACATACTGCCATTAATTTAATATCGAAAGAAGATATCTCTTAAAAATGTACCAGCATTTTAATATTCCTTAAAAATGTACCAATATAAATTTGACCATGGTACACATTAATGAAGGCATTATCCAAAAAAATGATTTGAGATTAATAAATGAGGATATCCCTTAAAATTGTACCAATATAAATTTGACCATGGTACACATTAATGAAGGCATTATCCAAAAAAAATTATTTGAGATTAATAAATGAGGATATCCCTTAAAAATGTACCACTACAACTTCGACCATGGTACACATTGGTAAAAGAATCATTTCCAAAAGTGATTTGAGGTTAATAAATTGTGTTACGAAGCAAAAAAGGACAATGAAAACAATGTTAATGGTAGGGTTCTCACACTACTATTCATAGTTGCTTGTCCTTTGATATATGTGCTCATTGTGCTCTTCTAAGAGCCCTTTTTATCTTCACCTTAGAAAATTGTATCTTTTTGGTTTACTTGTCATAGCTTCCGCGGTGTTGGGTGAGAGTTATTGGGTGATAGAGTTATCATCAATGGTAGGAAACTCCAATTACATGGCCTTCTTTGTAATTAGTTTGTTATTCTCAAGTTGTGCAATTGTCCAAGAAGGAAATTTAATCAGAATCATCAACAATTTTAATGTCATTCACATTTTCAATCTGATAGAGTTACTCTATCATCAACGGTAGGAAACTCCCGTTACACGGCCTTCTTTGTAATTAGTTTGTTGTTCTCAAGCTGTGCAATTGTCCAAGAGGGATATTTATCAGAATTATCAACAATTTCCATGTCATTCATATTTTCAATCTGATAGATTTAAATATGATAGACATAACATCTAATCGACAATTTCCATGTCATTCACATTTTCAATCTGATACAGTTAAATCTGATAGACTTAACATCTAGAGTTAAATCTGATAGACTTAACATCTAACATTAGGAAACTCCCATTACATGGAATTCTTTGTAATTAGTTTGTTATTCTCATTTTCAATCTGATTAAATATGATAGGCTTAACATCAACGGTAGGAAACTCCCATTGGCATTCTTTGTAATTAGTTTGTTGTTCTCAAGTTCAATCTGATAGAGTTAAATCTGATAGACTTAACATCTAACCGTAGGAAACTCCCAGACTCCCATTACATGGAATTCTTTGTAATTAGTTTGTTGTTCTCATTTTCGATCTGATAGAGTTAAATAAGATAGACTTAACATCAACGGTAGGAAACTCCCATTGGCATTCTTTGCAATTAGTTTGTTGTTCTCAAGTTCTATCTGATAGACCTAACATCTAACCGTAGGAAACCCCCAAACTCCCATTACATGGAATTCTTCGTAATTAGTTTGTTGTTCTCATTTTCAATCTGATAGAGTTAAATATGATAGACTTAACATCAACAGTAGGAAACTCCCATTGGCATTCTTTGTAATTAGTTTGTTATTCTCAAGTTCAATCTGACAGACTTAACATCAACGGTAGGAAACTCCCATTACATGGCATTCTTTGTAATTAGTTTGTTGTTCTCATTTTCAATCTGATAGACTTAACATCAACGGTAAGAAACTCACATTACATGGCATTCTTTGTAATTAGTTTGTTCATAGAGGTAAATCTGATAGACTTAACATCAACGGTGGAAACTCACATTACATGGCATTCTTTGTAATTAGTTTGTTGATAGAGGTAAATCTGATAGACTTAACATCAACGGTAGGAAAATCACATTACATGGCATTCTTTGTAATTAGTTTGTTTTTTCCCATGTTTTCCTCCCATTGGCATTCTTTGTAATTAGTTTGTTGTTCTCAAGTTCAATCTGACAGACTTAACATCAACGGTAGGAAACTCCCATTACATGGCATTCTTTGTAATTTGTTTGTTGTTCTCATTTTCAATCTGATAGACTTAACATCAACAGTAAGAAACTCACATTACATGGCATTCTTTGTAATTAAACATCAACAGTAAGAAACTCACATTACATGGCATTCTTTGTAATTAGTTTGTTGATAGAGGTAAATCTGATAGACTTAACATCAACAGTAGGAAACTCACATTACATGGCATTTTTGTAATTAGTTTGTTGATAGAGGTAAATCTGATAGACTTAACATCAACGGTAGGAAACTCACATTACGTGGCATTCTTTGTAATTAGTTTGTTTTTTCCCATGGAAAATTCGTAATTTCATTAGTTAAAGAAATTACATTCTGTAGATGCATATGCATATTCCGATATTTCTATTAAAGAACATATGCATATTCCGATATTTCTATTAAAGAACATATGCATATTCCGATATTTCTATCAAAGAACATATGCATATTCCGATATTTCTATCAAAGAACACTGCGTCAGTAGAGGCAGTAAACAACAGCTACCCTCTCCACGCAGGGAAGTAGCCCAGACAGAGTCTGAAAGAGAGTCAAAATGATACAAAATAACAATCGAGTATATATTATCTTGATCCTCGCAGGAAGATAATATCCCTCTCCACGCAGGGAAGTAGCCCAGACAGAGTTTGAAAGAGAGTCAAAATGATACAAAATAACAACCGAGTATATATTATCTTGATCCTCGCAGGGAGATAATATCAAAAACATGAACAGTACCAAAACTATGGCCGCATATCAAAACAAAAACAGCATAGGAAATATGTACAAAATATGTTTGAGTTCCAATCTTTAATTCAAAATGTCCATAAATGGCCTGTGATAGAACTGGTGGTGTTCTCCATCAATTTGTTCAATGATCAGCCAGTTGCCTTGCTCCCGGATCGCACCTTCTTTGGAAAGACGGTCAGCCTCTGTGTTCCGCTCCCTGTATATATGTTTACATGAAAAATGGTCAAATATGGAAATCAATCTTAAAGCCTCATCAAGAATGTGTCTCAATGTGAAAGTCCTACAAGAAGATACTCTATTCAACCAATCACAGACAATCTTAGAGTCACCAAACAGCTGTAATGCAATGCATCCCTTCTCCAATGCAAAACGAATGATATGATAAGCTGCTGAAAGTTCTGCGAAGTTATTTGTGCCCCTTCTAAAGCCCATAGATAGGCTGTAAGAGTGCCTCCCAGATAAGTGTAGAATGGCCCCCCCCACCACAGCCATCATCTTGTGCTGCCCCATCAAAGTATGCCCAGGGTCTACTGGGGTCAATCTGTTCTCGGGTGATAGAGCGGGGAGTAGGGGGAGAAGGGTCATCAGGGATGAGATCATAGTCTGCTTTGATCATGGCCACCAAACTAGACCATCTAGGGGGGGTGTTATGGAAAATCAATTGATTCCGAGCTATCCAAATAGCCCAACAGAACAGCAGGGGAAGGTTTCTCAATTTATGAGGCAAGACAGATTGGTACCACATATCCCAGGCCTCAACCAGAGAGTTTGAAAACCAATCACAATTAGAGGGGACAACAGCAGACACCAGATGCCAAGCACTACGCACAATGTGGCAATGTAGGAAAATGTGGAAAGCAGACTCTCTTGCATTGTTGCAAAAGTAACACCAGTGAGGGCCATAAAAGGCTCGTTTCAGCAAGTTATCCCCTGTGGGGATCTTGTTTTTCAAAATACACCACATAAGAACTCTGGATCTAGGAGGCGCTTTAAGCTTCCAGAGGAGTTTTCACCACTGTAATATGACCAGAGGCTTAGGCAGATTAGCGAGGACCAAATAACCCTCCTTGGGTGTATATCTCCCTGATTTCGCCCGGGCCCAGATAATCTCGTCCTCCCCCTCCGTGATACGGATATGTGCCTCCGTAAGAGCCTGCGTAAAGTCCCTCCAGTGCTGCCTCCAATGTGGTGGGATATTAAGCTGGCCAACAGTTTTCCAAGCTTGTTGAAGGAAGGAGGAGTTATGTACGTCTGCAATATGAGCGAGGTGTGTGATATGTTGCTCCTTTAAGTGTGCTAATAGAGGTGGAGGCAGTCTATGTATGTCCCTACAACCAATCCACGGATCAATCCCAATGCGCACACTGTCCCCCGAATGAATCCTCCAGGTAATGCCAGAGCGGATGGGCTCCAAAGCCTTTAGAACAACCTTCCAAATAATCGATATGCCTGTGTAGGGACCAGCTGGCCTTCGGATCCAATCCACTACTCGAGCTAGAGCAATGTATTTCGAGTAAGCAACCCTGGTCCATAAACTGTCCGAAGCCACCAATTGCCATCCAAGCTTCGCAGCCAGCGCAGATGAAAATTCATCCAGCGCCTTGAGGCCCCAACCCCCCCATTTTTTAGGGAGAGTGAGCGCATCCCAATTAACCCAAGCAAATATTCTCCTTGGCTGTTTACCTCTCCATAAGAATCTGCAGCAAATATTTTGGATCCTGGACAGAATGCCTCTAGGGATCCAGGCCAGGGACATCCAGTAAACAGGAGTTGCTTCCAGAACGCTTTTGATGAGGGTCAAACGGCCAGCACGAGAGAGAAACCTAAGGTACCATATGTTGAGCCTTTTCTCCATCTTAGCAATGAGCCAAGTCCAATCCGCAATCTTGTACCCAATTGGTTTCAACTTGTAACCCAGATATTTCAATCCCTCTACCAGTTCTCATTGTATGAAGTGGAATCTGTTAAGTGCATAATTAATTTCGTGTTGAGAGCATGCCGTGACTGTCAAAGTGGATTTTCCTTCATTAATGAGCATACTTGTGGCCTTCTGGAATAAGGAGAATATATCTCTGATCGATGTAAGGTCCCCAATGCTACCATTGAGAAAAACTAGCACATCGTCCACAAAAAGAAGGTGTGTAAGAGTGCAATTCTCCGTAATCTTTATACCCCTGAGTCTACCACGCCTATGTTCCTCTGAAATGATCCTACTGAATCCTTCCATAACCAGAAGAAAAAGCAATGGTGATAGAGGACACCCTTGCCTCAGTCCCCGAGCCGAGGTGAAGAAGGGGGTAGCACTACCATTAACCAAAACACTGAAAGGTATGTTAGTGATGCATCCCATGATCCATTTAATGAATGAGAAAGGAAAACCAAGATGGGTAAGAAGCATCCTCAGGTATAACCAGTTAACCCTGTCAAAAGCTTTAGATAAGTCCACCTTCATAATCATACCTTTACCTTTTTTGCAATGTAGGGTGTGTAATACCTCTTGTGTCGTCCCTATCGCCTCATGAATTTGCCTGTCCTTCAGGAATGCAAATTGTTCAGGGAGGATATGCTTTGATAAGATAGGCTTCACACGATTAGCAATAATTTTAGCAATAATCTTGTACAAACAATTACAAAGTGAAATGGGACGAAAATCATCAAATGAAGAAGGATTATCTGTCTTCGGAATGAGGGCTATAAAAGTGGAGGTGATGGCAGCTTCCAAGCGCCCCGAGGTCTGAGACTCCTCTACGACATTGAGAAGATCCGACCCAATCACATCAAAGAAAGTTAGATAAAATTTAGTGGACCAGCCATCAAGTCCAGGGCTTTTGTCTTTACTAAACCATTTCAAAGTGGCTTCCAGTTCTTCCAAGGTGACATCCCGAATCAAATCCTCCTCATCATCAAGCTCCACATATCTGGGGAAAAGCTGAGCGACTCTAATAATTTCTGCTAAATTAGTGTCTCTGGGGTCCTGGAAGGCAGATTTAAAATGAGAATTTGCGAGTGAGGCAAGCTGAGGGAAAGTGTTAGCAGTACCTCCATGACCATCCTACATTTGCCAAATAGTATTTATAGCTTTCCTACAATTAGAAAACTTATGATAAAATTTTGTATTTGCATCCCCTTCCCGAACCCAGATGGCTCTGCTCCTCAATCTCCATTTTTCTTCTCTATCCTTGAGTATATTTCCCCGAGTCGAGTAGAGGGTAGAGATGATTTGCTTGTGTTCTTCTGAGCTAAATAGACCACCTTGCTCCTGCTCAAAAAGCCCTAGCTCAACCTCAATCTGTCTCAGTTCTAGGTCCTCCTGTAATCTTTTTTGATGAGCCCATTTTTTGGACATCTTTTTCAGCTCAGCTAGGTTGTGGATAAAGCCAGCCATAACAGAGCCCCTTTCCCCTGGAGGGTTCCTTTTCCAAAAATCGGTGACCATGCTGATGTATGATGCATCCTTAAGCCAGGTAGAACTGAATTTAAAAGGCCCTTTCGGCTTGTCTCTACCATTATCCAACTCCAGAAAAATAGGAAGGTGGTCCGAGAGACCACCCGAGCCAACCCATTGCCGGATGTTAAGCCCCAATTCCATGACCTGTTCCTTGACAAGAAATCTGTCTAGCCTTCTGGCCAATCCATTCTCCCCCACCCTGTTGTTCCTCCAAGTAGCTTGCAACTTTGCAGATAGGATATCTATGAGATGGTGTTGATCCAATATGGAGGAAAAGTAGCCCGAGAGGGGATCCCTTTGAGCTTGGTATCCCCAGGATTCCGCATGGCCAATAGAAAAATTGAGGTCCCCTCCGACAATAAGGTTCTCAGCCAAAAAAAGTTCCAGCTTCAATAGGCGGTCCCAGAATTCAGGTCGGTTCTGGCAAGTCCCATATATGTTAACAATCCTGAAGGAGAGCCCCAGCGCCGCAGAGAGAACATCGGCTCCAATGAATCCCCGACCACCCCAGCCATTGATTTCCTCTATAGTACGGGTATTAATGCCCATAGCAAGGCCTCCAGACTGGCCATGGGCATCTAATCCAGAAAATCTCCACCCTGGCAGAATATGTTCAAGAGTTCGAGAAATGTCATTTGTAGGACCCAGGCTGTCACGACGTCGGAGATGACGGTAGTCTTTCAACCACTCTTGGCGAGGTGCGGCACCACCGAACACTTTCTTTTCACCAATACTTATGTTCGTGGATTACGCCTAACCACTTATCCTACTTAGTTTGTGTTTCACAACCAATTATTATTAATGTTTCCTTTATACCAATGAACAACCATACACATTCATTATCAATAGCAATTATACATGAAGAACACAATTGCACAGTATAAAGGGAGGGGAAACTCCTTGAACAATGAGTCTGCCTGAATAATATATTATACAATATTTACAAAGTTACAAAGCTTTACAAGTATACTTGGAAACACCAAGTTTCATACTTAGCCAATTTTACAACCTTGTCACACCTTCGTGCGACAACCAAGATTTCCTTGCCCAAGGCGGGTGGGTGCGCCCTCACACGAGCTGCCTTCCGCACTTCACAACCGAACCTTGTCTTTGTGCACGACGGGCGGGTGACTCCACCAAGTCACCAAGACACCCCCTTCGCACAACCGGCTTCACCAACGTTTCACCGTGCACCTGGCTTCACCATGTTCCACTGTTCTCCAACTTCGCACCACCCCCTTCGCACAACCGGCTTCACCAACGTTTCACCGTGCACCTGGCTTCACCACGTTCCACCGTTCTCCAACTTCGCACCGGCGGGCGACTCACCAAGTCTCCACCGTTTACCCTTGCACGACGGGCGGGCACTCACCCGAGCTACCAAGACACCCATGCCAAGTCTCACCCAAAACCGAGATATGTGCTACCTCCGTGCGACCTTGCCCAAGAGCGGGCGCATCACCAAAATCTGCGCCTTCCTTCTTGCTGCATCCACACGCTAGATCTGCGCACTTCTCTACATGATGAGCGAAGTTGTTGATTGTCCAAATGAGCTCCAACGCGTGCTAACTTATACGAGTGGCAGGGCGAGGTCTTGGCTACCCAGCCGACCTGCCCATGCCCTCATCTCCATCGCAAACATCTCTAAAACTCATGTCGGCCTTCATCCAAACGCCCACAAGTGTAGTCGGCCTTGCTACGTTTGTAGGTCGGCCGTGGGTTGAGCGTTCATGCTCCCCACGCTATAAGAACACATCGCTCTCCTCCTTTATGCGTATATTATCACATGACTCCATCGCATTGTAAGTCTGAGCTCATCCTTTGTCAATCTGCACACGTTGATGGATGAACCAACTCGTCGGACCAACCGGGAGGTCGTGCCAAGGACTGCAGGTCCTTACACAGGGTCTCCTGAAGGAAAATGATGTCCAAAGCTTCCGCAGCTAGTAATCGGCGAAGTGCTAGTTTTTTATCGGGCCTAGCAAGCCCTCTGCAATTAAAGGATAGAATCTTCATGGAGGGGGTTCGGAGGGGGTAGTTCTTGCTCTAAGAACCCCAGGAATGGTTGATTGCTTGCCCATTGCAATGTCAACATCCGCTTGGGCTTGGCCGATTTTGAAATCAGAGGGGCGGCCTCGGGAAGCCTTGAAAGAGGGTGGGGGGTGGAGGATATCAAGACCCACCTGATCAGGGGCCATGTTCCTTAAGCGAGACCGGGTGATGTATCTAGGAACCAAAGCCGACGACAAGGATGTCGAGGGTAGAGGGGTAGGGGTGCAAAAGGTAGAAGGGGAGGAGTGGGGAAGAGAGTGGGGGGGGCTAACTTCGCATGCATTATGAATAGGGGCTTCAAATGAGAAAACAGAGCCCGGATCCAAAATCTGCTCAGCATTAGAATTATGAACATTAGAAAAGCAATGAGTGGGAGGTAAATGGGTGGATTGCATACCCGAAGTGATGGAATCCCCTGAGGCAGTAGCGGCCGAACCAGGAACAGAAGGCGTGGATTGATGGGGCGGCCGACCACGCTTCCTCAGAGCACTGAGAGCAGGTGCCGGAGATCTCAAAACAGGTCTCGAGAGAGTGGTAGTACCTCCAGAGCAAGGGGTAGCCAACCTCTGAATATCCACAGATGCATGAGGCAGTTCCTCTTCGTCAGGGTCTTCATGAGACTGAGCCTCCTGCTCAGGTGCATTCAGAGGGGTATGTCTCACAAAATGTCTGTTGTTCCACTTGTTCAGAGGACAGTCTTTGAATAAGTGCCCCACCTTGTGGCAGCGGCGACACCTGAACGGGACTCCCTCATAGTCCAGCAACTGCCTCCTCGCAACGTCCCTCCACTGAATATTAATAAATTCTGGAAGCCCATCTGTGAGGTCCAAATAAACTAAAATCCTGGCGAATGCCATTTTCCTGGTGGAGATAAATGAGTCATCATAGGTAAGAAACTTGCCCATGGCATCCCCAATCTGTTTGAAAATTTGCTCAGTCCAGAAGTGAACGGGAAGACCAGGGAGACGAACCCAAATCGGTCCCGCCCCCACCCTTTCAAGTTCTGGGTCAAACAAAGGCGTCCATCTTCGGAGGAGGACAGGAGCCTGGTCTATGTGCCAGATTGTGGAGAGAACCCAGTTAGTGTGGGCAAGACATTTAAACCTTAGCGTGAACCACCCACAAACAAAAGTCTGTACCCTAGGAGGTTCCGACAGGTGGTGACCCCAAACCTCCATAGTCCATTTTTGGAGCCGCTCCACACTGTAGTGCCGGCCCCTCACACGCCCCACCAGAACCTTCTCCGCCGAATCCATGGCTTCACTGAACGTCGTGTCCTCGACAATCTTGAGAAAGATTTCGTTACTACATAGAGGGAGGCGCTTTTTTCTCTTTGGAAGTCCCTTTCTGTTTGCTGCTCGTGCCACCAGCCAAATTATCCTTCTGTACCACCTCGTGTGAAGCCTGGACCTTATTTGTCAGAGGGCCATTAGCTCCAAGGTAGTTGAAATGCCCCGAAATGATCCCGAAATTGCCCATAGAAGGGTTTTCAGAGATCTGCGGCGATGAATGTACCTGTTGCCTGTTAGGCCCCTATACTACTAGTGTAACCCCTTATTGTTATTAGTACAGCCCCCTTATTATATTGTTGTACCCATGTAGTCCCCATATTGTTACTATTGTGCCCCATAGAAGCCCACTATTGTTATTATTGTGCCCTTACATTATTATTGTTATGTCGGCTCTGATTATATTATGACTCCTTAGACTCCTATATATAGAAATGAGGTCTTGTCATTTGTATCATCGAAGAATTGTTCATTTGTGTAATGTAAAGGAGGCTGCTCCCTCGAAGAGGCTTATTTCTAAGGCGTTCATCTATTTTTTCTATCTTTTTGTGAGCTGGTTTCATAACATTTGGTATCAGAGCATTGGATTCTAGGGTTTCGCTGCTCCTAATAGGTCATTGTGGCATTTTCACTATAACTTTTTTTTCTGCGGCGTTTTAGAAGTGAAAAAAAACCCATTTGAGAAGAAATCGCACTGAACCTCAGGTCCGAATTTCAGAGCTTTTAGCACTATATTTGCGGAGATATGATCTGAGGAAGTTGGTCTTTTTGCAGACTCCTGAATTACATTCCAAATAGGTGACTTGGGGAAAATCGTCATAACGTTCTCTCTGAGCATCGGATTGAAATTTCGTAAGAAGGTACAGAAAGAGGACGGATTGAAGTTTCTTGTATATATTTTTCAGAGCCATAGGTCGAAACAGTGACACGTGGCATGTCGTACAAGTTTGCTCTATTGAAGTAGTCTATAATCAGGTCACTGTGGGAGATTTGACATAACTCTTCCTTGGAGAATCAAATTTGGATCAGATTGGTGGCATTGGAAAGAGGACGCAGAGGGCTACTGCAAGTCACAATTTCAGAACTTAAAGATCCAAAAGCACAGAGTTACAGTCGTTTCAAGATCGAGCTCCTAAAATTAAGAAAAAGCAAGATGAGGAAGTTTGACGGCAAGGATCCGGTAAATTGGATACTTCAGATGGAGTAATATTTTGATCTACATGGTGTACCACTGTTACAAAAGGTATGTATTGCATCTTCATATTTAGAACCGGATCAATTTTTATGGTATAAAGGGCTTTGTTCTCGTAAACAACTTGTTACGTGGTCAATTCTCACGGAGGAAATGATAGCACATTATGAGGATACAAAGAGCAACACCTTCTTTAGAGCAACACCACAACAATTGGAAAGAGTAAAAGGGCTTTGTGACATAGTGGAAAGTAAAATTATGGCAACAAGGAAGTCTACCCCTCACAACTATAAAGATGGAAGTGTTGTTTCTCCTAGCCTTCCACAACCTACAAGGGTTACACCACAACAATTGGAAGAAAAAAGAGAAAAAGGGCTTTGTTACAATTGTGATAGCAAATGCACTAAAGGTCATAAGTGTGCTGAGAAGAAATTATTTTACATAGAGTATAAAGAGGAGGAAGAAAAGGATCAAAAAACATCAAAAGAAGAGGATATACACCAGGACCCAACCCCAGAGAAAGAAGAAATGACTCAGACCATATCTTGTAAAGCATTGGCAAGAATTACCACTCCTCAAACTCTCAAGATAAAAGGACATATCAAGAAGAAAAAGGTGCAAGAAGTGAAAGATCACATCGAGAAAGAAGAAATGAATCCAACCTTATCTTGTAATTCATTGGTCAAAATTACCACTCCTCATACTATAAAGTAGAAGGACATATCAAGAAGAAAATGTTCAAGAAGTGAAAGATCACATCGAGCATCAAGAAATGAATCCGACCATATCTTGTAAAGGATTGGAAGAAATTACCACTCCTCAAACTCTAAAGATAGAATGACACATCAAGAAGAAAAAGGTTCAAGCAGTGAAAGATCACATCGAGCATCAACAACAAGTTCTCCAACTTTTAAAGGATAATGCCACTTTGGTGCAAAATCAAATGAAACAACAGGTAGATCAACATTGTAGTGAAAAATGTTTTGATGTAGGTGATTGGGTATTTTTACTGCTACATCTCAAGCAAGCTATTTATGAGAAGGAAATGTCGGAAATACTACATGCACTTAAGAAATGCCAACCTTACCGAATGGGAAGACACTTCAAGGTAAAAATGGATCATGATAGTCTTAAATACTTTTTAGAACAAATATTATCTATAGAAGAACAGGAAAAATGGGTCACAAATATATTGGGTTATGAGTTTGACATCATCTAT
This sequence comes from Pinus tabuliformis, assembly GCA_031772625.1. Taxonomy (NCBI): domain Eukaryota; kingdom Viridiplantae; phylum Streptophyta; class Pinopsida; order Pinales; family Pinaceae; genus Pinus; species Pinus tabuliformis. The sequence goes on along the minus strand of CM062814.1, from coordinate 629,112,608 downwards.
AGAAAAGGGAAGCAAATTTTTTTTGCAGATGCACTCTCAAGAAAGGATGAGGATGTGGAAGCATTGTTTTGTGCTATTTCTATTATCCAACCAGATTGGATAAACGAAGCAAGAGAGGAATGGAAGAAGGATGAAGAAGTGTGGCCACTCATTCAAAAGTTGCAGAAGATCCCAATTCAAACAATATTGCTAGAACTTGAAGAGGAAGGAAAAATCATATTGGAACCTGGAGCAGTCACAGAAACAAGAACCCGACAGCGACGAATCCGATCAATTTCAGAGTATCTCATCAAGTGGAAGAACTTACCAGCTGAAGATTCCACGTGGGAGGACAAGAATATTCTACAGAAGCATCAAGAACTACTCAAGCATTGAGGACAACACTTTTTGAAGGAGAGGGGCATGTTAGGCCCCTATACTACTAGTGTAACCCCTTATTGTTATTAGTACAGCCCCTTATTATATTGTTGTACCCATGTAGTCCCCATATTGTTACTATTGTGCCTCATAGAAGCCCACTATTGTTATTATTGTGCCCTTACATTATTATTGTTATGTCGGCTCTAATTATATTATGACTCCTTAGACTCCTATATATAGAAAGGAGGTCTTTTCATTTGTATCATCGAAGAATTGTTCATTTGTGTAATGTAAAGGAGGCTGCCCCCTCGAAGAGGCTTATTTCTAAGGCGTTCATCTATCTTTTCTATCTTTTTGTGAGCTGGTTTCATAACACTGCCTACCCACCTTAGCCGAAGGGCCCTCCTCCAAGGGTTTTTCCGCAACTATCTCTGCAGGAATGGAACCCTGGTCTAGCCCTAGGGTTTGAGTCGCCGGGGCATTCCAAAGCGTAGCCTTTGCTTGAGAGTCTATGAGAAGCGGTGGACCAGTGTATTCTCGAATAGCAGCCGCTCCAACCGGAACCGAGATGGAAGGAATGTGCTGAGAGAGTGTAGGGAGCGCATCGACCTCAGCTGTTAGTTCATGGTCGAATACTAAAAATTCATCCACTGTGGTCCCTGACTACACCCAAATTGGCTGGTTTTCCGACGGAATCGCGGAAGAAGCGGTTTTGTCCTCCATGTCTGTCTATGACCTGAGCTGATAACTGCCTGCTGGACTGTCGGAGAGAAACCACAAACCGTCTAGGGGAGACCAAAACTAACCGACAATAACCGCAACTGCTATGGGTTGAAACCGTGGTTGATGCCGAGGAAACCGTATCCAGTTCTAGAGGGCACCCGCCGGGAAGCTTCGTCACAGAACCAGGTGCTCAAAACCCTATCCCCAATCTCCAACATTACCCGATTCCATCGCCACTCCCCTAATTAGTTTGTTGTTCCTCAAGTTGTGCAATTTTCTAAGAAGGAAATTTATCAGAATCATCAACATTTTCCATGTCATTCACATTTTCAATCTACTTCTCAGTATGTTTCTTAGATTTCCTTGATTATCAGAATCATCAACAATCTCCATGTCATTCACATTTTCAATCTACTTCTCAATATGTTTTTTAGATTTCCTTGTCACTAGCTAATGACCTTTTGTGCAATTTTCCAAGAAGGAAATTTATCAGAATCGTCAACAATTTCCATGTCATTCACATTTTCAATCTACTTCTCAGTATGTTTTTTAGATTTCCTTGATTTATTAGAATCATCAACAATCTCCATGTCATTCACATTTTCAATCAACTTCTTAGTATGTTTTTTAGATTTCCTTTTCACTAGCTAATGACCTTTTGTGCAATTTTCCAAGAAGGAAATTTATCAGAATCGTCAACAATTTCCATGTCATTCACATTTTCAATCTACTTCTCGATATGTTTTTTAGATTTCCTTGATTTATCAAAATCATCAACAATCTCCATATCATTCACATTTTCAATCTACTTCTCAGTATGTTTTTTAGATTTCCTTGTCACTAGCTAATGACCTTTTGTGCAATTTTCCAAGAAGGAAATTTATCAGAATCGTCAACAATCTCCATGCCATTCACATTTTCAATCTACTTCTCAGTATGTTTTTTAGATTTCCTTGTCACTAGCTAATGACCTTTTGTGCAATTGTCCAGGAAGGAAATTATCAAAATCATCAACAACCTTTTGTGCAATTGTCCAGATTTCCTTCTCACTAGCTAATGACCTTTTGTGCAATTGTCCAAGAAGGAAATTATCAAAATCATCAACAATTTCCATGTCATTCACATTTCCAATCTACTTCTCAGTATGTTTTTTAGATTTCCTTGATTTATCAGAATCATCAACAATCTCCATGTCGTTCACATTTTTAATCTACTTCTCAGTATGTTTTTTTAGATTTCCTTGTCACTAGCTAATGACCTTTTGTGCAATCTTCCAAGAAGGAAATTTATCAGAATCGTCAACAATCTCCATGCCATTCACATTTTCAATCTACTTCTCAGTATGTTTTTTAGATTTCCTTGGACTTCCTTGTCACTAGCTACCTTTTCCTTTTCCTCTTAAGGACTATATGCATGTTCTATTCCTTACTTTTGATAGATTGTCACTTCCATCATCCTCATCACAAGTCTCATTTGTTTTCTTCTCATATTTATAAGTCTCATTTGTTTTGCCAAAATTGAGACTTTCTTAGTAGAATGTCAATGGATCCTCCTCCTGTAATAGCTCCATATTTACCTCTCCATCTTCCTTGGTTTGAACGAAATTCTTCATCTTACCAGCAGGATTAAAGTGAAGTGTGAGAGTTTGATCAGCGTGCTTATCTTCAATACATACATCCTTTTTACTTGCAACTCCTTGCACTTCACACTATAGGGAACTAGTGTTATAGCAGGTTAAGTGTGAGAGTTTGATTAGCATGCTTATCTTCAATACTTACATCCTTTTTATCTCCAACTCCTTCATGCACTTCGCGCTATAGGAAACTAGTGTTATAGCGGATGGTTATCATATGTGTTTTGAATATTCCCTTGCGTCAAAATCTGGAGTAATATATTCTTCTTTAAGATCAAAGAAACTCAAACTAGTGTTATAGTGGATGGTTATCATATGTGTTGTGAATATTCCCTTGCGTCATAATTTGGAGTAATATATTCTTCTTTCAGATCAAAGAAACTCAATCCCTGCGCTATCTCAGCTAAATGTCATATACTTCTAATACTGATTCTCAAAAATCTGGAAAACAAAATGCTTCTTTTTATTTCGAACAAAGAAATTTGACCACTTAGCATATTGCCTATAACCCTACAAACGTTTATGGGGAAGAAACGATCATATACAACTTTGCGAAAGAAATCATACATTTTAATATAGGTGTTTTTATCTTCATAAAAATGCTCCCACCCTTGTGAGGAAATTCTAGGCTTCCATTATCAAATGCTCATGTTCCTTTTGAGTTCACATATCCTTTCCATGAAAGAATTTTGGGTTTTTTAAAGATTAAATGAAACCTCCTTCTCCAAAATATTGGGGAACACTAGTGTGTTGGGTCTATCTCATATTTTATATTTCTCATGGTATAATCATTCATTGAATATCTTCTCATGGTATAATCATTCATCTCATATTTTATCTCCTCATGGTATAATCATTCAATCATTCATGGTATAATCATTCAATCATTCAATGCCTTGATAGAATGCCAAATGCATTTGCCGAATACCAAAACAAAAAATATGAATAAGGTCACCCAAACATACGAAACATAACGTGATATGTCTTATAAACGTTTTCCATTAGCTATGAAAGCCATTGGTTTAGAATACCGAAAATAGCACCATGTGCATCCAAGAAGGAATCAACTTCATATATCTTAAGGAGCTTAGTTTGCTTTGGAAGGGGAGGAATTTTTTTAGAATCTAGGAATTTTTTTTAGAACGTAGAAGGTGTTAAAAGGGACATGTTTTCCCTTCTTTCAATTTCATGAGCCGCTATTTAAAATAATAGTGGAAATAATAAAATAAGATTAGATTACATCATCAAATTTTAGAGGGAAAAAAGAAAAATCTACATTTTTAACTTATCTTATTTATGGTTTTACTCAAATAATTCCTAATCAAAGGATTACTCATGAACCGCTATTTAAAATAATAGTGGAAATAATAAAATAAGATTAGATTACATCATCAAATTTTAGAGGGAAAAAAAAAACTACATTTTCAACTCGTATTTTCAACTTATCTCTCTATGGTTTTACTCAAATAATTCATCATCAAAGGATTACCCATGTTGTATACTTTCAAGGACCCTACTACTACACGAAAAATGAGAAATACATGAAAAAACATTATTGCAATAACGTTTTTCATGTTTTTCTCATTTTTCATGTGGCAGGGTCCATCAAAAGTATACAACAAGGGTACTCCTTGGATGAGGAATTAAATTCTGCATCCAACGAGTGCCCCACTTGAAATTTGAGTAAAACAGTAGGGAGATAAATTGAAAATACGAGTTGAAAAAATAGTTTTTTTATTTTTATTTTTTACTCTAAAAATGGTGAATCATCTCTCATGGTTGACATCATCATCTTGAATCCTATTGGTTCTTATAAAGTTTATTGGTTCTTATAAAGTTGATTTTTTTGTACATTTTGTCTTGAAGCCCAATTTAGACCTCAAAATTTCTCTAATGATGAACTTGTTGAAATCAAAAGCCCTTTTCATAAATCCAATGTTCACCAACCATGAAGCCCAACCTTTGTTCTCCTTCCTCGGTTGTTCTTGCATTTCTAAACACCGTTTAAGCCCAATCTTTGTTCTCCTTCCTCTCTTGTCCTTGCATTTCTAAATACCATTTATATGCATGCAATGGATGAGTGGAAATCTCTGTTATATTGATCGAACGAGTTGATTCAAAATGGTTCACCTTACCTTTTGGTAGCCATATTTCTTCTTATTTTTCTTTGTTCTTTTACCTCTATGTGCATCCCAAGTTCTTGTCGAAATTCCCTCTATGTGCATCCCAAGTTCTTGTCGAAATTCCCTCTATGTGCATCCCAAGTTCTTATCAAAATTCTCTATCCTTTTCGAAGGATTATGGAAAATTCCATTTGTTCTTATCAAAATTATCTATCCTTTTTGAAGGATTATGGAAAATTCCATTGCTTATTAAATTTTACCTCTATGTGCATCCCAAGTTCTTGTCGAAATTCCCTCTATGTGCATCCCAAGTTCTTATCAAAATTCTCTATCCGTTTCGAAGGATTATGGAAAATTCCATTTGTTCTTATCAAAATTCTCTATCCTTTTTTTAAGGATTATGGAAAATTCCATTACTTATTAAATTGCAAAGTCTCTGCACAATTTTTTCTAAATTATTCCACCTCTATGTGCTTCCCAATTTCTTATCGAAATTCTCTATCCTTTTCAAAGGATTATGAAAAATGCCATTATTTATTAAATCTCAAAGTCTCTGTACAATTTTTTCTTTCTAAATTATTCCATTGTCATTTAGATACTATCACATATCTTATTAAAAATGACACATGTCAAATCATATGTTGCAGCCACTTGTACACCTAAATATTATGTGACATGCAATTAGAGATAGAAGGTAGGGTGGAAAAATGGATTGATGAGTGCCTATACATCCATGTTAGAAATCATAAGGTAGAGGATGTATAGTAAATTATCCAACAAACACTAATCCAATAAACAAGTGGAAATTAGTAGCTTCACAAAAGAATCATAAGGTAGTCATTTAGATACTATCACATATCTTATTAAAAACGAAACATGTCAAATCATACGTTGCAGCCACTTGTACACCTAAATATTATGTGACATGCAATTAGAGATAGATGGTAGGGTGGAAACGTTGCAGCCACTTGTACACCTAAATATTATGTGACATGCAATTAGAGATAGATGATAGGGTGGAAAAATGGATTGATGAGTGCCTATACATCCATGTTAGAAATCATAAGGTAGAGGATGTATAGTAAATTACCCAACAAACACTAATCCAATAAACAAGAGGAAATTAGTAGCTTCACAAAAGAATCATAGGGTAGAGGATGTACAATAAATTATCTAGCGAACACTAATCCAATAGACAAGTGGAAATTAGTAGCTTCACAAAGGATTTCAAGAGAGCAAAACTCAAGCAGAGCAAAGTAAATTATCTAACAAACGCACTAATCCAATAGACAAGTGGAAATTAATAGCTTCGCAAAAGATTTCAAGAGGGCACAACCAAGTAGAGCAAAGTAAATTATCCAACAAACACTAATCCAATAGACAAATGGAAATCAGTAATTTCACAAAAGATTTCAAGAGAGCACAACTCAAGTAGAGCAAAGTAAATTATCCAACAAACACTAATCCAATAGACAAGTGGAAATTAACAACTTAACAAAATATTTCAAGAGAGCACAACTAAAGTAGAGCAAATCGGTGTACGTTTCCTTACTTAAAATAATGATTAAGTACAAATGGAAATCAGTAATTTCACAAAAGATTTCAAGAGAGCACAACTCAAGTAGGCAAAGTAAATTATCCAACAAACACTAATCCAATAGGCAAGTGGAGATTAACAACTTAACAAAATATTTCAAGAGAGCACAACTAAAGTAGAGCAAATCGGTGTACGTTTCCTTACTTAAAATAATGATTAAGTATGCTTGAATTTGACGATTGTAAAAATGAGGGATGTGGTATATTTATACCACTTACTTGGGTTAAGGCACTATCCCTAAGGAGTAAGGAGGAGGAAACACTGACCTTACCCTCGGTGTAGGTTTCCTTACGTAAAATAATGATTAAATACACTTGAATTTGACGATTGTTAAAATGAGGGGTGTGGTATATTTATACCACTCCTACTTGGGTTAAGGCACTATCCCCAAGGAGGAGGCAATATTGACCTTACCCTCTGTATTGGTTACCTCACGTCTACTTATATGTTGACTCATTAAGAACCTCCACTACTTATAAAGTGGGATGGCATATGGTCACAAGTGAAAATTAGTCAAAATATTTCAATACCCCCTCTTAAGTTGAACAAGGGGTCACAAAGATGACATTACATTCATATAAAGTATAACAAGGCATTTAGTCAAAATATTTCAACACCCCCCCTTAAGTTGAACAAGGGGTCACAAAGATGACATTACATTCATATAAAGTATAATAAGGCATAATAATGTTGTATCTACCCACTACCACCCATATCTTAATTCATTAAGAGCCTCAACCACCTATAAAGTGGGATGGCATGTGGTCACAAGTGAACATTGTTCAAAATATTTGAACACCACCCCTTAAGTTGAAGGGGTCACAAAGATGACATTACATCCATATATGATCATAGGAGATCAACGTATCAACTCCCTATAATGCTAGAACACCCCCCAAAGTTGAAAAGGGGCCACAAGGATTACATTACATCCATATATGATAATAGGAGACCAACGTATCACCTACTTATAATGCTACAACACCCCCTTAAGTTGAACAAGGGGCCAGAAAGATGACATTACAATGATTTACATCCATATATGATCATAGAAGATCACCATATCGCATCCCTATAATGCTAGGTTAAGGTCATCAAAAGCCATTCTACTCATAAAGAAAGAATTCACGATTTAGTAGTGGAATTGATCACCCTAAAAAGGGTATTTCGTGGAACAAACTCATATTTTGCAAATAAAGGAGGAACAATTGAAATTAGGGGCCATTATGAGGGTGACTATAATTATTGGGAATGTCTAGTAAGAAATTTAAGAGTGGCAATGACCCACTTGGAGCAAATATGCCAGCAATGAAGGAGAGGGATCATTATCATCATCCAATATCAGCGACTTGAAGTAGTATCTATCATCAGTGAATTGGATATTAGTATGTTGCAAAATTAGGGAGGGTCTGTCAATATGTTTCACATCTAGAGAGACTTCATAATAGGATTTATTAGCAAAAGAGGGATCATCATTGCACTACCCATCAAGTGCAGTGAAGGTTGCATATTTTCATTACTATTTTGAAGATTGGATGAGTCCTTCGCAATAGAAGAGGGGTTGGATGAGTGGGTGGGTCCAAAAGTCCTAACAATTCTCCAAAACAAGAGCTTGAAAACGTATCCATGGGTGTACCATGGTGTGATAATATCTTCCACAACAACTCGAGAGTCAAAAAAAATAACTTTGATAAAGAAGAAGAGACATGTTAAATAGAAACTTGTCAAGAGTCATCAACAAGTAAACTTGCTAAAGAAGGGGCATGCTAAATAGAAACATGATAATAACCATCATTGGAAAAAAGTGATCCTGGTGGACAATGAGGAACATTCTCATCAAATATAGCCTCATGATGCTTAGTCACGTGGTAATTGGCGAGGCCATGAAAATGATACCCCACCACTTGTGAAAATTCCTTGAAATGTAGCAACTAGAATTAATTCTCCTAATCGATTAACAATTTATTATTTATTTGATTTATATCGAATTAATCACACTGCAATTTCTTCACCAAATAAAATACTGAAGCAAAAATAGGAATTAAGAAATGCTAGCACACACATAAAAAATTGACAATTATTTTTGGACAAATGTCCCTGGAAAAACCCAATGTGGGAAAACTGGTGCAATAACTGAGGGTTTTAGTACTATGCGACAGTGAAATTCTGAGTACAATAAGATGACTCCAAATTGGCATTTTCTATCTGAGAGAAATATGAGCAAAATTACCTGACAATCCAAGCAATCTCGGCTCAAACTAACAACTTGCCACACACTCAACCCGAAACTGATGCTAATGAAGTTGTCCTACTTGTTGTGGAATGGGGAAGTGTCTTGGCCTCTGGAAACTGAAACAACCTCCTCTCCAGCTAAATCGAATTGCCTTGTTGAGGTACTGCGTAGTCCCTGTGTGGCCTCTTGGAGAAATAATTCAGCGTCCTCTCTTGCCTCGCCTGCCTTCTTGAGGCATTGCGTAGTCCTTGTGCAGCCTCCTGGAGAAATAATTCAGCGTCCTCTCTTGCCTCTCCTGCCTTCTTGAGGCACTGCGTAGTCCTTGTGTAGCCTCCCGGAGAAATAATTCAGCCTCCTCTCTTGCCTCTCTAGAACTAGAAAATCTTCCTTTGGATCACTGTCTTTGCCCCTCTCTAACTCTACATCCTCTCTCTAGCTTGAACTGCCCAAGGAACTCACATTGCTGGCTCTCATCCATTGTTCTATGTGTTTCTCCATCTACCCATTGACCTCTTTTTTTAATCTCTAGTTGGGACTCTAATGGCCAATATTAAAACTTAATCGATAGTTGAGATCATTTGTAAGTCGATCTATGTGAGCTTCTAGAGAATTCTCACCTTTCTCAATTATTTACTATTAATTAACCATTTTTCGTAATAAGATAGACTTGGGAAAAATTTAAATGATGGTCAATTAATTTAACTGAGTTATCTCTAGGTGGAATTTCCAAAAATGATTTCTGGGTTTTGGAGAACTCCTGTGTTTTATCCTCTCCTCAAAGTCTCGAGACTAGAACACCATTTGATGCTACAAAAACTAACACTCCCTATTAGCAAGGAAGGTGTTCTCCAACTCTATCTACATAACATCTTCCCACACCCCTGATGTTTGACAACTGTAGCTTCCCGCTATTGTCTAGCAATCGCTGTGCTAACTCTGATTCATCTGCCACTGACTGTAGCTGAACCACGTTGCATTTGTGTTGTTGTTGACACTGCTTTGTACAACCTATACTGTTGCTAACTCTGTATCTGCACTACAACCCAACTAACATCCCTCTCATTGTTGTTGTTGCGACTGCAACTACCTCAACCGAGGAGCATCCAAAATACTGTATCAACTGTGTCTTTGTGCTGCAACTGTCTCCTGAGTCTCTGAATGGTATTAGCATATGCATTGCCCACTAGGAAATCTAAGTCGTTGTTGACTCTGCATTGTGCCTCCTGCACTACTATCAACACTGCTTTGCGCTCCTCAGCATCTGACTGCCACTAGTCTGCATCTGTCACTCTAGAATTTGACTGCATCATCTAACAGTGATCCTCCTGCTACTGAATATTGTGGGCCCCTATAGTAAAGTTAATGATGTTGCAACAACTCGAATTAATTCTTCTAATTGTTAATTAATAATTTATTTGCTACAACAAATATCAAATTAATCACATTGCAACCTTTGCAAATAAAATTGTGGAAAATAATAGCGTTAGAAACTGAGAAATAGCTAGGACACACACACATAAAAATTGTCACACTTATTTTTGGACAAATGTCGTCGACTTGGGAAAATCGAGATAACAGTTGAGGGTTTTAATTATTATGCAGCAATGAAATAATCTATAAGTACAACTGGATGCCGAAACTGGCAATCCACTATATGAAAATTGGCCACAAAAATTAGTGAGACAAATTTGTCTCACTCGACATTGATCCAACTCCGAAGCTGTCTCTGAATGGGCTCCACGAAACCTATGTGTCTGCCTCTGCATCAATTTTGCGTAGGCACTACGACACTCTGCCGGGAACTGCAACTGATCAAATCACACTACAACTGATCAAGTCATATGCCCAATATTGACTCGTTGGCCCCTTCGAAATATCTTCCCAGCCTCCAGCAACTAAATCGACCCTTTGTTTGGCTAAATCGAACTCTACCTTTGAAGCTTCTGCGCCAACACTGTGCAACCTCACTGAGGAACTCGGCCTCCTGTAGCTGACTCTCCGGATCTAGAAATTTTTTCCTTTGGACTCACTGTCCCTGTCCCTTTTTGTCTTTGCTTCCCTCTGAAGCTCAAACTCTTCCGACAACTATTGGCTCTCATGAAGGAGATTGACCTATCTATGTGTGTTCTCTATCCACCCATCGAATTCAACTTATAATCTTCTGTTGGACCTCCAATAACCAAGATAAAAACTTAATCAAGGGCCAATATCATATTGGAGTCTATCTGTGTGAGTTTCTAGATGATTCGCATCTTATCTCAATCAATTCTAATTAATTAACCATATTTTCTAAGTTTCACATCTAATTGAAACACTTCTAGGTGGAATTTCTAGAAATGATTTTTGGGTCATGGATAACTCCTGTGTTTTAGTTTCTCCACAAAGTTTTGAGACTAGAATACCTCCGATGCTACTAAAGCTAACACTCCCTCTTAGTGAGGAAGGTGTTCTAATGCTGCACCATTGCTACAACACCCTGTCCCTGTATCACCCTCTATCACGCTGCTGATGTTTGGCCACTATGACTGACTGTCACTTCCCACCAACTATTGTGCGGCTTTGATGCTATATCTGTGCCACTGTTGACATTGCTATATTGTTGCCAACTCTGCACTGCAACTCCCTCTCATCTGTTGTTGCTACAACTACAACAACTACAATTGAGAAGCATCCTAAATACTGAATCAACTATGTTTGTTGCATATGTCTCCTGAGTCTTGACTTCTACTAGCCACTGCACTGTCCACCAAGGAATCCGCACTGCTTCTAACTGTGCACTGTGCCACTCTACACTGCTTCCAACTATGCACTGCGCTCCTCAACACTTGACTGCTACTAGTCTGCAACTGTCACTCCGGAATCTGACTGCAACATTGACACTGATCCATCTCGCTATTAATATTATGGGCCCCTATAGCAAGGTAATGATCCATGAGGAGGACACCTCAATGGACCCTACCTAAGTCTGCATTTTACTGGGAATATAGTTCCATATCGCCCCACCTCTCTCCTAGAGTTATGGCGGCAAACATGGAAAACTCTTCCTGCAACTTGGAGGATAGCTTGTCTATGTCAGTAGACGTTGCCGCCTGGTCTTACTTCTCCTGCTTGTTCTTCTTCTTGAGAGGACACTTCGCGCTGTAGTGGCCAAGCTCGCCACATCTGAAGCACTTGACCTTAGATAGGTCCTTCTTCTTCTTCTTCTCCCCCTACCCTTGACTGGGACACTTTGATGCTAGGGCCACATTCTCCTCTTTCTTCTCACTCTTCACGCCCTTTCTGTTGCTTTCGTTGATGGTGCTCTTAATTAGAGCTCACCTCAACTCCTCCTATTGTAGGTCAGCCCACATCCTGTCCCATCCAGGCAAAGTGTCTCTACCTAATATACTTTGGAAAAACACCTACCAATCCTTCGAGACACTATTTAGTGCCAAGCGTACAAGCTCTGTGGGTTGGGGTGCCTCCCCAATAGCTGTTAGTTGATCTCGTACCCCTTGGATCCTGGTGAGGAAGGGATCTATGCCTTCACCCTTCTGCATCCTGAGAATCAAGAAACATCTTCAGCATCTCATGGAGAAACATATTCTGTGGCTCATGGAGAAACATATTCCGTGGCTCGAAAGAACTTTGATATAACATGGAGAGAGCATCCCATATCTTCTTGGAAGTATTTTTGCAAGCTACATGTGAGACTATATGATCTCGAACTCCATCCAAGATCTTCTGCTTCACCTTCGCCATTCCTTTTCTGTACTCCTTTAGCCAGTATTGCTACCTCTTGGAAAATCAAAGTAGTTATATTAGGGTTTAATTCTCCTTTCTTGATAATTACTTGCGAGTGTGTTGGCTTCTTTTACTTTTTTTATTATGTTATCTTTCATCAAGCAATTACCATATTATGTGTCTATGAAGTTCACAAAACAAGAGACACAAGATATAGACACTATGCCAGGGAAAAAACCCCCTCGAGGGGAAGGCCCAGTCAAGATAATTCTTCCTTTCAATACTACTCTTTGAGACTCTTCACCCTAGACAAAGACCAAACTTTCACTCCACACCGAGTCAGCCTCCTAGATCTTCGACCCCTTCCAACAACTTCGACTAGGCAGCGACTTCTGGCAACAGGCAGCATCTGACAATAATGAAATTTGGAAGAATTCGATCTCCCAATCTAGGGCACGAAACAGAGAGAGAGAGAGGCATGCAGAGTTCGATATTCTTCTTCTCCTTAGACTTCCCCAAACTCGCACTTCCTTCAGCTTCCCGACAACAGACTTCGCACTTTTCTAGCTACTCTTGAGATATCGAACTAGCTTGAGATATCGAACTAGCTTGAGAGATGATACTCCAAATGACTTTGACTAGCTTGTATTTATAGGCTTCTTGTGGGTCGAATTATGGTCCTTTGGCCGACTTGATCTCTCTTACGCCGACTTGGTGTGGAGGATACATAAATCATATTTGACTCAATACAAAACCTTTTTATATGATTCAAAAGCCCAAGAAGGGTCTCTTTGAATGTACAGTGACTCTATAAACTCAATATTAATTCTATGAGTCCACAATGGGGACTTTGACTAATATAATGATGACCCAAGCATGAAACCGATGTTATAAAAATTGTTTTCTTTATTCTTTTGACAAGTATATTTCATGATGACTCAAGTACATTTCATGATGGATAAAGTACATTAATGAAGACCGAACATAGTTACGTTTTCCAACACTCCCTCTTAACTAGGGAGGTATTCATAATGTACAAATACAATGCCCATGCTTAAATCAGTCATTGTTACAATAATAAAAATTGTTTTCTTTATTATTTTGACAAGTATATTTCATGATGACTCAAGTACATTTCATGATGAATGAAGTACATTAATGAAGTGCATTAATTTCTCTCAAGAACTTTTTTCCAGTATTTTCTTTTCAGGGTTTCCAGTTTTCAGCATCCAAATTGTTTCACTGCTACATAATAATTAAAGCCTTCAGCTGCTGCATTGGTTTTCCCAAGTTGGTTTTTTTTGGGGACATTTGTCTAAAAATAAGTGTGTTAATTTTTGTGTGCGCTAGCTATTTCTCGGTTTCCAATGCTATTATTTTCCGCAATTTTATTTGTGAAGGTTGCAGTATGATTTATTTGATATTTTCCATAGCAAATAAATTGTTAATTAAAATTAGAAGAATCAATTTCAATTCCTGCAATAAAAATTTTGTTAGTTCAAATTTTCACATGGTATCAGAGCCAGGTTTGATAGACAATAAGGTTTGATAGATGGGAAGCTCAGAGGCAAAAGAAAAAAAAATGTTGTTTAGAGGGAGTAGCACGCCAAAATTTTCAAGGGTTGCACAATGCCTAGCCAGGTTGTGCAAATTGTTGGGCAAGGGTTCGATTTTCTAGTTGCAGTTGCACAAAAATTCGATTTGTCCGGAAAAGCGATTCCAACAAGTAGAGGGAGCAGTGACAACTCAGTATTTTCACGGAGAAGATTTCTTGTTTGGGCGCAAAGGGTTTTGCAATAGGTTAAGGGAGTGCGAATATCAGATCCAACAGCCGCGCAGAGGGAAAAAGGGAGATTTTCGACCATATTTAGAGATGGACACAACTTGGCTTAGAGATCAAGATAGGTTGGAGGGACCCTCCAGCTATGTCATCTGGAAGGCTAGGATGCCCTTCCTTTTGGATGAATATGGCCTAAAAGCCTATGTGAAAATGTGGTAGCAGTACTCTAGGATGCGAATCAGCTGAAGGAGTACATAAAAGAAATGACAAAGGTGGAGCGGATGATCTTGGATAGAATTCGAGATCATATAGTCTCACATGTCGCTGGCAAAGGTATTGCCAAGGAGATGTGGGATGCTCTCTCCATGTTATATCAAAGTTCTTCCAAGTAGCGGAAGATGTTTCTCCATGAAAAGCTGAGAAGCATCAGGATGCAGAAGGGTGAAGGCATAGATCCCTTCCTCACTAGGATTCAGGAGGTCCAAGATTAGTTAGCAGCCATGGGGGAGGCACCCCAACCCACATAGCTTGTACGGTTGACACTAAACAATGTCTTGGAGGATTGACAAGTGTTTTTCCAAAGTATATTGGTAGAGACACTTTGCCTAGATGGAACAAGATTTGGGCCAACCTACAATAGGAGGAGTCGAGGCGAGCTGTAACGACCTATCTATAAATATAGAGAACGCAAGGATAATAGCAGGCATACGATGCATGCATATGATAGCTACATATGCATGTGTTGCATACACCGCGCTAGTATTATATACTAAATTAACTATAAGTGCTAAAGACCATGACACTTCTTTGAATAGAGGTTTTACTCATCCATCAATATTGCTTAATGTATGGGTAAATATTAAAAGAGGACTATATAAATTATATATTCTAGATTGTTGATAAAAATTATATTAATAAATTAATAAAATAAATTTTAAAATATATATAAGAAATTAATTAAAGGGGCACTAAGTATAAAGTTATAATCTTTATATTAAAAGAATACTTTAATAAAACACAATGTGATATATTAAATCATAAGACATATATACGATATAATGTTTATATTAAAAAAATATTTTAATAAAACATAATATGATTTATTAAAACATAAAACATATACCTACGTGACCTTTAAAAGAGATAAGGGAGATGATACGTGACATGGAGCGTGTCACCAGCAAACTGAGCGGTGTGCTGTGGATGGAAGAGCGGCCACCACTAAGCAACGGGATAAAAACCACAGAACAGAGATTTAGAGGGGATGGAGGGGAAGAAATTTGGAAGGAGGAGGAACATCATCTACTGAAATCATCCACAGGAAGAGCTTGAGTTGTTTTGAGGTTCTGGGCACGAGGGAGCAGTCGGCTTATACTAAGAGGCTTACTGGATTGAGCAGTCAGGTTCTGCTCAGTTTGGCTGGGTGGATTCGGTCTTTTGGTAACTGTAGCAGCGCAGCTAGAGGCATCTTCAACCACAGGGGCACAGGTAGGTACCTCAGCAGTTCTGTTAGTTGATTTTGTAAGATTTCAGGAAATTGTTTACAGGTTCATGATATAAATCCCTTTACTGTATTTGCATTTGTTTACGGTCTTTACACGAGCTCTAGTTAAGAACACCATCAATGGAAGCAGCGGCAAGGGAATGAAGGGTGAGAAGGAAGAGGAGAGTGTGACCCTAGCATCAAAGAGTCCCAGTCAAGGAAGAAGAAGAAGAAGGACTTGTCTAAGGTCAAGTGCTTTAGATGTGGCGAGCTTGGCTACTACAGTATGCAGTGTCCTCTCACGAATAAGGACAAGTAGGAGAAGTAGGACTAGGCGACAACCTTTATTGAGATAGAAAAATTGTCCTCCAAGCTGGAGAAAGAGTTTGCCCTGTTTGTGGGTATTGTTGACCACTACCGGTCAACTACCCATGCAGTACCCCCCCTTTTTGCAAAGAGGGGCAGCACCTGATCGACATGTCCGTGCCATCCTGCAGTCATCAGCAGTTTCATCATTTTAATTGTAAACCCAGTCTGCATGTATGAATTGTAAATAATCCTAGCAGATATGAGTCGTGTATGTAAATTGCCTATGTGGACCTAACTTTCTAATGGTAATCTACGTCCCGAAAGGTTTTTCGTCTCACCGATCCATGATCGGCAGAGTTTTCCTTCAACCTGACCCCAAAGCCGGGATGGATTTTATCATTCGAATTTTAGGAGAATCCTAGTGTGTTAATCTGCTAGATTATAGTTGTGTTGCAGAAACTGGGCTATTTGTGAGGGTCTATATTAAGTGGGTTTGTCCCCTTAAGATGTAAATTGTAAAAGTCATGATGAAAAGTGTCTTGAGGGTTGAAAAATGTTTTAATCCCCTCATGAGTCCTAAGTCCTAGGTCCTAGGTGATGTTTCCAAAGGCTTAGTTCGATGATCCATTTAAAGAAAATAAATAAAATAATAAAATAATAAAAATTAAAAAAAAAATTAAAAAATGAAATAAATAAAAAAATTATAAAATAAAGCAAAAACCCTAAATAATAAAATAATAATATTTTGAGTGAATGCATGCAAAATATTATTTTTAATAATAAGTTAACAATTTCGACGGATGAGATTAAGAGATGTCTTGATCCTCATCGACGGTCGAGATCATTTCGACATGGATCACTCGAACTAGCCGTTGGGATCATTTCCTTTAAATAGGGTGCTAGGGGTCATTTCAGATCATCGGATCTGTGAGTTTGGTACTGAAGAAGCTCTCTTGTAAATTGTTTCTGGTTAATAAAAGAAGACTTTGGGGTCCAAATCTTGCTGGTGTTACTCTCTAAAAGTGCTGTGAGCTAATTTAGTTTCTGCATATTTTATTTTCAGCCATTAATAATAGCTTATTGTAGAGTATTGTGAGCACAGGTATCTTGTTCACTTGCTAGGGTTTGAGTGCTGTTACGGTTTCTGAAGTAATGGCAGGTATCTCCATTACTTTTTGAGATCTAGCAGCATTCTTGTCCTCTTTACTGATGGTTGAAGTGAGCTGTGTAGGAAAACCCTTACTGAAGAAGATTGCCGGGTGTTAGGGGAAGTTCTCGGCTGAACCAGCCAACTCCCGCAAGCATTTTTTGCTGAGCCCAGTTGGATTTGATCCTGGGTCTATCATTCAGTTTATTTTTTCTAATTTGCATGAGAGATTTTCTGAAGTTCTTCACAGTGAAAACCTGAAATTTTTATTCTTTAAAAATATTTCTGTTCTTATTGCTAAATCTGGCTGTTAAGGGGCCAAAATTCTGTAAATTAATCAAGCTGATCTAGGGTTTCAAAATTTTGCTTTATACCCAGTTTTCATTAGGGTTTAGGGTTTTTAGGTTAATTTCTGGCATATACTATTTTAAACTTTCTTTTCTTTCGCAGGTATAGGATTAGCTTTTCGGTAGCAAGGGTTTTGCAGAGGCTGCAAAGTATACATTTAATCCTGGGCGAAAATTTTGGGGCGATCCATTTATATATCGGTGCATTGGCTGAGCAATTCCTGTCAACAGAGGAAGGTTCTCTCTGCGTATGCACGAGGAATCATTCCCATCTGTCATCAAACGAGGTTGCTGAATGCGTTAAGGGAAAAGCACTTAGCGTCGGCATAATTTCAGATGCATATTGCATAAAAAGAAAAAAGAAAGGAGGAGACAGCAAAAGTGCTCAGATTTCGCTCAGATTTCTCCATCGAAAACTGTCTGGCCCTACATCTATCCAAGCAGAAAATCTAAAGAGTGTTGAACCCGCGTCCTTTTGCACAGTACATAACTCACATTACTTGCGGGAAATAATTGGAAAAAGCTCACGTCGTCAGTTGGCAACTAATCCATCCACACGCAGAGTGAGTTTTTTTAAACACGCTTGAGGTAAGAAAGCCAGTTTCAAACCGATCCAAGCGCGTTACTGGCAAATCAGAATTCCTCAGCGTGAATAAATTCCAGATTGATGGTGCGTTCGGAGTCAGAGAATCAAACCGACTTCAAGAAAGCCGACAGGCTGGTCAAGCGATTCAGTGAGATTGAAATAAAACGGTGAAAGGCCATATTACTGTCATGATCAAACCGCAAGTTATCGCCTTATTTACCGTCGGCTCAGGTAAATTTTTTTTCATGTCTGCATTAAATCGATTCATTGTTGCCGTTGACTGTTTATCTATCATCGTGTCTTTAGGGCGGTATTTTCGTTAGACCTTTGGTTTTTTTATGCGTAGTTAGGTTTCACGTTTCATTTAGATTAAAATTTTTTATGTTCCCTTCATTCAGAACTTTAGATTTAGGATTTTGTTATATTATAATTAGATTTTAATTATTGTGAGTTTTGATTTTAATTTTAATTTAGAACTAAAATTTTGGTAATTTTACTTTATATTAGATTTTAAGTTTTTTTTTTTTTTTTTTTTGTTGTTTTCTAAATTTTCATTTTTATAATATGAAAAATAAAAAATGAAAAAGATATTATTTAGCCTTAGTTTTATTTTTATATAGTTAGATTTTAGATTTAGGTCTTAGATTAATTAATTTTAATTTTCTTTTGGGGATTTGTTTAAGGTTTAAAAAAAAAAAAAAAAATTTAGATTCAGATTTTAGTTTCATTTTCTTTAAAAAAAAATAAAAATAAAAATAAAATTTTGAAAAGCGTAAAAAACATCGTGGAAATTTTGCCAGATTCAGTTGTTTTCCTCAAGGAATTATCATGTTATATCTTTTATGCTGAGATCTAAATTTTCAAGTCTGGATACGAATATGATATTTGGTTAATGATTTATGATTCTCATGGTGGTTTAAAGTATTCATCTTTTCAAAATTCTCAATTGCTGGATATCGTTTTGGTCATTTTAAGAGCATTGTGAGTTTAGCTGATGACAAATGATTGCTGTTCACGGTTTATGTTTTTATATCATCTAACAAGTAATCATTTTAACAACAATCACTTAAGGCACTGGTCTGCTAAATTAATCAAATCCTTTTAGTGCTTATCATATCGTGTCTCGTGTCTCCCAACCAACTGGTCGACAGTTGGTCTTCGTCATATCATAGGGTCTACCCCCCTTAGCCGCGGGAGACAGGGTTAAACGGAGGGATCGGGGATCAGAGTGACAGCCCCCGGTCTGAGCGTTGTCGTGTCAATCTGCACGACAACATTTTTTGGCGTCGTTGCTGGGGAAATTGTTTTCTCGGCGTTTCAACGACAATCATCCTTCTCATTTCTTATCTTTTCATCTGGCCCGGCAACGCCAACATTTTTTGGCGCCGTTGCCGGGGACAGAGTTTTTCTGGTCCTGGAGTTTCATCGACATTCATCTTCTCATCTTTCTCATCTCTCATTTGAGCTGGTAGATTCGACCTTTGGGGTTATCATTTGGATCTTTTATTGCCTTATTTTTCGTCATATCATCAGCATCTTTTCGGTTTGTTTCTTGTTTGGGTGGCGACTCCATTTTCTCATTTTTCCCAGACAAGAAGCCTTCTTCATATCTGCTTGTTGGTTGATTTTTGGATCTTAGAATCAGATTCATTGTTCAAGTGGCGACTCCACTTCTTTCATCTATTGATTTTCTTGAGCAGATATCTAGTTCTATCATCCTTTTAATCCCTTATCATTCATCATGGATTATTCATTTAAGCCATGTCGTTTTACTGAACGTCTCCATGATTTTCCGGAAGAGGCCATTTCTAAATTACCTATTTTCTCGGGTGGTGATTCAATCGCTGTTAGAAGGCATCTAGGCTTGTTTACTCGCATAATGATCATATATTGTAGACCCCCTCAGTTTAATCATGAAGATATCAAAATGCGTCTATTTGTCCTTTCTTTAGAAGATGATGCTTTGAATTGGTTTAACAATTTTCCTAAGGATTCTTTCACTTCTTTACAAGACATTGTCAATGCTTTTAAAGATAGATATGGTTATCCAAACAGCGTGCCTTCTGCCCCTAAAATTGTGCAAAAGAAAGAAAGTAATCTTATAAAAGATCCAGCTGTTGAAGAAAGATTTCAAGATCAGAATGTGTCATCAACTGGAACTATTACAGATCAAGTCCATGATAGTGGAAGGTCAGGGATAAATGACAATGAAAAGGAAGAGCAAAAGCAAATTATACAAGATCTAATGATGCTGGTGAAAAATATGGAAAGCAATCAAACTAATTATGTCAATGATGTGAAAACTTTATGCACCCACCTTGAAAAACGTAATAGGGAGATGGAGATTGTGCAAAATCAGCATGCTAAAGAAATTGAGGCCATGAAAACTAAGTATGAAACAGAAATTAGAATCATGCATAGCAAGATGTCAGGATTAGAGGAAAATATGGTGACCATGAAAGCTGATCATGATAGGGAAATTGATTCTATGCAAAACAAGTTATTAACTATGGATGAAGAAATGACTATCATGACGTTCAATCATAATAATCAGTTGGCTAACATGCAAGCAAATCATAGAGAAGAAATAAAGTCCATGCAGCATTGCTTGATGAACATGAAGGAAAAGAATGATAAAGTAATAAAAGACATGGAAGAACATTATGCCAGACAAATCAGTGCTATAAAGGTTGAACACTCTAGTCAGATGGATGCCATTAAAATACAGGTTCAAAAGTTTCAACAATGGTCAGAGGATAAGAGAAACCAGGGGACATCAACAGATCAGGAGCCTTCTCATTTGTCACAACAAGTTCCATCTTATTATGAGGAGGTCATTGGTTCAATTGAAAGATGGTTAATTGAAGGTGATCCAGATAGACTTAAAAACGACAAAGATCAGATGCAGGATAAAGAAAGACATATCACGCATACTTCATCTGATAGTTTTGAAACAGAAAGTTCCAGGTCATCAGTAATTCAACCTGCCAGAAAGAAGAAGCGCAAAAGAAAGAAAATGAGACGAAGATTTGATGCATCAGACGGCCGCGAGCAGCTTGATTTTCGGATAGGAAAAAGTCCTACCATATGCAGAATTGGACATGGCACATCCGACAAGCAGCCGACAGATTTGCCTGAAAGCAGGCAAATGCTCAGTATACACTATATTGAACACATCTGATGCCATGGGGCATCCTTTGTATTGTATTTCTAACCCTACTTGTCATTTCAGCATTTTCATTTCGGTTTTAGGATTAGATTTGCTTTTCTAGATAGTTAATAAATGAAGAGCTTTTATCTTTCCTGTGCTTAATGTATATGATGATTTTTGGACGGACGCTACTTATATTTTGTTGTGTGTTGCATGGATGCAGATTCTGGATTCTCACATTCCTATAGAGCAGCAACGTGTCCCCAAGTAGAGCCAGATGTTGACCACTACCGGTCAACTACCCATGCAGTACCCCCCCTTTTTGCAAAGAGGGGCAGCACTTGATCGACATGTCCGTGCCATCCTGCAGTCATCAGCAGTTTCATCATTTTAATTGTAAACCCAGTCTGCATGTATGAATTGTAAATAATCCTAGCAGATATGAGTCGTGTATGTAAATTGCCTAGGTGGACCTAACTTTCTAATGGTAATCTACGTCCCGGAAGGTTTTTCGTCTCACCGATCCATGATCGGCAGAGTTTTCCTTCAACCTGACCCCAAAGCCGGGATGGATTTTATCATTCGAATTTTAGGAGAATCCTAGTGTGTTAATCTGCTAGATTATAGTTGTGTTGCAGAAACAGGGCGATTTGTGAGGGTCTATATTAAGTGGGTTTGTCCCCTTAAGATGTAAATTGTAAAAGTCATGATGAAAAGTGTCTTGAGGGTTGAAAAATGTTTTAATCCCCTCATGAGTCCTAAGTCCTAGGTCCTAGGTGATGTTTCCAAAGGCTTCGTTCGATGATCCATTTAAAGAAAATAAATAAAATAATAAAATAATAAAAATAAAAATTAAAAAAATTAAAAAAAAATTAAAAAATGAAATAAATAAAAAAATTATAAAATAAAGCAAAAACCCTAAATAATAAAATAATAATATTTTGAGTGAATGCATGCAAAATATTACTTTTAATAATAAGTTAACAATTTTGATGGATGAGATTAAGAGATGTCTTGATCCTCATCGACGGTCGAGATCATTTCGACATGGATCACTCGAACTAGCCATTGGGATCATTTCCTTTAAATAGGGTGCTAGGGGTCATTTCAGATCATCGGATTTGTGAGTTTGGTACTGAAGAAGCTCTCTTGTAAACTGTTTCTGGTTAATAAAAGAAGACTTTGGGGTCCAAATCTTGCTGGTGTTACTCTCTGAAAGTGCTGTGAGCTAATTTAGTTTCTGCATATTTTATTTTCAGCCATTAATAATAGCTTATTGTAGAGTATTGTGAGCACAAGTATCTTGTTCACTTGCTAGGGTTTGAGTGTTGTTACGGTTTCTGAAGTAATGGCAGGTATTTCCATTACTTTTTGAGATCTAGCAGCATTCTTGTCCTCTTTACTGATGGTTGAAGTGAGCTGTGTAGGAAAACCCTTACTGAAGAAGATTGTCGGGCGTTAGGGGAAGTTCTCGGCTGAACCAGCCAACTCCCGCAAGCATTTTTTGCTGAGCCCAGTTGGATTTGATCCTGGGTCTATCATTCAGTTTATTTTTTCTAATTTGCATGAGAGATTTTCTGAAGTTCTTCATAGTGAAAACCTAAAATTTTTATTCTTTAAAAATATTTCTGTTCTTATTGCTAAATCTGGCTGTTAAGGGGCCAAAATTCTGTAAATTAATCAAGCTGATCTAGGGTTTCAAAATTTTGCTTTATACCCAGTTTTCATTAGGGTTTAGGGTTTTTAGGTTAATTTCTGGCATATACTATTTTAAACTTTCTTTTCTTTCGCAGGTATAGGATTAGCTTTTCGGTAGCAAGGGTTTTGCAGAGGCTGCAAAGTATACATTTAATCCTGGGCGAAAATTTTGGGGCGATCCATTTATATATCGGTGCATTGGCTGAGCAATTCCTGTCAACAGAGGAAGGTTCTCTCTGCGTATGCACGAGGAATCATTCCCATCCGTCATCAAACGAGGCTGCTGAATGCGTTAAGAGAAAAGCACTTAGCGTCGGCATAATTTCAGATGCATATTGCATAAAAAGAAAAAAGAAAGAAGGAGACAGCAAAAGCGCTCAGATTTCGCTCAGATTTCTCCATCGAAAACTGTCTGGCCCTGCATCTATCCAAGTAGAAAATCTAAAGAGTGTTGAACTCGCGTCCTTTTGCACAGTACATAACTCACATTACTTGCGGGAAATAATCGGAAAAAGCTCACGTTGTCAGTTGGCAACTAATCCATCCACACGCAGAGCAAGTTTTTTTAAACACGCTTGAGGTAAGAAAGCCAGTTTCAAACCGATCCAAGCACGTTACTGACAAATTAGAATTCCTCAGCGTGAATAAATTCCAGATTGATGGTGCATTCGGAGTCAGAGAATCAAACCGACTTCAAGAACGCCGACAGGCTGGTCAAGCGATTCGGTGAGATTGAAATAAAACGGTGAAAGGCCATATTACTGTCATGATCAAACCGCAAGTTATTGCCTTATTTACCGTCGGCTCAGGTAATTTTTTTTTCATGTTTGCGTTAAATCGATTCATTATTGTCGTTGACTGTTTATCTATCATCGTGTCTTTAGGGCGGTATTTTCGTTAGACCTTTGGTTTTTTATGCGTAGTTAGGTTTCACGTTTCATTTAGATTAAAATTTTTTATGTTCCCTTCATTCAGAACTTTAGGTTTAGGATTTTGTTATATTATAATTAGATTTTAATTATTGGAGTTTTGATTTTAATTTTAATTTAGAACTAAAATTTTGGTAATTTTACTTTATATTAGATTTTAAGTTTTTTTTTTTTTTTTTTTTAATTTTCATTTTTATAATATGAAAAATAAAAAATGAAAAAGATATTATTTTATTTTTATATAGTTAGATTTTAGATTTAGGTCTTAGATTAATTAATTTTAATTTTCTTTTGGGGATTTGTTTAAGGTTTTAAAAAAAAAAAAAAAAAAAAAAATTAGATTCAGATTTTAGTTTCATTTTCTTTAAAAAAAAAAATAAAAAAAAAAAAAAAAAATTTGAAAAGCGTAAAAAACATCGTGGAAATTTTGCCAGATTCAGTTGTTTTCCTCAGGGAATTATCATGTTATATCTTTTATGCTGAGATTTAAATTTTCAAGTCTGGATACGAATATGATATTTGGTTAATGATTTATGATTCTCGTGGTGGTTTAAAGTATTCATCTTTTCAAAATTCTCAATTGCTGGATATTGTTTTGGTCATTTTAAGAGCATTGTGAGTTTAGCTGATGACAAATGATTGCTGTTCACGGTTTATGTTTTTATATCATCTAACAAGTAATCATTTTAACAACAATCACTTAAGGCATTGGTCTGCTAAATTAATCAAATCCTTTTAGTGCTTATCATATCGTGTCTCGTGTCTCCCAACCAACTGGTCGACAGTTGGTCTTCGTCATATCATAGGGTCTAGCCCCCTTAGCCGCGGGAGACAGGCTTAAACGGAGGGATCGGGGATCAGAGTGACAGCCCCCGGTCTGAGCGTTGTCGTGTCAATCTGCGAGACAACAGGTATACCTCTAGGAGAGAGGTGGGGTGATATGGAACTATAGTCCCAGTACCGCGCATACTTGGGCAGGGTCCTTTGAGGTGTCCTCCTCATGGATCATTACCTTGCTACAGGGGCCCACAATATTTAGTAGCCGAATGGATCAGTGTCAGTGTTGCAGTCAGGTTCCAGAGTGGCAGTTGCAAACTAGTAGTAGTTAGGCGCTGAGGAGCACAGTACAGAGTTGGCAACAATGTAGAGCCAGCGATAGCGAAAACTCCTTGGTGGACAGTGCGATGGTTAGTAGAAGTCGAGACTTCGGAGACAGATGCAACATACATAATTGATTTAGTATTTAGGATGCTTCTCAGTTGCAACAACAAAAGATGAGAGGGAGTTGCAGTGTAGATGCAGATGCAGAGTTGGCAGTAGTATAACAGTGTCAGCAGCAGCACAGATGCAACATCAAAGTTTCACAGTAGTTGGTGGGCAGTGACAATCAGTCACAGTTGCCAGACATCAGTAGCGTGACAAAAGGTATACAGAGATAAGGTGTTGTAGCAGTGGTGCAGCACTAGAACATCTTCCTCGCTAAGAGGGAGTGTAAGTGTCTCAATTAGATTATTAGCCTATTTTTTTAATATTTCCTATGTCTAAACTTAGGAAATCCTGTTAATTAATCAAAATTAATTGAGATAAGGTGTGAATCATCTAGAAATTCACACGGATCAACTTTGATATGATATTAGCCATCTATTAAGATTTAATCTTGGCCGTTGGAGTCCCAACAGAAGATTATAAGAAGAAGTCGATGGGTAGATGGAGAACACACACACTTTAAGATTGATTTCCATGGAGAGTTCGATTTTTCCAAAGAGCAACAGTTAGTTGCTAGAAGAGGTCAAGCTTCAAGAAGGAAACAGAGACAGAGAGGTGTAGGGACAGTGAAGCCGGAGGAAGATTTTCCAAATACGGTGAGTACATTGCAGAGAGGTCGAAATTTCTCCAGAAGGTTGCGCAAAAGATTTAGAAGGCAGTTCGATTTTACTAGGGTGAAGCTGGTTTTCAGTTCCATAGGCCGGAAAGTATTTCCAGAGTGCTAGAGGGTTAGTTTCCCAGTCAACAACAGGCAGGACGACTTGATTTGCAGTTATTCTGGGTTGAGTGTATAGCTAACTGTGCTAGGGTGACGCAGAAGCTGTGCAAGGCTAGGTGGACGACTGGCGTTTCAGTGGCAGTCGAGTTCCAGGATATCTCGAAGTGAGGGAAATTTCCTCCGGAAATATTTTCCAGTATTTTCTCTACATGATTGCCAATTTTTGACATCCAAATTGTACTCAGATTGTGTCACTGCTACATAATAATTAAGACCCTTAACTGCTGCACTGATTTTCCCAAGTTGGGTTTTTCCAGGGACATTTGTCCAAAAACAAGTGTCAATTTTTATGTGTGTGTTAGCTATTTCTTAGTTTTCAACCCTATTATTTTCCGCAGTTTTATTTGTGAAGGTTGCAATGTGATTTATTCAATATTTGTCATAGCAAATAAATTGTTAATTAACAATTAGAAGAATTAATTCCAGTTGCTGCAATAAAAATTTCAGTAGTTGAAATTTTCACACTCAGAACCTGAATATCTAAAGCTTGTATAGGTCTGCTCCCTCTAAAGCTAGACTCCCGCTAAATCTCAAACTCTCACAGATCTAGTATATCACTCTCAATTTTCTTCCCACACCTCTCTATCATTAACTTGTTAGATGCTTACCATTGTATATTTGTAAGGGGTACTTAGCAAGATGCTTAGTAGGGTATATTTGTAAGGGGTACTTAGCAAAATGGTGGATAAGTTGGATAAATGGATGAAACTACTCACCTTGTATCTAGTTTTAAGAGGGTCCCTCCTGAACAATAAATAAATCTGTCCAGGTAAGGGAAGGGTGTGGGTGTTCGAATGAGTGTCATCGATCTTGTTGGGTTACATTGCACTCAGTAGTTCATGAGGACCTCATTAGGACCTACAGTCTAGTTCATGAGGACCTCATTAGGATCTATAGTCTGACGATTATTAGACTTTCTTCCATATGTTATTAGGGGAGCATATGACCACTTTTCATTCACTACTAGACATTCCCTATCATTTGGCAAATTTTCTAATTTTAGGGTTTTCTAATTTTAGTAGGGGTGCCATCTAGGACGACATGTGGCACTAATTAGAGGATTACATGGCTATTTCCACCCTATAAATTCATACTACCTCATGCATACACCTTCCTAGAGTGAGTATGCAATTCCTCCCTACTTTATAGTATTTAACCACCATTTTTCTCTCTCCTCCTCTTGTTAGTTGATTTTTAGTTCTATTTTGGAGTTTATTAACTGAGTTTAATAATTAGTATTTTGCACGTGAAGGTTATTAATTAGTTGTAACTAATTTATAACTCCACTTACTTCCCATTCACTCCATTTTAGGGTATTTTGCTAATTTTGGGTCTCCCAATCTAATTGCAAAATAGGGAAAGTATTTGTGAGTTATATTGAGTACATGCACATGGACCCAAAGCTAATTTGAATTGCTTGGCCTCCTTGAGAGTCTATATGTAGTATTCATGTTCAACAATAACATATCATCATATTTTTATGGGTAATTTGAATTATCTATGTGGTTCATTAGTCAATTTCTCAATAACTTTATTCTCTTTTCTTTCTTGTTTTTCAAGTAGCTAATCTAGTATATCTTCACATTTAGATCTTATGATTTGTGCTTAAAATCTAACAAATCCTTCCTAGTCAAATCAATCTTATCATATCCAGTAAAGAGGTTAGAAGGCGAGGATTTTCTCTTTCTATTTCATGTCATATTGATGTAAAGTGTGAGAAAGTCTAGCGTGGGAATTCAATGCCTCATATAGGGAAGGCAGAAGTGGGAATTTCCCAATTAAGTGGTTTAAGCAATTTCTCCCATTTTGATATAAAGGGGTGGGGTGGGGTTGGGTTAGGCACCACAGGGCACTCGTAGGAAAAACCTTGTATGTTGGAGTGTCACTATAATTCTTATATTAAATTCAATGTTTACATCAATGAATAGGGAGAAGAACCTCATAGAATGATTAGGCTAGATACTTATTATACCTAAAGATTGCATTTTATGGCCATCCTTCGAATAGAAAGACCGTTCTTCTCTCTATTCAAAGCCAACAACTAAAGTTCATTGACCTCTTGACGACGTGAGTACTTCGTTCCTCTGCCATTGGCTTGTTGCCTAAGTTTATGTCAAACAAATTGGTTCTACAAGAGGTAGCCTACTAGACGTACATAAATTGAGTTACAGTTGTTCTCACATGGGTGAAGAAAGCTCTGTATCCTCCTTTTTTGTTAGCCACATGTGCCTACAACATAGATAATGCAAAAGAAGCCAAGTAAATGGGGAGAGATTGGACATCTTCCATTTTGGAATGAAGAGATTCAACCATCAGGAGAGGAACAAGGTATGTTAAGTGACTGACTTCTTGTGGGTGAGAAACGAGATCGAGGAATGGGATCCTTTGAGCCATTTTAACAATAATAAAATATAATTATTGAGATGACCTAAAATAAAATTGGAAGCGTATTCACTCATTCTCTATCTTCATATACAACAATTATGTTGTATATCTAAATAATCTAACCCTACCAACCCCTACCAACATATTGCCATTAATTTAATACCAACATACTGCCATTAATTTAATATCGAATGAGGATATCCCTTAAAAATACACCAACACAACTTTGACCATGGTACACATTGGTAAAGGAAACATACTGCCATTAATTTAATATCGAATGAGGATATCCCTTAAAAATATACCAACACAACTTTGACCATGGTACACATTGGTAAAGGAATTATCCAAAAATGATTTGAGGTTAATAAATCGTGTTACGAAGCCAAAAAGGACAATGAAAACAATGTTAACTGTATGGATTTCACACTACTATTCATAATTGTTTGTCCTTTGAGCTATGCTCATTGTGCTCTTCTAAGAGCCCTTTTTATCTTCACCTTAGCAAATTGTATCTTTTTGGTTTACTTGTCATAGTTTCCACGGTGTGGGGTGATAGAGTTATTGGGTGAGAGAGTTATCATCAACGGTAGGAAACTCCAAATACATGGCCTTCTTTGTAATTAGTTTGTTGTTCTCAAGTTTGTCCAAGAAGGAAATTTATCACAATCACCAACAATTTCCATGTCATTTACATTTTCAATATGATAGATTTATCATCAATGGCAGGAAACTCTCCTTACATGGCCTTCTTTATAATTAGTTTGTTGTTCTCAAGTTGTGAAATTTCCTTCCAAGAAGGAAATTTATCAGAATCATCAACAATCTCCATGTCATTCATTTTTTCAATCTAATAGAGTTATCATCAACGGTAGGAAATTCCCATTACGTGGCCACCTTTGTAATTAGTTTGTTATTCTCAGGTTGTGCAATTGTCCAGGAAGGAAATTGATTAGAATCATCAACAATCTCCATGTCATTAACTTTTTCAATATGCTAGAGTTATCATCAATGGTAGGAAACTCCCATTACATGGCCTTCTTTGTAATTAGTTTGTTATTCTCAAGTTGTGCAATTTCTAGGAAGGAAATTGATTAGAATCATCAACAATTTCCATGTCATTAACTTTTTCAATCTGATAGAGTTATCATCAACAGTAGGAAACTCCCATTACATGGCCTTCTTTGTAATTAGTTTGTTATTCTCAAGTTGTGCAATTGTCCAGGAAGGAAATTTATCAGAATCATCAACAATTTCCATGTCATTCACATTTTCAATCTGCTTCTCACTATGTGTTTTAGACTTCCTTGTCACTAGCCAATGACCTTTTCCTTTTCTTTGTAATTGGTTTGTTATTCTCAAGTTGTGCAATTGTCTAGGAAGGAAATTGAACAGAATCATCATTTCCATTTCATTCACTTTTTCAATCTGATAGAGTTATCATCAACGGTAAGAAACTCCCATTACATGGCCTTCTTTATAATTAGTTTGTTATTCTCAAGTTGTGCAATTGTCCAGGAAGGAAATTTATTAGAATCATCAACAATTTCCTTATCATTCACATTTTCAATCTGCTTTTCACTGTGTGTTTTAGGCTTCCTTGTTTGACCTTTTTCTTTTCCTCTTAAGGACTATAGGCATGTTCTATTCCCTACTTTGATAGGACTATATGCATGTTCTATTCCTACTTTGATACTTTGATAGATTGTCACTGCCATTATCCGACATCACAAGTCTCATTTGTTTTCTTCTCATATTTACTAAAGGCATTGTTCTATTCCTTACTTTGATAGATCGTCACTGCCATCATCCGACACTAAAGTCTCATTTGTTTTCTTCTCATATTTATCTCAAAATGAAGTAAAAACACATTTTTTGGGCCAAAATCGAGACATTCTTAGTAGAATTCCAATGGATCCTTCTCTTGTACTAGCTCCATATTTACCTCTCCATCTTCTTTGGTTCCGTTTCTCCTAAAGGATCTTATTTTTAGATTGTGTATTTGAACTAATTAGAGTATGAGGGTCACTTTGTAGAACGAAATTCTTCATCTTCTTCATCTTACCAACATGATTGGAGTTAAGTGTGAGAGTTTGATTAGCGTGCTTATCTTCAATACTTACATCCTTTTTATCTCCAACTCCTTCCTGCACTTCATACTATAAAGAACTAGTGTTATAGCAGGTTATGTGTGAGAGTTTGATTAGCATGCTTATCTTAAATACTTGCATCCTTTTTATCATCAACTCTTTCATGCTCTTCGCACTATAGGAAACTAGTGTTATAGCAGATGGTCATCATATGTGTTTTGAATACTCCCTTGGATCATAATTTGGAGCAATATCTTCTTCTTTCAGATCAAAGAAACTCAATCCCTGAGCTATCTCAGCTATATATGATATACTTCTAAAACCGATTCCCAAAAATCTGGAAAAAATGCTACTTTTTATTTCGATCAAAGATATTGACCACTTAGCATACTGCCTACAAACTTTTATGGGGAAGAAACGATCATATACTACTTTGCGAAAGAGATCATACATCTTAATATAGGTGTAGTTATCTTCACAAAAATACTTGCCTCCCCTTTCGGGGAAATTCTAGGCTTCCATTATCAAATGCTCAAGTTCCTTTTGAGTTCACATATCCTTTCCGTGAAATCATCTTGGGTTTTGTAAAGATTAAATGAAACCTTATGCATCCAAACAATTGGGGAACACTAATGTGTTGGGTCTATCTCAAATTGTTTTATCTCCTCATGGTATAATTATTCAAATACCTTGCAGAAGACCAAAACAAAAACTATGAATAAGTTTACCCAAATCAAAGACTATCTTCTTATGTAGGTTGTTGGTAGATGATATACCAAACATACATTTCCTACACAATTAATTGAATGAAAAGCCATGCTATCTCCTGGTATGGTTCTACCAGCTCATTGATATTAACGTGATATGTCTTATGAACTTCTTTCATTAGCTATGAAATCCATTTGTTTAGAATACCGAAAATAACAGCATGTGCATCCAAGAAGAAATCAACTTTATATATGGAATCAACTTTATATATCTTGAGGAGCTTAGTTTGCTCTAGAAGGTTCGACATTCTTTAGAATGTAGAAGGAATTAAAGGGGCATGTGTTTTCCCTTCCACTTGTTTAGAATACTGAAAATAGTAGATGATATACCAAACATACATTTCCTACACAATTAATTGAATGAAAAGCCATGCTATCTCCTGGTATGGTTCTACCAGCTCATTGATATTAACGTGATATGTCTTATGAACTTCTTTCATTAGCTATGAAATCCATTTGTTTAGAATACCGAAAATAACAGCATGTGCATCCAAGAAGAAATCAACTTTATATATGGAATCAACTTTATATGTCTTGAGGAGCTTAGTTTGCTCTAGAAGGTTCGACATTCTTTAGAATGTAGAAGGAATTAAAGGGGCATGTGTTTTCCCTTCCACTTGTTTAGAATACTGAAAATAGCAGCATGTGCATCCAAGAAGGAATCAACTTTATATATCTTGAGGAGCTTAGTTTTCTCTAGAAGGTACGACATTCTTTAGAATGTAGAAGGAGTTAAAGGGGCATGTGTTTTCCCTTCCTTCAATCTCATGAGCTACTATTTAGCATCTTCTCACAAGAAGGAATCAACTTTATATATCTTGAGGAGCTTAGCTTGCTCTAGAAGGTTCGACATTCTTTAGAATGTAGGAGGAGTTAAAGGGGCATGTGTTTTGCCTTCCTTCAATCTCATGAGCTACTATTTAGCATCTTCTCACAAGAAGGAATCAACTTTATATATCTTGAGGAGCTTAGTTTGCTCTAGAAGGTGCGACATTCTTTAGAATGTAGGAGGAGTTAAAGGGGCATGTGTTTTGCCTTCCTTCAATCTCATGAGCTACTATTTAGCATCTTCATATATCTTGAGTAGCTTAGTTTACTCTAGAAGGTGCGACATTCTTTAGAATGTAGGTGTTAAAGGGGCATGCGTTTTCCCTTCCTTCAGTCTCATGAGCTACTATTTAGCATCAAAGCTTATAGCACAGTCTCATGAGCTACTATTTAGCATCAAAGCTTATAGCACACCAGTAAATGACCTCGCTGAAATCAAAAACCTTTGTCATACATCCAATGTTCACCAACCATGAAGCTCAAGCTTTGTTCTCCTTCCTCTCTTGTCCTTGCATTTCTAAATACCATTTAAACCCAAGCTTTATTCTCCTTCCTCTCTTGTTCTTGCATTTCTAAATACATATGCAATGGACGAGTGGAAATCTCTGTTATATTGATCCAACCAGTTGATTCAAAATGGTTCACCTTACCTCTTGGGAGCCATATTTCTTCTTATTTTTCTTCATTCTTTTACCTCTATGTGCATCCCAAGTTCTTATCAAAATTCTCTATCCTTTTCGAAGGATTATGACAAATGCCATTATTTATTAAATCTCAAAGTCTCTGCACAATTTTTTCTAAATTATTCCATTGTCATTTAGATACCATCACATATCTTATTAAAAATGATACATGTCAAATCATACGTTACAGCCACATGTACACCTAAATATCATGTGACATGCAGGTAAAAATAGAAGAATGACACATGTCAAATCATACGTTGCAGCCACATGTACACCTAAATATTATGTGACATGCAAGTAGAAATAGAAGGCAGGGTGGAAAAATGGATTGATGAGTGACTATGCATTCCTCTTAGAAATCATAAAATGATACATGTCAAATCATACGTTGCAGCCACATGTACACCTAAATATCATGTGACATGCAACATACAGGTAGAAATAGAAGAATGACACATGTCAAATCATACATTGCAGCCACATGTACACCTAAATATTATGTGACATGCAAGTAGAAATAGAAGGCAGGGTGGAAAAATGGATTGATGAGTAGCTATGCATTCCTCTTAGAAATCATAAGGTAGAGGATGTACAGTAAATTATCCAACAAACACTAATGCAATAAACACGTGGAAATTAGTAGTTTCACAAAAGAATCATTAGGTAGAGGATGTACAGTAAATTATCCAGCAAATACTAATCCAATAAGCAAGTGGAAAT
This sequence comes from Pinus tabuliformis, assembly GCA_031772625.1. Classification (NCBI taxonomy): domain Eukaryota; kingdom Viridiplantae; phylum Streptophyta; class Pinopsida; order Pinales; family Pinaceae; genus Pinus; species Pinus tabuliformis. The sequence goes on along the minus strand of CM062814.1, from coordinate 629,079,266 downwards.
TGATGAGTGGCTATGCATCCCTCTTAGAAATCATAGAAATCATAAGGTAGAAGATGTACAGTAAATTATCCAGCAAATACTAATCCAATAAACAAGTGGAAATTGATGAGTGACTATGCATCCCTCTTAGAAATCATAGAAATCACAAGGTAGAAGATGTACAGTAAATTATCCAGCAAATACTAATCCAATAAACAAGTGGAAATTGATGAGTGACTATGCATCCCTCTTAGAAATCATAGAAATCACAAGGTAGAAGATGTACAGTAAATTATCCAACAAACACTAATCCAATAAACATGTGGAAATTAGTGATGCTTCACAAAAGAATCATGAGGTAGAGGACGTATAGTAAATTATCCAACAAACACTAATCCAATAAACACATGGAAATTAGTAGCTTCACAAAAGAATCATGAGGTAGAGGATGTACAGTAAATTATCCAACAAACACTAATCCAATAAACACGTGGAAATTAGTAGCTTCACAAAAAAATCACGAGGTAGAGGATGTACAGTAAATTATCCAACGAATACTAATCCAATAAACAAGTGGAAATTAGTAGCTTCACAAAACATATCAAGATAGCACAACTCAAGTAGAACAAAGTAGAGCAAATCGGTGTAAGTTGCCTTACATAAAATAATGATTGAATACGCTTGAATTTGATGATTGTAAAAAATGAGTGGTGTGGTATATTTATACCACTCCTACTCAAGGCACTATCCCCAAGGAGGAGGCAATATTCACCTTACCCTCGGGGTAAGGCAAGGGTACGTTGCCTTACGTAAAATAATGATTAAATACACTTGAATTTGACGATTGTTAAAATGAGGGGTGTGGTATATTTATACAACTCCTACTTGGGTTAAGACACCATCCAAAGAGGAGGCAATACTGACCTTACCCTTCTTCTAGGGAAAGATTGACCTTACCCTACATAAAAATGAAAAATGAAGTATAGTAAAGTGTGAAGTATAATAAATTGTAATAATGTTGTAACTACCCACTACTATCTATATCTGAACTCGTTAAGAGCCTCAACTACCTATAAAGTGGCATGACATGTGGTAAAAATGAAGTATAATAAAGTGTAATAGTGTTGCATCTCCCCACTACTACCTATAGCTTGACTCATTAAGAGCCTCAACTACCTATAAAGTGGGACGACATGTGGTCACAAGTGAACATTAGTCAAGCACCCCCCTTAAGTTGAACAAGGGGTCACAAAGATGACATTACATCCATATATGATCATAAGTGAACATTAGTCAAAATATTTCGGCACCCCCTTAAGTTGAACAAGGGGTCATATAGATGACATTACATCTATATATGATCATAAGAGATCAGCATATCACCTCGCTATAATCCTACAACACCCCCTTAAGTTGAACAAGAGGCCACAAAGATGACATTACATCCATATATGATCATAGAAGATCACCATATCACCTCCCTATAATGCTAGGTTAGGGTCATCGAAAGCCATACAACTCATAAAGAAAGAATTCACGATTTAGTAGTGGAAATTATCACCCTAAAAAGGGTATTTCGTGGAACAAACTCATATTTTGCAAGTAGAGGAGGACCAATTGAAATAAGGGTCCATGATGAGGGTGACTATAGTGGGTCCATGATGAGGGTGACTATAGTTGTTGGGAATGTATAGCAAGAAAGTTAAGAGTGGCAATGACCCACTTGGAGCAAAGATGCCAGCAATGAAGGAGAGGGAGCATTAACATCATGCAATATTGGCAACTTGAAGTGGTATCTGTCATCATTGAATTGGATATTATCTATGTTGCACGAAACTTCTAGGAACCCGACATTTCGGGCCGTACCCATACCCGAAACTCCGAAACTTGGCTGAAACTCAACCATCATGTAATCATCTATGAGAGTTAATATAGGTTTGTTTTTCCTTCTAAATTGTCATCTATGGGTCTTATTCCCTTTTCTCTTACAAGATAATGTGTTATTCATTTATGTATTTGTATATATTTTTTTATATATACATATATGACATTTTGGTTGACGTTTCCATTTTTGGGAGGTGACGTTTCTAAATGTACCCATTTCGGAAACTATGAAACATTTCCGCGTTTCATGCAACTTAGGATATTAGTATGTTGCACATTTGGATAAGGCCCGTCAATATGTTGCACATATAGAGAGACTTCATAATTGGATTTCTTAGCAGAAGAGGGATCATATTCATTTATGTATTTGTATATATTTTTTTTATACATACATATATGACATTTTGGTTGACGTTTCCATTTTGGGAGGTGACGTTTCTAAATGTACCCATTTTGGAAACTATGAAACATTTCCGCATTTCGTGCAAAGTTAGGATATTAGTATGTTGCACATTTGGATAAGGCCCGTCAATATGTTGCACATATAGAGAGACTTCATAATTGGATTTCTTAGCAGAAGAGGGATCATCATTGGATTTCTTAGCAGAAGAGGGATCATCATTGCACTACCCATCAAGGGAAGGTAAGGTTGCATATTTTCATTAATATTGTGAAGGTTGGAAGAGTCCTTCACAATAGAAGAGGGGTTGGATGAGTGGGTGGGTCCAAAAGTTCCTAACAATTATCCAAAAGAAGAGCTTGAAAAGGTACCCATGGGTGTACCATGGTGTGGTAATGTCCACCACAACAAATCGAGTCATAAAAAAAAATTGTTGAAGAAGAGCCCTGTTAAATAGAAACTTACCGAGAGTCATCAACAAGTAACTTTGCTAAAGAAGAAGGGGCATGTTAAATAGAAACATGATAATAATCATCATTGGAAAAAAGTGATGGAAGAGATCTTGGTGGACTGTGAGGAATAATTTCACCAAATATAGCCTCATGGTGCTTAGTCACATGGTGATTGACAAGGTCATGAAAATGATACCCCCACCCCCTTGGAAAAGAATAACTATATAGTTTGGTGAGGAGTATATGAAACATGTGATATAACGTACTTTCCATGAGGTGGCTGCACCTATGCACTTGATCCAAATATCCTAAAATGTGAAATAGAGGGATTTTGCCCATGCAAACATTCATGAGCAGTCATATTGGAGACAACACAAGTAGGAATGTGGTTGATGATAAATGCTACACAAATAAATTCCTTTTGTTGAGAAATCAGAATTTGTTGAGAAATCATAATGCATGTAGATTAGGGTGGATTTCTCTTGCTTGATAATCACTTGTGAATTTGTTGGCTTCATTATTAAATTTTTATGTTTTATTTCATCAAGGAATTATCAAAAGTACAAAACATGAAGATCACAAGAGACAAAAACACAAAGATATAGGTTCCAAGCGAGGGCAAAAACCCCACAAGGGGGGGAACCCAAGAAAATCCTCTTCTTATGGAATTAGATCAAAGCGAGATATCCAAGACCCAAGACGAAGGCCAATACTACCACATAGACCCAAGTCAACCCTCCATCAATCCATCTGCAACAAGTTATAGTCATCAAATGTCAACGTTGGTTAAATCTATGAATTCTGGTCCATCCCTGAAATTTCATCCTACCTGAAATCTCGGGGCTTGAAATTTACTCTGAAAAATTGTAGAAGATACTCACACGTGTGAATAGATTAGGGCAAAAAACCAAAACTTTTTCTCTCCTTTGACTTCAGTCTCTTCCTCCTCTTACTTCGTTGATTTCCTTCTTCTTGCTTGTAGAGAAATCGAATTGATTGCCAAAATGTGGAGCACAGTTTCCAATATATAGTTGTTCAACCATATGAAGAGAAACAACTTATGGTTTCGCTGACTTGTCCATGGAGGGCTAACTTGGTCTTGTGGTGACAAAATTGACTCATTTGACTCAAAATAAAAAAATAAAAAAATGTCAAACCCCACCTACCTGCTTGCTGGTCGATCTCTCTTGATACTTGCCTGATATCTCTACCTCTTTCTTAGATCTTAGGGTTTTCGCACTATGCCGAATCGAATCCCCGTTGTGGGATGGTTATGCCTCTTTATCAAACCCACAGCACCAAACTCCTGATGATTCGCCTCCGCCCTACCATTCGGTTAGTGCACCCGGTTATAAAATAAGTATCCCCTCTGGCCTCGTTAATATCCGGGAGGACAAGCCTTAGATCTTGATGTCAAGTCAAGTCTGTTGCTCATCCCCGGGCCTGAGGGTTCCTCTCCCATCCATCCTTATCGGTGAAGGAAGACTGTCACATGCAGAAAGTAGAACCCGGAGAAAGGTCTCACCTAAACAGGGCTGTGGCTTTGGCTGTACCCTTCCGGTCGTCGAGGCAATCTCGCCTAGCCTAGAAAGGTGAACCTGTGAATAATGAATGGGTGTGGCGGGATGCCGAGACGCGGCGTAGTTCCGAAGAACGTAGTACCGGAGGAACGGAGCCGACCCATACTCCCTCTGAAAGCCAAGAATCGGACTATGAATATGAATCAGAATCGGAAGAATCGGACTCTGAATCAGAATCGGAATATGAATCAGAATCGTGCACCCATCGAGGATACGTCCACCCATCCCATAAATATGTTTCCCATGGAAAATACTTGGAATTGTAGGCATGCAGGCAGGATGGAGAACCACCGGATGATGGGAAGAGATCCCGCCTATCTGCATACCCATGGAAGAAGAAGAATGGATAGCCTAATAAGGATAAATGGATGAAAGTATGCAAGCGGGTGAAACGAGAGACATTGAAGGAGGATTGCTCACCCAATAAGGACGAGTAATCCTTAGCAAGTAGTGGAGAAAGGCACGGATATGAGCCAGCTAGGACCGCTGCACTCCCTCAAGAAGAAGGATGGGTAATGGGAAGCATCCAGGGGTGAGAGGGCCTCAGGGAAGGTTGCCTACCGTGATGAAAGGCTCATAACGGAGTCGTGCCGATCCCAGAAATAGAAGAACTAAGCCGTCAGAGAACTAGTTTCACTAATAGAAGTCAAGAGTTAGGTTCTACTACCTTACCACCACTTGGGATGGCTGTGGCCAGGAGCGGTGATGTGAGCGAGGCCCGAGGCCCTCCACTTAACAATGTAAGAGTATTGGCTGCTGTTACGTAAGCAATGTAATAGTAGTGGTTGCTGTTACATAAGTGTGTGGAGGTTGGTTCCCCGAACCTGGCCAGGGAGGACGATCCTCCCCAACTGTTTTCTTCAGAGCCCGCTCGGGTTGCCGAAGTCTTCGCGAAAGCCCTTTCCGCGAGAGGGATGATTTATCCTTTTACGGGCTGCTTCCCTCGAGCAGCAGGTTTGGAGTATATCCTCTTATTCCTTTGCGTGCACGGGCTTATCCCGCCGTGCCAACCTTTTGATTGTACGCCATTCGACTTATCCTTATGCGCCCACTGAGGTTGCGGTTTTTATCACCGACATGGTTGTTCGATGCGAGAGCTTTTGGGACTCTCGGTCACCGTGGTCAATGAGTTATGTGAGTAATTCGAGATATTATATATGTAATTATGGTCATGATCGAATTCATGACGATCGCTTTGCCTGAATGAGATAGGTAATTACGCTTTAGCAGAGCATGCATATATTATATATGTCATTATGCAATCGAGATCTCGAACTAATTGGTTCATTTCGACCAGTGATTCCAGTCATGAATGAGATCTATTATATATGTCATAAAGTTCATAAATCAAAAAGTGATTCTAATCCAATCAATTGTTAGCTATCTCCCGTTGTGAGTGCATACTCTCTATGATGGTTTCATTATTCTACAAAAAACTTCATTTCTTTGATGCTTATCTACTAAATGGTGCCAATATCTTCCCCTCGACCGTCGAATTGAAAGGCTATGGGAAGGAAGCAAGATAAAATAGAGGATTGTGCAAAGTGGGAAATTCCTAAGTGACTTATTGGGTGAGGGGGAACCTGGCCTATCAGTTCTCAATTCGACACCTTAATACTGGTAAATGAAAGAGTGAAAAGGAGACATGTTCTACTCTCCAATTTACCGCTTAGAGTCCACCTTTGTCATGGGGGGATGAACCAGCTACTTTATATAAGGCCACCTTTTAGTACTTCATTTACCACTCCCTTAATGATTGGGGTAAAGCGAGCCAGCTTTCGTCTCTCATGGCTGGAGCTGGCTTTCTTACTGGCTTTGTCTGGCACGGTTGGTTACATGGTGAACTTGTCAAATTGACAACCGGAGTTTCTATCGATCACTTTCGGAGATACCTCTTGCAAGCGCCTACAGAGCCACTACCAGTCCTTATCTTTTTGGCCTTGGCTTTACCCTCTGACTTGACGAATGAGGGCGACTTATGTAACGAAGTAAATACCAGGTCTTTTGTTTCCCCCCCTGAGAAACCTCTGCCTTCCCAGGTAACCTTTCCTCCCCCGCATAATCTAGGTTAACCAGGAAGCTCCATTGGTAGGTCTTATACTTCGTTTCCACCCCAGAGTTAACCCTTCATCTCCTTATTAACTCTTAGCTAACGAAGAAAAGGTAAACCCCATATCCGAGCCAAGCCTTCCTGTATCGAAGTATGACCTAATGTTTTCTTTATAAGGTCCTGCTCCTGATGAGGCTCAAGCAGGTAAGGTCCCAGGACTGGTCCCGACCTTCCTTACGCTATGCTCAGATTCAGATAAGGTTTTTCCCCGACCTGAGGATAAGATCCCGTATTACCTGGGCTCGGGTAAGGTCTAGTAAACCAGATTCATACTGTTCAAATTGATCTTTATCTATCTTCGATTCCTTTTTTATTTCATTTTCTGTTGGCAAGCATTAGGCAAGAACGATTGACAAGCATGCTTTCGTGACTTATCAATTTCTAATTAGTCTAAAGGGCAAGCCCGACGAAGGAGGGTCAATTACCTCTTCTAAGAACTGCTCTTTGTTCTTTCACTTTCAAATCAAATTGGTTGCTTTCAGATTTTATATTCCTCGTTATATATGAGATTATTCAATGTTGGATTTGATTCCTTATATATGATTTGATTCGTGACAAATTGCAGAGATTAAGCGTGACAATTTGTTCCATCAATATCTCTCTTTCCAGCGCTACATGTGTTCTTAGGCCAGCCATTCATTGTTTCTTAGGCTATGAATGTGTTCTTAGGCCAGCGTCTCATTGTTCGTAACCCCTAGCTGGTGTCCTGCTACGCTATCCCCACAAGAAAGAGACTTCTGGATCAACTGCTCCTGCTACCTTGGCTTCTACCCATGCTGCTGGTTCAACTGAAACTACTGCTACTGCCGGATATAGCTATGTATCTGCCTCTCTAGCTAATCATGTTGTAACCCCTTATAGCTTTTTTAGAGGCCTTCTAAGGTGTTCTATTTTAAATTCCCGTTACGGCTGCTTAATATTCTTAATCTATTGCTAGATCAGCTGCTATAGAAAGCGCTAGCTCTTGGTCTGGAATGCACCCAAAAGAACAGATCGATTTCTATGTGCTCCTGGACTTGGAATTGGATCCGCGGGGACATAAACCGCTACGAGGTCTGCTCTCTCTGCTCCTTATGCTTGCTCCTATAGAGAATCTGAAACTAGCTATGGTTCTCGATCTGGAAGGGGTGAAATTTTTTCTTACAAAATAGTCCACTTCGACCTTTGGTCTGAATGCACACGTTGTGGATGTGATGTAGCGCGTTGATACGATGTTATGGCAACCGTCTTTGGTTATTCATGAGCGATTTTATTTTTGGGTTGTTTTTCTTTTAATATTTTTTTGCTCTTGCTGTGGATTTTGGTATTTTAGTTTTGTAGCTATTATTTTCTTGTTGTTGCTCTGGATGTTGGTATTTTCAATTTTGTGGTTATTACTTTCTTGATGTTGGTCTGGATTTTGGTATTTTCAGTTTTGTAGTTATTATTTTCTATATCTTCAGCATGGCCATGCTTTTTCATTTCTTTCTTTCTTATTACCTATTTTTTGTTGTTGTTTTCCTTCCGGGTTTAATGGACTGAAATGGAACTTGCCCAAGTAACCCACAGATACAATGGTTACAAGTGAATGCTTAAGGTTAAGGTACGTTTGAGATCATTTATCTGATTTTGGTTGAATTTCTGAATTGTGGATGCCACTGACATTGAATCTTGTCCAATTTGCTATAATTGTGGGTTTATTTATTTGATTTTGGGCAAAGAGCTGACCTCAAGTCCTGACCAATTTGCTATAATTGTAGGATGTAACGGACATGGTGAAATTCGGCAAGAGTGGGCAAGAGCAAATAAGGGAGGTGGGAAAATACTTTAGGGTATTTGATTCTTACACTTCCTCTGTTGCTTCAGCAGAACCTTGGATTATGGTTGAATGGCAACTGCGATGACTAAGAAGAATAAATTATCTCTTGAGGCACCCTTTAATTATGCTGGTGGAAACCACTAAGGAACCTCACTGCATCTAGGTAAGTGGTTTCGCCCCTGTAAAGATACATGAAGTCTAATATTCCTCTACATGAAGGGAAATTTTGATGCATGATGATTGAGTATAGAAGTAAGTAGGTATGATACATGATGGTAAATACAAAGAATGTTGTTGTAGATGATGAATGAAATGATGGTAATTGATGGTTGAGTTGTTCTATGTAACTGAATAGAGATAGTTTTTGATGTCTTGATGTTTCCTCCGTTCAACGAGAATCTGGTTACTGAAGATTAAAGTGAAGTGAAGAGTAAGTGGTGCATTGTTCTATCAATTTATTGTTTTATTTCTCCTTGGTCTAGTTTTGATCCTGTAATTGAAGAAATGAAATGATGATGTAAATTGAGGTGATGTATAAGCTATATAGTCAGTTAGTTTTCTCCCCTTCATTGGATAAATTGCATTCTAAATTATGCTCTGCGGCTATAAACTCTGTATGTATGAGCAACTTGTTTGTTGCAGTTGTTTGCCCCTTGTATTTTCTTAGTTAAACTATCTATTAAATTATTTTAGAATTCAATGTGTTTTTCTGAATTTCCCTTGCATGATTAATTCAAGTTGTTTCATTATTTTTGTCCAGTAAAAGAAAATAATATTTGGTTAGTTAGCCCCTTAGCAGATTGATTGGATGATGTGTCTGATCAATGGTCAGACAATTAATTTCATTGATTTGATTTCCTCTTTCCTTATTAAATTGATGAATATATTGTAATAGTGGTGCCTTTCTCCTGTGTAGTGATGTGTTCTATTTCCCATTTCTTGAGGAGAGAGTCAAAATGATGGGAGCTTGAGAAGTATCAATGTATTTCTATTGGTTATCTTGTGCTTTATCTATGTATTTCTCTTTCTGGACTATAGAGTGACATCTTGTTCCTCTAGAGTGAGTTCTCTAGTGAGGTGAAAATGGGTGTTGTTAGTAATCAAACAACTACCAAACAATAAAGATCAATGAGACAAGAGGACACAAAATGTAGGTTGTAAACCAGGGCCAAAACCTCTCCTCTTTAGAGGAAAACCCACAAGAATTCTTCTCTTATAAAACTTCAAATGCCGAATTCCAAGACCTAATACCCTTGTCAAAGACCCTTCCAAGACCAAGTCAATCCTTCCTCCTTGATTAGCTTTCCTTCCAACAACTTCTCCAGCACCTTCGAATCTAACAACTTCTCCAGCAACTTCGAGCCCAATAGTTTCTTCTACAATTTCGACCTACTGCAGGAACCCTAGCTTTTGCACGTGTGGGAAAAGATGGTGATTTCTTCTTTCTCCTTCGCTGGGGGATATTCTTCTTCATTAGTAATTTAGTGTGCAAAATGCTCTTTTAGATACCAATTTCGACCTTCCAATGTGACTATAAATGTTGGTCTAGATGTAGCAAGATGATGCCCTAGATCTTGCACGTGAAGAGATATAGCCTAAAATAGATTCAAAATTTCTTTTTTTCTTTTTCTAGCTTCTTTTCCTCTATTTCACTCTTCTTTGGTCTTCTTTCTTGCCTTGGTCGAACTTCTTGAGAGCTGGATGGATATCCTTCAAGTGAGGTCGATGTCTCTTATATATAGGCTCCTTAGGAGGCCGAATTGTTGTCCATAAGGCCAACTTGATCCTTCTTGTAGGCCGACTTGTTGCTATTGTTTGACAAGGCTTTGGAGGGTTTTTATGACACTTTTGACTTTATAAATTTTTTTCTTTACAATATACAACATGCCCAAAGGGGTCTTACACGTATGACAATGACTCTTTTGACTTCATAATTCTATGACAAACCTAGAAGCACTCAATGGGGGGTTGACCTACAAATAAATTTACCCATGATTTCAAAATATAATAATAAAATTTATTTTTCTCTTCTCATCAAATACATAAAATCATGAAATTATGATTACATTAGACATTATGAAGACCGAATCTAGTTACACTTTTTAGCACTCCCTCTTAACTAGGGAGGTATTCACAATCCATACAAGGTACTTGGACATTCTCATATTGAAGAATTCACATAAGGAGTTAGATTGGTAAGCCATCTCATAAGCTATCTTATTAGCTTATATCAGTGCATCTCATCATATCAACCAACATTGTCACATAGCAAGGCCTTGACTAACAACTCTATCTCTCCACAAGATCAGAGCACAATGTTGGCGAAACATTCACTGATAGACACCACCATCATTGTCCCTTAAGGCACATACCCCATCCAGATGTTCACAAGGTATGTCCTTTTAAAATTTAGGACCATTCTTGTCTTGCAATAACACATCCTCAAGGAATTGCCTCTTCGACTACCCTTGCCTATTGGATATCCTACCACATCCTCAAAGAGTATTGGAATCTATCTCAAATGCTTATCCAATCCTCCATTCTTTCTTCATAACATGAAGACAAGAATGATGTGTCTATCTCTCCCTCTCAACTAGGGAGGATCTACACATTCCTATAAAAGGAATATTCCCAAGCTCCCTTTTAACAAGGGACTTGCCCAAGCTCCCTCTCAACTAGGGACTTGTTTCCAATAGCAACTATCTGCTCTTTGGTGGAGATCATGGTACTATCAGCTGCTTGTAGGGCTCCTCTTTCTGCATCATGTCATGAACTTCATCTTCTTCATTATGGAGCCTTCTTCATCATAACTTCTTTGTAGGGCTTCGACCATCTTTCTCTGTCACTTCCCTTCAACAAACCATAGGGTTGAACCATGATCTTTAGTGGAGATCATGGTACTATCAACTGCTTGTAAGGCTCCTCTTTCTGCATCATGTCATGAACTTCATCTTCTTCATTATGGAGCCTTCTTCATCATAACTTCTTTGTAGGGCTTTGACCATCTTTCTCCATCACTTCCCTTCAATGAACCATAGGGTTGAACCAATAGTCATGTCATCCTTCTCTTCATCGGAAAGTGATCTTCTAGTCCACATCTGGCTTTCCTTCATACAACTACCTCTTCCAAGTCATGTTTCTTTCAGGATCTTCCATCCAATCTCATGAGTACTAGTTGTAGGTGACATCTACAACTCTATTTCGGTAGCTTTGTTTCAACCCAACAAAATGTTTTGAAAAATCAAAATGAACATCAAATCAAAGTTACCTTTTTATGATGGCCCTTTGTCATGACATCAACTTCTTGCAACATCAACATCTTGCACATGTATGAACCCATCTTCAAGACATTCAATTACCAAGATTCTTCTTTTGTAGTATATATATATCACGGTCTTTATACCTCCTTCTTCCATGGAGATGTCATAGCTAATTCTTCTAGTTATCAGATGTTGATCATTTATCTTATCTTACGTCACTATAGTTACATCTTTCATGAAATTTTCTTCCTTTCTTCTTTTCTTCACATATTGCTTTCCCCAGGATACTCTTTACAGGGTTCTTTCAATAAATGAACCATGATTGTTAACCACCTCAAATTCCAGACGAGGTCATATTATGTTGATTTCATCTTATCAATATGTAGAAGAGTTCAAGGCACATTGTCTACATGCCTTCATGCATCATTCTAATGGAAGAGATCTTTCTTCTTCGATCATGCTCATGAGATAGAGCATTCAACCATGTTATTTGCAACTATATGATGACATGACCTTATCTATTAAATATATACATACATCTTCCTTCATGTGGTCAACTAGACTTCCTTCGGTCACTTCCTTTCCTTTGCTTGAAGATGAAAGTACTTCAACCAACTTGGCATGTTGCACATCTTGGTCATCATACCTTACTAGTGGATCCCACACAAGGTGGAATGTGGATTATCTGTGTGGCACTTGCTTTTTCTAAGTAGAGGTGAACCTTCTCATAAAGGTTCCAATGGAGGATCTTAATGATCCTCATTTTGCAAATGCTCCTTTCTAATAATGATGATATATGATGATCTCTTTATCTTCTATTTTTGCTAGACGACTTTGTCCAACCATATATACTACTACTATGGTTATCCTTTTATGCTTTCAATGAAGAGGCCATGAGTTACTTCCTCTCTATTATGATGACTACTTTAACCACATAGACTTCTACTTTGGCTATGTCATGCTTCTACGATGATGTCATCTTTCTTTCTGCTACAATGCATCCTATCATACTTGTGATGCTTCCTTCATGACTACTATAAACAAAGTGGAGGAGGTTATTTCAGTCATAATAAAGGTCTTTCATTTCTTCCTTCTTTGACTTCTTCTTTTCTGGTTCTTTTACTTCTTCGATGATATGGGCTTCATTGCTATCTTTTCTTTTCTTTTCTTGTTGTCCTTTTTAAGTTTAGGACAATTCCTCTTAAAGTACCCATATTCATTACATTCATAGCTTTGGATCTTTGACATGTTAAGATTCTTTCTTTTTCCGAGGATCGAAGTTTCCAAACTTCCCTTTCTTTCTAGCCATAACTGCATATGCTTGAGTTTGATCACTTGATGCAACATCTCTTTTTGCCTTCAACCTAGTTTCTTCAATCTTACATATTGACCAAAGTTCACTGAATGGAGTGGCTTCCTTCTTTCCATAGATACTTGATACAAAGTCGCCCCATTCATCAGGTAGTGCATTGACCACAATAATGGTCATTTCTTTTCTCCTAATTCTTGCAGTTGAGCACTTATTTGAGATACCTTTGTAAGGCATGAGGCTATTCCTTCATCCTTATATACCTTCATTTTGTATAGTTTGGTTCTCAATGATTCAACTTCTCCTACAATGCTTACAGAAAACAAATTTACCAACTTTTCATAAATATCTTTCGATTTCTCCAATTTTGCTATATAAGGGATGAGGGAATCCTTGATTGATTCTATGAGGATTCTTTGAGCCCTTATTTCCCCTTTCATATATTTTGATATATTTTGATAGTGCTTGAGCTTGTTCTTGAGATTGTTTAGAGATTGAACCCTTAACATATTCAATAACTCAATTCTCTATGAGGATTAAATCTATCCTCTTTTCACGTGGAAGGAAATTTGATGACCCAACCAGTTTGTTGCTCTCCTTGCCAAATGAAGTCACGTTGATAGTAGATTTAGATAGAAATATAAAAATAATTGTCAAGTGAAGATGCTCCTTTGATGATGATATCTTCAACTTGATGCTTTCTTGATGATGTTGATTTAATGATCTTCTTCAAGTATGATGAAGTGCTCATTCTTGCTTCCTTGTTAGATGATTGTAGAATGTGTAAGCTTCCCAAGAATGCTTCAACTGTAGTCCTTCTTTGAATGGAGGTAGGGTTTTTGTGGTCTTCTTCTTCAAAGTGGTGTTCCTTATAGATGATGTGATCCTTGTGATGAGATGAATGGTCATCCTTGATGCTTCTTAGTTCTCCGCGATGATCTCCTTGTGCTTGGCCCTTATGTATCCATCTTTAATGGAGTGATCTTCAAGCTTCCTTTCCTTGTCGTAGTCACTTTAACTCTGATACCATGTTGAGAAATCTAGGGGCAACTAGATTAGGTGATATCTCTTACTTTGATAACTACTTGTGATGCCATTTTACTTAACTTCATTAGCTTCTCCTTCAACTCGATTATTATTGTGTTTTCTATCATCAAACAGCGACCAAACAATAAAGATCAATGGGACAAGAGGACATAGAATGTAGGCTGTAAGCTAGGGCCAAAAACTCTCCTGTTGAGAGGAAAACCCACAAGAATTCTTCTCTTCTTATAGAACTTCAAATAACGAATTCCAAGACCTAAGACCCTTGTCAAAGACCCCTCCAAGACCAAGTCAATCATTCCTCCTTGATGAGATTTCCTTCCAGCAACTTCGACTGCAACAACTTCTCCAACAACTTTGACCCCAATAGTTCCTTCTACAATTTTGACTTACTACAGAAACCCTAGCTCTTGCACGTGTGGGAAAAGATGGTGATTTCTTCTTTCTTCTTCGCTTGGGGACCTTCTTCTTCCTTGGTAATTCGGCTTGCAAAATGCTCTTTTAGATACCTAATTTTGGCTTTCCAATATGACTATAAATTTTAGTCTAGATGTAAGATGATGCCCTAGATCTCACATGTGTGAAGAGATATAGCCCAAAACAGATTCAAAATTTTGTTTTTCTTCTTCAAACTTCTTTTCCTCTATTTTGTTCTTCTTTTGGTCTTCTTTCTTGCCTTGATGGAATTTCTTGAGAGCTGGATGGATATCCTTCAAGTGAGGTCGATGTCTCTTTTCTTGAGAGCTGGATGGATATCCGCAAGTGAGGTCGATGTCTCTTTTCTTGAGAGCTGGATGGATATCCTTCAAGTGAGGTCGATGTCTCTTATATATAGGCTCCTTAGGAGGTCGAATTGTTGTCTTGTAGGTTGATTTGATCCTTCTTGTAGGTCAACTTGTTGTTGCTGTTTTGACAAGGTCTTGGAGGTTCTTTATGACACTTTTGACTTTATAAAAAATTTTCTTTACAAGATACAACATGCCCAAAGGGGTCTTACATGTATGACAATGACCCTTTTGACTTCATAATTCTATGGCAAACCTAGAAGCACTCAATGGGTGCTTGACTTACAAATAAATTTACCTTGCATGAAGCCCATGCTTTCAAAATAATAATAATAAAATTTCTTTTTCTCTTTTCATCAAATACATAAAATCATGATTACATTAGACATTATGAAGACCGAACCGAGTTACACTTTTCAACAATTTTTTATATTTTCTAGTGATGAGTCCTAAGACTTGATGTGTATGGATTGAAACATGAGGAGAAATGCCATGTGGGTCCACCTGACAAGTCCTAAAAGATCAGTAGAACCCTTTCCCCATCCTAAAGCTCATAGACAAAAATAAAACCTCTGCCCCATTCAGACCATACAGATACATAGTCATAGAGAGAGAGAGAGAGAAGCCTTCCCCCATAATCAAATTCGCTCCCCCTTCATTCGTCAATCCTACTTCCCATTCATTCAGAGGTTAACCCTCCCCTGGTAATTCGATGTTGAGGGTAGGTAGGCTTAGCACAGTGGACATGACCATATGAGGAGCAACCAATGATGGGCTATCATATTCCTAGTGTTATTGGCAGACCCTTGAAACTCATATGTAGGGGAAATCCTAGCTTTTGGCTGCACTGGAGGGAGTAACATTGGGAGAGTCAACTCTATAGTATGTTCTCCAACTTTTTAACAACAGGAACATGTGAGTATAGTCCCCTTTATCCAGATGATAGTCCCCTTGATCCAAATGATAGTTAATGAACACTTCAAAGAATAGCTATACTTCGCAAAAACATTTCTATAAAGAATTTATTACTTTACTTAACATAGTGAAGTGAAGGAAGAAGCAACTTCTATTTGTAGGGTTGTCTATATCTCTAGGAGAATTTTTCTATAAAAGATCGCTTTGTTTATCCTTGTTTCATCAAAAGTGGGCCTTTCATAAAATGTATATCTTATTTACAAACTAGACCTATCCTCTCTAGTAATGGAACCAACACCCATCTACCAAATGTCTTCTATTATTTTGAGATTGGGTCATCACCTTTGTTTGAAACCTAAACCCAACACCTGAAGCGACATGATGGAAACACCATATGGTTGACCAGACATTGAACTTGCTATTTAAGTGAGAGGACATGCAGGGAGAAAGATGCCCCCTTAGATGAGATATTTGTAATCATAGTGAAATTATGTATGTTAAGTTGATCCTATCATTGGTAAGGTTGCAACACAAATTCTCTACTAGATCAAGGTAAGAAATTGGGTGTGTATGAAATAATGAATTATTGCACCCATACCTCCATTTGATCTATTACCAAGGGGGCGTACCCACCTATTGATCTAGATCTTTTACTTGGAATCACTACTAACAAAAGGTGTTGTTCATTGAACATGAGGATGGGTTCTATTTATTAAAGTGCCACTGTATCACTTATGAGGAGAAAATGTAACAACAAAACTACATCGTACACCAATGCAGTGTCTCTTTTAAGTATATGTTATAAAATTGATCTTTAACTTTGAATCCTGAACTATGAGAGAGAAATAGTCTCATTGTTATTTAACAATTCGTGCTAAGTATATAGAGATAAAAAAAAGGAGAGAAGCGAAGCTGCAACTATTGGCTATGATGTGCATAAAGTTGGAACAAGCTACAATTTGAAGGACAAGCAACAAATTCTCCCCCAACTACAAGCGCATTCTCTTAACTCAAGAGTTACACCTACACTAGTAGTTTACCCCATGGTTCTATAGTGGAGAGGTGGTAAAATCTTGGTCATCTCCAAAATTTCATCTACCTATAAATCTTCTATCACAACTAACACTACAAATGTACTGCCGAACTACTAATTTACTACTAATCATAACTCTTCATTTATGCACTACTACATCAGTTTACACCCATTTGAGCATTTGGGACACCATTTTTCACTATCCATCTTGGCATTGGATTTGAAGTCCTAACACAGGATAGAGAAACCATGCTACACCCTTACCAATAAGCAATCTCAAATGTGGCATAAAATAATGGTCATCTCATTTCCAGGAGGCACCAATCATTTCTTCTTTTTTGCTATCCATTGATCTCACCCCAAATAAGTGCATAGGGTGCATCGTATAATAAGAATTTCTCTCCTTTCTATCCATCATTCTTAACACTTCCCACTACTTAAACTACGAACTCTCCCATGTATGTTCCAAACTATGAACTTCTGTGCCTCTCCCATTTTCAAGCTATGAACTATCTATGAACTCTCCTTGTTTCCAAGCTATTGATGAACCTCCTATCCCTCACAATGAATATGACTATCTACCTAGCTTAGAACCTATCTCAAATTATATTTCGCTGCCAATGAATGAACGAATCTACCCCTGTTTACACACACCACTTTGTTGGTGCATAATAGATTTTAAAGTAACCATGCGAAGTGCAAATAAATGTGATGAATAATAAAAATTCCCAATAATCTGTTAGACAATATTTCCATAGTCATGTGCACTACATTAAATAGATAAAGAGTTTGCATTCGCTAAGTGCTAAAATAGGGAATAGTTGGCATAGGAAATATCTTCATCTTCAACACGACAATTGGGGTCGATGATGATAAGTGTGCATACATGGTTCCTCTATGACATACAGAGATTATGCACACAAATATTTTGTTCTCCAAGTTAGTTGGGCCAGTGGAGGAGGTGGACCTTTTTGGTCACCCAGTTACTCATGCGATTCCAATAGTGTCTAAACATCCTCATGCATGACTTCTCTGCATTAAATGCTAATGACTGACAACATAAAAAGGCATTTGACTAGTTTGATAGAGTTAATGTTAATTTTAGACAACAATGGCATGTTCTATGCTTAAGAGCAATTTTACTTCAATTTTCTTACTAGCCCAATATCAATATCCAAATTAGCAATCATTGCGACATGATAGTAAAATGTAGATAGAGCATAAACAATAACAGTAGAAGACAAGCCAAGACAAGAGGACACAAGATTTGGCCTCAGCTAGGGACAAACCCCAATGTGGGAAACCTTTGATCAATTCTTCTTATTATTCTTCAAAAGTTCAGCATAGAGAGAGAGAGAGAGTACAATATGCAATATTTAGTTGCCCAATCACAGTGAAATCTGTCCCAACAAACAACATCTATAGAAATCCCTAACCATAAAGTCAATGTTGGTCAACAAGGCAGAATTTGACCTCCAGAAAAGCAGCTTGATCAAACTTGGTCAATTCGGCCTCCAACAACGAATCAAATCAGCCCAAAAACAATTCGAAAATATCCAGTCAAATCTAGTCAACAAAAGTCAATGCCACAGTCAAACCCTTCTGCAGTCAACGTTGGTCAAACAATACGGTTCACCTCGATTTTTGTGCCCAAAAATGCGGCCTGCCCAAACAGAGATACCCCTCACAAAAACACAGTCAAACAGGTCAATGTTGGTCAAAACACTTCCTGCAACTTCGGTCAACATTGGTTAATGGCTGGAACAGAGCTGCCCTTCTTCGCACATGTGGAGAGTTTCCTCAGAAATCCGTGAAGGGGAGAGAGATATGTGAGTGAGTGAAGTGTCTAAATGAGGAGGAGAAACCTTGTATTTATATGCAAACGTTGAGGATGAATAGATGTGGTTATTGGGCTTCTGAGCCTACATTAGTTTGTTGGCTGACCTTAATTTGTCCATAAACAAAATAAATTCATAATTCCATTTGTACATGTCATAATGAGATGATCTTTAGATCAATCCTACACCTCTCGGAGAGAGGAATCCAATAAAAATATCAGTGGCATCATATGAGCTGTCTAAGGTGAAGTTTGGCCCTCGTTGCTAAATTTAACACCCCCTCTCAACTAGGGAGAACTTCACTTGCCAAACTGTCTGACAATCTATACCATCCTTGTCTCTGCTTTGCTTTGTTGAACCATGAAGAAAGAAGAAATGATCGAGAATGTATCATACCATTCTCCATTGACCCGAAGTCAGTCTCCAATAATCGAGTGTGTTATACCACTCTTAACTAACCCGAAGTCAGTTTCCATTGATTCCAGATCAATATCAAACATCCTAATAGAGGGAGTACGGTAGTACATGATGCGTCGATCGATAGTACTATGGTCCCTATCCTTATTTCCCTATTCATTGGCCAGATGAGAGGTATTTCCCATGAGTCCCAGACTCATGGAAAGGATGTGCCGACAGGAGAAGGTGAACCACTCACCCTATGATCGCTTATCGCTCCAAGAAGTACCCCAAGCCCCTAGGGGCTTCGTAAGAATATCTGTGACCTGATCATCAGTCCCAATATGACGAAGCCTTATTGCTCTCCTTTGTACCATATCCTAGATAAAGTGGTACATGATATCAATATGCTTGGAGTAGTCGTGAAACACGAGATTCTTAGAAAGAAAAATCCCACTTTGGTTGTCACAATAGATCACGGTGGTATCCAACACATGCCCAAACAACTCACTAAAGAGCTTCCTCAACCAAACAGCTTCACAGGAGGCCATACTAGTAGCAATGTATTCAGCCTCAGCGGTGCTCAAAGCAACCGTCTTCTGCTTCTTGCTCATCTAGGATATCGAAGCAAAACCTAAAGAGAAGCAACATCCAGATGTGCTTTTGTGATCCACCACACTACCAGCCCAGCCTGCATCAGAGTAACCATGGAGCCTCACATTCCCGACAGTGTATCTCAGTCCAAAAGTGATTGTGCCCCGGAGATATCTCAAGAGATTCTTGGCAGCAATCCAATGTACGTGATGAGGCTCGACCATAAATTGACTGAATGTATTCACTGCAAAACATGTCCGGACGACAGTTCACAAAGAACATCAGGGCCCCCACGAGTTGACGATACTCAGAAGGATTTCCCAAATCCGGGCTAGCAACACTTCTGCATAACTTCTTGAAGTTAAGTTCCATCTGAGTAGTCACGGCCCTGCAGTCCACCATCCCAAAGTTTTCAAGTAGATTCACGATGTGTTTTCCTTGAGAAAGGAAAATCTCACTTGGCTTTGCCAGACCTCCAACCCTAGGAAGTAATGCATTAATCCTAGGTCCTTCATCTCGAATTCGGAAGCCAACTCCCTCTTACGTTGATGAATAAGAGGGTCTGCACCTGTCAGAAAGAGTACATCCACATAAAGTACCAAGATGAGAGGTCTATCATTCTCAACCTTAAAATAAAGGTTCGGATCAGCTTCACTTCTTGTAAATCCCAACTTCATCCGATAGTTGTTGATCCTCTCATACTAAGATTAGGGAGCTTGCTTCAACACATAGAGGGCTCTCTTCAATCTGCATACGTGTGTCTGACGATCTTGAACTTCAAACCCCTCGGGTTGTTCTACATAGACTTCCTCCTTAATTGAACCATGTGAGAATGCGGTCTTGACATCCATCTGGTGTAGACTCCATCCTTGGGAGGCAACAAGGGCTATAATAGAACGAATGGTGGTATATCGGGCAACATGTGCAAATATCTCATCGTAGTCCACACCTTCCTTTTGAGAGACAACAAATCTAGCCTTGAACTTTTCAGCACTTCCATCAGCTCCATGCTTGATCTTGTAGAGCCATTTCGAGGTGACAATGGATTTGTCCTTGGGTCTAGGGACCACATCCCAGACATCATTCTTCATAATCGACTCATACTCTTCGTTCATTGCATCCTTCCAAACTTGGTGCTTTACAGCTTCTTCGAATGTGCAAGGCTCAAATTGAACAATGGTGCTCATTGCAGTTAAGTACCCTTGGTACCTATTTGGCTTGATACTTTCACGAAATGTCCCCTTAGGTGCAACATGTCTCTCGACATCTTCAAGAGTTTCCATAAGTCATGAGGGTCCTTCAACATTGGGCATCGACTCATCCTGCGGTTCTCCCTGCTTTCCTGAATTTTCTCTTTCTCCTTCCTTGGAATAGGAAGGTTACTAATCTTCCCAAGGGCAGCATCCTCATTGAAGGTGACATCATGACTTATCTCCACTTCTCTTTGACTAAGCACATAGATTCTATATGCCCTAGAAGTTTCATTGTAGCCCACAAATGTTCCTTTCTTCCTAGAAGCATCCAATTTGCTTCTCTTTTCTTTCGGCACATGAAAATATATGGGGCTACCAAAAATTCTAAAGTGAGAAACATCAAGTTTCTTACTGGTGAAAACTTCTTCGAGAGTTTTGGAGTCCAACGCTTGATGAGGGCATCTATTTTGAACATACACGACAATGTTTGCAGCTTTGGCCCATAAGAACTTCAGAAGGCTTTGATCGTGAAGCATGGCATGAGTGGCTTCTACGATAGAACGATTCTTTCTTTCAGCAACACTATTTTGCTCAGGGGTATATGTGGTAGTAGTCTCCCTCTTAATGCCAGCTTCTCTACAATAATTATTGAACTCATTTGATTCATATTCGGTTCCATTATCAGTCCTCAATATTTTGATCTTCTTCTCGGTTTGATTTTTGGCCTTCTTCCTTCTTCTTCAAGAAATATATCCAAGTCTTGCGAGTTAAATCATCCATAAAGATAGCATAATATAAATATCCTCCTAATGAGTTCATGGGTATCATACCAGATAGATTAGAATGAACCAATTGTAATATGTCGGTAGTCTTGCTATCACTTGAGGGGAATGGTCCCCTTGTATGCTTTCCTTCAGCACACCCCTAACAAACATTTTCATGTTCTACCTTAAATTCGGGCATACCTGTCACCATCTTCCTCACATCGGGCAGAGCCTTATAATGTAGATGAGAAAACTTTCGGTGCCATAATTCGGATTGAAGTGATGTGTCGCAAGAAATAGCTCCCAATGGACTTTCTCCAACTTGATATAGGCTATCAACCTTGAATCCAAGTGTAAATGCATCTTTGAAATTTTTATTCCACACATGTACCTTTCCATCGATGAATGCCACCTTGAATCCTTTGTCCTCCATTGCCTAGATAGATACCAGGTTCTTTTTTAGATTGGGTACATATAGTACTTCTTGTAGATGAATGGTGTTACCTTGATTCAATTGAAGAGTAACATTTCCAACTCCCTTCACGGGATAGGTGGCATTGTCTCCAAGGATAATTTCCAAATTTGTATCCTTTTTAATCATATTTGAAAGAGCTTCCTTATACCCAGTGAAGTGCCTTGAGGCACCATTATCAATCAACCAATTTCCCAAAGTGTCTGGAGGAGATGCAGTAGAGAGGGCAGATATAAGATAAAATTCTTTTTGATTGTCATCAACAACATTAGATTCATCATACCTGGTGTTTCTTGATCTCTTGGGAGGGCAACCATTTCCTTGATGAGGAGCGGGAGCATTCTTTTTTCCTCAGTTGTTGAATCTGTCATTCCTTTGGTTGTTGTTTCCCCTGAAATTGTTGTTGTCGTGGTTGTCATCATCATGAGGTGTATCCCTTCTATTATGACACTCCCTAGCATAGTGGCCAAACTTGCTGCAAATGAAGCATCTTCCCTTCCTTCCATTTTTGAAACCCGACCTTCCTTGACATTGCTTCTTTGAACCTACATTGTTATTCTTTTTAGCATGAGCAAAGAACGCAGTAGGATCATTCCTATTTGAAGGCATATCTAGTTCCATCATCCTTGTTTCTTCTTGAGAACATCTGGTCACCAATTCTTCAAAACTTGGAATCTTGTCGTTGTTAAGAATAGTAGTGTTGAACATGTGCCATTCACGAGGGAGTCCTCCAAGGGCAATGAGAGTAAGCTCCCTATTAGCAATAGCTTCTCCAATCGAAAGAAGATCATTTTTTTATCTCAGCAATCCTCATGAAGTAGGATTGAATATCTTCACCTCTTCCCTTCTTTATATCCTTCAGCTTGTTTCTTAGAAAGAGAACTTGGTTTGCATTGCTAGATTTGAACATGCCAATGAACCTATCATATATCTCCTTTGATGTGTTCAAACTGGAGATGTAAGCAACTAAATGCTTATGAATAGAATCCCTGATGATCTTCTTTGCTTTGACTTCACCCTTCTTGTACTTTGTCTTAGCAGCAGCCGATGCATTAGAAGGAGGTTTTGAAATCTTTCCCTGCACATAATCCATAACATCTTGCTCTTCTAAAGTCAAATCAAGAGACATCTTCCATGCATGATAATCAGACTTATCATGAAGCTTATCATCAGACTTGAAGTAGGATGTGGAGGCCATTGAATCTTGTCCTTGATCAAAGGATCTCAGTGATTGCTCTTCTTAGTGATTGCTCTTTTCACTCTTGCTTGGGCTTTGTCTTCACCTCAACTCTGATACCATGTTAATTTTAGATAACAATGGTATGTTCTATGCTTAAGAGCAATTTTACTTCAATTTTCTTATTAGCCCAATATCAATATCCAGATTAGCAATCACATCAACATGATAGTAAAATGCAGATAGAACATAAACAATAACAGTAGAAGACAAGCCAAGACAAGAGGACACAAGATATGGTGCCAGCCAAGGACAAACCCCAATGTGGGGAAACCCTTTGATCAATTCTTCTTATTATTCTTCAAAAGTTCAGCAAAGAGAGAGAGAGAGTACAATATTCACTTGCCCAATCACAGTGAAATTTGTCCCAACAAACAACAGCTACAGAAAGCCCTAACCAGAAAGTCAACGCTGGTCAACAGGGCAAAATTTGACCTCCAAAACAGCTTGGTCAAACTTGGTCAACTCAGCCTCCAACAACAAATCAAATCAGCCCAAAAACAATTCAAAAATATCTAGTCAAATCTGGTCAACGAAAGTTAATGCTGCAGTCAAACCCTTATGCGATCAATGTTGGTCAAACAGTATGGTCTGCCCAAACAGAGATATCCCTCACAAAAACGTAGTCAAACAGGTCAACGCTAGTCAAAACACTTCCTGCAACTTCGGTCAACGCTGGAACAGAACTACCCTTCTTCGCACGTGTGGAGAGATCCCTCATGAATCCATACTCAACCAATGAAGGAGATAGAGATATGTGAGTGAGTGAAGTGTCTAAATGAGGAGGAGGCACTTTGTATTTATATGCAAACATTGAGGATGAATAGATGTGGTTGTTTGGCTTCTGAGCCTACATTAGTTTGTTGGCCGACCTTGACAATTTGTCCAGAAACAAGATAAATTCATAATTCCATATGTACATATCAGAATGAGATGATCTTTAAATCAATCCTACACCTCTTAGAGAGAGGAATCCAATAAAAATATCAGCGTCATCATATGAGTTGTCCAAGGTGAAGTTTGGCCCTGGTTGCCAAATTTAACAGTTAAGATGTGGTGGGTTTTGCTGTCAATAACTACACACTTTCAAAGTTACATGGGAAGAGTGTCATTCATGGGTATTGTGCCTTTGGAGGTGATAAGGGATTCAAAACAATTATGCATCAATTGCGTGGACGCATTCGAATGGATGAAATAGATGGCCATTGCAAGCCATGGATGAAATAGATGGCTATTGCAAGCCATTGAAAAGTTATTATAAATATTCTACTCAAGTTTGGAAGTAATGAAGAAGATATGATCTTTTATCAAAGTTAAACATGGCATAATTTTTTTGGAGGATCTGAAACAAGAGTAAGTGTAGAAACAATTGTAGCGTTAAAGGAGGAGGTAGAAGGAAATGCAGTGGGGGTAGGGGAAGGCAAAGGAGGAGGTCTCTTTGCTTCAATTTAGCTCCTATTCTGCTACATAATCATATCATATGTGTTTTTTATATGCCATTGGATGGAGTGATTCTTAAAGAACCATCAGAAGAGGAGTCATCTGTTGTTCGACTCTCTGTGATTGCGACCCTCATTTTGATTTATAAGCACCTCATAACAATAATTCAAAGAATAGTAATAGTAGTCAACTAGAGAAATGAAGTAAAATTAGATTGTTTGGATGTTGAGCTCTGAATTTGGTGTGGGTAGGAGGGTAAAGCTATTAGTCCCACCATCCCACCATTCATTTAGTCGGCAACCTCATCCAGACATGTAGCAACCTCTTACTTGATCTTGATTAGTTTCAGCCTGCGCCTATGTTGACTTTGGTGGACCTAAAACCGAGTCAGGTCCCAATGTGTAAAGTTAGAATTTGGGTAGTCAGGTAGATCACAACCAAGCAACAGATCTATCATATATAGTTTGAATAATCCAACATATCAACATTAGTAGCTCGATAAACAACACCACTTCAAGTTGTTACATTATTATATCATGTGTTTTTAAAAAATTATATCGTGTTTTTTTTAACTTTTTTTTTAAATTGGAAGGTATTGTAGGAAATGAATGTGGATGAGCACTCTTGAATATCTTTGTGCGAGAGCCAGATGGTGTTGATGCTCGTGGACCTAAAACCGAGTCAGGTCCCAATGTGTAAAGTTAGAATTTGGGTAGTCAGGTAGATCACAACCAAGCAGCAAATCTATATTATATATAGTTTGAATAATCCGACATATCAACATTAGTAGCTCGATAAACAACACCACTTCAAGTTGTTACATTATTATATCATGTGTTTTTAAAAAATTATATCGTGTTTTATTTTTAATTTTTTTTTTTTTTTTTTTTTAAATGGAAAGGTAATGTAGGAAATGAACGTGGATGAGCACTCTTGAATATCTTTGTGCGAGAGCCAGATGGTAGAGCATGAGTCGTCACAGAAGGTAGAGTGAGTCCTCTTTGGGTGCAAAGCTCTTATAAGCCTCATTTCAAATGCAGTTTTTTGTTCACGGATGTAGGATGTAAGATCTATTGTTTTTGCATATAATTTAGTTACTTTTGCCTATAATTTGTGTTAACTATTTTTTTTCTTTTAATCTATAATTTGCAATTTATGGTTAATATCTCATGATATTTTCAACATCATTCTAAGTTCTCTTACAATTTCTTTGTTTAAGATTAAGATTTCTCACGAGTTCTTCATGTTTCTAAAATATTTCTCATTAGATTTCTATTTTTACACTATAATACAATGGATGTCTAAATTCTACCCCATGCACTTGCTTTGTCAAATGAATCTCATTATCTTTCTTCTCCATCCTCTTGGGAAAAATATCTTTTTCAACCTTTTCAATTTCAACAAGAATGAAGTTATAATCCTTATTACTTAATATTTTATTGATTTTGATTTGACTATCAAGGTGTCTATCTTGATGTTGAATACTTAACATAGGTGGTCCAACCCTCATGGAATTCAAGATGAAAGTGTGCCAACCTTGAATACTTAACATAGGTGGTCCAACCCTCATGGAATTCAAGATGAAAGTGTGCCAACCTAATGCTAGTGGGTGGAATGAGGGAAATTTTTCCTTGGAATATCGAAATCACTATATCCAACACCATTACTCATGTGTAGTCATTATGCAAGAAAAGTGTTCATTAGTTTTTTTATGAACATATTAATCATTGATAATTCAAATTCAGTATAAAATGGTACTTAATAATCAAATTAGAATCACTACCAATCATGTGCCTATGGGCTATCATAGTCTACTACCACACTAATACAATTTTCAACAACATCAATATGTCCTCAAATAGTAACTTGTAAGTCATAGCATCAATCTCAAAAGTCAAAATAAAGATAATTTTTTTTATCTAAATATCATATAAAATGGGGAATTGCATACACCCTCTCTTACAATAAACTTCTTTCCAAATTTAAACTTCATTCCAAAGTTTCAACCTTTTCAATTTCAACAAGAATGAAGTTATAGTCCTTATTACTTACTACCATATTCCAACAACAAAACTTTTTCAATGATGCCATCAAAGTTGCCAAATTTAAACTTCATTCCAAAGTTTCAACCTTTTCAATTTCAACAAGAATGAAGTTATATTGCATACACCCTCTCTTACAATAAACTTCTTTCCAAATTTAAACTTCATTCCAAAGTTTCAACCTTTTCAATTTCAACAAGAATGAAGTTATAGTCCTTATTACTTACTACCATATTCCAACAACAAAACTTTTTCAATGATGCCATCAAAGTTGCCAAATTTAAACTTCATTCCAAAGTTTCAACCTTTTCAATTTCAACAAGAATGAAGTTATAGTCCTTATTACTTACTACCATATTCCAACAACAAAACTTTTTCAATGATGCCATCAAAGTTGTTGTAATTAGATTCTTTGCAAAGCTTCATATGTGTAGCACATTTCTCAGTAGTTTTGAGCTTATCTTGTACCCTAGTTCTATTCTCATCACAATTCTAAGGGATTTGCTTACTTCATGGCCCATCATTATGGTTGGAATTTGCCCTTTCAACCTTAGAAATTTGTTCTCTTCTCATCACAATTCTAAGGGATTTGCTTACTTCATGGCCCATCATTATGGTTGGAATTTGCCCTTTCAACCTTAGAAATTTGTTCTGTTCTCATCACAATTCTAAGGGATTTGCTTACTTCATGGCCCATCATTATGGTTGGAATTTGCCCTTTCAACCTTAGAAATTTGTTCCGGTTTTACATCATCAACATTATTATCAACATTCTTTTCCCATGTTATAGGCTGCTTGATCTTAGCCTTTTCTACAATCTCAAGGTTATGGCTTCTAATGTGTGAAAATTCAACAATGTGGCAAAATGACCTAGGCTACCACTTAGAAAGGATGGTAATCCTCTTCATTATGACCTGGGCTACCATAATATGATCTTAGCCCTTTCTATAATCTCAAGGTTATGGCTTCTAATGTGTGAAAATTCATCAACGTGGCAAAATGACCTAGGCTACCACTTAGAAAGGATGGTCATCCTCTTCATTATGACCTGGACTACCATAATTTGGATAAGGAGTTCTATCATATTGGTTATGCTGCTAGTTACATTTCAGATTATTAGGTTGTCACATGTTCTATCCAACAAGGAGTTCTATCATATTGGTTATGCTGCTAGTTACATTTCAGATTATTAGGTTGTCACATGTTCTATCCAACATCGAGTTGTATGTATGCATTGTTCTTAGGGGCAATAAACAAATTCTCCCTAGAAAAGTTTTTTTTTTTCGAAATTTGTGGTGCTTCCATCGATGATATAAATTGCTATCAACATCACCCTCACACACCTCAAAATTATTAATACTCTTAGTATCACCAAACTTTTATGTGGCAATATCGCTACAGGATGCAAGGTTGCCCATATTTAGGCGATGATTAGTTCACGCTCCTTTACATTTAGGATTCTTATTAGCTTGTTCCTTGTTTTTTCTGCCCAAGGAAATTGACAAATGGATGTGTCTTCACAAGGATGCTGAGCCCACATACTAGTATTTTCACGATAGCCTTCAGTATATTTATTGTTACAAGGGTCCTCATTACATAATATTAAGAAAGGCTAACCATTTCCTCTCATTGTTTAGGGCGCAAGGCTAGTTCAAAGACAGGGATCAATTTGTTACAACAATATACTCGTTAAGGGCGCAACATGTCACTTGCCGGAAATGAACTTGGGTAGGGAGGATGACACTCCTCTCAACCACCTGAGTTGAGCCTTACTTTCCAGTTTCATGATCTTTGTATTGTCATTTTTTTGTTCTTTTGTAGCTCCCATGCCACCTTTAGCCACTTCTATAGTGAAATCCTATGCCATTGAGGGTTCAAGGGTACCTTCAACTTCTTCTACTAGAATTGTTTGTAGACTTCAGGGGTTTTATAACATAGACTAGTTTTGCTTATATGTAGTTTTTTTACATTAATATACCTAGTAGTCCGTTTTGTTTGTAGACTTCAGGGGTTTTAGAACATAGACTAGTTTTGCTTATATGTAGTTTTTTTACATTAATATACCTAGTAGTCCGATTGATCTATTTATGGTCCTTTGTTAGACACCGATCTTTTGTTAGTTTTTCTTATTTGCTAGCAACCATTCTTATTTCTTCCAAATGTATGTTGTGTTCTATCTGGGGTAACCTCTCCGTAGATGCATTGTCTCACGACAATTTAGTACACCTAAGTGAAATGCTCTAGCTATCTAGGTTTTGAAGAAACTTCCATGTGAAGATGACATTTTCAGTCATATAGGTTGCACATACATTGGTTCCTTTCAAGGATCAAACCTTGATCTTCACTTCTTAAAGTAGAGTAAGGATTGTCCCTAATACCACCTTCTCACTATTGTGTTTTTTTTTTACATGCTCTAGAATGGAGTTCAAATGCAAGCCAAACTTGAATGAGGAAATGAAACATTAATGTATACCATAATATTCAATTCCAAGCTCTCTCTATCCATGCATGAAATGTTCCTTTCAAAACATTTTCCTAATGAATTGCCTTTAGGGATTTTCTATTTAGGAAGTGATTTCTTCCATTCACATGTCCTCTCCAAATACTCGTCTCACATTTTCCATTTTGGTTTTCATGTGTTTCTTCTTATGTTTTCTCCCTAGAAAACCTAGTTTTGCCTAGTTTTCCTAATTTCCTATCCTCTTCCTCTATCTATATCACCTGATAACAGGGCTACAACTTATTTTTTGTAATGTTCTCTTTGTTAGATTTTGGGTAGCTCGGAAGGTATTTTTGAGAGAGGACAACCCACCAAAAAGTAGTTTGTCGGGCGATTTACCCAAAAGTGGGGTTTTGGACCCAAAGTGTGGGTTTAGGACCAAAAGAGAAATAATTAATTATTATAAGGGTCAAGAGGTTAAAACCCTAAGTTCTAGTGGTTTCCTAAATGACCCTAGAGAAAAGTATATAAGGAGCGTCAAGCTCATGAGACATATCAATGAGAAGGACTTCATTGTGTGTGAAGGCTAATAAAAGGATGTAGCCGTAGAGAGCCAAGTCTAGAGGCCAAGTAGGGTTGGAAAAGAAGTCTAGGTTTGTCCATGAAAGAGTTTCAGGGTTTTTGTTGTAGGGACTATGTATCTTTAGTACAAGGGAAGGTGGATCTGTGGCGGAAAGTAGAGGTAGGTCGCAACAGAGATGAAGATATAAAGCGCTTGTCTTGTAGCAGAAAGGGGCAAAAAGGGTCTAGTCGCAGATGATAAGAGACCTGATTTGGGGCAGTAAATGAAGGGTTGAGACCTACAGGATTGAGACTATAGGCCAAGACCTAGATCAGGTTTTGAGGGTTGGATAGAGGGGTCTCTTAGTTAAGGTCTCTTAGTTAAGCTAAGTACCTAAAAGACTACAGGGAGAAGGCCAAGTGTTGAATTTCCACGACACTCAAGAATCTGGTTTGGGTCTTAAAACCTCGAACACAAACACCACTCAAATGCCACAACGCTTCTACTTTGCACAACAAAATAACAACCATCAGTGAATCAACTAATGCACATGACATTTTTTTTTAAACCTTTTTAACCCACTACTTTTATATTACAACGTAGACTACAATAGTCCTAGGGCTCTCGTATTATGGATCATGGCCTTTACATACATCCCTGATACAAGGACACGACTAGGGCTTGGTGTCAACTGCTATTATTACCAATCTACCCTAAACAAAGTACACTTGACCTACTTGCTAATGTCGTGCCCTACAACCCTTTCAGTCCAAAGCACCTTGAACACATTGTCAGGTCTTCTTGCCTCCCAATCTGCTGATCACTTCATCTTGCCACTACCAATGATCACAACTCCCTTGTGTGTCACTGAACTTTGGCCCACTAATCTGCGCACTACTAGTCATCTAGCTCCATTAAGAAGTTTGGTCATTGGGTCTTTTGGAACTTCCCACTTATCAGTGAAGTTTTCCCATCTGCAACCCCTAAACTAGGGCCTCATCACTCTACCTCCTAACAACTTATTAGTCCTTCAATGACCACTGTGCATGAGAACTTCTAAGGCTGCCTTCTTACAGTAGATAAGTTCTTCTACCCACTTCGTACTCATCGAAAAGAAACACTATTCACAACCTCGTTTGTGAACAAAACTTAGCTTCCTTCACAGAGTACTAAGGCCTTTCAGACTAAAATACTGATCCTAGGGCCTATAAATCGGCCTTTTAGATCTCTGAAATGCCTCTTGCATATTTTGATCTAGGGCCCAATAGATTTGCCCTCACACTGTAACATATCAGCTTCTTTTGTCACTCTTCTTAGGGCCACCATAGCTGGCCATACATAGTCAACTCCATGACTAATGTAGGGCTTCAAATACTGCCTTGTCTTCTGCAATTTGTCTCCTTAAATTGCCTAGATCTAGGGCTTTTCCAAGCAACCCATTAATAGTGATAAGATGCGTTCTATATTTTCTAAGGGTTGATTACAATTGTTGTTCAAACCCTTGAACATATCTTCTCTTCCTTTTCTAAGTCACCCCTTTGATTTTCCTTCCTTCTCAAACTTCTGCCCACAACAAAGAGTCATTCTGCCTCCCTTTCTAGGGTTTCACTCCTCTTCATTCATCACAGATCTGGGCTATTCTTTCACTGAGATTTGGACAGATCATAAGATGCCTCTTTGCATAGGAAGAAGCCCTAACTCGGGTGTATCAAAACTACTATCCAAGACCTCTTGGAAAACCCTCCAACCTTTGCAATGTAACTCCTCAAGGACACTGCCACTTAGCCTCCAAGTAACCACGGTTGTGGGCATTTTCATGACTGATTTTCTAGGCCTGTTGTAGATCTCTGCGACCCAAAATTTGGGGTTACCTCAAACCTGCGATATCCTTCTTCTAGCCCGATACTTGCTGGGTTGGTCCTCTAAGGCATGCAACCTTACTCTAGCTTCCCTTCAACCCTCAAAACAATCCCATTTTAGGTGTTTCAACCCTCCAATAAGGTACAAGAGACTGTGGCTAGATCACCAGAGTACCACTTCTATTAGCCCAGAACTTTCAGCGCTTTTCCACACATCTCTTCCAATACTTGGATGTGTAGACTTGCCCACTAAAACCCTCACCAAATTCGGCCTGCATCCTCCTTGAACCTAGACCAGAAGATGAGAGAAAAAGACAAACACAAAACCCTTCTTCTTTCTCCTTATCCAGCTCAGCTTCTTGAGGTATGCAGCCTCCTTGGATCAGTTTTCACTTTAGAAGAATGCCACGTTGGATTAGCTCATGACCTTTCCTTGAAACCATAGTCGACCTTCTAGCTCAACCTCCTTTAGGGCTACATCTCTACTAGCCTCCACGATCAAATGATCTCTTCACTCGATTGATTTAGCTTTGATCCTTAGGCCTCTTTAAATAGTTTCTCCTTTAGTCTCTTAAGAACCCTCTAGACTTAGGGTTTTAGTCCTCTATGTTGAAGAATCTAGGGCATCTAAGTATGATGTGATTCTTCTGACGATGATAACTATTTGTGAAGCACTTTTTACTTTTCTTATTAACACAATCTTGTCTTATTATTATTAGTGTGTGATCTCTTTCTTCATCAAACAGTTATCAAAAACAAAAGAGACAAGAACACAAGATGTTGGCTCTCAGCCAGGGCAAAACCTCTCTTTCCTAGAGAGGAAAACCCTTTTGCAAATTTCTTTTATTGAAGCTTCAATTGACAAATGCTAAACCCTAGACCCTTGACCAGTGGATCCTCCAAGCACAAGACACAATCTCTCTTCTTTTTGTCCTTCAATCAATGCCTTCTTCTGCTTTGCACTTTGATCTCTTCCTTAGTACTT
Source organism: Pinus tabuliformis (assembly GCA_031772625.1). Classification (NCBI taxonomy): domain Eukaryota; kingdom Viridiplantae; phylum Streptophyta; class Pinopsida; order Pinales; family Pinaceae; genus Pinus; species Pinus tabuliformis. The sequence goes on along the minus strand of CM062814.1, from coordinate 629,046,895 downwards.
CTTCCGGCAAATGGTAGCTCTTTTTCCGGCAACTGCAGAAACCCTAGGTCTCCTTAGAGACCTCTTCTTTGGATTCTTCCTTTCCTTCTCTACTTCGCTTGGCAATTTTCCCTTTCTTTGACACTTAGGCTAGAGAATGATACCTTCCTTGAGAGCTAAGTCACAGGACATGTCCTCCAAGGTCTTGTGTCTCGTATTTTACGTGTCGGACACGAAAACGGCCCTAAAACGTGTCGAAAACGTTTTTCATTGTGTCCTGTAAAATGTAAAACGTATTCGCCGGTTTTCCTCGTGTCCTGCATCTGGAAAATGCGTATTCCGTTGATAGAAAACATTGCCTGCATAAGCTGCAATTTTTTTTGAAAGAAACAAATAATTTTTGAGTGGGGCAGCTTAATGATCAAGTCTAGGCCCTAGTATTGATATGCTATTCATGGTAATGTTAAATTCTTAATGTTAAATTCTTAAAGTAAAAGTGACATTCTCCTTGATCTTCATTTTCATCCTTTTACTTAAATTTTTAACATTACCATGAAATGACTCAGGATGTTTGAGAGTGGTTCCGGCCTCATTGGATTTCATATGGAGAAAGTAGAATTTTAGATTTCATTCAAAATGCAGCGAACTTATCAGTTTTTCAGGATTGGGAGATTGTAATGTTTCCAGGTGACACCACCTGCCCGGGCTACCCCTGCCACCAGTAGAGGACGTGGTCTACCTTCGATAGCTCCTACTTCTAGTTCTTCAGCTTCTAGAGTATAGCAAACTCCACTGCCAACTCCACCAGCACCAGCATCTACATCTAGAGGGAAAGGGAAAGTTGTGGCATTTTCTCGCAAGAGGGGCAGAGGAAATCAATAGGATTTGACTTTAGTTATTTTCTTCATTTTATTGTATATGACATTATGACATGCTGAGATACATTATTATATTTTTTGTTGATATTTTGAGGTTAAGTTGGGACTCAGGAGTCAGGACTTACTATTCAGGACATGATTCAATGTTATGTGTGATTTTAGCACTAGAAATGATATTAAACATCTTATTAATTAGTTCTTTTATCATATTTATGTGTCAATGTATTTATTTTATGTTGTAGATGGTTTAGACTTTAGATATTAAAAAAATTGAAAAAAATGGAAAAAAAATTGAATATTTTTGTACCAAATGATTTTTTCCGATTATTTCCCGATAATTACGATTTTTTCCGATTTTTTCCTCGTGCCGATATTATCCCGATAACGATTAATGCAACATTGTTGTAAACATTGAACAATGATACATTTTGATTTTGATGACTTAATGGAAAATCTGCATTTTATGGTTTTAATATCTAAGTTCTAAATTTATCAATGTTACCAGACTCGGAATCGGCAATAAATCGGCGAGGCAAAAGAGCGAAGAGTTTTAATCGGATCGGGAAAAAATCGGGAAAAAATCAGCAAATTCATTAAATAAAAATATACACATATATTGAATTAAAAAAACCATTTTTCATTAATATTGGGTAAAGGTATGTCCAAACAATGCATAATATCAATAGATGTCCAAAATATCATGAATAAATAAGTATCTCATATATGTTATGAGTCCACACATGATCCAAAGCACTGAGTCTTGAGTCCTTAGAAGCATATGCTTCTAAAAGTTTACAAAAAAGTAAAAAACTGCATACTAATCAGAAAAAAATCAGCAACTAAGAGTCTAAGACTCTTAAGAGTGAGAACTAGAAGCAATTCCTCCCGCTCCTTCGCTTGCTTGACTCTCAAAGTTCTCCAAGTCATGAAGGCTGAAAAGAGGAGGCTCATCTAATTGAACCCATTCTGCCGCATTTGTAGCTTGCAAATCTAACTCTTCAAGGTCAATTGGTGAATGATCAATACCTCTCATTATCATGAGACATTGAAATGTGAATTAAAATTTCACTTTGAAGTTTGAACTTTAAACTTTTAAAGTACGAACTAGATTATGAAACCTTCAAATTCAAGCTCTCGAATCTCACCTTGTATTTGTTTGTTGCGAAGTCGTAGATTGTAATGGACAAATACAAGGTCATTCAAGCGCTTTTGTGTCAATCGGTTGCGCTTCTTAGAATGTATTTTCTCAAACATGCTCCAGTTGCGTTCACAACCTGAAGCACTGCATGCTTGGTTTAAGATTCGAATGGCAAATCTCTTCAAATCTGGCGTATCACTACCAAAGTTTTGCCACCAAAGACCTAGCAAGTGGTAAGGGTTTGTGAGTAGAAGACTAGAAGTACCAAATTAGTAAATAGTAAAAACTTAAAAAGAAAATAAAATTTAATAAAACATTTAACATACAAAATAAAGTTTAAACAAATTTAATGAATTGATGAAGCCTTCAAGCTGGGTACCTGGCAACATCTTTGACCTTTGTCTTATAGCACTGGTATATGCAAACAATTTAGATGGTGTCCTATAATCTTGTAGTTGGGAAAAGACACGACTTTGTTGTTCTGGATCAGGGAAGCACCTTTCCAAGCATGTCATAAGTCCTCTGCCAACCTCCCCATCCTCATTAAATTTGCTCTTATCATAAAAATATTGTGGGTTTAAGAAGTACCCAGCAGCATGTAAGGGGGAATGCAATTGCCTATCCCAACGTGCATCTATAATGTCCCAAAGAGGCATATACTTTGTCTCATCATCCCCATATCTTCTTTTGATGGCCTCCTTTGCGAGATCCATCGCCTCATAAATGTAACCCATAGCGGGTTTGTCACCATCAACCATCCTGAAAGTTCAAGCATTCAAATTTAAAGAAATATGAAACATTGTAAATAAAAAGAAGCTTGAAATGAAATTTAAAAAATGAAAAAGTTAAAAGACTAAAAGTACCTGAGAACTCTAACAAGGGACTCCGTCACAGCAATAATCTCTTCAGCATCTTTCCAGAAGCCATCATTAAACACAAGTGCAGCAATTTCGATGCCTTCAGGGGTCTTGGAATGTTTAGATCCCATCCACTCAGGTCCCAAGAACATCCTCTTCAGATTTATCTTTTGCTCAACCACAGATTGCAAAGATATGAAATTTGTTGCAAATCTAGTCACTGCAGGTCGAACAATTTCTTTACCTTCAGTGTATATTCTCATAGTGTTTAGGACAATAGTGTGGTTGTATAGGTATTTGGTTATGGATTTTGCCTTCTCCACAACCTCATGTATCCAATGAAGCTTACCAATGTCCTCAAGCATTAAATCTATGCAATGGGCAGCACAAGAGGTCCAAAAAATAGTGGGGTGCCTCATCTCAAAAAGTCTACCAGCAGCCATATAATTCGCTGCATTATCGGTGACAATTTGTACAACATTTTCTTCTCCCACTTCTTGAACAACTTCCTCCATCATTTCACAGATAAGTTGGGCACTCTTAACCTTATCTGAAGCATCCATTGACTTGAGAAACATTGTGCCTGCGGGACAAGATACAAGGAAATTTATTAAAGTTCTATTCCTCTGATCTGTCCATCCATCACTCATGATGGTGCACCCTGTTTCTACCCATGATGAACGAAACTCAGCTAGCAGAAGCATGACATCTTCAACACTCTCTAACAACATATCTGTCCTAAGGCTCTCTGATGTAGGGGCTTTGAACCCTGGACCTGCATTAGCAATTGCATCAATCATAGCTTGCCAATAAGGACTTCTGGCACAGTGGAAAGGTATGTCAGAATAGAACCAAAAGTTAGCAATGGCCTTCCTTGCCTGAATATGGATATTTTTTTTCCAACCAGTGCCATCCAAGGTAGGTTGGGAACCGGGTTTTGTGCGGGGAGCAAAAAAGGCGTTTATGTTTCCACCTCCAGTGTTCAAGGAAGGAGTTGAAGGACTGGCATGGCTTTGAGGCATGTGTGGAAAACTTGGGAACGGCATTGAGGATTCAACAGATTGAGGTGACATGGGGCTAGTGACAGAAAAAGTATCAACTCCAACATTTCCTATTTCAGCAGTTTGCTTTGCTTTCTTGGCATTATGCTGCTCTAACATTTCAAGGGCCAAGGCTGCTTGGTGTTGGACATTCTCGTCAACCTTGGTGCAAATACCTATATCATGGCCAGGTATTTTTGCAAGGTGGAACTTGAATCTATAAATGCCTCCACTGCATTCCTTTTTGCAAAATTTACAAAGGAGCAAGGCTTTTCCAGGAATCTTGTCACAATAAGCCCAAGCAAAGTCCTTCTCTCTCGGCATTGTTGTTGCTTTGAACTTGTGTTTAATTTGTGGTTTCTGTTAAGATGAGTCCTGTGAAAGACAAGAAAAAATCAAATTTAAAAATCATCCAAAAATTTAAAATATGCTAGAAATTTAAAAAAGTAAATGAAGAGTCAAGACAGATGGACAAAACACTCATATCTGTAGCTGCTTCAAGCTCAGACTTGGTGGCAGGTGCTACTTGGAACAGTCACCTAGGAACAGAATTGTGGCTCAGATTTGTTGGAGGGCTCAGTCCTTGAGGCACAGTTACTAACTTACTGTTACAGTGTTATGAAATTATGAATACAGTGCAGAGTCATAAAGTTAGTTTGAGATTAGACCCTCTTTGAAATAATTTTATAGTAATCTCAACACTCTTTGAAATAATTTATAGTTTTATTTCCCTAAAGGTAACCCTCATCTTGAACCTATAACCTGTTAGGATTACATCTCATATATTTATTACAGTTACAAGTTTTCACCTATTAAAACTATATATATATCAAATTTAAAAAAAACGAATGGTTCAACTAGTAATAAACTCACTAGAAATAGAAGTAAACTCAGAGAAATAAAAGGAGCTGTACACTTATTAGCTTCATCCATATACACTGAAAAATACCTTTGACCAAGGTCCAAGAGTATGGATTCAGTTGTAGTCTCGGCAAGCTTCCATTCTCTCCGGCTTTAAAGTTAAAGGGACCTGCAAGTGCACAATGTTACTGTTAAAAGTGAGACATTATGAATTATGTTACTGTTGTCAACACTGTAACGTATATCAAATGTACATACTACAGTCGACTGTCGAATAGATGCAAGCTATCGGTGAAGGCTGAAGCAATGTACAGTCGAACTGTCGAAGAGAAAAACTGTGACGGTGACCTGAGTTTCAATTTCACTCGACAGGGACTGTGCTTCCAATGCGGGCCGCGGCTTCGTCGTTCGAAACTTCGAATGCGCTTAGACAGGCTTCGACAGGGATATGCTTCGAGTTCGAAGGCTTCGTCGTTCGAATGCTGCAATGACAAACGCGGCAATGTTATAAACGCGGCACCGATATGCTTCGAGTTCGAAGGCTTCGTCGTTCGAATGCTGCAATGACAAACGCGGCAATGTTATAAACGCGGCACCGTTAAACTGTTAAACAATTCACCGATGCGGGAAAGCAAACGCGGCAAACCGGAAGGCGAAAACCCTTATGAATTTGGCGGGACTCGTAAAAATCGGACGAAATCGCATAAATCGCGAGTCGAACTCGCGTTGACCACGAGTTAAACTCGGTCAACGCGAGTTGACACGCCCAGATTCGAAACTGATCGTTCTGCCGCCGATCCGACTTGCACTCGCGATTATTCCGATTTTTTCCCGATTCCTGTTACACTGAAATTTATAGTCAGTAGTAATTACTTAGTAGTTTTTTATGTGCTTGTAAGTTGTACATGAACAATGAACATTGAATATTCAAGAATCAAGACCAAGCATATCACATTCTAATTTCTGAATAGTAAATTTTGATTCTATTTTTTTTTTTTAAGTGAACTATGAACTTTGAGAAGTAATTATATTTTAATTTGATTAGATAAGCTGCAACCTGCAATTTGATATGGATAAAAAACTATATTTCAGTATATATATATTTTATTAAATATATATAAAACGTGTCCCCCGTGTCTTGTTTCCAGGTCGCTGCGTTTCGTATTGAATACTCGTATTTACGTGTCCTCCGCGTCTCGTGTCCTCTTGTCATGTGACTTAGCTTGAGAGATATATCCAGGTTGAGAGGTTGATCCTCTTTACCTTACTGCAGGTCTGATTTCTTCGCATGTGTGGCTGATATAGACTTGTACTTCGCCCTTTTTATTGCTTCTCTCCTTTGCTTTAGGTGAGACTTCTTTCGCTTGAGATGGAGGGCTATTTGGAGCCTCTTTTTCACCCAAATCGCCTTTTCTTATGTTGCTGCACTTAGGGTTCTGTTATGACAGCAGAATGACCCTTCTTCCTTTGCACGTGTGGCATGGATTAGCCCCAAAACAGCCCTCCCAAACTCTGTTTCTCTTCCTTCTTCTTCGCTGCACTAGAATCACTTTTATGCTCCTTTTTCGCATTTTTTTTTGACCTTTCTTCTTCGTTGATTTCAGAGATGATGGATGGACTAGTTGTGAGGTCCAATGGCCCTATATATAGGAGTTTGTCCCTCCTATTGGGCCGACTTGAGCTAGTGAGGCCGACTTGACTTTAGGTGCACCAAAAAATCATTTCTTTGAGCTGACTTAAAGAGGAGACTTGTCTTTGCTTTGGAGGATCACCTTTAACATATTTCTTTAACTCTAATACATAGGTTTACATAGTGTAACATGTCCACATGGGTCTTCAATAATTACATTGACTCTTTGACTTTCCTAGAAGCACTTCAACATGTGCTTGACCTATCAAATGGACAAGAAATCCATTCTTATCAATGACAAAAATAATAATTCTTTTCTTTTACAAGTACAAAGATCAAAATTACATTTATGAAGACCAAACCTAGTTACACTTTCTTCAACACTCTACCCCCTAGGAAATTATAACAATTTTCTTTTTAGATTTTAAACCCCTTCTTGGATCCAAAATCCCTCTGCTTGGTTATTTCACCCACAACTAAATTGTGGACCATTTCCTCCCAAACCCAGTTTCACAAATCAACCCTCCCTTTTAGTTAGGGAGGTACTTCCACTGCTAGGAAGTATCCATCATCATCACCGGTGACACTAGCCCATCTGGCAGCCACCTTTGCAGCATACCTTGTAGAATGGACCACGCTATCTCGGTAGCGTCTCTGCCTCATTTCGTCAGAACCTGAAGATCTCAAACTTCCACAGGGCTGCTCCCTTTGAAGCTAGACTCCCTCTGAGTCTACATGGTCTCCACTGGCTCACACTGCTCCCATTGCGCACACTTTGATCCATTGGCCCTTCAAAGTAGCTATGATACAAAGTTGAATTTCCATGACACTCAAGAATCTGGTTTGGGTCTTAAAATCTCAAACATAAACACACTCAAATGCCACAACACTTCTACTTTGCACAGTGGTATAACAACCATCAACTAGTGCACATGGGAATTTTTTTTAACCTTTTAAACCCACTACTTGTTATATTACAATCTAGAATACAACAGTCTTAGGGCTCCTGTACCAAGGATCATGGCCCTTATAGACAACCCTGATTCAAGGGCAAAACTAGGGCTTGGTGCCAACTGCTATGATCACCAATCTACCCTAAACAAAGTACACTTGACCTACTTGCTGATGTGGTGCCCCACAACCCTTTTAATCCACACACCTTGAACACATCTGGCGGGTCCTCTTGCCTCCCAATCTGCTGATCACTTCAACTTGCCACCATCTTTAGCTTTGGTATTTGAGAACCATCTCCTCTGTCCACAATTTTATTAAATGCTAGATATTGATAAATAGAAAACCTATTGACAGATAGCCTGGATTAATCAATCAGAACATGTTTTAGCTGGCATTTAAAAATAGTCTTCTCGATAAATATCGAGTAATATTTGGAGAAGATTTTGGATGGAGCATCATTGGGAGTCTTAGAGGGGATCTTATACCCCCAAATGGGAATACTGATGCTTCATTAAATAGTGTTCAGAGGTAATTTCGTTAATGGATTTTAGCTTTGTATTTACACAGTTATTAATATGTGGTGATACCTGAGTTATATCTAGGCTGAATGTCAGATATATCTAGGCTGAATGTCAGATGCAATGGCCCGCAAATCAGGTGGAATGTTCGAGATTGAATTTTAAACTTGCTGGAAAGATTTTAAATCTTCTATGAGCAGTTGTTGCCCAATAATATTCATCTTGTAGTACTCATGTTCTTTTGTGTGATGGGTGCTGTTTTTGAAGTAATAATAAATATATATCAGTTTTCCCGATGCTAATGAGCCATCGAACTAGCTTTTGGAAAATAACAAAGATCCCCATGCAAAAAGAATTTCCACTTAGAGGTGAACAAAAAGCGATGATCAATATTTTTGATCTGCTTTCAGTGACTAATCAAACACAAGAAGTGATGTTACATGGAAAGGCTAGGCAAAAGTTGAAGATATATGCTCTAAGCAGCTTACGGGAAACTGTTCATCGAACATTGACTTTTATCAGCCAAATATGCAAGAGGAGGACATATAGGTATTAAAAGTCATTGTAATATGTGAAAGTTGTGGAAACCAGGGGGTGTGGTTAGAATTCAGCTTTTACCGAAGGAAAGTAAGTAGACTAGCAGTTCATGAAGAACAGAATCTTTCTATTGATCAAAGCTCTTGTGTTGCACCCGTTAGCTAGAAGCTATTGTATACTTCTATTTGTTGTCTTAACACAGATTGTGATTTAATTTCTGTTTTTTACTGCGTGAAATATTTTTGAGCTGAAACCACCTCAGTCATCATCAGAGTTAACAGTAGAAGAGTAGAGAATAATGTTGCAAAGAAATAATAAAATCGTAGGCATGAAATCTATTTGCGTATAAAATATCAAAGTCTTCGAAAGAAAAGTCAGACCCAACAAAATAAAAATAAATTACATATAAACTGGTTAAGTGGAAAAACAAAGACAAAGTGGGGGAAGTTTCTCTTACATGGATTTTGAAATTTCTTTCTCCCAATTTATTCTAGCTGCACCATCTTTGTAAATTATCTTTAGTCGTTTTGGAACTTGCAGATTTGATGAACAAACATCAGTTTCTTATAACTAAGCATCAGTTTTCAGGTCTTTCTGGGGCCACTTCTATATCAACTAGTCCATTGAATTTACACAAAAATTCTGAAGGTTTTGGTGTAGCTTCTTTTACACAGGAATCAGTGATATTCATAGGTTGACACCATGGATGATGTTTATTATAGCAAGTTCTTTTGATGGGTTGACTTTTTCAATTGATATCAACTATCATCCTATTTAAATATTTGTAAGATAGTCACATTACCTTTTTGTATCATTATACATGTTTGTTCTGACTTTGTTTGATTTGATTGCTGTCAATCTTTAATGCTTCACAGCCAGGTCTTTGCATGTGTGTTCCAATTGGCGGGCACGGAAATGATGTAGTGTCAAGTCCAGTTGCAGATACCTGAATGTGGTCAGGGAAAAATCTTATTGTTCCGAGGAATCTGTACACTAGCAACTTTCTAGCTCCATTAAGAAGTCTGCTCATTGGGTCTTCTGGAGCTGGCCACTTATCACTGAAGTTTGCCCATCTGCAACTCCTGAACTAGGGCTCCATCACTCTCCCTCCTAACAGCTCTTTAGTCCTTCAATGATCACTGTACATGAGGACTTCTAAGGCTGGCTTCTTATAGTAGATAAGTCCTTCTACCCACTACATGCTCGTGCACAAGAAACATTGTTCACAACTTCGTTTGTGAACACTACTTAACTGCCTTCACATTGTGTCTTAGCTGCTCCAAGATCACTGTACTAAGGCCTTTTAGATCTGCCCATTTGTCAACCTTCTGGTCACATCAGAATGCTGATCTTAGGGCCTATAAATCTGCCCTTTCAGATCTCTGAAACGCCTCCTGCATTTTTTACTCTAGGGTCCAATAAATCTTCCCTCACACTGACATATCAGTTGCTTTTGTCACTCTTCTTGGGGCCACCATAGCTGCCCATACACAATCAACGCCATGATTGTGGGCTTCCATCACTCTTCTTGGGCCACCATAGCTGCCCATACACAATCAACGCCATGATTGTGGGCTTCCAAGGTCACCCTTTCTTCTGCAATTTGTCTCCTCAAATTGCCCAGATCTAGGGCACTTCCAAGCAGCCCACTAACAGTGATAAGATGCTTTCTATATCCCTGTTCTTAAGGCTAATTACAACTGGCTATTCAAACCGTTGAACAAACCTTCTCTTCCTTTACTAAGTCACCCTTCTTGCTGTCCTTCCTTCTCAAACTTATGCCCACAACAAAGAGTCAGTTTGCCTCCTTTTCTAGTGTCTCGACCCTCTTCAGTCATCAAAGATATGGGCTATTCTTTCACTGAGATTTGGAAAGATCATAGGATGCCTCTCTGCATAGGAAGAAACCCTAACTATGGCATATCAAAATTGTTGCCCAAGACCTCATGGACAACCCTCCAACCTTTGCAATCTAACTCCTTGAGGACGCTGCCACTTAGCCTCTAAACAACCACGGTTCTGGGCATTTTCATGACTGATTTTCTAGGCCTGCTACAAATCTCTGCAACCCCAAATGTAGGGCTACCTCAGACCTGCAGTATCCTCCTTCTAGCCCTATACTTGCTGCGCTAGCCCTTTGAGGCATGTGACCATACTCCAACTTCCCTCCAACCCCCATGGCATACCAAAACAATCCCATTTAAGGTGTTTCAACCCTCCAATAAGGTACAAGAGTCTGCGGCCAGATCACTGGAGTACCACTACTATTAGCCCAAAACTTCTGACCATTTTCCACAGGTCTTTTCCAATACTTGGATGCAAAGACTTGCCCACTGAAACCCTCACCAAACTCGGCCAACATCCTCCTTGAACCTGGACCAGAACATGAGACAAAAAGACGAACACAAAACCCTTCTTCTTGCACTTTATCCAACTCGACTTCGTGAGGTATGTGACCTCCATGGATCGGACTTCACTTGAGAAGAATGCTACATTGGATTAGCTCACGACTTTTCCTTGTAGCTCTACTCGGCCTTCTAGCTTGGCCTTCTTTAGGGCTACATCTCTACTAGCCTCCAAGATCAAATGATCTCTACACTTGATTTATTTAGCCTTGATCCTTAGGCCTCTTTAAATAGTTTCTCGTTTAGTCTCTTAGGAACCCTCTAGAATTAGGGTTTTAGTCCTCTAGACCTTAGGATATAATAATAATTCTTTTTAGATTTTAGACCCCTTCTTGGGTTCAAAACCCCACTGCTTGGGTATTTTACCCACAAAATTTGTGGTTCATCTCCTCCCAAACCTATTGCCCTAGGGTTGTGGGAGTACCTCCCAAGCTACACAAATCAACACTGAGTGTGTGGCAGGTCTGCTAAGGGTTGGAGCATAGGCTTTGAAGGAAAAATCTGAGGAGTCGCTTGTGAGAACAAGGTTTAGGTGTAAAGGGTGGTAAAGGGCTTGTTTAGGAATGCAATGGACCCTAAAAGTAAAGTCGAGGGTTGAACAATCCAAGAAAGATCTACTCGCACCCTAAACAATGGTAGATATGTGAAGGTTGAGGCCTAGAATTGAAGGTCGAACAAAGTGGGTGCAATCCAAGAGTGGTAAAGGTAGACTAAAATGAGGACAAAGGCAAGGACAAAGTTCGTTGAGATCTGTTATGTGCTAGAGTCTTCTTGATGAGCCTGCCAAAAACGACTATGAGATTTCTAGCTTGTGAAGTCTCTCAAAATTCTGATCAGTGCCAATTGTGGAAGACATGAATGGGTAGCAAGAAATCTATGGGCAGAAGGGTTTAGCCTAGGTCTAAGAATGTTGCCAAGAGAAGTTTAGAAGGATGTTGAGTTTGTCCTAAAGTCTCTTCACAAACAAAGTTGTGAACATAGTGCATTTTGAGGGCTAATATGCAATGGGTTGATGGACAATATCTACTATGAGTAAGTTGATTGTTGGAGGGCTAATATACAATGATCTGAAGGGCAGATCCATTGTGAGTAGCAAAGATATTATGGGCTGATATGCAGTGCATTTGATGGATCAAGCCACTGTGAGCAGTTGTGTGTGACAAAGGGTAATGTGGACTGAAAGGGCTGAAGGAGAAGGGCTTCTCCAACAAGTAAGATTGTTTATCCTTATATGTTTTGTGGGCAGATTGTAGATCTGAAGCAATAGATCACAAGACCTATGTTTTTGTATACTACGTATTCTAGCTGTACCAGTGATTGAGGGCCATGATCCTTGGTATGGGAGCCCTATGATTCTTTTATTGATGGATTAATAAAATAATCGAGCTTTGGGCTCAAATCTTTGTGTACTAAATTGATTTTATTGCTGAATATTTCCATGTGCAAAGTGCTAGAAAGTTGTGGGTTCCTAGTGTGTTTGTGTGTATGCTTAGCCTCAGACCAGATCTAGGGCCTAAGGAAAATTCAACATGGTATCAAAGCCACTTTGAAGAGCACTTGAATCAGAGTGTGCGTAGGAAGCAGAGTGTTCTAGTGAAGGTTGTGTAGACTCAGAGGGAGTCTAGCTTCAAAGGGAGACTGCAAAGGATTGTCAGTTGTCATATGAAAGTTTGAATCTTCAGGTTCTATTGAGATAAAGGAGTTTTTAGCCCGTGCAAGGACAATCATGAATCATGAGATAACATTCATGGTGGTGCAAGGAAAGTCGTAGATCGTGCAAGGACAAGCATGGATCGCATTGGAAAATTCAGGTTGCATGTGAGAACATTCATGCACCATGTAAGACAAATTTGGGCCAGGTACAAGGAAGTCATAACACATACGAGGACAAATATGGCTACTCAAGGAAAGTCACGACTCATGCGATGACGATCATGAGCATGCAAGGAAAGTCATGGAGCTGGAAGTGTGAAGGAAATACCTTCCTCGCTAAGAGGGGGATTTAGATTTTGGTTAGCTCGGAAGGTATTTTGAAGAGAGGACAACCCACCAAAAAGTAGTTTGTTGGGCGATTTACCCAAAAGTGGGGTTTTGGACCCAAATTGTGGGTTTAGACCAAAAGAGAACTAATTAATTATTCTATGGGTGAAGAGGTTAAAACCCTAAGTTTTATTGGTTTCCTAAATGACCTTAAAGAAAAGTACATAAGGAGCCTAAGGAGAGGCTCATGAGACATATTAATGACAAGGACTTCATTGTGCGTGATGGCGAGAAGGATGTAGCTCTAGAGGAGCCAAGTCTCGAGGTCGAGTAGGGCTGTAAAAGAAGCCTAGCTTTGTCCATGAAAGAGACCTAAGGTTTATGTTGTAGGGACCGTGCATTTTTTGTGCAAGGGAAGGTAGATTCGTGGTTGAAAGCAGAGGTAGGCCGCAATAGAGATCAAGATCCTAGTCACAACCTACAAAGTGTCTGTCTTGTAGTAGAAAGGGGCAAAAAGGACCTAGCTTGAGATGACAAGAGACCTGATTTGAAGCAATAAATGAAAGGCCAAGATCTACACGATGCATATTTATACGCTGAGACCTAGATTAGGTGTTGAGGGCTTGAAAGAGGGGTTTGTTGGTTAATTCGAGGACCTAATAGACTACAGGGAGAAGGTCGAGTGTGTTGGAGGTCTGCTAAGGGTTGGAATGAAGGGTTTGAAGGACAAATGTGAGGAGCCGCAACTGGTAAGAACATGGTCGAGGTGTGAAGGGTAGTATGTAGAAATTTTGAATAATTAAGTACTTATTCAACAGAGATTATCCCGATTATACACTATTGCGGAAAACATGCATAATACATAACCTCCTCTACATTGATCATCAATTTGCAGAAGCAGAAACAATAACATGCACACATAGAAGCATCAATTACACATATCAACATAGTATTTTCCCGGAGAAAGCATCTTGCTAAAAACCCCAACTATTTATATATTATATTGATTGAGAACATGTAACAATACATAGTACAATACTCCTCACAAGTACTCAGTACTATCTCCACCTATTACACACAATACATCTCAGATCTGATCTCCAAATCTCCTCCACTGCTTGCCTGCCTCCACTGCACAATACCTGCAAGAGAATGAATGAGAATGGCTGATCCAAACTCCTATTTACCTTGTGAAAATCACCCACATTGTAAATCACGTGAGCACAAGCTATATTTCACTTGGTATTGGCCCACACTACGCAGAGATCATTGGCATAACTCAATCCCATGCATGTGCACAATCTCATGCACAACTGATAGCAATCTCAACCTCTAACACCTGTCTCCACTGAACTGTACATGCACTGAGTTAACTGATGTATTCTTCAGTTGCATTATGAGTTAATAATTAGTGAATTAATTAATAACTAATTCACACAACTCATCACTTAGTCTATTGGCCAATTAGACTAAATACAACTAGTTCTACTAAGTCAAACTGAACACAACTCCATCAACTGCTCCTCCAACTCCACAGAACTCAATCGCTGAAGTTCTAACTAAAGTCCTTCATGCAATAGCTCAATCATCCCATAGGTTACCACATGATTCCTTCTGGGATCTGCATGTGCCACATCCGTAGCTCATCCTGAAGTGCTCCAAGAGAATAAGATAATGTTTATAGTCCAAATATTATTAAGGGCTAATAATATTCGATTGTTCTATATTTAGACTGACAGTCACTCCGCTGTGATTTAAAAATAGAAGTCCATCTATTTTTCCCAACATGATCAATCATCCATAAATAGCATCCTGCAACTCAGACATGATCCATATGTCTAAAAATAGACATAGTCTAAAAATAGACTTGCGCCAAAATTTGCCTGCGGGCCCACTTAGTGAAGGCGACTCCTTTCCACTAAGCTCCATCATCTTGTTGCATTCTCAACAAGCATTTCTTGTTGCACACTTTTCAACACTCCCTCTCAACAAGAAAGGCTTCCTCTCAAACCCGATCCTGTAACTCTGGAATGTTCTGCATGCAACACATTTGCCCGATCCACTTTGCTCCAACAACACTTGGAACAAAAACACTCCCAACTGACCACTCTGTTGGGCTAGGAACATACTTTGATGTTGAAGCTCTACCTACTGTTGACAAGTGCTCCCTCTCTGACATCTGCGCTACTGCAACATCTCCATGCATCTCGCACCATTGCACACCTCTCTGTGCCACCTAGCACTGTGCAAAACACTTGTGCCTCTCGCATTGCTGCAGCCTGCTAGCTATGTGCTGTCCTGGGATTCCCTGCACTGTCGCTCTCTCTGTCGCTCCATCCGCATTTGTCTCTACCCAATCAGTCAGTTCCTGCTACTCCACATCGGGGCTCCCGTAGCAAGGTCTCATCCAAGAGGTTGGGTACCTCAAGGATCCTTCCCCTCATCCCTAGGGACGATCAATCCACATCACCCCACCTCCTACCTGGAGGTATGGCTGCATGTGATCCCTCAGCCCACCTGGCTCGAAGTTTGCCCCTACTGGAGGTCTCTGGATGAGTAGATGTCTCTACTCCATCTCCACACAGCTTCCCCTGTTGTGGCTGCTCCACAACCTCCTGAAGTTGCTGCACCAATCGTGGCTCCTCCACAATCATCTGAGACTTCTTCTGGCTCTGCATGTTGAGAGGTAATATACCCTCCCTCTCAACCACCAAGTCTCCATCAGTTGCCTTGCTGCTCAAGGCTTTGTATGCATCTTGAACCTCAAGAGCATACAGGTTCCTGACCCGTGAACCAATCTCATGACAACGAAAGCATCGCACCTTCGATTTGTCAACCTTCTTCCCATCATTGGAAGAATTGGATTCGGAAAGAGAAACCTTCCCCTTCCCCTTCTTCGCCTTACTTGCTAAGGCACAGTTCTCCTCATCATGCATAGAAGAAGAACTGTCTCTGGTGCGCCGTCTAATCTCCTCTTGCACAAGATCCGACCAAAGTCTCTCCCATCCTGGCAATTTCTCCCTTCCATTCACCGAGTCTTGGTAGCTATGCCAACTCTTAGGAAGGCCAAGGAGTGCTAGACTCACCATATCCTCATCCTCAATAGTTACCCCCACACTTCCCAGCTCATCCCGACATTGGGTGAACTTCATGAGATACTGGGGTATACTGTCTCCATTCTCACACCTAATGTTTCTGAGTTTATCCTTGAGCGCCAACTTCCTCTGGTCGCTCTTGCTTTGGAATTAATTCGAATTCCACCAGCTCAAAAACTCAACCGCTTCCGATCTAAAATTCGTGAAAACAAAGTATTTCTTGTACAGAGATCGACTGTACGGGCATTCACCGGATATCTCACCTTCCAAAAAAAAAGGATGAATCCAGAGGCTACCTGGCCCGATTACAGACTCTGCCTGAAGAAATAAAATGTAAACACTTTCTGAATAATAGATCTCATGATCAATCCTCGCTTGATATCCTGTAAAAATCTCTTCTACAAATCAAGCAGCTCCGATACCATGTAGAAATTTTGAATAATTAAGTACTTAATCAACGGAGATTATCCCGATTATACACTATTGCAGAAGCAGAAACAATAACATGCGCACATAGAAGCATCAATCACACATAGTGACATATCAACACAATATTTTCCCGGGGAAAGCATCTCGCTAAAAACCCCAACTATTTGTATATTATATTGATTGAGAACATGTAACAATACATAGTACAATACTCCTCACAAGTACTCAGTACTATCTCCACCTGTTACACACAATACAGCTCAGATCTGATCTCCAAATCTCCTCCGCTGCTTGCCCGCCTCCACTGCACAATACCTACAAGAGAATGAATGAGAATGGCTGATCCAAACTCCTATTTACCTTGTGAAAATCACCCACACTGTAAATCACGTGAGCACAAGCTATATTTCACTTGGTATTGGCCCACATTACGCAGAGATCATTGGCATAACTCAATCCCATGCATGTGCACAATCTCATGCACAACTGATAGCAATCTCAACCTCTAACACTTGTCTCCACTGAACTGTACATGAACTGAGTTAACTGATGTATTCTTCAGTTGCATTATGAGTTAATAATTAGTGAATTAATTAATAACTAATTCACACAACTCATCACTTAGTCTATTGGCCAGTTAGACTAAATACAACTAGTTCAACTAAGTCAAACTGAACACAACTCCATCAACTGCTCCTCCAACTCCACAGAACTCAATCACTGAAGTCCTTCATGCAATAGTTCAGTCATCCCATAGGTTACCACGTGATTCCTTCTGGGATCTGCATGTGCCACATCTGTAGCTCATCCTGAAGTGCTCCAAGAGAATAAGATAATGTTTATAGTCCAAATATTATTAAGGGCTAATAATATTCGACTGTTCTATATTTAGACTAACAGTCACTCCGTTGTGATCTAAAAATAGAAGTCCATCTATTTTTCCCAACATGATCAATCATCCATAAACAGCATCCTGCAACTCATAGACATGATCCATATGTCTAAAAATAGACATAGTCTAAAAATAGACTTGCGCCAAAATTTGCCTGCGGGCCCACTTAGTGAAGGCAACTCCTTTCCACTAAGCTCCATCATCTTGTTGCATTCTCAACAAGCATTTCTTGTTGCACAATTTTCAACATAGTAAAGGGCTTGTTGAAGAATGCAGTGAAGCCCAAAAATAAAGCCGAGGCTTGAACAGTTTAAGAAAAGTCTACTTGTAGCCTAAACAATGGTCGATCTATGAAGGTCGAGGCCCAAACTTGAAGGCCGAACAAAGTGGGTGCAATCCAAGAGTGGTAAAGGTGGACTACAATGAGAACAATGGCAAGGACATAATTCGTTAAGATCTGTTATGTTCTAGAGTCTTGTTGAGGAGCCTGACAAAAAAGACGCGAGATTGCTAGCCTATGAGGTCTTTTAAAAGTATGATCAGTGGCAGCTTTGGAAGACATTAGTGGGTAGCAAGAGATATATGGGCAAAAGGGTTTAGCCCAGGTCTAAGAATGCTACTAGTAGAAATTTAGAAGGATGCTAAGCTTGTCCTAAAGTTTGTTCACAAACAAAGTTGTGAACACAATGCATTTCAAGGGCTAGTATGCAATGGGTTGATGGAAAATATCTAATGTGAATAAGTTGATTGTTGGAGGGCTACTATCCAATGATCTGAAGGGTATGTCCACTAAGTAGCAGAGATATTATGGGATGATATGTAGTGCATTTAATGGATCAAGCCACTATTGGAAACTATGAGTGATAGAGGGTAATGTGGACTAAAAGCGCTGAAGGAGAAGGGCTTCTCTAGCAAGTACGTCAGATTGTTTATCCTTGTATGTTTTGTGGGCAAAATGAAGATTTGAAGCAGCAGATCATAAGCCCTATGTTTTTGTATACTATGTATATTAGTGGTACTAGTGATCTAGGGCCATGATCCCTAGTATTGGAACCCCATGATTCTTTTATTAATGGATTAATAAGATAATCGAGCTTTGGGCTCAAATCTATATGTACTAAATTGATTTCATTGTTGAAGATTTTCGCTATGCAAAGTGCTAGAAAGTTGTGGGTTTCTAGTGTGTTTGTGTGCATGATTAGCCTCAGACCAAATCTATGGCCTAAGGAAAATTCAACACTCTTCCCCTTGTACTAATGTTAGTAATGAGCTCCATTCCTTGAACCTAGTAGAATTGATGTTTGCCTAATATGTTGTCCTCCTACTTTTGTAGACTTAAAGTATCTGTTTTCCCTCATTTGATATCTTTTGATATACTTGCTCCCCTTCATGGGCAATTAATGAACACATCTGCAACTGCAAGATACTCAAAGATATTTTCTTTAAGGTTTTGGATTTGTCTTAAATCTCTCCTTCACATTCTCTTACCTCCTTGATATAGGCCTTATATCCTTTCTAACTTTCTAAAGGTTCATCCCTAGTGTTGAAGATGGACTTGAGAAAGAAATCTTTCCTCTCCTCTAAATAGTACCCCTTTTTACAAATATAATGCACTCTATGTTAATATTTTCATGAGATTTTTTATGTATTTCAAAGATTTCTCATAAGATTTTCTGGTTTTGTTTTTATTTAGTGGGTGAGGAAATTAGTGCAGACTCAAACAACTTAATCGATGCAGATTTCGTAACTGAAGGCTAAAGATAAGGCATGTATTGTTAATTTATCTCATTCTATGCTACATAATTGCATAGTGTGTTTTTTTTTTTTAATTTAGAAGCAATGTAAGCAATGGAAAGTAGTGTTTTTTTCAAATTTAGAGGCAATGTAGGTAATGGAAATTGGAGCACTCTTGAATATCTATATAAAAGGGCCAAGGGGTGAGTTCTCTTTTGTTGCACAATGCATGTAATCCTATCCATTTCAAATACAATGGTGCTACTCCCTCCTTATCTTTGCATAAGAATTTTGTTTGCCATTAAACATTTCTTATACTATATTTCTCTTAAGAATTTTAGCATGTTCTAAATATTTCTCATGAGATTTTTTTTATTTTGTTTTTTCGTTAGATTCAATGGTTGGAGGAATCAAGGTTGGGTCCTACAACCTATAGGGAAATGTGGAAGATTAGTGATGAATCTACTAAAATGTTGGTGTGAGAGAGATCCTAGTAAAGTGTTGAGGTAGAGGAAGAGGTGAGTTCTGTTGGTGCCAATTCCATGTTATGATCAATTGTGACAACCTCTTTATTTAAAATACAATGGATCCCCTCCCTTTTTATGTAGTTCGGGTTTTTGATGTTTCTATAAGATTATTTACATAAGATTACTTATGGGATTTTTGGCCTTTATTTAAAATTTCTCGTAGGATAATCTAGTCTTTTTTTCATAAGATTTTTTTGGTCTCTTTTACTTTAATTTGTGCTACGCAGGGTATTCTTTGTTCGCACGTGGATGTTTTTTGGGGTTGCAAAGTAGAGTTTGTCAATAACGTTTCTCTCTATTTGTTCCTTTTTGTTTTTTCTCTTGTTATTTGTATCTTTCGCTATTGTTGTTATTCTTTTTATTTATTTATTTAATCTAAACATTATGAGCATGACTACTTTGTTTAAATTTAGATATAATGTAGTGTAGGTATAGGAAGATGGAGGATTATTGATGAGACTCACGAAATATCCTTGTGAGAGAGATGTGGACTAGTCCAACAGAGGTGGAGGTAGATTGTGAGTTCTTATTTGGTGCTATGAAATTGTTCTAATTTGAAATAAAAAGTTCTCCTCCCTTGGCAATTTAGAGTTTGTGATTTTTGTCTTTGAATAAAATGTAATTAATTTTGCATAATATTTTGTTCTATTTTTGTGTCTTTTATAGATTTATTCTAAGATATTTTGATCTTTTTTAAATATTTTATGGTTTGATTTTTGTTTAGTTTAGTGGGTGGTAAATTAATGTAGGTCCTAATTGTAGAATTTCCTGCAAATTCTCTACAAATCTACCTCTGAGATCTATTTAGAAAATCTGACTGTAGATTAACTCGATAATGCAATATACCAAAGCAAAACAATATAATCTACTTCTACTATCAAACTTGTGGAAGCTTAAAGATCGAGCTGAATCAGATCTGAACACATATAACCATAAGAAGAAGAATCAATACACATGAAACATAGAAAATACTCGGGGGACAGCCTCAGCTAAAAACCCCACTATCTGTATTATCATACAAGGTGGAAATACATCAAGATTATACAAAGCCTTAGCTCTCACAGCTAGCCAGCGCTCAGTACAATCCTCTTGGATGCTCATAGGCAATCAAAGTTTCTCACAAGCCTTCTCCTCTGCCCTCCAAGCTCTTATTTCCTTGCGCAATTACCTCTAGGATGATCTCCTTCACCCAGTGTAACACTGCTCTCACACACTGCTCTAACACACTGTTAGAACTGCGCAATCCTCAAGGAACCTTACCTTGACTGCATGCATGAGTTTCCTTTATAGGAAAACACATGCAACTGATAGTAACTTGTCCTTGACATTTAGCTCAACTGGGTTTTTCTCAGAACAGACATGCATGAGTTTCTAATGAGGGAATCTCCAGTGATCTGGAGTACACTAGTTGAGTGCATGCATGCATCAACTGACTGATAACTCACAATTAGTTCCTCAAACAGTTTGGAACTAATTTAACTGGACTTAACTCAGTAAACTGAGTCAACTAATTACAACTCAAATATAACTCAATCTTATCTCTTTAATTAAGGGATAATCTCCTTAATTTAAGGGATAACTGTTGCATGACTTCAAAAAGACTTCTAACTTGAATTTCTCCAACTAATTAATCTTTAATGAATTAATTAGTTATTTTCAAGTAGCTGGTGAGACTAAATTCGATTTTAATTCAAGGACAAATTAAAATTGGAATATTTTGGATTCTATTTTTATCATTTCTTGTTTCTATTTCCAACACTAATGGTCAAGGATTTCATAGATGTATTGGGTAAAGGTGAATGTTGTGGTGTATCTATGGTCACATACATGTGTTTGCTTAAATTAGAAGCATTTTACATTATTGGTCATTTGCTTAATTATGAGTGCAATGCAATAGAGGTGAAAGAATGTGGAGGATCACTAATGAAACTCTACTAAAATATCTTCATTAAGAGAGAAATTATAGTGGAGTGCAGATACAAAAATGGAGGTAAGTTTTCTTTTGGTGCAAAATCCATTCATAATCTGCAACAAAATCTTCCCACTACAAACACTATTGTTCTTTTCCCTATTTACTTATTTAAGGTTTATGATTTTTGGTGTTTGAATAAGATATACCTTTTGGTGCATAAGATTATTCATAAGATATTTGGTCTCTATTTAAGATTTTTGATAAGGCATTTTTTCTATTTCATATTTCTCACAATAGTTTGTGTATTTAGTATTTTTTCATAATATTTTCTAGTCTCTATTTAATACTGCTCTATTTTTTGATGTGCAGGGTTTCCTTGGTTGGCCATGTTTGGGGTTGTAGAGCATACTCTTGTTTGTTTGTTTTTTTTTTATGTTTTTTTCTTGTTAATTTTGTTTTAGTTGTTGGTCGTATTTTTTTCTATTGTTGTTTTTTTTTTTATTGTTGTGGCTCTTATATCCTTGAATTTATGAGCATGGCCATGCTAATTTGTGGTTTAGTATTTTGTTTTTCTTGTGTGTTTTGATTTATTTTTCTTTTCTTTTATTCAATGGGTGAAGAAATCAAGAAATACCTTAACAACCCATAATGTGGGTGTAGGGTTGATGTGGAGTCCACAGTTGTAGTGGGCAAAGGTGAAGAGGTATGTATTTGTCGAATTTACTTGTTTATGGGCAAAGACAAAAAAGGTATATATAAGGGGAATTTACTTGTTTATGGGCAAAGACAAAAATGGTATGTATAAGGGGAATTTACTTGTTTTCTACTACATAATTATGTCGTTTCATGCCCATTTTAATTTAACTGATTTGTTGCTTCATCCTTATATCATGTGTTTGTTGAAATTTAAATGCAATGCTGAGTAAGAAAGGTGAATAAGCACTAATGATACTAATGAATATCTTTGTTTGAGAGAGACATGGAGCATTATAGCAAAAGTAGAAGCAAAGGTAGAGGGTAAGTTACCTTTTGGTGCAAGTCTCATGTAGCATGTATGTTCTAATATAAAATCCTCCTAGTTCATGGTTCAGATACCATGGTTCTCCACCCTTCTTACCAATTTGGGGTTTTTAATTTTTCGTATTATAAGATGCACTTTTGTTTAAATTATATGCATCTTCTATTATTTGGAATTCTCTTATTTATTGGATGTAGTGCAAATGCAGGTAAAGAAAGGTGGCCGAGCAAAGGTGGAGCAACAATGCTGAATTCTCTTATTTATTGGATGTAGTGCAAATGCAAGAAAATAAGGTGGCCGAATAAAGGTGGAGCAAATGTTGAAACTTCTTAAATATTTTTGTGTAAGAGATACTTGGAGTAGTGTGGAGAGTGCAAAGGTAGAGGGTGAAATATCTTTTGGTTCTTATATGCTTATCTTTTCATTTTCAATATAATGGTTCTCCTCACTCATTCCTTATTCATGGTTTATGATTTTTGGTCATTGAATAAAATGTACTTTTGCATAATATTATGGATATTTTTTTTGTCTTGGCTTATGATTAAGATTTATTATAATATTTTTCAATGTTTGTTTAATATTTCTTATAAGATTTTTGTTGTTTGTCTTGGAACTTTTTGGTTTTCATTTAATAATTTATTGTTTGGTATTTTTTTGGATTTAGGAAGTGGAGATATAGAGGCAGATCCTAGAAATGGTGCAGATTGCATAGGTGCATTTGGTGAAGGGGAAGACGAAGTAGAAGGAAGAGGTGGGTATGGTTTCAGGTGTTTGATTAAATTAAATGCATTCTCTATTATTTGAGATTTATTTATATGGTGAGTGTAATGCAAATCTAGGTAAAGGAAGGTGGAGGAGCACTGATGAAACCACTGAATCTTTTTGTGTGAAAGAGACTTGGAAAAGTGTTGAAGAGTGCAAATGTACAAGGTGAGTTCTCTTTTAGTTCCAACATGGGTATTTTCTCGTTTCAATACAATGGTTCCCAAACTGCTTCACATTTCTAACAAGATACTTTGTGTACGTGATATTTCAATTTTTGCATGATATTTCTCACAAAATGTCTTTTGTGGTTGATATCTCTTATGGAATTTTTTGGTCTTTTATTAATACTTATCTAATTTTTGTTGTGCAGGGTGTCCTTGGTTGGCTTGGAGCTTTTCAAGGTTGGGGAGTTGTGTTTGTGTCTATTGCTTCTTTTTGTTATATATGTTTTTTTGTTTTTATCATTTGATTTTTTTTGTTTTGTTATTTTATTATTATTTATTTATATAATAATTTATAATTTTTATTTTTTTGCAATTGTTATGTTTTATTTTTTTTAATTGTTATGTTTGATGTTTTTTGCATTTTATGAGCATGGCCATGCTAATTTGTGGTTTGGCATTTTGTTTCCTCATATATATCTATATATATATTCTTAATAAGATCTAGCAGCTCATATTGTGGGATTAGAGTTTATGCAAATTCCACACATGTAGAGGAAAAAGGTAAGGGAGAGGTATGTATTGCTTGCTTTTGTCTACATAATTTTATAATTCCATGGTGTTTTAAATTAACTCAGTTGTTGCTTCAAAATTATATCATGTGTGTTTATTTAAATTTAGAGGCAATGCATGTAAAGTAAGGCTGAATGCTAATGAAACTATTGAATATCCTTTTGTGAAAGAGACGTGGGATGCACTATAGATGAGAGAAAGTAGAGGCAGAGGAGTTATGGTCCAAGACCCATGTATGTTTTGCGTAGATGGTTCTCCTCACTTATTAATTTAAGGTTTACGATTTTTGGCCTTACATAAGATGTACTTACTTTTGCATATGATTATTCATAAGAGTTTTGTTGTTTGTTTAAGATTTCTCATACTTTATTTTAGTTTCTTTTGAATATCTCATAAGATTTTATACTCTATATTCAATATTTTTTAGTTTGATTTTTGTTGGTTTTAGGTGATGGAAAAATAAAGACAAGTCTCAAGGTTGTTGTAGATTCTACTTGTGCTTTCAATAAAGAACACGACTCAAGATGAGGAGGTATGTATGGTTCCACGTGTGTTTGATTAATTTAAAGGCATCACATATCATTTGTGATTTATTTATTTATGAATATGATGAAATGCATGTAAAGTAAGGTTGAATGCTAATGAAACTATTGAATATCTTTTTGTGAGACATGGGATGCACTATAGATGAGGTGAAAGTAGAGGTAGAGGAGTTAAGTTATGGTGCAAGACCGATGTATGTTTATGGTTTTCCTCCCTACTTATCAATTTAGGGTTTACAATTTTTGGCCTCTACTATGATGTACTTTTGCCTATGGTTATTCATAAGGATTTTGTTGTTTGTTTAAAATTTCTCATACTTTGTTTTGGTTTCTATTTAATATTGCAAAATATTTTTTGCTCGCTATTTGATATCATCTAGTTTGGTTTTTGTTGGTTATAGGCAATGAAGAAATAAAGACGAGTTTGAAGGCTGTTGTAGATTCTACTTTTGCTTTAAATGAAGAACACTACTGAAGATGTAGAGGTATGTATGATTCCATGTCTGTTTATTTAATATAGAGGCATCACATATCATTTGTGATTTTTTGTTGGTTATAGGCAATGGAGAAATAAAGACGAGTTTGAAGGCTGTTGTAGATTCTACTTGTGCTTTCAATGAAGAACACTACTGAAGATGTAGAGGTATGTATGATTCCATGTCTGTTTATTTAATATAGAGGCGTCACATATCATTTGTGATTTATTTATTTACAAATGCAATGCAATGCATATAAAGAAGAAGGTGGCAGTGAAGGAGAGTGTAGAGGCAGAGGTGGATGGTGAGTTCTTTTTGGATTTATTTTTTGATGGTGAGTTATTTTTTGATTATCTTATTTTTTGATTGATGAAACTATTGAAATATCAATGTAGCAACACTATATTATAGTGAAGAGGTAGTAGTAAAGGTGAGTTCTCTTTTGGTGCAAAATCCATGATATGTTATGAAATCCTCATGTTTCTTTTTGTTTTATATTTCTCCAAAGATATTTGGTATATATTTAATAATTGTCATAAGATTATATGGTCTCTATTTTATACTCTTCTATTTTTTTAATGTGCAGGATGTCCTTGATTCGCCGTAGACGCTTTTTGGGATTGTAAAGAGTTTTTCTACTATTTCTCTTTGTTTGTTTTGCTTTTGTTGATAATCTTATGAATTTGATTGATGAAACTATTGAAATATCAACGTAGCAACACTATATTATAGTGAAGAGGTAGTAGTAAAGGTGAGTTCTCTTTTGGTGCAAAATCCATGATATGCTATGAAATCCTCATGTTGCTTTTTGTTTTATATTTCTCCAAAGATATTTGGTATATATTTAATAATTGTCATAACAATTTATGGTTCTCTATTTAATACTCTTCTATTTTTTTAATGTGCAGGATGTCCTTGATTCGTCGTAGACGCTTTTTGGGATTGTAAAGAGGAGTTTGTCTACTATTTCTCTTTGTTTGTTTTGCTTTTGTTGATTATCTTATGAATTTGATTGATGAAACTATTGAAATATCCATGTAGCAACACTATATTATAGTGAAGAGGTAGTAGTAAAGGTGAGCTCTCTTTTGGTGCAAAATCCATGATATGCTATGAAATCTTCATGTTGCTTTTTGTTTTATATTTCTCCAAAGATATTCGGTATATATTTAATAATTGTCATAAGATTTTATGGTCTCTATTTAATACTCTTCTATTTTTTAATGTGCAGGATGTCCTTGATTCGCCGTAGACGCTTTTTGGGATTGTAAAGAGGAGTTTGTCTACTATTTCTCTTTGTTTGTTTTGCTTTTGTTGATTATCTTATGAATTTGATTGATGAAACTATTGAAATATCAATGTAGCAACACTATATTATAGTGAAGAGGTAGTAGTAAAGGTGAGTTCTCTTTTGGTGCAAAATCCATGATATGCTATGAAATCCTCATGTTGCTTTTTGTTTTATATTTCTCCAAAGATATTTGGTATATATTTAATAATTGTCATAACATTTTATGGTCTCTATTTAATACTCTTCTATTTTTTAATGTGCAGGATGTCCTTGATTCGTCGTAGACGCTTTTTGGGATTGTAAAGAGGAGTTTGTCTACTATTTCTCTTTCTTCTATTTTTTAATGTGCAGGATGTCCTTGATTCGTCGTAGACGCTTTTTGGGATTGTAAAGAGGAGTTTGTCTACTATTTCTCTTTGGGATTGTAAAGAGGAGTTTGACTACTATTTCTCTTTGTTTGTTTTGCTTTTGTTATTTTCTTTTTCTTTTTTTTGCTATTGTTGTTGCTATGTTTTGCTATTCCTTTGTTTTTGTACAACTACTGTTATTTTTTTTACCTTTGTGAGCATGGCCATGCTAAATTGTGGTTTGGTATTTTGTTTTTCATGCTTGTTTTTTTTCTTTCTTTTCCATTATTATTATTTTATTTTATTTTTTAATATACCTTTGTTCATGGATTTTGTTTTGGGTTCTATGAGTGTGGAAATTAAGGCAAGCCTTAACAACAGATATTGTGGATTTAAGGCTAATGATAATTCAACAAATGTAATGGGCGAAGATGAAAGAGATATGTATGATGGAATTCACTAGTCAAAGATGAAAGAGGTATGTATGAACTACGTAATTTAATGGTTCCATTTGTTTTAATTGAACTCTTTTGTTGCTTGTTATATCATGTGTGCTCATGCAAATTTATTATAGGCAATATGGGTAAATTTATTATAGGAAATATGGGTAAAGGAAGGTATGTATGAACTACGTAATTTAATGGTTCCATTTGTTTTAATTGGGTAAATTTATTATAGGAAATATGGGTAAAGGAAGGTATGTATGAACTACGTAATTTAATGGTTCCATTTGTTTTAATTGAACTCTTTTGTTGCTTGTTATATCATATGTGCTCATGCAAATTTATTATAGGCAATATGGGTAAATTTATTATAGGAAATATGGGTAAAGGAAGGTAATTGGAATCTTCAAGCATAAGCAAAATTTTATTCTAATTGAGTAGAATTTGTGGATATGGATGAAACAAAATAAAATTTTCAATCCAGGTTATGACATACTAGTTTTTATCTACATTTGGGAGGGGTACTAAGCACTTTGTGCAATCCAAGTTATGACATATTAGTTTTCATCTACACTTGGGAGGGGTACTAAGCATACTAGTTTTCATCTACATTTGGGAGGGGTACTAAGCACTTTGTGCCACTTGAGTGTAGGTTTCTTACGTGCGTATTTCAATCTCATCATTTTCATTAAATCATGGGACATAGGCAATATGGGTAAAGGAAGGTAATTGGAATCTTCAAGCGTAAGCAAAACTTTCTTCTAATTGAGTAGAGTTTGTAGATATTGATGAAACAAAACAAAATCTTCAATCCAAGTTATGACATACTAGTTTTCATTTACATTTTGGAGGGGTACCAAACACTTTGTGCAATCCAAGTTATGACATACTTGTTTTCATCTACATTTGGGAGGGGTACTAAGCATACTATTTTTCATCTACATTTGGGAGGGGTACTAAGCACTTTGTGCAATCTAAGTTATGACATACTAGTTTTCATCTACATTTGGGAGGGGTACTAAGCACTTGTGTCAGTGAAGATTGTAGATTTCTTAATCTCAACATTTTCATTAAAACATGAGACATTTTTCCTTTTAGCCCCATAATATCTACAACCTTTTATATTGTTGCTTCATGAAAACTTACTTCGAATTGAGTAGAGTGTTAAAACATGAGACATTTGTCCTTTAAGCCCCATAATATCGACAACTTTCTATATTGTTGCTTCATGCAAACTTGCTTCTAATTGAGTAGAGTGAGTAGAGTATTTGTAGATACCTGCATGAAAGCTTGCTTCTAATTGAGTAGAGTGTTTGTAGATATGGATGAAACAAAGCAATTTTTTCAATCCAAGTTATGACCATACTAGTTTTCATTTACAATTGGGGATACTAAGCACTTTGTGCCATTGGAGAGTGCAGGTTTCTTACGTGTGCATTTCAACTGCAACATTATCATTAAAGCATGATGCATTTATCCTTTTAGCCCCATAATATCTACAATTGTCTATATGGTTGCTTCATGTTTTATGAAGGAGCCAAAAGCATCACAGACTTCTTCCATCATTCTATCATAGACGAATGCATCTTTGATGAGAACTTATCACAGTCAGTCATGTTAGCTCTGAAGTGCAGCGCTGCCATATTGGAGGCTAAAGGAGGGAGGTGATCTGCTTTGATGTCCCGGATAGGGCCCCACACGGGCCACCACCCCACTTTCCTCACCCTTCCACTTACCTTCCATTCCGCTCATTTCCTAACCCAACCCTCTCATCCCCACGGGACCCTCTTTTCGCTTTAAGCCTAAATAAATTAACCCAAAAAACCCGAAAAACCTTACTTTTCCACCATTATGCGCCCTTTGCACATTTCCCGAGGACATATCGTACCACCGTGTCCCTCTGCCATTGATTTTCCCCCCACTGATCCAATGGCCCACGTCTCACCCGATCAATGGAACCTGCCCGATCGTTCCCCGCTGTCAGATCACCCCTGCCAGATCTGACGGCCATCGCTCATATCGCACAGACAACAAGCGCAAAGAATACCTGCCCGATAAAGGTGGTTTTTCTCTCTCTTCCACCGCGACATGTCATCTGCTGAATGGAATCGTGCGGACTCCACCATTTACCACTTACCGCCCGATGCCCTTCCGATAGAAACCATAACCACTCGAAGAAAACCACCCCCGTACGTTATCATCTGCACACCTCCACCGCCTGATAGTCGTCCGATCTGCTCACTCGAGATCTAATGGACCGGACGTGTTTTGCTCTCACCACGACCTCAGGCCGCCTGTGCCTGATCCCCACTCTGTCACTTCTCCATCCGTCCGATTTGACACGTCCTCCCACCCATGCAACGCATATTCCACTTCCTATCAGTTACCCGAAGAAGAAGGTGGTCGACTCTGTTAGTATTATGACAGTCGGTTCATTGGACCGAATTAACATAAAGCATGGCCGAAGGAAGAAGGACACAGCACGACCCAGCAAACGGATTTAAACAGTCATGGAGCTCCACTGTCATAATCAAGCCAACTACCTAACAGGGTAGCGCAGTACCGAATTGATTAATGTTTTCGTGATGAAAAGGATATTGCGGCCTAGAATGTTATCAAACAGTTAATGACAGTAGGTGGTCAATTAAGACATCTCCAGCCCTAAAATGGCTAAGGATCATTGTAAAGAAAAACTATAAATAGCCAAAAGCAAGATGTAATCAGGGTTCAACTTCTGGAGACTGTAGATATTTTGTTCCTTGCAGCGTATCATCTTCATTTTTAGTAATACAAGCTTCTTTTGCCGCTACATGCTCGATGTCCATTTCCCTTCTTATTCTAAACTTGCACCTGGATTGGTTTGTTCACGCTCTCCTATGTCTAATGCTAGATAACTGTCATCTTATCTTTGCATTGGTGAATTGGATCTATTGTTGAATAGGTTATCTATGTTTCTTCTGTATCTAATGCTAGATAACTGTCATCTTATCTCCGTTTAGATATATTAGATTTACAAGTTTCATTCACTGGTTGCAACTGGCCATCATATGTTGTGTATGCATCTGTTGGTGTGGTTAGTATTCTTCATTCACTCACTTAATCTGCAAATTATTGAGCATTAGTGGTCTAAAGCCTTATAGGCTGAGGGTGTTCATGCATGTCTGGAGTGAAAACAAAGTTGAAGTGGTTATCTGGCTTGAACCAAACCATCATCCATTCTAATAGTTCCTAGAACAATATTGAAGATTATATGTTACTAGGCATCTCTGAGCTAAAACCATAGGAGAGTTTCCTGGAGAGATAACAAAATTGGCGCCTACCGGGGAGAGGAGATTGAAGCTCAACTTCCCTGGGAGACGACACAGCTCCAGCTTTGATGATAGACAATGTCTCGACACATTTTTGGTTGTAATCATCTATCTGGAAACTCTACTGGATGCCGAATTTTTTGGCGACTCCACATCGTAGTTTTGGCTCAGTTTGTGAGGCATACTCGGAGAAATCTTCAGAAGTCACCAGTTGACCCAATACCTAACCTTGAAAGGATCATCAAAGGAAGAAAGATATCACAGAAAGGAGCATCAGGATCAGGTAAACCTAAACAATCCCCTATATCCCTGCAAGAAAGGCTTGTAATAGAACAAATACATGTTGAGAGTGTAGCCTTTAAAACTAGCAGTGAAGAAAAACTTTCAAAGATTCATAAAGCTCCTTATTCTTTAGGTTCTCCTCTTGCTTTAAGCCGAAAGGAAACCTCACCTCCTATCCCTCACACTCCTTTAGTCATGTCAATCGCTCCTCAGCTTTATATCATTCAGACTGCCAGTACTCTTCCATCCACCACAGCCATGGCAGGTCCACAAGCACTCACCAAAATGGAAAAAATCATAGCTGCTAGGTATGGACCTCTAGTACTGCCCGCTCCTTTGAATGCAATGCCTACTGGAGAATATCAAAAATACATGCCTAAGTTCACTGGGACTGAAGGAGTTACAGCTAAAGAACATCTTGAGTCCTTTTATAGCTATGCTGATAATCTGGATATTAGTGAAGATGCTGTGTGGATGAGAGTATTTGTCCAAAGCCTAGATGGAGAGGCAAGAAAATGGTTAGGAGAATTGACCCCTAGATCTATAACAGATATTGAGGCCTTAGAGGATGTGTTCCTAAAGCATTGGGGGGATAAGAAGGACCTACTCTACTACCATACTGAGTTTGGGAACCTGAAAAGGGAAAATGGGGAGTCACTTTTTGATTTCAATAAAAGGTTCAACCGCATGTACAGCAAGATACCAGCTGAAGTGAAACCCACCCCTACCTCTGCTAAACTTACTTATGCCAATGCCTTCAATTCTGATTTTTGTCTACTATTGAGGGAGAGAAGATGTGCTTCTCTGGCCGAAATGCAACATGCAGCCCTGGAGGTAGAATCCAACATCATGGCTGTAGAGAAACTCAAGGGACATGTTGATCGAAGGAAACAGAGGGGTGAATCTTCTTCATTTCAGACCCCAAGATAGATAAAATGACCAAGATGATAAGAGTCACTAGCCTCTGAAATCTCCAAATTAAAGGTTGAATGGTTCCCAGGGAAAGGAAGAGCCCCTAATACCTTTGCTCCCAGAAATCCCAATCCATAAAGAAGAGCCAATGAGCAGTTGCAGATTATGCGAAGGAGCAAAGATGCCAATGAAGATCAAAGGGTGAAGACCGCTTTCCAGAATGTAGTCATGGAAGAGGAACAATTTGATGAAGATGATGAGATCCACTGCATGGAAGACAAAGGCAGTGCTTCTTTCTTGACCTTGGCTGCCTATGAAGAGTCGTTATTTAAGGACCAGGCTAGCCCAGAATGGGATGGTGACGCTGTTCTACAAACCAAAGATCAGCAAAGATATAATCTGAGGTCGAAAATGAACAGTGCCAAGGAAACCCCTGTTCAAAGAGCTGTTGTCCCTGCAATATAGCGAACTATCAAGCAAAAATGATCAGCAGTTGGTCCCATAATTCTCAAAGCTCTAGCTCAAGAGGTAAGAGGCCCCGACAAGTCCCCTTCTCCTTTCAGTTTTGAATCAGAAATCTAGAAGCTTAAAATATCTATGCCTCTGGTAGAACTAGTGAAGAATGAAGCCTCTAAGAGACCCATCCTTGAGGCCCTTGAGCTTAAGGCCACACAGGCATTAAACGACTATGTGAATTTACAAGATGACAAACTTGCAGTTGTTCTTAGCCCAATGACTGAAACTACGGATGACAATTGCCCATCATTCTATGTCTCCTTGACTATTCATGACAAAATGCTCCACAATTGTCTGCTAGACACAGGTGCCCGTCATAATCTAATGCCCAAGGCTGTCATGGATGAGTTGGGCCTTGATATCACTAGGCCTTATCATGACTTATTTTCTTTTGACTCAAGGAAGGTGAAATGTTTGGGGTTAATCAAAGACCTAGCCATCACCATGTCTCAGCTGCCTATGAAGAGTATGATGATGGATATTGGGTAGCAGATGTGCCCCCAAAGTTTGGCATGCTTCTTTCTAAGGGATGGATCAAAAGATTGGGTGGAACGTTACAAAATGACCTGTCCTATGCTACTGTCCCAGTTTTTGGAGGTGAGAGTAGGAGATTATACAGGGAAGCTCAGTTAACTTATATTATCAGTGATGAGCAGCATCTCACTAATCATCCCATCTATGTTGTCGAAACTGATTGTGGAACCTCTATTCTCCAAATAGAAGAATCCCAGTTGGCCTCCATGCAACTCAGGAAACCAGTGTGTCAGATCACAAAGGAAGAAGGTCCACAAATTTGGGACATGTTCTTTGATGGAGCTTGCGGGAGCAGGTGTAGTTCTGGTATTTCCCACACAGGAATGCATACATTTATCTTTCAAGCTAACTTTTCAAGTCACAAATAATATAGCAGAATACGAGGCTTTGATCTTGGGCTTGAACACTGCTAAAGAAATGGGCATCAAACATCTGAAGGTGTTTGGAGATGTAGACCTTATTATTCAACAGGTGAATAAGACATTCGCCGAAAGCATACAGAGATGAGGTATGGAAGCTCAAGGATTCGTTCAGTAGCTTTAGTATTTTCTACATCCCAAGGGCTAAGAATTAGCTTGCTGATTCCCTTGCTGTGTCTGCTAGTATGTTTGTTCCTCCTTTACCCCCTCAATTGACTTATGAAGTCCAAGTAAAATACAGACCGTCATTGCCTGATAATGTCAAGTATTGGAAAGTCTTTGAAGATGATGACGAAGTCAATAGGTTTCTCCAAGTCATTGATGAATTCTCTAAAATGCAAATTGATCAAGAGAATGAATCCATGGAGGAATGCCATCAATCCTAGCTGAGAAACAAAATTGGTAAAGACAGCGTCGTACAACTGCTTAATAACCATATACCCAAAGGGCTGGTGCCTCTAGAGAAGTTGTTTGATCATAATGATGTGCCTTATAAGCCTGCCCAGAAAGAGATTGAGTCGGTAGTCCATAGACACAATATAGGGAGTCCAGATCATCCAAAGTATATAAAATTGTCCACCCACTTGTCTGTTGCCCAAAGTTCTGAATATTGCAACCTAATGAAGCAATTTGCTGATGTCTTCGCCTGGGAATACAGTGACCTTAAAACTTATGACAAGAACATCATCCAGCATAAGATTCCACTGGAGAAAGACACCATCACTTTTAAGCAAAAGCTAAGGCCTATCAGCCCTCTATTACTACCTTTGATTGAAAAGGAAATTAAGACACTGTTAGCTGCTAAGATCATAGTTCCCTTAAGGTATTTAAAATGGATAGCTAACTTGGTGGTAGTGAGGAAGAAAAATGGAGAAATCAGGTTTTGTGTTGACTTTAGAAATCTGAACAAGTGCTCTAAGAAAGAAACTATCCCCTGCCCAAGATGGAACATTTGCTGCAAAAAGTTTTAGGGGCTAGAGTCATGTCTTTCTTAGACGGTTACTCAGGTTACAATCAGGTCGCTATACACCCAGACGATCAAGAGAAGACTGCCTTCACTACTCCTTGGGGCACTTTCATGTATTCCAAGATGTCTTTTGGACTGATGAATGCTGGGGCTACTTTTCAGAGGGCCATGGACATAGCCTTTGTGGGAGAAAAGGATAAGTTTGTCCTTATTTACCTCGATGGCATAACAATTTTCTCCAGTAGTCATGAGAATCGTTTACATCATTTGAGGAAGGTGTTCCTTAAGTGCGGAAGGTTTGGAATCTTAGTAAATCCTAAGAAGTCACAGTTTTCTCTAGAAGAAGGCAAACTTTCAGGACATATTGTTTCCGCTGCTGGTGTCAAGATTGATCCAGAAAGAGTCCAAGCAATACAGACATTGTCCATCCCAAGGTCAAAAAAGGACATTCAATCTTTTTTGGGCAAGATTAACTTTGTGAGGAGATTTATTCCAAATTTTGCAGAACTGGTGAAGCACATCACTTCCATGCTAACGAAGGGGTCAGAGATAAAATGGACAGAGGTTGCAAGAAGATCTTTCGAAGCCATCAAAAGAGCTATCATGGAGGCTCCCACCTTAGTCAGTCTAGACTACACCAAGGAATTTTATATGTTCTCTTTTGCTTCTCATGATACACTTGCAACAATCTTGTTGCAGAAAAATGACGAAAGTATAGAACACCCGGTGGCCTTCTTCAGCAAAACTTTGAGGGATGTTGAATTAAGGTATGACCTCGTTGAAAAATAGGCATATGCCCTCATAAAGTCTTTAAAGGCATTCCGAATTTACATTCTACACTCAAAGGTGGTTGCCTATGTACCTTCAGCTTCAGTAAAATATGTCCTAACACAGCCAGATGTTGATGGAAGAAGGGCTAAGTGGATTGCAAACTCATAGAGTTCAACATAGAGGTAAAGCCCACCAAGCTAGTCAAAGGCCAAGGCTTGGCTCAACTTATAGTTGAGGAAAATTGCAATATGTTAGACATAAATTGCATAGGTGCAGATTCAGGTGTTGAACAGGCAGGGAAGCAACAGAAGAACAAGGGTAGAACTAGTCATTGGCTGAGAATTTGGCTACTTGTGAGTGGTATTCCAGTGTATCTCATTTCTTGTTGAAGCTAGAAGTCCCTCCAGGGCTCAGCTCAAGTCAGGCTAGGACCATCAAACTCAGAGCAGCCAAGTTCTGTATTAATAAGAACCTGCTTTATTGGAAGGATCCATCTGGAATCCTCTTGAGATGCCTAGACAAAGAACAATCTGTGGAAGTCATGCACCAGTTTCATTCCAACATCTGTGGAGGGCATCATTATTGGAAAACCACAGCGGCACAAGATCCTGAGGGCCGAGTATTATGGGCCTACTCTATTCTCTGATGTATTTTCATTTGTGAAGTCTTGTGACAGATGCGAGAGGTTTGCAGGAAGACAACAGCTAAAATATTTTCCCCTGAAGCCAATACACGCCAATGGTCCCTTCCAGCAGTGGGGTTTAGATTTCATAGGGGAGATTAATCCACATTCCAGTGCCCAGCACCGGTGGATTTTAGTAGCCACTGACTATTTTACCAAATGGATTGAAGCCATACCCACTAAGAAGGCTGATCACTAGGTTGTCATGAAGTTCTAACTGAGAATATTTTCACTAGATTTGGATGCCCAACCAAACTAGTTACTGATGATGCAGCAGCTTTCAGAGCAAAGGAATTGATGGACCTGTGTGAATCAATGGGCATTAAATTAGTGCATTCTACCTCATATTATCCTCAAAGCAACACCCTGGCAGAATCATCCAATAAAAGCTTGGTAAGGATAATCAAAAAGTTGTTGGAGGAAAACAAACAGAATTGGGATTCCAAGCTAAATTCTGCATTATGGGCCGACAGAGTTACCACCAAGAGATCCATAGGCACCTCTCCATTCAAGTTGATATACGGTACTGAGGTTGTTTTTCCAATCCTATTGACTCTCCCTGTGGCCAAATTCTTGCAAGAGGAGCAGGATGAGGAAAATGATATGGCAAGGAGGATGAATGACTTGATTGAAGTTCATCAGATCAGAGATCAACTGATTGAGAAGTCAATAGTGCATCAAAAGAATATCAAGGAGGTCTTTGATAAAAAAGCAAAGATGGACAATTTTCAGGTTGGTGACTGGGTTCTCAAATGGGATGCATTGAAGGAAAAGAAGGGAAACCATGGTAAGTTTGATGCCTTATGGACAGGACCGTTTATCATTGCTCAATCTCAGATGAAAAATACTTTCATTCTGCAAAATTTAGATGGGGAAGATGTTTTTGATGGCCCAGTCAATGGGAGGTTTTTGAAACCTTTTTTCGTTTAAGGCTTTAAAGCCTTGGTACTATAAATATGTTTTCAGTTTATTTCATATTAGTTAGACTCCATGCCCAATGGAACACTATGTAGTAGATTTAATCTTGTTGTTTACTGGAAAGGCAATAGTCTACAGTTCTTGAAACCTCACAAGGAGGCATTCATCCCCAGAAGGAGCCAGTGTTAGCTATGAAGTGCAGCGCTGCCATATTGGAGGCTAAAGGAGGGAGGTGATCTACTTTGATTTCCTAGATAGGGCTCCACACGGGCCATCACCCCACTTTCCTTGCCCTTCCACTTACTTTCCATTCCGCTCATTTCCTAACCCAACCCTCTCATCCCCACGGGACCCTCTTTTCGCCTTAAGCCTAAATAAATTAACCCAAAAACCCGAAAAACCTTACTTTTCCACCATTATGCGCCCTGTTCACAGTTCCCGAGGACATATCGTACCGCCATGTCCCTCCGCTGTTGATTTCCCCCCACTAATCCAATGGCCTACATCTCACTCGATCAATGGAACCTGCCCGATCGTTCCCCGCCGTCAAATCAACCCCGCTAGATCTGACGGGCATCGCTCATATCGCACGGACAAGCGCAAAGAATACTCGCTTGATAAAGGCAGTTTTTCGCTCTCTTCCACCGCAACGTGTCATCCGCTGAATGGAATCGGGCGGACTCCACCATTTACCACTTACCGCCCGATGCCCTTCCAATAGAAACCATAACCACCCGAACAAAACCACCCCTGTACGTTATCATCTGCACACCTCCACCGCCGTGCAAGTTATTTTTGGGAAAGGACAAACCAGTGAGCCACAAGTTATAAATTGAGGAAAGACGAGTTGCATGAGTTAGTTAACTCTTCAATCACTAGTTTGAGTTCCAAAAATAGAACTTGCCAGAATTAGCTATTCGAATTACTTATAGGAGATCGAAAGGCACAATTGTGATCATTGTTTTGTGAGCACAAGTCAGTGAGACAAAGAAATATAGAGCATAGGTTTGTGTGTGTGAGCTTGTGAGAGGAAGAGCATGCAAGAGAAGCTTGTGTGCATATTTGAGGAGGAATTTCCCTTGGGATTTGCGGAAGGATTTAGGGAGAATCACCTAAATAATAGGAGCAGCCTATGCGCATAGATATAGGGAGGCAAGATCAAGCTACTTGCAAGTGTTTCAAACCTAGTTCAAGCATGGTGAACCATTGCATTTTCTATTGAGACAATATTGTATTGTAAGAGATCTGTTGCTCATTCTTCTATCAATAAAATTCTCAAACAATCAGAGGGTTTTCCTGGTTGGTTTCCCTATAAAAGTTTTGTTTTTGATATTGTGTGGTTGCGTTATTTATATTCCTATTCTGCTTCAAATTAAGTAGAGAAAATTTCGTGTCTTGGGTTACAAGTATAGTTTCAGATTTGTTCATTCAAGCAGATCAAAATTTTCATGGTTTTTCTACATGGTATCAAAGCAGTGAATAGAATCAAGACCAACACAAGTTGAGGCAAGCATCATAGGAGAAGAACTTTTGAAGCAGTCACAACCTCTAGGAGCCTTATCAAGTTAGAAGGAGCTGAGTTTTATTGTTCCTTTCTGTGATTTGGTATAGGCCGAGTTTGAGGGTAGTTCGTGGCTGAGCTTGAGGGCAGTGATGTGTTTTTTGTGTGTAATTCTCTTTGTATCAGGCCGAGATTTTCTATGTGCATTAGAAGGAGAGCTGAGCCCTTGTAGTCTCAGTATTGGAGGGCTGGAAGGCCTAATAGGTCGCTGGAACATTCCTTTAGGACAACATATGAAGGAGGCTTGTAAAGGGAGGGTTACACAAGTTTTTGTGGAGGTTTAGGGACCAAGTTGTGGAGGACTAGTGCATTGTGTTTGGGTGCACTAATCAGAGGCCGCGAAATCTCAAAGGAACACCCAGAATCGTGACCTAAGAAGAGCAGAAGAAGTCTACTAGTTGAGGCATGTTTTGTGTTCTTTAGTGATTGATGCATTGCTAGGTTGTGTAGGGATGTTCTTAATATTCATAAATGAAACATATTTACCACACTAGGCCTCTTAGCCTCATAACATATAAAAACATAATCATGCAGGCACACCAGTGCCAACACATAGACACACATATACATAGGTGTATCGCCCCAGAAGTAACTTTCGGCTCACCAACGTAATAATCACGGTCCTTAGACACATTACATAGGCACACTGGCCTTAATCATGTTCATAACTTTGTCCATTGACCTAACATGTACATAAACAAAGGCATACCAACCTCACGAGTCTCAGGCTCACCAGACAATGCATTTTATGCATGGTTATTAAATTACTCATTCAGTGTTGGAACTAGGGATGTTACATTAGTTATAGACATTTTTAGCCCCTCCCTCTAACCAGGGACTAAGTTTTTGTGTAGCGGTCAAAATCCTTTGACGTATATTAGTTTGCTCCAATGTTTTAAAACTCCAACTCCGACACCGACTCAGCCAAGGGTCGACTCTAACTCAGTATCGACTTGGCCGACTCGATTTCAATGACTCGGTCATTGCAAAAAAATACATTAAATAATAAATATTTATTTTTTTATAAAAAAACATAATTTTAAAGATTTTCATTCATGTTTCCAAACACACAGTATTAGAATATAGATGGACGACAACATATGATCAAAGTAGGCTCATGAATATATCCATTATATGAAAATGGCACCCAGTGCACTGTCCAATACATACATGATCAAAACAAAAACACATAACCAAGGAGGCTAGAAATGGCCTCTACAACAAAAGTAAACTGTGACT
Source organism: Pinus tabuliformis (assembly GCA_031772625.1). Taxonomy (NCBI): domain Eukaryota; kingdom Viridiplantae; phylum Streptophyta; class Pinopsida; order Pinales; family Pinaceae; genus Pinus; species Pinus tabuliformis. The sequence continues at coordinate 629,007,804 of CM062814.1, read as the reverse complement.
AGTACCACTGGCTAGTAGCTACTGCCAGAGGAGCCAAGATCATGTGGATCAATCTCTGGATTGTCATCAGAGTCAGACAACAGGTATATAAAAATTCAAATGGGACCTAAATTTGTTCTACTATAAGAGTTTCTAATATATTCTGTTTCATTGGTTTCCATGGTGGCTGGGAAATATATTTCTATTCTAAGATTAAAAAGATCCTTACTTTGTATATGCATCCAAGTACAATCAACTAAGCTTTAGCCTTTTCCAAAAAACTGCTCTACATACTACATAGTACAAAACCATTACAAACCCTACATACTACATAGTATAAAACCATTACAAAACGCTAAGAAACTTTGGTGAAGAGGCTTCTATCCATTTTAATCATCATAGCTTCTACTACTAGCAACCCAGAACAAATCTCTCTCAGGCTAAACAATTAATAAAAAAGATTAATAAAAAAAAATTTAAAAATCGTTGTTTTTTAATGTGTCTGGGTCGTTGTACGTAACCTGACCGGGTTAACCCAGCCCACCAAACTGAATACTTGGCCGAGTCAAATTTTTGAGCCCTGGCTCGGACCAACTCAGCCGAGTCGGTTCCAAGCCGACCATTTTTTAAAACACTGGTTGCTCGATTTCATCAAATTTATTCTGAGTTTTATCAAATTTTAATATTTATTATATTTATTTAGAAAAAAATGAATTCATTTTTATATTTTTTAAATTTAAAATATCCCTTTTTCATGAGTTTCATTCTTATATGATTTGACTTAAATCTCGAGTATGGATTTATTTTTCTTGTCAGGAATAATTAATCATTTAAAAAATTGATTTTTGTATTGGTCACTATGTAAGCTATTTATATTAAATAATTATAAGTTTGGGATTTATTTTACTTAATTGTCAAGAATAATTAATCATTTAAAACTCTGTTTTTTGTATTGGTCACTATGTAGGTTTTTATATTAAATAATTATGAGATTGTAGAGCTCTCTGCAATCAATGCTTTGCAATTCATTGTATTCCATGTTGTAGGTGAGACATTGCACTCCTGTTCAAATTGCAGAGTTTGCTACAACTGACACTCCACAATACAATTATCTAACAATTATAGGTGTGTCAATTCTCTAACAATTTATGATACTTGGTAGCACACTCAGATGACATTCTTCCACCACCTCACAAATAGACCATCAACTGAATTGTGAGTAAGTTTTAGTGTCATCCTAGGCGTCTAAGGCATATCCAAAGCCATCAGCAGAGGAAAAGGAACCAAACTCAACTATCCTTCTCGTTCCACCTACTATCTTGGTGGAAGCATTCATTACAATTCCCTAATTTCCCAGCACCAAACTCAACTATCCTTCTCGTTCCACCTACTATCTTGGTGGAAGCATTCATTACAATTCCCTAATTTCCCAACATCCGGTTCAACCTAGGTATGCTCTAGCTTCCACTGAGACATGCACATCTACAATAGTAGCTCTGTGACTACATATGCTTAGGGTGAGGGAACAGCATCTAGCTATCGCAAGAAGAAGCATAATTGAAGATTCAATCAAAAAAAATGAGAGTGCTATTTTTAAAGTGGTGATTATTGTTGAAGCAACAATTGAGCTAAGCTTTTTTCTTTGCAACTGCAATTGCGTTTACCAAAGCCATTGCTCGAAAGAGAGTCAAAAAAGTTATACCACTTAATAGAGATTCCCAAACCCTAGACTAAGACAAATGTTAATGATAGGCGAGATTCCCAAACCCTAGACTAAGACAAATGTTAATGATAGACAAAAGGGAGGGAAAGAGCAGGTTGTGAAGAGAGGAAGGAGATTTCAGAACAAGAGGAACCCAAGGGGGAGGACTAGAGGTTACTGGTTGATGGATAGGACAGCTATGGATACTACTTGCCACAACTAGCCATGCATGTAATGACGTGGATCCACATCATTACCTTTTGCCTTTTGCTAGGTTTGCTTCCTGTGCTTATTTTACCACATTCATATCCTTTGGATAATATAAAAATTTGCAACTCATGTCTTAATCCCTGGGAGAAACAACTATGGAAAAGTTTTCTTCTAGTTCTTGTGAACTTGATTTACCAATTCCCATGTATGATGTTATCAAGTTGTACCACTAGGCACACCCTATTTGCATATTCTTCTATTTTCCTAGCTAGCACCTGAACTATGTTTGATCTTTGTATCCCTTAATATATAATGATAATATGATTCCAATTAAATAGGGAAACCATGCACAGAGAGAAAAACCATTGTCACAAGTGCATTGATCCATGTAACATACCAATCCAAAAAACATCAGAGCCCATCAACATCCGTGGTCCACAATTTTTTGTTTTCTCTAATATTCCCCTCCCACACCCAACATCCTTGGCTCAAATTTTTTTTGTTTTCTCTAATATATCTTCGCACCCCCAGCTCAACTTCTTGTAAACTTCTTACAATGTTGTGCACATAAAGAATGGAGAGATTGTGAACAAGCCTATTGAGGGAAATCCTACTACCACACCAATCTTGGAAGAGAGGAATAAAGCCCATGCTACCACAACAATCTCGGAAGTGAGGAATTCAAGCCCCAACCATCGACTACTCAATTTCTTGCTTGCATGCATTGTTTTTGTATTTGTAATATTCTAACTTTTTCAGTTAAGTATTCTGTCATGAGCCATTGCTTTTGCATTGGCAATATCACAGGTTCGTAAGGTTTAAAATATGAAGGCATTCAAAAAGCTTTATTCAAAAAAAAATCTTCATTCTTATATAAGCACTCATTTAGCATTGGATCCCTTTGTGGGTAAACTATGGAATTGTAAAGACTTTATTCGCTTTGTTATATATTTTTCCATTAGGTTTCAAAGGTTTGCAAGTTGTGGGGCTACAGAAACATGAGAATAAAGATCTGAAGCTTCTCTAAAACTATCAGAAACTCAGGGCGACATTTAAGCTTTTGGAAAAATATATGTGCTCTCTAGTCGTCTAAAGATTTGAAAAATATAAATGAATATTGTCATTTGTTGCAATTGTTTTTGAAAATATAAATGAATTATTGTTGTTTTCCTCAATTTTGTGTGATAGCGTGCATTTGTGACTCTTATTTTGGTTGCTAAGCTTTGTACATTTCAAATATTTATCCATGATACCAAGGTTTGTGCTATCCTACTTGTTTATTTATTTTTATTATGCCTATTATGTCGATAGGTGTTTCTCTGCGGGCTTTGGCTGGGCAGATCCAGCCAATCAGAGACTTTATTTTCGTTGCCCTCCTTCCAATGAAAATCTGACATCTGTACCAACGCAGATAAAAGTTGGCGGTTGGGCATAGTGGAGTTTCGGCCCATGTTGAAGGTCATCATTGCCTAGAACACGTTTCTCTGCGAGCTTTGGCTGGGCAGATCCAACCAATCAGAGATGCCTATTTTTGCCGCCCTCTTTCCAATGACAATTTGACATCTGTACCAACGTAGATAATAGTTGGCGGTTGGGCATAGCAGAGTTTCGGCCCATGTTGGAGGGCATCACTGCCAAGAACAGTTCACCTTCGTTAATGGCCGCCTTATGCGCACAAGCTGGTGCAACGTCGTGCCCACTACTGCTTACAATATGTGCAAACAAGCAGCCGCAGCGTTGTGCACACTACTGCCACAAATCAGTGCTTGGAGTTCAAACTTAGGCATGATTGATTCTTTCCATTTCATTATTTATTTTCTCTATCAAGACTATCGAAATCAACTAAGATCGATTTCTTAAAAGTTAACTTCCAGCAATAAGGTAGGAGCAGGCCATTGAAACAGTGCGTGAACTTTCAGAGGATAAAGAGACACACCTTCAGTTGACCCTCAATGCCTTTAGTGGAGGCGTAAGCAGGTCCCTCCCCCATTTGTTCCCAACACTTTTCCCTACCCTCCTCCCAGAAGTTCGTATAGTCAGAGAAGGCACGGGGCATTTGCAAACAATATGTTCAGGATTGCCACGGATTTACGTGTTTCTAACATAGAAGAAGGTAGTAGATTGCAAGCTAAGAGCATCTATGATGGTCTTTCTGCTTCACTGAAAGCAGAGGAAGCAAGAGAACTGATAGTATTATATTTTGTTTTTCAATTTCTCTTTTTATGATGACTTGATGGTCTTTCTGCTTCACTGAAAGCAGAGGAAGCAGGAGAACTGATAGTATTATATTTTGTTTTTCAATTTCTCTTTTTATGATGACTTGGGCATCATTTTAGGGCCCATTCCCCTGTTTTTGATGCTAAGTTTTTTGTTATGATTTTAATTATAAAGTACAGAGCTAACCCTGAGCTTTTTCATGGTTGCACTAAATAGCAACTTGATTTCAGATATTTAGATCAAAAAGACAAATGCCCTCCTATAGATATCTCAAATGCCCTGCAAGTACAGTGATTTGTTATTGGTTTGATTTCACATATTTAGATCAAGAAGACAAATGCCCTCCTATAGATATCTCAAATGCCCTGCAAGTACAGTGATTTGTTATTGGTTTCATATTTGTGTGTGGACAAGTCGATCCAATCCCTTAGACCTTGTTATTTCATGCATTTACTGATCTTAAGCTGCTATGTTGAATAACTCTTCTCTAGAATAACCTAGTATCTCTGTATCAATATGAACGGATCTTCTCACTAGGCCAAATCAAATTTTAGTAATGTATGATTCTGGATTTGAGTTGCTTATACCTCAATGTTTTATTAAACCCACATTTTCTGTTTGGCTTGAGAGGTCTGATCATAGTTTCTCATATAGATTATATATCTTGTTTAACATGGCCTCTATTTTCTAGGATTGAAATAAGTTCTGTTTTGACTGAAACCTTGAGTGTTTTGACCTTGACTACACTTCTTGTTATGTATGATATTTTACAGCTAATAGAAGGTTTCAAACTACAAATGGATAAAGAGCATGGTTGGATTTCTAGATAGGAGATGTGCGCCAGCTGAGGAGTTTCTTCTTTGCTTGAGAAGTGGGATCATTTTATGTAATCTTGTCAGCAAAGTTCAACCAAGAGCAGTGTCTAAGGTGCGATACCATTTATGCCCATTGGAATGTTCACATATTTTATGAAACCTGTATTGTCTTGAAATCCAACCTTTCTTTTTCTACCCTGTTATTTGACTTGGGTTGTTTAGTAGGTGGTTGCAAGTCATGTTTCATCACTTCCTCCAGAACGACGGTCTTTTTCTGCCTATCATCATTTGAGAATGTAGAATTTTCTTGTACCTGCTTAAGAGATGAAGTTGTCTACTTTTGAAGCTTCTCATTAAGAGCAGGTGAGCATGCCAATCACGTTGATATTCGTATGGATGCTTACATTTGAATCTTTGATTTTAACAAGTTTTTGTTCCTCTTGTTCCTCTTATTGTTTCTTCAGGAAAGCTTGCAGTCGGGTTCTACAAGAAAGATTGTTGACTGTATATTGGCGTTGAAGGATTATTATGAATGGAGACAGTGTCGAGGAAATGGCTCTTGGAAATATGCGGGACCTTTGAGGTCCCCCATGGTTCCGCAAAACACAGGAAATTTCCTTCAACACTCAACTCCTTGTGTGCCTGTAAGGGACCTTGAAACTCAACCAAACCCATCAGTTAGAAACATGGATGAAGGAGAAAAACGACTCGATGACATCTTTCAATCTAAAGGTTCAATTAATGTGTTAGAAACATGGATGGAGAAAAACGACTCGATGACATCTTTCAATCTAAAGGTTCAATTAATGTGTGGTTATTGAGTCGAATTCATGCTTTGAAGTTCTAGAAACTATTGATGCTTGAAAATTAAAAATTCTTTGCTTTACAACAGATGTAATGGGAGCTTTATTAAAGTGGTTTGCTAAAAAATGACAAATGGCAAGGAAAATGTTGATCTGAACCTTGTTGAAGCCATACAAACTATTGAAACGATATGCATATATCATACCTATTCTTTTGCACTAATCCTACTCAATTAAGCACAGAACATTCTAAATGCAACATATGCTTCGAAACCCTAGTCTTGTTCAGTCATACATATTAGATATTAAAGATTTTGTAAGCATATTGAACACTAGGTCCTCAAGAGTTCATGCTTTTAACTCTTTGTTGCTGTGCAGCAGGGCTCGATGCAAGCAGAATAGACAAGACAAATTTTCCCTGGTGAGCATCAATTGTCCTTGTCCTTGATGTAAAATGAAATACAAATTATCTCATTGGACAATATCCATAGGTTTCACGAGTAATATCTGTTATCTAGATCCCTCATAGAGAAATAAAAAAGAATCAACCATAAATACATATGCTACATGGATTCCATCAGGAAGTGTTGAATTTCACTCAGTCCTATCCTTGTTTGTGTTTAAAATCAGAGTGAGAAGTTCTGTTGTCCAGTTTGATGGCAATTTCCTATGTTAACTTTAATTTGCTGCGAAGATTCAGGAAAGCTAGGATCAAGACAATTATTTCCTTTCAGATTTTCCAGACAAGAAAAATGGTGACCGTCAAAGTCAGGATCCAAAACCTTTGCATACCAGTCAGGAACATCAAATGCATTTGGAAGCACAAAGAAAAGAAGTCAATGTGAGTAATATTTTGAACTCTTCACTAAAAATAATAAAATTTCGATGCTATGGAGGCAAATCAAAAATGTAAACAAAATGTACTGCAGCACGAAATTGGAAGCCAAAGAAAAGAAGTCAATGTGAGTAATATTTTAAACTCTTCACTAAAAATAATAAAATTTTGATGCTGTGGAGGCAAATCAGAAATGTAAACAAAATGCACTGCAGCACGAAATTGGAAGCCAAAGAAAATAAGTCAATGTGAGTAATATTTTAAACTCTTCACTAAAAATAATAAAATTTTGATGCTGTGGAGGCAAATAAAAAATGTAAACAAAATGCACTGCAGCACGAAATAATTTCAATTGCCACTTGATTCAGTATAATGAAGGACTATTGTTTGATGAAGAATTGCATATGTGATATGTAGAACATTTTTTTAATAATCTAGGAAGATTATCCTACCATGTTTGCATTGCCTCTATTTCCATGATGATGAGATAACCAGCGTAGCTTCAAGCTTGATTACTAGTATCCTCCGTGAGCCTCATCCCAACATGTCCCTACTGTCCTAGGACCTAGAGTAGGCTAGTAGGAAACATATTAAAGAGTTATATCTTACATGTGTAGTCACAGAGTATGCAATCTGGGAGCACCAGTTTTCTTGCAATTGCAGTCAGAGATCACAATTTTTTCTGATTCTTTTTGGAATAATGAAACTAAATCAAACGAATACTTCTTTTGTTGTACTAAAGCAAACATGTTAATCATTTTGTGATCCACGACTGTCTCATTATTGATTACCATCTTTTAGAAACTTCACAATGCTCATTTTATTAAACAATGGATATGATTTTCAGGACATAAGAGACATTACTTAGAGCACGGGAAGATGTACAAGTGTTACAGTCAAAGTGGCGAAGGGATTTTGAATTGCTTGGTAAGTTAAAGCCATAGACTATTACACGTCGACATTGAATGGGGAATATTATTTTCTTTAATGTTCGAGCTTTGTAAGCTATACATTTGTTTTGTTGTTGTGTATTGCTAACTGAGCAAGCTATTATAAGGAATGACACTGATTTCTCTCTCTAAAACATTATTTTTACAGATAACCAAGTCACTGGAATTTCTAGCGCAGCTAGTGGATATCAGGGTTCTGGAAGAAAACAAGATCCTTTCTAATAGCCTTCAAGACCTCAAAGGTATTTGTCCTGAAAAGCTCATCTTATTCGAGCAAAGCAATAAAGGTCTCAGTTGGAAGGTAGGTAAAAGGGTAAACAAGCACTGGATAGGAATCTGAATTTGGAACCACAGCCATAGACTCTGCCGCTTCCGTCCTGGCACTGATGAAGGAAAAGCAAGGTATCAGAAAAGAATCTCCTATCTTGTAAGCAAGTAAATCTATGCCTCCCTGCGGGGGAATACACACCCAATTGGGGGGCCTAAACTCCACTCCCCGGGTGTCTGCTTGATTGTTATGACTGTGATAATCAGATATGACGGTGGGATCCGAAATCTTAATGTCGTGCCGTCAAAATACTGCCACACACATATCCAATCATATCCCTGCAATTATTTCCAGAATGGATGCCATCGTTATATTATGACAATTACAGTAATCTCTATTTATATTTACAGTTTTCTTGGGGCTCAGGAATCATAAGGATATACTGCAAAATCAGACCCCATTTTGGAGGTCAATGTGACGCCCACAGTGTAGTGGAATTTATTGGGGAAGATGGATACCTCCTTGTCAACACATCCAAAATGGGAAAAGATGTACAAAGGACATTCAATTCTAATAAAGGTGTTTGGGCCATCTGCTACACAAGCTACTGATTAAAGAGTCTTTTGACCTCGTCTTCTGATATAATTTGCATACAATTACTAACTTGTTTTTGTCAATGAAAAGGCAGAGAATTTTTTCATGGATATACAGCCATTGATCCGATCTGTAATGCAAAATGGGCAAAGATGTAGAGCGGATATCCAATTTTAATAAAGCTTTTGGGCCATCTGCTACAAAAGGTACTGATTAAAGAGTCTTTTGACCTTGTCTTCTCGCATAATTTGCATCCATTGATATCCAAAATGGGCAAAGATGTACCGAGGATATCCAATTTTAATAAAGCTTTTGGGCCATCCGCTACACAATGTACTGATTAAAGAGTCTTTTTACCTTGCCTTCTCGCATAATTTGCATAAAATCATTGACTTGTATTTGGCCATGAAATGGCAGAGGAAATTTACATGGATACACAGGCATTGATCCGATCTGTCATGGATTTTTACAATGTCTACATTTTTGCATATCGTTAAACAGGATCTGGAAACACCCACACCATGGTTAGAACTTGGTATCTTTCTTCTAAGGATTTTGTTCAAAAAATTGGTGGTTTCTCAAAAATATATATCTAAAATGGCTTAGATGAGAAAGCAGCTTCTGGTTTTTTGTTTATTACATGGATACACAGCCATTGATCGAATCTGTCATGAATGGTAACAATGTCTGCATTTTTGCATATGGTCAAACAGGATCTGGAAAGACCCACACCATGGTTAGCATCTTTCTTCTAAGGATTTTGTGAACAAAATTGGTGGTTTCGGAAAAATATACATCTAAAATGGCTTAGATGAGAAAGCGGTTTCTGGTTCATAAGTTCTTAACTAAAAATTAGATTTTTTCAAGGTAACCTGGATTGACATTTTAGACTTCTTAAAATTCAGTGTGGTCTAACAGGTCCTTCTATAAAGGGAATGGGAGTAACTATAGAGCTCTCAGTGACCTCTTAGAGTTATCTCAAATCATTTAGCCTTTGTTTTTATGACTTTCCAGCTCCAAACAGACATGTTGAGCGAACTTTCAGGACACCACCTAATTAGCAGTCGATGAAGGTTGTAATAACCAGCTTGTTCAAACATGAAAACTGACTAGTGGCAGTGAAGGAGCAATTGTTATATAGAGTTTTTATGACTTTCCAGCTCCAAACAGACATGTTGAGCGAACTTTCAGGACACCACCTAATTAGCAGTCGATCAAGGTTGTAATAACCAGCTTGTTCAAACATGAAAACTAACTAGTGGCAGTGAAGGAGCAATTGTTATATAGAACAGTGAGAATCCATCCGGTTGGACATGATATGTGTAAGTGAGAATCCATCCGGTTGGACATGATATGTGTAAGTGAGAATCCATCCTAGTTGGACATGATTTGTGTAAATTCAAGGTTACATGTCATTTCCTATCTGACCGGCGTCAGACAGAATCCTGCTCTTAAAAGACCAACTAACTGCATGATATGTGTAAATTCAAGGTTACATGTCAGAATCCCACTCTTAAAAGACCAACTACAGAAAGAATCCAATTATTGCAAGATCAACTAGTGGCACAAAGAGGAGCTTTTGACCAACAATAAGCTTCCCATCAAATTATTTTGACTAACAATAAGCTTCCCAACAAAGTTACCTCCAACAAAACACAAAGGGGGTGGTTTTTTTGTTTACACGCTGGTGAGGACAATATTTCACATATTTTCACATATGGAAAACACTATACTGATATATATTCATGCAATAAAACACTATGTCCATATATATTCCTGCCTATATTTTTGCAATAGAATGCAGGAAAATAGGATGGGGAAATGACTTAATATGTAATCATAATTGGAGCAATGTGTTTATGAATTTTTTATTTTTTATTTGAATAATAATGTTGTATATATAACTATTATTGATTTTTTAGTTAGAGCAATGTGTTTATTCATTTTTAATTTGAATATTATTGTATATATAATTATTTTTTTATTTTTATCTAAAGTTTTTAAATGGACGTGTTAGTAGATGAATTTAGATTTGTGCAATTAAAATGATTTTTTAAGATTGAATCATGAGTTGGTAAATTAATGATTTTTTAATATGGTTGGTAGATAAATTAATTGATGCCACTTGTAAATTGTGATTCTCTTCTTTGGGATATTTAATATATTGTAATTTTTTATGATAAAGTTTATTTTGAAATGGTTTAGTTTTTGCCTTAAATTATCATATAATTGATTTATTCATGACACTATCTTTGGGTGATTGAAATTATGCACGACATTACCTTTGGGTGATTGAAATTTTGGATATTATGAGTGAATGCATTTTAGTTCTCCTCTTTATGATTTATTATATCACAAATTCCACATGATAAAGTGAGATTTAATATATCACAAAGTTCACTTGATAAAGTGAGATTTAATATATCACAAATTTGACATGATAAATTGTATCCTGAGGTCAAAGTGTTTACCCTAATTTTTGAGAATTGTGATTTTGGCTATTATGAATGAATGTCTTTGCTTTGGATTTGAAAGTTCATATGTTAAATTGATTGACTTATACATAACATTATTTTATGGTTTTGCATTCTTATATTTTTTTGAGAATTGTGATCAAAATTTTCAATATTATGAATGAACATTTTTGCTTTGGATTGGAAAGTCTACATGATTAAACTGTGTTTTGAAATGATTTTATTTCTCTCCAAAATTTATACAAAGTTAATTTTCCATGACCTGGAGCCTCACTCTATCCACTCGCTGCCTAAACCAAAGAAGTATCCTCTTTAGCTATGGCCAATCAGTAGGCTGTACCCTGAAGTGCTAAAATCTTACATTTCTCCGACAAGTGTGATTAGAGTATTATGAATGAATATATTTGTTTTGAAGTGGAAAGTGATTGCATATTACAATTGTATCAAATTGTACAAAAAAATTTATATACATTATCTTGAATTGTAGATTACAATGTAGTTAAAATTGAAGTTCAAGGAAAAAACCTTTAAAAATATGAATATAAATTGTAGTTAAATCAATCTAGTACAAATTATCTACAAAATTTAAATTACAATGAAATGATTTTTTTTTTCCACAATAGAGATCCATTTTTAAATTAGAATGAAATTTATTTATTTTTTCACAATAGTGATCAATATTTAAATTATAATGAAATGATTTTTTTTTAGCCATAATACAGATCCATCTTTAGAAATTTAAAGTGATGAAACGGAAGCAAAAGTTTAATATTCTTTTGATGGCAAATAAAACTTATTTTGTGTCATATTTGTCTCATAAAACTTATTTTGTGTCATATTTGTCTCAGCTAGTTTAAGGTTTGTTCTAATCAACAATAGATCCATCTTAAGCTACTCGTTTATTCTACCTAATAATAAATCCATCCTAAGTTGTTCCAATTTAAAGTACAATAACTCCATAATCCATCTTAACCTGACAAAGAGCAAAGTCTAAAAAGTAAAAGTTTTAGATTTCAACACTTCATTCTTTAAATGGTTGAACATTTATTAAAATGACAAAAAGTGTAAACAAAGCTGAGATATAATCTACCATAGGGTCGAAACCAATAATGCATTGACAAGACAAGCTTTCCATTAAAAAAGCATATACATGAATGAAATTTTGTTTTAATTATTTTTGAAAGGATCCTTTTATCCTAAATAGGTGGTCGAACTAATTTTTTAGTCATTTAAAAATATTGATGTGTGCACCTCTTCGAGTTGCCAAGATAATACGATAAACAAACACACGCACATTTCTCTTCTCTCATTACTACATTAAGCCTTACTGCTTTTATCTTCTATAAATTCTTGCAACATAAGCTTTAGAAATATACACATTCCCTTAGAAAGGAAAGGTGTGAAGTTGTAGGAAGGAAGTAGGGCAATTGAAATGGATTCACACTGGAGAGTCACAAGCACCATACATGTACTATAAAAAGCGTTGCGCTATGCTACGCTAGGATTAGGACTACAGAAAATTGCAAGCGTTACACCCACTAGAGCCCTAGATTGCCCAATATTATGTCACATGGCAGGCCCAGATGTCCCAAATCTGATAGGTAGAATGGCTTAGATTTGATGGAAAAAAACACCTGGATCAGACGACCAAGATCTACCAATTCTCACAACCACGATTTCTCAGATTGTATGATTAGAAAGATCCAAATCTTACGGCCAAAATTTTCTAGATTGGATGGCCAACATCTCCCAGATTTGATGGTTGTGATCGCTCAAATTGGACAACCAAGATCTACTAAATCTGATGACCACGATTTCCCAGATTGGATGGCCAGAATTTCCCGGATCTGATGGTTACAATTTCTCAAGTTGGACGACCAAGATTGCACAGGTCGGATGACCAAGATCTGCTAGATTTGATGGTTGTAATCGCTTAAATTGTACGACCAAGGTCTACTAGATTTGATGGCCATGATTGCCCATATCAAATGTCCAAAATGGCCAAGATCTCACGACTATAATTTTTTAAATCAGAAGGCCAAGATCTACTAGATCTGATGACTGTGATTGCTCAAATTGGACAACCAAGATCTACCAAATCTGATAGCCACGATTTCCCATATCGGACGGCCATAATGGCCTAGATCTGACGGCGATAATTTCTCAAATCGGACGACCAAGATTTACTAGATATGATGCTTGTGATTGCTTAAATTGGACGACTAAGATCTACTAGATTTGACGACCACGATTGCCTAGATCATATGGCCAGAATGGCCTAGGTATGACATCTACAATTTCTCAAATCTGACGGCCAAGATCGCCTAGATCTATGGGCATGATCTACTAGATCAGGCGACCAAGATCTACCATATATGACGGCTATGATCGCTCATATTTGACTGCCAAGATCTACTAGTTTTGATGGCCATGTTTGTGCAAACCGAACAACTAGAATGACCCAAATCTAATGGCTCCAATTTCTCAAATTGGACAACTAAGATCTCTAAGATTTAACGACCACGATTTTTCATATTTGATAGTTATGATTGCTCAATTTGGACGACCAAGATCTACTAGATCTTACGACTAGAATGACCCAGATATGATAGCTGTGATTTCTCAAATCGTACGGCCAAGATCACCCAGATCTAACGGCCACACTTTACCATATTGAACGTCCATGATTTGTCAGATTTGGTAGTCCATATTGCTTTGATCGAACAACCGAGATTGTCCATACTAGACAACCAACATCGCCTAGATATGACGACCACAATTTCTCAGATTTGATGGTCGAGATTTCTTTGATCGAACATCCAAGATTGTCTTGATTAGATCAGGACAAGATCGCCCAAATTTGACGATCGTGATTTCTCAATGATGATCAATATTGCTATGATCAAATGGATGAGGTTTTCTAGATCAGAGGGCCAAGATTGTCCAGATCTAAGGGTCGCGATTTACTAGATCGGATGGGTTTGATTTCTCAGATTTGACAGTCACGATCGCTTTGATTGAATAGCTGAGATTGCCCTTATCGAAGGGTCAAGATCTCAAATTTGACGATCAAGATTGTTTTGATCAAATGACAAATTGTCCATATCGGAGAACCAAGATCAAACTGCATGGCTATGATTTCTCATAATTTACGGTCAAGATCACTTTAATAGAACAACCAAGATTGTCTAAAGCCAAATTTTCCCAGAGCTAGAGACCTTGATCTGGGTAGTGGATCTTGCACCACTTGGGAGCAGGTTGATAGTTGATGTGTATAATTTGGTCAGCACATGGCATCCCTAGAGTCATTGATCGGTCAGTGACTCGATATGTGATTTGTCGCAATGTGGGAACTTTACCAAATGGAGGTGTTGTCTAGTAATTTTGTAGGAATGGGCATTTGTGAGGTTTACAAAGGCTTGATGTGATTTAATTTTAATATGTGTGGGAGGAATTCAATGTGGTCGCTAGAGCAGACGCACAACCTGCAAAACCTCAGCAATGCAGTCTGCCATTTAAATCACCTCACAAGGCCCATAACTACAATGTTCTCCATAAAGAGCGGGAATTTAGAGATGGTGGACTTGTATCGCAATAAATTTAGGGGCTCAATACCTTTGAAAGCGGGTGATCAACACAGTATGTTTGTGTCACACAATTCACTAAGCGAAGTGATACCCTCTTTAGTCAGCATGATCTCAGCTCCAATACCTCTTTTGTTGGGAAATTTGGCATGATTGAAGACTCTGGAGCTCAATAAAAATCTTTTTAGTGGAGGAATACCCAATACATTTCTAAATCTCACATCTCCATTGGAACTAAACATGTCCAATAGCTTTCCCGTCGTAACAGTTTAGGACTCGACCATCAACAAAATTCACCACAAATATGATCACTCTACCATAAATCAGTGTTGGTTTATTATCTTTTAATTTTATTAAACTAATAAACTACCATTTTTTTGGTAATAAATTAATCTTTCTGTAAAATCATGAGAAAAAGGCATAGCCTAAGATCACATAAATATGGTATATAAGCCACTCGCCTTAGGGTGCGTTTAAATTTAAAAATTGAAAATTATATATTAAAATTTTCTTTGAAGTTGAAAGCCTTGAAAACCATATCATAGTCACATCACAATCAATTTATGTTAGTAAAAGGAAACACTACCATATGGTTATTCCCATGCCTATTCTCAGTGTAGAAATATCATGGTATATATTAATTTTTTTTTATCGTTGATGTCATATCTCTCAACCAATGTGGTATTAATTTTTTACATAAAAAACATTTACGTGGTATTAATTTTTCACATAAAAAACATTTACACAGTGGAAACAAAGTCATTTTGGAGGTGTATGTTCTACGATCTCATATCGAATAATTGTACCATTTATGTTTACTTTATTGTGTAGGTTTGGTAAGATTATTTGTTGATTTGATGGTGTAGTTTTGGTAAGATTATATGGTAGTTTGTACCACTAAATTCATCCTCTATTGTGCATGCCATGAGTGACAAGCATGTCACCCCCAAGGAGTTTGCAGTACACTACTTGCTAAGGGTTGATGAGGTTTGACTCACTTGACCCCATAAATAACAAGTTCAAAGTAGATTTGGATTTCCATGTGCCCAAAATAAGGTATTCTAACTATGGTCTAATAAGAACTTTGCACGGATAATTAGATCCATAAATGTAGGAATTGCCCAAGAAAATTTCCAAAATGAGTCAAACTTGGTGAACAAGGGATAAAAAAAATCTAAGGACCCCGCCAAAGTGTTAGACATCCTAGTAAGGCCCCAAATTTATGATAATGTGAAGGGTATTACAAGGAAATGTTCATCACATTAAAGTAGTAATTAAGAGTTATTATTTTGTCATTGGGCAAGTTACACATGAATCTAGTATGGGGTTGAATCACATAATGCACTACCTATTCTAGATAGGCATATATTAGTAATCAAGGATGAAGGAGCTTTTGCACCCATAATTACATCCATAAATGTAGGAATTACCCAAGAAAATTTCCAAAATGAGTGAAAGTTGGTGAACAAGGGATAAAAAGAATCCAAGGACACCACCTAAGTGTTATACATCGTAGCAAGGCCCCAAATTTATGATAATGTGAAGGGTATTACAAGGAAATGTTCATCACATTAAAATAGTAATTGAGAGGTATTATTTTGTCATTGGGCAAGTTACACATGAATCTAGTGTTGGGTTGAACCACATAATGCACTTCTTATTCTAGATAGGCACATAGGAATCAAGGATGAAGTAGGTGAAAATGCTAGGTTAGATGTATAAAGGGCAAGAGAAGGGAGGTGGAAACACTAGGGTGGCCTTATTGAGTGAAGAGAAGAGAGGTGACTATTCTAGGCTAGATTAGTGAGGACAAAAGAGAAGATAGAGTAATAGGTGTTATTAGTATGATCGGGAAAGTGACCATGTAGCTACAATTAACCACTTAACACCCATGTCTTGCAGGAGTGGTTGTTGACTAAGATTCCATCTTCTTAATTTGGCCGTACTCAAGATAATGATCCATGAGGAGACCAACCAAATGAACAAAGTAGAAAAACGACCAAGAGCTTTAAGAGATGGAAGGAAAAGAGACTACCTTGAGTGCGCTTGAGTTATCAAGGAGAGTAACAAATGAAGCATAGGAGAAGTACAATTCCATCAACCCTTAATATAGCCATTAATATTAGATAATAAAGGCCGAGTTGGTCCTATAAAGGGATTATTCAAGTCTAGTTTTAATTTGACTTGTTATATCCTTATTGAAAATACTTACAGATAAGAAAAATTGTGTTAGAGCACTACTGAAATATGAATGATAGAGGAGAGACCTACATCAATTGTTTGGATGATAAGGGAATGAGGGATAGGAGAGGGAGAGTTAGAGCTCCTCTAAGCTAGTTGAGAACAACAGAGACATGACAAAGTGGGAAGCCCATGTGGAGTTCCATTGAGGATGATCATGTATTAAAATAAAAATAAAAGTAAGTTTTGATAAGTCATACCTAGTCACACAAACTTTTAAAAAAATAAGGAGAGGAAGCAAACATTTAAGAAGATATGACACTAGACTAAAGAGACAAGGGATAAGCCTTGGAAGTGTTATTTGGAAGGTGAGAAAAGGGAATGAGATAATAAAAACAAACTAAGTCATCCCCTCATGAAAAAAAAAGAGCTCTTCCTAAAAGGTATATAGAATCATCATCATTGCATCCAAACAAGGGTGGCCATGGAGGATGTTATACTTCAAGTCTCATGAGAGAAATTAACATTGGAACAAACTTGGTGAACAAGGGATAAAAATAATCTAAGAACCCCGCCAAAGTGTTAGACATCCTAGTAAGGCCCCAAATTTATGATAATCTGAAGGGTATTACAAGGAAATTTTGATCACATTAAAGTAGTAATTGAGAGATATTATTTTGTCATTGGGCAAGTTACAAATGAATCTAGTATGGGGTTGAAACACATAATGCGCTCCCTATTCTAGATAGGCACATATTAGTAATCAAGGATGAAGGCGTTGAATATGATAGGTTAGATGTATAAAGGGCAAGTTAAGGGAGGTGAGAAGACTAGGGTGACCTTTGAGTGAAGAGGAAAGAGGTGACTATTCTAGGCTAGATTAGTGAGGACAAAATAGTAGAGAGAGTAATAGGTGTTATTAGTATGATCACGAAAGTGACCATGTAGCTACAATTGACCACTTAACACTCATGTCTTGCAGGAGAAACATGGTTGTTGCACAATATTCCATCTTCTTAATTTGGCCCTACTCAAGATAATGATCCATGGGAGACCAACCAAATGAACAAAGTTGAAAAACGAAGATCTTGAAGAGATGGAAGGAAAAGAGACTACCTTGAGTATGCTTGAGTTATTAATGAGAGTATCAAATGAAGCAAAGGAGAAGTACAATTCCATCAACCCTTAATATAGCCATTAATATTAGATAATAGAGGGCCGAGTTGGCCCTATAAAGGGCTTATTCAAGTCTAGTTTTAATTTGACTTGTTATATCCTTATTGAAAACACTTACAGATAAGAAAAATTGTGTTAGAGCACTACTGAAATATGAATGATAGAGGAGAGACCTACATCAATTGTTTGGATGATAAGGGAATGAGGGATAGGAGAGGGAGAGTTAGAACTCCTCTAAGGTAGTTGAGAACAACAGAGACATGACAAAGTGGGAAGCCCATGTGGAGTTCCATTGAGGATAATCATGTACTAAAATAAAAATAAAAATAAATTTTGATAAGTATTACCTAGTCACACAAACTTTTGAGTAATAAGGAGAGGAAGCAAACTTTGAAGAAGATATGATACTATACTAAAGAGACAACGGATAGGCCTTGGAAGGGTTATTTGGAAGGTGAGAAAAGGAAACGAGATAATAAAAACAAAATAAGTCATCCCCTCATGAAAAACAAGAGCTCTTCCTAAAAGGTATATAGAATCATCAACATTTCATCCAAACAAGGGTGGCCATGGAGGATGTTATACTTCAAGTCTCATGAGAGAAATGAAAATTGGAAGGGTGGCCATGGAGGGTGTTCTACTTCAAGTCTCATCGGAGAAATGAGAAATGTGTATTCATTATCTCGGTGCCAAGGGATTAGGGAATTTCATTGACTTTGAGAGGTCTTGTCTTATATTTTTAAAACTTTAAAGGGTCAAAGGAGTGCTTGAAAAGTGCATAGTGCTGAGGGCATGCCATACATGAGTTGTTTTGATGTTACAATCACTCATTTGACCATGAAGTCATTGTAGAAAATCTCAATAAAGAAAAAATTCATTACATTAACCTTTCATTTACTGAAAAGGGTATGTTGGGAAGGTTAAAGGAAAGGAATTGGGCATGTTTCCAAGAAATCTTAGGGGAGAACTTAAAGAAGGATTCAATTATGAGGTCATTTTGATTAGGGCTTTCCTTAAGGATATCTATAAATTACCTTTGGGAGGAGTGAGAAGAGAGAACTTAGAAAAAGGGAGAAGGAGGGAGTTGAGGAAGCCATGGTGTGAACCATTGTATAATGAGAGAGGATAGGACGATCAAATGTTTTTTGTCGAATTTTCATTAGAGAAATTTTGAGGTAAAAAATGGGTCTAAAAAAATGTACAACAAAAAATAACTTTATAAGAACCAGTAGGATTCAATATGATGCTATCAACCATGGGGGATGATTCACCATTTTTGGAGTAAAAAGGTAAAAATATTTTTTAAAAATAAATAAATAACTACTTTTTAAACTTATCTCCCTATTATTTTACTCAAATTTCGAGCAAGAGCACTCGTTAGATGCGAAATTTAATTTGCAATCATGTTTTTCATGTGTTTCACATTTTTCTTGGAGTAGTGTCCATCTAAAGTATTAAACACAGGTACTCCTTGGATGCAAAATTAAATTCCACATCCAAAGAGTGCTCCTGCTCGAAATTTGAGTAAAATCATAGGGAAATAAGTTGAAAATACAAGTTGAAAAAATAGTTTTTCTTTTTTCCCTCCAATACTTGAGGTGATCTAATCTTATCTTAATATTTCCATTATTATTTATAATTTTCCTTAGGAGGCCCATTTTAGACCTCAAAATTTCTCTAATGAAAATTTGCTTCAGCCCAATGAGAGGGAAAGGTGCATTCAACATCGATCAAGATAAAAGGGCGATCATGCATGGGTTTGTTTGGAGAGATACTTACCTAATCAATTAGGAGATTGGTGTCAAGGTCAACGAGGTTAGGGAGGAATCCTATGAAGGGAATTCCTTCTTAGGATATGAAACAACCATAAATTTGATGTAATAAGTAGTGGATATTGGTTTTCTTAGGAACTTCTACATCACATGGATTATTTCTATTAAGAGGTTAGATTAGAGAGGGATCGACATGAAAAGTCTCCTTTTCCTCAAGGGAAGGAGCTTAAGCCTCTTCTTACTCAGAGGAAAACTATTTTTCATAAAATATTTGGAAGAAAAACCATGGCTTGGGTACCTTGTGTATCTTAAGTATAACATTAAATTTTTCTACAACCATTGATTTGGGTTTGGCAGCGTGATTGGTCTAGTGATTCTCTTAATTTATTTACTTGAATATTCACCAATATTCAGTATTGTTTGTGTCCCAATTTCCATATTTTCTCCACATACTAGTGGTTGAGGTGGAAAGGTTGGGTTTCTTCTTTTTAATGTGGAATATGGTTAGAGAGTCAATTTTAGTTGTTGGTAAGTTTTGTCACTCCATCACATGTTGCATTTTTATTGGAGTTTTGGTTTTTAGTTTATTTGGATTTTATTTCTCCCACAACAACCTCAATGTAGGTGCTCTTGATGCATTTTAGATGTTTCACTGTATATTTCGTTGATATGGGGTCTTCAAGAAACAATTTGACTCTATTTACCTGGTCGAGGGTCCATTTAAAAATTCTAAAAATGGTTTCCTTAAGTATCTCTAAAGTGAAATGATTTAGATCCTTATGCCATCAGTGTATGAAAGTTGAAGTAGATATAGGCCAACGAGAGTAAACATACCATAGTTATCCGATCTAGGCATGTCAACATGTTGGATGAACTATTCTACTAATAGGTATAGGTTTTGTATCAATGCCTCATAGAGGTGATGGAACCAACAAGGGAGTTAGTTATTATATACTATAGAAAAGCTTTAGTTGAGATGTCGTTATTATCGATGAACTTGGAGCAAGCCATGGTTAAAGTATCCAAGTGATGTCAAGGATATTCTCCAATGTCCCCCCCAAGTTTGGGTAATTTTGTTAGGTATGGAGGAAGCCATATTTGTACAATATATGGCGTGAAAGGTTGTTTAGATATCCAAGCAAAAGAATAACGTGTTTTCATACACCTCCTACCACCAAGGTTTAGCTTTTAACTGGGGTATTCTCCAAAGGGGGATGTATTATTGTTAGAAAGGGATACCTTATCCAAACTTTATAGAATTGATTGAGAGAAGGGCTTGAACTGAAGAATGGAATATTATTTTTGAAACTCATGGTTAGGTTCCACCTCCATTGATGTTTGTCAACTAGAATTTATAACATAGTTGGCATGTATACTCATTCAAATAATTATGGAAAAGAGGCTTAACAGGGTGTTTTCATTGAGGTGAACACTTGGATATTATGAAATTGTTGATATATAATATTTTACTGATAATTGGGTGTGTGTTGAGATGTTAAATTGTCACTGAAAAATTGCTAGAATGTGTATTTGTTATAAAGGATATGTTGGGATGTGCACTCACCTTAGAGGTTATGTGGCAGTTGTCATGGGAGCTTGGCTCATGTTTGAAGGGATTGTTGCATGCACACTTGTACGAGGAAGGGCTATTATTGAATGTTATGAAGGAAGTTGGTATTTCATTTTTAAAGTTTAATGAGTGTTGACTTGGTAGTGACATAGTTGTATGTGTACTTGTCTAGTTTCGTGTATAGAGTAAGTATGCATGGTTTTTGTAACAATGCTAATGCTTAGGGAAACCAAGGACAAGGAGGTGGCTAGGTGAGGCATCCACCATTGTTTTGGACCCTTGCTACTAGGTGAAGACATCTCTTAGCATAAAGTATTAAATGGGGCTTGCTTGCAAGAGAGGAGGAGGCTCAATTATCATCAAAAGGATTTCTAAAGGGGGGAGCATAACTACAATTGAGAGAAAAAATTCCTTAGATGGAGAGTGAGATATCTCCTCTGAATTTTTGGGGAATCCTTCCCTTCTTGCTCAATAGGAGGGCGATAATGACTTTTGTAAATGGTTCTAGGCAGCCATGCGCAATAATCACAAGAGTAGTTGAGGTATGGAGGAAAATATGATTCAATGTTAGTATTGTCAAATTATAATGCTAGGAAGGGGGATCATATGCATTAACATAATCAACCGTGCTAACTGTGCTTGCCTAAACAAACTTCCATTGTGGAGAGATAGAATCCTCTAGTGCGGGTTAGGGGCTGAGTGGTACTTAGAGAAGTATTCATGCAAAGAACGTGAGGAAGGGAGTATAAGAACATTCCCTCTCACAAAGAAATAAGATACAACAACCTTATGTTGGGATTGAGGGATAGAAATGGAAGAAGAACAATGAGCCTTCACTTGAAGATGGAAGGGTTGATATGGACTCTCAAGTGGAGTTGTGAAAATATAGAAAATCAGTGGATTTTCTACCACATGAATTTTTAGGGTAGGAATGGGATATGACCCAAGTGTGCACACTACTAAATAGGGAAATATGGGAATGGAGTTTCAACTTGATTTTAGACCAAACTAAGAAATAAAAGGGTGAAAAGAAAGGGTAGGACACAAGGTATTAATCTTTGGTTATAAACAATTAGGGCATTTTCACTTAGGTACTAGATTAGGTTTGATCATAAATTAGGAAATGAAATTGAACAAGTAACTAAGATTAATTCACCGAGAATTTCTTAACCTTAATGTAGGAAATGCAAAGAGATGTTAATCAACATCCACTCTTATAAGAGGAGGAAAAATTGAGTTTAGTTTTGTCTGAATGCTATCAACATATTTGTATTTATCAATAATGTGAATTACTTAAGATAATCTAAACTTAGTCCCAGTTTAGTAATGAACCCATGTACTCTTTAACACTTGATTACATGGACCCCATGTAGTAATGAGCACTTTCTTCATATCTCCTCATTTCATAGTATTAAATACATTAAAAAATAAAATCCACTCTATGTTGGGAAGAAATGTATTGATCGAGTTAGAAAGTTGTTGATATTGAGTTCATATAGTTGGAGAATCATAATCCTAGTATTTTGTTCTTCCTTTAAACCACTTCCTTTGTTAAATATGGAAATTCGAGATTTTTAAGTTAAGAGAGAATTTGGAGTATCTTTTTAAACTCAATCTTCCTTTAAATATTGAATTCCAAGGTCATTAGAAATTAGAAGCTTAAGGAGTCTATGGGTTCTTTATAAATCGTTCATAAATTTAAACAGTAAAACAAAATATGCAGTACACATTTTCACATTTAGGGAGTTCACAAGTTTCTAAATTCTCCATATTTTTCAAGGTTCATCTAACTTTCAAATAAGGAAAAGATCCATGTAAGAAAAAAATAGAAAAAAAGAAACAATAGTATAATAAAATGTGTGTTTCTTGTTTGATTTAAAATATTATAATATTATCCAGGGCTTGAATTAGTTTGAAAAGTCTTATCCAGGGCTTAAATAATATTTATCTATATAAAACAAAATAAATTAAAATTATGTTGGCCTATAAACCTATACATAGAATTAAAAATAAATTAAAATTATGTTGGCCTATAAAACTATACATAGAATTAAAATTGTACAATGGGGATTAAGAAAAAAACAACCAATAATTTATCTTCAAAACATATCAGAGTATAAACTTTACACTCCAAATTACAAAGACAAGGATATATTTATGATTATATAAATATTGGTTTTGATCGCTACATGTAACATAACATACCATAAAAGTGGCGGAGCAATTACAGCATTGACAAAACTCTTCATATGTTAAAGCCTCTTTGTGAATCACTACAGCGAAGCAAAAGACCTGGCGAAAGAAGCAGTGGAGGGAGGTTTAAGGGTCAACTCTCATTGATTTACTGGTTCGGTTGAAACACCTGTTGAAGAAGCAGCCGATCCAGTAACTGTAAATCGCAAGCACTACGCGCAGATCTGACGGTGCTGAGCTTGCATATCCGACGGCTGGTATTTAACAGATCTAACGCTTTAGATTGCTCAAATCCGACCGCTGAGATTCAGCAAATCTGACCGTACAGATCGCGCAGGTCAGACTGCTGAGATTTCACAGATCTGAGGGTCAAGATCGCTCAAACCCAACGGTTGAGATCGAGTAGATCTAACGGTCAATATCTCGCAGATCCAACGGTTAAGATTAGGCTGATCTGATGGTTAAAATTTGACAGATCTGACGGCTGAAATTACCCAGATATGATGGTTGAGATTACACAAATCTAACGGTCCTGATCACGCAGATCCGATGGCTGGTATTAGAAAGATCTGATGGCTAAGATTAAGAAGATCTAACGGTCCCGATTGCGCAGATCCGAGGGCTGAGATTTAGTAGATCTGACGGTTGAAATCGCCCAGATCTGACGGTCCAGATACAGTAGTTTGCTTTTCTGGGAGAAACGATAAGTGCATAAGTGCAGTGCCTTTTCGGATGATAGCGTATTGGCATATACGTTATGGGCTAAGGACTTATCTACCGATAACTTATTGGCTGATAGGTACTTGGCAGATAACTTATAAGATACTCATGGACACAATTATAACTTATTCGATAAGTTCTTCAATAAGCTATTGAATGTAGTTATCAGAGTATAAATTATCATCCGGAAGATAAGTTCTCAGAGTATACGCTGTCAGAGGATACGCTATAAGCAGATAACGTATAGGAAATTATAACTTATATCATGATAACTTCTTCAATAAGTTATTTGATAAGTTATTGGAATATAAGCTATCATAATGTAATTATCAGAGTATAAATTATCATCCGGAAGACAAGTTATCAGAGTATACGCTGTCAGAGGATAAGCTATAAGCAGATAACCTATCGGAAGATATTCCCTCGGCGAATAAGTGCTCTGAAGCTGACCTATCCGGGAATAAGCTATTAGCAGATAACGTATCAGGACATAAGCTATCTATAGATAAGCCATTATCAGAGAACTTATCAGATTATTATCTATCGGTGGATAAGCTATAGCAGAGAACCTATCAGATTGTAATCTATCAGTGGATACGCTATTGAAGATTACGCCCCTGCCGGAAATGATAAACGCAGGTTCGATTCCTGGGGAGAATTTCTGGAATTTGTACGCTATGTCAATCCTGGGAGGAGCCATGAAATATAAACACGCGTTTGCTACTTTCAGACCGTTCCTGCCTTCCACCATTTCAATGCATTCATCACACGGATTGTCGAAACTCAACAAAATTGGAGGATTAGGGGATTGCTTGGGGGTCGGCTTGCTCAGAGGATTTAGGACCAACAATTCTCGTTCCTGCAATGGTCGCCCATTTTTGTTCCTTTCGGTGGCTGATACCATTTTGGGATTCAAAGGGCCAGATTTTGGAGATGGGAAAGGATAATGCTGGCAAGCATTGATTTCATTTAACGTTATTGGGTGTAGAGGAACACGCATTCTGCATTTTGGAGTTTCCTTCTGCGTTTTTGGAGATTTCCTGAGTATATTTTTCAGTCGAATTTGGCAAAGGATTTCACTCAAATCTTACGGAAAGGAGCGATCGCCATTACCACACCCTTTCTAGAAAACGATCTCGAAATCAGGAACACCAATCTTAGCAGAGAATGCCATGTACCGATCGGACAACTTAAATTTTAGCAGATCTGACGGTCCACATCGCATGAAACTGACGGCTGAGATTAAGTTGATCTGACGGTCCAGATCACGCACATCCGACGGCTGAGATCAAGTAGATTGCACGGTCAAGATTGCGCAGATCCGACGGCTGAGATCTAGCACATCGGATGGACCAGATCGTGCAAATCTGATGGCTAAGATTACGCAGATCTGACGGCCTAGATCGCGAAGATCTAACAGTTGAGATCGATAGATCTAACGACCAACACTTCGCAGATCCAACGGCTGAGATTAGGCGGAACTGAAGGCTGAGATTTGGAAAATCTGACGGCTGATATTACAAAGATCTGACGGTGCCAATCGCACAAATCCGACGGTTAAAATTGTGGAGATCTGACGGTTGAGATTATGTAGATCCGACGGCTGAGATTATGAAGATCCGACAGTCAAGATCTTCTAGATCTGACGGCTGAGACTATGCAGATCGGACGGTCTAGATCTAGAATATTTGACAGCTGAGATTAAGAAGATCTGACGGTCTAGAGAGTGCAGATCAGATGGTTGAGATTCAATGGATCGAACGGCTGAGATTCGACAAATCTGACTGCTGAGATTTGGTAGATTTGACGGCTGAAATTATGCAAATCTGACGACTAAAACTCAGCAGATCTGACAGTTGATATATCAAAGATCTGACGGTCTAGATTGCGCAGATCTGACCGCTAATATTAGGTAGATCGGACAGTTGAGATTATGCAGATCGGATGGTCTGATCAAGAATATTCGACAGCTAAGATTATGCAGATCGGACGGTCTAGATCTAGAATATTCGACGGCTGAGATTAAGAAGATCTGATGGTCGAAAGAGTGCAGATCGGATGGTTGAGATTCAATAGACCTGACGGCTGAGATTCGGCAGATCTGACAGCTGAGATTCGGTACATCTGACGACTGAAATTATGTAGATCTGACGGCTAAAATTCAGCAGATCTGACGGTCCTGATCATCTAGGTCTGACAACTGATATTATAAAGATCTCACTGTCCAGATCGCGCAGATCTAACGGTCCTGATTATCCATGTCTGACGGCTGATATTACAAAGCTCTGACGGTCCAGATCACACAGATCTGACGACTGAGATTATGCAGATCTGACGGTCCAGATCTCCTAGATTTGACGGTCCAGTTCTTCCAGTGCTGACAGCTGATAGTAAGCAGATCGGACGGTCTAGATCTAGAATATTCGATGGCTAAGATTAAGAAGATCTGACGGTCCAAAGAGTGCAGATCAGATCGCTGAGATTCAGTGGATTTGACGGTTGAGATCTCCTAAATCTGACGGCTGAGATCTCTGTGAGTTGGCACGATAGTTGAACTATCGATCTATCGACAGTTGGCCTATGGTGCACCATTCATCTGTTATTCAGGGGATCTGACGGTTGAGATCTCCTAAATCTGACGGCTGAGATCTCTGTGAGTTGGCACGACAGTTGAACTATCGATCTATCGACAGTTGGCCTATGGTGCACCATTCATCTGTTGACACTTGGCATAAAATGGACCGTTCATTTGTTGACACTTGGTTTCTATCTGACTGCTCAATTCATAGCCATTTGGCACCGCATGGACAAGCAATCTGGGCTACTGGGAACCAACTAGCCCTCTGCCTCTGCCACGTGGACCATTCATTTATGGACACCTGGCACCATCTCTCTCTACCATTCACACGTACACGTAATGGACATCCTGCTTATCTATGTCATAATAACTTATCCATTACTATTGATGGTCAGGATCAAGTACAGAACTTAACCATTCCGCCACAAAGTTTGCTTTTGGTTCAGAATGATCAATATGTGGAATTGGAACAGCTTATTGCCGAGGTTCGTGCTAGAACATCTTCCTTCAAAGAAAAAGTTCGCAAAAATATATATTCTGACTTAGAAGGAGAAATGCACTGGAGTACCAATGTGTATCATGCACCTGAATATGTACAGGGTAATGTTCATCCTATACTCAAGATGGGTTATCTATGGATATTATCGGGAGGTATATACGGATCCCGTGTAGTACCCTTTCCATTTCATAAGTATCAGGATCAAGTATATGTTCAACCTTTTACTATTAACACTTGGAAATCTTAAAGGGCACCAATTGGCTAGTTGGTAGTTTATAAAATCTCTGTATACTATCTTTGTAATGCATGTGGGACGAAATTCAGGGTGGTCGTGGTCATTGCTTCATCTTCCCATTGATCAATCTCCCTGTTCTGTGAACGGCAAGTCGAATCGGAAGCGGAGGAGTGAACCTTGCTAAGGGTCGCCCTGCAGTTCCACGCCGGTCATGTTTGCGTGGATTTGGTTACAGAGCGTTGAAGATCGATTTGGAGTACTTTATTTGTTGGATGGAGAGAGGAAGGAGTTTGTGGTTGTTTCACACACATTGTAATTAAGCGCGGAAGAAGCATGAGCTTGACAGGAAATGTGATCGTCGGAGAGAGTGTTCACGTTTGGCAAATTACATGATAGGGATCCCCGTGCTTTTTCTTCACCCTCTAGACTGATAGACAAATATTTACCAAAACTTTGATCACATTACAGCTAAACTTTCCACCAAATTCTACAGTTAAACTCTCCAACTATTTCATTTCTTAGCTTTATTAAGCACTGCATGTGTTAGCAAATGAGATGAAGGTAATGTATTCTATTTGAAAACAAAAATAGCTTTGGGACGGAGTTTAAATTTACATTAATATAATAATATCATGGTATGGCATTTTTGTTATATTATTAATGTTACATAAAGAAGTGCGTGCATTCTAAACTTCCAACATCTGTGTTTAGATATGGTGTTTAAATATGATTTGATGGTGGGCTATTTTACATACTAATTAAAATAAATTTTATCATAAATAAAATTTAAAAATAACAAAATACAAAATTTAGAGAGCGCTAATTTATTTTTAATAAAAAGAAAATCCAAAAAAACATATATTTAAGACCAGGGTAAAGTAAATTTGTTTCACTTTTCCTTTTTTCACGTTTGTTTTGTATGAAATATGAAATAACAGTGAAACATGGTATTGGATAAACTATTCTACTAATAAGTTTGGGTTCTATATTAATGTCTAAAAGAGTTGATAGAACCATCGTATTGGATAAACTATTTTACTAATAAGTTTGGGTTCTATATTAATGTCTAAAAGAGTTGATAGAACCAGCTAAGAGAGTTCCCTCGGCATGTCAAAGTGTTGGATGAACTATTCTACTAATAAGTATAGGTTCTATATCAAAGCCTAATAGAGTTGGTGCAACCACCATAGTGAGTTCCCTATTATAGATAATAGAAAAGACTTTAAATGAGATGTTGTTCTTGTTAATGAACTTAGAAGATGGCATGGTGAAAATGTCCCAAGTATTGCTAAGGATTTTCTCAAATGTTCCCTTCAAATTTGGGTAAGTAAATTTGATAGATTTTGATGAAACCATGTTTGTAAGGGGTGAAAATTTGTTTAAATATCTAATCAAAAGAAGTCCTTATTGACATATGCCTCCTTCTACCACCATGGTTTAGGTTTTAACTAGCCTTATTATCCAAAGGAGGAAGTATTGTTCTTAGAAGGGGCTAACTTATCCCAACTTTCTAGAGTTGGTTGATATAAGGGCTTGAACTGAAGGAGGAAAGGTTATTTTTGAAACTTAAGGATAGGTTCCACCTCCCTTTATATGTGTCAAATAGCACCTGTAACGTTGTTGACATCTATTCTTATTAGAAACAATGGGGCAAAGAGGCTTGAGAATGTTCCTCGAAATTTGATTTGGGGGAAGTTGTGTTTGTACAATATGAGGAGTGAAAGGAAGTTTAAATATCTAATCAATGGAAGTATTGTTGTCATACACCTCCTTCTACCACCATGATTTAGGTTTAGGGATATTCTCCAAAGGGGAAGCATTATTCTTAAGAGGGGCTACCTTATCCCTAGTTTATTTATTGGTTGGGAGAAGGGCTTGAACTAAAGGGAAAGTTGTGTTCCACTTGCCTTGATGTGTGTCAACTAGGATTTGTAACATTGTTGACATGTATACTTATTAAAATCATTGGGGCGAAGAGGCTTAAGAGGGTGTTGTGGTTGAGATAAATATTTGGATATTGTGCAATTGTTGATCTATATGATTGTGCCCATTGTTGGGAGTGTGTTGAGATGTAAAAATTTCACTACAAAATCATTGGAATATAATATGTATTTGTTGCAATGGGTATGTTGAGATGTGTACTCACCTCACATGTTATGTGGCAGTGATGCTAGGAGCTTGGCTTGTGTCTAAAGGTATATCATTTTGAATGGTAGATGCGTTGTATTTTAGGTATAAGTTTACTTCTTGTATCAAGGTTAAGCATCGATTAGTTAAACATTTGTTAGTAATTTTTCATGTAAGCATTAATTACTGCCTCTTGTACAACATTTTTAGATAATATATTCTTGCCTTGCACTCTAAATTAACTATTATTTAGGTAAAATATTTCATTACACTCGCTTATTTTTTATGATTCTATGAAGGAATTACAGCGGAAGAGTCATTAGTCAACTAGAAATAATCTTGAGTGATGTTCAATGCACCTTTCCTTCTCCCTGGACTGAAGCAATTTTTCATTAAAGAAACTTTGAGATCAAAAAAGGGCCTCCTAAAATAATAGTGGAAATATTAAAATAAGATTAGATCACCTCATCAAGTTTTGGAGGTAATAGTGGAATATTAAATTAAGATTAGATCACCTCATCAAGCTTTGGAGGTGAAAAAAAAAACTATTCTTTTAAGTTATGTCCCTATGATTTTACTCAAATTTTGAGCGGGAACACTCGTTGGATGCGGAATTTAATTTTACATCCAAGGAGTACCCATGTTGCATACTTTCAATGGACCCTAAAATGTGAAACGCATGAAAAAATGTGATTGCAATCACATTTTTTCATGTGTTTCACATTTTTCGTGAGTAGGGTGTGAAACACATGAAAAAATGTGATTGCAATCACATTTTTTCATGTGTTTCACATTTTTCGTGAGTAGGATCCATCAAAAGTATGCAACATGGGTACTCCTTAGATGTAAAATTAAATTCCGCATCCAACGAGTACTCCTGCTCGAAATTTGAGTAAAATCATAGGGAGATAGGTTGAAAATATGAGTTGAAAATGTAGTTTATTTTACTCCAAAAATGGTGAATCATCCCCCATGGTTGATAGCATCATATTGAATCCCACTGCTTCTTATAAAGTTAATTTTTGTTGTACAATTTTTTTAGGCCCATTTTTTACCTCAAAATTTCTCTAATGAAAAGATGACAAAAAACATTTGACCCTCCTATCTTCTCTCATCCTACAATGGTTCAAACCATGGCTTCCTCAACTCCCTCATGCTCCCTTGTCTAAGTCCTCTCTTCTCACTCCTCCTAAAGGTAATTTATAGATATCCTTAGGTAAATCCCTAATAAAAATTACCTCATAATTGAATCTCTCTTTGAGTTCTCCCCTAAGATTTCCTAGAAACATGCCCAATTCCTTTCCTTTAACCCTCCCAACATACCCTTTTTTAGTAAATGAAAGGTTAATGTAGTGAATTTGTTCTTTATTGATATTTGCTACAATGACTTCATGATCAAATGAGTGATTGTAACATCATAACAACTTATGTATGGCATGCCCTCATCACTATGCACTTTTCAACCACTCCTTGGACCATTTAAAGTTTTAAAAATATAAGACAAGACCTCTCAAAGTCATTGAAATTACCTAATACCTTGGCACCGAGATAATGAATACACATTTCTCATTTCTCCCATGAGACTTGAAGTAAAACGTCCTCCATGGCCACCCTTCCAATTTTCATTTCTCCCATGAGACTTGAAGTATAACATCCTCCATGGCCACCCTTGTTTTGATGCAATGATGATGATTCTATATACCTTTTAGGAAGAGCTCTTGTTTTTTCACAAGGGGATGACTTATTTTGTTTTTACTATCGTGTTCCCTTTTCTCACCTTCCAAATATCACTTCCAAGGCTTACCCCTTGTCTCTTTAGTCTAGTATCCTATCTTCTTCAAAGTTTGCTTCCTCTCCTTATTACTCAAAAGTTTGTGTGACTAGGTAAGACTTATCAAGACTTCTATTTTTATTTTAATACATGACTATCCTAAAGGGAAATCCACATGGGCTTCCCACTTCGTCACATCTTCGTTGTTCTCAACTAGCTTAGAGGAGCTCTAGCTCTCCTTCTCTTATCCCTCATTCCCTTATCATCCAAACACTTGATGTAGGTCTCTCCTCTATCATCCATATTTCACCAGTGCCCTAATACAATTTTTCTTGTTTGTAAGTGTTTTCAATAGTTAAATTAAAACTCTACTTGAATAAGACCTTTATAGGGCCAACTTGGCCCTCTATTATCTAAAATTAATGGCTATATTAAGGATTTATGATATTGTACTTCTCCTATGCTTCATTTTTTACTCTCATTGACAACTCAAGCCTACTCAAGGTAGTTTATTTTACTTCCATCTCTCCAAGCTCTTGGTCATTTTTCTATTTTGTTCATTTGATTGGTTTCCTCATGGATCATTATCTTTAGTAGGGCCAAATCAAGACGATGGAATCTTAGTCAACAACCATGCTTCTCCTGCAAGACATTTAGTGTTAAGTGGTCAACTGTAGCTACATGGTCTCTTTCGTGATCATACTAATAATACCTAGTACTCTCCCTACTCTTTTGTCCTCACTAATTTAGCTTAGAATAGTCACCACTCTCCTCTTCACTCAATAAGATCACCCTAGTATTTCCACCTTACTTCTCTTGCCCTTTATACATCTAACCTGGCATCTTCACCTCATTCATCCTCAGTTACTAATATGCGCCTATCTAGAATAGGGAGTGCATTATGTGGTTCAAACCTACACTAGATTCATGTGTAACTTGCCCAATGACAAAATAATACCTCTCAATTATTACTTTAATGTGATCAACATTTCCTTGTAACACCCTTCACATTATCATATATTTGGGGCCTTATTAGGATGTCTAACACTTAGGTGGGGTCCTTGGATTCTTTTTATCCCTTGTTCACCAAGTTTGACTCATTTTGACATTTTGGAAATATTCTTGGGTAATTCCTACATTTATGGATCTAATTATGGGTGCAAACCTACTATTAGACCATAGTTACTTAGAATACCTCATTTTGGGCCCATGGAAATCCAAATCTATTTTGTACTTGTTATTTATGGAGTCAAGTGAGTCAAACCTCATTAACCCTTATTGATCTTAAGCAAGTAGTGTACCGTAAACTCCTTGGAGGTGACATGCTTGTAATTCATGGCATGCACAATAGAGGATGAATTTAGTGGTACAAACTACCATATAATCTTACCAAAACTACACCATCAAGTCAACAAATAATCTTACCAAACCTATACCATCAAGTCAACATAGATGGTACAATCATTCGATATGAGATCGCCCAACATACACCTACAAAATGACTTTGTTTCTACTATGTAAATGCTTTTTATGTGAGAAATTAATACCACATTGGTTGAGAGATATCACATAAACGATAAAAAAAGCTTTAATATATGCCATGATATTTCTATATTGAGAATAGGCATGGGAATAACCATAAGGCAATGTTGCGCCCTTTTACTAACATAAATTGATTGTGATGTAACTATGATATGCTTTTCAAGGCTTTAAACTTCAAAGAAAATTTTAATATATAATTTTCAATTTTTAAATTTGAACACAATAATATACCCATTTCACCCAAAGGCAAGTGGCTTATATACCATATGTGATCTTAGGCTATGCCTTTTTCTCATGATTTTACTGCAAGACTAATTTATTACTAAAAAAATGGCTAGTTTATTAGTTTAAGAAGATTATAAGATATAACAAACCAAATCCGATTTATGAGAGATCGATCGTATTTGTGGTGAATCTTGTTGATGGTCGAGTCCAAAATTGTTACAACGGGAAAGCTATGGGACAAGTTTAGTTCCAACGAAGACATGAGATTTAGAAATGCATTGAGTATTCCTCCGTTAAAGTGATTTTCATTGTGAGCTCCAGAGTCTTCAATCATGACAAATTTCCCAAAAAAGAGGTATTGAAGCTAAGATCACGATGATTGAAGCGGGTATCACTTCGCTCAATGAATTGTGCGACACAACCAACTATTGCATATTGTGTTGATTGATCGCTTTCAAAGGTATTGAGCCCCTAAATTTGTTGCGGGACAAGTCTACTATTTTTAAATTCCCGCTTTTTAAGGAGAATACTGCAGCTATAGGCCCATGAGCTTATTTAAATGGCAGTTTACATTGTTGAGGTTTTGTAGGTTGCGCGTCTCCTCTAACGACCGCATTGAATTCCTCCCACACATTAAAATTAAATCATACCAAGCCTTTATAAACCTCACAAATGCCCATTCCTACAAAATTACCAGAGAACGCCTCTAGTTGGCAAAGTTCCCACGTTGCGACAAATCACATATTGATTTATCGATCGATATGTGACTCCAGGGATGCCATGTGCTGACCAACTTATACGCATCAATTATCAACCTGCTTTCAAGTGGTGCAAGATCCACTACCCAAATCAAGGGCTCCAACTCTAGGAAAATTTGGTCATTTGATCTAGACAATCTCGGTTGTTCGATTAAAGCAATCTTGATAGTCAAATATGAGAAATCATGGCCATCCAGTTTGATCTTGGTCCTCTAATATGGAAAATATCAGTCATTCAATCAAAACGATCTTGATCATCAAATTTGAGATCTTGGCCCTTCGATATGGACAATCTTAGCCATTCAGTCAAAGCAATCGTGACTGTCAAATCTAAAAAATCGAAGCCATCCGATCTGGTAAATAATGGCCCTTAGATTTGGGCAATTTTGGCCCTCTGATCTAGAAAAACTGAACCATTTGATGAGAGCAATATCGATTGTCTGATCTCATAAATCACGATCGTCAAATTTGGGTGATCTTGGCCGTTTAATCAAGACAATCTTAGCAGTTCAATCAAAGAAATCTCAACCATCAGATCTGAGAAATTGTGGCAGTCATATATAGGTGATGTTGGTCATCCGATATGGAAAATCTCGATTGTTCGATCAAAGTAATATGGACCATCAAATATGACAAATCTTGGCCGTCCAATATGGTAAAGCATGGTCGTTACATCTGAGTGATCTTGGGCGTATGACTTGAGAAATTGCAGTCGTCATATCTAAGCCATTCTAACTGTGATATTTAGTAGATATTGGCAGTCCAATTTGAGTGATCACAACTATCAAGTATGAAAAATTGTGGCTATTATATCTAAGAGACCCTAGCTATCCAATTTAAGAAATTGTAGCCATCAAATCTGAGCCATTTTAGCTATCTGATTTGCGCAATCATGGCCGTAAAATCTAGCAGATCTTGGTCGTCAAATATGAGCGATCATAGTTGTCAGATATGGTAGATCTTAGTCGTCTAAATTGGTAAATCATGGCCGTAGATCGAGTCGATCTTGGCCGCCTGAGTTGAGAAATTGTAGTTATCAGATCTAGCCATTTTGGCAATATAATCTAAGCAATCGTGGCCGTTAGCTCTAGTAAATCTTGGTCGTCCAATTAAGCAATCACAACCATCATATCTAGTAAATCTTGGCCGTCCGATTTGAGAAATTATAACTGTCAGATTTGGGCCATTATGGTCGTTCGATCTGGGAAATCTTGGCCATTAGATCTAATAGATTTTGGTCATCCAATTTGAGCAATCACAATCGTCATATCTAGTAGATTTTGGTCGTCTTATTTGAAAAATTATAGTCGTCAGATCTTGGCCATCCAACCCAGGCAATCGTGGCCATCAGATCTGACAGACCTTGGTTGTACAATTTAAGCGATCACAACCGTCAAATCTAGGTCGTCTAACTTGAGAAATTGTAACCATTAGATCTGGGCCATTTTGGCCATCCTATCTAGGCAATCATGGCCGTCATATCTGATAGATCTTGGTCGTCCAATTTGAGCAATCATAGCCATCAAATATGGTAGATCTTGGTCGTCCAATCTGGAAAATTTTCGCCGTAAGATATGGATCTTTCTAACTGTACAATCTAAGAAATCGTGGCCATGAGATTTGGTAGATCTTATTCATCCGATCTAAATGATCTTGGCCATCAGATCTAGGAATTTCTAGCAACTAGATTTGGGACATTTGGGCCTACCAAGTGGCATAAGATTGAGGGTGCCCAATCTAAAGCTCTAGTGGACATAGCGCTTGCAATTTTTTTCATTCGTAATCCTAACGTAGTGTAACACAATGCTTTTGACAGTACAATTATGGTGTTTGCGACTCTACAGTGTGAATCCATTTCGGTTGCCAAGCTTCCTTCCTACAACAACTTCAAACCTTTCCTTTCTTCTAAAGGAATGTGTATATTTCCAAAGCTTGCGCTGCAACAAATTTATAGATATAAAAGCGACAAGACTTAACGTGGTAATGAGAGGAGCAGTGTGTGTATTTGTTTATCGTATTATCTCAACAACTCAGAGAGGCACACATAACAATATTTTTAAATGAATAAAAAAATAGTGTGACAATCTTTTTGGGATGAAAAGGTCCTTTCAAAATTAATTAAAACAAATTTTTATTCTCAATATATTAATTTATACACTTATTAATGGAAAGCTTGTTTTCTTGTTTCATCAATGCATTATTGGTTTCAGCCCTATGTCAGATTATAGCTCAACTCTGTTTACATTTTGTCATTTTAATAAATGTTTAACCATTTATAGATAAAGAATGTTGAAATTTGAAACTTTAATTTTTAGACTATGCTCTTTGTAAGGCTAAGATGGATTATGGGTTTATTGTGCATTAGATTCCATTACTCCCATAGGAATTGATCACACTCCTCAACTACAATGGAGCCCTGCACATTTCACATCGAGGAGACCATCGTAATACAACCATTCTCCAGCAAGCATGACAGACAGGAGAGGCTTGGAATATCCCGATCCAATGGGAAAGACGGTGGAGAATATTTCTACAAGCTTTATCAGAATCCCATGTACGCCTCAATGAAGAGGAGGATGAATTGATTTGGGGGTTTACTAAAAATGGTCACTACCCCTCCAAGCAAGGGTATGATATCATTCATGCTGAGCACAAACCGGACAAATTGATGAGCTGGTGGAGTCAACTTTGGAAGTTAAAAGCCCCTCCACGCACAAAATTATTGATGTGGAATATCATAATGGATAAAACCTCCACAGGAGCAAATCTCAGAAAAAGGGCTTTCCCATTCCCGACTTGGTGCGTTTTATGCCACGAGGAGGAGGAAACAAATCAACACTTATTCCTCACTTGCTCTACATCCCAAATACTTTGGACACAAGTCTTGCACACTCTAAATATTAAGCAAACCTGGAGTGGCATTGATATCCCAAATGCCTGGGATAGATGGTGGGAAGCTGCAACTGAACCAAAAACTAGAAATCTGTCGCTCTTGGTCACTTGGCACATATGGATGGGCCGCAATAATATCATTTTTCGAGACCGAAACATAAACTGGGCCCTGATACCTCCAAAAATCTGCGCGAGCTATGAGGAATTCCCAGCTAAGGATATTGTCAACAGAACTCAGATCATCACACAGGAACAAATTGATAAAGCCCACCCCTGGGCATATTTTGATGGGGCTGCACAAGCACAGGGATGTGGTGGAGGCATAATCCTTCATCTATCAGACACTCATTCTTTTCACATATGCATGGGTTTGGGAGAGGGTACAAATAATTATGCAAAGCTGATTACTCTTCGACACTTATTACATTTCACCATTCTCAAACAATGCAGACACTTACAAATTCTCGGGGATTCCAAAATAGTCATAAATTGGTTTAACAACACAACTTTATGCCATGCATATACTCTCAAAACTATTATGGATGAAATTGTTTTTTCTCAAAACACATTTTTATCACATTTCATGCACTCATATCTACAAGGAGCATAATGAAAGTGTGGACAAGCTATCGAAAGAGCCAACTCATCGTCCTTGAGGAGAATGGCTGATCACAGAGTACACACTGGAGAGGACCTACCAGTACTTCCACAGACTATATATAGATCAAGAACTTCGGAGGGCAGACAGGCCCTAATATCAGTGGCACATACTTGTCTTTTTTAACAGTTTCTTTCTTATCTTGTAATTAGAAAAACTTTTGGCAACAGAACAACGATCACTACTGGTGATTTTTTTAATATGTAATTATTTATATATGTACAACACACCCAATAGGGTCTATCTATTTCAGAATTTTGTAACTTCAAACAGCTGACTAGGGTCAAAGTATTTGCATATGCCTATGGGCATCTATAGCATGTAATTTTCAACAAAGTAATGGAAATTATGATTTTTCTCCTCAAGGAAACAAAATATATATATATAAGGAAACAAAATTCCAAACCACAAATTAACATGGCCATGCTCATAAAATGCAAAAAAAAAAAAAAACATAACAATTACAAAAAATAAAAATAAACAAAAAGAACTAACAATTGCAAAAAAAAAATGATAAAAAAAAAAAAAACATGTATAGCAAAAAGAAGCAATAGACACAAACACAACTCCCCAACCCTAAAAAGCTCCAAGCCAACCAAGGACACCGTGCACAACAAAAATTAGATAAGTATTAACTTTTCTTACTCAACATTGCATTTAAATTTCAGCGAACACATGATATAAGGATGACACAACAAACCTGTTAAATTAAAATGGGCATGAAACAACATAATTATGTCGTAGAAAACAAGTAAATTCCCCAATTACATACCTCTTTACCATTGCCCACTACAATTGCGGACTCCACACCAACCCTACACCCACATTATGGGTTGTTAAGGTATTTCTTCATTTCTTCACCCATTCAATAAAAAAATAGAAAAATAAATCAAAAAACTCAAGAAAAGCAACATACTAAACCACAAATTAGCATGGTCATGCTCATAAATTCAAGGATATAAGAGCCACAACAATTAAAAAAAACTTTAAAAACTAGCAAAAAAATATGACCAACAATTAGAACAAAAAACAAAAATAACAAGAAAAAAACAAACAAGAGTATGCTTTACAACCCCAAAAAGTGTCCATGGCCAACCAAGGAAACCCGCACATCAAAAAATAGAGCAGTATTAAATAGAGACAATAAAATATTATGAAAAAAATACTAAATACACATAAAATATTGTGAGAAATATGAAATACAGAAAAAATATCTTACCGAAAATCTTAAACAAAGACTAAATATCTTATGAATATTCGTATACACCAAAAGGTATATCTTATTCAAACACCAAAAATCATAAACCCTAAATAAGTAAAGAGGGAAAAGAACTACGATGTTTGTAACAGGAAGATTTTGTAGTAGATTATGAATGGATTTTGCACCAAAAGAAAGCTTACCTCCATGTTTGTATCTACACTCCACTATAATGTCTCTCTTAAGGAAGATATTTCAGTAGAGTTTCGTTAGTGATCCTCTGCATTCTTTTACCTACACTGCATTACACTCATAATTAAACAAATGACTAATAATGTAAAATGCTCCTAATTTAAACAAACACATGTATGTGACCATAAATACACCACAACATTCACCTTTACCCAATACATCTATGAAATATTGGACCATTAGGACCTACATTAATTTACCACCCACTAAACTAAACCATAAAAAATAAAATAAAGATCAAAATATCTTACATGAAATCTTGAAAAGACACAAAAATAGAGTAAAAGTATTATGCAATATTAATTACATTTTATTCAAAGACAAAAATCACACACCCTAAATAGCTAAGGGAGGATAACTTTTTATTTGAAATGAGAACAATTTCATAGCATAGCATACATGGGCTTTCCACCAAATAAGAACTCACCATCTACCTTACCTCTGTTGCACTGGCCCACATCTCTCTCACAAAGATATTTCAAGAGTCTCATCAAAATCCTCCATCTTCCTATACCTACACTAATCACATCTAAATTTAAGAAAATTAGCCATGCTCACAAATGTTTAGATTAAAAAAAACAAAACAAAAACAATAACAACAATAGTGAAAGATACAAATAACAATAGCAAAAAACAAGACAAAAAACAAAAAGGAACAAATAGAGACAAACATTAGAGACAAACTCTACTTTGCAACCCCAAAAAGCATCCACATGCGAACAAAGAACACCCTCCATAGCACAAATTAAAGTAAAAGAGACCAATATACTTATGAGAATATTAAATACACACGAAATATGTTAAAATAAATATCAAACAAAGACTAGATTATCCTATGAGAAATTTTAAATAGAGACCAAAAATCCTTATGTAATCTTATGCAGAAGTAAATACATCTTATAGAAACATCAAAAACCTAAGTACATAAAAAGGGAGGGGAGCCATTGTATTTGAAATAAGGACGCTATCACAATTGATCATAACATGGAATCGGCACCTAAAGAACTCACCTTTTCCTCTACCTCTGCACTTTACTAGGATCTCTCTCACACGAACATTTTAGTAGATTCATCACTAATCCTCCACATTCCCCTATAGGTTCCAAGACCTAACCTTGATTCCTCCAACCATTGAATCTAACGAAAAAACAAAATAAATAAAATAAATCTCATGAGAAATCTTTAGAACATACTAAAATTCTTATGAGAGATATTAAATAGACTATAATATAGTATAAAATGTTTAATGGCAACCAAAATTCTAATGCAAAAGTATGGAGGGAGTAGCACCATTGTATTTGAAATGGGGAGGATTACATGCGTTGTGCAACAAAAGAGAATTCACCCTTTGGCCCTTTTACAAAAAGATGTTCAAGAGTGCTACACTTTCCATTACCTACATTGCCTCTTACAAAAAAAAAAAAAAAACACTACTTTCCATTGCCTACATTACATCTAAATTTAAAAAAAAACACACATTATATAATTTTGTAGCATGGAATGAGATAAATTAACCATACATGCCTTATCTTTAATCTTCACTTACGAAATCAACATCGAACTAAGTTGTTTGAGTCTGCACTAATTTCCTCCCCCATTGAATAAAAACAAAACCATAAAATCTTATGAGAAATCTTTGAAATACAACAAAAATCTCATGAAAAATATTAACATAAAGTGCATTATATTATCAAAAAGGGGTACTATTTAGAGAAGGGGAAAGATGTATTTCTCAAGTCCATCTTCAACACTAGGGATGAACCTTTAGAAAGTTAAAAAGGATATAAGGCCTATATCAAGGAGGTAAGAGAATGTGAAGGAGAGATTTAACACAAATCCAAAACCTTAAAGAAAATATCTTTGAGTATCTTGCAGATGTGTTCATTAATTGCCAATGAAGGGGAGAAAATATATCAAAAGATATCAAAGGAGGAAAACATATACTTTAAGTTTACAGAAGTAGGAGAAAAACATATTAGGGAAAACATCAATTCTACTAGGTTTAAGGAATGAAAATCATTACTAACATTAGTACAAGGGGGGAGAGTGTTGAATTTTCCTTAGGCCCTAGATCTAGTTTGAGGCTAATCATACACACAAACACACTAGAAACTCACAACTTTCTAGCACTTTGCATAGAAAAAATCTTAAGCAATGAAAATCAATTTAGTACATAAATATTTGAGCCTAAAGCACGATTATTTTATTAATCCATCAATAAAATAATCATGGAGCTCCTGTACCAGGGATCATGGCCCTCGATCACTAGTACCACTAGTATACATAGTATACAAAACATGGGGCTTGTGATTAGTTGCTTCAGATCTACAATCTTCCCACAAAACATACAAGGATAAACAATCTAACTTGCTAGATAAGCCCTTCTCCGTCAGTGCTTCCAGTGCACATTACCCTATGTCACTCACAACTTCTCATAGTGGTTTTATCCATCAAATACACTACATATCATCCCATAATATCTCTTATACTTAGTGGACTTACCCTTCAGGTCATTGTATAGTAGCCATACAACAAGAAGCTTATTCACAATAAATAATGTCCATCAACCCATTGCATACTAGCCCTTGAAATGCACTATGTTCACAACTTTGTTTGTGAACAGACTTTAGGACAAGCTTAGCATCACATATAAATGATATTATAATTATAATTATTTTATATAATCAATATAAAATAAAATTTATATTGATATAAATTATAATAATTTAGTAATAGCAAACATTATTATTATATTATGTAAATCTATTATATAGCTAATAATTTTTCGTATGACTTATGCTATACCATGGACTTTTTAATGAGGATATTTAAATGTTTATGATGATGATGATGATGGTTAACATCCACTGAGACCAAACTTTGGTCTATCGGACCTAAAGAAACAAGCTATTTAGTTTGATTTAAGATTTTATTCCCATGCTCAAAAAGCTTGGAGAAAAGCCTCCCAAACTCACTATAATTTTGACATTGTAAAAGGCTAGGGAAGTCAATATTGCAACAAAGATTATGAAATTGAGATCTAATGTGGTTGTAAGCGGAACACCCTGAAATTCAATTTCTTAAAAATTAATATTATTTTTATATAAATAATTTATAATTTTAATATATTGAATATACTTATCTATTAAAAATATTATAAAATCACATAAATAATTATTATGTATTTAGATTTGAGATACATGCCGATGAATAAGCATCTTTCCTAATAAAGAATACAATATTAGGACAACGAGTTCAACTAAACAACATTCTTTTCCTTGTAGCCCTGCTGGTGTCGACGAAAAAAATCTAAAATTATGTAGTTTGGTTGTTGGTCCCAAAGGGAATTGCCTTACGTATGTTATATGATTTAAAATAATATTAATTTATAGCGAGGAAAAATAGGCACGAGCAGGATGGCAGCTGTAAGTACACCAGTAAGTACACTGTATATCAAAGCGTCCATCTCGCACGTTGGACGGTTGAAGAGCCATTCCATGCATAGCAAAGCATGGGAAGAAGGCGCAAGAAACGAAATATGAAGACCGTGGCAGAAGAGAAGGAAGTTGTCATGGAAATCACGCTGCAAATAAAGAGAGAGATTTCGTTTACTCTGGCCATGGCCGCTCGCATATGAAGAAGGAGCGGCGGCGGCAGCTTCAGACGCTGTATTTGGATGCAGTTTACTCTTGCCATGGCCTCTCGCATATGAAGAAGGAGCAGCGGCGGCAGCTTCAGACGCTGAATTTGGATGCAATTCCGTCTTTCCTTCACCCTTTTGTGCGCCATTGTTATGTCTTTTCTACATACAGTCCTGGCCATGACCGCTTCCATATGGAGGAGGGTCGCTCCCATATGAAGAAGGAGCAGTGGCGGCTACTTCAGACGCCGATTTTGGCTTCAATTACTTTAGAGGATGCAATTTTAGCTTCCCCTTGCCT
Source organism: Pinus tabuliformis (assembly GCA_031772625.1). NCBI lineage: Eukaryota > Viridiplantae > Streptophyta > Pinopsida > Pinales > Pinaceae > Pinus > Pinus tabuliformis. The sequence continues at coordinate 628,965,086 of CM062814.1, read as the reverse complement.
TTCTGTGCGCCACTGTCATGTATTTTCTACATGCAGTCTACTGAATTCGCAACCAGAAGTTTTGTTAGGTAATTTTCTACATTTTCATTGAGTAGAGTACACTAAGGATGAATCTATTTCAAATACTTCGTGAAATGTACTCTATTTCGAGTTCTGGTAGGTAATTTTCGACATTTTTACTAAGTAGGAGGACACTAAGGATGAATCTATTTTCTTTCACTGGACGCATTTTTAGCCTTTAAGGATAGTTTTTTAATGGAAAGGGTTAGGAATCACTATCTTGATTGTCTTTTTGAGGGTTTTTGTCACGGCATATTCCTTTTACAAGGTTTCTTCTTCCCGACCCAGGATTGACACAAGGACCTTCAGTGTTTATGAAGAAACCCTCACCAACTTTTGTCTTAAACCTGTTTGAAATAACCTGGATTGACACAAGAGACCTTCAATAGAGGCCGTCAGTGTTTGTGGATTTAATGAAGAAAAACCCTCGCCACCTTTCGCCTTAAAATATGTTTGAAATAATCTGGAAAATTACAGAAGTTACAGTTTTTGTTGTTACAACAGTTTAAATTCCTTCATCGGAAGAGAGTGAAACACAACAACAGTACTTGTGGAAACAACGAGAGATTGAAAACAGTGAAGAGGACCAGTGAGCTCCCAGTAGGTGCGTTGTCATCTGTATTCAATCCCTAGGACACCTTGCTACCTTGCTTTGTTGGCTCGTACAAGCCTTGCTTTATGGGATGAACGAGGAAGCGACGTCTCACGATTTGTGATTTTAGGAATATCACAACATCTCAGCCGCAATTGTCAGTAGTAATCAAGTACAAAATAAATAGGTGAATAATTTTTTTCCGTGGTTTACCCAACTTTCACATTTGTCCAAAAAATTATGGGTAAGAGTTTGATAAAATCTGACAGGTTATAGCTATTAATTTTAAGATTTAAGACTATGGGTAAGAGTTTGATAAAATCTGACAGGTTATAGCTATTAATCTTAAGATTTAAGATTTTGGGTGTTCCAGAGGTTTTTGATTGATAGTGCTGAATCTATTTTCACTGTTAAAAACTTAATTCAAACATTCTTATTGCCATATATTTTTCTTATTGTCAAATTTTTTGAATTTGTTTTGTCGAATTCTCACTATTTTTGGCTATCTAGCCAAATTTACAAGCTAAATAGACAACCCCTAATTTTTGTGTTTGAAATTTTTATAAAAAAATATTTTAAATTAAATTAAAATTAATTAACAAATACAAGAAATTTTTATAAAAAAATATTTTAAATTAAATTAAAATTAATTAACAAATACAATTATATTTCAAACTTGTTTTATTTTTTTATTTTAAACAAGTTTAATTTAATATAATTTTAATAATAGTATATTTTTTAATAGTTTTTAAATTAAACTAATATTCCACTTCTTTTATATTATTGACTAATAAATATTAAATATCAATTTAATTACTTATTAATAAATTAAATCAATTTGATTTATCAATTACAATATAATATAATTTAATATATAATTTTCCTTCTTTATCAATATTAATTTCACATAATGGAATTCAATATATGATTTTCCATCCCTCTAATGTTCAATACATGATTTTCCATCTCTCTAAATATCAAGTATCTTAATTTAAAATCCTCTTCTTTTATATTATTAATTTAATTAATAATGCCATTATCAATTTAATTAATAATTAATAAATATTAAATATAAATTTAATTACTCATTAATATAATTTAATATATAGTTTTCCTTCTCTCTCAGTATTAATGGTAGATAATGGAATTCAATATATGGTTTTCCATTCTTTTAATATTCAATACATGATTTTCCATTCTTTTAATATTCAATACATGATTTTCCATCCCTCTAAATATCAAGTATCGTAAGTTTAAAATCCTCTTCTTTTATATTATTAATTTAATTAATAATGCCATTATCAATTTAATTAATAATTAATAAATATTAAATATAAATTTAATTACTCATTAATATAATTTAATATATAGTTTTCCTTCTCTCTCAGTATTAATTGTAGATAATGGAATTCAATATATGGTTTTCCATTCTTTTAATATTCAATACATGATTTTCCATTCTTTTAATATTCAATACATGATTTTCCATCCCTCTAAATATCAAGTATCGTAAGTTTAAAATCCTCTTCTTTTATATTATTAATTTAATTAATAATGCCATTATCAATTTAATTAATAATTAATAAATATTAAATATAAATTTAATTACTCATTAATATAATTTAATATATAGTTTTCCTTCTCTCTCAGTATTAATTGTAGATAATGGAATTCAAATATATGGTTTTCCATTCTTTTAATATTCAATACATGATTTTCCATCCCTCTAAATATCAAGTATCGTAAGTTTAAAATCCTCTTCTTTTATATTATTAATTTAATTAATAATGCCATTAATATATAGTTAATAGTATTAGAGATAAATAATTATTAATATAATATTTAATAGTTAAAAAATAATTTAATAAGAATAATTAGAAGAAAATAAAAATATATTCCTTATTAAAAATTATCATATAAATCTATTACATAGTAAATTCTGCAAAAAAGGACTAAAGAAACTCTTTAAACCTATAACATAGTAAACTCTCCAAAACCAAAATTCCAGAACCAGACTTCCAAACCAAAAAATGTTTCTACCAAAAGTAATAAAAAAAATATTGTTATCTTGCATTGGAAATTTGCTAACTAAAACTACTAACATATACATATATATAACTTTTCATCGAAGTCTATTTTTACATAGTATTACATTTGTTCGAATACATATAAATATGCTCAAGATAAACTTCACAAATATATATATGAATATACTAAATATGAACAAAAAAAAATATATGTTCTACACAAGGGAAACGAACACTCAACTAGAGATTTTTATCAAACAAAATAAACGAACTAATAAATTAAGAAATGACTCTTAAAGAAACTGTTAAAGAGACCCTTAACATAGTAAACTCTCTCTAGAATAAGGGGTGACTCTTAAAGAAATTGTTAAAGAGACTCTACTCTTAAAAAGACTCTTAACATAATAAGGTGACTCTTAAAGAAATGGTTAAAGAGACTCTTAACATAGTAAACTCTGGGTGATTCTTAAAGGGTTAAACTCTCCACAATAAGGAGTGACTCTTAAAGAGTTAAACTCTCCACAATAAGGGGTGACTCTTAAAGAGACTGTTATTATGAGACCAAAATTGAACCAAAGTTGAATATCAATATGACAATTTGTTCATTCTTGTCCTTGTGGTAAGATAGACGTAACCAAAACATTTGATGGTAAAAAAAATATTCTTACCTTTAAAGATGAACATTACTTCCTACCTATCTAATTTGATATTAGTCATACAATATCTATGGTACACCTACTTTGATAATGTTTATATCATTCTCTTCTCTTATCTTTTAAATTGTGTGAAGTTGTTTGAATACTACTTTCATGACAGTTTTAGCATATACCCATTTTCTATTTATTTCTTCATTTGCTTTAAGATAGTTTTCATAATACACGAGGCTTTACCTCATACTTATCTTCTCTGTTATTTGAGTAGTTGATTTAGCTTTATTAGACATGAGGCTTTACCTCATACTTATCTTCTCTCCGTTATTACTTATCTTACCTCATACTTATCTTCTCTGTTATTTGAGTAGTTGATTTAGCTTTATTAGACATGAGGCTTTACCTCATACTTATCTTGTCTGTGTTCTTACTTATCTCCTCTCTGTTATTTGAGTAGTTAAGATAACTTTATTAGACATGAGGGGAAATATATTTGTTGCTGTTTTTACATAAAATTTAATATATGATCGAAGTTGTTGATTTTTTATTGAATGTGTAGAATTTTGTAAAGTTATAGGTCAAACAATTATCTATAATAAACCATTTTAATAATAAAGATAGCTTTGATAATAGATGAAAGTAAATACATAAAGATAGCTTTGATAATACATGAAAGTAAATACATTTTTTTAGTTCTTTACACCAAAAAGTGTGTAGAGCTTTGTACAAGCGCCATGCCACTTGCAGGCACATGTACATAGAACTACTTTTTCAATCCGGGAAATCAAAAATTTGGGGTGGGTTAGAGGATTTTGATTGTTACACTGAAACCATTTGTTTGTGAACCCATGTAGCCAAACTACTTTTTCAATCTGGGAAATCGAAAATTTGGGGTGGGTTAGAGGATTTTTATTGGTACACTATTGATTAGGTGAAACCATTTGTTTGTGAATCCAAGTAGCCCATTGAATAGGTGAAACCATTTGTTTGTGAATCCAGGTAGCCCATTGAATGAAGGGCCTAATAAATCTTATTACTCAGTGGATTTCCTAAAATCGGGTGAGAGGGAGAAGACATTTCATTCATCACCGTGTAATGCCTAATAAGTACCAATTCCTTTGTGCTAGCTAACCAGTTCTCCCTCCCTCCATTACTAAGCAGTTGACTCCTATAAAGGACTAAAGGTGCGACATATGCCTAATCCAATGACTATTTATTTCATGATATTCTAATGATGAATTCATAATGCGGAAACATTTTGTTCCCAAAAAGAAGGAACTAAACCAAACCATATATAATGAGGTGACATTCTTACTTGTTCTCATCGCTACCCATTTTGCTTGGCCTCACGAATGGTTTAGGACATTGGATGATGGTCTAGGACATTGGACGAGAGTCATCTTAATGCAACTAGCTAATGTCGAATATATTTGCAAAGCATTAATTATTCAATGTTTTGAATAGGATCTTCGCTTCTTTCACGCTGACCTTAATTATGGCTTTTTTCACACACGTCTCGTGCGTGAACATATTACGTTTCACATCCTCGTAGCAGGACTCATTATTATCAATAATTTCAAGCATCCAGTAATGGTCGCATGAGTGGTATGTATCAAGGTAAGGGTTTGTGGTAGAGATAAAATAGATACCTAAATGCATTGTCTAAAGCCCATCCTAGGGAGTAAGAAGCCTAATTGCTAGAAAAAGGTCAATTTCAAGGATCATCATTAACATTAGCAAGGGCATACAATAGGCTAACATATAGAAAATGCATGCACAATGGTTTATATTGACATATGTATATAATTTGATAGATAGGCCACAAAATAAATGACAATGGTGAATAATAACATGAGATTCACCTGAGTAGATCCTGCACCTCTACCTATAGTCCAATTTCATATACTTTATTTGTTCCCAAATTTTTAATCCTGGTCTTGGATCATCCCAATGAGATAACTAAAGTATGAAATAGTCCAATTTCATATACTTTATTTGTTCCCAACTTTTTAATCTTGGTCTTGGATCATCCCAATGAGATAGAAAATGCATGCACAATGGTTTATATTGACATATGAATAACATTTGATAGATAGGCCACAAAATAAATGATAATGGTGAATAAGAACGGGAGATTCACCTGAGTAGATCCTGCACCTCTACCTATAGTCCAATTATATATACTTTATTTGTTCCCAACCTTTTAATCCTGGTCTTGGATCATCCCAATGGGACAGCTGAAGTATGAAATAGTCCAATTTCATATACTTTATTTGTTCCCAACTTTTTAATCCTGGTCTTGGATCATCCCAATGAGACAACTGAAGTATGAAATGCACTCATTTTCTCAGAATTTGGGCTTATTGTTGCAGACTTGTAATTTTGGTTTCTTCTATTGAAACCCTAGGTCACGTGTGTGGATTGAAAAATGGACAAATGTACCTTCTTTCAACTTCGCTTGACTTGACTTCCTTTCTTTGACAATTTCGCTTGCTAGAGAGACCTTCCTTGATCCAGTTTTTGGTCCTTGATGATGACTGTAATTTGTTGCAGGAGGAGGCCCCAATTCACTTCACACGTCTAAGAAGGATACCCAAGAAAATAGTCTCAAAACTTGATTATTCTTCTTTCCTTTTGCCCTTCTCTTCCTCGAACTTTTGCTCTTCCTTGAACGAACTTGTGTTTTTGTGAGCGAGTCCTTGAATGAGGCCGAGTCCTCCTTTATATAGCTTCATTTCCATCTTTATAGGTTGACTTGTAACTACCTTTAGGCCGAATTCACCTTCTAAATAGGCCGACTTGTTTGTTAGCATTTGACGAGGTCTTGGAGGGTTTTTTTACTTTATTTTGACTCAAATAATTTCTTTTACAATATGTAATATGGCCCAAAATGGGTCTTTCATACATGAAAATGACTTAATGACTTGTAGACTCAATAACAAGCCCTAGGATCTCGCAATGAGAGCTTGACCTAAAAATAGTTTTTCTTAAGCATGAAACCCATGCCTCAAGAACAACAATAATTAAATTTATTTTTTTCATTGCATCAAATACATAAAATCATGATTACACAAGTTGTAGGTTTTAACCCCGTACAGAAATTACCTGCATACGAATTCTAGAACATAGAAAATAAACAATGCGAGAGCATAACACATAAAACACATATACACAGAGATTTTCCCCTGGATCCTAAAACCGGGACTACCAGCTTGATTTTTCATTATGTTCCTTTCAATGTTACAATACATATTTGTACATGCCGAAGCATCCAAAACCATGGACCGAAAACCATCGCGTCCAAAACCATGTGCGAAAATCATGCATAAAACCATAGGTAGGTCCGCCCAACCTAACATAAGGTCCAAAACCAAAATTTTCCGGGGCGTTGCTCCGGACCCCATAGAGTGGGGTTACCTGCACCCCTCAAACCCCCTGTGACTCCCCCCGCTACGCAATCAGTGCAACAAAGGGGGGGCTCTGCCCCCTTCTAACCCCTTGGTTAACTACGTGGGCTAGTCATGGAAAGAATATAACACAACTCAACATTCTCCCACTTGTTGTTTTCTTTCCACAGGGGGTCACAAGAGAGCTTAGTAATTTATCCAGCCCTGCAAGGCCCATTGTTTCTCTACACCAAGAGAACTTCTCAGAGCTCACAGATTTTGTCAATGCATCTGCAGTATTCTTCAAAGTGTCCACCTTTACCAGCAACGCCCTTTTGTCTTCTATCATATCTCTCACAAAGTGATACTGAACATCAATGTGCTTTGTCTTTGAATGATATGCAGGGTTCTTTGCCAAGAAAATTGTACTTTGGCTATCACAATCTATCCTTATAGCTCCATGTACTAATCTCATACTTGAACACAATCTCTGCAACCAAACTGCTTCCTTGCTTGCATGAGTGGCTACCATGTATTCTGCCTCTGTAGGTAATAGTGCCACTACAGATTGTTTCTTACTCATCCAACTGATTGCACCTCCAAATAGGTTAAACACATACCCACTTGTAGATCTTCTCTGATCCAGATCTCCAACCCAGTCTACATCAACAAAGCCACGAATATCCAACACTTTGTCCAATCCTGGGCTTCCTTGGTAGCACAAACCATAATCACTAGTGCCACGCAAATACTTGAAAACCCACTTCACTGCTATCCAATGCTCCTTCCCTGGTTTTGACATAAACTTGCTCAATACTCCCACTGCATGTACAATGTCTGGTTTAGTACATACCATCGCATACATAAGGCTATCGACTGCACTTGCATATGGAACACGAGACATGTCCTTTTCCTCTTCATGTGCCTTGGGACATTGTTCAACAAATAACTTTACACCTACAGGAATAGAAACCTTCACTGGTTTACTATCCTGCATATTAAACCTCTGCAATATTGTCTCGACATACTTCCTCTGGTTTAACCAGAGTTTCCTTTTTGTCTAATCTCTTTTAATTTCCATGCCCAAAATATAGTTTGTAGCGCCAAGATCTTTCATGTTGAATTTGGAGGACAAATGAGTCTTCAAATCCTGAATAATTTCTTTGCCATTTCCAACCAGCAACATATCATCTACATACAAGACCAGATAAATAACACGGTCACTAATTAATTTAAAATACACACAGTGATCTGCTTTGCTTTTGGTAAAGCCAAGTCCCCGTATAAATGTATCAAATTTTTGATACCATATCTTTGGTGATTGTTTTAACCCATACAGAGACTTCTTTAACTTGCATACCAGTTCTTTCTTACCTTTCGCCGCAAAGCCTTCAAGTTGCTTCATGTAAATCTCTTCTTCTAGATCCCCATGAAGAAATGTTGCCTTCACATCCATCTGTTCTACCTCAAAATCAAAAGCAACAACAACAGATAAAAGTAATTTAATAGAAGTTACTTGGCAACAGGAGAAAAAATATCACCAAAATCAATTCCCGACACCTGGGAATAACCTTTTGCTACCAATTGAGCTTTGTATTTCTCCACCTTTCCTTCTGCATTTGTCTTCTTCTTGAACACCCATTTGCTGCCAATGGGTTTCCTTCCAGCCGGCAACTCCATCAGATCCCAAGCCTCATTTTTGTGCAAAGATGCCATTTCATCAACCATGGCCTCTTTCTAGAGTTTTCCATCCTCTGAATCTACTGCTTCCTTCATAGTTCTGGGATCATCATCAGCGATAGATAAAGCAAAATTTGAATAGAAAGCAGATGGACTATACATTTCTGGCTGCTTTCTTTCTCGAACTGATCTTCTCACACCCGAAGTTTGTGGCTTTTCATCTTCTGATTCCTTTTCATATATGTATTATCTTGAAAAATCAAGAAAACACATGACAAAATGAACATATATCAAATCTCATCCATTCATTCTTTTTCCATTTTCATGATTTTTTTAAACATTTTTTTTCAAATTATTATTATAATAATAATTAATAATCAAATAAAATATTTATATTTTAAATAAAACATTAAATATAGATAATAAATTTTGATTTACATTATAAAACAATAAATAATTAAATAATAGAGGAAAGATAGTGCATGCTTTTTTTTAGTTTTTCATTATTATATTTTCTTTTACATGATTGATCTAAAATAGAGGTTTAATATTTTACAACCATATGTGTTTTTTTAAAATTCAGATACTTTCTTAAACACAATATAATGGGATCAAATTTAAGAGAGAGGGGGGGAGAGAAGTGACACATTTGGAGGGTGGAGAGAGAGAGAGAGAGTTATGGGGGAAGAGAGAGAAAGAGAGAAAGAGAAGAAGGAAGAGAGAGAGGAGGGGCGAGAGAGAGAAGGAGAGAGGAGGGGAGAGGGATCTGAGAGAGAGGGGAGAGGGATGTGAGAGAGAGGAGAGAGAGAGGGAGAGAGAGGAAGGAAGAGAGAGAGAAGGGTGAGAGAGAGAGAAGGGGAGAGGGAGAGAGCCATATGGAGATGGATGGGGAGAGAGTGGGAGCAAAGAAAAAAGACATAGAGAATAAAGGTGGACAGAGAGAGGGAGTGACAATGGAGAGATGGAGAGAGAGTGAGGGAGAGAGGAGAGGAAGGGAGAGAGAGAGACAGAGAGAGAGAGAGAAGGAGATAGGGAGGTAGGTAGTGACAGAGTTGGAGGGAAGAGAGAGGGAGACAGTAATGGGGGGAAGAGACAAAGGGAGGTGGGAGACAAAGGGAGAGAGAGGGAACTCAAGAGAGAGAAGGGGAGAGAGAGGGAGAGATAGAGTTGGAGGGAGAGAAAGGGAGGAAAGAAGAAAGACAGAGGGAGGAGAGAGAGAGAGTGACAACAGAGAGATGGGGAGAGAGTGAGGGAGAGAGGAGAGCAGGAGGGAAGAGAGAGAGAGGGAGAGAAGAGGAAGAGAGAGAGAGGGAGATAGATAGTTATGGAGAGAGAGTACACATATTTGGGGAGTGAGATACATAAAGAGAATAAGAAAGAGACACATAGATACAAATATAGATATATATAATATTATATAACCAACCTAGATCCATCTTAACCTCGGATCTATCAAGTGTGGAGGGGATCAAATATCTCGAGGTGGAAACATTTCCTCAAGTTTCGTACTCACAAAAAAGTTTGCACCTTGAGAGATTTGATCCCACTCGGTCCCATAAATTTGATCCCTCTTGACCCTTGATAGATCCAGGGTTAAGATAAATCTAGATTGATCAATAGAATAATCTTTAATTATATCATAAATCTTGTAAAATTAATAAATTATATTCCTTTATAATTTTTTCAATCATATATATTTTATAATTTTTTTTTTATTGTTTTAATTTATATTCATTATTATATTTTTTTTCCAAACTCGTAAATAATTAAACAATTCGTTAATTTATATTCATCATTATAATATTTTTCCAACCTCGTAAACAATTAAACAATTCGCGGTAAAAGAGAAAACTTAATAATACCCACAATAAAATCTGATTGATTCATAAACAATTTTGAATTTTGTTATAGGGGTTATTGCTTTGCGAGGCCTTTTTCTCCAAAAATAAAAGTAAAAAATTTATCTCTTTTTCATATTAGTTAGTCTGAGATTCTTTATTTTTATGTATTTGGGATATACGAATATTTTAATTTTCTAGTTGGCAGTTCAAACTGATCTCTCGTCCCGTCCCCTCTCAACAAAGTCAAGGTCTGTTGTGGCTCGGTGAATCTCTTGTTTGAAGGTTTGCTGCAGCTAGAAATTGTTTATATTCTGGAAGATTCTTCGGAATACCAACCTTACTAGTAACTTTCCTTTTTTTTTAAATATTTGTTTCTCTTTAAACGATGTTTGGTTCTCTTCGCCAGCCTGACCATTATCTCTCGTAATTAACCAAAGTACAACCAAGCGTTTAACAAACTATTCCCTGCCCTGCTTGATGCCAACCATCGATGTTGATTCCGGTTAATGATAATGATTTTCATTTTCATATAATGATGATGCGAAGTGGGTAATCCTTATCATTGTCATAATAATACTAATGACACGATGAGGAGGATCAGGAGACAGTTGTCCATCACCATCCCTCACAATGAAACAACAAAGCCAGGTTAAATTCAATCCATTTGGCATCTGGAGTAGTTTAAAAGAGCATTTTAGTTTTTAAAAAAAAAGCACCCATCCTAAAAAAGCAGGCCACTCCGAACGGTCATTTATTCAGAAAAGCAGACAGCTCCGAACCGTCATTTATTCAGAAAAGCAGTCAGCTCCATCTATAAAAGGAAGACACTACTTGGTTTTGATCGTTCTATCACAATTTCTGTATTTTGTTCACACCGGTCTTGGATTGACTTCTGTTCTATCATCGCCTTTTCTTTACTTTCATGCTTCTCCCAGCTGTATTTATTTGTTTTCATGTCTTTTTCTGGTATTGCTTCGTTTCCATTTGTCTTCATGTTTGTTTCTCCGTTTCTATTTGTTTTCATGCTTGTTTCTTGTATTGCTTAGTTTCTTTTTCGCTTGCTTAGATTTGTATATTTCTGTGTTTTCTTTGGTGGATAGACTCTGTATTTCTATGTTTCTTTTCTGGGTGCACCCTATTTCGTTTTTCAATTTTATCTTCTTGATTTCATATCAAGATCATTGCATGGCTGGAAAAGAACCTATGACAGGCTGGAGTGCATAAAAATGAAGAGATGGCAGGTTGGAGTGCATAAAAATGAAGAGGTAACTGAAATTGGAGCTCAATCCTTCAACATAATCCAAATTTTGGTCAGGTAATATTTTCGTTTAATTTTATTTTGATATCTTAATTGAAGTTCTTAATCAATTTTATATTCAACCATGTTTTTAACATAGATCTACATATTTCACAATCCTTTTAGAATTCGGTGGAGCTAGTTTGAAAATCATTTATCAGTGAAATATTGTTTGTTATGATGATGTTGAATCTCTATTTTTGGCTTAGGATAGGGTTTCTGATAGGTTTATTTTAAATTTTTGTCAATCGTATTAGGATTAGCTTGAATATGTTTCAGGACGTCAATTTCATTTTGGATTCATAATTATAAATAAATAATTAGTTTTTGGATTCATGACTTGTCATGCTTTTAAATGTTTGTGTACGAGGCAGTTATTTTCGTACAAGATGTGATGTAATGGATATACTCTTGCGGAAGGTGGGGTACTTTTTATTTGGGTACATGTCTTCAGGACATCAAAAGACGTGTTGTTCTTGCGGAAGGTGGGGTACTTTTTATTTGGGTACATGTCTTCAGGACATCAATTTATTTTTGGATTCATAATTATAAATAGCTGGGTTTCTATGGAATTTGTATTCATGATTTCTCAGGATTAGGTTTGTGTGCCACGGAGTTACTTTGTAGCAGGTGCGATGCAATGGATATGAAGGACGTATTGTTGTCGCAGAAGGTGGGGTACTTCATATTCAGGTACATGTTTTCCTCCTCCCCTAATCACATTCGGGAAAGTTTTTTTTGTTCTCCAGTTTTTATTTTGTAATTCGAAGCTATAGACTATTAGGGATTGACAGGCAAGGAATGTCCAATATGATTAAGAATACATTAAATCAATGTTATTAAATGTGACGCCCAACCCATTTAATTAGTTTTATTGTATGTTTGATGAGATATGATTTTCTGGAAGTAGTGTGTCAAGATATTATATATTTTATGAGATATGATTTCGTGAAGTAGCCTGTCAAGATCATTTAACTTTTAATTTGAATTGTGCGTTGGGTTTGATTCAGTGTCTAATCTCACATTCACATTTAATTCATTGTTATATGTTCATTTCTCTCTTAAAATATAGAGAATTACTCCCACCTCATATTTAAATGGCGTCCATATGATTTTTGGGGGTTTCAAATATAGAGAACTATCTTATTCTACCAGACAAAACCATATAAAATTTAAAAGGATTCATTAGGCCCGGAGAGGAATTTGAAGGCGTGGTATTTGGCTGCCTAAGCACATAAAAACATCCCTTACTATCTGTGTGTCTGGCACGCTCGGTGGAACGGAGTAGGATCGATCATGTGACCAAGTCGATCAAATTTTTAAATATAAAGAATTGAAGTAATATACGGAATAGTACAATTGTATTTGAGATAATTATATTTCTTTATTTTATTATCGTAGCTTATGATTGTTATTTTTATATTTGTGTTTCTTTACTTTTAATTTTGAATTGTTATTCTTAACGAAATAATTAATATAACCCTTTGGAGTTATTTTATTTATTAAAAATAAAATTATAATCTATAATAATTATAATCTATAATAATTATAATATATAATTGATATTATAATTATAATTATTTTATATAATCAATATAAAATAAAATTTATATTTATATATTTTTAATAATTTAGTAGTATTTATATAATAAAAATAAAATAAATTCTATATTGATATATTTTTTAATACTTTAGTAATAAGAAAGATTTTATTACATCTATTATATAGCTAATATTTTTACCCTTTTTATATATTAAATGTCATATTTATTTAAAATAAAATTATAATATGTAATTAATATTACAAAATAATTATTTTATATAATTTTACCCTTTTTATATATTAAATGCCATATTTATTTAAAATAAAATTATAATATATAATTAATATTATAATTATAATTATTTTATATAATCAATATAAAATAATATTTATATTTGTAATAACAAACATTTTATTATAATATAGCTAATATTTTTTCTTTTTTATATATTAAATGTCAAAATAGGTGAATGGATATTTTTCTAAAAATTGTATTGTGTAATGCCATATAATGGATTTTTTAATAAGGATATTTATAAACATAGTTCAATTTTTAAAAATTAATATTATTTATATATATTAATATTATTTTTATATAGACATTTAAGATTTTAATATATTTTTTATTTTAATCAAATTTTATAATTTGTAAAATTTATCAAATATAATTTATATACATTCACTTTAAAATTTGTATTTATAAAACATATTTCAATTTTTAAAAAATAATATATATATATATATATATTATTTTTATATAAATATTTAAGATTTTAATATATTTTCTAAAATATATAAATTATAATTATTAAAATATTAAAAAGTTAAATAATAATAATAAAATTAATCTATTAATATAAATTAATAAATAAAATATATGAAGCAAGGACTGTCTTTTAATATATACATTCACTTTAAAATTTGTATTTATAAAACATAGTTCAATTTAAAAAAATAATATTATTTATATATATTAATATTATTTTTATATAAATATTTAAGATTTTAATATATTTTTTATTTTAATCAAATTTTATATTTTGTAAAATTTATCAAATATAATTTATATACATACTAAAATATTTTATATTTATAAAATATAATTTATATACGTACTCTAAAATATATAAAAAATTATCAAATATAATTTATATACATTATATTTATAAAATATAATTTATATATATACTCTAAAATATATAAAATATAATCATTTGTAAAATTTATCAAATATAATTTATATACATTCACTTTAAACTTTATATTTATAAAATATAATTTATATACCGCTCTAAAATATATAAATTATAATTATTAAAATATTAAAAAGGTTATATAATAATAATAGATTAATAATTTATATACCGCTCTAAAATATATAAATTATAATTATTAAAATATTAAAAAGATTAAATAATAATAATGAAACTAATCTATTAATGTAAATTAAAAAATAAAATATATGAAAGAAAGACTGTCTTTAATATATACATTCAGTTTAATATTTATATTTATAAAATATAATTTGTCTACAACTAAAATATATAAAATGTAATTATTAAAATATTAAAAAGGCTAAACAATAATAATAAATTAATTTATTAATAAATAAAATATATGAAGCAAGGACCGTCTTTGATAGGAGAAATAGATTAGGAAAGACTGTCTTTAATATATACATTCAGTTTAACATTTATATTTATAAAATATAATTTATATACAACTAAAATATATAAAATGTAATTATTAAAATATTAAAAAAGCTAAACAATAATAATAATAAATTAATTTATTAATAAATAAAATATATGAAGCAACGACCGTCTCTGATTTTATAAATAGCATAACCTTATCAAGTAGTTGTTCTCAAAGGTTTCTCCTTTGCCCCCCGTGTGTAAAGCTTCCAAAATAAATGGTAAAATGATGCCGAGCGATCCCCCCTCTAAGGGATAAAGGCCCACTTTAAGACTTCGCTCACATAATCATCGCTTGCTCGACGTTAGGTTATTTATACTCACCCAGGGTCAGCTATTTATCGCTCGACAGCTAGCCCCCACCCAGTAAAGCGCAACAGAGGAATTCCTCCTTACAAATCAAATCTCGGGTCCTGACGGTATGGACGGGAAATCGGAATAATAAATGGAAAATTTTAAATTCTTTATTAATATAATATTTAGTTAATTAGTACTTGTGTAGTATTAATTAAATTCTTGTAATCACCTATTAATAAATAAATAAATAAATAAATAATATATATATAGTAAAAATATTATAAAATCACATAAATAAATCAGATAAATGCTGAGGAATAAACATCTTTCCTAATAAAGAAAGAATACAATACACGTCATTTACCAATGGATTCCTATGTTATTAGGACAGCGATATTTTCTGATAAAAGAGAAAGCGAAAAACGGCGCCGAATCAAATAAACAACACTCTTTATAGCCCGGTGTTATGGACGGAAAAATCTAAAATTATGTGCTTTGGTTGTTGGTCCCAAAGGGAATTGCCGTACATATTTTTTATGGTTTAAAATAATATTAGTTTTTAGTGAGGAAAAACAGGCACGACATAGCGTATATTGTTTGGACTGGACTGGACTTCGAAGCGTCCATCTCGCACATTGGACGGATGAGGAGCCATTCCATGCACAGGGCAAAGCATGGGAAGAAGGGGTAAGGAACAAAATATGAAGACCGTGGCAGAATAAGAGGAAGTTGCCATGGAAATCACGGTGCAAACAAGAGAGTTTTTATAATTGATCCACTTTTCGTGTACCCTGGCCATGGCCGCTCTCATATGAAGGAGGAGCAGCGGCAGCTACTTCAGACGCCGAATTTGGATGCAATTTCGGCTTTCCCTCGCCCTTAGGTGTGCCATTGTCATGTCTTTTCTACATACAGTCCTGGCCATGGACGCTTGGCTTACCTTGACCATGACCGCTCACATATGAAGAAGGAGCAGCGGCGGTTGCTTCAGATTTTAGCTTCAATTACTTTAGAGGATGCAATTTCGGCTTTCCCTCGCTCTTCTGTGCGCCACTGTCATGTCTTTTCTACGTACAACCGGCTAAATTCGCAACAACAAGTTCTGGTAGGTAATTTCGACATTTTCAATGAGTAGGAGGACACTAAGGATGAATCTATTTTCTTTCACTGGAAGCATTTTTAGTCTTTAGGGATAGTTTTTGAATAGAAAGAGTTAGGGATCACTTTCTTGATTGTCTTTTTGACGGCTTTTGTTAGTGCATATTCCTTTTACAAGGTTTCTTCTTCCTGACCCAGGATTGACACAAGGGACCTTCAATAGACGCCTTCAGTGTTTGTGGATTTAATGAAGAAACCCTCACCACCTTTCATCTTAAACCTGTTTGAAACAATCTGGAAAAATTACATAAATGAATTTACATTCATATTAAGTTAAAGTGTTTGTTGTTACAACAGTTTAAATTCCTTCGTCGGAAGAGAGTGAAACACAACAATAGTACTTGTGGAAACAACGAGCGATTGAAAACAGTGAAGAGACCCAGTAAAACAGAGGCATCTTAAACCTGTTTGAAATAATCTGGAAAAATTACATAAATGAATTTACATTCATATTAATTTAAAGTGTTTGTTGTTACAACAGTTTAAATTCCTTCGTGGGAAGAGAGTGAAACACAGCAATAGTACTTGTGGAAACAACGAGCGACTGAAAACAATGAAGAGGCCCAGTAAGCTCCCAGTAGGTGTACTGGCATTTGTAATCAAACCCTTGGACACCGTGTGTTACGTGTTACCTTGCATTGTTGGCTCGTACAAGCCTTGCTTTACGAGATGAACGAGGAAACGACGCCTCACGATTATCGATTTTAGGAGTATCACATCATTTCAGACGCAATTGTCAGTAGTAATCAAGTACAGAATAAATAGGTGAATAATTTTTGGCGGTAATCTACCCAGCTTTCACATTTGTCCAGAAAATTATGGGCAGGGTTAGAATATATTTAATTATCACACAAATCTATAAACTTTCCCCATATACAGATCTAGTTAGTAGTATTAGAGATAAATAATTATTAATATTATTATTTAATAATTAAAAAATAATTAGATAATAAGGGTTAAAAGAAGAAATACAAATATATTCTTTATAAAAAATTAATTATCACACAAATCTATAACATAGTAACTCTACGCAATAGTAAACTCTACGCAATAAGGGGTGACTCTTAAAGAGACTCTTAACATAGTAAACTCTCCACAATAAAACTCTACGCAATAAGGGGTGACTCTTAAAGAGACTCTTAACATAGTAAACTCTGGGTGACTCTTAAAGAGACTGTTATTATGAACCAAAATTGAATATCAATATGACAATTTATTAAAGAGACTGTTATTATGAACCAAAATTGAATATCAATATGACAATTTATTTATTCTTCTTCTTCTAAGATAGACTTTTAAAAATTGAATATCAATATGACAATTTATTTATTCTTCTTTCTTCTAAGATAGACTTTTAAAATTTGAATATCAATATGACAATTTATTTATTCTTCTTCTTCTAAGATAGACTTTTAAAGAGACTGTTATTATGATCCAAAATTAAATATCAATATGACAATTGATTCATTCATTCTTTTTGTTCTAAGATACACCTAACCAAAACAAAAACAAAAACAGAACATTTGATAATAACATTCATACCTTTAAAGATGAACATTACGTTCCTACATATGTATTTTCATATTACTCATAGATATGATAGATATGATACACCTACTTTGAGAATGTTTATATCATTCTGTTGAAGACTACTTTCATGATACTATCATGAAAGTTTTAGCTTATACCCATTTTCTATTTATTTCTTCATTTGCTTTAAGATAGTTTTCGTAATACACGAGGCTTTACCTCAGACTTATCTACTCTCTGTTATTTGAGTACTGAAGATAGCTTAAGTTGTTTGAAGACTACAGCTTAAGTTGTTTGAAGACTACTTTCATCATAGTATCATGAAAGTTTTTAGCTTATACACCCATTTTCTATTTATTTCTTCATTTACTTTAAGGTAGTGTTCTTAACTTATACACCCATTTTCTATTTATTCCTTCATTTACTTTAAGATAGTTTTCATAATACACGAGGCTTTATCTCTTTTATTTTTTATTTATTTCTTCATTTACTCTAAGATAGTCTTCATAATACACGAGGCTTTACCTCGTACTTATCTTTTCTCTCTTATTTGAGTAGTTAAAATGTCTTTATTAGACATTTGAGTAGTTGAGATAGCTTTATTAGACATGAGTAGTTGAGATAGCTTTATTAGACATGAGTAGTTGAGATAGCTTTATTAGACATGAGGCTTTACCCCATTCTTATCTTCCCTCTCTTATTTGAGTAGTTAAGATAGCTTTATTAGACAAAGCCTCATACTTATCTTCTCTCTCTTATTTGAGTAGTTAAGATCTCTGTTGTTTGAGTACTCTGATAGCTTTATCAGACAAATCCTCATACCTGTCTATTCTTCTCTCTCTTATTTGAGTAGTTAAGATGTCTTTATTAGACATTTGAGTAGTTGAGATAGCTTTATTAGACATGAGGCTTTACCCCATTCTTATCTTCCCTCTGTTATTTGAGTAGTTAAGATAGCTTTATTAGACAAAGCCTCATACTTATCTTCTCTCTGTTATTTGAGTAGTTAAGATCTCTGTTGTTTGAGTACTCTGATAGCTTTATCAGACAAATCCTCATACCTATCTTGATTCTTCTCTCTCTTATTTGAGTAGTTAAGATCTCTGTTGTTTGAGTACTCTGATAGCTTTATCAGACAAATCCTCATACCTATCTTGATTCTTCTCTCTCTTATTTGAGTAGTTAAGAAATCTTTCTCTGTTATCTGTTATTTGAGTAGTTAAGAAATCTTTCTCTGTTATCTGTTATTTGAGTAGTTAAGAAAGCTTTATTAGACATGAGGAGAAGTATATTTATTGCTTTTCTACGTAAAAATCAACATATGATTGAATGTGTAGAATTTTGTAAAACTATAGTTCAAACAATTATCTATAATAAGCAGAATTTTGTAAAACTACAGGTCAAACAATTATCTATAATAAGCCATCTTAATAGTAAAGATAGCTTTGATAATACGTGAAAGTGAATACATAAAGATAGCTTTTGATAATACATGAAAGTAAATACATTTATTTTTTTGGTTCTCTACACCAAAAAGTGTGTAGAGCTTTGTACAAGCGCCGTGCTGCTTGTAGCCACATGTACATATAACTACTTTTTCAATCTGGGAAATCTGTACAAGCACCATGCCACTTGTAGCCATATGTACATAGAACTGCTTTTTCAATCTGGGAAATCGAAAATTTAGGGTGGGTTAGAGGATTTTGATTGGTACATTATTGATTAGGTGAAACCATTTGTTTGTGAATCTGGGAAATCGAAAATTTAGGGTGGGTTAGAGGATTTTGATTGGTACATTATTGATTAGGTGAAACCATTTGTTTGTGAATCCAGGTAGGCCATTGAACAAAGAACCTAATAAATCTTATTACTTGGTGGATTTCCTAAAACTGGGTGAGAGGAGGAGGATATTTCATTCATCACCATGTAATGCCTGATAACTACCAATTCCTTTGTACTAGCTAGCCAGTTCACCCTCCCTCCCTCCATTACTAAGCAGTTTACTCCTATAAAAGACTAAGGGTGTGAGATATGCATAATCCAATGACTATTTATTTCATGATATTTTAATGATGAATTCATAATGCGGAAACATTTTGTTCCAAAAAAAAAAAATGAACTAAACCTAACCATATATAAGGAGGTGACATTCTTACTTGTTCTCATCGCTACCCATTTTTCTTGGCCTCACGAATGGTCTAGGGCATTGGACAAGAGTCCTGTTAATGCAACTAGCTCATGTCGAATATTCTTAGAAAGCATTAATTATTCAATGTTTTAAATAGGATCCTCGTGTGTTTCACACCGCGTCTTTCAATCTGACCTTAATTATGGCTTTTTCACACATGTCGCATGCGTGAACTTATTACCTTTCACAGCCTCGTAGCAGGACCCATTATTATCAATAATTTCAAGCATTCAGTAATGGTTGCAAGAGTGGTATGTATCAAGATAAGGGTTTGTGGTAGAGGTAAGACAGGTACCTAAATGCATTGTCTAAAGCCCATCCTAGGGAAGTAAGAAACCCAAAGGATAGAAAAAGGTCAATTCCAAGGATCATCATTAACATTAACAAGGGCATTCAACAGTCTGACAGATAGACAATGCATACATATTGATTTATGTTGGCAGATGAATAGCATTCGATAAAAAAAGGTCAATTCCAAGCATCATCATTAACATTAACAAGGGCATACAACGGGCTGACAGATGGACAATGCATGCACAATGGTTTATATTGACATATAAATAGTATTCGATAGATAGGCCACAAAATAAATGACAATGGTTAATAAGAACTGGAGATTCACCTGAGTAGATCCTGCACCTCTACCTATAGTCCAATTTCATATACTTTATTTGTTCCCAACTTTTTTAATCCTGGTCTTGGATCATCCCAATGAGACAAATGAAATATGAAATGCACTCAGTTTCTCACTGAAAAGTTAAGCCACAGTGGCCATAAGTGCTCTACCTATAGTCCAATTTCATATACTTTATTTGTTCCCAACTTTTTTAATCCTGGTCTTGGATCATCCCAATGAGACAAATGAAATATGAAATGCACTCAGTTTCTCATTGAAAAGTTAAGCCACATTGGCCATAAGTGATTCATCATAGGTTTCAAATGACTTGATGAAGCCCTACCACTATAGAAAATATTGAACTTGCTCAATTTCCATTGGAAGCAAACAAATAGTGGAAATAGGGCTTGAGCCTCTAAATGAGTAACAGTGTAATTACATATAAAATAGTAGTTTCAAGCAAGGGATATAAAATGATAGTTTCAAGCAGGGGAGATGGAATGGGAGGGAAGACAAATTGATAAGGTATAAGGTGGGTATGAGTTCCCAGGAACCAGTGATTTAGGCGGGTAATCGAAGGGAGCAAGCACTTCATCAATAACAGAAGCTCCTCCCATGTCCAATCTCTTTATCGTCTCCTTGGATGTATTGAGAGATCCCTCCTATCACTTAGAAGAAGAGATTCCCGCCACCTATTTCTTTCATTAAGTAGTTTGAGATGCTTCTAATGTGGTGCCTGCTACTCGTTTTGAGGGGTCATAAACGATTCTCTTATGAAAAGAGTTATGGGATCATAAGCGATTCTCTTATGAAAAGAGTACTTACCTAGAGCATGTGACTGGACATCGAAAGCCCAAGAACCTACTAATAAAAACCTAAAAAAACCCACCTCTACTAGGACTTGGAGCCCTTCATTAGTGCCATTTCCAGCCAATTCCAGAGGCCTTGATGAAGCAGGGAGTAGAGGCACGTGGGTTTTTCATCTTGATCAAGGTCACATTGAGGAGTCTCTAGTCAAGTGGAGGGTGTCTTGTCAATCAACGAGCGGTAACAATCTGAGGCTCTTCAATATTGCCCATCGTTCCTTCCCTTGCCTATAGAGAGCCTTCCCAGCTAGCCTGCCTCCCCATCCATATATCTTTAGGAAATATCCCCTCGTCTCGCATCACCCTGCTCATTTCCTGTCACACCATTAATGCCACCATTAGTGGCATCATCTAAAGTGGCAGAGTTAGAAGGGAAAAAAGATAGCCTAAATATAATAGATGTTTAGCCATCGATTCATTCAAATTGATCACACAAAATTAGATCCTCTCATTTTAGAGCCAGAATTGGTGCTAGTTTAAGATCTAATCTTATCCCTAGAGATAGTTTATTAAAAGAAAGAGACATTCCTTTTAACCCAGTGAACGTCGTTTCTCTTGATGCATCTAATTGGCATTCATATTGTAGTCATTTTTAGATCGTTGACTTCTAGCGTGTTTTCCGATTAGATGGCTTATTCATCTTGCTTACTTAGCAGATTGGGTCGATTAGATTGGGGAGTGGGATGGAGGGTTTCGGAGGGAGGGGGACGAGGTATTTGACCTATTAACACGTTTAAGAGTGTTAAGAAGAGGGTTTGACCGCGTGAGGGAAGAAAACAAGTCGATCATATAATGTATATGAAGCGGATTAGTTCTAAATGGTCCATATGAAGTTATATATGAAGTACCAGTAGCATTAGTGTTTTTAGTTGATAAACCATATTCAGATTTTGAACTTCATTAGTAAGACATAGATCCTGATGATCTTGATGATGATGTACATGATTGAGATAGGGATTGTCAAGAGTGGGACCATTGATTGAAATGAAAAGGGGCCGCAAGAAGAGTCTCTACTTTCCTTTTTTCTAGTTGGGTGAGCGAAGTTGGGGTTCATTGCCCGCATCACTTAATGCGTTGGATCTAAAATGCATGAATGAATCACGGTTAGTCCTGAAATGTGCGTTAGGCATGGGTGGATATTTCCACAACATAATCCCATGATGCCACCAATCATGGGATTATACATTCACTTTCCAATCCATACAAGTGATGATCTAACAAAAGGATGTAGTGCTCACTACCCTGTTGTTGGCTATATAAAATGACCTCATAACTACAATAGGGAAGCTTAGGATTACTCTCTCTATCCAATAATCCTTTTTAGGGAATTTCATTGAATCCGTCTAACATCCATTACGACAAGGAAATGGCGAAATTAATGAATGAATTTGGAAAACAGCAAACACTGAAATTGAAAAACGAATGAAATCGGAAAACAGCAAACACTGAAATTGGAAAACAACAAACACTTGACTGATTGACCATCTTACCTACTCTCGATTTTCTTCCCACACCTCGATTATCTTCCCACACCTCTCAATTGTTAAATTCTTACTAGTGTATATTTGTAAGGGGTATTTAGCAAGATGCTTAGTAGGGTATGTTTGTGTATATTTGTAAGGGGTATTTAGCAAGATGCTTAGTAGGGTATGTTTGTAAGGCGTACTCAGCAAGATGGTGGATAAGTTGGATATGTTTGTATATGGGGTATTGCGATATGTTTGTATATGGGGTACTTAGCAATATGGTGGATAAGTTGGATATGTTTGTATATGGGGTCCTTAGCAATATGGTGGATAAGTTGGATAAATGGATGAAACTACTCATCTTGTATCTAATTTTAAGAGGGTAAGAGGGTCCCTCTTGAACAATAAATAAATCTATCCAAGTAAGGTAAGGTAAGAGTAAGGTAAGGGAAGGGTCTTGTTGGGGTACATTTCACTCACTAGTTCATGAGGACCTCATCAGGGCCTATAGTCTGACCCTTATTAGACTCTCTGGGTATGTTTGTGTATATATGTAAGGGGTATTTAGCAAGATGCTTAGTAGGGTATGTTTGTAAGGCGTACTCAGCAAGATGGTGGATAAGTTGGATATGTTTGTATATGGGGTACTTAGCAATATGGTGGATAAGTTGGATATGTTTGTATATGGGGTACTTAGCAATATGGTGGATAAGTTGGATAAATGGATGAAACTACTCATCTTGTATCTAGTTTTAAGAGGGTAAGAGGGTCCCTCTTGAACAATAAATAAATCTGTCCAAGTAAAATAAATAATCTATCCAAGTAAGGTAAGGTAAGGATAAGGTAAGGGAAGGGTCTTGTTGGGGTTCATTGCACTCACTAGTTCATGAGGACCTCATCAGGGCCTATAGTCTGACCCTTATTAGACTCTCTTCCATATGTTATTAGGGTAAGGTAAGGTAAGGGAAGGGAAGGGAAGGGTCTTGTTGGGGTACATTGCACTCACTAGTTCATGAGGACTTCATAGGGGCCTATAGTCTGACCATTATTAGACACTCTTCCATATGTTATTAGGGGAACATATGGCCACTTTTCATTCACTACTAGACATTTCCTATCATTTGGCAATTTTCTAATTTTAGGGGTTTTTTAATTTTTACTAAGGGTGCCACCTAGGATGACATGTGGCACTAATTGGAGGATTACATGGCTATTTCCTCTCTATAAATTCATACTACCTTTTGCATACACATTCCTAGAGTGGGTATGCAATTCCTCCCTACTTTATAGTATTTCTCTCTCCTCCTCTTGTTAGTTGATTTTTAGTTCTATTTTGGAGTTTAACTGAGTTTAACAGTTAGTATTTTGCATGTGAAGGTTATTAATTAGTTTTAACTAATTTCTAATTCCACGTACTTCCAATTCACTCCATTTTGGGGTATTTGGCTAATTTTGGGTCTCCCAGTTTAATTTTGACTTATTTTGACTTATTTTGCTTTTGACTTGTTTGCTAAGGGAAGTATTTCTGAGTAACTTATTTTGCTTTTGACTCCTTTGCAAAATAAGGGAAGTATTTTTGAGTTATAATGAGTACATGGACCCAAAGCTAATTTGAATTGTTTGGCCTCCTTGAGAGTCTATATGTTGTATTCATGTTCAACAATAACATATCATCACTTATTTTGCTTTTGACTCCTTTGCAAAATAAGGGAAGTATTTTTGAGTTATAATGAGTACATGGACCCAAAGCTAATTTGAATTGTTTGGCCTCCTTGAGAGTCTATATGTTGTATTCATGTTCAACAATAACATATCATCATATTTTTATGAGGAATTTGAATTATCTCATATCATCATATTTTTATGAGGAATTTGAATTATCTCATGGTTCATTAGTCAATTTCTCAACAATTTTATTCTCTTTTCTTTAGATAGTCTAGTATTTTTTTCACATTTAGCTCTTATGATTGTGCTTAAAATCTAACAAATCCTTTCTAGTCAAATCAATCTATCATCTATCATATCTAGTAGAATTTTATTCTCTTTTCTTTATATAGTCTAGTATTTTTTTTCACATTTAGCTCTTATGATTGTGCTTAAAATCTAACAAATCCTTTCTAGTCAAATCAATCTATCATCTATCATATCTAGTAGAATTTTATTCTCTTTTCTTTAGATAGTCTAGTATTTTTTTCACATTTAGCTCTTATGATTGTGCTTAAAATCTAACAAATCCTTTCTAGTCAAATCAATCTATCATCTATCATATCTAGTAGAGAGGTTTATCTAGTAGAGAGGCAAGGACAAGTAGGATGAATCACAACTCTCCTAACATATCTAGTAGAGAGGTTTACCCACCTTGGAAGGCCAAGGACAAGGCCAAGGACAAGTAGGATGAATCACAACTCTCCTAACATATCTAGTAGAGAGGTTTATCTAGTAGAGAGGTTTACCCACCTTGGAAGGCCAAGGACAAGGCCAAGGACAAGTAGGATGAATCACAACTCTCCTAACAATAGAAGGTGAAGATTTTCCCTTTCTATTTCATGTCATTAATGTGAGAAAGTCAAAGTGTGGAGAGGTTTACCCACCCACCTAGGAAGGCCAAGGCCAAGGACAAGTAGGATGAATCACAACTCTCCTAACAACAGAAGGTGAAGATTTTCTCTTTCTATTTCATGTCATTAATGTGAGAAAGTCAAGTGTGGGATTTCAGTGCCTCATGTAGGGAAGGCAAGAGTGGGAATTTCCATTTTGGACATTGGAAATATTTCATTTTGTAATGGAGAGATTCAACCATCAAGAGAGGAACAAGGTATGTTAAGTGACTCACCTCTTCTGGCAAGAGGAGAGATTCAACCATCAAGAGAGGAACAAGGTATGTTAAGTGACTCACCTCTTCTGGCAAGAGTGGGAATTTCCATTTTGGACATTGGAAATATTTCATTTTGTAATGGAGAGATTCAACCATCAAGAGAGGAACAAGGTATGTTAAGTGACTCACCTCTTGTGGGTGAGAAACAAGATCGGGGAATGGGATCTTTCGAGCCATTTTAACAATAATAAAATCAAATTATTGAGATGACCTAAAATGTTAAAATAAAATCTAATTATTGAGATGACCTAAAATAAAATTGGAAGCGTATTCATCCATTTTCCATCTTCATGTACAACCTATGTTCCTCGAAACTTCTAGGAACACATTTTGGGCCGTACCCGTACCCAAAACTCCGAAACTTGATCATCATGTAATCATCTATGAGAGTTAATATAGACTTGTTTTATGGGTAAGATAATGTGTTATTCACACACACATATATATGACGTTTCGGTTGAAGTTTTGGTTGACATTTCCATTTTTTCGTTTCGGTTGACATTTCCATTTTTTTGGAGGCATATACCCGTACCCAAAACTCCGAAACTTGATCATCATGTAATCATCTATGAGAGTTAATATAGACTTGTTTTATGGGTAAGATAATGTGTTATTCACACACACATATATATGACGTTTCGGTTGAAGTTTTGGTTGACATTTCCATTTTTTCGTTTCGGTTGAAGTTTCGGTTGACATTTCCATTTTTTGGAGGTCGTGTGTTTCGGTCGACATTTCCATTTTTGGGAGGTGGTGTTTTGGAAACTCCAGCGTTTTGTACAACTTAGTGTACAACAATTATGTTATATATCTAAATAATTTAGTGTGTTATTCATATATATATATATATATATGACGTTTCGGCCAAAGTTACGTTTCCATTTTTGGTAGGTGGCATTTCTAAACGTTCCCATTTCAGAAACTCCCAAACATTTCGGCGTTTCGTACAACTTAGTGTACACCAATTATGTTATATATCTAAATAATTTAGCCCTACCAACATACTGCCATTAATTTAATATCGAAAGAAGATATCTCTTAAAAATGTACCCAACATTTTAATATCGAAAGAAGATATCCCTTAAAAAGGTACCAATATAAATTTGACCATGGTACACATTAATGAGGGCATTATCCAAAAAAATGATTTGAGATTAATAAATGAGGATATCCCTTAAAATTGTACCAATATAAATTTGACCATGGTACACATTAATGAAGGCATTATCCAAAAAAATGATTTGAGATTAATAAATGAGGATATCCCTTAAAAATGTACCATTACAACTTTGACCATGGTACACATTCGTAAAAGAATCATTTCCAAAAATGATTTGAGGTTAATAAATTGTGTTACGAAGCAAAAAAGGACAATGAAAACAATGTTAATGGTAGGGTTCTCACACTACTATTCGTAATTGCTTGTCCTTTGATCTATATGCTCATTGTGCTCTTCTAAGAGCCCTTTTTATCTTCACCTTAAAAAATTGTAACTTTTTGGTTTACTTGTCATAGCTTCCACGGTGTCAGGTGAGAGTTATTGGGTGATAGAGTTATCATCAATGGTAGGAAACTCCAATTACATGGCCTGCTAGGAAACTCCAATTACATGGCCTTCTTTGTAATTAGTTTGTTGTTCTCAAGTTGTGCAATTGTCCAAGAAGGAAATTTAATCAGAATCATCAACAATTTTAATGTCATTCACATTTTCAATCTGATAGAGTTACTCTATCATCAACGGTAGGAAACTCCCATTACGTGGCCTTCTTTGTAATTAGTTTGTTGTTCTCAAGTTGTGCAATTTTCCAAGAAGGAAATTTATCAGAATTATCAACAATTTCCCTGTCATTCACATTTTCAATCTGATAGATTTAAATATGATAGACTTAACATCTAATCGACAATTTCTATGTCATTCACATTTTCAATCTGATAGAGTTAAATCTGATAGACTTAACATCTAACCTTAGGAAACTCCCATTACATGGAATTCTTTGTAATTAGTTTGTAGTTCTCATTTTCAATCTGATTAAATATAATAGGCTTAACATCAACGGTAGGAAACTCCCATTGGCATTCTTTGTAATTAGTTTGTTGTTCTCAAGTTCAATCTGATAGACTTAACATCTAAACGTAGGAAACTCCCAAACTCCCATTACATGGAATTCTTTGTAATTAGTTTGTTGTTCTCATTTTCAATCTGATAGAGTTAAATATGATAGACTTAACATCAACGGTAGGAAACTCCCATTGGCATTCTTTGTAATTAGTTTGTTGTTCTCATGTTTCAATCTGATAGACTTAACATCTAACCGTAGGAAACTCCCAAAACTCCCATTACATGGAATTCTTTGTAATTAGTTTGTTGTTCTCATTTTCAATCTGATAGAGTTAAATATGATAAACTTAACATCAACGGTAGGAAACTCCCATTGGCATTCTTTGTAATTAGTTTGTTGTTCTCAAATTCAATCTGATAGAGTTAAATCTGATAGACTTAACATCAACGGTAGGAAACTCCCATTACATGGCATTCTTTGTAATTAGTTTGTTGATAGAGTTAAATCTGATAGATTTAACATCAACAGTAGGAAACTCACATTACATGGCATTCTTTGTAATTAGTTTGTTTTCAAGTTGTGCCATTACATGGCATTCTTTGTAATTAGTTTGTTAGTTTGTTGTTCTCAAGTTGTGCAATTTTCTAAGAATGAAATTTATCAGAATCGTCAACAATCTCCATGTCATTCACATTTTCAATCTACTTCTCAGTATGTTTTTTAGATTTCCTTGATTTATCAGAGTTAAATCTGATAGACTTAACATCAACGGTAGGAAACTCCCATTACATGGCATTCTTTGTAATTAGTTTGTTGATAGAGTTAAATCTGATAGACTTAACATCAACGGTAGGAAACTCACATTACATGGCATTCTTTGGAATTAGTTTGTTGTTTTCAAGTTGTGCCATTACATGGCATTCTTTGTAATTAGTTTGTTAGTTTGTTGTTCTCAAGTTGTGCAATTTTCTAAGAATGAAATTTATCAGAATCGTCAACAATCTCCATGTCATTCACATTTTCAATCTACTTCTCAGTATGTTTTTTAGATTTCCTTGATTTATTAGAATCATCAACAATCTCCATCTCCATGTCATTCACATTTTCAATAAATCTGATAGACTTAACATCAACAGTAGGAAACTCACATTACATGGCATTCTTTGTAATTAGTTTGTTGTTTTCAAGTTGTGCCATTACATGGCATTCTTTGTAATTAGTTTGTTAGTTTGTTGTTCTCAAGTTGTGCAATTTAGTAGGAAACTCACATTACATGGCATTCTTTGTAATTAGTTTGTTGTTTTCAAGTTGTGCCATTACATGGCATTCTTTGTAATTAGTTTGTTAGTTTGTTGTTCTCAAGTTGTGCAATTTTCTAAGAATGAAATTTATCAGAATCGTCAACAATCTCCATGTCATTCACATTTTCAATCTACTTCTCAGTATGTTTTTTAGATTTCCTTGATTTATTAGAATCATCAACAATCTCCATCTCCATGTCATTCACATTTTCAATCTACTTCTCAGTATGTTCTCAGTATGTTTTTTTAGATTTCCTTGATTTATCAGAATCATCAACAATCTCCATGTCATTCACATTTTCAATCTACTTCTCAGTATGTTTTTTAGATTTCCTTGTCACTAGCTAATGACCTTTTGTGCAATTTTCCAAGAAGGAAATTTATCAGAATCTATCAGAATCGTCAACAATCTCCATGCCAACTCACATTACCTTTTGTGCAATTTTCCAAGAAGGAAATTTATCAGAATCTATCAGAATCGTCAACAATCTCCATGCCAACTCACATTACATGGCATTCTTTGCAATTAGTTTGTTGTTTTCAAGTTGTGCCATTACATGACATTCTTTGTAATTAGTTTGTTGTTCTCAAGTTGTGCAATTTTCTAAGAATGAAATTTATCAGAATCGTCAACAATCTCCATGTCATTCACATTTTCAGTCTACTTCTCAGTATGTTTTTTTAGATTTCCTTGATTTATCAGAATCATCAACAATCAAAATCATCAACAATCTCCATGTCATTCACATTTTCAATCTACTTCTCACTAGCTAATGACCTTTTGTGCAATTTTCCAAGAAGGAAATTTATCAGAATCGTCAACAATCTCCATGCCATTCACATTTTCAATCTACCTCCAGGCCATTCACATTTTCAATCTACTTCTCAGTATGTTTTTTAGATTTCCTGCCATTCACATTTTCAATCTACTTCTCAGTATGTTTTTTAGATTTCCTTGTCACTAGCTAATGACCTTTTGTGCAATTGTCCAAGAAGGAAATCATCAAAATCATCAACAAACTTTCGAGGAAATTATCAAAATCATCAAACAACCTTTTGTGCAATAAATTATCAAAATCATCAACAACCTTTTGAGGAAATTATCAAAATCATCAACAACCTTTCGAGGAAATTATCAAAATCATCAACAACCTTTTGTGCAATAAATTATCAAAATCATCAACAACCTTTTGTGCAATAAATTATCAAAATCATCAACAACCTTTTGTGCAATTGTCCAGATTTCCTTGTCACTAGCTAATGACCTTTTGTGCAATTGTCCAAGAAGGAAATTATCAAAATCATCAACAATTTCCATGATCATTCACATTTCAATCTACTTCTCATTATGAATCTACTTCTCAGTATATTTTTTAGACTTCCTTAGACTTCCTTGTCACTAGCTACCTTTTCCTTTTCCTCTTAATGACAACAATTTCTATGTCATTCACATTTCAATCTACTTCTCATTATGAATCTACTTCTCAGTATATTTTTTAGACTTCCTTAGACTTCCTTGTCACTAGCTACCTTTTCCTTTTCCTCTTAAGGACTATATGCATGTTCTATTCCTTACTTTTGATAGATTGTCACTGCTATCATCCTCATCACAAGTCTCATTTGTTTTCTTCTCATATTTACAAGTCTCATCACAAGGCTAATGACCTTTTGTGCAATTGTCCAAGAAGGAAATTGTCAAAATCATCAACAATTTCCATGATCATTCACATTTCAATCTACTTCTCAGTATATTTTTTAGACTTCCTTAGACTTCCTTGTCACTAGCTACCTTTTCCTTTTCCTCTTAAGGACAACAATTTCCAGGTCATTCACATTTCAATCTACTTCTCATTATGAATCTACTTCTCAGTATATTTTTTAGACTTCCTTAGACTTCCTTGTCACTAGCTACCTTTTCCTTTTCCTCTTAAGGACTATATGCATCTTCTATTCCTTACTTTTGATAGATTGTCACTGCTATCATCCTCATCACAAGTCTCATTTGTTTTCTTCTCATATTTACAAGTCTCATCACAAGTCTCATTTGTTTTCTTCTCATATTTACAAGTCTCATTTGTTTTGCCAAAATCGAGACTTTCTTAGTAGAATTTCAATGGATCCTCCTCCTGTAATAGCTCCATATTTACCTCTCCATCTTCCTTGGTTTGAACGAAATTCTTCTTCTTACCAATAGGATTGGAGTGAAGTGTGAGAGTTTGATCAGCATGCTTATCTTCAATACTTACATCCTTTTTATCTCCAACTCCTTGCACTTCACACTATAGGGAACTAGTGTTATAGCAGGTTAAGTGTGAGAGTTTGATTAGCATGCTTATCTTCAATACTTACATCCTTTTTATCTCCAACTCCTTTATGCACTTCGCACTATAGGAAACTAGTGTTATAGCGGATGGTTATCATATGTGTTTTGAATATTCCCTTCCGTCATAATTTGGAGTAATATATTCTTCTTTAAGATCAAAGAAACTCAAACTAGTGTTATAGTGGATGGTTATCATATGTGTTGTGTATATTCCCTTGCGTCATAATTTGGAGTAATATATTCTTCTTTCCGATCAAAGAAACTCAATCCCTGCGCTATCTCAGCTAAATGTCATATACTTCTAATATTGATTCTAAACGTCATATACTTCTAATACTGATTCCCAAAAATCTGGAAAACAAAATGCTTCTTTTTATTTCGAACAAAGAAATTTGACCACTTAGCATACTACCTACAACCCTACAAACGTTTATGGGGAAGAAACGATCATTTACGACTTTGCTAAAGAAATCATACATTTTAATATAGTTGTTTTTATCTTCATAAATACTTGCCCACCCTTGTGAGGAAATTCTAGGCTTCCATTATCAAATGCTCATGTTCCTTTTGAGTTCACATATCCTTTCCATGAAAGCATTTTGGGTTTTTTAAAGATTAAATGAAACCTCCCCCTCCAAAAGATTGGGGAACACTAGTGTGTTGGGTCTATCTCATATTTTATATCTTCTCATGGTATAATCATTCATCTCATATTTAACACGATCTATCTCATATTTTATATCTTCTCATGGTATAATCATTCATCTCATATTTTATATCTCCTCCTGGTATAATCATTCATCTCATATTTTATATCTCCTCATGGTATAATCATTCAATCATTCAATGCCTTAGGATGGCTAGATATATTGTGTTCCCAAAGAATCTTCCACCATTCTTTCTAACAAGAATAGTTCTTCTATTTTCTCAAATCTTCCCAGAGCATTTTGTTCCTGGAGATAATCAATTTTTTTTTGAGATTTAACCGTATTCCACCAATTTGTAACCCAAGGCTCCAAACCTTTCCGTAATGAAATAGGAAATGATCCCCGTGCAATTTGAATTACTGGGTTCATCTACACGGGCATAATGTCATGTCGGAATGAAAAAGGAAGAATATAAAAGAATAATATTCTGGATGAGTTTTATTGATAGTGATTGATATCCTTTGCAAGCGGCACTCATCCTCTTTTTCGGGACAAAATGCCAAATGCATTTGCCGAATACCAAAACAAAAAATATGAATAAGGTCACCAAACATACCAAACATAACGTGATATGTCTTATGAACATTTTCCATTAGCTATGAAAGCCATTGGTTTAAAATACCGAAAATAGCACCATGTGCATCCAAGAAGGAATCAACTTCATATATCTTAAGGAGCTTAGTTTGCTTTGGAAGGTGCGGCATTTTTTTAGAATCTAGAAATTTTTTAAGAACCTAGAAGGTGTTAAAGGACATGTTTTCCCTTCTTTCAATTTTATGAGCCGCTATTTAAAATAATAGTGGAAATAATAAAATAAGATTAGATTACATCATCAAATTTTAGAGGGAAAAAAGAAAAATCTACATTTTCAACTTATCTTTATGGTTTTACTCAAATAATTCCTAATTAAAGGATTACCCATGAGCCGCTATTTAAAATAATAGTGGAAATAATAAAATAAGATTAGATTACATCATCAAATTTTAGAGGGAAAAAAAAACTATATTTTCAACTTATCTCTCTATGGTTTTATTCAAATAATTCATCATCAAAGGATTACCCATGTTGTATACTTTCAAGGACCCTACTACTACATGAAAAATGAGAAATACATGAAAAAACATTATTGCAATAACGTTTTTAATGTTTTTTTCATTTTTCATGTGGCAGGGTCCATCAAAAGTATACAACAAGGGTACTCCTTGGATGAGGAATTAAATTTTGCATCCAACGAGTGCCCCACTTGAAATCCGAGTAAAACAGTAGGGAGATAAATTGAAAATACAAGTTGAGAAAATAGTTTTTTTTTTTACTTTTTACTCTAAAAATGGTGAATCATCTCCCATGGTTGACATCATCATCTTGAATCCTATTGGTTCTTATAAAGTTGATTTTGTTTGTACATTTTGTCTTGAAGCCCAATTTAGATCTCAAAATTTCTCTAATGATGAACTCGTTGAAATCAAAAGCCCTCGTCATAAATCCAATTTTCACCAACCATGAAGCCCAACCTTTGTTCTCCTTCCTCTGTTGTTCTTGCATTTCTAAACACGTTGAAGCCCAATCTTTGTTCTCCTTCCTCTCTTGTTCTTGTATTTCTAAATACCATTTATATGCATCCAATGGATGAGTGGAAATCTCTGTTATATTGATCGAACAAGTTGATTCAAAATGGTTCACCTTACCTTTTGGGAGCCATATTTCTTCTTATTTTTCTTCGTTCTTTTACCTCTATGTGCATCCCAAGTTCTTATCAAAATTCTCTATCCTTTTCGAAGGATTATGGAAAATTCCATTATTTATTAAATTGCAAAGTCTCTACACAATTTTTTCTAAATTATTCCACCTCTATGTGCATCCCAAAGTTCTTATCGAAATTCTCTATCCTTTTCAAAGGATTATGAAAAATGTCATTATTTATTAAATCTCTCAAAAATGCCATTATTTATTAAATCTCAAAAATGCCATTATTTATTAAAATGCCATTATTTATTAAATCTCTCAAAAATGCCATTATTTATTAAATCTCAAAAATGCCATTATTTATTAAATCTCAAAGTCTTTGCACAATTTTTTCTTTCTAAATTATTTCATTGTCATTGAATCATTTAGATACTATCACATATCTTATTAAAAATGACACGTGTCAAATCATAAGTTGCAGCCACTTGTACACCTAAATATTATGTGACATGCAATTAGAGATAGAAGGTAGGGTGGAAAAATGGATTGATGAGTGCCTATACATCCATGTTAGAAATCATAAGGTAGAGGATGTATAGTAAATTATCCAACAAACACTAATCCAGTAAACAAGTGGAAATTAGTAGCTTCACAAAAGAATCATAAGGTAGAGGATGTACAATAAATTATTTAGCAAACACTAATCCAATAGACAAGTGGAAATTAGTAGCTTCACAAAAGATTTCAAGAGAGAAAAACTCAAGCAGAGTAAACTAAATTATCTAACAAACCCACTAATCCAATAGACAAGTGGAAATCATAAGGTAGAGGATGTATAGTAAATTATCCAACAAACACTAATCCAATAAACAAGTGGAAATTAGTAGCTTCACAAAAGAATCATAAGGTAGAGGATGTACAACAAATTATCTAGCAAACACTAATCCAATAGACAAGTGGAAATTAGTAGCTTCACAAAAGATTTCAAGAGAGAAAAACTCAAGCAGAGTAAACTAAATTATCTAATAAACCCACTAATCCAATAGACAAGTGGAAATTAGTAGCTTCACAAAATATTTCAAGAGGGCACAACCAAGTAGAGCAAAGTAAATTATCCAACAAACACTAATCCAATAGACAAATGGAAATCAGTGATTTCACAAAAGATTTAAGAGAGAACAACTCAAGTAGAGCAAAGTAAATTATCCAACAAACACTAATCCAATAGACAAGTGGAAATTAAAAACTTCACAAAATATTTCAAGAGAGCACAACTAAAGTAGAGCAAATCGGTGTAGGTTGCCTTACTTAAAATAATGATAAAGTAGAGCAAATCGGTGTAGGTTGCCTTACTTAAAATAATGATTAAGTACGCTTGAATTTGACGATTGTAAAAATGAGGGGTGTGGTATATTTATACCACTCTTACTTGGGTTAAGGCACTATCCCTGAGGAGGAGGAAAAAATGACCTTACCCTCGGTGTAGGTTTCCTTACGTAAAATAATGATTAAATACACTTGAATTTGAGGATTGTTAAAATGAGGGGGTGGTATATTTATACCACTCTTACTTGGGTTAAGGCACTATCCCCAAGGAGGAGGCAATACTGACCTTACCCTCTGTGTTGGTTACCTCACGTCTACTTATATGTTGACTCATTAAGAGCCTCCACTACCTATAAAGTGGGATGGCATATGGTCACAAGTGAACATTAGTCAAAATATTTCAACACCCCCCCTTAAGTTGAACGGGGTCACAAAGATGACATTATATTCATATAAAGTATAATAAGGCATAATAATGTTGTATCTACCCACTACCACCCATATCTTAACTCATTAAGAGCCTCAACCACCTATAAAGTGGGATGGCATGTGGTCACAAGTGAACATTGTTCAAAAATTTTGAACACCACCCCTTAAGTTGAAGGGGTCACAAAGATGACATTACATCCATATATGATCATAGGAGATCAACGTATCACCTCCCTATAATGCTAGAACACCCCCCAAAGTTGAACAAGGGGCCACAAAGATTACATTACATCCATATATGATCATAGGAGACCAACATATCACCTACTTATAATGCTACAACACCCCCTTAAGTTGAACAAGGGGCCAGAAAGATGACATTACATCCATATATGATCAGAGAAGATCACCATATCGCATCCCTATAATGCTAGGTTAGGGTCATCAAAAGCCATTCTACTCATAAAGAAAGAATTCACGATTTAGTAGTGGAATTTATCACCCTAAAAAGGGTATTTCGCGGAACAAACTCATATTTTACAAATAAAGGAGGACCAATTGAAATAAGGGTCCATGATGAGGGTGACTATAATTATTGGGAATGTCTAGTAAGAAAGTTAAGAGTGGCAATGACCCACTTGGAGCAAATATGCCAACAATGAAGGAAAGGGATCATTATCATCATCCAATATTGGCAACTTGAAGTGGTATCTATCATTAATGAATTGGATATTAGTATGTTGCAAAATTAGGGAGGGCCTCTCAATATGTTTCACATCTAGAGAGACTTCATAATAGGATTTATTAGCAGAAGAGGGATCATCATTGCACTACCCATCAAGAGAAGTGAAGGTTGCATATTTTCATTACTATTCTGAAGATTGGATGAGTCCTTCCCAATAGAAGAGGGGTTGGATGAGTGGGTGGGTCCAAAGGTCCTAACAATTTTCCAAAACAAGAGCTTCAAAACGTACCCATGGGTGTACCATGGTGTGATAATATCCGCCACAAGTCGAGAGTCAAAAAAAAAAACTTTGATAAAGAAGAAGAGACATGTTAAATAGAAACTTGTCGAGAGTCATCAACAAATAACTTTACTAAAGAAGGGGCATGTTAAATAGAAACATGATAATAATCATCATTGGAAAAAAGTGATCCTGGTGGACAATGAGGAACATTCTCATCAAATATAGCCTCACGATGCTTAGTCACATGGTGATTGGCAAGGTCATGAAAATGATATCCCACCCCTTGTGAAAATTTCTTGAAATGCAGCAACTAGAATTAATTCTCCTAATTGATTAACAATTTATTATTTTTCTGATTAATATCGAATTAATCACATTGCAATTTCTTCACCAAATAAAATACTGAAGCAAAAATAGGAATTAGGAAATGCTAGCACACACATAAAAAATTGACAATTATTTTTGGACAAATGTCCCTGGAAAAACCCAATGTGTGAAAACCGGTGCAATAACTGAGGGTTTTATTACTATGCGACAATGAAATTCTGAGTACAATAAGATGACGCCAAATTGGCATTTTCTATCTGAGAGAAATATGAGCAAAATTACCTGACAATCCAAGCAATCCTGGCTTAAAATAACAACTTGCCACACACTCAGCCTGAAACTGATGCTAATGAAGCTGTCCTACTTGTTGTGGAATGGGGATGTGTCTTGGCCTCTGGAAACTGAAACAACCTCCTCTCCAGCTAAATCGAATTGCCTTCTTGAGGCATTGCGTAGTCCCTGTGTAGCCTCCTGGAGAAATAATTCAGCTT
This sequence comes from Pinus tabuliformis, assembly GCA_031772625.1. Lineage (NCBI taxonomy): Eukaryota > Viridiplantae > Streptophyta > Pinopsida > Pinales > Pinaceae > Pinus > Pinus tabuliformis. The sequence continues at coordinate 628,927,705 of CM062814.1, read as the reverse complement.
CCTCTCTTGCCTCGTCTGCCTTCTTGAGGCATTGCGTAGTACTTGTGTAGCCTCTTGGAGAAATAATTCAGCCTCCTCTCTTGCCTCTCCTGCCTTCTTGAGGCACTGCGTAGTCCTTGTGTAGCCTCTCGGAGAAATAATTCAGCCTCCTCTCTTGCCTCTCTAGAACTGGAAAATCTTCCTTTGGATCACTGTCTTTGCCCCTCTCTAACTCTACGTCCTCTCTCTAGCTTGAACTTTGTTGCTGGCTAGCTGAAACTGCCCAAGGAACTCACATTGTTGGCTCTCATCGATTGTTCTATGTGTTTCTCCATCTACCCATTGACCTCTTCTTTTAATCTCTAGTTGGGACTCTAATGGCCAAGATTAAAACTTAATCGATAGTTGAGATCATTATAAGTGGAACTTCGGCGTAAATCACATATAGGGAGACCTTTGTCGACGCGTTTCGAACCAACCAGTGTGGTTCATCGTCAGGACAAATTGAAGAAACAGATCCAGCTTCGCATGTTAAATAGTCTGAGCAGAGCCTCCAACAGCTATCTTGACCAACGGCTAATTTTGACTTAGGGACCAGAGTCAAAAAGTCAATTTGATAATTTAGAGGAAGTTAGTTATCATCGGTGACCATACCTTAAAATATATATAAAAAATATATGAATGAAATAATTTTAGATGGTGTTTACGTTATTAGTTAGTTCAAAGGTATAATTTGATACTTAAAATTTGTAAATTATATATATATATATATAAGGTAATTTTAGGATGGTAGTTAGTTATAATAACCAGTGTTGCACACATCGCGATCGGGATTTAATCGGCGCCGGGAAAAAAGCGGAAAAAATCGTTAAAATCGGGAAAAAATCGGAAAAAAGCGGGAAAAAATCGTTTGGCACAAAAATATTCATTTTTTTTCAATTTTTTTAATATCTAAACCATCTACAACATAAAATAAATACATTGACACATAAATATGATAAAAAAACTAATATATAAGATGTTTAATATCATTTCTAGCGCTAAAATCACACATAACATTGAATCATGTCCTGAATAGTAAGTCCTGAGTCCCAAGTCCAACTCAGCCTCAAAATATCAACAAAAAATATGATAATGTATCTCATCATGTCATAATGTCATATACAATAAAATGAAAGTCTAATCCTATTGATTTCCTCTGCCCCTCTTGCGAGAAAATGGCACAGCTTTCTCTTTCCCTCTAGATGTAGAAGCTGGTGCCTGTGCTGGTGGAAATGGCAGTGGAGTCTGACGTGCTCTAGAAGCTGAAGAACTAGAAGTAGGAGCTATAGGAGGTAGACCACGTCCTCTACTGGTGGCAGGGGTAGGCTGGGCGGATGGTGTCACCTCGAAACATTACAATCTCCCAATCCTAAAATCCTGAAAAACTGATAAGTCTGCTGGATTTTAAATGAAATCTAAAATTCTACTTTCTCCATATGAAATCCAATGAGGCTGGAACCACTCTCAAACATCCTGAGTCATTTCATGGTAATGTTAAAAATTTAAGTAAAAGGATGAAAATGAAGATTAAGGAGAATGTCACTTTTACTTTAAGAATTTAACATTACCATGAATAGCATATCCATACTAGGGCATAGACTTGATCATTAAGTTGCCCCACTCAAAATTATTTGTTTCTTTCAAAAAAATTGCATGAAAAAACCCAAAAAAAGTTATAAAACTATGCTGTCCCAAGCCCCCACGATTTTTTTCTTAAAAATCGCGATTTTTTGAAAAAATCGCGATTTTTTCGATAAAAATCGGTATAAAAAAAAGTGGCGATTTTTACGAATAAAAATCGCGATTTGATCGGGCAGAGGAAAAAATCGCGATTTTCCGATAAAATCGCGATTTTATCGCGATTTTAACAACACTGATAATAACTATATATTATTAGTAAGTTAAAATTAAATAGATAAATATATATATAAAAATATATAAATGAAATAATTTTATATGGTGTTTATGCTATTAGTGAGTTAAAAGGTATAATTTAATACTTAAAAATTGTAAATTAAATGTGAATTAGTTAGATTAAAGACCTAACTTATATATATATATATATATATATATAAAAGGTAATTTTAGGATGATAGTTAGTTATAATAACTATATATTACTAATAAGTTGAAATTAAATGGTTAAATAACTAAAAGATACACAAAAATAAATATAAAGTAAAATGAATAAAATTTAATTAAGAACGTAGCTATATTGGGGAAACAGGGCACTCCATCCATTAGAGGATTAGCGAACATGCAGCCAACCTAAGACATGGGAGATCCAAGTCTTCAATGTTAGCAGAACATGTGGAAAAGACCAAGCATCAGGTTTGTATAGAGGAGGCCGAGGTTGTTGCCAAAGTTGCTCAGTTCCATCATCGAAAATTCAGGGAAGCTATTGAGATTGAAAGAAGGCCTAACAATCTCAATAGAGATGACGGCTGGAAGATCAGTAGATGTTGGATCCCTGCCCTTTCGTCCTAGTCTTTCTCTTCCTCCCCCCCCCCCTCTCATCTTTTTCGCTTTCGTTGTTCCTAGGGTTTATCCTTCTTGCTCTAGACTTTTTCCGGTCCTTCTCCTTCTTTTTATGTTAGGTCGCTCTTTCTATTTATTTCTTCCTGATAGATATTAATGAATATAATCATAACTAATATATATTATTATTATTATTAATTTTTATTAATTTTTTTTTATTTTTAAAGGGCTATTTATTTATTTATTTAACTTTTTATTATTATTATTTATTTATTTATTCTACGTTCTTAATTAAATTTTATTCATTTTACTTTATATTTATTTTTGTGTATCTTTTAGTTATTTAACCATTTAATTTCAACTTATTAGTAATATATAGTTATTATAACTAACTATCATCCTAAAATTACCTTATATATATATATATATATATATATATATATATATATATATATATATATATAAGTTAGGTCTTTAATCTAACTAATTCACATTTAATTTACAATTTTTAAGTATTAACTTATACCTTTTAACTAACTAATAGCGTAAACACCATATAAAATTATTTCATTTATATATTTTTATATATATATATATATATATTTATCTATTTAATTTTAACTTACTAATAATATATAGTTATTATAACTAACTACCATCCTAAAATTACCTTATATATATATAAGTTAGGTCTTTAATCTAATTTACAATTTTTAAGTATCAAATTATACCTTTGAACTAACTAATAACGTAAACACCATCTAAAATTATTTCATTTATATATTTTTTTATATATATTTTAAGGTATGGTCACCGATGATAACTAACTTCCTCTAAATTATCAAATTGACTTTTTGACTCTGGTCCCTAAGTCAAAATTAGTCGTTGGTCAAGATAGCCGTTGGAGGCTCTGCTCAGACTATTTAACATGCGAAGCTGGATCTGTTTCTTCAACTTGTCCTGACGATGAACCACACTGGTTGGTTCGAAACGCGTCGACAAAGGTCTCTCTATATGTGATTTACGCCGAAGTTCTACTTATAACTATTATGGATCACAGAAGCCTCAATTCAACAGTTGAGATCATCTGTAAGTCGATCTGTGTGAGCTTCTAGAGAATTCTCACCTTTCTCAATTATTTACTATTAATTAACCATTTTTCTTAACATAGACTTAAGAAAAATTTAAATGATGGTCAATTAATTAAATTGAGTTATCTCTAGGTGGAATTTCCAAAAATGATTTCTGGGTTTTGGAGAACTCTTGTGTTTTAGCCTCTCCTCAAAGTCTCGAGACTAGAACACCATTTGATGCTACAAAAACTAACACTCCCTCTTAGCAAGGAAGGTGTTCTCCAACTCTATCTACATAACATCTTCCCACACCGCTGATTTTTGACAATTGTAGCTTCTTGCTATTGTCCAGCAATCACTGTGTAACTCTGATTCATCTGCAACTGACTGTAGCTGAACCATGCTGCATTTGTGCTGTTGTTAGCACTGCATTGTACAACCTATACTGCTGCTAACTCTGTATCTGCACTACAACCCAACTAACATTCCTCTCATTGTTGTTGTTGCTACTGCAACTACCTCAACCGAGGAGCATCCAAAATACTGTATTGACTGTGTCTTTGTGCTGCAACTGTCTCCCGAGTCTCTGAATGGTATTAGCATATGCATTGCCCAAAAGGAACTCTACATTGTTGATGATTTTGCATTGTGCCTCCTGGACTGCTATCAACATTGCTTTGTGTTCCTCAGCATCTGACTGCCACTAGTTTGCATCTGTCACTCTAGAATTTGACTGTATCATCTAACAGTGATCCTCCTGCTACTGAATATTGTGGGCCCCTATAACAAATTTAATGATGTGAAAATTTCAACTACTGAAAATTTTATTGCAGCAACTCGAATTAATTCTTCTAATTGTTAATTAACAATTTATTTGCTACAACAAATATCGAATTAATCACATTGCAACCCTCGCAAATAAAATTGTGGAAAATAATAGCGCTGGAAATTGAGAAATAGCTAGGACACACACACATAAAAATTGACACACTTATTTTTGGACAAATGTCCTCGACTTGGGAAAACCGAGATAACAGTTGAGGGTTTTAATTATTATGCAGCAGTGAAATAATCTATAAGTACAATTGGATGCCGAAACTAGCAATCTACTATAGGAAAATTGGCCACAAAAATTAGTGAGACAAATTTGTCTCACCCGACATTGATCCAACTCCGAAATTGTCTCTAAATGGGCTCCACGAAACCTCTACGTCTGCCTTTGCATCAATTTTGCGCAGGCACTACGACGCTCTGCCTGGAACTGCAACTGATCAAATCACACTACAAGTGATCAAGTCATATGCCCAATCTTGACTCGTTGGCCCCTACCAAATATCTTCCCAGCCTCCAGCAGCTAAATCGATCTTCTGTTTGGCTAAATCGAACTCTACCTTTGAAGCTTCTGCGCCAACACTGTGCAACCTCATTGAGGAACTCAACCTCCTGTAGCTAACTCTCCGGATCTAGAAATTTTTTCCTTTGGACTCACTGTCCCTGCCCCTTTTTGTCTTTGCTTCCCTCTGAAGCTCAAACTCTTCCGACAATTATTGGCTCTCATGAAAAATCGAACTCTCCAAGGAAATCGACCTATCTATGTGTGTTCTCCATCCACCCATCGAATTCATCTTATAATCTTCTGTTGGACCTCCATTAACAAAGATAAAAACTTAATCAAGGGCCAATATCATAATGGAGTCGATCCGTGTGAGTTTCTAGATGATTCACATCTTATCTCAATCAATTTTAATTAATGAACCATATTTTCTAAGTTTAGCCCTAGGAAATATTAAAAAATAGGCTAATAATCTAATTGAAACACTTCTAGGTGGAATTTCATAAACGATTTTTGGGTTATGGATAACTCTTATGTTTTAGCTTCTCCACAAAGTTTTGAGCAAAGTTTTGAGACTAGAATACCTCCGATGCTACTAAAGCTAACACTCCCTCTTAGTGAGGAAGGTGTTCTAACGCTGCACCACTGCTACAATACCCTGTCCTTGTATCACTCTCTGTCACGCTGCTGATGTTTGGCCACTATGACTAACTGCCACTTCCCACCAACTATTTTGCGGCTTTGATGCTGCATCCGTGCTACTGTTGACACTGTTATATTGTTGCCAACTCTGCACTGCAACTCCCTCTCATCTGTTGTTGCTACAACTGCAACAACTACAATTGAGAAGCATCCTAAATACTGAATCAATTATGTTTGTTGCATATGTCTCCTGAGCCTTGACTTCTACTAGCCACTGCGCTGTCCACCAAGGAATCTGCGCTGCTTCTAACTCTGCACCGTGCCACTCTACACTACTTCCAACTATGCACTGCGCTCCTCAACACCTGACTGCTATTATTCTGCAACTGTCACTCCAGAATATGATTGCAACATTGGCACTGATCCATCCCGCTATTAATATTATGGGCCCCTTTAGCAAGGTAATGATCCATGAGGAGGACACCTCAATGGACCCTACGTAAGTCTGCATTTTACTGGGAATATAGTTCCATATCGCCCCACCTCTCTCCTAGAGTTATGGCCGCAAACATGGAAAACTCTTCCCGCAACTTGGAGGATAGCTTGTCTATGTCAACAGACATTGCCGCCTGGTCTTACTTCTCTTGCTTGTCCTTATTCTTGAGAGGAAACTTCGTATTGTAGTGGCCAAGCTCGCCACATCTGAAGCACTTGACCTTAGATAGGTCCTTCTTCTTCTTCGTCTCCCCATGCCGTTGACTGGGACCCTTTGATGCTAGGGCCACATTCTCCTCTTTCTTCTCACTCTTCACGCCCTTGCTGTTGCTTTCGTTGATGGTGCTCTTAACTAGAGCTCACCTCAACTCCTCCTATTGTAGGTCAGCCCACATCCTATCCCATCCAGGCAAAGTGTCTCTACCTAATATACTTTGGAAAAACACCTACCAATCCTTCGAGACACTATTCAGTGCTAAGCGTACAAGCTCTGTGGGTTGGGGTTCCTCCCCAATAGCTGTTAGTTGATCTCGTACCCCTTGGATCCTGGTGAGGAAGGGATCTATGCCTTCACCCTTCTGCATCCTGAGAATTAAGAAACATCTTCAACATCTCATGGAGAAACATCTTCCGTGGCTCATGGAGAAACATCTTCCATGGCTCGAAAGAACTCTGATATAACGTGGAAAGAGCATCCCACATCTCCTTGGAAGTACCTTTGCCAGCTACATGTGAGACTATATGATCTCGAACTCCATCCAAGATCTTTCGCTTCACCTTCGCCATTCCTTTTCTGTACTCCTTTAGCTAGTATTGCTACCTCTTGGAAAATCAAAGTAGTTATATTAGGGTTTGATTCTCCTTTCTTGATAATTACTTGCGAGTGTGTTGGCTTCTTTTACTTTTTTTATTATCTTATCTTTCATCAAGAAATTACCATATTATGTGTCTATGGAGATCATAAAATAAGAGACACAAGATAGAGACACTATGCCAGGGCAAACCCCCCTTGAGGGGAAAGCCCAGTGAAGATAATTCTTCCTTTCAATATTATTCTTTGAGACTCTTCACCCTAGACAAAGACCAAACTTTCCCTCCACACCAAGTCAGCCTCCCAGATCTTCGACCCCTTCCAACAACTTCGACTAGGCAGCAACTTCTGGCAACAGGCAGCGTCTGACAATAATGAAACTTGGAAGACTTCGATCTCCCAATCTAGGGCACGAAACAGAGAGAGAGAGGCACCAAAAGTTCGATATTCTTCTTCTCCTTAGACTTCCCCAAACTCGCACTTCCTTTGGCTTCCCAGCAACAGACTTCACACTTTTCTAGCTACTCTTGAGATATCGAACTAGCTTGAGAGATGATACTCCAAATGACTTTGACTAGCTTGTATTTATAGGCTTCTTGTGGGTCGAATTACAGTCCTTTGGCCAACTTGATCTCTCTTATGCCGACTTGGTGTGGAGGATACATAAATCATATTTGACTCAATACAAAACCTTTTTATATGATTCAAAAGCCCAAGAAGGGTCTCTTTGAATGTACAGTGACTCTATAAACTCAATATTAATTATATGAGTCCACAATGGGGACTTTGACTAATATAATGATGACCCAAGCATGAAACCCATGTTATAAAAATTGTTTTCTTTATTCTTTTGACAATTGTTTTCTTTATTCTTTTGACAAGTATATTTCATGATGACTTAAGTACATTTCATGATGGATAAAGTACATTAATGAAGACCGAACATAGTTACATTTTCCAACACTCCCACTTAACTCTGGAGGTATTCATAATGTACAAATACAATACCCATGTTTTAATAAGTCATTGTTACAATAATAAAAATTGTTTTCTTTATTATTTTGACAAGTATATTTCATGATGACTCAAGTACATTTCATGATGAATGAAGTACATTAATGAAGACCGAACATAGTTACATTTTCCAACACTCCCTCTTAACTAGGGAGGTGGTATTCATAATGTACAAATAAAATGGAAGATCTCAAACTATATGAACCATGAAGAACTTTAGGCACCGCAATGCCATGGACTAGATTCCTGACTAGGGAAATCTATGCATTGGTCTCTCAACAATTTATGCACTGCAAGGCCATGGACTAGATTCCTGACCAGGGAAATATATCCATCGGTCTCTCAACAATTTAGGCATTGCAATGCCATAGACTAGATTCCCGACCAGGGAAATCTCTCCAGTGGGAATAAGGTGGACTCAAGCTTTCAACCCCTCTAGGTACCATTAGGGTTACTTGCTAACCACCAAGCCAAAGATCTAGGTGTGTATCCAAAAACAGATCTCAATAACCAACACCACTTTTCCAACTTCGGAACCAAGACATCAACACAAAGTGTTGGCTAGATGTCTTCCTAGGAAATGCTTCACTCGCAAAGCCTCAACAAATCTCTTCCACACTCTTATCATCAATACAATCAACAATATCTACCAAACCAAACAGGTTCCTTAGATATTCATACTTCTTATTAGAAAGAGCCTTTGTTAGTATGTCTGCTACCTGTTCATCTGTCAAGACATACTCCAACTTCCCGATCCCATCCTGCACCAAGTTCCTAATAAAGTGGAACTTATTGTTGATATGCTTCATCCTAGCATGAAACACGAGATCTCCAAACATCTTGATACAACTTTGATTGTCACAATTAATCACAGTAGGACCTAGAGACTTCTTGAACAAATTTGTCAGAAGCTTCCTTAACCAAGCAACCTCTTTTCCTACTTCACATGTAGCCACATATTCTTCCTCAGCACTACTTAAAGCAATGCAATCTTACTTCCTACTCATCCATGAGATCATAGTAGTTCTTGAACAAATTTGTCAAAAGCTTCCTTAACCAAGCAACCCCTTTTCGTACTTCACATGTAGCCACATCCTTAACCAAGCAACCTCTTTTCCTACTTCACATGTAGCCACATATTCTGCCTCAACACCACTTAAAGCAATGCAATCTTGCTTCCTACTCATCCATGAGATCATAGCAGTTCTCGAACAAATTTGTCAGAAGCTTCCTTAACCAAGCAATCTCTTTTCCTACTTTACGTGTAGCCACATATTCTGCCTCAACCAAACAACCTCTTTTCCTACTTCACGTGTAGCCACATATTCTGCTTTAACACTACTTAAAGCAATGTGATCTTTCTTCCTACTCATCCATGAGATCATAGCAATGCCCATACTAAAACATCTTCCGATAGTGCTCCTTCCATCGGTCTCACTGCTACCCCAATCAGAGTCTGTGAAGCCAATTACCTTGACTTCCTTACTATCATACTTTAGGCAGTGATGTATAGGTAGTGCTCCTTCCATCGTTCTCACTGCCACCCCAATCAAAGTCTATGAAGCCATTTACCTTGACTTCTTTACTGTCATACTTCAGGCAGTAATATATAGTGCCATAAAGATACCTCAATATTTGTTTGGCAGCTATCCAGTGATCATGACGAGGCTCCAATTGAAACTAAGAATGTTCACTACAAAACATATATTTGGCCTAGTATTTACCAGATACATTAGGGAACCCACCAATTGTCGATATGAGGTAGGATCCACGAGGCTAGAGTCAGAGCCCCTCAACTTCTTGAGGTTGGTGATCATAGGAGTATACATCGGCTTGGAATTCATCATCCCAAATTTCAACAATAACTTGATGATGTACTTTCCTTGCCCCAAATATATCTCCCCAGGTCTCTATAATACTTCTAGACCTAGGTAATAGTGCATCAATCCTAGATCCTTCATTTCAAATTCAGTTGCCAACGTCTTCTTGCATTATTGAATTCTTTGCTCTACACATGTGATGAATAAATCATCCACATATAGTAGAATAATGACAGGTTCATTATTCACGACCTTGATATAGAGATTCGAATCAACAAAACTCTTCACAAACCCAATTCAAAGTAGATATGCATCCCCATCCTTGCATACCATGCCCTAGGTGCTCGCTTCAAACCATATAGGGCCCTCTTAAGCTTGCAAACATGAGAGTCCTTGCTATTAACTTCAAATTCCTTGGGTTGTTCGATGTAAACTTCCATTTAGAAATGTGGTATTAACATCCATTTGATGGATATTCCACCCCATTGTGGCAGCCAATGAAACCAACGATCTAATGGTAGTGTACCTTGTTGTGGGTGCAAAGGTTTCTTCATAATCAATGCCTTCCTTTTGAGAGAAACCCCTTGCAACAAATATTGCTTTGTACTTGTCTATACTTCAATCAAGAACATGTTTGATCTTATAGATCCATTTAGATGTGACAATCGATTTGTCACTTGGTCTATTTGTCACTAGGTCTAGGAATGATCTCCCAAACCCCATTCTTCATGATGGATTTTGCAAATCTTGCTTGGTACTTGTCTATACTTCCATCAACAACATGTTTGATCTTATAGATCCATTTAGATGTGACAATCGATGTGTCACTAGTTCTAGGAACAATCTCCCAAACCCCAGTCTTCATGATGGATTGATTATCTTGCTGAATTGCTTTCTTCCAAACCTCTTCATGCACAACCTCCTTGAATGTAGATGGTTCGGCTTCAATTAACTTTGTCATATATGCAGCATAGCCAAAATATCTCTTTGGTTTCTTACTTTCCCTGAAGGATCTTTTCGCAACTTCATATCCTTCAGCATCTTCCAATGTAGCTTTCAACCAATTTGGCCTCTTCCTTGTGGTTGGGATGACCACCGATTGAATAGGCTCACTTGGTCCTTCTTCTTCGAGATTTGTAGTAGAGTTTTCATGATCAAATTCTTCTTCAAATATGGGAACTTCTTCGTCATCAGAATTAACAGGAATATCCCTTGATTTCTTGTATGCTTGATTCTCATAAAATATGACATCCCTGCTTACTTCAATATGTCTTCCTTGATGTAGATTCTATATGCTTTTGAAGAGGGACTATATCGAACAAATATTCCCTTGATACTTGTAGAGTCCAACTTCTTTCGCTTGTCTTTCAGATCATGGATATATGCTGGACTTCCAAAAATTCAGAGGTGATCCACACTCGCCTTCTTTCTTGTGAATACTTCTTCGGGTGTTGTATTATCAAGAGTCTTGTGAGGATCTCTATTTTGAATGTATACGGTAGTCATCGCTACTTCTCCCCATAAGAACTTTGGTAGATCTTGATTAAGGAGCATAGTTCGAATGCCTTCTTCAATTGACCTATTCTTTCTTTCGGCCAATCCATTTTGTTTGGGATAATAGGGAACAATGAGCTCCTTCTTAATACCTGCTTCCTTACAATATGCAATCAATTCCTTAGAAGTTATTCCCCACCATAGTCAGACCTCAGAGTTTTTATCTTTCTTTCGGTTAGGGTTTCCACTTCAACCCTAAACTCCTTGAACTTATCAAATACTTCATCTTTTGTTTTGAGGAGGTATAGCCATGTCTTTCTAGAATGGTCATCAATACTTCTCACATAGTAGAGATGACCTCCAAGTGATTTGTCAGACATGGGCCCACATACATTTGAATGGATGAGGTCTAATGTCTCTTTAGACCTAGTTTCACTATTATGAAATGGCTATCAAATACTTCATCTTTTGTTTTGAGGAGGTATAGCCATGTCTTTCTAGAATGGTCATCAATACTTCTCACATAGTAGAGATGACCTCCAAGTGATTTGTCAGACATGGGCCCACATACATTTGAATGGATGAGGTCTAATGTCTCTTTAGACCTAGTTTCACTATTATGAAATGGCTTTCTTGTATGTTTTCCCAAAGAGCATCCCTTGAACACACCTTCGCGATCTAACTCCATATTAGGAATAGCATGAACCAATTGACTAAGAGTAGGGATGACCTTATAATGTAGATGACCATACCTCTTATGCCATAGCTCAATAGGACTTATTTCCATATTAACCAAAGTTTGAGGAGGTCATGTAATGACTTTATAAAGACTTACTTCACGAACTCCAATAACCCTAGCTTTATCAATGCTAGAGTCTTTTCCCAAACCAATACTTTTCCATCAACAGAAACAATTTTTTCCCTTTTATCTTCTAAACAAGAAATAACAAGCAAATTCTTTTTCAAACCTAGAACATATAGAATGTTGTTGAGATGCAACTTCGATCCATTATCCAACATTAACAATGTTGATCCCAGGCCTCTAACATCATAACTTTTGTTGTCACCCAATTACACTGGATGAAAAGATGGCACGTTTGATAGTGTATGAAGTTGTTTACTTTCACCTGTCATGTGTCTCGATGCTCCACTATCAATGATCCATGCATTCTCATCACTAAGAGAACTTGTAAGAGCAACCAAGAATCCTTGACTTTCAACCTTGTTGAACAAGTAGTAGATGACCTTCTTGTTCTGGATTCCAACAGTGTTGATACTCATTCTTATGTAGTTCATCATAGAGGGAGAAGCCATGCCAACAAAGTGATCTTTGAATCTTCTTGACCTTAGCTCTGAAACCATGTTGGAAAACCAAATTAGTTATATTAGGGTTTGATTCTCCTTGATAATTACTTATGAGTTTGTTGGCTTCTTCTTTATTATCTTATCTTTCATCAAGAAATTACTATATTATGTGTGTATGAAGATCACAAAACAAGAGACACAAGATATAAGCACTATGCTAGGGCAAAAACCCCTTGAAGGGAAAACCCAGTCAAGATAATTCTTCCTTTCAATAGTATTCTTTGAGACTCTTCACCCTAGACAAAGACCAGACCTTCCCTCCACACCAAGTTAGCCTCCTAGATCTTCGACCCCTTCCAACAACTTCGACCATGCAACAGCTTCCGGCAACAGGGATCTTCCGGCAACAATGAAACTTGGAAGACTTCGATCTCTCAATCTAGGGCACAAAACAAAGAGAGAGAGGCACCAAAAGTTCGATTTTATTCTTCTCCTTAGACTTCCCCAAACTCACACTTCCTTCGGCTTCCCAACAAAAGACTTCGCACTTCTCTAGCTACTCTTGAGATATCAAACTAGCTTTGGGAGATGATACTCCAAATGACTTCGACTAGCTTGTATTTATAGGCTTCTTGTGGTTCAAATTAGGGTCCTTAGGCCGACTTGATCTCTCTTAGGCCAACTTGGTGTGGAGGATACATAAATCATATTTGATTCAATACTAAACCTTTTTACATGATTCAAAAGCCCAAGAAGGGTCTCTTTGAATGTACAATACTATAACGACTCTATAAAATCAATTTAATTCTAGGATTCCACAATGGGGACTTTGACTAATATAATGATGACCCAAGCATGAAACCCATGCTTTAACAAGTCATTGTTACAATAATAAAAGTTCTTGTCTTTATTCTTTTGACAAGTACATTTCATGATGCCTCAAATACATTAATGAAGGCCAAACATAGTTACATTTTCCAACACTACCACATTTTCCACATAGGCTTTCAGGTCATATTCATTCAAAACGAAGACATTTTAGCCTTCTAGATGACATAGTTGGAGGCTCCCTCCAAACCTATCTTGATATTTCCGCCCAGTTGTGGCCATCTCTATATCTGGTAAAAAATCTCCCTCTTTCCCTCTGCTCAACTGTTGGATCTACTATTTGCACTACCTTCTGGAGTGAGGCAATCTGCCCACAACTTCTGCCAATCTGCAGTAGGAAAAATCAGATCTCTAAAACTCGAGATCCCCTGAGAGAAATTTGCCTCTGCTGTGTGTGCTTTTCTCTTCCACCTAGCACAAATTCTACTCTAGCAACCTGTTGCAAAACTCTTTGTGCCCAAACGAGAAATCTACTTAGCGAAAATACCGAGCTGTTGTTGCTCCCTCTACATATTGGAATCGCTTTTCTAGACAAATCGAATTTTCCTCCAACTGCAACTAGAAAATTAAACCCTTGCCCAACAATTCACCCTTCCAGGCTAGGCATTGTGTAGCCCCTGAAAATTTCAGCCTACTGCTCCCTCTGAAGAGTGAAATTTTCTTCTTTTGCCTCTGAGCTTCTCGTCTATCAAACTCACTCTGATACATGTGAAAATTTCAACTATTGAATTTTTTATTGCAGCCACTGGAATTAATTATTCTAATTGTTAATTAACAATTTATTTGCTACGACAATTATCGAATAAATCGCACTACAACCTTCACAAATAAAACTGCGGGAAATAATAATGCTGAAAACTGAGAAATAACTAACGCACACACATAAAAATTGACACACTTGTTTTTGGACAAATGTCCCCGGAAAAAACCTAACTTGGGAAAACCAGTGCAACAGTTGAGTGCTTTAATTATTATGCAGAGTGAAATAATTTGAGTACAACTGGATGCTGAAACTAGCAATCCACTACAGGAAAATTGGCCACAAAAATTAGTGAGACAAATTTTGTCTCCCCCAGCACTGATCCAACTTTGAAACTGGCTCTAAATGGGCTCCATGAAACCCTTGCATCAACGTCTACATCAAGTCTATGCAACCACGAAGACGCTCAACTTGGAACTGCAACTGATCAAGTCGTCTGCCCAATCCAACCTCTAAGAGTGACTCGCTGGCCCCTTCCGAAAATCTTCTTGGCTTCTAGCAAATGAACCAACCCTCTATCTGGCTGAATCGAACTCTGCCTCTGAAGCTTTTGTGCCAGCACTGTGCAACCTCATTGAGGAACACGACCTCCTATAGCTAACTCTCCAGATTTGGAAAAACTTTCCTCCAGACTCACTCTCCTTGCCCCTCTTTATATCTGCTTCCCTTTGAAGCTCGAACTCTTTCGGCAACTGCTGAGTCTCTAGAAAAATCAAACTCTATAAGGAAATCGATCTATTTGTGTGTGTTCTCCATCTACCCATCGACTTATTATAATTTTTTTGTTGGACCTCCAACAACCAAGATTAAAACTTAATCAAGGGCCAAGATCCTATCGGAGTTGATCTGTGTGAGTTTCTAGATGATTCACACCTGATCTCAATTAATTATGATTAATTAACCAGATTTCCTAAGTTTAGACTTAGGAAATATTAAAAAACTAGGTTAATAATTTAATTGAGACAGTTCTAGGTGCAATTTCCAGAAATGGTTTCTAGGTTATGGAGAACTCCTGTGTTTTATCCTTTCTACCAAGTTTCGAGACTACAACATCTCTGATGCTACAAAAACTAACAAATGATCCATGAGGAAACACCATTTGATGCTCACCTCAATGGACCCTGCCCAAATCTCTATGCAAATCTGGGACTAAAGTTCAATATCGACCCACCTCTCTCTTTGAGGTATAGTTGCATACATAGAAAATTGTTCCTCCAACTAGGAGGATACCTGGTCTATCTTTGTGGATGTTGCCACCTGATCTTGCTTCCCCTTCTTGTCCTTGTTTCTCTGAGGACACTGAGTACTGTAGTGGCCAAACTCACCACATCTGAAGCACTTGATCTCAGATAGATCCCTTCTTTTTCTTTTCTCCCTACGAGCCTTTTCCCTGACTGTGACCTTTTTCTTCCTTTTTGATGTGAGGGCCACATTGTCTTCCTCCTTCACAACCTTCGATCCCTTGCCATTACTACCACTAATGGATCTCTTTACTAGAGATTGCCTCATCTCCTCCTTAGTAAGAACAACCCACATTCAATCCCACCCAGGCAATGTATATCATCCTAGAATGCCTTGGACGAAATTCTCCGAATCCTTGTTGATTGTTGAGTGCTAATCTCACCATTTATGTAGGTGGAGGCATCCCTCCTACATCCTGCAAGTTCATCCTTGATATCTTGAAGTTTGGTGAGAAAGGAATCAATGCTTTCACCCTTTTCATCCTAGCATTCCTCAGTGTTTCTTTCAAGAACATCTTCTTCTGCTCATAAGGATTCTGATATAGCCCTGCGAGAGCATACCACATCTCCTTGTTCATGTTCTTGGTCGATATATGTGAGAGACAATATGGTCCTGGACTCCATCCAGGATCCATCCGCTTTGCCTTGGCCATCTCCTTTTGCTTTTTTCCGCTGATCTACGTGAAGAATTTCAACCCCCTCGCCGGTTATCAGTTTTCCTTTATCACTCCATACATTTAGTTTTAAATCCATGCATGATAAAAATTCTAAAATCTGGAAATAACAATATTTTCTAAAAACACAAATTTAGAGATTTCACAACTGCTGAAATTGCAGAAATAAAACACAGTAAAATTACTACAGCCACATACAGAAAATAACACAGTGATTTTTGGTCAATGTGACCCTGGAAAAACTCCCTACAACTCTGGAGGAAAACCAGTTTGAGAGCTCTTCTTTATTTCTGAATCCCTACAACTCTAGAGGAAAACCAGTTTGAGAGCTCTTCTTTATTTCTAAAAATGATTTTACAGAGAAATTGAAATACAGAATAAAAATTCTAGCAACCACAGATTATAGCTTATCTCGATTTTCGTGCTTGAACTCCACCTCGAAAATCATGCCAATCAGCAAATAGCCAAAACAGAATTTTTTCCAGCAATAAAACAACATTAAATGTTGTATGGCCTGCCTCAAAAAATGTGCCTAGAACTTGTTATATGGACTATATAGACCGTACGGATTTTAGCAGTATGATTGCATCAAAATTTGTGCCCTTCCTATTGTTCCTCTTCCTCGATTTCTGTGTTGTCCCTCTTCTTCAATATCGATGCATTTCTCTTGTTGTATGGTTTTGCCTTGGGATGTGTGTCAATAAATGTTGTTGCCCAGATTTGCTGAAATGTCTTCTTGCTCCTCATTGCTCAAATTTTTTTTGCTTGCTCTCTCTTCTCTTTCTCTCAAATGCTCATGAAAGAATGAATGATATTTTCCTTGTCTTTTCTCCTTTTACTCTCTAAATGACCTCTTGGGTTATCCTATGATCTAATGGTTGAGATTCATTTAGTTCTAGGGATGAGAATAAATGTCCATTTAATTCTCACTTTCTAGTTTTTAACTCACCCACTTAAATAAAGATCCACTTAGCATTTTATTTCCATAGTCACTTTTTCACTTTCTAATTTTTCATTAATTCTTTATTGACTTTAATAAAGTCACCTTTAAATTAGAATGTAACTTTACCACTTATAAAGTCACTTTTAAATTAGAATGTAACTTTACCACTTATAAAATCACTTTTAAATTAAATTGACTTTACCACTTATAAAGTCACTTTAGGAGAAAAGTACAAATAAATTTGGACACTTTTTCCTAGGCCAAAGATCAAACCCTTAGAGAACCACTTGTCCTCCGGTACCCAAATTTTAACACTCCTCTTACCGAGGAAAGTGTTCCTCACCACTCCCATCTTGTTTCTGAAGTAGACATGCTTGCCCCGTGGTAAGGCTTTGGTGAAAATGCACGCTACCTGCTCATTTGTGGAAGTGTACTCAAGCTTGACAACTCCCTTTGGACATAGTCTCTAATGAAGTGATACTTGATCTCAATATGCTTAGACTTGTCATGAAAAACTGGATTCTCCGTGAGTTTTATGCAACTCTGATCATTACAGTAATTACTGAGGGTCTAAATGTCTGACCAAATAGACTAAACAACATCTTGCAAAGCCATATGGCCTCACAACTACCCAAACTAGCAACTATATACTCTGCCTCAGTTGAGCTCAATGCAACTGATTGTTGTTTCTCGCAAGATTCGGCTGATCCACGACACAACTGCCGAACCCAACCCAAAACACACCCAAAGTACTCTCCCTATTTGAAGCACAACCTGCCCAATCTAAATCCGTGTACCCTACCAGTCTCACTCCATCACCCTGTCTATAATCCAGACCAAAATCCACAGTCCCCTGCAAGTAACGAAGAATGTGTTTTTCAGCCACCCAGTGCACTCTCCTGGGCTCACACATGAATTGACTCATAGTGTTAACTGCAAAACATATATCTGGTCGAGTGTTGACCAAATACATCAAACAACCAATCAGTTGTCTGTATAGAGTAGGATCCACCAACTCGGAATCAGAAGCGTGAAGCTTCTTCCAGTTAGTGATCATAGGTGTAGACATGGGTTTGCAGTCCTCCATCTGAAATCTGCTAAGAATA
Source organism: Pinus tabuliformis (assembly GCA_031772625.1). Classification (NCBI taxonomy): domain Eukaryota; kingdom Viridiplantae; phylum Streptophyta; class Pinopsida; order Pinales; family Pinaceae; genus Pinus; species Pinus tabuliformis. The sequence goes on along the minus strand of CM062814.1, from coordinate 628,909,608 downwards.
TCCACAATGTACTTCCCTTGTCCCAGAAAGAAATGCCCCTCCTCTTGCCACACCTCCAATCTCAGAAAATAATGCATCAAGCTGATATCCTTCATCTCAAACTCTGAAGCAAGATCTCTCTTGTAGAGCTCAATGAGTCTCTCTACACCAGTGATGATCAAGTCATCAACATTCAACACCAGAATGAGAGGTTGCTCACCCACCACAATGAAGTATAGGTTCGGATCAACCTCACTCTTTGTGAAACCCAACTGCTGCAAGTATGTATCAATCCTCGAGTATCGAGCTCTGGGAGCTTGCTTTAGGCCATAGAGTGCCTTTTTCAATCTGCATACATGGGACTCCTTCCCATGCACCTCAAAGCCCTACGGCTGCTCAATATAAATCTCCTCCTGAATGAAGCCATTGAGAAATGTGGTCTTCACATCCATCTGATGGATCTTCCAACCCATCTTTGCTGCAATTGATATAATGGAGCGAATAGATGTATACCGAGCTACAGGAGCAAAGGTCTCCTCATAGCCAACTCCCTCTACTTGTGAGAACCCTCTCGCCACAAATCGAGCTTTGAACTTCTCGATGCTGCCATCTGCAACATGCTTTATCTTGTAGAGCCATCTCGAAGTAACAACTGATTTACCTTCAGGCCTCGGCACTACCTCCCAAACATCGTTCTTCATAATAGAAGAATGCTCCTCCATCATGGCCTCTCTCCAGACCTGCTGGCTCGCTGCCTCCTCATAACTAGAAGGCTCAGACTCAACAATGCTTGTTACCAATGCCATGTAACTACAAAATCGCTTAGGTGGTTTACTCTCTCTAACTTGTCTCTTTGGCCGAGCAACTGATGTGGCCTCACGCAAGGTATCTTGAAGCCACTTGGGCTTCCTCTTTCTTGAGCATACTTCTCCCATCAGAGTGAAAGAATCCTCATCATCATTAGAAGCCTGAACTCCTGAAGGCCTGCCAACTGACCTCATGCCTGAATCTATGCCTGTAGATGTTGAAGTACTGTGCGAACTATCCTTTAGTGGACTACCCTATGAACTGCTCTACATGTTGCTCGAAGAACCACCCACTTGACTCTGAGAGCCACTGCTCACTGATGGACCTGATGCTGTAATCGATGTACCTCCTGATCCCTGACCACTGGATCCCTGTGACTGACTTAGTTGCTCCTGAGGGTCTGATGACTCTGGATACTCTAACTCCCGTGACCTCCTGAAAGCTCTCTCCTCCTTGAACTTCACATCCCGCCTGACAACCACTTTCCTCTACGGAGGATAAATCCGATAAGCTTTCGAGATCTCGCTATAACCCACAAAGATGCCCTTGTCTGCAGTGGGCTTTAGCTTGGTCCTGTTCTCCTTGGGGACATAGAATATGTAAGGCACCCAAAGATACGAAAGTTCCCAACATCAGGCTTATTCCCAGAAAAGCATCCTGTGGAGTCACATTCCCCAAGGCACGATGTGGACTCTTGTTCTGTAATTACACGGCAGTGTTGCAGGCCTCTGCCACAAAAATAAAGGTAACCCTGATCATGAAGCATGGCTTTGGCAGCCCCTGTAATGGATCTGTTCTTCCTCTTTGCAACCCCATTCTGCTGGGGGTTGTAAGGAACTGTGAACTCCCTTCTAATCCCCGCCTCAACACAAAAATCAACAAACTCACCAAGGGTATACTCCCCTCCATTGTCCGACTTGAGGACCTTGATCTTCCTACCTGTCTGGGTCTCTACAAGAGCTTTGAACTCTTGAAACCACTTGAAGACCTCACTCTTGGTCTTCAAGAAATATATCCTAGTCTCCAAGAAATAAATCCAGGTCTTCCTGGAGTGGTTATCAATGAATAAAACATAGTACTCATAGCCACTCAAGGATACATGAGACATCTGACCCCTCACATCGGTATGAATCAAGTCAAGGATCCTGGTCGCTCTGCTGTCACTGTTGGAAAAGGGGATCTGGCAAACTTCTCCATAGCACATCCTCTGCATACATCAAGGTGATCAGAACTGAAATCTGGCACACCAGTGGTGATCTCCCGCAATGTACTCAAGGCCCCATGATACATGTGCCCCATCCTACGGTGCTAAATCTCACACAACTCTGAACTGCTAGATCTGTTGTCGGTCCTGTCTCAGGTGCTGCTACTCAATGCCATCAGGGGTTGGAATGAGAACTTGTACACCTTGGCATGGCGCACACCAATCTCTCTAGCTGAAGAAGTTGGAGTTCCCCTATGATATATAAGCACCTACCCTCTCCTAAACAACACATCATGCCCTCTGTCCTCAAGTGTGAGACGGATATCAAGTTCTTCTTCATTCCAGGCACATATAGGACATTTGACACTTTTAAGGAGGTTTGAGTCCCCTATCAAATGTCAATGTCCCCTCTCCTGAACGACACATCATACCCTCTGTCCTCAAGTGCTGAGACAGATATTAGGTTCTTCTTCATTCCAGGCACATATAGAACATCTTACACTTTCAAGGGAGGTTTGGGTCCCCTATCAAATGTCAATGTCCCCACACCGACTACTCTTAACAATGTTGTCATCACCAAGTACTACCTCCATATCAATGTCACCCTTTGAAATCTCTGAGAAGTACTCTATGACTCTTGTCATGTGGCAGGAAGCGTCACTGTCAACATACCAAATGCTAGAAGATGCTCCGCTAGTAGCGGGGAATGCACACTCCCTCTGAACCTGTATGGCAGGTGATCCTGCACTAGTGGCCTCACAAGCTATGAACCCAAACTCTCGATCAAAGCTCTCTGAGAAGCTCTCTATCTCTGTAGAAGCTGCCATGGGCTTGTCTTTCCCTTTCTTGTTCTTCTTCTCCGAACACACAACAACATAGTGTCCCAACTTTTGACAATTCCAACATTTGACTTTGGAATAGTCCTTCTCCTTGTTCTGCTGCTTGCCTTTACCTTTGCCTTTGCCTCCATTGTTGGAAGCTTGCTTCTTTGCTCTACCCTTCTTGCCTCTTGCTAACAATGCCACATTGTCATCCTCCTCCACCTGTTTGGCTGCCCCAAGATGGTTCTTTCTGATCTCATTCTGAATGCAATCATCCCACAACCTCCCAATTGGGAAGGTTTTCCCTTGCAACAATGCCATCCACAACATTCTCCGAAGTCTTGGGAAGACCATTCAAAGCAATCCTCACCAACTCAGTGGGTGCAATGATCTCACCTACGGCTGCCAACTCATCTCTCACTGAAGTGATCTTTGTGAGGTATGTTGTAGCACTGTCAGTCTTAGCTATTTTAATGGCCTTCAGTTTCTCCTTTAGGACCATTTTTCTGTTTTCATTTGAGCTTTGGTAAACACTGGTCAAGGTTGTCCACATCTCATGTGCATAAGTCTTTCCTCTCACATGAGGAATGACATGATCTTTGATTCCTTCTAGAATCAATCTTTTTGCCTTAGCATTTTTTTTGTTAAACTCTGCCAATTGTACAGGGTTAGCAGGTACTACTATTGGGTTTTGTGTGTGGTATTTACCATAATGCCCCAGACTTCTGCTTCCTCAAAGATGCTCTGGTTCTCTCCTTCCATGCACTGTAGTTGTTCTGCCCATCCAACTTGTCCTCAACTCTCAAACCCAAAGACATGTTTCACTATTCTACCAAATTGAAATTTTCAAAATGTAGTAAAGATTTATGTTTTTCTGTGTAAAAAGGCTAGTTCTAATTTTCACTTTGTTGTCCCAAACTGCACTTTTCAACCAACCAAGCTCTGATACCATGAAGAATTTCAACCCCCACTCTGGTTATCATTTTTCCTTATCACTCCATGCATTTAGTTTTAAATCCAAGCATGATAAAAATTCTAAAATCTAGAAATGACAATATTTTCTGAAAACACAAATTTAGAGATTTCACAACTGTTGAAATTGCAGAAATAAAACACAGCAAAATTATGACAGCCACACACAGAAAATAACACAGTGATTTTTGGTCAATGTGACCCTAGAAAAACCCCCCTATAACTCTTGGGGAAAACCAATTTGAGAGCTCTTCTTTATTTCTGGAAATGCTTTTACAGAGAAACTGAAACACACAGCAAAAATTCCAGCAACCACAAATTACAACTTATCTCGATTTTCGTGCTTGAACTCCACCTCAAAAATCACGCCAATAAGCAAACACGAAAACATAAATTTTTTAGCAATAAAACAAGACGAAATGTTGTACGACCTACATCAAAAAACGTGCCTAGAACTTGTTGTACGGACTATATAGACCGTATAGATTTCAGCAGTATGATTGCCTCGAAATTCATACCCTTGTTGCTATCCCTCTTCCTCGATTTCTATGATGTCCCTCTTCCTCGATATATGTGCCTTTTTTTCCTGTTGTACGGTTTTGCCTTGAGATGCATGCCAATAAATGTTGCTGCCTAGATTTGCTAAAATGTCTTCTTGATGCTCTCTTTCACTTCCTCAATACTTTGAAATTTTCTCCTTGCTCTCTCTTCTCTTTCTCTCAAATGCTCATGAAAGAATGAATGATCTTTTTCTCTTCTCTTCCTTTAACTCTCTAAATGACCTCTTGGGTTACCCTAAGATCTAATGGCTGAGATTCATTTAGATCTAGGGATGAGAATAAATGTGCATTTAATTCTCACTTTCTATTTTTTAACTCACACACTTAAATAAACACCCACTTAGCCTTTTATTTCCATAGTCACTTTTTCACTTTCTAATTCTTCATTGACTTTAATAAAGTCACCTTTAAATTAGAATGTAACTTTACTACTTATAAAGTCACTTTTAAATTAGAATGTAACTTTACCACTTATAAAGTCACTTTTAAATTAAATTGACTTTACCACTTATAAAGTCATTTTAGGAGAAAAATACAAATAAATTTGGACACTTTTCCCTAAGCCAAAGATCAAAGCTTTACGGAACCACTTGTCCTTTGGTACCCAAATTTAACACGTCGATAGGTTTTGATACAACTTGTCTGCATAGGTCATCAGACCATGCTCATCTAGCAAGGACATTTTAACCTTCCAGATGATATAGTTGGAAGCTCCCTCCAACTTGTCTTGATCTCTAAGAAGCCCATTTGTGGCCATCTCTGCAAAAACTCGAAATGGGGCAAAAATCTCCCTCTTTCTCTTGTTTAGCTGCTAGCTCTGCTATTCGCACTCCCTTCTGGAGTGAGAAAAACTAGCTGCTGCAATTGGAAATTTGGATTTCTAAAGCTAGAAACCCTCTGAGAGAAATTCCCTCTATGTGTGCACTTTCTCTTCCACTTGACACTGAATTTGCTCTAGCAAACTGCTACAAACCTTTTGTGCCCAAATAAGAAATATGATTTGCGAAAACACTGAGTTGTCGCTGCTCCCTCTGCCTGCTGGAATCACTATTATGGACTAGTCTAATTTTTCTGCTACTCTACAACTGAAAATTGAACCCTTGCCCAACAATTCGCACTGCCTGGCTAGGCACTGTGTAGCCTCTAAAAATTTCGTCCCACTACTCCCTCTGAATAGCGAAATTTTCTCTACTTCAACTCTAAGCCTCCTATCCGTCAAATATGCTCTGATACCATGTGAAAATTCCTTGAAATGCAACAATTGGAATTAATTCTCCTAACTGATTAACAATTTATAATAATTTATTAATTGATTAATATCGAATTAAACACACTATAATTTCTTCACGAAATAAAATACTGCAGAAGCAAAAATAGGAATTGAGAAATGCTAACAAACATACATAAAATATTGACAATTATTTTTGGACAAATGTTCCCCGAAAAAAACAAATGTGGGAAAACTGGTGCAACAACTGAGGGTCTTATTATTATGCAATAGTGAAATTATGAGTACAATAGAATGATGCCAAACTGACATTTTCTATATGAGAGAAATACTGGCAAAATCTACTGAGTGAAAGTACCCCCCTCCAAGCAATCTTGGCTCAAGCTGACCACTGAAAAACAAGCCGTCCAAATCATTTGCGTAGGCTCTGCATCACCTCTACGTAGACGGCCACATGCTCAACCCAAAACTAATGCTAATGAAGTCGTCTTGCTGTTGATTGGGGAAGTGTCTCTCCTGCCTACTGGAAAATCCTCTCGACCTTGAAACTGAAACGACCTCCTCTCCAACTAAATTGAACTACCTTCTTGAGGCACTGCTTAGTCCTTGCACGACCTCCTGGATAGTCCCTGCATGACCTCCTGGAGAAATAATTCAACCTCCTCTCTTCTTGAGGCACTACTTAGTCCCTCACAACCTCCTAGAGAAATAATTCAGCCTCCTCTCTCTTGAGGCACTGCTTAGTCCTTGCACAAC